>CAWUFW010000642.1:1293750-2587500 GCA_963921515.1 Calotriton arnoldi | reverse complement strand
TATATACATATACATATATATACATATATATACACATATATATACACATATATATATACACATATATACACATATATACACATATATATATATACACACATACATTTTTTTTTTTTTTTGGTGCATTACACTTTGAAGTGTTTCTTATTGGAGCTAACTAAAGTTGAAGGCAACGCAAACTCAGTTATTGCCACCAGTGATCTGTTTAAACGACCAAGTCTATTTTTACCTGTACGTGGCAAACCAGTTTTAATTTGGAAAAAACGGTACACAACATTTGAAAATTATTTGATAGCAATTGACGGCAAAGCATTTTCAATTTGTGTTCAATTGTGAATAAAACAAATACAAGGTTTGTTAGCGTGTCGTAATCCCAAACTATCTGAAGTTTTAAATTTGGCTAAGGAGATAGATAGATCTATGCTGTCAACGAAAGCTTTAGCTTCGAAAGAAACACATTTAAGTTCGCCTGTTTGTGTAATTCATAACAAAAAGAAACAGCAAAAGGATGTTTACAGACAAATTCCAGTTTGTTTTAAATGTTCTAAAACACATCTTGCTAATTATCCGAATTGTCCGGCCATAAACAAAAAATGCAGTAAGTGATTCAAAATGGGACATTTTCAGGGTGTTTGTCGTTCCAACAAATTCAGCAATACCACCACTGTTAATATCATTGAGAGTGTAGAAAATACTTTAGAGAATTCGGTTTTAACATGGTATGATGCTGAATCTAATATGAATATAAACATAATCCGTGCAGGGTTTAAAGCACTATTAGGGATTGTGCATATTGGTGGAGTGGCTGTTGATATTATGGTGGGATCAAATGGGATAATGCGTCTTTAAACAATACGGATATAAAGCCAAAAGCCTTCAGTAATTTTGACATATGCATGTTAGGTTAATTTGAAGATTGGTTAGAGTTTCAGGGTCACACAGTACACACAAATATGTATGTTGCCATTGACGGCGAAGACATAGTTGCATGGTACAATTTGGGTATGTTAGGTGTGATGATATGTCCTGGTACAGATTTGTCCCATCAGATTGAGAGAAATCGCAGTTAATAATGTAAGACTGATACAGCGAACTGTTCAGGATGTAGTTAATAAACATGATAATGTATTCACCTACAGTTTTTATGCACAAAAATCCAACAAATAAAGGGGCCATCACCTGTACAACACAAAGTACGCATGGTACCACTAAGTGTTTGTGAAGAATTAAAAACACACTTAGACAAATTACTTAGTGAAGGTATTACTGAACCTACAGAAAGTTCTGAATGGATTTCAGCGGTGGTTATTGCAAAAAACAAATCTGGAGATTTACGCCTCTGTGCTGATTTGAGATCTTTGAATAAGTGTATTGGAGTGATTGTCATCCATTACCTAGGGAAGAACAGGTACTGGCAGCTGTCAATGGAGCAAAATACCTCTCTATTCTCGATCACAAACTCTAACCCAAAACAGATTTGCTGGATGCTATTGTTAAAGCAAGCATACCATATGACAAGATCTCTCTGAAATCTTTTTAGGATTAGGACAATGCTAGGTTTCGGCAGGGGTATGCGATTTCTACCGAACCACCACGTAAGTTACTCAAGAAGAGAGAACAATTCATATGGACGGAATTACAAGAGGAAGCTTTTGAGAAGGTCAAGTCTCTAACAGTTGAAGCAAAAGAAACAATTGATGGACGGAATGCTGGACAATGCAAACATTCACCCCCAGTCACAAGGATCTGGGTTAAATCCATCATTCTTTTGCTCACCACACCACCCCAGTTTGGACCCAGCCATATTCAGATCAGTCTTGACCCTGTTCCTTGTGGGAACAGTCCAACCCAAACTGCCAAGCCAGGTCCACCCTGGACCGGAAACAAGCATCCTGGGACAGTTGAAGCCCCATCCCTTAAACGTTTGATCCCACTGCCAATTGTTACATCACAGATGATGCTAGTTCATTAGGATTTGATGCAGTTTTCAATCAAATCATAGATAGTAAAGAGAATACAGTATCCTATTTATAGAGCCTTGCGAGGAGCTGAATTGCAGTACAGTATCATTGAAAGAGAAGCTCTTGCTGGTATATGGGCAGTGTGTGGGGCAAGGAATTTGTTCTTTTGACAGATCATAAACCCATAGTGTATATGATGGATGGACAGAAATGTAACAATGCCTCAGCGAGACTAATTAGAATATTATCTAGACTACAGGAGTTTAACCTTGTAATCAAACACAGCTGGTGGAAAAAATGTGTCAGTGGATTGCTTGTCTAGATTACCCCAGAATGATGTGATGGAAACCGAGGAATTGGATCAGCATGAATGTGTTGTTTCTGCCATGGACATGTGTGATGGGGCTATGTCGGAAACAGAATGGCTTAAATGGAGCACAGAGGATAGTCAATTTTCACTTATTAAACAATATAAGGTGAAGGAATTGCCACCATGCAGAAATTTGTCTACGGAATTGCAAAGCTTTGCACAAATTGGAGGAGAGTTAGGTGTGGAAAATGGAATACTTTTGAGCCAGGATTTGTTTTTTCCTCCGAAAGATACTAGGCAGAGATTGATTAGATTGGCACACAAGGGACATCTGGTAGTGACTTCAACAAAGAAAACACTGAGATAGCATTATTGGTGGCCAGGTAGGGACTGTGCAGTTGAAAGGTTTGAAAATGCATGTGCTAAATGTGTAGGTTCAGATAAACATTGGACCGTGACTTGTGAACCATCTAAACCGTCGGAAGTTACCAGAGTACCTAGGGAAAAAGTGCCAATTGATTTTTCGGGACCCTACAACATTCTGGATTTTTAATTGTTCTTATTGACAATTTCTCAAAATGGATAGATCACAAATTTGTTAGCAATCCTAATACAGAAGAAGTAATAAACTTCTTAAAGTATGTTTAACAAATTGAAGGTTTTCCCAAAAATCTGATGTCAGACAATGGAGTACAATTTGTCTCGGATAGAATGATGAACTTTTTTAAGTCATGTGGTATTACCATTGAAAGATCATCCCTCTATTCCCCAAATGCGAATTGTCAAGTTGAAAGGGTTAATAGATTTTTGAAAAAAGGAATACAATCAGCTTTGGCGAATAACATTCTTGTTGAAGAATGTCTGAAAAACAAAATTTGGAGTAACCACAACACTCCACACACTGCTATGGGGTTTTCTCCTTATTATTTGATGAGAGGGAGAAATGTTCGTACCATGGTTTCTTCTGGGATGAGTAATTAAGTGTGTGTGGATCCAAGACACAAAGAAGAATTTTGGAAAGTCATACAGAAAGCAAAAAATAATTTACAAAATAAACAGTCCATGTGTAAAGATTATTTTGATAAAGTAAATAAGACAAAACCTCAAGGAATTAACATTGGTGATTGGGTGTTAGTATCCAAACCCCACATTACTTGCCCGGGCAAATCAAAATTTATGGATCCGGCACAAGTAGTAAAAGTGATAGGTAGTGCAGTACTAGTGGAAAAAGAGGGTGGTGGAATAAAAGTGATGTAATTGTTCTTAAACCTGGACAAGAAAAGGTATGGCAGGATCGGGAGACTTCAGATGCAATGATAAAAAAAAATCTATTTTGATGAGAAAATGTTGTATACTACTGATATGAGTCAGAAGTTGACTAGTATAGAACATAGTTCCTCAAACAACAAGTAGTGTGAGCCAGGAGTTTGAATGGTCACAAACATTGGTCGTAGAACAGTACATTGGTGTTAGGGAACATTGTATGGCTAATGAAAGGGAACTAATGCAGGAGAAGACAAGTTTATCGTCTCAGGAAATGATTGATGAACGTGATGATAATGTTATTGATTAACAACACGATCATCCTGTTAATGAACAAGCACACATGCGTGAAGAAGAGTTTATTAAAACCTGCAGAGAATTCTAATGTTTGCACACCATTAGTAGGTGAGACAAAGAGAAAAGGTTTTTTTTTTTTTTTTAAACTAGAAGATTTTGCTGTATATTGACTGCTTTTGAATTATTTTTTTCTTGTAACTTGGAAAATGTATTTTAGTATCATTCAGTTGTATGCTGGTAGATGCCAGTAAAAACAAAAAGGGAAAAAAGGGGGAAATGTGGTATATGTGGTTAGAGTTCTAATAGAATGTTAGTGTTGGGGTTCTAATAGAATGCTGCGGGGAGAATGTGATGATGTGACGGTGGTTCCTCATCTTCAACAGGACAGGCATAAAAATGTATTAAAGTCTGTGGAGCCCTGCTGGCAACTGGAAGTCACAGATACAGGCTAATACACCCCGGCTAACTAACCACCCACTACTAACCATACAGGACTGCTAAGACCAGAGAGATTTACCACACATTGCTAGTTAAGGGGGAGGGGGGACTATTTTGGACCTGCAGGGTAGACTCTGTCACATATCCTAAACACCAACATCCTATTATGACAAAAGGATGTTTATAACAGTCCACCTTGGCAAGTCTCCTTCACATCGCATAATGGTACTCCGATAAAGGGGGCTCTAATGCAGTCTTTCGGGCAAGTCTACAGTCTCGCTCAATCCTTCACCACATTTGCTACCTCCCTCAAATCCATAACTTCACACATTGGATGACCGGTCACAGCCAGCATACATAAGAAATGGGATAGAGAACGTAAAAGAAAAATTACCAACATGATGAAGGGACCTGCAGTGCATCCAGTACATCAAAAACTATTAAAACATACATCACAATCCCTCATACGTCCTCATCCATCACACAGACCCACAACATGATACCCACACCTTGGTGGTCATCATGCACCACATGGAAACACATGGCTCAAGGACAACACACTTCCACACACCTGTAACATGCTATTCACATGGATAAGCTCATGAACACCCTAAATAGGAGTAGTAAACATTATACAAATGCTAAAACATCATCTTAAATGTTGTTTCGCTCTCCAGTTTTATATCCTCAGACGACAATGTCTCAAAAAGCCTCCTCCCAACCTATTCCTAACAAGCTGCATGAAAAATTGACTCAAAATTATTAATGTTTTTCTCTACATTCTTTCTATCAAATGACCCACTCCTTACCTTCCTTTCTCTGTATAACTAACTGCCTTATTCTCTATTAAGTCTCTGCAAGCTGCCAAAAGATAATTTCATGGGTGACAACCTTTTGATCTTTGAAACAATATCACCGCAACCTACCAATACTTATATCCCCCACCCTATCTAGTCATCCAACCAACCATTTGTATGAACTCACATACCCCCACTAATGATCACACCTAATTCATGTGAATGCAATTAAACACAAAGAAACTGTAGTAAATGCTTAGAATGGTTTCCTTGAGAGCACAAGACAAATCATTCGAATAACCAACAATAAGCACTGCATTAACCAAGAACCTTGAGTTCCGGAGTAGCGTGCTACACGCTGCAAAGAGCTTCAGTGCCTCATTAGGGGTAGTAAGCGCTGTATAAAAGCCATAACAATACAATAAACAAAGCAATCATAAGGTAACAAGTTATTAACTACTATAAGCTAATAAACCCAGTTGGATGGAGGGCACAGCATGCTCGGTTTGTTGGATTATTTTCTTGGCTAGGGTCCACTCAAACTGGGGTTCTCCATGAACAACCTGGTAACGTTCTACTTTCTGATGTCTACTGAAATACAAACTGCTAAGCTGCACACCCAGTGGATCAGAGACTTGGGGAGTGGAAGTCATTTTTAAATAAATAAAGATTTTCATTGTAAAACTCATGTTTTTCCCAAAAATATTAGTACATTTGCAAATGGACAAAGGTTCATTCAGTCAGCCATAAAAATGGGTATTCAGTTACAATTAACCATAAACAATACATAAAAATAATTCTGCACAACACGATCTTGGATAGTTATGAGCAAACCAAATTCATCATCATGAAGGACTGGTGGGTGGGAGTTCCAGAGCCTTTTTGCACTTCTTGAGAAAGATGATTTCATATAGAGTTTTGCCAAAGTGTCAGAGGTTCAGGTAGGAGGAATTGAGTGTTTGATTCTTACTGGGCGCCCGAGAGTGGATGAGGACTTTATAGGCGGATTCATGCAGTCTTAACACAACGGGGAGCGATTTCAAAGTCCGGAGAATCAATCAATCAATCAGGCAAAATGTATAAATTGCGGCTAATCACCTGGGAGGGTATCCAGGTACTGAGGGTCTTGTTGCTTCAGGTGGGTTCAGTTGAACTGCCAGGTCTTGAGTGCCTTCTGGAATTCTAGGAGAGAGGAGGGGGTCCGGAGGTGCCGGGTGAGGTAATTCTAGGATTTAGCTGAGAAGTAAGAGGAGCGTCCTCCAGTGTTGCGATAGCGGATGCGGGGTGTGCGCAAGGAAGAGGGAGGCGGAGCGCAGGTGTCTGGAGGGCTAATGGAAGTTCAGGAGGTGGTTGATGTAGGCTGGTCCTTGGTTGTGCAGAACTTTGTAGGTGTAGATCAGCATCTTGAATTGACATCTCTTCTGCATGGGAAGCCAGTAGAGTTTCTTGAGGTGAGGGGTTATGTGGGTCCGTTAGGGGAGGTCGAGGATGAGTATGGCCACAGAGTTCTGTATGGTATGCAGTCTCTTCAGAAGGTGAGCGGTGATTTCCGCGTAGAGTGCGTTGCCGTAGTTCAGGCAGCTGGTGACTAGGACTCAAGTGACGGTGTGTCTGGTGTTGATGGGGAGCCATTTGAAGATTTTTCAGAGCCTACGAAGAGTGAGGAAGTAGGCGGATAAGACTGCGTTGATCTGGGTTTTCATAGTGAGTTTGCTGTCCAGGATAATGTCGAGGTTACGAGCATGGTGAGTCGGTGTGGGTGCTGGTCCTAGTTCCGAGGGCCTTCAGGAGTCGTTCCACGGTGAGATTTTGTTGCCGAAGATCAGCTCTTCCAGTTTGTCCATGTTGAGTTTCAGGCAGTTGATTTTCATCCAGTCGGTAACACTCATCATACACCTGCGGAAGTTGGATCTAGTGGAGGTGGGGTCTTTTTAGTGTGAGAAAATGAGATGGCTGTGTTCTGCATAGGATATGATGTTTAATCCATAGGCTCCGATGATCTTGGCCAAGCAGGTCATGTAGGTGTTGAACAGAGTGGGGTTGAGGGACAAGCCTTGAGGAATGCCGCAGACAAGAGAGATGTGGCTAAATTTCCTGTGGAGGAGTACAGTTCGTGAAGGTGCATGTAGAACAGCGCTCACGGTGAATGGTGCTCTTTAGGGAGACCGAAGAGGAGAGAGTTTCTATTAACCAGCCTGGAAAGAACCAAACCTTGGACCACCAAATTCTTTGAAGTCCTGCTAAAAAATGAACTGCCAGAGCAGTATTAGATGGTGGTGTGAACTTTTGGCCATGGTCCAAACCTACCCACGAAGGTCCAAACGATTATCAAGGGTAATGCTGAGTGATTAGGCATTTTCAACAATGGTCTGGGTTTCAGTTCAGGAGAGGGAAGGTTTCTAGTCATTCTTGGATAGGGAAATTAGTTTTTTTGCTAAGATTAGTAAGAATTAATTTTTTTGTAGGATTGGGTTTTAGGTGCTGTTTAGACAGCCATGTTTGCATCCTGTCGAGAGGGAGGGAGAGGAGTCTGATGTCTTCCGGGGATGAGATTTTCAGATAAATCTGCGTGTCACCCGCATGTTGAAGAAACAGAATTCCAGAAATTCTCAGAATCTCACCTAATGGTTCAAGGTACAGATTATATAGAGTTGGGGAAAGAAACTAGCACTGTGGAACCCCTTGCTTAAAGGTGTATTTGTACAAGACCAGGCTCCTATATGCACGATTTGTGAATGGTTAGACAAATAGGATTGACACGACTTTAGGACTGTCCCTTCAATGCCGATCCATTCCTTCAGATGGTTAATCAGAGCAGGGTGGTTAACTGTATTGAAAGATACAGAGGCACCAGTAGGCAGGAGTCACCAGAGTTGAGGAAGTGGAGGGAATCATTCACAGTTTGTAGAAAGGTGGTTTCTGTACTACAACCTTGTCTAAATCCGAACTGGAAAACATCAAGGCAGTTGATTGATGGATATGGAAAGACTGTTGAGTGGCTGCACAAATTTCTAACATCTTGTCTAAGAAGTGACATGCTGACACCGGGTGAAAGGTGTTCAGCTAATTGGTGTCTGTGTTGGGCTTTTTCAGGATGGGCGAGACCTGGCTGATTTTCAAACTGTCAGGGCAGACACCTTGCATCAGTGATGAGTTATCCAGGGCTGTCCAGTATGGTACCAGATGTATGGCCATTACCTTGCTCAGAGTGGCAGCCAATGCTTCAGAGAGGCAACTGGAGGGTTTGACCTTTGTTATAGTTTCAAGTAGTTAAGTCTCAGAGACTGTGTCAAAGCATGACTATGACCACTGGGTTTTGCGATTCAGTGTGTAGTCATCTGAGGAGTTTGATGGAGGAGATTGCTCAATAGACTTTCTCTGTAAAGAAGGTTGCAAGAGCAAGTAACTTACCTTCAGTAATGCTCTTTCCCAGGGATGTGGAATTCCTATAGCCCGATGCCCGGGACATATTGTTGGGGGTCAAGTGCAACAGGTTTTCATGTGTATTTTGTCTTTAGGACAAGTAGGCCCAACCCCCTGCAGCACAAACCCTTTGGCTGCCAGCTTGCAGTACCATATTATGGATCAGGGAAGGGCACTGTCTGCAGTTACGGTAATATTTTTGTCCATATGTTAATGCTGTTCGAACTTGTATTTATGGTTCATTAATTGAAAGCCTTAATTATTAGGGTGAGCACTCTAAGTAAATGTTGTAAGCTCTGACTGCACTACTGACAGTGGTTCCAGTATAAAAATGCGTACACGTTTTCAAAGTTTAGCAATATGAGGCTATGTATAATGGTCCCAGAATGCTCTCCGATTTGATGCAAATATTTGCAGAAGCTTGAAAGCAAGATTGAGGATTCTTTGCTTTCAAAATAATAAGTTCATACAAAAATTAAAGCAAGAAAAAAAAACATTTAGCTAAACTACTGTAAAATGTCAGGTACCATTTCTTTGCAGCATCATTTAGTAACATATGATGATGCATGCTGGTATTTCCCAAAAATATTCATAATGGAAAATCATTGTAACCAGTTTCAATAAGATTATGGGTAACAAAAATAAACAACCACTGGCAAAGCCAGTAGGTCTGAAATTGGTGGTCAGCTTTTTAGTTTTGTCAATGTGTAACTTGTTTTGGCATGGTTTTTGTAAAACCTTATTGGCGTGGGAGCTGCCGGGCCCTCACCATTATAACAAACATTGGCAAAAGCAAAAATAGTTTGTCTCAAAAAGCACACACTGCCACAGTGCAGATATGCTCCTAGTGAAAGAGAGATACAGAGAGAGACAGAATTTTAATAAACACAAAGGTCATGGTCAACTCTAGACCAAATTAGGGGCCCAATTATTAAAGAAAGTCTCAAAAGTGCACCCATGGTATATGTCCTTGCATTAAGTGCAGCTATACGGCTTTTGTGAATTCCCAAGAATTTACAGAAGTAGGACAAGAAACAGTACTCCTAGAAAATATTTGTGAACTGCATTTTAGCATGAGCAAATATGCATGTGTAGATTTGCTCATGCGAAAATCTGAGTGTTTGCAAGTTCACTTTCCCTCCAACCACTTTTTTCCCAACCCTGGAAGAAGGTTTAAGTCTGCCATTGTCAGAAAATTTCCAACATTTCTCAGTATGGGAAAAGATTAGAGAAGAGTTGTTGAAAACCCTTAAAGCATTTAAGTTAGTAGGTTCGCACAGACTCAAAAGGGCATTCCAATCCTGGAACTATTGCTTACCACTACCTTCAGCCCCAGTAGATCTCCCACCCTCTGTCGGGGTATGGAAGAGGGGCCTTGATTTCTCCATGGGGCTGGAACTTCCGATTTTCAAAGCGCGGGGTTGTCCCCAGAAACATCCCAAAATATGGAAGCGATGGGCCGACTATCGAGGTATATATCTTGAACCTCTCCTTCCAGCCCCCTGTGCCGAAGATTTGCCATAATGATCAGCAACTGGGTATGCGCACTTTGACTCTCTGTGCATATATGGACATGTTGAAATCGGAGTCTCTATCACAAATTACATGGATGTATGCTGTGACACTGTTGTTCATGGTTTATGAGGTTTTCTTTTGTTTTGTTCGGACACGTATATCTTGTATTCTTTATCAAACTTATTGTAAAATATTGACATCTTTATCAATGCCACTATGTATGTGTTGTCTTGCCCGGGCCGCTCCTGGGCTCATTTTGCCTGTCAACAATAAAACTTTGTTGTGAAAAAAATTCCACATCCCTGCTCTTCCTGCTATAGACTATCTAGCCGCAGATTCCCCATCCTCTGATTATTCCGCGGATGTCAGACTGGATCCAGAAACTTTTCATCAGAACCTCAGTGCGCCGTCAGGCGGTGCATTGCGGCTCCATATGGATGCCGTTCCGCGACAGGAAGGACCTGTAGAGCCTATATAGGCACCATCCTGCGCGCTGACATCCGTTACTTTCGAGACTCCCCAGATGCATAGCCCCAAGGGCAAATTGGCTATGAACAGTGTGCTGATTCCTAAACTTGGGATCATATCAGTAGATAAAGCCCAATCACAGAACGGGGAGGATGGGGGTGGTTGGTCTCGAATCTGCGGCTAGATACAGTCTCTACCTGAAAGAGCGTTCCTGAAAGTAAGTAACTTGTTCTTCTGATCGAGATTTCTAGCTGCAGATTCGTCACCTTTTCAATAGATACTAAAGCAGTACCTATTTGGAAGTAGGTCTGTGAATGGACTCAGACCAGAATATCCTGCAGGAATAAGTGGGCAAAATGCTCCTCTCGGCAGAACCGACTGCCCAGACCAGACAAAAGTTCTTTGTGAACATACTGAGGAACACCCACATAGCTGCCTGGGATAGGTCTAAAACAGGGACTCCGCATACTAATGCAGTGGTAGCAGCCTTGGCCATCCTAGAATGAGCACGCAGTCTTCCTGAATGCTACTTTTTGGGAAATACGTAGCAGATCTTTATATAGAGCACAATCTAGAGGGATATGGTTCTCTTCTGAACTGCTTTGCCTTTTTTCGCTCCCAAGTACCACACAAAGAGCTGATCGTCCACCCGGTGTTCCTTGGTATGATAAATGTAAAAACCGAGTGCTCTTTTGGGATCCAAGCAATGAAGCTTCTCCTCCTCCTTAAAGGAGTTTAGGTGGAGCATAGAACGTAGGCAGGGTGATAAATTTGACTGATCTGGAACAGTGTCAGAACTTATGGTAGAAATGATGCTCACATCCGCCGAACCAGTTTGTCTGGGAAGAAAGTAGTGCATGATGGATTGGCACAAAGAGCCTGAAGCTCACTCACATGCCATGCCAAGGTGATGGCTACGGGGAACACAGTCTTAATAGTAAGGAGCAATAAGGCAGCTGTGAAATGGCTTGAACTGAGTGCACATCAAGTGAGATCCAGATTAAGGTCTCATTGTGTCATTACAAAGGGAGAACAGGGGAAACCTATGTTGTAGACTTTTCAAAAATCGCATCACAACTAGTGATTTAAACAAGGAGGGCTGATCTGGCCACTGTAAGAAAGCTTAAAGTGCTCAAAGATAGCCCTTAAACTCCCAAAGCAAAGCCTTGCTGGCAAGAAACAAAACGAACAACAAAATGTCAGATAACTTGGCCTGGAGGGGTCAATCTGGTGTGTGCCGCACCAAACCAAAAATTTGCCCCAATGACAAGCATATACACTTTTTATCGAGAGATGCCTGGCTGCCAAGATGACATCTATAGCCTCCGGCGGAAATATCGGAGGTGTTCAGCTGTCACCGCTCAATCTCCAAGAACAAAGGTGGAGGTTTTTGACGGCCTGGCTGTAGGACCATACCCCTCTTGTTGCAACAGCAGGTCCTCCCAGAGAGCAGCCAGATCGGAGGACATATGGTCAAGTCCAGGAGTACTGGATATTATACTCTCAGTGTCCAGCCCTGAACCACTAGGATGACTCTGTCGGTCCTGATCTTCAGTACTCTGGGTAGGAGTGGTATCGGCAGGAAGACAAAGGATTTTAGAGTTCCACTCGAGGCAGAACATGTCTACCAGCAAGAGACGCCTTGTAAACTTCCAACGTGCAGAAGCGCGGACGTTGCGCATTCTCGTCAGTGGCAAGTAGATCAAGCCAGGGTTCCCCCCATTTGTAGAAGAGGCATTGCGCCACCACCATGTGTGTTAAATACTGAATTAGGTATAATGCATTCTCTCCCTAGTTGCCATGATACCTGCTGCTCAGCCTGTGTGTATGTGATGTCATGGACTGTTTATGTATGCCTGAGTGATGAGTTGGATATAGCGGGCTGAGCAGCAGGAGGCTGCTCCTGGTGGGGCTCTGATATTACATTTATAGAACATCTGTAAAGAAGACTCATCTTCTAAATAACCTACATGACCTGCCTACGAAGGATGTTTTTTATTAATTGCCGCAATTCCCACTCAGGATCTGCTAGGTGCCAACTGCTGAGCTCATGCGGCCTGGAGTTCAAAGAGCCCGCCAGATGGTTCGCCATCAGGAAAATTCCTTGGCAGTCCAGCTCTTTCCAGAAGGGCAGCACCTCCTGGCACAGGGTCCGTGACCTCACCCCCCGTTTGTTACAAAACCACAATGCAGTGGTGTTGTCCGTAAGCACCTGTACCAGCCTTCACTTGATAGATGAAAGGAAGGTTTTTGGCGCCAAGTGGATGGCCTTTAGCTCCAGAACACTGATGTAGAGCCTGGACTCAGCCACAGGGCTCTGATCTCCACCTCTCCCAAATGGCTGCCCCAACCCAGAAGTGATGTATTGATCAACACTGTCAGTTCTGGGTGGGGTAGAGAGGGACCTGCCGCTGACCCAATCGCAGTCCAGCAACCACTACTGCAGGTCTTCTGCAGTCTCCTCCAAAATCTGAACGTGGTCAGAAAGCTCCCCCTGATGTTGGAACCAATGGGACTTCAGATCCCACTGCAGAGGCTGCATATGCCACCTAGCATGCTAGACCAAAAGGATGTGGGAGGTAATCAACCCCAGTAGTCTCGGAGTAAACCTCAGTGAAATCCAGGATCGAGACTGAAAGATCGGGATCATAGCCTGAATGCCCATGGCTCTTTCCCAGGGGAAAGGCACGAAATCGAGCCACACTCAGAATGGCTCAGATGAAAGAGAGCGACTCAGAAGAAGTCAGATGCGACTTTGGCGCATTGATAGTGAACCTCGGGGATGACAGGAGATTCCCTGTAGTCTGGAAGTGGTTGATGACTGCCTGGGGGGAGCCCTCCTTTAACAGCAAGTCGTCAAGGTAGGGGAAGACTGCCACCCTTGACCTCCGAAGGTGTGCTGCCACCGCCATCACTTTCGTGAACACCAGAGTCAAACTAGTGAAGCCGAAGGGGAACACTGCAAACTGAAAATGCTCCTGTCCAACTACAAACCGCAGGTAGTGCCAGTAGGCCAGTAGGACAGGTATATGGAAATAGGCATCCTGCAGGTTAAACGCCACCATCCAGTTCCAGGAACGAGGGCAGATAATACTTGGGCTAGCATGAGCATTTTGAATTTCTTATTTAGGAGAAAGGAGTGCAGAGGGTGCAGGTCTAAAATGGGACACAAACCTCCATCTTTCTTGGGCACCAGAAAGTAGCAGGGTTAACAATTGCATCCTACTTCTGGCGCTGGCACCCTCTCGACAGCCCCTTTGGCCAATAGGGCTTGCACTTCCCGACACAAAATGGATAGATGGTCCTCCAGCAGTCGCTGGGGGAGGGGAGGAGGAGGAAGGGATGGATGGTGGAAGGTGCAGCAGGGAAGAAATGAAAGGTGAGGGGTAGTCCTTGCAAGTGATCTGTAGAACCCATCTGTCCAATGTTATTGCTCACCAACCCGGGAAGAATCAGTGTTTCTGCCTCCCACAGGGTGGCTGTGCTCCTGTAAGTGTATGCTAAAGAAGTTTGGCAGATGGGGATCTAGGGGGTGGCAGACAAGCCAAGAGAGCATGCAGTAGCTCAGCTATCATTAAAAGAGAGATGAATCAGTTTTGTCCCTAAACAGGGGAGTCCCATTGAAGGGCATGTCCATCAGAAACCAGCCGATCACAACCACACGAGGCGGCAAAATGGCAACACTGGTGCCGATGACTCACTCGAACTTGGCCACATCACGACTGTCTAGAATTGCCTGAGCGAGAACAGGTTGAAGAGCTTCAGGCGCAGCAGAGATGATTTGTGCCACAGAGAGCCAAAGGTCGTGGGAATTGAGTCACATCAAGAAGCTGGCGTTAACTGATCAGAGTCAGACTGGAAGAGGAAAACAATTGTTTCCCAAACGTTTCCACCAACTCAGATTCCCTATTGGGGGGTGGAGGAGGGAATGGGGGAGTGGTAGGGAAGGTGCTGGGGTTAGAACTATTCATGGGGGGGGAGGGGAGGGTGCTGTAAGAGAAAAGCACAAGATGGTGCCTGGCAATTTGTCGATTGACTGTGGGGCTGGTAGAAGATTTGGTCAAAGCCCCCAAAAAAATGTATTCCTCACTGCCTCATTCAATGGAAAAGGGGCTCTGAAGATCTTTGCGCTGGTTGGAGGACGTCTGTCAAAAAGTTGGTCTTAAGCTCCAAAATGGGGAGCTGGAGGTCAAGCACTTTAGCAGCCCTATGCATCACCATGGTGCAGGAAGCCGATTCCTCTGTGGCCAGTCAAGGGGGGTGAGAGTAAGCCTGTCTCCGGGCCAGTACCGAGGGCCACTAACCTACTGTAAGTAATTTTACCCCTTATCATGCTGGTCGGATTGAGCAAACTTATCACCTAGGTAAAAGTCATTGTCAGAGTCTGTACCAAAAAGGGAATGCAACCTGTGCTGTCTCCCTTGTCTTAATGGTAATTCAGGTTGGGGAAGTGGTGCCTCGGTTGGTCGATGTCAGACAGGCGTCGATTCGGCATCGGAGTGAATTAACTGGACCTCCTCCTCCAGCGTCAATGACATTTGCTTGAGACAGTCCCTACAGGGCTTTAAACTGCTGCTCTGGGAGAGGAGATCCTTGCACACTGAAGAAAATGTTGAGGTAAATGTCTCTCAGAGACACAAAGAGCTCTGGATCTGCATCTGGAGGCCCAGAAAGAAAGGAACTAACGACAGTGCAGAGGTGGCACCTATATCGGCTTTGCACATTGTTTCTGGAGCGGAATCAATGCAGAGCCACACAGCGCCCCCTGACAGCACGCCGTGGTACTACTCACAAGTTTAAAAGATCCAATCTGACACTTGAAGAATATTCAAAAGGTGAGGAATCTGCAACTAGACATATCCATCAGAATTCTTCACATTTAGTAGGTGGCATGGAGGTCGTAGTGGTGGAGGACTGAGAGTTTGATTATGTCAAAGAGAGGCTTTGGACAGTTTTTGGCAAAATAAAGCACAGATTTAATGTGACTAGATTTAGCTTTGAAGATGATCGATTTGTCTCTCTTGTGGCAGCCCTGAGACGAGAGGGAGCTTGTCACCGGTGTTTCCTCAAGAAGTCTCAGATGTTTTCTTAGGATATATAGTTCCTATGGGTACCAGGGGATAGCAGGTTTGGAAGATTTTCAGGACAACATATTGATAAATCAGGTTTTCCTTGCATTTATTACAATACGCTGCTGTGGAAGTAATGTCCCACTGGGAAATAGGGTTAGGAAGAATACCCAAGCCTTGTTTGCAAGGTTGTTGAATTTAAAGTTTTAGGTATCCCGGAACCAGGAACATTCTCTTTTATTCTCCTGACATTTTCTTGTGGAAAAAGGATAGCCTGAAAGGTATTTGTAGGTGATCAGAAAAGTCCACTGAAATGGGATCTGCAGTTGTCAGAAGCATACCCGTGGAGATAATGTGATCCAGAATAGAACGTCTACAGTGAGTTGGTTTCTGGCAGTGTTGGAGGAGGTCATTTTCACAGAGCAGACAGGAGAACAAATTAACAGGTTCGCTATTATTTTAACCCCAGTGGAGAATAAAGGCACCCAAGAAGGTGAGGGTTTCCATGCGTACCAAGTGTTATATTCTGAATTATTTATCAACTCTCAACCAAGCTGCTATTTTTGCCAATAAGATGGTATAAGATGTTCATTCTGCGGTTAGAGGCCTTATAACCACATATATCAAGAGACAGGTACTGAAAGGAGCGTAAGCATTCAATTTGAAGTAATTTGCAACTAAGCCAGTTTCTGTAAATTACTAATAGACCACTGCATTTTCTGAATTTACGTTCACAGCAAAGAATGGATTAATGTTGGGGGAGAACTTGGTCAAGGACATTCTTTGAAGCTTCATTGAGCCATTTTTCAGTGAGAACTAGGATATCAAGACTGAGTTCAGGATTGTGTCTGAAAGCAGTGTTTAACTGCAGAACATCAGTCATGCAGCTTACATCGGTGAACTGAATGAGAGGATATGGAAGTGGGGTAATTAGAGCGTCCAGTGGGAACCTAAATGAGGTTAGTAGGACCCTTATTCCTTGTTGAGGGTGTGGAAGTCTGCACTTCTGAACGGCAGGGACAGAGGAGAGATCCTGGATTTGGTTAGCATACAGGCACACATAGCATCCTCCGCTTTAGAGTGACTCCAAAAAGTGAGGGGTACAGTGCGGAATGTGGAGAGCAGTAATAAGGAGCGCACACTCTGCATTATCAAATGGAATTAAATAGCTCCTGCTAACAGAGAGACAGAAAGAGTCAGTCTGAAACAGTTAATCAATAGGCAGAGGGCAGAGATAGATGATGTGGGCCATCTGTGCCTGAACTCAGGTCAACATCTTCCAGAACACTGCTCCCTCCACTATAGATAGACTCCCTAAAATAAAGCATGTAGCACAGAGGCTGGATAGCAGCAACAAAGGACTCGTGTGATGGTAAATGAGCCCACACTCTAAAAAGTTATTGTTTCACACTGACATAATTTCAAGGGTCAGTAGATGGATCTAAGCCATCAACATAGGGCACCAAACTGAGAATCAGATCTTGCAGACTATTTGCCGTCCTGGAAACCAGTAAAGCATCATCATTTGCATACAAAAGAAGAGGAATAAATATATAACCTACCCTGGGAGAATTCCTGGCAGCATCCATTAAGCCTGCCTGTAAGTCATTAACCTTCAACAAAATGAGTGGGTCCACAACATTGCTTTAACTCACCCCCCTTTCAAAGGCTAAACCATTAATATACTCATCTTTCACACCATGGCAGGAGCCCTAAAACGTGTATGCTTTAGTCATAAGATTTTGCACCAGCACCAAGCAATTCACAAAATTGTAGGGTTTGTCTGTTAACCGGTACAAAACTTGTGATAAAATCAGTGTACTAAAATCCATGAACTCAAGCTACAAAGCACCTTTGAAAATGAAATCTTTAATTTTCGATAACCATGTATCGGTTAGGACATTGTTCTACTGTGTGTAGATTTTGCAGAAGCCACACAGATTATCTGCCATCATATTTCTTACTTTGGTCCAGCCTTGAATCCTGGTCACTAGTACTCGATAGATCATCTGCAGATTGGTTGATAAATCAAATCTGATCGCCTATGGATCAGAATAATCATCTGGGATGTACGACTGGGAAAAGAGATAGACTTAAAAGCTATCAGTGATCAATCAGGGGCATAAGCGGTATAGGTTTGATTTATGAAGCGCTATAAAGAACCATCAAGGCCCAAACACTTCCTAGATGCCCTCAAATTAAAGATTGTACAACATCTGTAAGACAAAATTCTAACCAAGAAGGGACTAAAATGTTTATGTTGTGTTTTTACGCTTGGCAGACAACTATAATAGTATAAAGCATCTGAACATGGATAATCCAGACTGAAGGAACAATATTAGCTTTAAGAGTATTGGGACCACTTTGGGCATTAGTAAATATACTCACAAGTTACCTAAAATGTCCTGAGTGACTATGGAAACAATTCTACCCACAGACTCCTAATGTTGCTTCTTTTCTGCTAAGTGATTGGTGAATACCCTCATGAAGGCTTATTGACGTAGAGGATGCATGATCACAGTGATGGCATACTGTGATCCAATCATATATAGTGTTTTCCTAGTATATCAAATATGGTAGAATTGATTCCTAGGACACATGGACCTTACATTCCATCATCGTAATTCTAAGCAATGTGTGCTACGGTGCACATGTCTGCCTCTACTCTAGCAGCTTGATGCAGTAAGCAACTCTTTCCTGGTAGCGGATACCCTTCTAGTGGCAAGGGTAAATGCTTCGAATGCTGGTAATAATATTCATGGAAAGAGATCTTCTGAAGGTAATTCTTCAAGTATCAACTATCACACCAAAAGAAACAACTTTTCCCTCTACATACGTGTCGGCTTATGTGGCCTTGCCATGTCCCAGGTGGTGGAGGAAAGTCGAAGTGTGAAGGTAGAGCCAAGAGATCAAAACAAAAGTAAATAGAATTCATGGTCATCCCATCTCCCACAATTCCCAACTCCTGATCTTTTGTTAAATGTTAAACACTAAACATTAACTACCGTAAACAATTAATTCATTCTTGAGCCACGTGATGTGCTCAGATGGTTTCACATCGGTAATCGTAAAAGTGCAAGTTGTACCATAAACTGTTGACATTTTAAACCGATTTACTCAGAAACAATTATATGTGGTTTACAACTGCCAGGAACTTGTTACTTCTATTAAAAAAAAAAAAACACAGGTTTTACGGTATCAATGGGGCTAATTAATGTGCTTTGTTATGTAGTGAATGTTTGCATTTTATTGAGAGTTTGGCAAGTGGACAGGACCAAAAAACATGTTGACTCGAATCTGCTGGCATATCACATTTTACAGAGAATCAGAACAAGATGACCCAGTGCCTACTGTACTTTCAGATATGCACGCTTTCGAAATCATGTATTTCTGCTGGTTTTAATTTTTCCAAGGAGTACCTTCCACAGTACATCTTACAATGTTGTACTTAGTTATACTTCAATAATTCAAGCAAGATAATATTAACCAGGGTAAATTGTAAGTATCAGAGTGCTTTAGACAGAGAATGTTTTAGAGATCTTTTGAAAAAATTATAATGGATTGGGGAAGCACAACAATTGTTCGGCTCTACTAAAATCATGACAGCATCTAAGTGTCAAAAATATGTTTTTTAATTGTGAACAAGCTCAATGATCCTATAGCAGATCAGCTAGTAACTAATTGCTCTATGAAGACAAATTCTTGTTTTTTAACCTAAGTTTGAAAAGAAAAAAATCAAAATGCTATTGCTAGTGAATACTACTATATATATATATATATATATATATATATATATATATATATATATATATATATATATATATATATATATATTCCAACAAACGTCCCTCCACCAGGTTTTAAAACCTGCATTTCATTCACTCCGCATGACGCGTTTCAGCTACTCAGCCTCGAGTGCAACCATGCAATGATGGCAGCATCACAAGCAGAGAAATCGGCAGTGAATTCATAGTCCTTCATTGCTATCCACTATGCAGGGGAAAATAAAGGGACTACTTAACCACCTACACGAGAAGTAACAAACTTTCACTCAAGGCATTTGATAAAGGTTGAGTAGCTGAAACGTGTCATGCGGAGTGAATGTCATGCGGAGTGAATGAAATGCAGGTTTTAAAAGGACTAAATAAATGCATATAAACACCCGTGGAGTGCCCCGGTCTGTTCCTGGTGGAGGGACGTTTGTTGGAAAATAAATGTATGCAGGCCACATGCACGCTGGGAGCACCCGTCTACAAGGAGTTCGGCAGGTAGTGGCACTTTGGAGGACTACCCCTTTACACGAGTTACCCCTTTAGACGAGCCACAACGCAGGTAGGTTGATTCATCGTTTTTATTCTGGAAGCTGCAACATGGAAGGCAGGCACCTCGCAAAAGTTCAATTGCCGACGCGTTTCGTGATAAGGCTCACTTTTTCAAAGGCAGGATGATTGGACAAACGCAGAGCATGTCGGGCCCTATTTTTATACACTTGGCACCCGCCCAGTGGCTGCTGGCAAAGCCTGCTGGTACGTGTAGTGCCTGAAGTGTTCCTTGAGTAAGGTGCTGTGCGCTGCCATCATTATATCCATAAAACACCCAAGTGGGTTTGTGGAAGGTCACGCACAACCACACTGCACCGTAGAACTCCCAGCACGACCTCCTGTCCTGCTGAACACCATTTGGCGTCACCTTCGGACCGCTGCTGTGCGGCGGAGCTCGATCCACGACTGGGTCAGCAGTCTTAAATCCACACACAAGAGTTACCCCTTTAGACGAGCCACAACGCAGGTAGGTTGATTCATCGTTTTTATTCTGGAAGCTGCAACATGGAAGGCAGGCACCTCGCAAAAGTTCAATTGCCGACGGGTTTCGTGATAAGGCTCACTTTTTCAAAGGCAGGATGATTGGACAAACGCAGAGCATGTCGGGCACTATTTTTATACACGTGGCACCCGCCCAGTGGCTGCTGTCAAAGCCTGCTGGTACCTGTAGTGCCTGAAGTGTTACTTGAGTAAGGTGCTGTGCGCTGCCATCATTATATCCATAAAACACTGTGTGGCATATTCAATTTTGTTTGCTGGTCTCCTTCGACCCCGTGTTTGTGCCTGTCATGATATTTTTTGTGCTGCTCATGATATGGAGACATTGTGGCATTTCCCGCTATGAGAAGTGACTTTGGATTATCCATTTTTACATTACCTGGCTTTCACCGGTGGCTGGCACAGCGAATCCAAAGAACATTGGGGTTTCTTTTAAACATTGAAGTGTTTATTAGTGGCCAACGGAGTTTGGAACTGGTACGATTGAACAGGAGACCGAACATGAGGCATCATGGGATCTGTAGTCCCTTCGGGGACACAAGCGATAATTTGGAGACTGACATTTGTCTTAAAAGTACACATTGTGTTTTTAGCCTTTGATCTTGGTTTTCAGCCCAATGTTACAGAGCCTCTGTTTCTTCAACGTACTGACTGATGCGATTGGCAGTGAGCCAAGTTTAATTTTACTCCCGATGTGCAGTTAAATCTTGGGTTCCGGGTCAAGTCCGACAGATTAACCATTGTCTGAGTTCAGTAATCACGGGAGAATGTGGTTTCCTTTAAATGTTTAAATGGTGCAATCGGTATTTGCAGCACAAGCATACAGTATGTTTTAATTTATTTTATTGGGGCACATTTTCCTGAGGGTTGGCGCCATATTTTTCTCATATTAGCATACCAAGGCTTTCCAACATGATATGCCCCCAAATACTGGCTGATGACATATACTTTTTCAGTGCACAGCGCGCAGTTTAAGAGGCTTACAATGTATCACGTATGACAATATAGGCTGATTATGCACTATGCCGTTATTTATATAACAATTTGCTGCATGATGTTTTGTCATTTCTTTTCGTGATTTTCATGTTTCATTAGCCACAGATGTGGTTTTATACATCATGTTATTACTTTAGCAAAACATTGTCTGTTTTATAACATTGCGGTATGTGATATTGTTTCTTCTATGTCTACTTATGCTTAAGAAGTGGGAAGGGCTATATATACCTGTATGTGCATGGCGCCAATTAGATTGATAAAGGCTGCAGCGCAGCCGAAACGCGTCTCTTAAGCCGTGGGGTCGAGGGAGACCCGAGAAAATAAAGGAGCCCTATACCTACAGCCTTGAGTACGTGCCTTCTTTGTTGGAGCAGGAATAAATATATATATATATATATATATATATATATATATATATATATATATATATATATATATATATATATATTGTATAAACAAAAATTTTAGATTCAAACTGACCGCTGACCATAGATGAAACAACTACTTGAGGGTAACAGCCATCTCCAGACTTTATTCACTCATTTCTCTATCGTCCTCCTTTTCCACTCCCTGAGTATACAGGACATTGTTACACCATATCAAAACTTCTTTCCGATGCCCCTACAAGTTCTCATCCATATATTATTCTGTGTTTGCCTCATTTAAGTTCATATATCCCGCAACAGATACTAGATAACCTTTATACACCATTCACCATTTCAGATTGACCATTAGTGGCTTGCCAGTCAGTCCACTGAGGAAAAGTTTAGGTTTCAACCCACGCTGGGTATATTTTCTCTTAATGGGAAAACAAATTCCTGCCTGGGGCCACTGAAATCACGTGCCACTGCTTGAGTGCTGTGAAACAAATGCATTTCTCTGGCAGTTGCAGCCATTAAATCGGGCTCTCCACTAGATCATTAGCCAGCTGGAGTGTTGAGCCAACTGCGTTTAGTCGTCGCTTCCTCATAACACAACACCTTGAAATCCTGTGTGAAAAAAAAGGCTTTCTTCAATCAAGTTTCCAAAAAGATATAGGATCAGACTTTAAAACACATTTAAAAAGTCCAGTCTTGATTCTATCGATCAGGAGAGGTAGAACTATCTGTCTATCTTCCTACTAACTACTGTGGCCAGGATTCTTGAAAATCATGTGGTATTTGACCCCTACTAATACTTAGCGAATAAGACCATTCTAATTGATGCCCAAACAGGATTTTAACTGGGCCATAGCATGGGGGATAGCCTGGAGGCAGCAATAGGTGATCTTCCTATGGTGGCCGATGTCAGCTGTATTAATGCTATGATAATCTTAGAAATGTTATGATATTTAAAACAGTAGATCATGGCTGCTGATGGTCAAACTACAGAATATTGGCATAGATGGCCAAGCACTAAGCATATCTAGACTTTTTTTGACTAACCATGTAAAGCAGGTTTCATCCCCACTGTACACTTTAAAAGCTTTTCCATAACCTGTAGAGTCCTGCAAGGCACAGCACCTTCACCCTAGCCACTTACCATATGCACAGCTCCACTAGGCCACATCATCCACTGTTTTAAGTTTCACATTTCACACCTACGCAGATTGCATACAGATCCTTTTCCACTGCTAGGAAAGAGCACTGGTGCCTATGACCACCAACGTTTGTTAAAGGTCAAAAAGAATTTGGGGAAGTATGATAAAAATTAAATTCTGAGAACACAAATCTTATTAGTTGAACACTTTTGGAGGTATGGTTGTTTTTTTAAAATAAAAATGCCTAAATGGGTCACCCCATATTTGGAAACTTTTAATGGGGTCCTTTGGCAAGCCTAAAAGTAAGTGTCAGATGCTATAGTAGTATATTAGCTCTTCTGCATCTGTCACGTTTCTACAACCTCTGTTCAATAGGGCATTCACCTTTCTTCAGGACCAAAGGGGTCTATTAGATTTAGTAAACAAAGCACTGCATGTTGTTTTATTTAATCATTCATGGGTATGCATTCATTCATGCAATATTTACAAACCGCATTGGAAGTCCCAGGTCGGTATTTCATCTCAGGATAAAAATTGCCCCTTTGGGGTTTAGCGATGGGCAGACCTTGTAGCCAAACAATCATCAAAGGTCACACCAGCAGAGTCATCGACTTGTGTCGTTAGGCCCTGCATGCAATTAGGCAATTTTATTTACACAGATCTTGACATTAGGAATAAGATCTAAAGAGCTCCCTCTAGGATAGAGGATGAGCCCACCAAGAAGTACTTACATTCCGGACAAGGACTTATTGATGAAGCATGCTCTTTGTCAATGTGAGTCCTTTTAATAGACTTCAAGTCCTTCCTGACGGGGTGTAGAGACTAACATTTGAACATGATAGGAGGACTTCTCTCTTTTGGTTTGTTCTAGTTATAATGGATGCAGAGTTAGTCCACTAACATAAATAGCTTCCACTTTTTTTCGTTTTGATATATTGTAGCTGCCCATGCCCAGTGTTGTCATCAATGATGAAACTGAACATGCCATGAGTGATGTAATCTGTGAGGACATAAGCTGAAAATGGTGGGGGCACAATTTCTAGTTAGCTCAGTAAACTATCACTGGTGAATTTCAGTATTTTTTTAGTTTAAAATGTTACATTTTAACTGACATTGTCACATAACCTTTGGTTTCCCAGTCCCTTTAACCTTTGGATTTGTCACTTTATCCTTAGTTTTTTTTTCCAGTGAATTTTTGCATTTTTTTTTTTAATGTAAAGTAAGTACTTAACAATAATGCTACATTAACATTTTTTTTCCAGTGAATTTCTATGGCTTTTAATGTAAAGATCTTATCATACTTACTCCCAATGGGTAGGCAAACCCTGCGGCCCACAGCCTTCAGCCAAGCGTGGGGTGGAGTGCAGTGCCTGGCCTGTGGCCAGTCCCTGTGCCCCACCTCCTGTGGTTGGCCAACCCATCCATGGACATCCACCCCAAAAATATATATATTTTTTTTAATTCATTTTGCCGGTCCCTTGAGACTCCATTGGGATCGCGACAACCTCCCCACCCCCCATATTTATTTTTCTATTTTATTCCTGTGCCTGGGGCGGGGTCATTATGGAACACTCACACCCGCTACCCCCCACTCAATGCCTAGGGTAGGGTATCCCTGCCCTGTCTCCTAATGTCCTTTTTTATAAAAATCATTTTCAGCACGGAGAGGGAGGGAGAGAGGGGGAATTGGGAAGAGGGGGAGAGAGAGGGAGGGGGAGAAGGAAGGGAGAGAGAGAAGTAGGGTACAGGTGAGGGGTATCCTGACCCTTATGGGGGCAGGAGGGTCCAATAGGCCAGACATGTCCTATTAATTTTAAATAAAAATCACAAAACACTTACTTTAACTGGTGAAATCACATGGAAAAACCAACCAATACACCATAAATATTCCAAGGCGATCGAGCACCAATGGCTAGGATTAATAAAAAAATTCCATCTATCAATGTGATGTTTGCTGCAGTTGACACCGCAAAATGCAACAGGTATCGCCAGGCGTGGGTCTCATGCTCACTGTGCCATTAAGACATCAGCTGCACCCTATTGGTGAGGCACGAATGGGCTAAAACCTGTCTAGGGTTGCTTGTGTTCCCTTCTGGAAGGGGCCTTGCCCAAGTTCGGGATGGGTTGTTCCCATGAAGAGCAGGGTCAGTACTGATTTACATAAAGTAGACCACCTTGTAGAATGATAAAGTAGGTGAAAAACAATGGACCAGAATGCAGCCAGGAGCAATCACTAGCGGTGCAGATTAATTAAAGCATTCCATTTATCACCGTGTTGTTTGCTGCAGGTGGGTGTGGACACAGTGTACAAATGCCAGTGCAGATATAACTCAACGCTCAGTTTTATGCTGGCTGGCTGCCATGCTCTACAATTGGCAAAGTAGGAACCAGTTCCATGCCACATCAGCACACGGGTTACAACAAGTACGAAAGATTTGCGCGACATCGAGTGTATTAAAGTCCACCTATGGAAAATGAACGAGTACTTGCGAGAATAAAACCTTTAAGAACCGCAAACCTTTAAAGATTGCAAACGCTCTTGTGAATATCAGACAAAGACAAGGTTACCCAAGTCAGTGTCTCAGATGCTTTTCCCATAGAGAAACTAAAATGTTATGTTTAAAACAGGTTTCTGAACTGAGCTCCCATTTCATTTCAATGATATCGATCAAAATGTGCAATTCGTAAGACTACACTGTATCACGATATATGATTATGAAGACAAATTGGCAAACTCAAAACTTCTGGCGATGAGAAGCACAATCACTCACTATAAAAGGCAGAAGAGAAGCCCCGCAGCAACCTGGTTTTAAACTACTCTGCCAGTAAGCCTGAAATAATACAATAATCGGTTAATTATGTTTTATGACTCTTGTTCGCATGCTAAAGAGCGCCAATCTTCAAACTACGCCTTTAATGTACCAAACATCCTGGCAAAGGCACAAAAACAGGAAATGCAAAGCACCAAAAGTAGCCTACAAAATACAGTAATATTTAAAAACTGTTAAGGGATTCACTGTCATATTACAAGGATCTTTTATAGAAAGTGTAGAACTAAAAATGCTCTACTTTGTTTGGTAAACAAATTCCAAAGTAATCAGCATAACTTCTAACCAGTCACTATAGTTTGCGTTTACCATACCGATATCCAAGTTTTATAGAAATAGACTTAAACCAAACTTAGATTGCAGCCCTAACATGTTTGGCAAATCACACGTCGCTTTAGGACTTAGTACATAGATGGAGCTGCCTGCGCATCAAGAAGTAATATTAATCGGTAGACGGCTATGTTGTCTCGTACACCTATCTCACAAGTAGCACGAAATTGCTAGGCAGAGGCCATCAGCAACATACCTTGTGAGCAATGTTCTTTACAAATGATGTTTCAGGGCATCGAGGTGTACTACACGGTCATTATTTTTAGAAACTAGCCATTCCTCCAAGCCAGACACCTGAACACCAAAACCTGGTGTACTGCAGCAACCGATTTGTGATGCATAATAGCCCCTTATGCATAACAATGGAGGCAGAAAGGCATAACCAAGCAGCCAACAGAAAAAAATGTGAGACTCAATCAGGAGGACATTAACAATATCTCAAACCAATGGCTAAAGGATTCGGATGCAAAAAACGCCAGTGGCTGAAGAGGCTGACCCAAAGGACCTAAAAGTACACATTACATGTCTGCCATGAATGGCACAAGTGTTGTACACTTAAGGGTTATGTGCTAGCTATTCTATATTTATTGAATCTATACAACCTACCGCATCAGCCATACAGTCTGTCAGCCCATATCTCTTTGATTTTGCAATTTATGTCTACAGTTATGATCAACCCAAGTCCTTCGATTTTCATCCATTTATTTTTTAAGACAGCTGACAATCAATTCAATCAATTTACTTGTGGGAGAATTAGCTGCCTGATGGAATTTCCCTGCGTTTCTTGCATTTAAGAACTTACTTACAATGCTGTACTATTTTGATGAATATTTGATTTAAAAAAATGAGTTCCGTTTTAATCTACAGCCAGCTCTTGATTTATGAACTGTTCCTAAGCACACTTTCCTTCTTTTAAGTAATATCACAGGACTTAACACTTGTGGTAAGAGGGAGATGATCGCGTTCAATCCTACTTTCAACAGAAAACATCTCCAGGGAGGCAACGGCCTTTGTACTGAAGATAAATGATCAGTAACTGAACAGTTGTCAAAATTAGGAGATAGAGCAAATGTTTGCCTTGCCTGAAACACATTACCACCACAAGCATTTGCAATGCAATAGGTCTCGCATTTACGAAAGTTTAAGCTATTGGCATTGTAAATGACAATGCCTTTTATTTACGTTTTAAAAACGAAAACAAAAATAAGAGGCATTGTTATTTGCAATGTCAATAGCTCAAACTTGCCTCAATGCGAGACCTATTACATTGCAAATGCTTGTTAGATTAGTGAGTAGAAACGCTCCCTTTCGGCCCGTGCGGCAAATTAATTAAATAAACAAGCGCAGCCGCTTAAGTGAAAGCGGACCACGCTGCAAATAAAAAAAAAAAAATAGTGCTTACCGACTTATGAAGGAGACCGTGTAACGCCACAAGTAAAAGATCCAGTCCTCATGGGAGGTTACAAATAGCGACAGGGCGGTAACAAGGAGGGACTAACAAGCCTCATTATCAATCAGAAGCCAGCATTTACCAAGGACAAGGAAGCCAGCCAATCAAAAATATGGGCGGAGAGAAGGCGAGGCTTCCACAGCATACTCGACTACTGGGTGCCTCGCGGAGCGAGCAGCAAATGCGCGCTGCCGCTAGGCTCGACCTACAAAAGTAAAAAGTAGGCATCCATATGACTGTCCGTAACATCGAAATTCGAGGAGAAAATAATCCCAGATACCACTTTACTAAAATGATTCAACTGAAAAAAATTAGAGTGATTGATAACACTGCTTTATCATTAGGAATAATATCTTAATGCACGGAGTCGGGGGGGGGGGGTGTATGTAGCACGATAAAAAATAATCCAGTTCATTCTCATTGATACCCGACAGCTTGAAATTACACTAGCACTTCCCAGATGAAACATAATAAGAAAAGTGACTGGGTCAGGAGATTTTTTTAAACCGATTTTTATTTGCATTTTTAGAATACATTATAAACGGTGTTTAGACTGAGGGCCAGATTTAGATTTTGGCGGATTGGTTACTCCGTCACAACGGTGACGAATATACAGTCTGCCGAAATATAAATCCCATTATATCCTGTGGGATTTATATTTCGGTGGACGGGATATCAGTCATTGTGATGACGGAGTAACCCTACCGCCAAGATCTAAATCAGGCCCTAAATGTTGGAGAAATAATATTGTGAGGATAAAATATCGTGTCAAGAAGACAGGAGGACAAAAAAATTGTGAAGGTAAGTAAAGGTTTATAACTCCACATATATGTACCTCGATGATGTACAGATCTTCAAGGTACGTAGATGAGGAGTTAAGAATAGTATATTTATGCTTACCTATTTGCACTTACCTTCTCAATATTTTGGTCTTCGATATTTTTGACACGATATTCTGCCCACACGATATTTGTGTCCGATATTCTGTCAGCGATCCATTAATTATAAACAATCCATTTTACTTTGATGAGAAAGGGTGGGCCATGGTCCGTAATATAAGGCTTGAAAGTTAAAAGCAGAGACAGTCTCCAGGTTGTTGCAGTGTAAATTAGTTGCAGGAAATAACCTGTCGCTCACCATGCATGAGTCATAAATAGTCCCAGTATAAGATAGAACAACAAACAGTGTAACAGTGCAGAGCAAACAAACTACCAATGCCAAAGGCCGGGATACAGGCAATGCAATTGGCAGCATTAATGTAGATGAACAGTCAAGGTATCGTCAGTTGGCGCAAGCAGAGGAAACGCCTAAGGGCCTGTGCTAACCACTTGAGTGAAAGGTAGAAAGGAGAGTGTGGGGGTTGCGGTACAGCAGTGTGGGTGAATCAGCGACCTGGTTGCAAAAGTGGCTGGCAAGTGCTTTGTAAGTACTCTGAAGTGTGTAACACCCGGACCCATTTCCCTGCCAGTATCAATGGGTGGAGTGAGTCTAGAGGTCTCCAAGGAGCTGAATGCTGAAGTTTAAGCAGCAGAGTGTCATATTTAGGCTCCTCTTTCAGATTAAGCAACATTTCGTTCCAGGCCCCAGCAATCAGGCGCCTATGTAGACCTCTGGCTTATTCACTATGGGCTTTACTCTTAGCCCATTTAAAGGTGGTCATACACCTGATGTGGGAGGTACTGTAGCTTTCCACTTCATAGCTATTGTCCGTTTGGCAAGGAGTAGAGCAAAGTCAAGTAAGCAGGCAGCTACTTTATCCTTTTGATGCTTTTTATAGAGCCCCAACACTTAGGCCTCCCAACTTAAGCTGGCTAGTCCAGTGATGTCAGTTAGCCTAGCCAAGACCTCAGACAAGTAGACAGCTAAAGATGGGCAGCCCCCATATTATGTGTTGGAGGACTACTGCGGATCCAGTACAGCAAAGGGAGGAGGCATTGGCATGAAGAACATTTTTTATTGATTTTATTAGGAGTCAAGCAGGCTCTATTTAGAATACTAAATTGTATGAATTTAAACTTGACAAAAGGCAAGGTAGTGTGTTAATATGCAATTGTTTATTTATCATTCTCTGCCATGAAGTGCTCTTTCTATTTTGGCCTTCCATGAATCGCACACGGACTATAGCAATGGTTGTGTAGTGTAGGGGCCATATATAACCAGCTGATTTGCCTTCAAACATTCCTTTTCACAAATAAAGTCTGAAGCGGAGAGTGGGGTATGGGTTCTGCAATAGTAATGCACTATTTAATCCCAATGGAGTTAACCAAGGTTCAATACTTCAGGAACTGTCCTCTGGGGATGTTGAATTGTTCTCCAAGTATGTTAGAAGAGAAGAGTTGGCCATCCTGAAACAGATCCTATAGAAAGTGTGATGAGTCTTCCCAGTGCTTCAGATCCCCAGCTGTAATGTGATCTAGATGCTTAAGCAAACCAGGCAAGGGAATCTCAGGGGCACAGGATGTAAAATGTTTAATCTTTAGGAGGCTTCTTGAGAACAAGCTCAGCACTGTATGTAACAACCGTGTCAATCCTCACCTATGTTTAGTGCCCAGGAGTTGGAGCTCACATAAATGACTGAAGTGCAGGGGGTGTTAGTTAGTGGGAGTTTTTTTCAGTGAGAGCCCTGAAATCTAGTGACTTGTCCATTGAAGCTTGGGTGCCAGATAATGGCGCCATGCTCAACCAGGAGGCCCAACTCCGCCAAAGCAAATGGAACATGCGGCAGCTGCTGTGCCATACAAGCTCCCCAAGCAGTTCCTCAAACTCCTAGAATAATTTTCTCATAAGGAGGATGGTGAGACTATCAAAACAGTACAGGACGCGATCCATCGCATGACCAAGAGTGGGAGAGTCCTCCAAAATGTTGTTTGTACCCTGAGGGCAGAACCTGTTTTATTGAGATTTCCATCAAGGTGGTCTCTGATAGATCTCAATCCCTAGGTACCAGAAGTAGATGCTCTCCCTTTTTATTGTGACACCATCAAGATCAAGACAAGGCATAACAGTGTTGAGGTACAGCAAGAACATGCAAGATTTCGACCAATTACCTTGCAATCTAGAAGCAGTGACAAACAATTTCAGGGTCCAAACTATGTCTGTGTGATTGCCCCAATGTCTCTGCTACACACTATGATGTGATCAGCATATAGCGATACCACATGGGTTCTATCTGCTATCTGGATGCCTCAGCCTCCAACCTGTCCCAATTTCAGTTTGAAGGCCACTAGGTCCATGTTATGTTATGAAGTTTTGAATTGCACTCATTTCACCCGGGGGAGTTTGGGGGTGCGGGGGGGTTTGAGGAGGTGGAGGGAGAATCCTGGCTCCTAACTGTCGCCCAATAGAAGAGTAAAGTTTCAGCTTCTTGCGAAATTCTAGGAAGGAGTTGGAAGATACAATGTGTAACATGAGGTTATACCAAGCTTTAGGTGCCAGCTAAGAAAAAGCATGACCTCTGGTACTGGCTCTTTGGATGTGGGGAACCTGGCCGAACAGGAGGTTGGTGGAGAAGAGCTTGTATTTGGGGTGTTAAAGTTGATATAGGTGTTCAGATATGTAGAGCCTTGATAGTGTAGTGCTATGTAGTTGAGGAATTTGTAGAGGATGCATTTGTGTAGGGGTGCCACTTAAGGTCTTGAAGGTGTTTTGATGTGGGAGGTTGAGTCTTGCTGCTGCATTTTGAATTACCTGGAGTCTTTTAGTGAGTTGCACTGTGATTCTGACATATAGGGCAAGCATAAAGAGCAAGGAGGACTAGGGGCATCCAACCCAGATCCCTCTATGAACCACAAAGGAAGCAGAGATCAACTTGCCCATCCGGACCCTGGCAGTAGAGAGAGATGTCATGTTTAGATTTTGAGACAAGTAAGGAGCTTCATAGTGGGATGGGACAAATGGGATCTACTAATTTTTGGGTGGTTCCTTTAAGTTTGCAAGCATGTCGCCCCCGTCACCAGCTTTTGGGCCCTTTCAAGGGTCTGGTTTCAGCCTTGGCCCATTTAATGGTGACCAGGCACAATGCCGCGTACGTAGGGGGACCAATAGCATTCCATTTCATAGTGATTGATCGTTTGGATAGCAGCAGTGCAAGGCTGAGGAAGCAAGTTATAACCTTTTTATTTTTAGGTCTTTTATATATGTAAAAAGCACACATTTCCCATTTATTAAAAATGGGTATTTCAGTAGGGGGCGTCAATATATTCAATATCTTGAACCAGTAGGCTCGCAGGGAAGGGGAAAACAACTAACATGTGTTGGAAGTCTACGGCATCAGCAAAATCATGATGACGGGAATTGTTTGTATGGGGAAGTGTTTGTTGATTGCAGCACAGAACAGTTAGGGCCTATGTTCAATAATGAACTATATGAATCGGAACTTTGCGTTGCATGAGACAATGTGTGCGTACGGGATAGCCTTGGCTCATTCCTGGTCATGTAACATGGTCTCTGTTTCAGCTTCCCATTTGTCATGCAGGGTGTGTGCGTGACTTTGATAGACAGTTAATAAGTCTCTGCCCATAGCCCATAATATGTAGTGCGTGAATCAGGGAATGCGTCTCTGGTTCTGTATCAGAGATGAACCACTGAGTCCAAAGGACCTAGAGTAGAGTATGATGCATTAGGAATTGCCCCTCATGTATGGTGGACTGTTCTTTAACAAGTTAAATGAAAACGATATTTGAAGAGCATGGTATAGAATAGTTGTGATGTGTGCTTCAAGCCAATGTTTCAGGTACCCTGCAGTAATGTGTCCCTGGTGTTTGGGGAGTCAAAGAAGAGGGACGGCTGGATCAGAAGGAGTGACATGCTTAGTGATCAATAAGCTCTAGTGTAACAGCTCAGCGCCATATGTAATACGCGAGATTGACCTTGCCCAAGCCGCGCCAGTGGGAGTAGAAGGCCATGTAACCTTTCTAGGAGCAATGGTCGTCCATCCCATCCATGTCTCTTCAAATGAAAGGCCAGAGAACCAACACATAGTCAGTGGAGTTGGCCCGCCAAGTAGTAATGTTCATAATTCGGGCCTCCACTTCAGACTCCACTAGAAGGTGCAATTTGTCCAAGGCAACTCTGCGCCCATCATTATGCCAGATGAGCTGCCATAGCAGTTTATCTAACCATAAAAAAATCTACGTATAGAACAGGTAGGTTAGCAACGTAGTAGAAAAGTGAGATCAGAACGTGGGCTGGGCATGACGCCGATGGAGTGAGCAGCTGCATCACGAGGCTCCTGGCAAGGCCCTTGCTATGGCATCATCCTGCCCAACCTCACCATGCTGAATTTCCACCCGGAGCTTGTGAAGGCTCTGCGAGGCAGCTGCTGCCCTCGGGGTTCTATGCCCACAGACAGGGCGGCAAGTGCGGCCTGACTAAGGGGATGCAGTGCGGCCTTTCTAAAATGGCAGCCCCCGGGTTGCACTAGCAGGAGGCCGGCAAGGCGCGAAGATTTGTTGCAGGCCCCTCGTCGCCTCTGCATGGCCGCAGAAGCTTTGGACATGACCACCTGCCCTCCTACGTGACAGATAATGTGGCAACCGGTGGAGCCCGAGAGGGAGGCTGCGCTGCTGGTTGTGAGGGGATCCTGCCAAGGGGGCCGGAGCCAGGCCCTGCTCCTAGACAGGGACAATGAAATGAACCCCGGCCTCCAAGACATTTGGCCACATCGGACGCTACCGCCTGTGGCGCCGACTGCACAGTGGACCCTGGCTCGCTTCCTGACTGGAAGGGACAAGGTAAGCCCCTGTTCCCAGCTTCCAGTACACTCTGCCTGCGGTGCCTGAGGCAGAGGCAACAGGGCAACCCTTGGCCCTCGCCTGGGCTGCTTGAGGGGATCAGAGGGCATGACATGGCTAGGGAATAATGCAAAGATCTGACCTGACCCCGCCATTATGACTCCATGTACCAGGGCCTGAGCCTGGGACACTCCATAACTTTGAGGGGGTGCTCAACACACCGACCCGGACCAAAATCAGGGCCCTACAAGCCATACAGGAGGGTGATGCCTGCCTGCCTTCCCCCATGGCTTACTCATCATAGAGGGGGGCCCTCTAGATAGTGGAATGTTGAGGGGGGGCGCACCTTCTCTCCCACCCCCTCCCCCCCTAAATGCTGAACAGACAGCTCCACAGACATAAATCGAGACTTGGGCTTCCCCATCTGGTGGAAGGAGGCGGTGACAAGAGAAAAGCGGGCCCAGATTTGGACAAGAACCAAATAGACGTAGACGAGGGGGTGCTGGGGGTGCAGCCCCGTACCCAACTAGATAAACTAGAGACAAGTTTTTAGGCCGTCAGATACACAAGAGAGGCTCTGGAACTTAAGATGGACACAGTTGTGACAGACATAAACCTACTCAAAAACCAACATAAACTAACTAATCGTATCGCAAAAAATGAACAGGTACTACAGGATGTAGCCCCCCTAACTAGGGACATGGAAACACAGATGGCCAGTGTAACAGAGAGACTGAAGATACTAGAGTGCGAGCAGAAGATGCTAAGGGGAGGGCCTGCAGAAACAACATACAGATAGTGGGCCTACAAGAGAGGATGGAGGGTGACAACAAGGTCACATACCTAGAGGCCTGGCTCAAATACACAGTGGCCCCCGAGGGACACTCTCTTTACTTTGCCCTAGAACAAGCCCATAAGGTCTCCTCATGCCTCCCATACTCCCAGGGGACCTCTTCACCAGTGTGCAGCAAGGCTACTGAACTTTAGGGACCAGGATCAAATCCTTCGACGAGTCCACAACCTGGGAGACCTGCATACTGAGAACAGTAAGGTGTTTATTTTCCCCAACTTTACACTGGTTGTGCAAAAACAGAGGGCATCCTTCCTGATAGCTAGAAATGGTCATGCGATTTGGGTCTCAAGTACATAATACTTTACCCTACCAAACAATGAGTGGTCATGGACCAGGGAAGGAGGTTCTTTTCCAACCCCCACGACGTATGGAATTGACTGGAGGGGCAGCCCCGGGCTGGGCACCCAGTACCGTGCCCACTGTGCTCACATCGAACCAGAAGTTTACCTAGCATCACCACTAGGATGGCGGACGGCCTTGGCTAAGATTGCCGGAACTGAATGCTAGTGGTTGGGGGGGGTTCCTACGGAGGTTTTGGGTGGGGGGTGCTTGTACTATTGGCACTAACCTCAAACTCAGAAATCCTTTCTGGGAAATGGGACTCCTTGTGGAGCACTTCATAAGTATTGCTAAAGCCGGATGGTACGAGGCACTGCCAGGGCTGCCTGCTCTGATTGGACCGTAGCCACCTTCCCGGGGTAGTGGGCACCATTTCCTGCTAATATGCAGAGTTCTTTACTAATGTATGGATGGGGGGGGGGGCTTCTTTCTCGTTTATCCTTGGGTTGGGGAGTTGGGTTTTATGCGTTTACTTGTCGTGGTGGTCATTATCTTTGACATATACCAAACCGGACATGAGATAGGTAGCAGGGCGGATTGCTGGGTTGGAGCAGTAGGGGCACCAGAAGGATCGAAAGCTATAATATGTACAAAATAATATCCTGGAATGTCCGTGGACTTAATAATATGGCTAAGAGGTACAAAGTCTGGGCCTAACTCAAAAGAAGAGGGATGCAAATTGCATTATTGCAGGAAACCCACTTAAAAGTGAGGGGACCACACTGTGCAAATGACGGCGATGGCATGCTATATTTAATTTCAATTCAGTTGATCTTGGGCACCACCAGAAGTCCCTGGTTGCTAGAGCATAGGGCCCTTACTGGAGTGTAGGGGGTAAGCAGGGGCCTTTTCCATCGATCGCCCAATGTGCGATACAGAGCGCCTTGAAGTGAATTATTTTTTAAACTGGCAGCCAGGGCAAGGTTACAAGGGCTGGTCGGCTGATTGATGCTTCAGTAGTTTTTGAAGAATTCTTGCAGCAGCCTTTTGTACCACTTGGAGCCTTTTGATCACATATTTCGGGATCCCAAGATACAGGAGTTGCCGTAATTAAGGCAAGAGTTTATAAGACTCTTTACCACTATCCTTCTAGTAGGGAAAGGTAGCATCTGCAAGAATTTCCTTAAAGATCTTAAAATGCCAAAGCATGAACCTGCCAATTTTGTGACTTGTGTCTCCATAGCGAGCTTGTCATCCATCCAGATGCCTGGGCTTTTTACTGCTTGAGCTGGCTTAGGGCTATCGCCCACATAGTCATGCTATGAGAGTTTCTGCCACCTAGAGCTATTATTACCTACCACCAGAACCTCCATTTTCTAGCCTACTGCTGGACATCCAATCTATGACCTCTCCGAGGCAGGAGTTTAGTTGGGAGGTAGTTTGAGTGGTGTTGGGTGTAAGGGCCAGTATAACCTGAGTGTCATCAGCATATGACACAAGGGCAAACCCATATGAGTGGACAATTTCAGCCAGGGAGCGTACATACAATTTAAACAATGTGGGGCTAAGTGAGGAGCCATGTGGGACCTCACACAACAGAGGATGGATAGAAGAAGAAAAGGAAACTTCACATACTTGGAAGCTCCGGTCCACTAGAAAGGCTTCCAGCCATCTAATGGCAATCCCGGTGATGCCAATATCCAGCATCCTCTGGATGAGGATGGCGTATGACAGTATCGAAGGCTACACTCAATTTCAGCATGATCATTGCCTTGGACTAGAATGGAGCGGAGTTCTTTGGTGGCTAAAAGCAGTGCAGTCTCCATACTGTGGCCAACCCTAAAGCCTGTCCGAGTGGGATGGTAAATGTCATGCAGTTCCAAAAAACTGGACAGATGTTGATTAACATGTTTTCCAGTATCTTGCTCACTACTGGGAGCACAAAAATGGGTCTGTAGCAGTCTGTTAGCTCAGAGTTTGCCGTTGGATCTTTTATAGTGGCTTCACTATAGCGCGTTTCCAGGCATTAAGAATAGGTTCTGTTTCGAGCAAGTGGTTGAAGATATTCCTGAGGGTGTCTAATACGGACAAGTCACCCGTCACCTTGGTTGAGTTTCAAAGTTTCACTATTTAATGCGGGGAAGGCAGACAGGGTGGGGCCGGCATGTTGCTTTGATTGGTCATAGGTATTGAGAGTGCTAGCTGATGGGAAGAGGGTCAAAATGTTATTGATTTTGTTAGTGAAATGACTGGCGAGCATATTGCAGCATTATGTAGAGGGTGAGGGTCCTACTGTGCATGAAGGAGGAGTCATGAAATTGTGGACTATTGAAAACAGTTCCCTTGATGCGTTTGGGGCGGTTTCTGTTTTTTCTTGGAGGCAAGTGATTCTGGTCTGCCGGTTTGTAACTTTTTATGGTTGTTCTGTAGCCTCTTTTGCAGTCATCAATATATAGCTTCCTCCACTCTCTCTCTCCCTCTTTCTAGCTTCGCTTTTTAATTGAGTTAGCTCTGGTGTGCACCAGGGTGCAATGCCCTTGGACTGGTTCGATTTCGTGGATTTGAAGGGAGAGCTCTCTAGACTTTAGCGAGTCACTGAACCATTTCTCAAAGGTGTTGTACCTCTCTGTAGTATCATCCTTTAGAATGGGGGCAGATTCAGCTAGGGCATGCTTCCATTCGCATATATTGAGTTTGGAAATGCCCCTCTGGGCTTTTGTGCGGGCGTTTGGCCGTTAGCTCTGATATTTCAAGGTAAAAGGGGACTAGATGATAATCAGACCACAGTATAGGGATAGAGTCTTCAGCAAGTAGGTTCAATCAAGTAGAATTTATAGAGCACTGCTTTTAACCCAAAAGGGCATCCAGGCGCTTGCTGTAGGTCTCATTCGAAAAGCCAGGTCTTGAGCCCCTTACTGAAGTTGGTCAACGAGAGAGAGGTGCGGAGGTGGAGGGGGATGGTGTTCCAGGCTTTGGCGGCGAGATGGGAGAAGGTGCATCCTCTGGCACGGCAGTGGCGTATGCGAGGGATCTGTGCGGGTGCGAGCAGTGCGGAGCGGAGGTTCCTGGGGGGGATTGTAGAAGTGCAGCTGGTTGTTCAAGTAGGCGGGTCCTTGATCGTGAATGGTTTTGTAGGCTTGGGTTTGGAGCTTGAAGTGACATCTTTATTGGACCATGAGCCAGTGGAGGTCTTCTAGGCGCTAGGTGATGTGGGTTCTCTTAGGCAGGTTGCGGATCAGTCTGGCGGCTGCGTTTTGGATGATCTGGAGTCCTTGCATGAGTTCGGTAGTGGTGCCTGCATAGAGTATGTTGCTGTAGTCCAATGTGATGAGGGCATACGTTACCATCTTCCTGGTGCTGGTGGGGAGCCACTTGAAGATTTTGCGAAGCGTGTGGAAGCAGGCTGAGGAGATGGTGTTGACTTGACGTTTCATGGAGAGTTAGCTGTCTAGGAGGATGCAGAGGTTGCGGGTGTGGTCTTTCAGTGTGGGAGTGGGTCCGAGTTCCACAGGTCACCAGTAGTTGTTCCAGAGGGCAGTGTGTTTACCGAAGAGGAGGACTTTCGTCTTGTCCGTATTGAGCTTTAAGGAGTTGTCCTTCATCTATGCAGAGACATTCTTCATGCAGTTGTGGAAGTTTGTCTTCGCTGAGGTGGGATCGGCGAGGAGCGATAGGACGAGCTGTGTGTCGTCGGCGTAGGAGAGGATGTTAATGTCGTGCGATCTGATGATGTCCACGAGTGGAGCCATGAATATGTTGAAGAGTGTTGGGCTGAGGTATGAGCCTTGGGGAACTTTGCAGATGTGCTAGGCTTGCGATGTGAAGGGAGGGAGGCGGACTTTCTGGGAGCGTCCAGTGGGAAAGGAGGATATTCATCTGAGCGTGTAGTCTATGATACCGATCTGGCGTAGGCAATAAATGAGTGTGTAGTGGGAGACAGTGCTGAATGCGGTGGAGAGGTTAAGCAGGAGTAGGGCGGCTGATTCGCCTCTGTCGAGTAGGATGCAGATGTCATCTGGTACGGCGATCAGAGTGGTGTCTGTGCTGTGGTTGGTTCTGAATACTGATTGGGAGGGGGTCCAGCAGACTGTTTCTCTCCAGGTGTTCGGTGAGTGGGAGGCTGATGATCTTCTCAGGGATTTGGCGGGGAACGGGAGCAATGAGATGGGACGGTAGTTATGGAGTTCTTTGGGGTCGGCTGAGGGTTTCTTGAGGAGGGGTCTGACCTCGGCGTGTTTACAGGCATTGAGAGAGGTGGCAGAGGTGAGTTAGGCATTGATGATGTAATGTAATGTAAGGGGTTATTAACATTAAGGGGTTATTTATAGAGCGCACTGTGACCAAAAATGGTATCCTGGCGCTAAAACCACTATGTAAGGTACAGCAGATGGAAGAGCTGAGAAGCGGGCCGCTAATGAGGAAATAACCAGATCTTCAGTGCCTTCCTGAATTTTTGTAAGTCAGATTGAGATCTTAAAGAAGCTGGAAGTTTATTCCAAATCCGGGCCGCGTTGACCGTAAAGGTACGTCCTCCTTGTCTGACTTTTTGGTATCTGAGCTCTTGGACATAGTTACCAGTGGTAGAACGGCGGTTTCTGCCGTGGGTATATTTTTTTAGTTTGTTTTGGAGGGGTTTAGGCTCTTTGTTTTGTAGTGCCTTGTGGACAATACAGAGAGATTTAAAAGTTATTCTCTGCTTGATAGGTAGCCAGTGAAGCTCCTTCAAGGCATCAGTAGCAGATGAGTATCGAGGTCTGTTCAGTGTAAGTTTAGCAGTGATGGTCTGAATACGTTCTAGCTTTTTGAGCAGGTAGTTAGGGGCTCCTAGCAACAGGGCGTTGCAATAGTCCAACCTACTTAATATTACCCCTCTGGAGATCAGTGATCTGGCTGATAGATCGAGCAGAGGGAATAGCTTCCTAAGAGCCCGGATCAAAGCGAAACAGGTCCTGGTAAGTCCGTTCACTTGATTTTCCAGGGATAATCCTTGGTCAATGATCACACCTAAGTTTTGTACCACCACAGGATTGACCAGTGGCTTTTCCATAGGTAGCGGCCAGAAGTTCGGTGATAAGGATACCGGGATTTTGTTGGAGGAGCAGCAGAGTAGTTCGGTTTTATTTCCATTCATTTTGAGTGAATTAGAATTCATCCAGTCAAAGATGATGGTGGTGAGTTGGCCGGCAGCCTTGTGTCTTCCGAGATTAAATAGTCGTGGGGGCAGGGGTCGGTGGGTGCTCCCGAGTGGATGGAGTTCATAAGGATGGTTGTGTTCGGTGTACTGAGTTATTTCCATGTGTTGAGTGGGCGGTTGGCGGTGGTGGTAGATCGGAGGCTGAGGAGGTTAGTGGGCTGGGGATCGAAGTTCTTACAGATGGTTGCCATCTTGTTGTGGAAATGGTCAGTGAGTGCGTCACAGAGCTCCTGTGATGAGGGGATCGAGTTTTCGGTGGCTGACTGGCAGGTGAACTCTCTTGCTCAAGTTACGGGGTCTAAAAGATGTCTCCTATTGTATTACCATTTGGATTAAGAGTATGGCTTCAAGATCGTGGGATAAAGCTCTTGCCATTTCGCATCCATTGGGCTCAAACTACATGCAATATCTGGTAGAGCTGTGACGGATTGTGAGGCTGTCCCAGGGGTGCGGTACATAACAATACTGGAGAACGTAAACGTGGCGGTGAATTCTAGCGAAAATTGGAAGCTTTCATAGCCCGGTATTGTGATGGGAGAGAAGAAGTCAGAGTATTCCCTCTCAAATATTATGGCCGTCCCTCCTCCACGTCTCTAGAAGAGACTTCAAATGCGTGGCAGACATCACCCTAGATCGATCTCACGGCCCTCTCCAAGATTTCCCTACCTATCGCCTAGCTAAGAAATTCTCTTCCTGGCAGGAACATTGGGGGCTCACAGATAGATGGTGGTGGGCACATGCTGTGGAAAGGGACTATTCATACTTCTCAGCCCTCCATGACCGTCATGTCCACCTTGACACGTTCCTATGCTCCCCAGATATGCTAGATTCAGTGTCAAACACAGAATACTTAACTAGGACCATCTCCTAACATAAACCACTCCCTTCTGACCTTATACTGGGATAAAACACAAACTCCAATCCCGAGTTGGAGACTAAAAGCTGATAGCCTAGGAGACCCCACTTTACGCGACACCATAGGGGAGAAAATCAGATAATATTTTACCAATAATGATGGTTCCACCCCATGTATCCTGACCAGGTGGGAAGCATTCAAAGTAGTGGCGCAGGGACAATGAAGTTCGGAATCTGTGGGAGTCTGCCGGACACTGCTGACGGATGCGTCCACCCAGGAAACGACACTGAGACAAATGAACGAGACTGACCCAGGAGACCAGAACTCTAGAAGGCACTACTTAACGCTAAAGAATCAGCTGCGGGAAGCGTTTTTATGCCTCCGCTGTTTGGACTACAAAGAATATATGGTAGGAGCACACTTCAAAAGAGATCAAGCAGGGACCCTGCTAGCATGGCTAGCCAACCCTACCAACAGAGGTTCACAAATACTAGAAATGGACACAGCACAGGGCAGGAGACTCCACAAACAACATCCGATAAACCAGGCCTTCCCGGATTATTACACCACGCTATACTCTAGCACTCAGGGGAACAGGGAGGATAATATTCAGAGGGGCTTCCATTTCGCTCCCTCCAGCCAGAAAAACACTGAAGCATTAGGAGAAAAAATATCTGATGAGGCGATTAGAGCTCAGGTGCGTAGAATGGCCCAAGTAAAGTGTTTGGCACAGATGGCCCACCTGCCGAATTTTACACGACTTATGTAGAAACACTTGGGCCCCCCGGCTGGCCGCCCTGTACCATGAGCCTCGGGAGGCACGCTGCCTCCGGAAGTCCATGGGGGAAGTACTTAATAGTTTCTCTACTTAAACTAGGGAGACCCGCCAAGGACGTGACGGCCTACAGATCACTGTTGATGCGAAACGTCGACTACTAGATCCATTCTCGCCAAAAGGCTCCTCTTCCTTAGACACTGAAAATGGCCAGTGACTACTTAACTAGGCGCAGCTTCTGTACTCTGCTCGCACCACCCGAGTCAGAACGGGCTGGATGATCTCTGACCTGTATCCAGTAGAAAGGGATAACAGACAGGTCTGTCCCCCGCTTCTATTATTATTCGCCACAGCTGTAGAAACATTGGCAAGTAGGGTATAGCTGATGCAACATTTCGCAGGGATATCCACCCGCGGAATCACACACACCACATCTAGTTATATGCCTACAATATGGTGCTCTTTATGGGAAATGAGCAGGAAGACCTGGAGCAGGAGGTGTAATTCCTTAATGCATTTGGAGATGCCTCTGGACATAAACTGGAGCTAGACCAGCCTGTTCCCTTTCTGGGTCCCTCCTCACAATATGCTCTAAGTGCATGGCATGCACTGGGAACTGGCCGCGATGAAGAACCTAGGGGATACACATTTATAGGAACTTCTCTTACCTCCTTAAAGGGAATGTAGGGGCAGCTGTCTAAATCTTTAGGGCCAATACGGCTTTTTGGAACACACTCCCTATATTTGCAGCCAGTAAAATTGTGACAGCTAAAATGGTGGTATTACCATGCCTTTTATACTATTTTGCGAACCTCCCGGTGCTCATTCCTGGAAGTAAATTCAGAGACCTGAATGTTATACTACTGGGCCTGATATGGGGGCAGAGGTCGTCAACGAGTGGCATTGGCTAATCCTATTCGCCCGACCTCTGATGGAGGACTGGCGGCCCCAGAATTTGAAACCTATTTGGTGGCACAACAACAGTGATATTTACGGTGGCTCGAAGGGGCTCGTAAAGAGACCGAGGGCACCACCCACGCTCCACAGCTAGACGCATTGCTTGTCCTGCTTCTGGATCCCAGAAGTACAGTGCCTGGCGGTTGTGGTAACTTCAGAATAATTACAGTTGGATCCAGGCAGTACTGAAGTCCCACACCTCGGCCCACTGTTTGCCCTAAATCTTACTACATCCCTAGCAGCTATAACTCTAGTAGGACATAGAGGGAGGCAACAAAGCTGGGATTGATGACCTGTTTCAGGGTGGTGAGCCACTAAACTTTGATGAATTCAGAGACAACTATAATGTTCCGGTGGGCCACTTCCTTCTACATGGCACAATATTAGCAACCATGCAACAGCAATGGGGGGGGAGGGAGGGTGTGTGCCGAAACTCCGACACACCAGGCCTGCGGATTCTTCTTCCGCCGGCAGAACTCTTTAGGCGGGCAGAGTGGGAAGGGGGTGTTCTTCTCAGGGATGCCCGGTGTGACAGGGAATCACTAGACCAGAGCCTGGGGAAAAGAGGGCAACAAGGCTTCAACTCGTTGAGCTTAACTCCCCAGCATACCAAGAGCATTTACACCCTGACCTGCAGATACTGAAATTGACCTAAGTAAACACAGAGATGGCTAGGGGAGGAATAAGACACCTGGTCCTGGGTGCGTACCGCCAAAACTGGCCAACATGCACCCAGACAGACACCCCACCACACCAGTCACCTAATTATTTCTTCCAACAGTGAATTAATAGCATAATAAGACACCACAGAGTTGAGTGGAAGGGAGGGATGTTGCTTTATACCCTGTACAAGTACGGTACACAATTACAAAATGTCAATAAAATATATTTACAAAAACGAAAATAAAGGGGAAAAAAGGTAGGTTAGAACTACAATCTAAGAAAGGGCAATGCGTCCCATAGGCTTTAGTTTGAGTGTTCTCCAGAATGCTATTGGAGTCTATCGGGAAGTCTGCTCTAATAAGGTTTCCATTGAGTAACCCTCAGTTCGAATGGTATATCCTCGAACCTACGTAATGGAAGGAAACCTCTTTCCAATTTGAAGGCCCGGTCTTGGTGGCCGCAGAATGGAATAGGAATATACATGGTTTTGACCAACTTACTTGCAGTCTGGAGGTTGAATGAAGTCCTTCAATATCTGCGTTATAGTGGTATGGTCACCTTTTAAAATCCCCAAAGTATATCAAAATATTGTCGGCAGACACCCCCCATGTGTTCTGCCCGTTAGTGGAATGGCCTATGCTCTGCCTTCCTGCCTCAGTGTAATGGCAAGTGGTTCAATAGCAAGAGCAAAGGAGAGAGAGGTCATCCTTGTCCCAAAGCAAAGTTTTCTGAGGACCTCAAAGAGGCACCCAGTATGGGAGTGTTGAATGCCTTCAAGGTCTTAAATCAGCGTGGCCAGGATGTCGTATCTGCTTCCATAAGACAAAGGTTTTTTCTATACAGAGATGGGTTTAATCTTGGGCTAAAAAGGTTTACATCTGAATGGATCACTTGAGGCAATAGCTTGAGTATTTGTCACACTAAGATTTTCCAAGTATTTAATAACCAGAGTTTATAATTGCTGCTGGTCTATATGGAGTGGGATCCTTATGACTAGCCCGAGCTTCAGTAGAAAGACTGTAAAGGCTTCAAGGGGCAGCAGTGAGCCTTCAGTCTCTGCTGTTTCATACACAGTAGCTAATTTAGGTGGGAAAGCATCAGCAAAGGTTTGGTAGAATTCCACCGGAAAACCATTTGTGACCAGAGTCCTACCTAAGGCCATCTTTTATATGGACTCTTTCATATTCTGAGCAGTAATGGGAGCGTCTATCCCTCAGCTCCGGAAGAACCCCGGGTAGAGGTAATTCAGCTAAAAAGTCAGCTACTAACTTATTGGAATCTACTGATCTGTTCTCATATAAATTCTGGTAGTAATCAGGAAACAGCATAAACATATCTTGCTGGGAATATGCCACAGCACCCTGTGAAGTTATTAGTGTTTTCTTAGCTTTGAGAGCCATGTTAGTAGCCCACCAGCATGGTCCCCCTTTGTGTGAACTCGAGTTTCATAGGTGATGTAATCTAAGAATCTGGCTTTTTCAGTCAAAGTAGCTTTCTGTGTACGTGCCGCCCAGAAACAGCCTCAGAGGGTGGGGTCCACTGCTAATTTACTTTGTATCTGAGCGTAAAAAATCTTCTGCTCTGCGCAAATCCTTTTCTCAGGTCTTAGGAATGCACACCACCACATGTGTACAATGACAACTTTGAAGGCCTCCGCTTTAATCACTGTGGAGGACGCAGAACCATCACTGTACTTAAAGTATACCTGTATTTTTTCTGCCAGGGTGCTTTGAAAGGACAGGGTCTTCTAGTATGGAACTTTGCAGGCACCAGGAGGAAATGGGAAGGAGGGTCTTGCTCAAAGCCAGTCTGGCTTGCAAGGGAATGTGATCAGATATTGCCCTGCAAAGATAAAGTGGGGGGAGGAGAACATCAGGCACAACTGGGAAGAGTATATGATCCGGTCTAGATGCATATATAAATCATAAGGAGAGGACTAGAAGGAATAAAGCCCAGCCCCACATCCGGGTTTTGTAGTTGGCAAATATTTATCATGGGCGAATTGTTAAGCCAATGTGACCATGACACTGCATTACTTATTATCAGAGACTGTGGAAGTGCAGGTCCATCCTATCTAGTATGATGTCCAGGATGCAGCTAAGCTAAAGTTTCCCCCTAAAATCAATGGGATGTGGGCTCATTTTGGTAGTTGCTCTGATGAGTTAAGGAATGTGTGCTTCTCTGTGTTTAGAACATAAATGCTTCCCAACACTTCAAGAGTTCAGTCTAGTGTGCCCTCTACTAAAACAAATCTATCCATGCAGTACTGTGACCAAACCCAAAGTAAATGGTACCCACCTGTACCCAGATTAGGGCTTCTTTAGCATAGACATTCAAACGCTTTTGGAACTTAACGCCCTTTATCGTTGTGAAATTGGTTTGTTGGAACAACACTATTTGCCTCATGCCTGAGGGAGGAATAGATTTTATAGCACTCATTGACAGTGTGAATCTACCTTATGTTCCACGTTATCAGTGAGTATTCCTTTGGATACACTGTGTGTGTATTGGGAGTGTACGTACTCAGATTATAGAGCGACTCAGTTTCATTCACTTCCCTCCCTGAGGTATCACAGCAATTCTGTTGTGAAAGGCACATGGGGAATGTATAGACATATGAAAGTACTGACCAGATAAACTTTAACCAAGGTGATAGCAGTAACAATACACAGAGCAGTGGGCAAACAGCCAACCATCCAAAAGAGTCAAAACAACCGATGAGCTTCATGTGGGTTGGGTTAAGCAACTTGCTATAATGAAGAAATTCTCCAAGGACGCAATACGATGCAGTCAACAGGTAGACTGGTGACCCCCACCTGGGTCGTCTGGTGGCAGGGGCTGCCAGAGATGCACCGGCAAGCTGACAAGGCCACTAGGCACTCTACGTTTCTCCTCAGCTGGTCCCCCAGGTACTAAGGTTTCTGGTGTTGTCTTCAGATGATCTGGATGAGGAGGAGTGCAGATCATGGAACGAATCATAGAAATAAGTGTAAGCTAGTAGCGCAGATCATTTGCAGTCTTGAACTTATTCACATGAAGGAGCCGCCATCAAAGCCAGATGGCTTTCTTGTCTCACCCTGTGCCATCTACACAAGTGTCTGGATCATTGAGCCTCCTATTTACAAGGCGAATCTGCCTGGGATCTTTCTGCCCAATTCCAAGCCACTTCTAGCTCTGTGAAGAAAAAGGTGTAATGTCCTGAAACAGCAAGGAGTACTTCACTCTATCTCCCCAAATTACCGCTTGACGTCCATAAAGGATGTTCATTGATATGAGGCGGCCAATGTGTACACAGGAAAGACGAGGATCTGGAGGCTGTCCATTTCACGGCACCTTGTCTATCACGCAATGTGAAGTATCTCATCCTGGTCTTAGCAGCTAGGCAACAATCTGACATGATGGAGCCCCTGGGGGAGACTGGCAAGCTGGGACACAATGAGCTCTTTTCAATGAAGATAAAGGGGAAAGGATTATGGGGCAGTTGTAAAGGTCTTTATCCAATTTCCAAGTAACTCCGCTGGGTCTTGTTCCTTGGACCCTTCAAGCATGCCAACCATTCCGACGTTGTTACGCCAGGAGTGGCCCTCTGTCTTGTTTTCAAGAAAACATACTTGATCCATCAAGACCTACATTTGCAGTTGAAGGACTGAAGTCTGTAGTTCTAATGTAGTATTGCTTTCTCAGATTGTGTGACTCTCTCTGCCAGGCGCATTGGTGCCAATATTTCAAGCCCCATGAGAGTGGCTATCAGTTTTGTGCCCTGAGGAGAACACCATAAAAGATGATGTATTGGGTTCAAAAAACGTTGACAGTCATTCGTGCGCCTGTCTACTGTGTTAAATAAATCCTTTTTGATAAAAGAGTGACACTATAATCCAGGGAATCAGTCATTGCTACATGTTTTTTCCAAAAAATACAACCTGGCTTCAGAAATTAAGTTTTTTCAGAGGTGCACCGTCCATTCATAAGAGAGCAGTTGAATTCAATTTGAAGTGCCATATACATGACTATATATGTTACTATTTCTGAGCTCTTGTTCTGGACATCACAAAATAGGAACTGACATTTAGTACTGTATTTGTCTTATTGTAATGTCGTTTTTATATTTATTTGTTTATAATTCTGTCTGTATCCACTGTTGTGTTGTGATTTGTGTTGGTGGTTCAATTTTGCATTTGATCTTTTGTGTGACACAAAAACAACAGCATGTTGTATGATGTCTTTATAAAAAAAGAATTTTTAAAAAATGGTGACCGCTTCTATTGATTAAAGTGGCCACAAATGAATTGGAATTGAAAAGGATGAGTCAGTTTTGGCATTGTTTGTTTGGTGTCATTTTCTGGTGGCTCAGCCTTACTGACTTTAGGAGCCCAACTCCTTTGTTTGGTTTAACTTTTAACAAGTTGGCATTTTTCTGACTAAAACAAAACAGCCTTTCTGCCAGTGTCCAGGGTCACATGACTGTTATTAGGTTTCCTGCGGTGTGATGTGTATTGCTTCCAGATGGGACAAAAGGGATTTGGGTGTGGGGAAGGGTATTCCTCTCCCGAGCAGGATGGCTTGGGAGGTTGTACTCAGCCCCTCCTGAGCTTCAAAGGGTAGCCTGAAGGATGTACCCAGCCCCTTCCTGACTTCTGGAGATGCCTGCCCTGTAACTGGCAATGCAGCTTGCACTTGGGCCTGCATGCTTTTTGTTTTCCTAGCCAGAAAGGAGCCAAACCCAGATAAAGAAGAACTGACCACAAACAGTTTAGGTGGGTGACCCCAACATTAAGCCGGTCACTGGGTAGAAGAGTGGCACCCTCAGAACCTCTCATCAGAACACTCCTGGACCTGTGGAAACTCACAGAGGCCAGCGTGGGCCCTCAGTTCGACTGCAGATATGACCTTTCCAGTTACAGACCCCGAATCTCACAGCCCTGAGCTCTACGCATTGATAATTGGCCCATGTTTCCCTCCAATGCGAAGTTCTGATCATCGACCACTCTGCCAAAGTGAGGTTACGATCGAGGCCTGGGACTTCAACAACCCGTCGTCAACAAGTCCTTCTCCAGATCAAACCTGCAGCCCAATCACTGACGCCTTTGTCCACGAGTGCTTCTCATGTGAAACTGGACTAAAGTTAGAAGGTAAACTTTCCATCGGGAGGAACCTGATCCATGTATCCGACCCATGCTCCACTGAGGCTGGCTTTAACTTTTGACTTGAACACGGACCAGCGAGACCAGATAACAGTGACTGTAGCTATTCCTATTAAAAATGTAAAAATGTCATATCTACAGTTCTACATATTGTTTTTAGGTCTCGCCTGAGCCAGCGCATGCGCTGGCTGGCGAGACATTTTGTAGTGGGTTTCAGAAATGCGACCACAAGCTTTTGCTTGTGGCCTAAAGCTTGCGTGCATGTGCGCGTGAACGCGCGCAGCCGCCATCTGCCTTTATTATCTCACAGTTAGGAGCCGTCATGGCTCATTAAGTGCTTTCGCGCGCACACAACTCCCTCCGCCTCTCTCTCCCACTGCAGCCCCCATCTATGCAGCGCGAGCGCGCGCTTGTTATATTTTTCTCTCCCCACCCCCCTCCGAGATCGCTGTCCTTTTGCGGTCACTTATTGGATAACTCCTTGTTCTTGCATGTTCTTCTGACTACGTTGAGATGTTCGAGCAAATGGGGCAGGCTCATGGCGCCGCTTTTCTTCCTTTCTTATGTCACACAGGTCCAGCCACGCCGGCCGGTCATTGCGGTGGTCTCAGGGGCTTGCTTACATTTGTACACCGGAAATACGGGGTACGAAGCAGAGTTGTCATTTCGCTAGGACTTGTAATTTGCTGGTTTCTGCCCACCGTTGCATCTTCTGTCGCGCTCAGAGCCCTCTATCTTTGTCGACGTTTAAATCCTGTTTCCCCGTTTGTGTGTCTCTTTTCCTTGCCGCGGTCTGTGTGCAGAATTACGCTGCCAGCTGATGTCCAGAAGAAAGCGGAAATAAAACTGCGGTGCATCGCTGCTCTCCCGCTGATAGGCGTATATTATATATAACGCCCAGGAGTTGCTGTTTCTCTTTATTCTTTCATGCGGGTTCTTATGTCAAGGTTGAAACGTGTCCCCTGTGCTGACGGACTGAAAAAGTCTCCGGACCAAGACTGCATTGTCAAGGTCAAACTGTCTGTGTGCAGTAAGAATGCCTCCATTGTCTCAGCAACGCTGACGGGCAACGTCGGAAGCTGCCAAACAACTAGTGTCACGTTTCAAATTATGCGGTGGTGAGATGGCTACTGTACATTTGAAGTCACAACTGCACACTTATTTATAGGATCCACGTTAGAAAGATGTCGTTCTATAGGTGTGTCTAAGAACTGTGTATTGTGCATTTATTGTATTATTTTGTTGTGAAGATGTATGCATGTTATATGTCAAAAGCCAGATGGGTCCTCAAAGGGGTTGTAATTGGGTATTTTTGGTCTGTTTTCCGCCTCATCTTTTCTCACTCCCACCAAGGGAGGCGGGGAAAGGTATTCCATTACAGAAAGGGTCAAGCTGGGTCTGACCCGCTCACGCCCTTCTGAGGGTGGGTGGCTAGAGTTCTGCATCCCTCAGAACCATGTCATGGGGTGCATGTAGTGTGCATCACTTCCTAAAGTGTATGGCCGCGCCTTTACTGCTGCCATTGTGGCCGTCCCACTGCCCAGGACCAGGGGTAAGCTCATTCAGACCTTGATTATTCCTCTATGATATGAAACATAATCCTGTGTAATAATATCAGAGGATAAATAAAGGTCATGGCCTATCCTGAAACTTCAATTTAACAAGCATTTGCAATGCAATAGGTCTCGCATTTATCGCGAGTTTGACCTATTGGCATTGTAAATGACAATGCCTTTTATTTATGTTTTGGTTTTTAAAACATAAATAAAAGGCATTGTCATTTACAATGCCAATAGGTCAAACTTGCGTAAATGCGAGACCTATTGCATTGCAAATGCTTGTTTATTATTGTTTTGGTGTCATTTATTAAAATTCTATTTATGTTTTTAAAACTGGTTTGGGATTTTTCTTGTGTTGGGTTTTCACTTTATTACTGTTTGAGGGCTGCATAAGTACTTTACATATTGCCTCCAAGTTAAGCTTGAGTGCTTCGTGCAAAGCTACAAAAGGGTTAAGCACAGGTGTATTTGCTGACGTGTGGTTCACCCAGACAAGGATTGTGTTTATTCCTTGAGTGAGCCTCTCACCACTCTCGCCTAATAACATAATTTCTTAGGTCTTGTGTTAAAAAATGTCTGGAGTTGCAAGGTTTCGGTTGGTGGCAGATGATCTCTGGCATTAGGAACTACTTGAGATGGCCTGTATAGACAATATATTGGCTTTTTGCACATCTCAATGGATCATATCCAGCATATTAGGCCAGTTTACCAAACTAGGAGAAATCTCAATACACGACAAAGGGAGACGCACTTCATTCTTATATGCAGCAGGTGGACTTCATGAGATTCAGGATTTCACAATATGGTTCGTCCATTGAGAAGTACATTTGAGCAATCTCAAATTGGCCATGCCCATCAATGTAGAAGTTCAGATAAATCGGATTACTTGTTTATTGAAGAAATTAGTTGAGTTTTAAGGGTTCCTCAGCAGTCAAAACTGCATTCCGGTGCCTAAAGTCATGCTCACTATTTACACTGATTTTGCTTCAAGATGATCTAAACGAACCACTGAATCTACAAATGTTCTGATTAGAGCAGTATTGGCCCAGTATCATATTACCACAGAGCAGCTACATCCTATGGTCTTTTTTATGGAAACCAGCCACTGCAGAAAAAAACTACAGTATCACTGAAAAGTTGTCTTGACAGCTAAGGCATCTGAAAAGCTTAATTTCCTGCCGGATGCTAAACATAGTCACTATGCTTTCAGATCACTGCCGTTTTCCCTACATTAACTTTGCTCAAACTCTAATCACCTAACCGCCTGACAATTATGATGGTCTCTTTATCCGAATTCAATTTCATTATCACATATTGACCAGTAATGCCAATGCAAAAACCCTACCATACTGCCTGGCTACTCTTACAGTTTAGTGGTCTTCCTATAATTACATCCAACAACAGTTTATGTGCCATTACAATCACAACGAAGCTTATCCACAGACACAAAGATTAGACACATATATGAGGTGAAATATGTATAAATGCGATACTTGTTAACATGAAACTATCCAGAGGCAGCAGAACTGTGCAGGACCAGAGGCAAAGAATACAGTCTGAGAGCCCCTACAGGAGAGAGTCTAGTGAGTTAAATGAGGGGAAATTTACAGAGTTGCAATGGAGTATTTTTAAAGAGGTTTGTCTTCAGCTCTTTTTTAAGCTGAAAAGGGTTTGAGGGTATCCTGATGCATGTGGAATGTCCTTTCAGAACTTTGATCCGTAGGAGGAAATGCCCATTTCCTGTTTTGTTCTTATTTTACACTTTTTATTCTTCAACCTGACGGTGCATGGTTGCAAATGTACAAAGCACCACCAGAGATGGAGAGGTTGCCAGCCAGACATCCAGATAGGTAAGAGGTTGATTTGCTAGCACTATTTTTCAAACCAGCTGCATTATCTACAGAGCTATCTAAGAAGGACAGGCAGTCGAGAGCCCCTAGTCGTACTCTAAAGGGTGAGCAGTTCTGTGCACATTTAGCTTTATATTTTCCAAGCCCCTAAAAGTTGACACAAGGAATTGCAGGAGTGTCGGGATCTCAAAATGTCTGTTCAATGATAGATTACCACAACTGTAGAGTTAACACAATATTACCGTTGGTGCAGATAATACACTCCACTCCAAGGCTTCTAGCTATTCGTTCACTGTGTATTTTGTTTAGGCCCATAGTTTTCCGCTGACTTGAAGTAATTTCATTCTTAAAAAGAGCATCTTAAAAAGCATTTATCAACACTATTTGAGCCCATGGGATTCCTGCTGTCATAACTTGATAGGAGCATTCCGTTTGCATCCTATTTTTGGAAACGTTTTTGTTGAGCACAGACCTCTAACTGAACCCCAAGTATCCACACGGAATGCATAAATCAAGATTTGAAACAATATCTTCTAACCAAATCCTCAAGCCTCTGCTTTTTTTAAATACCACCTTTGGCATTCACCATGAAAGTATGCCAGCAAACCCAGTTAGATCAATTTATGATCTCAAGATACAAGCTAGTCATTGACAATGGCTCAAGGCTTTGCATGCTGTTGCTAGGGATCACTCAACTCACACAAAAAATTTTAAGGAATGCTATGGTGAGGATTGGCACAAAGATCTCGATTACTGATGACAATGTATGGTTCGCTTAGAAAAAAGAACTCTGTGATTCTGAAAGTTACAACCATGATTTATAGATTTATTCCGATTTAAGAAAGACAACAATCCAGAGACAGTATGATGTAATTAATGAAATAAAGTGAAAGATCAGCGATTGACTGGAAGGACTAAGCTCCTAAAGAGTGATCCTGAAAGCCAGCAAAGAACCTTCGTGCAACACATAACAAAGTGCCTATTTATAAATAATACTTTTGCCGCTGAGGGATTTAGGCGTTGAATAAAATTTTTATTGTTAACTAACTCAATGGTACACATTTAAATCGACCTGGAAAGGATGAAAAGCACAGTAGACCATTAGTGTTGGAAAGTGGGTTATTGGTAGGGGCAAATGTAGGTCTGCCACTGGCAATAAGGCCACTAACACATGATAGGACTCAGCATAGGTCTTAGAAAAGTATTCCTATGCTCAACCCTTGGTAACGTGGCTGCGAGCAGACAGGCTTAACTTCAAAGACAGGTATGTAAAGCATTTAAAAACACAATTTCAGTAAATAATTAAGACACAACACAAAATAAAAATCCAACACCAATTTATAAAAATAGGTAATATTTTTATCTTTTAAATGACACCAAAACAAAAATAAATCCACTGTAGGGAACCAGAGATATGAATTTTTAAAGATGAGTCACTTTCTAGTGCTTAGAAACCAACAGTGCCCCTTTTAGTCATTTCGTTTTCTCCGACAGGGACACCTTTAGAAATTGTTCTGGAGAATCTCACCAAATGTGTTGTGCGCCTTCTCCAGCAGGCGGGGTCCAGTTAGAACTCCTTCCTGAAGTTCTGCTTGCGGGTCCCAAAGTATCCAACACACAATCCAAGGTTCTGGAATCTCCAAGAGGGTCCTTGAAAGTGTGAAACTTCAATTCCGCAATCCACTTGAACAAAACCCTTACAAATCCACTGGTACTCCAGGCTGGGAATTCTTTGTGGGGATGTCTAGGTGAGCTCTGTTAACCTGTAGCTTGCAGGGAGTCCACTCTTTAGTCCTTTTGCAGCAAGGTAATCCACAGGGCTGTAGTTTCAGTTGGTGCAGTCTTCAGAGGTCAGGCCTTAGAAATCTTTGCACAGCAAAACGTCTCAGCAGGGCACTTCTTGCTTCAGTAAGTTTCAAGCAGCAGATCTGGAGGGCTCTGCCCCTCTCAGATACTTATTAAAAAATTCTCTAGGTCAAGCACCAGGTCACTTCTGACCAATGAGAGCAGGGTAACTCCTCATAGTTATGACCACATCCTGTAGAGTGTGGCATTATTTTGTCCCAGAGTGCACCAATCTTCCAAATCCATAATGGCTGATTTTCCAGAAAGGAGGTAAGAGCTGGCTAAACACACCCCCTGGGATGGCTTATCTCCATGGACTCTCCCCTACCATCTGCACATACCTTCCTTAAGCCTAGCCCTGACTCTGGGTCAAGAGTGTCAGAGTGAAACTGAAACCCAGGCCTCCCCTCTGCCTTTGAAGAGCATGGTTTACGACTCCACCCCCTGGCCTGGCATTCCTATAGACCAGCACACTGCCCTCCCAGCAGAGTGGTTAACCCCAGGGGTTCTTTATCACCTCTTCAAGGCAGCCTGGCTAATCCACATAACTCTGACCAATCAGGGCAGACCACTGGAAGGCTGAATTTGGACTTACAAACAAGAAAGTCTTATAACTTCTTGTATGTACACTTTAGGAGAAATTCAACAATATAATATTGTTGGATTTACTACTACCATTCTGGGAAGTCTTTGAATGGTCCGTCTAGTCCTCTCCTATCAATATTTATTAATCAATAACTTCCTACCATGTTAACCTATGGGCCATGGTGTTTACAATGGGGAAAATGACTTGGGCCAGTTTTCTAGCACCAGGGCTTATAAAAACATTTTATAAGTATTTCCCTAATTTCTACAGGACCCCCACCCCCTGTGCAACTAGGGGAAACTTTAGGGGTTCTGAATCTGCAGAAATTTTGCAGATCCTCCTTACCCAGTGCTCCTAGCATCAAAGTCGAATTTGAGCAGCACTTTAACACAATGTGGGGAGTGAAATGTGAAATTTCACTTTACCCAGGCATATAAAAACTCATTTTTATTAGGGTGTACCTTATAGATAATTGACCCCCCACCCCTGGGATACTTAGGGGAGACCCTGGGGGTCCCTAATATGCCAAAACATTGTAGGTTTTCCATTTGTAAGTGCCCCTACCACCAAAGTCGAGTTTGGGCACAATTTACTGTTTAAAAGCAGTCCTGGCACCCAGTGCTGCTTTTAAACTGACCTCAGGCTTCAGCAAAAAGCTGCTGGCCTCTAAACTGCCATGCCTCAGGGTACTGGGGACTTCTAGGTAGTTTCAATCCCCTGCCCTATTATATACTAGGGGCCTATGGGGTAGGTCATGCCAATTACAGGGGTACCCCACCATACCATAGTGTACCCTAGTGTATGTTGGGTGTTTTAACTGTATTCTAATGTGTTCCTTTCAGCTCAGCACTGGCCCTGGGCCTGGTTAGGCAGAGCCCAGGGTCAGTCAAAATCAGTTACCACCAGCATCAGTCAGCAAAACGTTGGGGGGTGCCCAGGGCACAGGATGACTTTGCAACATAGCCCCCCCCCCCAACCAAACGAAAGGTGATGGGTTACTAACCTACACTTTGGTAGTCCTCATCAGCTAAGTGGAAAAACCTGGAAAGTCCATCTGCATTGGCATGGGCAACCCCAGGTCTGTGTTCCACTGTAAAGTCCATTCCCTGTAGGGAAATGGACCACCTTAACAGCTTGGGATTCTCCCCTCATCTGCATGAGCCACCTGAGAGGCCTGTGGTCAGTTTGAACACGAAAGTGAGTCCCAAACAAATATGGTCTCAACTTTTTCAGGGACCACACCACAGCAAAAGCCTCTCTCTCAATGGCACTCCACCTCTGCTCTCTGGGAAGAAGCCTCCTGCTAATAAAGGCAACTGGCTGATCAAGGCCCCCTTCATTTAGCTGTGACAACACTGCCCCAATCCCTTGCTCTGAAGCATCTGTCTGAACTACAAATTCTTTTGTATAGTCAGGGGCCAGTAACACTGGTGCGGAACACATAGCAGCTTTCAGAGTGTCAAAAGCCTTCTGACACTCTGGGGTCCAAATCACCTTCTTGGGCCTCTTTTTAGAAGTCAGTTCTGTTAGGGGCCCCACAATGGTCCCACAATTTTGAACAAACCTTCTATAGTACCCTGTCAGTCCAAGGAATGACCTGACCTGAGTCTGGGTAACAGGTGCTGTCCAATCCAAAATAGTTTGGATTTTAGCTTGGAGAGGCTGTACATGGCCCCCACCTACCAGGTGGCCCAGGTACACCACAGAACTCTGCCCTATTTGGCACTTGCTTGCCTTAATAGTCAGGCCTGCCTGCTGCATGGCCTGAAGCACTTCCCTTAGGTGGCTTAAGTGATCCCCCAGGTAGAACTGTATACAGCTATATCATCCAGGTAAGCTGCACTGAACTGTTCCAACCCAGACAAGACCCTGTTCACCAACCTTTGGAAGGTGGCAGGTGCATTCTTTAATCCAAAGGGCATTACCTTGAACTGAATGTCCCTCTGGTGTGGAGAATGCTGACCTCTCCTTTGCTCCATCAGTGAGGGCAATCTGCTAGTAACCTGAAGTCAAATCAAAAGTACTCGGGTACTTAGCAGCCCCTAACCTATCAATGAGCTCATCAGCTCTAGGTATAGGGTGATCGTCAGTCTTTGTGACAGCATTCAATCCTCTGTAGTCCACACTGAACCTCAACTCCTTGGGTCACCCCTGAGGTTTAGGTACCAGCACCACTGGACTGGCCCATGGACTCTCAGACGGTTCAATTACCCCCAGTATCTTAGCAACCTCAGCTTTAATGCTGGCTCTGATATGGTCAGACAACCTGTACAGTTTATTTTTGACAGGTAGGCTGTCACCAGTGTCAATGTGGTGCACGCACCACTCAGTGATGCCTGGGGTCAAAGAGAACAGGCCAGCAAACTGCTCCAGCACCTGCTTACAGTCTCTGTGCTGCTGGTCTGTCAACTTGGGAGAGAGCACAACTCCCTCCACTGACCCATCTTGCACATTAGTGGAGAGGAGGTCGGGCACAGGCTCAGTTTCCTCCTCCACACCCTCATCAGTGACAAGGAACATGGTCATGTCTGCCCGGTCATGGTGGGGTTTCAATCTATTCACATGCAGGACCCTAGGAGGGTTCCTGGGGGTGCCAAGGTCAACCAAATAGGTAACCTCACCCTTCTTTTCTAAGATTGGATAGGGCCCACTCCACTTGTCATGGAGGGCCCTGGGAGCTACAGCCTCCAACACCCACACCAATTGTCCTGGAGTATACTCGGGCATGGTAGCCTTTTGATCATACCAGTGCTTCATGAGCTCCTGGCTGGCCTCCAGTTTCCTGTTTGCCTTGTACATGTACTCTGCCATTCTAGATCTCAGGCCTAGCACGTAGTCAAGCACATTGTCCTTTGCTTCTTTAAGAGGCTTCTCTGAAGACTCTCTTAGCAGGCTCAATGGCCCCCTCACAGGGTGTCCAAACACCAACTCAAAGGGACTGAAACCAACCCCTTTCTGTGGCACCTCCCTGTAGGCAAACAGTAAGCATGGGAGGAGAACATCCCATCTCCTCCTGAGTTTCTCTGACAACCCATTTATCATGCCCTTCAGGGTTTTGTTGAATCTCTCAACAAGACCATTTGCTTGTGGTTGATAGGGGGTGGTGAACTTGTAGTTGACACCCCACTCATCCCACATAGCAGTCAGATAGCTGGACAGGAAGTTCGTGCCCCTATCTGACACCACCTCTTTTGGAAACCCCACTCTGGTGAACACACCAAGCAGTGCTCTAGCCACCGCAGGAACATCAATGGTTCTCAGAGGTATGGCTTCAGGGTATCTAGTGGCATGGTCAACTACCACTAAGCTATACCTATTCCCTGATGCAGTAGGTGGGTCCAGGGGACCAACAATGTCCATCCCCACCCTTTCAAAAGGAACCCCAACCACTGGCAGTGGTATTAGGGGAGCCTTTGTCTTGCCCCCTGCCTTGCCACTGGCCTGACAGGTGACACAGGAGCTGCAAAACTATTTACCTTTTCAGACATATGGGGCCAGTAGAAATGGTTCACCAACCGGTTCCATGTCTGTCTGTCCCAAATGTCCTGCCAAGGGGATATCATGACCCAAAGTCAGGATGAACTCTCTGTACTTCTGGGGCACCACCAACCTCCTGGTGGCCCCCTCCTTGAGGTTTCTGGCCTCAGTATAAAGCAGTCCATCTCCCCAGTAGAGTCTGTGAAACCCACTGTCATCCCCTTCCTCTTGCTTAGAAGCAATCCGCCTCAAGCTCTCAAGGGTGGGACAGTCACGCTGTCCCCGACTGAACTCCTCTCTGGCGGGTCCACCTGCTCCTGTCAGTTCTGCCAAATCTGACAGCTCTGGCAGGGATGGAGTCCCTCCCTCAGAGGCCAGATCCTCCCCATCAGGGTTAGATTCTTCCTGCACCTCTGGAGTTCCCTGGGCTGGCTCACCAGGCCCAGTGCCCTTGTCCTTGGATGCTTGGCCCTTTGTTCCAGGGTCCAAGTGTCCAGCCCCTCCCTTCTGGCTAGTCTGTGACCTAGTCACACCACATACCCACTCCGGGAGCTCCAATATTTTCATATGGAGTCCTCTCTCCACCTCTGACCACACAGAGGCTTCAAGATCATTGCCCAGTAAACACTGGACTGGGAGCACCCTTGACACAGCTACCTTCATAGGGCCTGTCACACCTCCCCATTCCAAATCCACCACAGCCATAGGATGGAGTTTGGTGGTGCTGTCTGCATAAGTCACCTGGTGAAACTCACCAGGTAACAAACTCTCTGGGGGCACCAGCTCATCCAGGACCATAGTTACACTAGCCCCAGTGTCTCTGATAGCCTCAACCTCAGTCCCATTCACTTTAGGCCTCTGCCTGTGCTTATCCATGTTTGGAGGTAAGGCAGTAAGGGTTGCAATATTCACCCCACCCAGGGACACTAAGGTTGCTTGCCCCACCTGATTACCCTTCTCTGGGGCACCACTCTCCATCCCTACACTTACACTGGCAATCCCTGTGGATGGCCCCTTAGGGGGGAGCTTCTTGGCGCAGACAGCATCTCCCCGTTTGTGCCCTGGCTGGTTACAGTCAAAGCACTTACCCACCTTTGAGGGATCAAAGAACCTACCATTCTTTCCCTGATACCCCCTCCCTTTGAATTTGGGTTGGCTCGGGGTCCCCCCTCCTTGTGCAGGTTTTTGTGGGTCTTTGGAGGACTCCAGGTTTTGACCTTCCTTTCCCTGGGCTTTCCCCTGGGGAGGGACCTGTCCTCCTTTCTTCTGGTCACCCCCTGGTGCTGAATGGAAACCCGGGTTCTCACCCACTCATCAGCTGCTTCTCCCAGCTCTCTGGGGTCTGTCAGCTTAGAGTCCACTAGATACTGGCGTAACTTCTCTTCTGCACAATGAGTCAAAATATGTTCTTTCAAAAACAAATTATACAATCCCTCACGAGTCAACTGTGTTACCAACAATCCAGCCTTCCAGTCCCTTCACCGAAATGTCCACAAAGTCTACCCAAGACTTTGAACTCAATTTCTGGGTGCCTCTAAACTTCACCCTATACTGCTCTGGAGTCAGACCAAATCTCTTGACTAAGCATGCCTTCATCTGCTGGTATGATTCTGCATCCTCTCCCTTCAGGGTCAGGAGCCTATCCCTCCCAGCTACTGGAATCAACTCCCACAGGAGTGCACCCCAATACCTAGAGTGGACCCTACTCATTTTAAGGGCCCTCTCAAAAGCTGCTAGCCACTTGTCAATGTCATCCCCCTCAGTGTACTTGGGTACTATACCCTTGGAAAGTTTAGGTTCAAATGCACCACCCCTGGACATCTCAAAATCTTCATCATTTTCACTGCCACCATTTCTCTTCTCCTCCCTTTCCCATCTTCTCTTAGCCAATTCGAATTTCTCCTTCTCCAAGGCAATCAACTCTAATTGAGCCTGAAGCTGTCTCTCTGCAAGGGACAGTGATGGTACCGGAGTAAGGGACCCTTCCCCACTCCCACCACTACCTTGATTCACCTGGCTAACACTAGTCACAATGGAAGAGGTCTCATCCTCACCCCTCTCTCGGGTGAGGTTGGGGGGGGAGAACATCCTCCCACCCCCCTGGGTTCCCCTCAGCTGCCCTGGCCCAGGCCTTTAGGGACTCAATCAACCCTGCCTTCCTAAGCTTCTTGGAAGCAGGCAGCCCCCTACGCCTACACTGTACCCTAAGATCAGCCATCTTGAACTGGGACAGTTTAGCCAGGTCCAGCTCCATGGTTCCCTAGTTTTGGGTCACAACAACTAGGCACAACAGACTTAGAACAATTTGGAAAAATCAAAACAATGGATTAAAAACAGTTTAGTCCAAATTCCAAAAATCAAACTCAAAAATGTTGTTCTAAGGCAATTTAGAGGATTTTTATCATCTTAATTCACTTTACTGAAAGGTGTACTTTTAAACACAAGTCCTCATCCCACCGCTGTCACCAAATGTTGGAAAGTGGGTTATTGGTAGGGGCCCACCAGCATCAGTCAGCAAAAAGTTGGGGGGTGCCCAGGATGACTTTGCAACAATTAGTCATTCAAAACTGTAATCATGAGGTCAAGCACAGATTCCTGGAGTAGATGCACAAGTCAACTGTGCCACCACAGCCAGCTAGTGCATTGTAATCATTTTCTCTGTCAGCCAGCACCAGAAAGCAAGCTCTTAGTGGGGATATTGTTGCAATCACGGTTCCCCTGTGGGCTTCCCAGGTGTCATCATCCGTCTGTTTGGATCATACACACAGATCAGAGGTTTCTTTGTCCTATGTATGCTCTGGGTGGACTTCGAGGTGACTGTGATATGGATGTAGCCATTACTGGAGATCTGGTAATGCAGAGAGGCATATGTGCTGTCCGATGTCCTGTAGGGATTTGTTAGGCTCCAGGAAGCCCAGCAAGGGCTAGGTGAGGCCTCACAGGGGAGAGGAGTTAGTTCTGCAAGGCCAGCTTAGGACCAGAGATGTCTTTCGAGGGGCACAGATCTTGCAAGGCTCAACTGACATCCCCAGAGACATACAAGAAATCTTGAGAGATGTGCCCAAGTCCTCCGAGACTCCTTGTCGGTCATAGAATTAACACACCTGAAATTCTGCAACATGCATGGGAAATGCCGTCTTACACAAACTGCAGAACGTTACGAGTTTTGGCAGATGCATTTTTTAACATGCGTAATAAATCAAATCAAATCAGGAACATTTATTGAGAGCACAAATCACTCAAACGTCTCATGGCGCTGGCGGACGACTCAGAATTGTCAGCATGTACAGGGAGGAAGCCGGACTAATGATCGAACAGCCATGTTTTTAATTCCCGGCGAAAGTGGTTATGGTCAGAGGGGATGCGTAGGTATAAAGGCAGTTTATTCCAGAGGGTGGGCGCAAGAAAGGAAAAAGCCCGTCCCCCATTTTTGTCATAAATCTGTTTTATTAAGCCAGAGAAAAATAAGCCGCAGCTACACAGCATGTCGCCTACAACCCTGTGGCGGGCCGGCCGCAAAGTAAGATAAGCAAAAAAAAGGGGAGGCAATGGCATATCGATAAAGATAACAGACATACATATTTAGTTACACAGCAAGTCGCCTACAACCCGCTTAGGGCCGGCCGCGTGATATAATGATCAAAAGTGGCAGGCGTTCGTTTTACAACAGCTCCAAGAGCATTGAACCAGAGAACAAACGCACACATTGTGCAAGAAACAAACAAGATAATAGAAGAAGAGAAAGAAAGACAAACAGAAAAGACCAGCTAGAGAAAGAAAGGAAGAAGGAACGGCGAGAAAAAAAGAAAGAGGGGGGGGGGGGCAGGAAAGAAGGAAGAATAGAAGAAAGGGGACAGAAGAAAGAGAGGTGTTGGAGGTGATCCTTGCAAAGAACGACAACATGGTGGAACAGGGGCAGCTGGATGGCGTGGGGCTCAGGAGGGCACAGTGAAGGCAAAGGGAAGCAGCGCATCCTCAAAGAGGCGTAACGCCCGGAGTTTCGGGGGCATAAAGCGAGCATGCTCCATTCTACAAAAGTAATCTATTACTGGTTGCCAAAGCCTGGTAAAGCGAGTGTCTCGATCCTGCAAGCGCGCTGTGAGGAGCTCCATGGCCATGGTATGCCATAGACGGGTGAACCAAGCCGTGATCGGGGGGGGTCTCTGCTTTCTTCCAGTACAGGGCTATAAGTTGTTTCGCCGCACCCAGCATGTGGAGACAGACCTGCCAATCGCCACGCGTCAGTGCGCGCAAATTAGTAGGCTTGATACCCAAAATGAGCGTAGCTGGAGTTTCAGGCAGGGAGATGCCAAGAACCAGTTTGATGTGGCTGAGGATCTCCTTCCAGTAAGTGGCCAGGAGTGGACAGGACCACCAGATGTGAAGAAAGTCTCCGGGTGACGTCAAGCATCGCCAGCAAAGAGGGGAAGTCGTAGGGTACATTTTATGTAATCGTCGAGGGGTGTAATACCATTGAGACATTACTTTGTAAGCGGTTTTTCGCTGCGAGATACAGCGATAGACCTTTGGAATGTCCTGCCAAAGGCGCTCCCACTGCGCGGGCGCAATGTCCGTGGCCAGGTCCGACTGCCATCGAGTTTGATAGAGATGCGGAGTAAGCCGCGGGGGGTGTTGGAGAATACGATAAGTGCGTGCAATAAGACCCCTGGAATTATCGAACGAACGGACCAGCCGCTCGAAGGGAGTGAGAGCACGTGTGGCCGCCGACGCCAAAGATGCATCGTGAACCCAATGCCGAAGTTGCAAGTACTGAAGCCGAGCCCCTTCAGGAAGTTGAAATTCCTGCTTGCATTGTTCAAAAGTCTTGAAGGTGGTACCGACAAAGAGGTCCCGTATCGTACAGCACCCGCCATCCAACCAGTCAATGAAAACGGTAGGGTTCAGAGCAGGAGGAAAGAGTGAATTGCCTGCGATGGGGGTGTGAGGGGAGGGGGAAGGTGGTGAGACCCTTGGGTACAGCAATCCGGTCCCAGATGTCAAGGACAGTTTTGGTAGGAACGGCTATATAAGCACTGCGGGAGCGGGAGACCCGGGAGTGCCAGGGCAAATCCCATATGGAGCGCCCGGTCACCGCCCTATCCATGTGAAACCACACCTTTTCACTCTCCCATGCCATCCATTCAGAGATGAAGCGAAGGTGCGCCGCCCAATAATAGTCCAACAGGTTCGGACAAGCCAAGCCCCCTCTATCCCGGGGTGACATGAGAATTTTGTTAGAAAAGCGCGGGCGACGACCTCCCCAGATAAACCTGGGGAATTTGCGCTGTAGGCTTAGAATCTGGTGACGCGGGATAGGAGTGGGAAGTGATTGGAAGACGTATAAGACTTTGGGCAAAATGGACATTTTGAGGGCATGGATACGGCCCAGCCAGGAGAGAGTGAGAGGCTTCCAGACCCGCAAGTCCTCCAGCACAGACCGACGACACTCCTGCCAGTTGGCTTGCGACCAGGTAGCAAGGGTAGGAGTCAAGTTAAGCCCAAGATAGCGAATGGAACTTTGGGCCCATTTGTAGGGGACCAACGGTAGCAACGTCGAGAGCTCCGTTGCCGGGATGGTAAGGTTCAGGGCCCAGGATTTGACATGATTAATCTTAAGGCCATACGCCCGCTCGAATTGACACAAAAGATGGTAAAGGGCGGGAAGAGACGTGCGTGGATGCGACAGTGTGAGAAGGAGGTCGTCCGCAAACAAGGCTACCTTGTGCTGTTGGCCTCCGAGAGGGATGCCATGTATGTCTGGCGCCTGGCGAATCAAGATGGCAAGCGGCTCGACCACAAGGGCAAACAAAAGAGGAGAGAGGGGGCAGCCCTGCCTCGTACCTCTATGTATAGAAATGGGGTGTGCGAGTTGGCCATTGACCCGGACTTGGGTCGTAGGGGAGAGATAAGGAGCCATGATGCGGGACACCATCAAGGGGCCAAGCCCGATTTTACAGAGCACCGCGGGGAGAAAGGTCCAGTCCACACGGTCGAACGCTTTCTCCGCGTCGAGAGACAGCAGGCAGGCAGGGATATTCCAGTGTTGGGCTTTCCCAACAAGATGGATGATTCGACGCACATTGTCAGCCCCCTGTCGCTGCCGAATTAAACCGACCTGGTCGGGGTCGATCAGGCCCGGGAGGTGCGGATCCAGCCATTTAGCTAAGATTTTGGTGTAGAGTTTAAGATCCGTATTGAGTAGGGCAGAGGGGCGAAAGGAGGAACATAATGCGGGGTCCTTGCCTGGCTTTGGAAGTAGCGCTATTTCTGCTAATCCCACGGAAGCCGAGGGGCCCGTCGTGTCCGTGAAAGAATTGAAGAGACGGAGAAGATAGGGCTGAAGCTGCGGGAAGAAGGCCCGATAGAAGGAAAGTGGCAGACCATCCGGGCCCGGTGATTTCCCAAGAGGGAGGTCCTTCAGAGCACCCGCAAGTTCGCTCTGTGAAAGAGGGGCTTCCAGTAGTTGTGCATGATAAGGGGTTATCGAAGCCCAAGTGCAATTATCAAGGACAGCCCGGATCTGTTCCGGAGGGGGCGCCTCCTGAGCGTACAAAGACGAATAGTATGCATGAAACGCGTCAAGCTTAGCTTTTCCAGTAATGGCCCGGGTGCCATCAGGGCACTTAATATTAGCTATTTGTGCTTTGGCTGCTCATGTCCGCAATCGCCGGGCTAAAACCGTACGTACCTTATCTCCTCCCTCATAATATCGCTGCTTGAGAGCCAATAAAGCCCGTTCAGCCTTGTTGGTGCGATGTACTCTGAGCTGGCCCGTCCCCCATTTTTGACAGTGCGCACTCTGAGAGGAGTGAGGAGGGATCTGTTACTGGATCTTAAGGTCCTGTTAGGCTGGTACCAACTGAGTTTTTTGGTCCAGTAACTAGGACCTCTACCATACATGTTTTTGTGTGTTAGGCATAAGGTCTTAAAGCAGGTTCTCTTCTTCACTGGCAGCCAGCGGAGATATCTTAGGCTGGGCGCTGAGGGGGGTCCCGATGGGAGATTTAGCACCAGCCTGGCTGCTGTGTTTTGCAGGACCTGAAGCCTGGAGAGAAGATCTACATTTATTGCTGTCAGCAGAGCATTGCCGTAATCCATACGGCTGATAATCAATCCCTGTACTAATGGTTTCCTGGCTTCTAGCGGGATCCACTTAAACTCTTTGCGCAGATTGCGCAGAATGCCAAAACAGGAGCCAATTATGTGGTTAACCTGTATTTTCATTGATAATTGGTTATCAATTTGGATTCCTAGATTCCTCACTGTCTGCTTTGGGGCTGGGCAGGAACCGAGGTTTTGGGGCCACCAGTCATCAGACCAGTACTCATGGGCCTTACCAAAGAGTACGATCTCGGTTTTGCTTCCATTTAGTTGTAGGTGGTTGGTGTTGATCCACCTATTTACATGGGCCAGGCAATTCTTAAAGCGTGATTTTGTGTCCATAGGGTCAGGACCAAGGGTGATCAGAATCTGAGTGTCATCGGCATATGACACTACGTCAAAGCCGTAAGATCTGATCACTGTGGCCAGTGGGGTCATATAAAGATTAAACAACGTAGGGCTCAGAATAGAGCCCTGTGGCACTCCCATCTTGACAGGCCTGCTGCATGAAACTAAATTGCCGATCTGTACTGCAGTAACTCGATCCGTTAGATAACTCTTGAGCCATTTTAGGGCCTTCCCCCTGACACCAATCGCCCAGAGCCGTTGTTCAAGGATGCTATGGGAGATGGTGTCAAAGGCAGCTGATAGATCTAGCAGGACGAGAATGGATGACTGCCCTCTATCCAATGCTAGTCTGATGTTGTCTGCGACTTCTACCAGCGCTGTTTCGGTACTATGGGCGGCCCTGAAACCGGACTGTGAAGGATCCAGTAATCTATGACTCTCGAGATGGACAACGAGCTGCCGGTTGACCAATGACTCGAGTACCTTCCCGAAATAAGGGAGCAGCGAGATGGGCGATAGTTAATTAGAAGTTTTGGGTCTGCGGTAGATTTTTTTAGAATTGGCCTGACTCTAGCTGTCTTCCATATCTTTGGGACCACTGATTGTGACAGTGACCTATTAAATAGATTGGTGAGACTGTCAAGAAGCACCGGAACAATTGTAGGCAGAAAACGTGGTAACACGGGATCTACTGGTGAGCCCGATTTAATTTTAGACATGGCTCTGGCCACTTCCTCAGGGTTGTATTGGGAAAATTCCTCTAAGAGGGGGGAAAGGCCAGTAAGGGTAGTGTGGTATTTTTCCAGGGTGTTTGAAAATTCATGTGGTGGAAAGGAGCTATGGATTGTGATAATTTTATCTTCAAAGAATTTGGAGAGAGAATCAGTCCAATCCTGTGAGACAGGGACACATGTCTGAGCAGGAGTCATCGTGAAATCTTTTAAGATGTTATAGAGTTCTTTATTGGAATTTGTTGCTTTTTCGATCCGGTTTAGGAGGAAGATTTTTTTACTTTGTCTGATATTTTCCATATAACTACGATGGACATTTTTATAGTTCTCACGGTCTAATTGGTCTTTACTTTTCCTCCATTTACGTTCCGCAGTCCTGCAGGAGGTCTTTAATATTTTTAGTTGCTCTGTAAACCAAGGAGCAGTTCTGGGTTTTATTAAGCTTTCTCAAGGAACTGGAGCTCACTGCTCCCGGTTGACAAGCCCTTTCCATCACTTTACAGCCACTCCTCAGGAAGAAGTTTTGAATACTAGGAAGTGGTCTAGTACACAGCGGGAGACATAGAATCATTGTGGTTTGATTTTCTTTCCACAGATACATGAGATTGTTGCATCTTGTCTGTTTTTTTTCTTTATCAAGACCCCTTGCCCCTGTGCTTCTGAGGCTGCATTTCATTATATCTTGCCAGTGATGCCCTTTTCAGAAAAGACTCGGTAAACCATTATCAGCACTGCTTGCCGTGTTTCAAAAAGGCTCAGAAACCTGCATTCTGCAAACAATTTTAATGTATACACACACACATATATACATATATACACACACACACACACACACACACACACACACAAACACTGTGAAAATCTTCTGTTTAAGATAATAATCCCAAGCGAAGCACATCTCGGCTCTATACTTTTCAAGTGTGACCTGTGATCAAGGAGCCGAGAGCTCCAAAACGCATTGTGCAGCGCTGTTGCACTAATCGAATAAACACGCTTGAAAAGTTTAGAGGAAAGTCACTAAGCAAGTGCAGTTTCACTGTGCAGGCCATTGGTTCCTGTGACTCGCTGATGTCAGGCGCCAGGTTTGACGGTTTGGAGGGAGAGATCGGCTGTGCCGAGTCCCCCGTGCCAACTCTAGAGCCCAGTGCATCCTTGTGCCCCCGAGCCTTGACCTCTCCGTCCCGAGCACCACGAACTTCGCATTGGGCTCAGACTTGGAGATGCCTACATCCGGCTCGTGGAGGAGGTCGGGCCAGGTTCCTATTTGTGGTGGCCTTCGCAGCCTTTGTACGGGCGGCAGAGTGGTGAAGAAAGGAGCGAGGAGGCGGGGACGGCACGAGTCCGGCATGGGACCAGTTATAGTGGCAGGCCCCGGCAGATGACGGAGTACGGGCGTTTTTGGCTGAGGTGCCTGGATTTGTTCCTGTGCCTGTATTTCACTGCCCCGTGCCTGACATCGCCTCTTCTGCCACCACAACCTTTGCTTAAACTTGAGCTATAGTAAAAGAAAAAAACTTTTGAAGACCTGGATTAGGGCCATGTATATGGCTGGCACTAGGCCATGGCACCTCTGGCAGTGGCGTCGAAGCAGCCGGCGGTAGGCCAGTCGGGCTTGCTCCATGGTTAGGGGGCCAGCATGCACATGTAATATTGACTGACCTCGCTCTTTACCTTTTTCTAGGGATATGGCAACTTAGAAATCCATATATATATATATATATACACATATATATATATATATATATATATATATATATATATATATATATATATATATATATATATATATATATGTATGTATGTAAGTTGCTCGTTTGCAAAACAATCCTTTGAGAATAAAACGAGAGTAGACCCAGATTTTGTGTAATTTTCCATATATTTTATATTTTTTTATTTGGACTCGGTGCTCATCTGGTCTGTTCCTGCAGTGTCCCATGTTATATGACGTGTACAGGTAGGCGGTAGTAGTGCACAAGGGATATGGATTAAGAAGTCCCTCTACTCCATTGACACCACTTTATTAACTGAGATGTGAGGGGTAAGCTCCATCTGCATAAAGGCCTTGACTAAGGCTCTGTGATTCCAGTCGATGTTCTGCGCCTTTTTGGACGTGCTAGTGCTTTGTTCTGTGTGGTAGGAGAGGAGGCACGGACTTCTACCTGCTGCTGTTATTCTTGAACTTTCGTGGCTTGGGGGGGGAAGGTATTATAACATGGAGGTCTGGACGCAGGTCTTTACAGTCGGCTGTATCAACTGGTAAAGAGATGGATCTGGATGATTTGCAGGTCTATATAGAAGACGTCACCAAGGATGGAACATGTTAAGACTATTTCTGGCAGAAGCAAATAAGTCTGCAAACAATAAACAAACTCAGCTCTCCCAGTCCTATATTAGGGACTATTTTAAACTGTCAGATACAGTTCAATATGAGAGTGGTTTGTTTTTATCTATAGCAGCCCCAGCAGCTTTATGTTCGCCAGCGATAGTCATGGTAGTGCGCGATGGTGCGTTATCCCAGGATGGTGTGATGGGTGATTGTTTGCCGCAGCCCAATAATAATGATTCTTGTTCAAAAATTGCTGCTCCAACTGCTGTTCCATCTAAAGGAGGAAAGCCACATGTAACAGTATTTAAGGCCCAAGTACATGCAGACCCTGAGCTCTGTGCTTTATTTATTTTTCCCTCAAATGCGTTGTTAGGTCAAGTAACGATGCCTGTACAACAGAGCTGTCCTTTAAAGGCGGAAGATGTAGTTCAGGTTGGGGGTAAACCAGCACAGTGCTCTTAGTGACTGTGATATTTCTCTATATGTTTAGATGATATTCAATTAAATCAAAGTTTTCCTAAGGCATCAATGAAAACTAAGAATTTAAAGGCTTGCGACAGCCAACATCGAAGCCTGAGTTCAGGAGAGTCTATTAACCAGCCAATAAACAAAAAAATTGGTATGGACCCATTTAGTCCTGTAACTCAGGAGACTGATCAATATTCCGATTCACAACCAACTCTAACTCCCCAAAAAATTAACCCTAGTGGGTCGGACAAGGGGCTCATGATGGCTGATCAAATAAATAATTTATTAAATTCAGCAGATCTTTCGTTCTTGGATAAATATGATGAACCCACGTTAGAGGAAGTAAATTCTCCCAAACATCAAATGTCATCAGATATTGGAGTATGGCGAAATTTGTTGAGGACAATAGATGCAATAACAACATTGTTAAACTTCCACTCCAATAAACTCGATATCCAGGTGGAGCTATTAAATACCTTAGCTGTTTATGTGGCTGGGATAGACACTAAGCTGCATAATTTAACTAACTTGGTGGTAAGGGCCCAGTTGGATATTAGTAACCAACTAATTAAATGTACGTGTTCACATATTTTAGATAATGTTTCAGAACTTCCAAATACCGTAGGATCTCTTATTACTGAAGTAAAAAAATTGGCCACACAATCAAAGGCAGAGTGACCTATACCGCCTCATATAGGTGTAGGGGTGAGGGTTGCTAGTGAAAGTACGAAGCTCCAAAAATCTCAGTGTGATGCCCCCGCACACACTTCAAATATAAAACCTGGGGATACTAGGAAGTTAGAAGGAGGTTTGGGGATAGAAATAAAAAAACAATTCCATATTAACAGAAAACGTTAATACTAAGGGAAGTCAAGTCCTAAATTCCACGGTCATCTGTGAGGGTTCCATGGGTCAGCCTCCCTTAACAAAAAGGGCCAGAAAGATGTTGTGGAAGGCTTGGAATAACGCCAAGAGAGCTTCAGATAGATCGTCTAAATCCAAGCAACAACATAGGGGCTGTTATCCTATTTTTAAACCAAGTGGCCAGAATTTACAACAGCAAGATCAAACTTTAAATGGTATAGATAACCTTCTGGATATAATCAAAAAACCCATTCAAATTCCCTGCCTAGTTCTCAGGTACTGAGTTTCCCATAAGTTGGTGATAAGGAGGCAGCAAGCAATAGTGAGGTTGGTCATCTACAAATGTTTACTGAACCAACTACAAATAATGGGGTGGTGTACTGTTCCTCAGAGGATGACTGGGTCTAGGGTGGTTAATTGAAACAGTTCCAGAGAAAAAGCTTGTCATCCACAAATGTTGACTGAACCAACTATAAATAACGGAGTAGTGTCTGTGCCACAGGGTAGTGCTATTCAGAGAACACCTGGGCCTATGTTGGTTAATGGAAATAGATCTGGAGCTATTCAGAGATCATTTTCCCCTAAAGGACATCGGAATAGCTTCTTAGCTGGTGGCCCATCATCACGTACTGAACCCAGCCTAGCTATATCTACAAGGGTCATGCCGGAAAATCAATCCTCTAATGCCTTGAAACTAGTATTCCATCCCTTATATGAATCCAGGGGTATACATAATAGTTTGAATCGGGGTACAATTCTAAAACTTCTCTCAACCATTTCTAAATTATCATTTATTAAGTCTACAGACCTTTTATCTGTTTAATTCAAACAAGTTCACCCAAATTTAGTCCGTGAATCGACTATTACAACCTGGACTACCAAAGAAATAGTAAAGAAAATCCTTGAACCCAGTTTGTATTTTATGGAGTGGGGTATTGAAATTAAGAATCTCACCCCTTCAAAATATCCCTCTATATTGGAAGTAGCAGTTCCAAAACTTGAAGAAAACAAGCATTGGCATAGCCAATAGGTCTCACCTTTGGGACCATATAAGTGGTTAGCCATGCAGTACACAAGCTGCGAGTTTACAAACATCAGAAAGAAGACAGAGCAACCAGTCACATTTCGTTTAACAGTGGTAGTTGCGCTGGACAATTTTTCAACCACGTGTGCATGAAGCTTTGCGCTTATAAATTGATTTACATTTTAATTATAACATTCAGCCTGTTCTAAGGCAATTTATCTCCACGAGATCTGACACTTCTTGGGAAGCCTAGGTGGAAGGAAGGAAGGAGCGAAGATAATACTAACTGGTGCTCATGTACATCTTTGGGTTGAGTTCGCAATAAATAAGAGCAATATAAAACTGCAAACGGATCAAGGGTCCCTGAGGACGTCTTTGTTGGCATGTGTGCACTACACACACGTTACATACATATGTGCATACCGACACTACATTGAGCGACTGAATAAATATAAACTTCAGCTGTGAGAACACATGACTGCCCTTGTAGGCAATCAACCCAGCTCCCGTATCTCGACCATGTGCAGCATCCTCAGATCCCGAGTGAAAACCCCTGGCAACCGGGGCGGGAAGCCCCTTACCACGAGAGATCGTGCACGTTAGCGCCTAGGTAGGGACAGGGAAGAACGGGTGTGAAGAGGGGAAGAAGAAAGGAAGACTGGGAGTGAGGGGAGAAAGAAGACGAGAAAGAGCGCGAGAAGGCGAATCGGGGAGAGAGCGTGGGAGAAGGAGAGGAGAGAAAGGAGTAAATATAGTGGTGAGAGGAAGAAGAGAAGGAAAAAGAGTGAAGGTGATGCAGTGGGTGTTAGAGAGAAGAGGGGAGCAAAAGACAGAGAAAAGGGACAAAATGTGGGTATGAGAGAGAGAGTAGCAGGGAAACAGAAAGGGCAAGAAACGGGGGGACTGAAAAGAGAGGAGAGAGGCAGAGGAACGAGAAGACAGAGTACAACAAAGGCAGTGGGAGAGGGAGACAGTGGGAAGGAGGAGAACACAGGAGAGTGGGTGCAAGACGGGTGTACCATAAAACTACGTAGCTCGTCACATTGTGAGTATTCCTTTAACTGTCAACTTCCCCCACAGCCCTTTGCACAACACGTGAAACGTTCTAAGGTGGCAGACTGCCATCAGGTGTCGGCGGTAATTCAGTTAATTGATTTCTGATGTGTGCCATTTCCCACGCTCACAGCAGGCAGGCATTAGCCTGCAAACGGACTGCATCCGATAGGGAGTTAACAAAAGCGCCCCTCCCCCTCTCACGCACATCCTAAGGGTCTCCTGGAAGGGGATTAGCTCCCCTGCGGCTTGGCTCTACTGTCAGCAGTAGTAGTACTGCATAACACTTGATGTGCGACAGAACAAAGGTTTTCACTGCACGTGTGTACTTTAGAGCTATCAGCTGACACTGAAGGAACAGTTGAATAGGGAATGCAAGAAAGAATGTCTTCTTTAAGAGCATTCTTTCGACCCTTATGCATAATTATGCTAACTAAGCTTACTTTCTGAAATTTGGCAGTGAACATGTTCCTGGTTGTGCCACAGAATGTGGACATCAGGCTGACCATATACTACATGACCATATACCACTCGCCTATCTTGCAGAAGTGCGAACGTAACTACTCCGCTAGTATCAAGCGTTTATCCAAGACGCCAGACCGCAGGCTGTTTACCATTACCGAACTTACATCGACTCTTGAAGAGTTTTTTTAAATTTCTCGTGTTTCATATATCGTGTGCCAGCGCATTGAGCACAATCAAGAGCGTTAACCATTGACTTCAGTCTTCTGGCAGTCTTATATAATTCCTTCACTTTTTCACATCGACCTTTGCAAAGTTAAACAATCAAAAGCGTCATACTTGGCTCATTGTGTACCAGCTATTCAAGCATAATTAAGAGGACACTGTTTGTGGCTTTTCCTGATGAAGGCGCAGTGTGCGCCGAAACGCGCGTTGAAGAAGATCCATCTTGTAGCCACTGTTCAACCAATTTTGGTTTTATAATTCCGTTATCAATTTAATTAATTTTTTATTGTACCCAATTTTGGATTTTTGTAACATATTTCATTGTATTTATGTTGTTTGTTTTCAAATTGTATGATTGATTTACTGTACTGATGAGTTATATACACATGTATGTCTAGTATTGTCTGTGTTTTTTTAAATGAGATTAATAAACAATAGAAACTTTTATAAAAGTTATGTCTGTAGTTGACACTGAGTTAATTGCATCATGCCTGGTTTTGACATGAGTCTTTGACTGTATTTGACCATATGATTGCCTAGGGATTTATTTTCACATACATATACTACATGCAGCCACGCGGTGAGTGACACAGAGAACGGAAAGTCCAATTTCACAGGCGGAATGGGTACCCGTTGGGGGGCTGGTGGCCAACTGTTTAGTTTTATACCAGGATGGAGGCGCGAGAGGGGGTGGGGGGGGTGTCTGGATGGCAACATTTCTACTGCGTTCAAATGCTCACATTTCCCGGTTGACTCAAAGTGTGTGATCCTGGGCAAACGTCTTTTCATGGAGAGGTCCATTTGTTATTCGCCCAGAGAGCGGGGTTCAGAAAGGGTTAGGGCACTTCGGTCAAGCACTATAGACAGGAAAGGGGGCAGTGGACAGCCTACGAGCCGCTGGGGGTTCGGAACCTCATGAGTCTCCGCGCTCACGGGTTCTTGCTCTGTGAAGTTTGGACCACTGAGTGAGCGGTGGTCGTGAAATACCTTGGCTGATAACGGAGATTCCATATCCAGAATAGAAACGCAATGTTTTAAGGTTGGGTACACCAGGTCTCAAAAGATGCTGCTTTCTTGCTCGGTTGCTCACTCAGACTTCCACACCATGAGATGGACAAAAGTCCTCAAACATCCTCTGGAGAACGTAAACAGCTGTTTCCTCCCAGTGTCATTTGGAGGCGCAGATATTCTACGCTCCGCGGTAAAGTCTCACAACACGTCCTTGGAACAGCGGCAGGACCCTGCGGGAGGCACCGCAGGGCCGGGGCTCACCCGGGCAGAGCCGGTCGGCAGGGGGCGCAGAGATGACTGTGGTGTTGAAATCACATCACACACAGATAGATGCTGCTGAGATAAGCTTGTTAGATGTACACAAAATATACTGAAAGGTGTATTAAGACAGAAGAAAAGATTTCTAGATGGGTGGGAGGGGGGAATAGGCAAAGTTAAAAGAAACGCGCAGCCGCAAAAGTGAACGCAACCGCCATCTGTTTCCAATTAACGCGACCGCGAGACAGGCAAATGTAAACAAGCGCGGGCGCGATAATTGGAAGCAGATGGCGCCGCTGATCGCTCCCGCAAGGTGGATGCCGTACATGCATGAGTGCTCATTGGAAACAGTGCAGTACATGCACGAGTTTTCGAAAAAGTACAGACCGATTCCAAGAGGTCATCTCTTAAGCAGCGCTTGCGCGCTGCGCTAGGCTCGACCTAAAAAAGGGTGATTGTAAAAAGTCAATTCCATTATTTAGAGGGGCTATGGGACCGCAGAATAACCCAGTTAACATCACAGGCCTTTTAGTTACAAATACTTTAAAAGGAGTTTGTACCTATGAATTGTTAACTAAAAATAAAATGTTATTTGACGATTGGGCATGGCTCCCAGCAACCCTTACAAATGTGTGTTCTGGTCGTAGGGACTGAAATTTGCATACTACTAGTGGAAATGTCAAACAATTGAGTATATGTTATTGGAATGTCCATGGTTTAGCTCATTTGTTGGATGATCTGGAACACTTTCCTTTTTAAACAATTTTATGTTTCAAGAAACACGGAGAGAGCAAGATACTCCATTGCTTGGATTTAATGAATTTAATCTCCCAGCAATACTTACTAACAACCAAAGTCGTGCAAAGGGCGGTCTTTCATTTTATATCAGGAGTAAGTTAAGTGTAAAAGCAGAAGTAATTGACTTGCAGTTGGCATGCATACAAGGTGTTTTATTACAGTTTGATTGCTGTATGATGTTAAAACTGAATGTTTACTGAAGTGTGAGGAAAAGTAATAAGATGATTCAGTTGTTTACCATATGGGATATTATAAAATCGTTAGCACTCAAATATCCAACGGCCGGTATTATTATGTGTGGTGATTTTAATACACATCTGGTTGCATTAAAATCCTCAGACTGGCCAAGTAATGGTCCTGCTAAAATGTGTTGTGATAATCTGCAGCAGCTTGGTTTACCTATGTTAAATGAATGATCTTTGGGTAAATCAAGCGAAGTTCTAAACTTAAAAACAGTTGAAATAGGATTTCAATTATTGATTCCAATTTTGTTTCAGATAAACTGGGCTCAAGAATTGTTGAATACAAGGTGATTCCAAGAGTCGAAAGTGATCATAATCCTCAGACATTAACCTTGTATCTGCCAATAAACTGTAATCTTAAAGCCAATGTGCTTCATCATATTGCCCATTCCATATATAATCTGAAAAGGCTGGTGTGGCACTCGGAAAAACAAGTAGAAATACTGAAGTTTGCCGAACTTTTGATCAAATACAGTGATCTAGGCTTGCTGGGAGGGGGATGATGATGGCCAAGTGGAATTATATCACTTCATCATTGGGGAGAAATTTATAGCACAGAATCCAGCAAAAGCAAATCCCTTGAAATCCACCACTAACAAGTGGTAATCATCTAAGTTATTTAAATTGAAACAGTCACTTAACAGGGCTGCAATGGAAGTTTTCAACCATCGATATTGCCCATCTTATCATGGTCTCTAGGATAAACTGAGGGCAATGAGAAGGTCTCAGACAAAAAGATTGGTTGCCGAAATCACATTATCAAGCAGTGCTATGGCATCAGTTGTTAAATGCTACTAAGTTCAACGATGTAAAAGCTTTTTGCTATGTCATCAATGAATTGGAAAAGGGAGGTAATAGGGTCTATAGTGTTAATATTATGGACGAGGTATGGGTGAGGTTTATTACTAACCTGTATGGCCTTAGAGTCACTATTATGTGAAATGTAGAAAGTCATCTGTAGAGAGAGGGAGTAGCCATATTCTGGCGCCATATTTGAGATTGTTAAGCAATACAGAAATAGCTAACCTTTTGTGCCGGATTAGAACGAATGGTACTCCTGGATTAAATGGGCTCCATAGCACTATACTGATATGAGGACCAAGGTGTTGACTTCTGTGTTTAATGCGGTATTAGCATTGAACATTGTACCCGAGTCGTGGAAAGGAAGTATTGTACAGCCAATTTCTAAAAGCGGTCCAGCTGATAATCCTTCAAACTATCAGTTAACTGCTTTAACTGATATGGAAGCAAAGGTTTTTGCTTCCAGATTATTGATCGATTTGAAAGATTGGGCAGCATCACAGGAAATATTCCCAATTAACCAGTCGGGATTTCGTAAGGGCCAATCTACAATTACTAATTTACTGACCCTTACTTTATTGGCAGAGCGGGCTGTTTTATAAAAAAAAAAATATATATATATATGTTTTATAGATTTAAAAGCTGCATTCAATTAAGTGCCACGACTATTATTATGGCAAAAACTTGCTGGCTGGGGTATTCCCCAAAAGTTGCTTAAAGCGATAATACTCCTGTATACAAATACTTGGTTTCAGGTTAAGCTAGGTGATGGTTTTAGTTTGTCAAGGAAAATCAAAACTTGTAATAGTCTTAAACAAGGCTGTGTACTTGCCCCCCTGACTAGTTAATCTTTTTATGTCATTCCTGCTGCAGCACTTTGAATCTGTTAATGCCCACCCTCCGAAACTTGCTGATGTCCATCTTAAATATCTTCAATATGCCGACGATACGATTTTGAGCCAAACTCCGATACGTTTACAAAGATTAATTACTGCATTTAATGATTACATTTTAGCTAATAGCTTGGAGCTGAATGTCAAGAAAACTAAAATTATGGAAATTGGCCCAGTGAAGTTTAAGACTAGATCCTGGAGAGCGAGAGGTGGGCCAATAGAAGCTGTGAAGACATACATATTTAGGCATTTTATTTTATAACAAAGTCCTGTTTGAAAGCCATTTTAATGTTTTAAGGACAAAAATATCATCTTTCATCTATGCTTTTAAATCTCTGCGTAAATCATTCAGATGTCAATCATACGAACACCTTCTTAAAGTCTTGCGAGCCAAGCTACAGCCAACTATTTTCTCCAGTCCAGGGAGGACCTGGCTTGGCAGTTCGGGCTGGACTGTTCCCATGAGGCACAGGGTCAAGACTGATTTGCATATGGCTGGGTTCAAACTGGAATGGCATGGTGAGCAAAAAAACGATGGATTTAGGCCCAGATCTCTGTACTTGGGTGAATGTATGACATTGTTCTGCATTCTGTCCATCAACTGTTGTTTTTGCATTTGTCACCCCGAGTGGGACGGGTATGCCCAGACGTGGGTCCCGTGCTCTCCATGCCACTGGAATCAAGCTATCCTGGCTGAAGAGGGGTGAAACCCCGAAACCGGTCCTAGGATGCTTGTCTCCAGTCCAGGGAGGACCTGGCTTGGCAGTTCGGGCTGGACTGTTCCCATGAGGCACAGGGTCAAGACTGATTTGCATATGGCTGGGTTCAAACTGGAATGGCATGGTGAGCAAAAAAACGATGGATTTAGGCCCAGATCTCTGTACTGGGGTGAATGTATGACATTGTTCTGCATTCTGTCCATCAACTGTTGTTTTTGCATTTGTCACCCTGTCACGATTCCGTTGATGAGCTACGGACCGTGATGCCCTTCGACACGGACGTGACATTTACAGGCGTTATATCGCCCTCTTTACAGGCAGGTCTGGAGCCCTTTAAGGGAAACCATCAAGAAGTGTCCTTGGGGGCGTGGCCCGTGACGTTGCCCGCCACCGGCCTATCGGAGAACCAGCTGAACGAGCCAAGAGGGCCGGACCGCTGGCCAAGGACGGAAGTTGGAGTCCCCGGAGGAGGAGGGTTCGTGGCGTGGACATCGAGTGGTGAAGAAAGCGGGAACCAGGACGAAACCGGAGGAGCGACCTTAGAGGAAGACGTGAAAGCGGGAGACGTTACGGAAGACGAGGACATCAAGCCAGGAGGCCAACCGGATCACGCTCCGCCCAGCCACCTTCCAGGAGGAGGGTGGCTTGCCAAGGTACGGGCACGACTCCAGGGGTTCACGGGGCACGGGAGGTGGCGGGCGACGCTATAGAGGGAGGTCACGACGGGCTCCACTTGATAGTAGCGGTGGCAACTTCCCTCACCCCCGTTTCCCTGCATTAAGGAGTACCTCCTTCCAGTCCACTGACCCCGGTATTTTCTTTCCCCCCCCCCTTACATGCGGAGTCTCCACGGCCGACTGTGATGTGAGAACGGGTAACCGAAGAGACACGTACACCAGAAGAGTGGTCCTGGTGAAGACGGGAGCAACCCAACCTGGACCCCTGACAAGTGGATACTGTGCCCTTTTTGAAAATAAAGACCCCTTTTTGAGACTTAGTACTCCCTCCTTGTATGTTTGTGGCTACCCTCAGTACCGATAGCGGTCCCGATAGCTGACAAGTGGTGGAGAATGCAGGTATCGCCTCCATCGATATAGGATGGAGAACATAGTGTACCAGCTGAAGGAGGGCCACGCCAAGCTGGAATGGGCCGTCGAACGGGGCACCAACCAGGCCGAGATGGACAGGGCGGTATTTACGGCGGCCATACAGACCCAAGCAGATAACCTGACCAAGCTGGCAGAAGGGCAGAACCAGCTCCTTATGGCACTGGGACAAGGGAGAGGCCCTGTTCCGCCTGGTACTGTCGTACCGCTACAGAAGTATGTACCTGGGGAGGACCCTATGGCCTTTTTCTTGAACTTCGAATGGCAGCCAGGGCCAGTGGATGTCCCAGTGATCGCTGGCCCTTCTACCTAGCTCCATTGCTCACAGCAGAGGCCCAGGCGGCCTACCAGTTCATTAATAGCGACGGCACTGCAGTATATGGGCTCGTAAAACAACACATTCTGGACCGCCTTGGGGTCGATGAGGAGGCGCTACGGCTCAAATTCAGGCAAGAAAGGGGAACAGCTGGTGATACTGCCAAAACGCTCTTTCATAAAATGAAGGACGCCGCCGACCGGTGGTTGAAGCCACGTGAATCCACCGTCGAGGACGTTATGACCAAGATCTACCTCGAACAATATATTGACATCCTCCCATATAACACCCAAAGGTGGCTTCGACAGCACGCCAACCTGACTCTCGACCAAGCTGTCGAAATGGCCACCTCCTTCACTCGTGCCCAGGGTCGCTGCACGCCCAAGGAACCGGAAAAACCCCACAAGGGTCCCATACCCTCGAGGTTTGAGAGGAGACCCGCCAAGAGCCAACCAGAACCCCCAAAGTTCCGGCCTGGGAGGCCCGACCTCCCTGTTACCTCTAGCCCCCAATGCTTCGAGTGCGGCGAATGGGGACACATAGCCCGCTTCTGCAGGAGAAAGAAAGAGAGATCAGAGGACGAACCTATGGACGTCAGCTACGCCCCACGTTCGGTCCTTTATGCACAGGAGATGGGGCATATGTACTATGTGAGTCTCTTCGTTAACAACAAGGAAGTAAGGGCCCTCCTAGATTCAGGGTGCAAACACTCAGTAGCCCGGGAGGAGGTGGTCCCCAGCTCACAGAGAAGCCCGGGGAAGACTGTCAGTATACGCTGTGTGCATGGGGATGTGCGTGTTTACCCCGTAGCCCAGTTACCAGTACGCACCAAGGGAGGTATACAGACCACCATCACGGTAGGGGTTCTCCCGTCTCTTCCGGAGCCGCTGATATTGGGGGTAGACAATCCCTGTTTTCCCCTCCTCATCGCCAGTGCCCTTAAATCGGGGTCCCCATCGGAGGACCCTCATGATACCCTGCTAACCTCAGAACCTTGGGCTATGGATAGGAACTTCAGGGGGCCCAGTTAAATGATGCAACCCTCAGACATGCATGGCAAAGAGCACAGGAAACGAAGGACACCCAAAAGAGAACCTATCCTTCTTTTGAGGAGCAACATGGGCTCCTATACCGGGTCGCCAAGGAAGGGGCCACACCTCAGCTGTTGGTCCCTATGTGTTTTAGGGACCAGATCCTTTATTTCGGCCATTCCCATCTGTTAGCGGGACATGTGGGGGCTGAGAAAACCAGTCAAGCAATACTAGATAGCTTTTACTGGCCTGGCATTGATCTACAAATAAAAAAATATTGCCAGGAGTGCAATATATGCCAGAAGAAAAACCCATACATCCCATCAAAGGCGCCCCTACAGCCTCTGCCCATTATCGGACACCCATTCGAACGTATAGGGATGGACTTGATAGGGCCCCTTCCCAAGTCCAGCAAAGGACACCAGTATGTCCTTATGATCGTGGACTACGCCACTCGCTATCCTGAAGCCCTTCCCTTGCGGACAGCCACCACCACCACCATTTCCCAAAAACTGATCGAGGTGTTTTCCAGAATGGGGTTCCCTAGAGAGATACTTACCGATCAAGGCACGCCTTTCGTATCCCGTCTCATGAAGCAGGTGTGTAGGCAATTAGATATCCAACACATCAGAACTTCCGTGTACCACCCCCAGACAGACGGCCTCGTAGAAAGGTACAACGGGAATCTGAAGCTAACATTAAAAAACTCCTGTCAGGGGATGGGAGGAGCTGGGATCAGCTCCTTCCTCTGGCGCTGTTCGTTATACGCAGTACAGTCCAGTCCAGTTTGGGTGTCTCTCCTTCGAGCTCTTATTTGGAAGACGGCCTCGCACCCTTCTCGAGATTACGAAGGAAAGCTGGGAAGAACAGGGCATCACTGAGGCCCATGCCTTGCTGGATTATGCCAACCAGATAAAGGTGAGGCTTCATAAACTAAGAACTTTAGCACACGATAACTTAGAAAGAAAACAAAAACAATACAAAAGGCAATATGATAAAGGGACAAAGTTGAGGGTCTTCCAGGATGGTGACTGGGTTCTCCCGCTTCTCCCTTCTTCCTCACATAAACTAAGGAAAGAGTGGCAAGGCCCCTTCGAGGTCCTGAGGAACATTCGGCAAAACCACCTACCTGCTACGCCTTTCCCCTAAGAAAACCCAGCTGTACCATGTCAATTTGTTAAAAAAATGGTTTGGTCCAACCCCAAGGAGTCCCTGTAGTGTGTCATTTGCTACCCCAGGGCAAACCTCTGTTCATGAGACCGTATATAGTCCTACGCTTCCTACGACGGAGAAAGCAGAGCTACAGACTCTTCTCCTCTCGTTTTCCGACGTCTTTTCCAACCTACCTGGAAAGACCACTTTAACCACACATTCGATACCTACCCGTGACGGGGTTGTGGTGAAACAAAAACCCTATTGGGTCCCCGAGGCCCGTCGCATGGCATTACGGAAAGAGGTGGAAGAGATGTTGGCATTGGGAGTGGTGGTACCCTCGAAGAGCAACTGGTGTTCGCCAATCGTTCTGGTTCCGAAACCTGATGGGAGTACCCGTTTTTGTATTGACTTCAGGGCGGTGAATCGCATCTCCAAACAAGACGGGTACCCCCTTCCCCGGGTGGATGAGCTAATAGAACGCCTGGGTGAGGCTCGCTATATATCCACCATCGACCTCACAAAAGGGTACTGGCAGATCCCTCTCCACCCGGGAGACCAAGAGAAGACAGCGTTTTCCACTCCTGATGGTCTGTTTCATTTCACAGTACTGCCCTTCGGCCTCCATGGTACCCCCGCTAGCTTTCAGAGACTCATGGACACCCTCCTGAGAAGCCATTCGAATTATTCGTCAGCTTATTTAGACGATATTGTCGTATTCAGTAGAACCTGGGAAGAACATCAGTCCCATCTGTCGGCCATTTTTGCGGAGTTAAGGGAGGCCAACCTCCACATTAACGCAAAAAAATCAAAGTTTGCCTTTCACAAAGTCAAATATCTGGGATACTTGCTGGGAAAAGGGCTAATTGAACCCCAGTCAGAGAAGGTGAGGGCCATCCAAGACACCCCCTTTCCCAACACAAAAAAAGAGATGAGAGCTTTCCTCGGGTTGGTCGGCTATTATAGACGGTTCATTCCCCCGTTTTCTCAGACAGCTGCCCCCCTTACCGATCTCCTCAAAAAGTCTACAACAGCTCACCGCATAAGGAACCCCTCTGAACAAGAAATCCAGGCCTTCATGGCTCTGAAAACTGCTCTGACTACATCACCGGTTTTGCTGACTCCAGATTTCCAGAAACCATTTATTCTCCAGACAGACGCTTCAGGGGTGGGCATAGGTGCCGTTCTCTCCCAGCTAGACAGCGAGGGGTTGGAACGACCTGTCCTATATATCAGTAGGAAACTCTTCCCTAGGGAACAAGTATACCCCACGATAGAGAAGGAATGCCTGGCCCTGAAATGGAGCATAGAAAAACTCAGGTATTATCTAGAAGGGAGAGCCTTTTTACTGTATACCGATCATGCTCCACTCACTTGGCTCCAGAGAAATAAGGGTACCAACGACAGAGTCCTTCGATGGTTCTTAGCTCTTCAACCCTTCCACTTTGAGGTGCATCACCGTAAGGGCACGGAACAGGGGAATGCGGACTACCTGTCCCGGTTTCCTCTTACCCCCGATCGGGGAAAGCCAGAGGGGGGCATGTGTCACGATTCCGTTGATGAGCTACGGACCGTGTTGCCCTTCGACACGGACGTGACATTTACAGGCGTTATATCGCCCTCTTTACAGGCAGGTCTGGAGCCCTTTAAGGGAAACCATCAAGAAGTGTCCTTGGGGGCGTGGCCCGTGACGTTGCCCGCCACCGGCCTATCGGAGAACCAGCACAACGAGCCAAGAGGGCTGGACCGCTGGCCAAGGACGGAAGTTGGAGTCCCCGGAGGAGGAGGGTTCGTGGCGTGGACATCGAGTGGTGAAGAAAGCGGGAACCAGGACGAAACCGGAGGAGCGACCTTAGAGGAAGACGTGAAAGCGGGAGACGTTACGGAAGACAAGGACATCAAGCCAGGAGGCCAACCGGATCACGCTCCGCCCAGCCACCTTCCAGGAGGAGGGTGGCTTGCCAAGGTACGGGCACGACTCCAGGGGTTCACGGGGCACGGGAGGGGGCGGGCGACGCTATAGAGGGAGGTCACGACGGGCTCCACTTGATAGTAGCGGTGGCAACTTCCCTCACCCCAGTTTCCCTGCATTAAGGAGTACCTCCTTCCAGTCCACTGACCCCGGTATTTTCTTTCCCCCCCCCCCCTCTTACATGCGGAGTCTCCACGGCCGACAGCAACGTGATGTGAGAACGGGAAACCGAAGAGACACGTACACCGGAAGAGTGGTCCTGGTGAAGACGGGAGCAACCCAAGCTGGACCCCTGACAAGTGGATACTGTGCCCTTTTTGAAAATAAAGACCCCTTTTTGAGACTTAGTACTCCCTCCTTGTATGTTTGTGGCTACCCTCAGTACCGATAGCGGTCCCGATAGCTGACACACCCCGAGTGGGACGGGTATGCCCAGACGTGGGTCCCGTGCTCTCCATGCCACTGGAATCAAGCTATCCTGGCTGAAGAGGGGTGAAACCCCGAAACCGGTCCTAGGATGCTTGTCTCCAGTCCAGGGAGGACCTGGCTTGGCAGTTCGGGCTGGACTGTTCCCATGAGGCACAGGGTCAAGACTGATTTGCATATGGCTGGGTTCAAACTGGAATGGCATGGTGAGCAAAAAAACGATGGATTTAGGCCCAGATCTCTGTACTGGGGTGAATGTATGACATTGTTCTGCATTCTGTCCATCAACTGTTGTTTTTGCTATTTTCTTAAGGCTCGCCTGTCATTAAGGGAAAAGATGCTAAATTATTGGATTTATTAGCAATTAAGGGTAGTCCGTCTTTGGAATTCCTAGGCCAATAGGTCAAGCCGAAATTTGTTTGGAGCTTGGTTTCCAAAGACAGTCCATGGTGGTGCAAGGTTCATTTTTTAGGTCTCGCCTGAGCCAGCGCGCATGCGCTGCTCTGGCGAGACTTTTAGTAAGCGGGTTTTGGAAGTGCAAACAGTGGCTTTTGCTGGCGACTAGCCTGCGTTCACGCGAGCGTGCACGCGCGATCAGGCGCCATATGGCTTCCCTCGCCATCTGGACGCTCGCGTGAACACAAGCTGGTCGCCAGCAAAAGCCACTGTTTGCACTTACAAAACCCGCGATTACTTTCACTTTCACTGCCGCGCGGCCGTGTCAGTTTCATGGCCGCGCGGCCAATGCTTGTTGCTCGCGCTTGTTATATTTGTATTGCATTACAAGGATACAGATAGCAATTTGGGCGCATACAGCAGTTTAAATGTTGCAATTAGCCATCCCTGGTTTCAGAGAAGGCAGGGTCACAGCTAAACGGTCTCCGTGTACATTTTCCTTTTCGTAAAGCAACGCAAAACAAAGTTATAACCGTCCTACGATAATCACAACCTTGCCGCCCCCATCCCCTCCCCGTCTAAGTTATCGGGGTAACTATCCGGTTGCCTTCAATCCCAGTATATAACAATATAAGGTACACGTTTCCTACAGTATTGACTAGAGACCAGACAATGCAGTGCTGTGCCCCAGCGCGTCGTGATTCGCTCCAGTATCAAATCCCATGCCTGTTCTTTTTTTTTTTCTCAACACTTTTAGTAAGCTTTTGCATGGAAAAACAGGTGATATGCATGGTAATTACAGTGTCATTAATCGGTTCAGGTATTACATATACAATGTCCTAATAGAGAGGTATATTGTATTGTATTGTAATTGCATTTGTATAGCGCTTACTACCCCTGACGAGGCGTCGAAGCGCTTTTTCGGCGAGTAGCACGCTACTCCGGGACCCATAGAGGATTAGTGTTGAATTAGTATAGTGAAACATGCAAGTAAATTTTAAGTGGTGGATATGTTAGTCAGTTATTTGGATTCAGAAGGATAGCGGAGGGATAGAAGAGGGAAAAAAGGTTTGCATATATATAGCGCTTCTAACCCCTGATGGGGTGTTGAATTGCTTTTTTTTTTTGGGCGAGTAGCACGCTACTCCGGAAACCCATAAAGGATTAGTGGTGAATTAGTATGGTGAAATATGAAAGTAATTTGAGTGGTGGATATTAGTCAGTTATTTGGAGTGAGAAGGATAGTGGAGGGATAGAAGGGAAAGAAAGGTTTGCATTCATATAGCGCCTGTTACCCCTGGTGGGTGTATATATGGTTGCGGTGACATCCATGGGGAACATATGTTCATTCTAAAGGCTAACTGCAACAATCGACATGATCAACGGTAGAAACAAGCGGGGCAGTAGCAGTTCCAAAGCTGATATCCGTATCTAGCCCGTGCCTGTGCTATGAAATACTCCTGCGGGCTCGCGCGCTCCGCCCTACGCAGTAGCGTGCTCCTCCCTACGCAGCAGCGTGCTCTCTGCCAGCGCCAGCTGATCACCGACCGTGCCCGGGTCCTGCTGGTTACTTCCGGAGTATCCTAATATCACGCTTAGCCAAGAAGAGGGACCGCTCCAGGAGCCTGAGTGCGGGTTATCCCCTGACTGGAGAAAAAGTCCCAGGCCCACTATCCATCTTGGTAATGTTGAGATGTGCCGGGCCCTCCATGTGGCACCTTTTCAATACAGAGAAAGCATTAAAGTCTCCACAAATGTACAGAGCATGATTGTGAAGCCCTGTTTGCATTTTTGTTGTTGACGAATCTTGAAGTTTCCGCAACCTTTCTTTCTATGACGTCTGCTCTGCACAATAAAAAGCATTTAAAATACTTGTCATTGTCAGTTCTACCAGCAGAGGACGCGGTCTTCCGTTACTGGGCTACCATTTCCTATGTGCCTTCTGGGAGTTATAGTTGTGGTTCACCTGAACCTATTGGACTAATACGCCAGATTTCAGTCAAATGCAACAATTAACAAGCATTGGCATAGCCAATAGGTCTCGCTTTTGGGACCTTATAAGTATTTAGTTATGCAGCACAATATCCTTGGTGCAACAACAACTGTTGCATGGCTAAACACTTATAAGGTCCCAACGGCGAGACCTATTGGCTATGCCAATGCTTGTTTAATTTATGTATTCCCTGTTTTCATCAGATCCTGGCTCCATAGCAAATAATTTCTGGTGTGAAATAAATCACTCAGGTTATACAGGCGATTGGAGATCTTACATTTTAACATGTTTCCAGAGTTTTGACTTGCAGTCAGGGTTTCCAGAAATGACAAAGCTTAGCTTTAAACTTAAAATTAACTCATTTATTGAGGATAAAGAGGTTTTAGTGGCAAAACAACATGCTTGGTCAGTGATTAATTCCCAGACTTCCCAAATTCAGCCCTATTTGACTGCTTACTTTCCAGCCCACCTGATGGATACATTTTCAAAATTAAGGCTTGATAGGTACCCCACTAAGGAGGGCATGCCGATTTGGATACAACACTGGACAACCGGTGAATGTAGGCTGGGTGGATGGCCACCTGAAACTTTATTGCATATTGTGTGTGCCTGTCCAAAATTCTTAAAGTACGCCATACATTATTAAAACCTTTATTTCTTAAAGCAAGGTGAGATCTGCTCGTCAGGCTCTCATTCTATGCCTATCTGATGTTTCTATTCCTTTGATTTGTCAGATGATAACGTTTTTAACAACTGTCGAAAACATGCTGGCATCTGTAGCTTAGATTTGTCTGTTAAAAGCTCTTTGAGGGTTTTTTTTAGGACCAGATAATAGAAGGTTACTCGTTCCTAAGCACTTGCCACTTTGAAGTTTTATGCAGTTGTTTCTAAGCTGTTTGAATTTCATATACTTGTTGTTTTTCTAATTCAGAGATTTTAGCTCAATATTTGTATGTTTTAATCTCAAATAATGTATTTAATTGAATTCTTATGATTATGAATTTATATGGATATATTTTTTGTACATGAGAAGTATTGTGAAGTGCTATTTTGTGATGATTTTTATTATATTAATCAGACATTTATTACACACTAAGCAATTTGCACAAGGGGCACAAATACAACAAAAGAATCATCAATTAATGGGGCTACGCCACTGTAAGGGAGTACCGAAGAGCTCCAACACAAAGATTAAAGAGCTTATTATAAATTATTTCCCTCGTCAGCCCCTAAAAGGAATATAATGTAACAAAACTCACATAAAAATCAAAGGGAAAGGTATCAATGGAAAAATTCTATTTTATTATAAAGAGCAAACAAAGTTAGCGTCAAGGCTCATATAAACAAAATAATACAGAAACTAAAGAATGTGGTATAAATTCACAATAAACAACATAAAAAAGCCAGACATCAATAGCTCCTATTCATAGGTAGTCATATAGGATAGAGCAAAAACACTAAACTACAGTAAATGAGAAATATCTTCCCTTCAATTCCTACCCTAGCCCAGCCTGTGGAGTAACAGTCAACCTAACCACTGCCCTCAAAATCCCAGGAATGTACTTCCTGTTGTCTATATATCCATCATCAGACCGCCATTCTATGGTCAGTCTGTAACATGGCCAAGAAAGAGTTTGCCACTGTTACCTGCATAAAATGTGCAGTTTACCTCAGTGCCTCACTTTTACTTGACAGGTGCCTGAGAGATGCTGCTACATTTAGATCGAACTGTTCATTCTTAATAAATTGCTGCTGCTGCCTCATTTATTGTGTGATGATCTGTTGTAACCAGGTATTATGAGGACCCTCTTCTCATCAACAGCCCACTGTTGGTAATGTGCTCGTAGGGCCATTTTCCTCTCAGTCATCTTATCCATTGCTGGAATTACTTGTTCAAAGCATGTATAGGAAGCCTTTACTATTACCCCACATCTCTGCCGCTTGAGTATTTTCCAACTTCACATGATCTCCAATCGTATGCTTTCATCTTTCGCCAAGAAGCTGTACACAAAACTACTTGGTGACTCTTTCAAACCAATGAGTTGCATCGGTCAAATCTATACAGTTTAACTCTGACCTTTTTCTATAAATTCTTTCTACAGTTTGTTGCTGTGTACTGTTCTCCTGGTCTTGGTCGTCTTATTATCTTATGTAGTTTGATTTCTTTCATTTCATTGATGTCATTGGTCTGATCCTCTGTTCTCATGAAGTCTATATACTAATGCATAACTTATTTCTTATGTAAAGTTCTCTGACGCCTTATGGCAATGTCCATGGTATATAAAGGTATACATGGTGTATATATATATGCTATATGCAACACAAGTGGGTGAAGCCCCTCAAATAACCTCCTCCTTCATGAATTCCTGAATAGAAATAGGAAAGTGCAACTCTCCTGGAGTGACTGGTACAATCAGTATGTAAATATTCGCCGCATGCCATGAATCTTTCAAATGCTTCACCTATTTGGATGTGCTTACGGGTATAGCACATATATCTAAAAGGCTTCATAGTGCTAAAAAAAATTATTGCATCCATTAAGGCAATACATTAGCAAAACAGAAATTACTGCAGGGTCTTATGAAAACTAAGATGAAAGTTCATTGCTCTTGGTTTTAAAGGTAAAATTTCAAATCTTGGGAACCAAACAGTAACAAGCAATGGACAGGCCAAAAGGTCTGGCTCCAATTTTGAGTCCTGATTAAATATTTTTAAAAGAAAGTCTGCTGGAGTAAAAACACAACAAAAAACAAAGGTTTTCTGTATGCAATGCATCTTTGGATAAAGAACGTAATCTATGATGATTCAGTGAACTTCTGAAATGTAAAATAGGCCCTTGTTGTGATCTCTTCAAGCACAAAGCTGGAATGTTCTCTTTATTTTAAGGTTCTATTTAGAATGTTCGCTTTGTTCTCGTTATTCATTTATCTTTTTGTTTATATTTATTGTGTTGGTCAATGACATTTGTAATTAGTTTGTGGTGTGAAAGAAGGGAGATATATGTTGTGACCTCTCCAAGCACCTCAAGCCACTCATGGGCACCAATGAAGGGTTAGAATGTTATGATGTAGGGTTATGTTATGATGCTATTGAAGGGGTACTAGCGAGCGGCAGTTACCGCTGGCTGGTAGAGGGCGCACCATGCATGGAAAGCTTTATCTTCAATAAATGAATACTTCATTATACTGCGTTTGAAGACGCTCTCATTGCGACAGCCCTCATGCATTGCAATGTAAGCACTTCACAGCAGGCGGAAGGATATACCAGACAGCCAAGTGAATGAGAAATACCCCTGTAGGCATAGCGTAAGCCCACTCTATTTATATTTAAAGTACTGGTAAAAACAGGTTAATAGACAGCTGATCTGTCAAGTCAGATCTCAAGAGCATGGCCTCCTATGCAAATTTTCGTAATGCAAGGAAGGCTTAACAGTCACCTATTTTACACTCATGGGCAGCGAGTCAGAATGTAGGATTCTAATACTACCTGCATTTGTAGGCCCAGACACAGAAGTAATTGTATGTAATTCCTTCACCTCACATACCAGGTAGTGGACTAACATTGTGATGTTCTGATGGTAAGTATCTGACTTTCATAACTGCACTTCCAAGGATTCACGTGTTCGTTCAATTGAAATGACTTTTTTCAATGTAGTTGGCAATATTCAGTCTCTTTCAAAGCTACAATTATCAAAGAGTCACTTTGAGAGGCTGTTCTCACATGTTTCCATAACTTTATCACCAACTGCATCCGTCACATGCATCGGAAGCAGAGATCTAGACTGGGGGAAAAAAATCTCTCTTTTAACTCTACTCTTTCACTTTTCTGGTTTAGGACAAATCGACTGAAGCCCTGTTTCATCCAACACTGGAAACTCAGCAAAGATGAGAACAGTCTGGTCACTGAGATGATAATCAACCATCCATGTATCTCGGCATTCTTCACAGTGTCTTCCAAGGAGGGTGATCATAGTTTATGGGCTCCTTGTGGGATTTGCCTGCCAAAGAGGAGCACCAAATGCACTCAGTTCATCTTTCATGCCAGTTTTCCTTGCATCCTTGCAACAGGCCGACAGCACAACGGGAAATCACACAGGCAGATCCGGTGTGTAGGCTGCTCATCATTACAACCTGTGAGCTCTCAGCTTCTCAGAATGTACTGGTCGCAGATTCTGATGCGACCACCGCTCCAATGGCCACTAAAGGATAGTTCTCACAACCCACGTTTCTGGTAGAGAGACAGTGCCATCTTGGATTAGGGATAAAGTTGTTGTTTTTTTTTTAATAATCAAGTGGCCTTGTTTCTACGATGAGGGTTCCAGCTAACAATTTAGGCCGATGGCATGTTCTAATGCCAGAATACAGGACCTTCATTTTTGGTTGAGAATTGTGCCTTGGGAATAGACACGTGTAAAGAGAGGTGGAAAGAAGGGTAATATGGACATGGGTTACTTGCATTGCACGCTCTTGATGGGGTGGCTGACTTAAGCTTTAGTGGCTCTTTTGTGAACTGAAGTACTTTTATTCGTAAAGAACTACACATGTACCTTGCTAAATATGTTAATGCATGGCCCTGGTTTTTAAAAAATAAAAGTGTGTTTTAAATTCTACAATGCAGGGAATTGAACGTTAACAATAGGATGCTTGGGGGGCGGTGGGGGGGTAGTAGATGAGGCACCTCGATGTCTCCCCCTGAGCTGTTCAGGTCGGTGGAGCAGTCCACATGGGTCTAGGTCATAAGGAAGGGGGGTTATGGTTAAACAAGAGTGAATATTGGATATGGGACTGCCTCTTTTGTTGTGACTTCACACATTGGAGGGCTGTTACGTGTTTTTGTGTGGGCCACACGCCCACCCCTTTGGTATTTTAAGTGATTGGGATCAATGGTCAGCTGGGTATTGGGATATTTTCTGGCAATGAGCATTTTGTCTTGTGCAGCTTGTATGGGATAGGACAGAGGGCGTAGGTTTGTTCAATGTAGGTAGGACTGTGGAAGGGCAGAAATAGTCAATGAAAGATAGCATAGGGTTGGATCATTACTGGACGGGGGAATCCAGCTGGGAGGAGAGGTACATGATGATTAGGACCGCTCTTCCGAGGAAGGGAAGACAGTCAAGGGCATAATGCATGGGGAAAGGGTCAAGAGGAAGCAGAGTTTAGCGTATTGGCAAATGCGTCAAGGCTTCAGAAAACTGCTACAAGGAGGTGGCTGGTTCAGTGTTTGGGGGCTTCATGGAGGTGATAGAGCGAAATGTTCTTGTGAATTGTAGGGGTGCATCATAATCACTGATAGTCCGCACCCGCATGTACTCAGACATATATTCGTATATATTCAGTTGTATATCCATGCATGTTTAGTAAAGAATGAATAGTTCGCTGAGACAAAGTGAATCAGCAGTATAATTGTGCTATGTTAATTATGTAATGCTTATTGAATTGTGTGAATATAATGCATAGAGATATTAGTTTGTGTGTAATTCAATTGCAGTAGTTTAAACGTGCACCATATTAAAGTTGCACATGTAATTCATTGTTTGCATATGAATGGTAATGAAAAATGCTTATAGGGAAAAGTAAGCTGTGTGTTTAAAAGATTATATGTAAAGGCCTGACTACATATATGCATAGGGAAGGCCTGGTATATTCTTATGTTAGCTTATTCTGTAGGCCGAGAAAAGTTTCTCTTGGTAAGGCTCTCTGGGCACAAACGGTAGATTTAATTAGCACAGTAGAAGGTTTCTGTTGAACGTATCTTTGTTGCAGGTGCAAGGACACATGTCTCGTTAGTAAAGACTAACTCTTTGTTTTCAAAAGTTAGAGAGATGGGAGGCATGGTACGGGAGTGCAATGGAATTTAGGGATGATACTTTCAGCGGAGAAGGTGCCTGGGACTCAAGGTCATCGCAACCGTCCAGGATGAAGTAACCGTTTCGATGGAAAAGTACAAGAAAGAAGACCTGGCCAAGGAGGCGTGACAAAGGCGTGTACAATTGTATTGGGGTTTTGTATTAGGGATAGTGCCCTGAGGGAGGAGGCCAGAGAAGAGGTAGGGGAGACCAGAGAGAAGGACAGAGCTGAGCTTAGGTATTATGTGATTGCACTTCTTAGGAAGTCTTCACAGCTGACACCTTTTATTCACTCTTGCCTGAGAAAATCGTTATGCAGGGATGTTACTAAGTGTTAGTGTAGGGACAGCAATTGATTTAAAGCTTGCTTAGATAAATGAAGAGCAACGTAGAAATTGGAGCAATCATAGCTTGGTTGATCCTTCTAGAACTTTCTATTCTTTTTATCCTGAGTCGGATGAGACTCCTGCGTAGGTTATTATTTGTATTAGTGCCCATCTATTTCTTTAACCTCGTGTTGAGGTGCTTGCATGTCCAGTTATTTTTGGCGATAATAAATTCTTAAACTTGAATTCGAGTCAGTGGTCCTTTCAGACAAAATGAATGCTGTTATATAACCAGATGAGATTCTCTCCTTTACACTATTCAACAGGTAAAAAGATCTTGGCGACCAGAAGGTTCTTATAGATAATTAGATAAGAATCGGCGTTATCAGTTGGTAGCAGAGTAGGATGGTTACCTTTGATGGTAAGGGGAGATCTAGAGCAAGATAGGAGATTAAGTTGCCCCATAGAGCCCGAGTGACGCAGATCCAGAGGACCGCGGGAGAAGGATGTCGGAGGTCGTTAAAAACTGACGGAGAGTGACGGTGCGGCGGAAGTAGCAGTTCGTGGTAGAGTGAGTATGAAAAGAGTGGTGTTTGGTAGATTGCGGTGTTTTATTGTTGTGTGATGTCTTGCGGAGTTGGAACGAGAGTTGTGTGATTGAGAACCGGACCGTGAGCGCGCGTGGGACCGGATGATTTATTGTGGTGTAGAATACACCCAGAGTTGAGAGCGTTGACCAGAGGTTGTGGGGGTCACGAGACGTCATTGACAGACCCACTGAAGATAGGGAACACATGTGTGAGTGTGTGAATAACCGACGCAGGTCGTAGGTTATTGTGTGCAGAACATCGAGTGATTGAATCCTATCGAGAGTTAGAGGCGATTGTCCGGTCGTTTCGCGAACAGACAGTTGCCAGATTGAGGTCAACAAGCTCAAGAGGCTGATCGGTCATTGGTAAGACTGACGGTCAGCGAGGTAATTGTTCGGTAGGACGGACATTATTTCAGAGTATGATTGGGACAGGTGCGAGTGAGAACGAGTGAATTAGAAAGGAGGGGAACTGCTGCGAGCGGAGGAAAAGTGACGTCAGACAAGTGCCGCACTGCGATAGGCCGGTTGGTGTGAGCCGCGCTGGTATTGGTGGAGTGAAATCAGGAAGCAAGAGCTGACATTTAGAGGGCAAACAAAACGTTGATACATCATGAAATGTTTTAAAGTTTTACGGGAACTTTGTAGAGGTGATAGACATGTGGTTGTTCGGGAAGGAGAGAAGCTCCTCCCGAGGACACACCAGCACATTATATGGCAAAGAATGTAGGATTGCATACTATAATTTGGCTTGAGAATTGGCATAAAATGACAGAAGCAGAAGGAGAATTGTCGTTTCCACGCAATGGTACTTTCAGGTTAGAGATGTTGTACCAGCTAAAAAGTATAATGGCTTCTTTACGACCACTACCTAGACCAACACAGTTTGAGGCACTACATGCGTGGATAAGAGCAGCGTATGATAGGAAGAAAGACAGAAGCCAGGAAAGGGTGAAGAAATCGGTCAGGGCATTTCAAGATGCAAGGTGGGATGCATTGGAGAAAAGGTGGAGAGTGGAAACGATCGAAGGAGATAAGTTGTACCCATTGTTAGTACAAAATGGGAAAATAATAAGAATCGATGAGGACGACAGTGATCTAGATGACAGCCTGTTAGATAGGATGTTGGCAGAGAGGCCACCACCATTTAATCCAGACTCAGAAGAGGGAAAGCCGACCCCAGCAGTAACAATTGATGAGAGCCAGAATCAGACTAGCATGAGGGTAGTGGGGAGGATTTCCACAGGAACGTAGGGGGCGACGACGTCCATGATAACACAGCCTCCTGTTGGGAACACCAGGTTACCGGATTCTTTGACAGTACCGGTTACCATTGGCCCTATAGTACCGGTATATGACCCAGACCGAGTGAGAGAAGGGGGCTCCGTACAGATGGGAAGGGAAGAAGTAACCAGCGAGAGTGGGAATGGGTTCGGAGTACGAGTGGTTCATTTCCCAAGACCAATAGACACAAGTACGCCGTTACCGGCTACTGCAGACTCTTCCTTTAGACAAGAAGAGGAGAGACCAGAAAGACCAAGGTCTTTGCGTGAATCCAAGTCAGCTTTGAGGATGTGGACACCAACAGTGACAAACCAAAGTGATAGGATGCAAGGAGATAGGGCACAGAACGTCTCGGAAGACAGACCAAGTTCCAGGAATATGATGGAAGGGAATAGGTCACAAGGACAGAATAGTGACTGTGATGAGCGGGATGGCTCGGGTTGTCGAGATGTACTGAGGAGTGCGGTACAGGCAAGGTTACTAGACGTAGGGAGATTGAAAGCAGAGGTAGACGAGATGATTAATGGAGGTCTGCCCTTGGAAAGGATAGAAATTTATGGATCAGATGAGCTGCTGTTTGTAGCAAAAGATGTGACTCGAAAAGCTAGGATGGCACATGATAGATTGAAGGAATTGGCCAAAAGATATGAGGTAGACCTGAACAAAACTAAAGCGTTGCAGGGGCCACATAGACTACAGTACAGTGACCAGGAGCTGGAGGAGAAAAGACTAACAGGATTAAGGACACATACCAGAGATTTGATCGTAGGAATGAGGATATGGATTTTGTTGGACAAATGGGAAGAAAGGTGGTCCAAGAAGAAACCAGCAAAGAAAGCTGAGGGGGAAACGCCGCCTCCAGGAGGGGGGGCGACGGGTGTTGGAAATTTTCCTTTACGGGAAGTACAGAATGGAGGGTATGTGCATGTGCCGTGGAATAGAGGTGATTTGGCTGCATTTACAAATAATTTTCCTCGGCTGAGGGAGAAACCAGTAGAGTGGTACAAGCAGGTTGAGCGGTTTGTTAAAATTTCAAAAGTACTATGGATTGATTTGAACACCTTGTTTGACATAGTGGTACCGGGAGATTTGTGGACAGCTTGTAAAGTCGCTGTCGAGTGGCCGACTTCGGAACCTGAAAGGGAGCCGGTTACAAATGGCCCATCACCCTTAGTAATGAAAAAGTATGAGCAGGTGATTACATGGCTAAAACTGAAGATTTCACCCCAAGATATAGATTGGGTTAAGATAGATCGGACTGTACAGGAACCCAAAGAAACGGTGCATGAATATTATGAAAGACTTCTGCAAGCTTTTAAACAGTATAGTGGGTTAGATATCTTGGACCCCAAGGATATGGGACAGTTTGTCTCAAAGTTTGTACTGGGTCTGAGAATGGAAATCAGCCTCATGATACAGCACCATTTGATTTGCTGGCAGAACAAGCCATTAGATGAAATTTTGAGGTATGCGAGATACTGTAGTGATGAGGTGGAATCAAAACATCGGAAGCTAAAAGATAAATTGATGCTTGTCCAGATGCAGACAGCACAGGGTCAGCCTAATGGAGGGACCTTAGGAAGAAAACAAGGAAATTCCCAGGGGAACCAGAATGGGCAAGGCCAGGGAAGGGGAAAACCAGTAGACCCCAAAACAGGAGTGGACGTGGCCACATTGAAGAAGACCACGGCGTGTCATCTTTGTCGCCAGGTCGGACATTGGAAACGCGAGTGTCCTTTGAACCCAGTTAATCAGTTGCAGGAAGAGGAAGAGGGGGCTCAGGCACCCGCGCAAGAGGTAGTTAACACAGTAACGAGGCCTAGGACGATGAAAGGGGGGGTATACAGTTCACACGCCCTGGTTCCCCAAGCTCCACGGATTTCACAAGGAACACGAACGTACCAACAGATGCCCCTGTTCGAAGACTATGACGAGAGTAGCTCAGACCCTTTATCCTGACGGTGCCTGAGGGGGAGGAAGACTGCACACTTGGAGCGGTCTTGGAGGTAGACCAGAGAGGACCTTTTGTGGAGGCAGATATTGAGGGTCATCCTGCCACACTTTTGGTTGATACTGGTGCTACCCGGTCTACTGTGAGATCAGCAGTAGTCCCTAACCTACCCCTCTCGGGACAATCAATCCAGGTTGTTGGAGTAGCGAACAAAAGAATAAGCAGCCCATTGACAGAACCGATCCTAGTAAAGATAGGTTCCTTCCAAACTAGACATCAGTTTGTAGTATGTGATACGAGTCCAGTTTGCCTTTTGGGAAGAGATCTGTTGTGCAAGTTGAACTGCACGATTTATTGTACGCCACGGGGAGTGGAGGTCCAGACGAGAGATGACGATGCTGACTTTAAAATTACCAATCAGCATCTGTGTATAGATCTGTACCCAATGGGGACTGTGGAAGAACTTCCACCTGATCTGAGAGACGCAGTGTCGTCTGTGGTGTGGGATTTCGCAGGCGATGAAATAGGTCTAATCTGAGGGGTTGAACCAGTGCGGATTGAGGTGAAACAGAATGTTGATTTCCTAGGACACCTCAATACAACCTGTCGCCAGAAACGATTGCAGGGATAAAACCTGTGATCGAGACTTTCATTGAGAAAGGCATTTTGAAAGAGATCAGAGGTAGCCCCTGTAATTCACCCATTATGGGACTACAGAAACCGAGCGGGAAATACAGGATCGTGCAAGACCTGCGAAAGGTCAACACGATAGTTGTCCCTTGTTGTCCAGTGGTACCGAATCCTTCAGTAATACTGTTCCAGATCCCATGTGAAGCCGAGTGGTTTACGGTTATCGATTTGTGTCAAGCCTTCTTTTCGATACCGCTCCACGAGGAAAGCCAATTTCTTTTTGCGTTCAGACTGGAAAATCGCGTGTTAACATGGTGTCGTATCCCTCAAGGGTATACGGAAAGTCCATCGATCTTTAACCAGATCCTGAAGAAGAATCTCGAGAGTCTTGCGTTGCCGCAGAACTCGGTTCTCGTGCAATACATAGATGACTTGCTCATTGCCTCAGAAACAGAAGATGCTTGCAGAATTGACACTGTAGCTCTGTTGAATCACTTAGCAGAGAATGGACATAAGGTGTCCCCGAACAAGCTGCAGTACTGTTTGAATGAGGTACAGTACTTGGGACACAGATTGGAAAAAGGCAAGAGGAAGGTGTCACCAGATCGAATTGAGGCAATAATGAGCATGGCAGTACCCACCACACAGAGAGAAGTTAGGATGTTCCTGGGAATGGTTGGCTACTGTCGACCGTGGATTCCTAGTTTCTCCTTGAGAGCAAAGCCTTTGCAGAGGCTTACGCACAAGGATGTGAGTGATCCGGTACCATGGGACGAGGAGTGCTTGATGTCATTCCTGAAACTGAGAGAGGAATTGTGCAGTGCTCCGGCACTGGGAATGCCTGACTACAACAAGGCCTTTTCATTGTTCTGTTATGAGAGGGAAGGATGTGCATTAGCAGTGTTAGCTCAGAACCATGGAGGTGTCCGTAGACCAGTTGCCTATTTCTCAGCTACTCTAGATCCAGTAGCTTCTGCGTTGCCCGGATGTCTAAGATCCGTTGCTGCAACAGGTGTCAGCATTGAAAGATGTGAAAGCATTGTAATGGGACATCCATTGACTGTACATGTACCACACTCGGTTGAGTTATTGATGACCAGGATCAAGACCCAGCACCTAACAAACAATAGGTTAACGAGGTACGAGCAAGTCATACTTGCCGCAGAGAATGTGACTCTGAAAAGGTGCTCTGTCTTGAACCCTGCGACATTGATGCCTACACCGAGAACGGATGATGAAGATTGTGCGGACCATGATTGTCTCGATGTGACCGAGCTTTGCACCAAACCGAGACCTGACATTGTCGATGAACCATTGGCTGACCCAGATGAAATCTTCTTTGTCGATGGTTCATGCTTAAGAGACAGTGTGGGGCAATTGAGAGCAGCGTTTGCTGTATGTACCATTTCAGGAGTGGTTGAGGCTGCTTGCCTAGAAGGAGTACGCTCCGCGCAGGTAGCTGAGATCATTGCCTTGACCCGTGCCTGTTTGGCTGCTGATCGAATTCGAATCACGATTTACACAGACAGCCAATATGGGTTTGGTGTGGTGCACGACTTCGGGCAGTTATGGTCTCAGAGGGGATTTTTGACATCATCCGCTCACCCATTCGGAATGGAGAATATGTAAGACAACTGTTGAATGCACTACAGCATCCGAAAGAAATTGCTGTTGTAAAGTGTTCTGCCCATGGGAAAGGGGAGGACTTTGTGTCATTGGGTAACAATTACGCGGACGAGGTCGCCCGTTTCTGTGCAGAACAAGGATGCATATTCACAGATAGATACGCAGGGGAGAGCCAAGAAAGAACCGAGCTCAGCATAATGTTGGCCATGGCAGACACTTGGGAAGAGCTTAAGCGATTGCAGGACGAAGTTACAGACCAGGAGAGAGAGGGATGGATCAAAGCTGGTTGTGAGAAAGGAGATGTGGATGTGTGGGTATCCAACGATGGGAGAGCCGTATTACCAGAAGAATTGTTGAGTCCGATGGCAAGGTTGATACATGGACAGGCACACCTTGGTAGAGACGCAATGATGAGGGTGTTTAGACAAACGTGGTACAACCCACGATTTCGAGCAATGGCTGAAACAGTGTGTCAAAGGTGTGTTACGTGTCAGCAGATGAACGCTGGAAAGAAAACTGTAGTTACATTGAGTCACATTGGGAGGTCAGGTGGGCCTTGTTATGTTATGTTATGTTAAAGGTGATTTGTAGAGCGCTCGTTCACCAGGCGGTTTCTTGGCGCTGAGGGAGGGCGTCCGTGGTTGCAGATGATAGTTTAGTTGTAAGCTTGAGTAAAGAGCCAGGTCTTAAATAATTTCCTAAACTTGGTGTAAGAGTCGGCAGTACGCAAATGGGGGGCAAGGTGTTCCAAAGCTGGGGGCCAGAATCGTATATCTCAATCCACCATGTTTTTTCCGTTTGAAAGTGTGGGGGATCAACAAATTTTTGTTAGAGGAACGTAGATCGCGGGAAGGGATGTACCGTTGTATGTTAGAAGCAATGAAAACGGGTCCATGGCCTGAAAGGGCTTTATAGATGATGCAGCCCAACTTAAATAGGCAGCGTTGGAGTAGAGGGAGCCAGTGGAGACTTTTCAGCATTGGACTCACTCGTTGATGTTTGGGCTGACCAAAGATGAGCCTGGCTGCCTGGTTCTGGACGAGTTGCAGCCGATGTAACTGGTAGGCTGGTATACCAGTATAAAGGAGTTTGCGTAATCGATCCGCGAGATGACCAGGGCAAGTACCACTTGGGTCAGAGCTGCAGTGGAGAGAAATCTGCTGATTTTCCGAATTCTTCGGAGTTGAAAAAAGCACGCAGAGACCACTGAGCTGATCTGGGCCTTCATGGTAAGATCGTTACTGATGGTAATTCCTAAGCTTTTTACCAAGTTAGCAGGGAGAGGGGGGCTCCCTAACAGCGGAGGCCAAAAGTTGGAATCCCAGGGATTGGCCAAACCGCCTGTGAGAATCAACTCTGTTTTATCTGGGTTTAATTTGAGTTGATTGATGTTCATCCAGTCGCTAATGAAATTCATAGTGGATTTGAAGTTAGACGCAGATGATACGGAGGTGTCGATGTTGAATATCAACTGAAGGTCGTCAGCGTAGTTAAAGACTACGACCTCTCTATTACGCAGGGCCAAAACCAAAGGAGAGATGTACAGATTGAAAAGTAGGGGTGAGAGAGAGGAGCCCTGCGGGACCCCACAGGTTAATTTCTTTTCCTCTGCTCTAAAGTTGGCCAGACGAACCGATTGGGAACGGTTACTGAGAAAGGAGGTAGTCCATTTCAGGGACAGGCCCTGGATCCCAGCACAGCCGACACGGTCGATCAGCAGTTGGTGATCGACCGTGACGAAAGCAGCTGACAAATCGAGGAGGACCAGGGCCAGAGTTTTGTCCTGATCAGCCCCCTTCTCAGTTCGTCCATGACCGCCAGAATGACGGATTCAGTGGAATGTTCAGGTCTGAAGCCTGCCTGATGGGGGTCCAGGTAATGGGTCTGTTCTATGAAGGAGCTGAAGCAGGTGGCAACATGGGCTTCAAGGATCTTACTCAGATAGGGTAGCAGAGAAATAGGGCGGTAGTTGGCCGGAGTTGAGGGGTCTAAACTAGGTTTCTTGATAATGGGGACCACTTCCGCCATTTTAAAAGATTAGGGACGGTCCCTTGGGCCAATGAGTTATTGAGAAGCTGTAAGGGGGGTTAGGATAGCGCAGAAAAATATCCCGAAGACTATAGGAAGGACAGCTGTCCATGGGGGAACCAGAACCCACTTTTGCAAGTAGGGCGAAGAAGGCCTCTCTGGTAATAGGTGGAATACCATCTAGATACACCAGGTTCTTATGTGGATGATGGGGAGTCAGAGGAGCAGAGGATTTAGGAATGCTAGCTTTAATGGAGACAATTTTCTCAATAAAGAAAGTATTGATCGAGTCGCACAAAGATTGCGAAGGAGCGGGTTTAACAGTGACTCAGGGCCTTTCAACAGAATACAGCTCGACTTTGTGGAAATGCCTAAGTGTAATGGGTTGAGGTACATTTTAGTGCTGGTATGTGTATTCTCACGGTGGGTGGAGGCTTATCCCACACGCAGGTGTGACACTCTCACAGTGGCTAAGTTATTGTTGAGGGAGCTCATCCCTAGATTCGGGATTCCGACCTCTTTGGAATCAGATAGAGGAAGGCACTTCCACAGTGAAATCATGAAATTACTTTGTGCTGCATTGAATATTGACCAGAGACTTCACTGTAGTTACAGACCAGAGGCTTCTGGGATGGTGGAACAAGTTAATGGAACTTTGAAGGCCCGGATGGCAAAAATGTGTTCTTCGACATCCCTGAAATGGCCCGACGCTTTGCCGCTCGTGCTGATGAGCATGCGAAGTGTCCCAGACAGGAAAACCGGGTTGTCCCCTCACGAAATTCTAATGGGAAGGGCAATGAGGTTGCCGGCAGTACCAGCTACAGCTTTGATAAGCATCACTGATGACTTGATTCTCGATTATTGTAAAGGACTCTCTGATGTGGTCCGTTCTGTATCCCAGCAGGTGCAAGCAGCAGTGGTCCCAGCCTCGAGTGATCTGTGCCACGACTTGTGTCCCGGAGATTGGGTGCTCGTCCGGAAGCACGTGAGGAAGAGTTGCTTGGATGCCCGCTGGCGTGGCCCGTATCAGGTGATACTCATCACGAACACAGCAGTAAAGTGTGGAGGATTGCCGAACTGGGTGCATGCCTCCCATACCCGCAGAGTTTCAGCACCCTTGGAAGAAACAGCTCCTCTCGTAAATGAAAATCCAGCTGATGTGGCAGGGCCACATGAGAGGACAAGTCAAGCTGTAAGGGTCGCTGACACAGCTGGTGGTGCACTAGAGCAAGCTGAAGGGGGTTTCCACAGTTCGAACCCTGACTCAGACACCGAAGACAGAAACGGTGCAGTGGGCGGAGAAGAGTCAGATTCAGCAGAAAGAGGAAGTAGTGCACTGGGTATAGCAGGGGAAGGCAGACGAACGAACAGAAGTGCAGAAAGTTGGCCTGAAAGACAGAGGCGACGGAACCTGAAGTTAGCATCTGAAAGAGACCTTGCCCCAGTGTCTGAAGCATCTGAAACAGAGGCAAGCGACGAAGACCAGGCTCAAGATAGTCGACGAAGGTCGAAAAGAACCAGAGTACCTTGTCGCAGATACTCTACCCCTGAGTGGACTTACACGGTGTTTGATGCAGGGGGTGGTGAGCACGGGAAGGCTGAGGTCAGTGCTGGTGGTCCGTCGGAGCCCGAATGTGGTGGTGAAGGTGGTGCTGCAGTTGCCAGGGCTCGAAATAGAAGGAACACTGACCCTCACGGTTCCGAATCCCCGCTTCTGAGTGAAGTTCGAAACTTGGTTCTGCATCGACTCGAATTTCCGCCTTTGGAGTTGAGCCGTTTTCACATGAAGTGTTGATTTTGCGTCTTGAACTTTTGTATCACGTTCTGGTATTGCTCAATGAGGATCTTATTGTGGATCAACTATAAACTGTAAATAAAAGTCTAAAAGAAGAAGATAACCTAGGTCCGAGTGGAAGAAAAATAAACTTAGGGACTTTCCAGAGAAGAGGAACGAAAACTAGGGAAGTCTTTTTCTGGACTGTGTAAATAAAATTGTGATCGAAAAGGGAAAATCCGGAGATTTCATGGTTGCCCGAGCTGGTTGAGCAAGTCACGAGTAAAGGACAGAGACTTTCAGGGTTCATTGCTATAACCAAGACTTTTGAGAACTTTCGAAACCATGGAGCCGGGAGATCCCAATCGTAGATCAAAGTGGATTGTAGGCATTCTTATAAGTAGTGTGATAGTCTCTATAATCATAGTAATTATAGTCTCATATACTGGTTCGCATGAGCTAGAAGTGCAGGAGGTGCCAGGGACACCTACACCTACTACACCTAGCCCAAAGGGGGTAAACATGGGAGCTGACAGAGCTTTGCTATTAGAAGAAAGTCGTAGGTTACATATAGATTTATCTAGAAGTGATTTTAAGCTTAACGCATATGCTAAGCTGCTATATGAGTATGTTGATGTGATGGATGCGAAAGATTGTTATGTGTGTATGCAGTTGCCTGCTTCAGTGGACGAGGGTATTAGGTATCACCATCTTCCACTGACTTATGGAATTTCATGTAGTCTTGTGCTTAGTTTATTTTATGAGAGAGATCAGTTTGAGTATTTCTTTTCCAATTTCGACGCAGTGCTTCCTGAAGTCCGAGCTTACAAGCATTTGAATAAGTACGACTATTATAAGACCGAGGATAGACTCAGGAAGTTCTTCATACCGAGTTTGGAATTGGATACAGCATTCGCTCACAGACACAATCTGACCTGTGCAATGTCAGATGTGGAGAAAAAGTTTGTAGATCAGGTAGAGGACAGGTATAGAAAGCTGACCCACTCACGAGACTTGGGGCATCACAGGCTTGATTGGACGGATGAAGAAAAGTTGCATAGGACCAAGGGAAGCTATGGTCCTATAGCGTTAGACAAAGAGCAGAGGGGTAAGTTGTGTATAAGGCGTTATCAGACTTACTACGAAAAGGTTCCAGTGGGACAAAGCACTTGTGATCACGTTTTCACCATGGCAGATGTGGCAAAAGATTTTGTACAAGTGATACCAACGGTGTATTATGTATGTGGGAAGAATGCTTATGTGAGGTTGCCTGCAAATTGGTATGGAACATGTTATTTGGCAATAATATTTCCAAAGATTTACCATACAGAGGATTTGGATCTTCTAGAAGGAGGAGAGCATTCAAGAGTGAGAAGAGCTGCAAGTGCAGGAATCGTTGTGGGAGACATCTTTGGAGCTATGATACCCAGTCTGGGAGTAGTCTTGAATGATGTGAAGATCCGGAGGTTAGCGACTGTGGTGGATGAATTTTCAATGAATACAGCAAAGTCATTGGTGTTGGTGGAAGGAGAGATGTTGTCGATAAGGGGAATGGTTTTGCAGAATCGCCTTGCTTTGGATGTCCTATTGGCAAAAGAGGGCGGGGTCTGTAAAATGTTGAAGGTTCAAGAGTGCTGCACTTATATACCAGACCGTAGCAAGGATCTGGAGAAATATATAAGTAACATCACTACAATCCACACAAAAATAGCGGATTTGACCGAAGAGGGGGCCTGGGAAAAGGTCGGCAAGGGTTTTGGTCAAGTGGGAGGTTGGTTTGCGAATATAGGAAAGGGATTCCTTGGGTACTTTCTGAGACCCCTCCTTATCTTGGTGGTTTGTGTGGTTGGTTTGTGGATTCTGATCAAGGCCTACAAGTGGTATCGGGCAGGCCGAGTCAAGAGAGCTTTGAGGGAAAATGAGATGAGATTGGCAAGACTGCAGGACAGTCAGTATCAAAGGCTCAAGAGCATGGAGAAACTAAGATCAGGGAAGATGGCAACAAGTTCTGTTTAGGTCGGTTCTTTCTCCAAGGGAGTAGAATGAGATGTGATGACAGGAGTCATCAAAGGGGGGAACTGATAGAGCAAAATGTTCTTGTGAATTGTAGGGGTGCATCATAATCACTGATAGTCCGCACCCGCATGTACTCAGACATATATTCGTATATATTCAGTTGTATATCCATGCATGTTTAGTAAAGAATGAATAGTTCGCTGAGACAAAGTGAATCAGCAGTATAATTGTGCTATGTTAATTATGTAATGCTTATTGAATTGTGTGAATATAATGCATAGAGATATTAGTTCGTGTGTAATTCAATTGCAGTAGTTTAAACGTGCACCATATTAAAGTTGCACATGTAATTCATTGTTTGCATATGAATGGTAATGAAAAATGCTTATAGGGAAAAGTAAGCTGTGTGTTTAAAAGATTATATGTAAAGGCCTGACTACATATATGCATAGGGAAGGCCTGGTATATTCTTATGTTAGCTTATTCTGTAGGCCGAGAAAAGTTTCTCTTGGTAAGGCTCTCTGGGCACAAACGGTAGATTTAATTAGCACAGTAGAAGGTTTCTGTTGAACGTATCTTTGTTGCAGGTGCAAGGACACATGTCTCGTTAGTAAAGACTAACTCTTTGTTTTCAAAAGTTAGAGAGATGGGAGGCATGGTACGGGAGTGCAATGGAATTTAGGGATGATACTTTCAGCGGAGAAGGTGCCTGGGACTCAAGGTCATCGCAACCGTCCAGGATGAAGTAACCGTTTCGATGGAAAAGTACAAGAAAGAAGACTTGGCCAAGGAGGCGTGACAAAGGCGTGTACAATTGTATTGGGGTTTTGTATTAGGGATAGTGCCCTGAGGGAGGAGGCCAGAGAAGAGGTAGGGGAGACCAGAGAGAAGGACAGAGCTGAGCTTAGGTATTATGTGATTGCACTTCTTAGGAAGTCTTCACAGCTGACACCTTTTATTCACTCTTGCCTGAGAAAATCGTTATGCAGGGATGTCACTAAGTGTTAGTGTAGGGACAGCAATTGATTTAAAGCTTGCTTAGATAAATGAAGAGCAACGTAGAAATTGGAGCAATCATAGCTTGGTTGATCCTTCTAGAACTTTCTATTCTTTTTATCCTGAGTCGGATGAGACTCCTGCGTAGGTTATTATTTGTATTAGTGCCCATCTATTTCTTTAACCTCGTGTTGAGGTGCTTGCATGTCCAGTTATTTTTGGCGATAATAAATTCTTAAACTTGAATTCGGAGTCAGTGGTCCTTTCAGACAAAATGAATGCTGTTATATAACCAGATGAGATTCTCTCCTTTACACTATTCAACAGGTAAAAAGATCTTGGCGACCAGAAGGTTCTTATAGATAATTAGATAAGAATCGGCGTTATCAGTGGTTTAAGGGTGAGAAATTGGGTTTTGTGATTGGATTAGTGAGACACTGGTATATTATTATGAACTTCACTCAAAGGCTTGTTTTGTTAAAGTGGGGTTTTCTACTTAAGTGGTGCGAACTGTGGTTATATTGTGCCATCCAGCTTGAATCGGAATTCCATAGTTGGTTTGAGTGTGGTGGTTGTGTATATTCTGTTTAACTCACAGACCTATCACCTTTAAAAACAATTTACTGTGTGAGAGGATGAGCGGCCATGGAGTTCTGGGGTATGGTCCAGGAAGCATAGCCAGTTACTGCCCAACAAGCTTTATTGGGGCGGTGCCTGATGTATGAGATTGGGGTTCTGCTGAGCACTGTCTCAGCACCCATTTCTGACACACAAAGTCTTCTGAAGCAGTCTCCAATATCGAAGGGGCACGGGAAGCTGGTTCAGAAGAAATTACGGATGGTATCTGTTGACAACCTTCACACACACACAAGATGTAAATGTCCATTTCGTCGATAAATTTCCAGCACACACTGTTCACTGTATGAGGTCAGCTCTTTGCCAGGTCTCCTTGTGAAGAGCTCCGATACTGTATGTGTTAGCAGTTCTGCCTTGCTGTTCAGCCCGTCCTGCCTGGTATGGTATCTTTTTAATTATGCAATATACGTAAAGAAAGCAGAAATGATGAAGAGGTATACTGTGTAAAATTATACAATGAGCAATTTCATTATCAAACAAATACGGTTTTTGAATAATAAATTACCTAGGAATTCTAATTTATTTTTTCAATACTTATAGCTCTTAGAAAAGGCCTTGAATGGTGTCACAACCACTTAGTGCATGTATAAAGTCTCCGAGTTATCAAGTATGAGGCAAATTGAGGGAAATGCAAGTTTCATAGGCTGATGTTGAAGAGTTATCAACGTTTCGGTCCCAAGCGGAAGCAATCAATGAGACCATCCTAAGGACACTGTCCGTAACAAAGAAGGAGGATCCTTGGAGAAATAATTATACGTATATACAATTGTAATAAATAAAAAACAATAATAGATCATTTGTCGTGCACAAAATACTCCTTTGCTTTTATTACTCTGAGATTTTATAACTCGGCTATGTGATCGTTACATCATTCAAGTCTCCTCTACATACTATTAAGGAATTACAATAATTGGTGTGGACTTATTGGTGTGCATTGTCTAATGTGGCTGGTCATATCCCTTTAAAATAATTTCATAATGATTCAATTTAGTACTGAAAAAAACAAAATTAGAACTCCTATGTAATTCAGTACTGCAAAAAACATGATAATTAAATTGCTCACTATATCATTGTACATGCAGTAAGCCTCTTCATCAATTGAGCATTCATTCGATATATTTCTTTTCCCAAAAACAATCTGGGTATTAATTTAATTGATTGTGGATTGGAACTTCTGTAACGAATTTTGGGATTTAATTATACAAAATAATTCCTTGTTGATGTTGTTCAAGAGCCATCCCCCTGAGGGATTATGTGGGTTGCGCTAGTGTGTTTATAGTAGTGGTTGTGCTATATGTCGAGAACACGTATTTTCAAATCTCAGAGTGGCCAACCTTTCAATGACAGTTGCCCGCCTCTGCTAGGTCGCTCCCTTATAGGGTTACAACTTGCTCGATGTAGTTAGGACATACATGTTGTGCGTCTTTTCACAACTCATTGCCTTCATCTTTATTAGTCCAATTGCTTTGATTGTAGCAAACCAAAGCTAGAACTTTCTTAATTAATATGGTTGTCAAATGAAAGCCCAAGAGCGGAAACATGATTTCCTAATAACATTTGGCAAACCTTTTTAATTCCATAGTTGCATAGGGCACAGCTCTTATAATAATTATGCTTCTTAGGTCACACCCCATAATAAATATTATGACATTTTACGACACCCATGTGTCTGGCACGGATGCCTAATTGTGCCTGTCTTGCTCTATAACTAGTACTATAATATTGTAATTGTATTTATGTAGCGCTTGCTACCCCTTACGAGGCATTCAAGCATTTTACGCCGGGCAGCACGCTGCTCCGGAACCTAAGGTTAATGTTTAATTCAGTGGTTATTGACATTAGTTACATGCTCTCAAGGAAACCATGCATGTATTTACTCCAGTTTCTTTGTGGCACATTGATGGGCGTTAGGCGTGATCATTAGTGGAGGGGGTGGGGTTACGGGAGTTCATGCATATGGTTGGTAGGATTAATAGATGAGCTAGATGGGATTGGATACTGTTAACTGTCAAGGGTATGACTTTCAAAGCAGTGATCTTTGGAGTGAGGTATGGGCAGGGCACTTGCAAAAATTCAATAATAAAATACAAATGTTTAATAATAATAGCAATTAAGGCAAAAATGCATGTGATTTAGAGAATGTTTTAAGTTTACGCCATTTTTTCTTTGCGAAGATTTAGGAATCGTGACTTTTTTAGACAGCATGCAATACGAGGGTGCAATCCAGCATCAATTAAGAATCTACAAAATGCATAATTCTCACCCATCTAAGGCAAAAGTTGATCTTCAGCCTGCATCCCAAAACATTTTTCAAGCCAAACTAAATATACCATTTGCAGTGTTTGTTTCCAGTCCAGGAGGAGGGGCGTGATTGTGTGTCACATGGAAGAGTAGTAATGGTCATTATCATAAGCAGAGACTGACTGAGGAGACTTGACTGACTCCAGACCTGTGCCTAAACGGCTTGTAAAGCTAGACAGCCCCACGCTCCAAATCGGAGGCGGCGGCAGGATATGCTTACTTACAGTAGGCTGTGCCCCTTACCTTCCAGGTCAAAAGCAGCACATTGATGATGGCCAGCAGCGGACAGGGTCCGTTTTCATTCTGGGTAACAATTGGAGTCTTCTGCTCCTTCCACAGTAACCACTTGATGTGATAGACAGACTGCCCAGTGCCGCGCTCCCGCCCCACCGGCTCCTCCAGACCCTCGCTGACACTGAGGTCGGAACTGGGGTGGGAGTGCAGGTGGGAAGATGACTCTTGGGAGTCCAGGCTGGGAGAGGTGGCCGCTGGGGGAGAGCTGGAAGAGGGAACTTTATGTGGGAAGCTGGGAGAGGGTACTCCGGGTGTGGAGGTGGGGGTTGGGGACTCACGATGACAGGTGGATGAAGGAAACCCGGGTGGCAAGAGAGTGGGTAGGGAAGCCACAGGCAGGGGCTTCAATGAAACAGCTGTAGAGAGTAGGTGGCTGGGCGAGGCATCTCCGGGTTCCAAGGGGATTGGTGAGGTGGAGAGGGAGGGCAATGTGAAGGTTGGCGACAAGGAGTTGGGCAAGGCAGGCTCGGAAGGCAAGGGAGCTGACGAATCAACCGTCGGGGGTAGGGGTATGAGAGGACAAGCATCGGAGAACGGGGGGGTTTCAAAGGCAGTCTCTGCAGACTGGGAGGTTTGAACACTGGTCTTGGGCTCTAAATGGCTATGAGGAGAGGCCGTAGGTGAAGACGGGGTGTGAGAGTCCTCGTAGACGGGCAGTGGGGCATGTGGGTCAGCCCCGAGGGGAAGGGGATTGGGAGAGGCGGCGCTGATGTTCAGCGAAGAGGCCCCGGACGGGGGGCTGTGCTCGGAATTGTCCGGGGCTTCTTCGTGCTCCCGCTGCCTAGGGAGCAGGGAGCCGCCGCTGGCCTCAGGGCTTCCAGGAGGTGCGCAGTCCGGGGGTCCGGGACATTGTGCTTCGGGAGCCTCCCCCAGTGAGGGTGCGCTGATGGGGCCGCCCTGACTGTCGTCACAAACGGGTTGCGGCTTCCATGGCTGGGTGCTCATCCTCTCCTCGGGGATGTGGGCAGCTATTCCTCCTCCTCCAGCGAAGTCCGCTGCCTGCTCGCTCTCCATGCCGCTGCTCCGAAGGTAAAAATGATCCACGTCTACTAAGAGAACAGAGCCTACTCCGTGGTTTGCAGTGAACCCACCATGACAGTGGGCCCTCCTCTCTGACGTCACCACGGAACGACGTCTGCGCCGCCATGACAGCGTTTCCTCCCCTCTCTGACGTCACCACCGATCTTCGGCTGCAGCCTGAATCGGCGTCCCGGCGTGACGTCACCGAATTTCAACGACTGTCTTGAGGCTAACTTCTCGAAGACGTCACCAAGCCCACCTGCTGAGACAGCCACAGTGACAATATTGTTGCCCTCTGACTGTTACATGTTTCTTATTGGTCATGTAGTGGAATTGGAATGCATAGCTGCCAAGGTTTCAGATTGCTTAGGTGTGTAATTTTCATAAGGTCAGCATAATTATGAGTGACATTTAACCACTATGAGTGACACTTCCTCGCGAGCAAAAATCAATCAATGACGACAAGGGAAACATAAAAATCAGAAATTACACCCATTTGAGCAACGAAAAACTCTAAGAAGATCTTAAAACTGCTGAAAAGCACCAGAAATGGAAGGGCACTAACCGGAGACAGACTGCATGACTGCAGTTCTCAGTGACAGAGACATTTTTCCCCTGAAATAAAACCAAACACATAAGTCCATGGAAAAAGCTAAATATCAGAAATTACGCCCTTTAAAACAGTAATAAGCTTTGGAAAGACTTTCAAGCTGCTGCATAGCCCCTGAATTGCAAAGTTACTAACCTACGGCCCCTTTCTAAGATAAATGTTACTGGAAGGGGACCTGAGAGGACCCATTTCATAATTCATGCTAGCAAAAAGCTTGTCTTTGAAAACTCCATGGAGATAGAAATTGCACACAGATGATCAATCATGGTAATTAAGAAATAATTTTTAGAACCATTAAATGTGAACTGTAACTAGTCCAAGCATGATTTTTTTTTATTTTTTAAGGGGCCATTTCTCCCTTTTCCATTTTCATACTGCTTTTCAAAAAAGGTTTTTGTTATGGCATTTATATAAAACAGAAGCGTTCAGGTCTTACAAGCAATATTCTGCTTAGGCCGCATGTGGAAAGCAGGGCACGTGCACACTCCAGTACGGATTACACCACTAGGAGTAACATGAAAACGAACTATAGAACTCCCATGATCGCTTTTAGGTGACCTCAAGACGCCACAATATACTAAAGAAACAGCCCATGGAAAATAAAATACAATAGTTTAGACAAAAACGCAGTCGTGTAGATAAGAAGCAGAGTATGTGCAAAACAAGAGGGGTACGGTTTTAAATACACTAGTGTCACTGCTAAACAATTCCCAAGCAGGCCTCTGCAACAGGTTATGAAATAATTGCGTAACATAATGTGAATGCAGAGCCCACACACTGCCCAGATGAACAGAAGGGCCCCTGCACACATTTGTTTTCAGAAGTTGCTGTCACAGAGCTACTACATAGATACTGAGCACGTAAGCTGTGCTGAATTAAGTTCGCTGGCACTGAAAGTATTAGGACCGGCAGCACTGGCAGCGCGCTAGCGCTATTAATAAAATGTAAAGTACACTTTGAAGAAAACTGATACCTCACTGAGGCCCAACTTACTTTGTGAGTCGACTCGAGGAGCGGCAATTGTACAGGCCGGACCTCACCGCAATGACTACCTCCGCAATAAACACCGGCCCCGGCATAATTGTGTGGCTTGAAGCAGCTGCACAGGAGGGGCTGGTGTGCTTCTAGGCTGCTGAGGAGCAACTCCAGAGGCCGACGCCGGTCAAGACCCTCAAGTGTTTGACGGAGATAATAAAATACCCACGGCACAAAACTCTGTCACGGTGTGTGCAGTGCTCCGCTCTCATTACCACACCCTGTAGCCTGCCACTAGTTTATTCAGACTGCAGTCAGCCTGCTCACCACTTGCGCTGCAGCATCATGAACCAATAGCCATTAATCATGCTGCTGCGCGCGTCGGGTAAATCTGTTACATAATAGTAGCAGCTTATGGCTGCAGACTCGCCCCTAAACCCGCTGGGCGCTGCCACTCCAGACCACACCAGCCTTTGTTTCAATCAGGCAGTAATTGGTGCATGATTATATAGCACTGAGGAGGCACTATTATGCGTGACTTTGCATTTCAGTGCGGTGATGCGGACCACCACACTGAAATTCGTTAGTCTAACGCCTGATGCGTGGTACTTGGCATGCCTGGCTAAATAGCAGCTCTACGGCAGACAGCTGAGGCGCTATAAATGCATGACAATGCATTTCAGTTCGGTGATGCAGACCACCACATTGAAATGCATTAGGCTAACACCTGATGCGTGTTACTTGGCAGGGCTGCAGAATCCCAGCCATCAGTATCTGCCCCGTTAGCGCCCTGTGAGGCGCGGCCACCTCTGGCTCATCTCTGCTACCGAATGAGGCAATAACTGCCAGTTCCTTTTCATCCCTGCTACTCTGGGGGTTATCAGGGCCACCCCTTCTCAGACAGCCCATAATGAAGACGTTAAAACAGATTTTTTAGGTCGAGCTTGAGCCAGCGCGCAAGCGCTGCTCTGGTGAAGATCTGCTGTAGTTCAGTACGAGAGAGAAGCCCCGCCCATATTTGTCATTGAATTGTGTCTTTGTCCTTTGTAAATGCTGGTGTCTGATTCCTTAATAGGCTCGTTAGTCCCTCCTTAGTACGGCCATGTTGTCATTTGTAAGCTCCCATGGCTACTGGCCCCTTTACTTGGTTGTTATACGTACATGTACTATTTGCTTTATTGAGTTTTTCCTATGTTAGGTACGACAACGTGCTTCGCTTTACATTCAGCACGCCTTGCATGCTTTCACAACTGCGGGCGCCATTGTTCCCCCTCCCTCCACCACCCCTCCTCCATTAATGCCCTTTGTGTGCCTTGTGTTTTTTCCACGGGACGCAGTGTCCATTTTATAGTGTTCACGTTTTTTATTTAAATATTATTCTCTATATTGGGGCAGCCCTTTCAATCTCTGCCTCTGCAGCACACACGGCACTACGTAAACACCAGCTGCAGCCAGTGCTCCTACTCAACATCCGCCTTTGTCACTTTCAGGCACGCAGCCAGCCATGGACAATGGGGAGGTAAGCACTAACCATTTAATAACTCAAATTTGGAGGGGAAAGGTGTGTCTTTGTTTAAATAGCAGTAGTTTGTAATATTGAATAGCTCTTCGCGTATGTTCCTCTTCATTAGAGTGCCGACTGCTTCCGCGTGTCCTAACTATACATTTTAATTACTCAGCGGCACTGGGACAGTGTTTCACTGCCTTTCTTTTGTTCACAGCGAGCAGTGGCTGCTGAGTGTTCATCATGCCTGTTCCTCTTCATTAGCTGCGCGCCCGCCCACATGTTACATTTTATTTCTAAGCGTGACTGGTGCCCACGTGTCTTTCTTTAGTTCACGGCGTGTCTGTGGGGCTGGTTTAATTTTTTCTTGACCCTGCTGCCACACACCGACTTTTCATTTCCCCTCGCCATGCTCGGCCGGCTTCTCATCTGGACGTCAGACTCCATTCCGGACTTTCTCCCTGCCCCTCTGTGCTGGGCGGGCGGCGTCTCCTGCTGTCTGGGCACACATGTGCCAGTGTCTGCCGGTGAGGAGCAGCCAATGAGTGTGGAGCGCCGGGACCCCCACCCCTTTACTGACCACCACAGCAGCCCCCGGACCTAGGGACCGTACTGCTTTTAATCTGGCTTGATCCTCCGCCGCCCATGCGTTGCGGCCAGGCCTCGGAGAAGAAATGCCAAGGAGAGAAAGGTCCACCGGGATCTTCTTGCGCCAGGTCCAAGGATTTCACGCATGTGTTGTGGGCGGGAATGGGAACAGGCGGGGAGGGGGTGCATTAATGAGAGCTGTTGCACTTTCCTGATGAAAAACATATTTTGTCAATCTATTAATGAGGACGTCAGTAACAACATTTCACAGGCCTTGTTTGCTTAAAATAAACACCTAGGGAAGCCAAAGGGCACTTTCCCAAGTGTTTTGTCAAGAAAAATACTTTATTTCTCACGGAGATGATAATCTGTCACAGCGCCTGCTGTTTGCTGAGTCAGCAAGGACTCAGTACTAAACAATGTGCTCTGTGCCTCTTGTGCCCTCACTCACTCCTCTGAGGCCACAGTTCTCAACATCCCAAAGTGGAGAGAAGACTGTTGGGCATTGAGTTCACGCTGAGGCCGGGGAAGGAATCGGCTGCTTGTAAACAAGGGGGTGGGGGGGCTGGAGAGTCCAGAGGTGCTCAGACGACTCATGATATCAAAGGGCGGTGGTGAGATATATCAAGTATAAAATAATCAATTTTGCCCCACACCTTTCTCCTGTTTCTTCCTTCCTTCCACACTCGATGAAGCCTCCTCGTCCGTGTTCCATCCTGTTCTCTTCCCTCCTTGTATGTCTAATCTCACACTTCTATTTCCCCGTCCCCATCTCTCACCATCATTTCTCTTTGCGCCTCACTATTGCTGTTTCTGTGAAGGGAAAGTTTTTGTTTGGCAAATGCCAGCGCTGCCATTGTTCGTATAACACTAACACGCAGAATACTCAGAGCCAGGATTACTTTTCACTTGAACACAAAGGCATTTTTGCATCTCTGTGCTTCACTTGTTGTCTCTTTTTTCTGCTTTCCTTTCCTTTCCCTTCTCTTTTCCTTTCTATCTGTACTACCTTCCTTTCTTTGCTTCCTACCCCCCCATTGAGTTTCCTGCTTATGAGTGTAGTGCCAACCATGTAGCGCCTAGGTCCGGAATAACATTCCGAAAAGTAGCGTGTTTAGTGCGTGTTTCATACACACACACACACTATGAGCCTTATGTCTCAACTTCATATGGGTTAGCAGTTATTAAACGCAGTGACTTCAGGGCGTTGGAGGTGGTGTCACGGTACTGTTATGAATGTGCACATCCTGTAGGGGTGTTGTGCGGCCTGCCCTCTACCCTTAGTGTCCTGTACGCATCTGTGTGCTGCATTCATCCGCGCTCTCCGGAGGGTCCATTTGTCTCACAGCCGCCCCTTTATTTTATGAAATCTGGACATCCGGCCTCAGAGTCTGTAAATTGCAGTCTGGCGCTGCGCCATTCGCCTGATTTCTTGACCTTGTTCCTCGAAGGATTCAATTTCTTTAAAACTGAGTCCTTGGCCCCCTCCTGTGCTGCTGCAATCAATCTCTTCCAATCACTTGTCAACTTTATATCGGAAAATTCATAGAGGATTTATTTAGGGTCTCCTAGATTTATAGTGGGGGCTGCTAACCTTGGGTGTGGAATAACCGAAAAACGGGCTGCCACATTTCAGAAACCTTCAGGTCTCTATTAGAGCAAACTGGGCTTTTAAAGGGACGTAAATATGATGCGTAAGTTCTTTATCAAACACATTCTCATGCACACATTTTCTCTCAAACGCACGCACCCAATTTATACTCACATACACATTTCTCTTGCACATGCTTTCAGACACCCCTCCCTTCTCCTACACACAGTTTCACCCTCACAGACACACACTCTCGCTAAAGCTCTCTCACGCACACTCTCAGCTTGCCCTATCTCATACATTCCATCACCAGTGACCCTCGACATTTTGAACAGGTGAAAGAAAACAATACCTTTTTCCATTCTTCATTCTCCCCTTAAATATGTTGCTTTAGGCAACCCCCAACTTTGGGAAGAATTCCATGTTAAAGAACAGTAGATGTTGTACTGCCCAGTATAATGTGCTGCATGGCTAAATACTTATAAGTTACCAAAGGCGAGACCGATTGCATTGCAAATGCTTGTTATTAATTGGCTGCAATTAGTTTCTCATTTTTGCTAATTTGGCGGTTGGGCACAGCAGATCAGTTTATATTGGACTGACCAGTAAATACTTTATCATGTTAATTCTCGGCCCCTTTACTGATGATTAATTACACAAAACAATTCTGTGTTTTCTGACTGCGGAAGACCACTGGTCAGGTCCAACCCCCGATACTTTGGCAGACCAGGGGACAGAGCATCACAGTGCTGTCCGCTTCCAGCCTTCAAAACTCTTGGAAAATTCAAGATTGGTTCAAGCAAAGGCGCACTGCTGTGAACAAAAAGATTCCTTGCCAGGGAACGGTCGTGCTAAATATAATATTAACAACAACAAATAACAAGTATAACCTACATAACTGAATATGTAACTGATGATATTATCCTTATTGACAGTATAACCCAATGTTTATAATGTATTATTACTATGAATAGCATTATTACTATTCCACTGGAAGATAATAATAACTGGTTTTACTATTACCAACATTAATACTGACAATAATAATTATTATTATTTTACACCAGTATGTGATTATTTACAACGACGATAATGATTCAAATTTACACATAAAATGCCAAGAAGGTGAGCTGCCTTCCTGATTTGCACCTTTTGTATCTTTGGGGTTTACCTGTTTAGAGGTATGGGGTGGAATCCACTGATGTCACCGCTAACTGTTTGAGTGCCTTTCTTTTATACATGCACTGCTGCTACATCCACAATGTGCCTAGAGGTGACCGAGAAGCCACCACTGCGCTTTATAAAAACACAAACACATAATAGTTATCTCAGCGCGCGACTTCAATAAATACTGGGGACAAGCAGACCCACTAGGTCGAGAACGAAGAATAATATGGGCTTGTTTTTACTTATCGACCTTGAGAAGATGAAAGGCTATGCCGGCTCCATCGGTATTCAATCATGTGACGCGCACGTGCACTAGGATTCCAGCAGTAGGTGCATTAACCGCGCATCAGTTATCTGCAGCAATGGCCATTGTATGGGGAAAGACGCTCATTTTACAGCATATGCTAATGAATATTTACAAAATAAAAACAAATAAAATGTTCTAACCCAAAATAATAGAAACAATAAAAAATATGTGCATTTAAAGAGCCTAGAAGTGAGTGACGGGGCATCCTTCACGCCGCTACCATGCAAGAGGGTGGGAGTGTTTAATGGGATGCTGCATGTTTTGGGCCGCCTTAAACACACTCAGGCTCGGCCCATGCCCGGGCTGCATAGAGTTGTTTGCATACATGACATTCAGCAGTCTCCGCACAACCTGGCTCCAAAGCAAAGGGTGGACTGTTGAGTCAAAGGTTCCGCTGGCTTGTGGCACCCATATATTTATCCTGTCTGCACATCTCACAACTCCCTGTTCTGGTTCCCCTGCCTCTCCACATGTTTCCCAATTTTTCAACAATGCAGGCCCTTGTATCCTAAGACAATTGAAAGGTATGCGAGTGGGAAGGAAGGCTTGTGTGTCTGTACTCATATTAACATTTGGACATAATACATTGCTTTGTTTTGTGTCTGATACTTACAGGCCATGTCTGTCATATTGGGGTGTCTCCCAAGCAAGCAATGCTGGCTCTGCGTGGTATCAGAGAGGAGAGCAGCCAGGGCAGGGTGACCCAAGGAGTGAAGGAAGGACCCCTTATAATTCCGGGGTGGTGAGGGGAGACTCCCCTTTCCGCGCTGTTAATATTTCTGGAGCCCACTTACATTTTTAGGTCTCGCCTAGCGACGCAGCGCATGCGTTGCTCGCCTTGGCGAGATCTATTGTCGTCGGTTTGTCGGCGGAAGGGGGACAGGAGATGTGCACGTGTGGACAGCAGATGTGCACGCCTACTGCTTGCAGCGTTAGCACAACGCGCGCATGGCGCGCTTTCGCTTCGCTCCCTCCCTGTCTCCATCAGGATGTGCATGCGTGGACAGCAGATGTGCACGTGTACGCTTTCGCTTTCCCTCTTGCTCGCTCCCTCCCTGCCTCCATCAGGCCCCTTCTGTTGGGGGCGCTCCCATTCCTCCCCCCACAGCACCCGCAATTCCCGCGGACCTCGGAGCTGGCCTGTATCCCTCCCTTCCCCGGGCTTGCTGCCCCCCATGCCGCGCGCCTCATGCGGACTCACCCCGGGAAATGGGTATCCTCGGCATCACTGACCAGGTAGGACGCGCTCGGCGCCCGCGGGAGAACTACGCGAGGTCGGTGATGCAGCACGGCCTACTGCGTCTGTGGGAAGCAGACCCAGGCAAGAGAGGGGGCAGATGGGGCCTTGTGCTGAACGGGAGGCCGGAGTACACTGTGGAGCAGCGTCCAGAGGGGGAGGGGGTAGACTGAACATTATTCTCTTTTACTCGGCCACCTTTGTTTATTTATTTAATTATTTTCGCTGTTTCGAGGGCCCCACTTCATCTGGTCTGATAGCTCTGGCGCTTGCTGCTGAGAATTGAACTTGTTGCTATACTTGTTGTTTTTTCCAAGTCATTCAGTGGCATGGTAAATCCTATTTGGTTACCTGGACATTGAATTGCTGCCTGAATGTTTCATTCAGTGGGAATCCCTCCACTCTCTTGCTACAGCTACTACAAAGGTTCCCTTCTGGACTATCTTGGATTGCTCTTGTTTCTTTTACTACACTGCGTAGATGCACTGGGGAAAACAGTGAGTACTATGGCGGGGACCTATTCAAGCAGTCAGTGCGTGGCAACCTATTATGGTATGGTTGCCAGCTTTGAAATGTTATTTCACCACTACCATATTGATTTTATTTGCTTTAAAGTTTGATAGATTTACTGGTAATTTCCGCCCAACCCCTACACTGCAAATTAAGTTAGTGATTTACATAAAGTGAGGGTGGCATCAAAGCCATCTGTACTCCTTTCACGATCCCGCCGAGGAGAGGTCGTCCAATTATATAATAAATATGACTGCCCGCGGGGTGAAGCTGAGCTGACAGAGATCACATTTCTTTGTGTGGAGTTCGAGAGTTCGAGTTGCCCCAGACACACAATAGGTTCTTCTCCCACCCACTACTGCAAATGAAAACAGAGCAGAGCACTCGCTGCTCCGCACCCAAATCTCTGCACAGAAAGGAGGGCGTGTCGTTTTTTTTGCCGTCTGATGAGAGTTAACTATCCCCATTCTGTTTATCCTCCCTCGCTGGCTCGCTATGCGCACAGTCTCCGCCTCCCTCCCTACACCCAGGACACTGTGGACATTGTTGAACTCCCGGCAGCTTACAACACAGCGGGCCATGGCGTGGCGACAGCTTGGTTTTTAGGTCTCGCTGAACCAGCGCATGCGCTGCTCTGCGAGACATTTAGTGTGTGGCTCCAGAAAATGCTACCACACGCTTTTGCTTGTGGCGGCCTAGAGCTTGCGGTTACGCACACAAGCGCGCACGCCTCGCTCTGCCTCTCCAATGCTCGCTATGCCTCTCCTTCCTCTTTTCTTAAGGCACGCGCTGTCTGTAACGCAATGAGGCTCGAGAATACTTCTGAGGGGGTCAGGGGGCAACATGTGTTAGCGTGGTTGCACGCTCGCGTGAACCCGTCGCTAAGGGAATCCACTGATTATCTTAAGGAAGCACGTCGTATCTGCATTCCAGATCTCCCATACCGACTGCCGCCTGCGAGGTTGTGTCCCCAGGGTACAATCATGGACTTGAAACAGTGCAGCAAGGAGATGTATATCTACTCTGTACTCTGTGTGGTGAGGAATTGTAAACTCCGGAAGTTTAACTCTTCATCACCCTGGGATTACGCTCTCTTGCGCGCATTCCGTCTCTCTCGTTTTCCTCTCTCTCTCTCTCCCCTTCCTTCACTGCCTCTCTCCCTCACTCTAGTCCTCTCCTCCTTCTCATGTTCTCATCCTTTCTTTATCTCGCACTTTCTCTCTCCATCTCTGTATGCTCTCCCCGTGTCTCTTTTTTGTTCTCTGTGGCATTGTCTGTCTAAAGCACACACACTCGTCTTTCTCCGTTTATCTGTTTCCTCCGCCCACCCTGAAACTCTTGCCTTTTCTTCCCTATCAAGTACTGTTTGAACGACGCAAGAAAAATATGATATATTTATTTAAGGTGTTAAGAATATCGTAACATTTACATCCAGAAAGTCAGATTAGAAATATTTTTTTCCTTTAAGGGCAATAAAAAGTTTTATTTAAATCTATATCCCTAGAAAACATTATAATTTCTAATATTGAAAAGTCTTTTCTCCTAATGGAAATTAAATGTTAATGTTTCTGATCAAAGCATGTATTTTCAACACGCGCTTTTTAATCGATGTGTGTAATTTTTAGCTCCATTTAGCTTCAGAGCCGTGTGGGTGCAATACAGATTCCATATGCTTTTCTCATCCGTTTCTGGCAGCCTACTGTAAACCGTGTAGACAACTTGTCCCCAAATGGAGCTAATCACCCGGGACACCGACCCTTATTCCTTACAAACTTGCCTCAGTATTTCAATCTGCCACAGACAGTCTCACAGCTCTCCCTGCAATGCCCCTTGACCGGTCTTGATGTTCTGCTCGGTCGGTAAAAAGATAACGATTCGAACAGCTAAACATGTCAAGGCTGACTCGGGAACTACGGGGCATGTGTTTGCCAAGGACAACTGTCTGACTTCTCAGGAGAGGAGCAGTAACTCATTTGCCAGGCCAGTTTTGCATGATTTTCTTGTCTGATTGGCACTTCTTAGTGCCGCCTGTTGGGTACTGCTTTGAGACAATTTCTTAAGATTAGGTGTCTGGGGAAGAAGTATCCCCTGTGTCCGATAACTCTTTTTATGGTGTATAATCTATCTTCTGCGGATTCTTCACCCCTCCCCCTCCTCTCCTTTTGAGGTTGGGCCAGTACTAGAAAGGTTCCATTGTAGTTTCGGGTTGAAACTTACATCTGTCTAGTTTCCCCCTCCTTAGGCTTTGGTTGGCCGCCAGGAAAAACAAGCATTGGCATAGCCAATAGGTCTCGCCTTTGGGATCTTATAAGTGTTTAGCCATGCAACAGTTGATGTTGATGCACCAAGGATATTGTGCTGCATAACTAAATACTTATAAGGTCCCAAAAGCGAGACCTATTGGCTATGCCAATGCTTGTTCACTCCTGACAGAGATCACATTTGTTTGTGTGGAGTTCGAGAGTTCGAGTTGCCCCAGACACACAGCTTGATTGACTTCTGACACTGATATCATCCCGAGGAATGTCGGCGACACTGTGACAAGTGTCTTAAAACAAAGAGACGCAGTTGAAAATATTGTTACAGAATTTTGTGGTGTGCCACGTTAGAATAGTGAAGTATGCCACTCAGTGACACATTTAACATATTCACTATTTTATGTAAGTCAGTGCAAGCGCTCTTCTAGACCTCCTGTGAAGTGCTCCTAAAGTGCACCTAGTACAGTGAAAAAAAAAACGAACCGCTTATAACAATTAACAAGCATTGGCATAGCCAATAGGTCTCGCCTTTGGGGCATTATAAGTGTTTAGCCACGCAACAGTTAATGTTGTTGCACCAAGGATATTGTGCTGCATAATTAAATACTTATAAAGGTCCCAAAGGCGAGACCTACTGGCTATGCCAATGCTTGTTTAGCACTTGTGCCCTGCTGCACATACCAAAATTAACCCTAACCCGCCGAGCACAAACGAGCAGCCCAGTGAACAGAGCCAAAGAAGACCAAGCCTACGAAATAAAGAACCCAGCAGCGTGCATGAAAGTAGCTGCTCGGCCGGAATGTGACAATGAGAGGAAAGCTACTTGGATGTCCCCATCCGCAACATGTTGAAGGCTGGCGCTTACACAAGCTATGGTAGCTCCACGCACAGGAAGTGCGCGGAAGCTGCCCTCGCACGTCAGGAGGCCGTGAAGTGCGTAGGATTAGACTACACTAAAAAGTGCAAATACAGAAAGCACATTCAAGTGAACTGCAGGCGAGGTGCACTGACCGTCAACGGCAGAGAGCTGCACACTGGGAACACTAGAGATGCACCCATAGGCATTGCAGCGCCCCCGGGATGGTGCCAGTTATGTTTAGCACATGTTACGCAGGTCGGTGCGTTAAGGCTTGCATGTCCAGAGAAGCTACTCCAAAACGCTCCCTTCTGCTCCGCGTGGCTAAATAATTAAATAAATAAACTTGCGCGGCCGGGGCGGAGCTTCAAGTGTGCTCCTACCACGTTCCAGCTCTAAATGCTCTCTGCCCTCCTAACGCTTGCGTGTTCTTCACTTCTGTGTGTACATATCGGCACAAGCCCCAAGCGTATAGTAATAATGTAAATGAGTTATAAGCTACACAACAGTTTTCGTAAAAAAAAACATTATTAGTTAACGTAACCGAATAGTAAACGCACAGCCCACAGGCAAGTAATGTTAACAAAAAAGTGCCGACAGTAATTATAAAACAACAGTAGAGCAACAGAAAATACCTCAATTAAGAAAGCAAATTAACCGACGCAAAAGTAAAGTTTTCAATCCCCATACTTGTGTTGCTGCATTTTATTTTGGCTTGCTAGAAAAGGCTACAACAATAAGCATGAATTGGCAAGATAAAAACATGACGTACGCCTTTTTAAACCTGCAATAAAAAACGCCCGGTGCACAATTACACATAATAGCATAACCAATAAAGCAAAATCGCCGATGAAAAAAACCTACATTCCCACTCCTATACCTCTGAGGTTGTATTACTGTTCTGGCCCTCCCCCAAAAAGCCTAAAAAAAAGCGGACATTACAACAGGCCTTGTAGTCGGCCCTAACTCCGGTATCTTTTATGGGCCTGAAAATATACGCAGCAAAGGTCCTTAAACAACCAACGTCAGCTAATGCAGATTCGGTAAAAAAAAAAAAACCCACAACCTTTGTGTTTCACCAGCATATAAGATATAACAAAATTCGATGCCGAAACCGATTATACAAAAGCGCCTGTACGTGAAATATTAAGAAAATGCTTTTCTTTACACATGCATAACGTAAGAGCATAGCTATTGGCCCAAGCTATCTTAAAAACATGGTACAATAAACTTTCAGCAACTACGTTAATAAACTCGAAATAATGTAGTTCTACCGATAAATAAAGGCTAAACTTCAGTGTATGCATATTGTTTAATCCAATTTAGGTAGATCCGTAACACTCCAAATCTATATCTTTGGCTTTGTAGCCACGATGCCCTGTAATTGGCCCTGCCCTTTAACTCTGTTTGCTTGTTGTAAGTATTGCTCATTAATTATCCCAAGTACACATACATATACTTGATGAAAACTGTACGTGTTTGTTACTGTAATACTATCGGGCAAAGCGGGCTAACATATATTTGGCTTACAATTTACAAATAGCGAGAGATTTGTCCAGTAAATAAACGCAGATTCGCAATATGTAACTTTTATCTGTCCGTGTCCCTAGCTGTTGCTGCTTTATCCCAATACCATGTTTATAAGAAAAACCAAGGTTTTAATTTGTATGTAAATATATTGCCTAATTACATTCGCGCAGACTTGTATGCCTATCTATATATGCACAGATTTGTAACATGTAAATATTACCTGTGCGCCTCCCTAGCTATGATGCTTTGCTATTGGACCGTTGTAAATAAAGCATGTAAAGCTAATATGTGCGAGCTACATATTTTTCACAAAAAAACACCGTATATCCCATAATGCGTTACTTTTTTGTCTTACTCGCTACGGCGCATTGCTATATGGCAGGCATTAATAAATAATACCTACTAATTACAACAGAGCTAAAAGTATACATAAACAAGCATTGGCCGCGCGGCTCACTGAGAACATCAAAGCGGCCGAAAGGGGAGAAAGGAGGGGTGAGTGCAAGCCGAGGTGACAAGAAGGGCTGGGCGAGAAGGGAGGGGAGAAGGGAGGAGGGAGTGCGAGCAGCAGCTGTGCACGTGCACGGCTACAAGGCAAAAGTGAAAGCAGGCTGGCAAATGGTGTGCGATGTGCGCGCACCATGACGAGAGAGGAAAGCCATATGGCGCCTCTGCTCGTCATTGTGCGCGTAACCGCACACTCGATGCCAGCCAAAAAGCTGTGGTCGCATTTCTGCAAGCCCACACTACAAAACGTCTCGCCAGACCAGCGCATGCGCTGGCTCAGGCGAGACCTAAAAACGGGTAATCTGAAAAAGGTGGAAATTTAACAGTAACCCTATACAATCAAGCCGCGTCCTCAAGATACACGACCCAACTGAATTACCATAAGTTGCATCTTCAAAAAGAAAAAAGCTTTTACTCTGAGGGTAGCAAAATTAAAATTGTGAAATAGAAATATAAAATTTCGTCCTACAACCCAGGTCCATTCAAATATACTTTGCATCCCAAAAAATGACAGGTTTAAAACAGGTTTTTTTTAGCAATCCTGCCAGTTTTACACATTTCTGAAGGCAAAGCCAACCCGACTTCGCTGGCATTCAAACCTATGTCTTGCAGGGTCAACTCCCTCCCCCATTAAGTCAAAAGTTAAATTGCAAACATGCAGAAATCTCAATGAAATAAAAGTTCCCGCTGTACAACAGAAATAACCACATTTACTCTGCGGAAGTATTCGACATTTTAAGATAATCTTCAAAAGTGTCACCTATCCTTTTGAACCCAAAACAGAAGTCTGCTGTGCAAATCGCCCACACTGTGACCGCAGCACGGCATCAGACTTACAAAAAAAAAAAAAAAAAAAGTTTTTCGTGAACTATGAATGAGTACAACCCTCTACCACATGGCAGGGAGGCAAGTAAGCCATTTAGTCATGGTAGTGCTCCCCATAAGTCACCAGAGTCTAATACTCCTTTCTCTCTGTGTGCGTCACTGCACAATAAGCATTGCCAAAGCCAATAGGTAATGCCTTGGCAAGCGGGTGCATTTATTTCTTTTTATTATCAAGTGTAAGCACATGCCACAAAAATATGAGATATATATATCTCACATTTTTGTGGCATGTGCTCACAATAGACAATAAAAAGATATTATTATATTACACACACACACACACACACCCATGTTGGGGGCGCTCTAGAAGTGATGTTTTTAAAATAACAAACATTGCACAGCTGTGCCATGCTTTTTATAATTTGTCAAACACATAGGAATATAACACCACCAGTTAACTGCTCAAATCACAGACAGCGTAAAAAAAAATAACGCAACACCATTTAAAACAAGCATTAAAAATGCAATAGGTCTCGCCTTTCATTAAATTAAAGCCATTTGCTTTGCTATACAATACCATTAACAAAGCAAATGGCTTTAAATTAATCAAAGGCGAGACCTATTGCATTTTCAATGCTTGTTATTTGAGTCTGTTTGATTTGTGTGACCTATCTTATTACCGCATTGTGATGTCCCCTTGTCCGCTTAGTCGAATACCTCCTGAGCGTTTAGTAACATCACTCACTGCAAAGACAAATGACCGACATCCATCTCGCGGCGCCCTCAGAAGTCCGGCCGTGGTTCTACATGGAGGGGCAGTGCATACTCTATTGTAAAACCTGTAAATATGGCCAATGTTGTAACACCAATGAAAAATTAAAAGGGGAAGAAACGGGGACGCAGTGTCTTACCGGCTCTGCTTCAATCCAATGTAGCTCCTGAATTGCTTTCTTGTGCTCTACTGTGCAACTCGCCTGCGTGCTGCGGGATCGTGTTTCATAGTTTGAAATGAGGATACCATCCAGGGTGGGGATGTTGCATTACGTCACAAGGACACGTAGCGGTAACAACTAGACCGTCTACACGTGTGAAACTGCCTAAATAGCATTGCTCATACAGGTAGCTGAGGCACTATAAATGCGTGACAATGCATTTCAGTGCTGTGATGCAGACCACCACACTGAAATGCGTTAGTCTAACGCCTGATGCGTAGCACTTGGCAGGGCTGGGAATGTTCTTTAGAACGTTTAATAAAAGAATGTTGTAGGCACTCTGGAATCCTTTCACATGAAAGATTCCACGCAACGGTCCTGTGTGACAGTTGCTGCAGGATTTTCGTGTAAAGGGTCTCTGTCCAGTGGGGCTTCTCTTTCTTTTGGGAAATACATGTACTAACCTGCTGATTCCGGGAGTCTTTCTTAACACTGACTTTACAGATATCCTCACTACAAGCAAACGTACTTTCACTTTTTCCTCCCATGCTGCCCGAGTGACGTCGCTCGCCGAATATTTGTGATATCTTTGTTTGCTTTGTGCCTACATGTGACATTTGCATGCAACATGAATTACAGAAGTGGGAAAGTGGTGCAATGGCCGGGTTACTTATGGTAATCTTCATTAGTGCGAGTCCTGGTCTTCCTCGTCACAATCATAACATATGATGTTTCACCCTCCCTTGGACAGGCACTGCCAGCATCTAATAATTCAATGTGTAATCATTTACTTCTCCTTTAAAGATTGCCTATTTAAGACTTTCCTGCCTCAAGTTCTTCCTGTACCCTGAACCCTAAATCCCAGTGGGCAGCCGCTCCCAAGGGAAGAGCGGGAGGGTCGAAGGACCGTGACGAGGAAGAGTCGGACTCAGTGCACTGAAGATCATTACTAAGTAATCCAGTGATTGCATCCACTTCACTGTTCCTCATCACAGCAACAAGACGTTCAGAGTAACAGAAGAGATAAAAGGAGACACAGCCGCGCCTCTGTGCAATACGACTACAAACATTGACAATTCCAATAGGTCGCGTAGGTGAGACCTATTGGCTCTGCCAATGCTTTTTTTTCTGGTGGGGCAGGAGGATGTGAGTAGAGAAGCAACAGTGAGGGTGGGAGGGGCAAGCAACAATGGAAGCAAGCAACAACGTGAGACAGGAGGGTGGGAGGGGCAAGCGAAACAACATGGGCAGGGAGTGGCATGGGTAAGCAATAACACGGGCAAGCAACAATGTGGGATGGAGGCAAACAACAAAACAGGACGGGGCAAGCATCAACGTCGCAAGCAAAACAATGTGGGACGAGAGGTGGAAGCAACAATGCAGGCAAGCAAATATGCGCAATGGGACGGGGCAAGCAACAATATGGGACAGAAGGGGGCTAGCAACAATGGGCTAAGCAACGCAGGGAGGGTGGGAGTGGAAGGCAACAATATGGGATAGCACGAGGAAGGGGGCAAGTAACAATGCGGCGCAGGGTAGGAGGGAGCAAGCAACAACACAAGCCGAAGGGGGCAAGCAACTGCGGGACAAGATGGGAGGGGGTAAGCAACAACGTGGAGCAGTATTGAGGGGGACTGCCTGCAAATACACTCCTATGGAGTGCTGCAACTAAAAAAAATAAGTAGCACTAAAAGCGCAAGCAGTGGAAGGACACTGGACAAGGAAGCAGTATTTGGGCCATGCTCCAGGGGAGGGACTAACACATGAAGATTAAGTGAAGCCAACACGCGCTGACAACAGAGAAGCACGGAAATAAGAGTGACAATGAAGCCAGACAATGGTAAACAGTGAATGGGCTCCAAGCCCCACCTTGAAGACTGATTTGTTTTCATAATTACTAACTAGTCCTATTTGGATTGGAAGATTACAGGTAATTATTTTGACTACTGCTCCTTGATGATAATAGAGTATGTAGAGTAGGTGACATCTTCAAATGTGTTATCATTAGCCCATAGATATATATATATATATATATATATATATATATATATATATATATATATATATATATATATATTCTAGGCTCACATTGACAAATTAGAATCCATGGGACCTACATGCGGACTGGCATAATTTGGTGGAGGACCAAGACCCCCCAGGAACATTTGATCGTTTCATCACCAATTTTGGTGGGTTTTTCCTTATAGCTATCTTTGTAGCATGAGGTGTTATTATCAACTACATCAGTTTTAATGAGTAAGGATGTAAGCCTGCATATACTACCATTCCATGGGGGTAGTATCTGACTGTATGAATGTTCTAAATAGGTTTTCAAAATCACCAAAGTTTGAGTGTAAAAAACACATGGATGTATTTTGATACATGGAATGTTTTATTAAAATAAAAACACTTTTTGCATGATAACATGATTTAATTGTAATACATAGAAACTAATGCAAATGATATGTTTGCTAAATATGAATTGTTTATAATTGGCTTGTATGATATTTTTATAGATGAATTGTGGGAAGACATCAAGTATTTTGTGCCTGAAGAAGGTGGTTGGAACAGTTGATACCACCGAAACGCGTCGCGCTGCACTCTAAAGCACTAAATCGAACTGGTTTGGTCACCAAACTGTGTATTACATATAATGATGTGCTGACCATGACATTACTGCTTGATTAGTGCGCCTAAATGACAAAAATCCTTTTTTTTATAGCATAATCTCCCATTTTTAAATTTAGGAGTATTATTCTGTACATGTAACCTGTTATATGTGATTATTGAATTATGATATAAACTGTTGTTTGTGTTTTATGGTTTTAATGCACTTCTGTAACAGAAGGTTTTATAATTATTAATGAACTTGAGATTCACTCAATAAAACAGTTTGTACGTTGCGGCAATGGAGACGGGGGGTGGACTGGTGTGGAGCCCAAGAAGAACCCCTCTTTGAGGCCCGAGGATGCCCTGAACGTTTTGTTAAAATATGGGGCAAATGGTTCAACTCACTACCCGTTTGAGGGGTTAGATGGGCCGGATAAGTGATTGCTCGTCATCAGGTGCTATATTCACATTATCAATGCCTTGCGAATCCTTGTTGTCTTTATCGTCTATCATGCTTTTAATTACTGTGTCTGTCATGCTACCAACGTATTGTTGTTCTTGGGAAAAATTCAATAAATTTGATTATCAAAAAAAAAACTGTTTGTACGTAGCTTTGGTGATTTTGCAATACTTACTGTTTAATACTGTATGTTTTTGATATGAATCAATGATTGTGTGCTTTTTAAGACATTCCAAAGGGAAATTGTTGTTTTGACTTGAAGTCATTTTGGTGTCCTGTCCCTTTGGCATAGGAGGACCCCTCTCTCTTTTTTGGCGAAACAGTGAATGGGCTCCAAGCCCCAGTAAGAAAACAAAATGTATCGCAAGGGACAGCGCACACGCTGTCTGATCAAAACATGACCCACGGTCATAAACAAAAATAGCAGTTGAAGTGCTTTAACAAAAAGTATGAAAAAATATGGGAACAGTGATCTTGAGTGCCATGAGGTTCGGGGTCAGTGAGTGTGGGGCAGGGTCAAAGACGTGGCTACAAAGAACAAAATATTATGTAACTATTTTGTTGGTCTTGCACACTCAGGAGCAGCACACATAAAATAATACACACACCTCAAAATAAAAATAAATTCGAGTTAAACTAATCAGTGGTAAATACACTCTTATACACTATGAAATCTCTCCTGGTTAATGTGCTAACATCCATGAATACAATGCCATTACACACCATGATATATGCAAGCCTAACCTTAGCAATATCAATAAATGCAATGTCGATGCACGCCATAAAATGTGCTTGCATAACAATGTCGATACCAGTAGTAACAATGTCAATGTATGCCATAATCTATGCACGCATATCAACGTCAATACCAGTAGAAACAATGTCAGTGTATGCCATATTCTATGAACGCATAACAATGTCAATATCAGTAAAGACAATATCGATGTACGCTATGACAAGTGAACACACAATACTGAGGATGTCGGTAAAAATTATATCAATGACTGCTATGTTAATTGTACACTTTTTAACAAACTCCTCTCATTGCTGTCGGTTTCACCCAAGGTGACCTCCCCATCAACCTCGAATCAGAGAAACGCGGTCAGACAAGCCCTGCGACCCAAACCCGAGCCTACCGATGGATAGGTCACAGGTGGGGTTATACTTAGCCTAAAGACAAACGCGCACCCATGGAAAACCATGATCGATCCCACAGATAGGCAGTTAGACCACAAACAGGTCAGAGGAAATTGTGCCCACTAAACCACGTTTGGCCAAAGGCACGTGTTCCCAAAATACCACAAAGATAGATGCCACATAAACTTAGGAACACTCAGCCAATCAGGACACTGCATACACACCACATGTAGTGATCATGCGCTCCCCACTCTGTACATTTGGACACATACACACTGGCCCACATTAGCTCTCCCCGAGGTCGAGAGACACCTGTGTCCCCCTTATCAGATGGTTGTACTTGTTGTTTTTGACTAGGCCAAGAATGTGGCTGCCCGCGGTCCACGCAGGGGGTCCCCATAAGAGGGCGGCCGCCTTAGTGCCACATGATGGCACACGGCGACAGTCTAGTGCTGTAGGGACCCCCTCTGGGTCCGGCGCGCCCCGCGTCATTTCCGGCGCACTGGTGGGCGGGGAGCCAGGTATAAGTACCTCTCCCGCCCACCTAGCGATCTCTTTGGCTGCAATCCTTCACGCCGTTTGGACGTCTTCGTCGGGTCAGGAGCTGTTCCTCCGGTAAGCCAATCACCCCCCCCCCCAGCTATCCCCCAGTGTATTTGGGGACGATCGCCCGGCCATTGTCGGGGATGCAGTCTGCCTAGGGTGGGTGGTACAGCTCCCAAAACCAGCGTCACCCTCCCTGGTGCAAGCAGACTGCAGCCGGGGGGAGTTAGTGCCCCGCGAAGAACATGTAGGGGGGCCGGGCTTGTAGCCTCGGTCAGGAACAGAGGCGGGCCCGTGGATGTGATCACGGCATGTAGCGCAGTGTAGAGCGCATGCCCCTCCCCGGATTCTTGCTGTTCCCATTTCCTTACCTGTGCACTCTTGTGGTGCAGGCAGCATCAGCGTTTTACGAGGCGAGTTTGGGGCCCGTTAGGACAATTTATTTAGCCTCCTGGCGCACCCCCCCCCTTGGGACTCACGGCTTCGGCCTCCGAGCCTTTCGGGGCACGCCTGGTCCGTCCATGACGCCCTATCCAGCTGCGTCGAGTCCCCTGGTCTGCGACTTCGCGTGCGTCGCTCTACTTGCGGTGAGTGCGCCATCCACCCCCGCACTATCAGTCCCTACCGAGCAGCTGTGACCCCGCCATGCCGCGGTTGCAGCTTCAGTTAACCAGTGCTGCACGGCAGAGTTGGGACGGCCGAGTGAAGGTCTGCTCGCCGGGTTTCACCGTCAAGAGGGTCATAGAGCATTCCCCCTACTGCCTGCTGCTGAGCTATCAACGGGCTCAAAGTAGGAAGAGCATATTGGGAAGGGCGCACTGAGGTTCACCCCTGGGTTCTGGGAAGCGGGGGGGAACAGTCAGGCAGTGTTGATGTAGGTGCGTTGCGGCCAGAGCCGCTGGTCGCGCAGCTGTGCAGCCGCGTTCGGTCCCGGGACAGCTTGTGTGTGAGCACGTTCGGGGACACAAGGCATGGGTGCCACGCTCACTGGGCAATTTGGGGCACTGGCAGACTTCCACTGAAGCGAAGGCTGTAGTACCTGGTCATGCGCTACATTTGGGCGACTCACGCGGCGTGCCCTGACTTCGCCTAATGGCAAACATGGCGTTTATTGTGCTACCTCCCCCCCGGGGGTGCACTTCGCAGCGTGTTGCATGCGTGTTTGCTGGGGCGGGGCGCAGACCAGTTGCGGAGTCCAGCCGTTGTGACCCCTCCCAATCCCCATCGCCTAGGGGTAAGGAGTGTTATGCGGTCAGGGAGCTTGCGCGGGGGCAGTCAAATTTAGTAGCAATGGTGTTGCGTCTTTGCAGTGGCGGAGGACGTGTGCGGGGTTGCCTGCAGTTGAGTGTGTACCACGCTTTGTCCATGGGTCCCGACTGTGCTGCATCACGTCACGCTCTGGTGCCTGCAGGGTTTCACGACCGTCGGCCTGCTGGCGGGCTTTGATATAGAGGGAAGACGCGTTCCGGGCCTTTTGTCTGTTACGGGTTGGCAGAGCAAAGTGTGCATGTTCCTTCGGGGAGTTTTCCTCCTTCTCTGCTCCTCCCACTTGTACACTGCCCTCCCTTTGGGGACCTGCACAGCGGGCAGGCTCGGTTTCCGAGTGGCGGGGTGTTGGTCTCCGGTTCTGTGCTATCCGCCCTTGGTCTCGAGGTGTACTGTCTGGTCCCGCCATGAAGCAGCTGAGGTGACCCCCCTTTTCATATTTGATTTAGACCGTTCAGGGAGCCCATACTGGATATGGTGTGTGTGTGTGCTTGTCAGGGGGGCCGTGTGTTCCCTGGCGTTGCGGATGGTGCACTTGCCTTGTAAGCCTGCTGGTGTGCCCAGAAGGGGCCTCTTTATTTGTGGTGGGCTGTGCTTGCCTGCTGCCTTGTCTCGCCGGGGGAGCCGGCCTTGAGGTGCACGTTGCGCTTGCTGGTAAGTAGCATGAATTGAAGAGGGCAGCAGGTAGGGGATGAGATGCCGCCTTCTAGGTGGTATGTTGCATCGCGTCGGTTACGGAGTTAGCGGTGAATGCGTGGCACACTGTGCTGGCACACAGCACATAAAATAATTCCCTAGACATAGTTTGCAAATTTATACCTCACAACGAGGGCGAGCACTTTCTGTATGAGAAGGGCCACGCTCAGTATGCACAGTTGACACCTGCGCATCGCTCGGGGGGATGGGTCCCGTGGGGGTTGTTTTGCGGGCTGATGTCTCGGTGTCATGTTATAATAGAGCGCAGGCGAGCAGTTTCTGAATGAGAAGGGCCGCGCTCAGTATGCGCAGTTGAGACCTGCGCACAGGGACCTACCGAGAAGAAATCGGTTGTATCCTATGGGAAAATTTCACCATAACATGCACTATTTGAGAACCAATCAAGACAGGTCTCTAGTAAACTTTAACAATGGGTGTACACCACCAATTCTTGCAACAAAGCCTTAGTTGTCGCGTATTCTCCTTATGCACCTATCAACCATTGTCAAAGTCAATAGTCATGGCTTACTGGCGAGGCCATTACCATGTTGCGTTGCAGTTTGATGGTGTGCCTGACGTGGGGCAAGGCACTTGCAGCCCCGACCCATGGTGCTGCCGGGCCCCACCGTGCAGACGTCCAGTGGTTGTACGGGGGGCTGAGGGGGGTCGTTTCCGGCCGTGGGATGTTCGTTGGGTCAGGCGCAACATGCTCCATGAGAGCTGAAGGATTTGGGAATTCACAGGGCCTTAGCGGGCGCCTGGCATTGCACCGCCTCGCGATGGGGCTCCCCGTGCAGTGCATTGGAGACAAGTTGAGTGGCCCCCTCCGAGCAATAGCCAGAAAAGTGACTATGGGTTTCACTCTGTGTAATCTAAAACAGCGTTGTGGTTTGTTCAACAAGGCATTTTAATATGACTATGCAACTATCAGTCATAACGCAAAATCAGTGTGACTGCCGCCAACTGGGATTCACAACACTGCTCCGGGTGGCAGAACATGGCGATTTTATGTTTTAGGACACAGCACGAATGCATTTTGTTATTGCTAGTAAAGATGAGTTTACAACTAGGGTGACAGGTAGGGGTATGTGTCTTTGGGTAACGCAACTGGTGGTCACAAGTGGGGAAACAGGGCGCCCAACCATGCCGGGCTCACCAGTATTAACCAATACATCTTACTTTTGGCAATACACACCCTCATTCGTGACTTGCAGGTGGCTCAGACACGTTGCCACGTCACCTTTAAGTATTCTTTTAAGCCTGGTAGCTGTTGGAATTAAGTCTGGGGTCCATCACAGGCCAGAGGGTGGGTGAGTTCCATTATTCTAGCCCTTGTGAGTAGGAAAGAACCAGTTATTTGGTCAATAATGCAATACTTCTCCTAGCAGGACAGCGCACACAGGTTTTGATCGTGTTGCTTCCAGAAGCGAGTATAAAACAGGCACATTTACATGCGTGACATGTGGGCAAATGTCACAGCTGCATTCTCCAATGCATTAAAGTCAGGGCAGGCAGCCTTGTCCTGCAGAGTCTTACACTGATGTCCTTGAATAATTCTTAACTAGATTGCTTTAAACGCTCGCAAAGCCACAAGGGTCAAGAGTCGGTCGAACTCTGTCAGGCATTTGTGTTGTGCTGTCTGGGGAGATGGCAAGGAGGGAAGGGCCCTGCAGTTTCAGTCAGGCATGTGTACAAACGAGGGGGTGTGGGGTGCCTCCTTCCAGCACAAGCTATGTTGTGTGCAGCAGTGCAGGGCAACACCCGGTTGGGTAGGTAGGGATGCAGCGGCTTCCCAGAAGAGCCTTATTGGGTGATTAGGAGCACACTGAGGGATGAAAAGAGCTCAGGCCTGATAGTTTCTCACAGTTTAATTATCTCGCAAATCACAGCCAGTCATGTTTTATCGTATTTCACACTAGGGTGCACCTCTTTACTGTATGAGACCAGCGTGATGTCATTATCTGCGGGGCTTGCTTGTCACAGCTGGTTAGAGGCTAGGATGGACAGGTGCCTCAGCAGGGTGCAGCGAGTGAGCCTGAAGCTCGGAGGCAGGCAGGCCTGCAGATGTCTTGGGAAGTTCCATGGAGGGTTACTGTCATTTGAAGGCCAGGGATAGAGAGACATACATGGTTGGGGCCAAAATCTCAGCAAACAATTTCATATCTATATCAACTGCAGCTTCAGCTGGTTTGGGGCCCAAATCTCAGCAAAAAATGGTTATATTTAATTTCAACTGCAGCTTCTGCTGGTTGGTCTCAATGAGAGTGTCTGTGGCGGAGTGGTTGTTGCCACGTTTAGCCACATGCAAATGTTCCAGTTCAGGACCAGGTGGAAGCAGATTTTGGGGTCAGCTGGCCATACCTCCAAGAGGTTGTTTTCGGATCTGATGGTCCTTTCTGATCACGATGGCTGCTTCAGGCATCCAAAGTCTCTTGCATTTTTCTGTCTTGTGTTCTCCAATTGCATCACCTCTGAGACATTTAAAGGGATGTCCATGGTTCATTGCATTGCTCATTAATGTTTTCTTTACCAAAGACATCCATTGCTTAAGGCCACATGCTCCGAATTGCATCAGAATTTGGGCAGGCATGTATCATAGTGGGGGACAGTCACCAATGTATAAATGGTCTTTTGGTCTACGTTAGAAAGACACTGTCACGACTCGCTCCCTGCATTCTCGTGTCCACCACCAGGGGGCCGAATTGTGGTGCTTCCCAGTGTTCTAACAAGCTTCCAGACCCTCCCCTTCATGTACATACTGACTTCCAGCCATTTCAACACTATTTTGGAATTGACATCCATTCCCAATCCATGCCGGGTTTTGTGGAAGCCATCCTGCTCATGCCTGAAACTCCATTACCCAGAATTCCCTGCTCACTGCTTCGTCTCCACCCCTGCAGGTCAAGGATGGGTGGAGGAATGCAGCTCACCTGTGGTTGGCTGCTGCTAGCCTGCTCACACCTGATGCATATGATTAATGTGAGCTCTTTTAAGCCCCAGCTCCCTTCAGCCCAGGGTTGGTCATTGTAGCTGTATACCGGTGAGGCCAATCCTTGTTTCCAGTGTTTCCTGAGCTATAGCTATTCCTTGTGCCTGAATTAGCACTGCCTGCAGTGCTACCTTGTTTCCTGAGTTCCTGAGCTATAGCTATTCCTTGTGCCTGAATTAGCACTGCCTGCAGTGCTACCTTGTTTCCTGAGTTCCTGAGCTATAGCTATTCCTTGTACCTGAATTAGCACTGCCTGCAGTGCTACCTTGTTTCCTGAGTTATAGCTATTCCTGTTCCTGGGCTTCAGCTATTTCTTGTGCCTGATGCACTGCTTGCAGTGCTCTCTTGACTCCTTGTTTCCTGAGCTGTAGCTATTTCCTGTTCTCCTGACCTAGCACTGCCTGCAGTGCTACCCTGACTCCTGAGCCTTAGCATTCCTTGTTCCTGACCTGCAGCAGTTTCCCTTCTCCTGACCTAGCACTGCCTGCAGTGCTATCCTGACTCCTGAGCCTTGGCATTCCTTGTTCCTGACCTGCAGCAGTTTCCCTTCTCCTGTACTAGCACTGCCTGCAGTGCTACTTTGACTCCTGAGCTTTTGCTCAATTCTTGTTCCTGCCCCAGCACTGCCTTCTATGCTTTGTTTTCTTGATTCCTGAACCTGCACTATTCTAGTATACCCTTGTAGCCTCCCCTTCTGTATATCCTTTTCCAGTCCCTGCCTTTCTTCCCATTTCCTTGGTTCCAGTTCTAGTTTGCTGTCTTTCTATTCTGCTGTCTTGCTTCTGTTACCTTGTATGTTTGTTACCTGCTTTCTGCCAAGTGTGCCCTGTGATTTCCTTCCTTTCCCGTTAAGCACTCCTCCTTGCTAGCTCCTTGTCTATTGTGCTTGTGTTTAGTTCTACCCCTTTGCTGTTACTGCCTTGCGTGTTCCTGTTTGAGCGCCAGGATCCGTGGGCACAGCTGACTACCTAGGTGGTGTTTCTTGTTCACTGTGAGTATTGTCTTTGAGTTACTGTTATAACATCACCATAGGTATAAGCTCCACAGACCCTGCCTTTGCATACATATCCTATATGTGGGTATTTTCAGTCAGTATCTGTAACAGCAATTGTGGGTGAGGAACTTACTGAGCTTCAGTCTTACCGTGTGGAGCTCCTGAGTGCTTTACCCCACGTTCCCTTTATTGTTGTATTATATATATGTCTTGCACGTCCGTCCTGGGTGTAGTTAGTCTGAATGCTAAATTGCCTTGTGAGTGTCGGGTCTGAAGTCCAATCCACGTGAGATTCCACAGGAGCAAAGAAATTAGTTCTCCCCCACCTTTAGACAACAAAGCCTGGAGGAGGTATAGTAACTCACTCACAAGACGCTGCTAACCAAAAGTAAGGGGAATAACTCATAGAGTGACCACCACTCTTTCCCCAGAGATGACACCAGGTAGCGTGGTAGTGGGGAGCTGGTTCCACAGAGAAGCTAAACAAAAGAGATAACAAATAAGACTGGTCTTACTCCTCAAGAACTAAACAGTAGTCAAGAACATTAATGCATGTCACTTCCCAACATATGCAGTTCACTTACCAGTGATAGAGTCCCAGGATATTCTGATATTTCTCAGCGTCCTATGAGCGCATAACCCAGGCCCAATCGATGAAAGACCAGGAAGTGCAGGTAAGGGAATACTGAGAAGATGAACTACTAAGGGACAACAAACACAACCACTCACTTCCACAACCACTCAAGGTCACGTTGGGTGATTCAAAAGAGGGAGAGTCCCCTAGTTTGTTAAGGGAGTGGGGATTCCAAGAATTACTGACCGGCTCCGTAGGGAAAGGAGCGGATCAGCGGCACTCACGCTTTCACGAAAGCGGGAGAGGAAAAGACGGCGTGGCGCGCTGGCCGGCTCCGTAGGGAGAGGAGCGGATCAGCGGCGCACACGCTTTCAAGAAAGCGGGACTGGAAAAGATGGCGTGGCGCGCTGGCCGGCTCCGTAGAGAGGAGCGGATCAGCGGCGCACACGCTTTCAAGTAAGCGGGACAGGAAAAGATGGCGTGGCGCGCTGGCCGGCTCCGTAGAGAGAGGAGCGGATCAGCGGCGCACACGCTTTCAAGAAAGCGGGACAGGAAAAGATGGCGTGGCGCGCTGGCCGGCTCCGTAGGGAGAGGAGCGGATCAGAGGCGCACACGCTTTCTCGAAGGTGGGTCGGCAATAGATGGCGTGACGCGCTGGCCGGCTCCGTGGGGAAAAGAGCGGATCAGCGGCACAGACGCTTTCACGAAGGCAGGTCAGCAAAGGAAGGCGTGGCACGCTGGCCGGCTCCGTGGGGAGAGGAGCGGATCAGCGAGACACACGCTCGTCAGGGAAGGAACAGAACTTCTGATGGATAGCAGAAGTAGACAAGGCAACTCGGGATAGAAGAGTTCAAGCCGGATACCAGGAATCAATCCAAAGAGCAGGTACTCAACTCCGAGCTCGAAGGGGGCGTGGTCACTAGTTAGGGATAGTAAGTCAAGCATTGGCAATTGGGTGAGACGGCCTCTTATAGCAGGTAGGGGTCGTCACAAAAGAACTCACACTGTGAACTAACGAGGGAAGTACACATGCATCAAGGTACCGACATTTCTCCTACAAGGGCATCTGCTGCCGAAATCCTAACAGTTCTCCCACCCAAAGGCCTATTCCCGGGGCGGGGTTTTGAAGGATGGAGTGCATGGAATCTGCGAATCAACACAGGGGCATGAATATTTTCAGCAGGCTCCCAGGACCTATCCTCTGGGGCATAGCCTACCCAATCAATGAGGTACTGTATTTTGCCTCTGTGTTTGCGGGAATCTAAAATCATGTTCACTTCATATTCCTCTTCACCCTCTATGATTATTGGGGGAGGAGGCTTCTCAGGGACTAGAGGGGGTATGTATCTTTTGACTAAGGAGCAATGAAATACAGGGTGTATTTGCATGTCGTCTGGCAACTGCAGGTGGACTGTAACAGGTGTTATTACTCTCTTTACCAGATAAGGACCTATGTATCTAGGTTGTAATTTTTTAGAGCCTCTCAATCTCAGATTTCTAGTTGATAACCACACCTTGTCTCCTACTTGATAAGCAGGTTCAGGACGTCTGTGTTTATCAGCCTGTAGTTTCATGGCTTCTTTGGCTCGGTGTAATTCTTTTTTTGCGTTGTCCCAGTTGGACAAAAGAACTTTGTGATGATCTTTAAGAGCAGGGATACTCTCTAATTCTGAGGGAAGAGAAATAGGCAGGAATTTAGGGTGTTGTGCTAATGTGAAAAAGAAAGGAGACACACCAGTAGAAGAATGTGTGGAATTGTTATAGGCAAATTCAGCCATAGGGAGAGCTCGGGACCAGTCACTTGTGATTGTGGCTAACAGACAACGTAAATATTGTTCTAAAGTCTGGTTAGTTCTTTCGGTTTGACCATCGGTTTGGGGATGATAAGCGGTGGAGAGTCTGTGATCTATACCCAGTGTCTTACACATGCCTTGCCAAAATTTGGACACAAATTGGGCCCCTCTGTCTGAAATGATTATCGAAGGAAGACCATGTAATCTGATTACATGTTCTAGAAAAATATGCACTAATTCTTTGGATGTGGGTAAGTTTTTTAGAGGGACAAAATGGGCCATCTTGGTTAACATATCTACCACTACAAAGATGGTGTTGTATCCCTGACTTCTCGGGAGATCTGTAATAAAATCCATGCTAATGGAATGCCAGGGGGAAGGGGAACGGCAGTGGTTCTCAATAACCCGGCCGGAGCACAATGTGAGGCTTTTTGTCGAGCACAGGTGGAACACGAATTGACAAAGGCTATAATATCTTTGGCCATTTCTTCCCACCAAAACCATCTCTGACAGATCTTGAGGGTTTTGCTACTCCCTGGATGTCCAGCCAGTGAGCTATTGTGGCACCAGAGCAATAGTTGTTTTTGCAATGCAACAGTTGGTATGTATAATTTGTTTTTGTGATAATACAACTGGTCTCTGATCTGATTCAGGGGATCGTTTTCCCATTCTTCAGAAGGGATGGTACGGTAGTATTCTTTTAGTTTGTCTATAAACCCCAAGGGAGTGACGTCCCCATGGCATTCTACCCCTATAATTTTTTTGTCAGAAAAAAAAGGGGGATAACATTCAGGAGAGGCAACTTTCTCTGGACCAAGTCGAGAGAGTGCATCTGCCTTGCCATGTTGAGATCCAGGGCGATAAGTGATAACGAAATCATACTCACTAAAGAATGAAACCCATCTCATTTGACGGGGAGTGAGTGCTCGTGCTGACCGAAAATATTGGAGATTTCTATGATCAGAGTAGATGGTAACTATATGTGGGGATCCTAACAAATAGTGTCTCCACTCCTGGAAGGCAAGCTTGATGGCCAATAGTTCACGTTCTCCAATTGTGTAGTTCTGTTCAGCAGGCAATAGGGTTTTAGAATAGTAAGCAACAGGATGCAAGCGTCCTGTGTTAGTATCTCTCTGAGAGAGAACTCCTCCCACCGCATACTGAGAAGCGTCTGCTTCAACGTAATAAGGTTGCGTATTATCAGCATGTTTGATGACAGGAGCGGTAGTGAATCGTTCCTTTAAAATGCAGAAGGCTCGTTCTGCTTCTTGATTCCATTCAAACTGTACTCCTTTCCGCAGAAGTCGAGTAATGGGTGTTAATAATTCAGAAAAGTGATCTATAAATCTGCGGTAAAAATTGGCAAAACCTATAAAAGATTGCACCTCTTTTACTGTACAGGGACTAGACCAGTTAACCAAGGCTTCTATCTTTTTGGGGTCCATATGTACGCCTTCAGGAGATATCACAAATCCTAGAAACTCCACTCTGGTGGTATGGAAGGTGCTCTTGTCAAGTTTGGCGAATAATTGGTTTTCCTTCAGTGTTTTCAAGATTTTTGTAACGTGGATAATATGATCTTGTTCTGTTTGTGAATAAATCAGGATATCGTCGATATAGACGATCACGAAGACATCAAGGTATTCTCTTAGTATTTCGTTAACAAAAAATTGAAATGCCGCTGGAGCATTACAAAGACCAAACGGCATTACACAGTACTCAAATAACCCAAATTTGGTACGGAATGCTGTTTTCCATTCATCTCCATGTTTAATACGAATGAGATGGTAGGCTCCTCTAAGATCTATTTTGGTAAAGATCTTAGCTCCTCGTACCTGATCCAAAAGAACTGAAATAAGTGGTAGGGGATATTTATTCTTTATGGTGACTTTGTTAAGGGCGCGATAATCCAAACACGCTCGAAGACCCCCTTCTCGCTTTGGAATAAAAAAGATGGGAGAGGACACTGGAGATGTAGAGTGACGTATGAACCCTTTTTCCAGCATTTCTTCGATGTATTTCTGCAAGTATTCAGTTTCAGGTGCAGTTAGGGCATAAATACGACTAACTGGCAAGGTTGCTCCGGGTACTAAATCAATGCGACAATCATAGCTTCTGTGCGGAGGTAAGGCAGAGGCTTTAACTTCGTCAAAGACAGTTAGGTATTCCTCATAGTGCGCCGGAAGGTCAGGAACTGTGGACATTATATGTACCGCACAGCAAAGCGAACTATTCCATTCACTTGCTTCTTGGTAACAGTTTATCATGCAATGATGAGATTTTAGTGTCACTGTTCGAGTCACCCAGTCTATTTGGGGATTGTGAACTTGTAGCCAGGGAACCCCCAGGATAGCGCCGAAATTGGGGGTGTCTATAAGATCAAAGACTATAGATTCTGAATGTCCGTTATTACACACCATTACAATCGGGGAGTCTGATAGGTAATCAATCCAGATGATAACTCAGACCCATCTACCGCTCTCACCGGTTCAGGATGAGGTTTCAATAAGAAAGGGATTCCGACATCTCGGGCCAACTGAATATCAAGAAAATTCCCTGTGGCCCCTGAGTCCAATAATATAGACATGTTCTTTCGACATTGAGGAGATATCACCAAAGTAATGGACAAGGTAAAGTGTCTTGGTACTAGGGGAAGGATTTTCTTTGTAGTAGAGACCGTAGAAAAGACAACACTTGAAGAATTGGTCTCTGCTTTCTTCAAGTCTTCTAGTTTTCCTCCATATAAGTAGGAAGAATACTACTTGCGATTTTCTTAGCAACGGAACGAGGTCTGATTGGACACTCACGAGCATAATGTCCTCCTTTCCCGCAATATAAACAGAGATTGTTCTTTCTCCTCTTGTCTTTTTCTTCAGCAGACAGCGGACTCCTCAGTCCTCCAATCTGCATAGGCTCAGCAACGTCTTTAATGTCTTTCTTTTCAGGTTTTAACATATATTTAGAAAGAGTAAGACGTGATTTTTCCCCTTTCCTTTCATGGAGTCTATGATCCAACTTGACCGTCATATCTATGAAGGCAGAGCAGTCATCAGGAGGATCTACTATTTGAGACAACAAATCTTTAAGTTCATCGTTTAACCCTCGATAAAACAGAGAGGTTCTTTTTCCTCAGGCCAATGCGTTTCAGCTACCAGCCTATTAAAGTTAGTTATATACGTAAGTAGGTCCTTGGATCCCTGCCTAAGATTGAGAAGAGCATTATCGCTGGCCTGCATAAAGGTATGTTTTGAAAAAAGACTCTTCATCTTATCCTGAAATAGCATAAAGTCATATAATAATGGATCGTTGTTTTCTACCAATGGAACAGCCCAATCTGCAGCATTGCCTGCTAAATAAGATATAACAAAGGCTACTTTAGCAGCGTCGTCTGGAAACGATGCCGCCTTACACAGGAACTGTAGCTGACATTGGTTCATGAAGACGCTAAATCTAGCACTGTCTCCGTTGAACCTCTCTGGCATAGCTAGTGGAACTGGGCTGGGAGTATGAACAGTAAAGTGAACAGGAGGTATGTTGCTATCTACCCTTGTGGAGGAATTGGGACTATGGGACGGAACTGAAAAATGCGCAGGCTGAATGTAACTTTTCCGGGTCTTTGGAAGGGTACCAGGGTTCCTAGGGTCTACTGAATTCTGTGACTTTGATTGTAGTAACTCTGTCTGTAATCTCTGATTTTCAGACCTTAACCTCCCTACCTCCGATTGCAATTCAACTAGAACTGCCGCAAGTTCCTCTACTGAGGGACCTAATAAAGATGAGTGGAGAGAGGGATCTAGAGGGCGCTAGCCCCGTCAGTATTCATCTTTGCTCAGGTGGAAATAACTCTTGGGCTTGACTTTCTGTCGGGTCTGAAGTCCAATCCACGTGAGATTCCACAGGAGCAAAGAAATTAGTTCCCCCCACCTTTAGACAACAAAGCCTGGAGGAGGTATAGTAACTCACTCACAAGACGCTGCTAACCAAAAGTAAGGGGAATAACTCATAGAGTGACCACCACTCTTTCCCCAGAGATGACACCAGGTAGCGTGGTAGTGGGGAGCTGGTTCCACAGAGAAGCTAAACAAAAGAGATAACAAATAAGACTGGTCTTACTCCTCAAGAACTAAACAGTAGTCAAGAACATTAATGCATGTCACTTCCCAACATATGCAGTTCACTTACCAGTGATAGAGTCCCAGGATATTCTGATATTTCTCAGCGTCCTATGAGCGCATAACCCAGGCCCAATCGATGAAAGACCAGGAAGTGCAGGTAAGGGAATACTGAGAAGATGAACTACTAAGGGACAACAAACACAACCACTCACTTCCACAACCACTCAAGGTCACGTTGGGTGATTCAAAAGAGGGAGAGTCCCCTAGTTTGTTAAGGGGAGTGGGGATTCCAAGAATTACTGACCGGCTCCGTAGGGAAAGGAGCGGATCAGCGGCACTCACGCTTTCACGAAAGCGGGAGAGGAAAAGACGGCGTGGCGCGCTGGCCGGCTCCGTAGGGAGAGGAGCGGATCAGCGGCGCACACGCTTTCAGAAAGCGGGACTGGAAAAGATGGCGTGGCGCGCTGGCCGGCTCCGTAGAGAGAGGAGCGGATCAGCGGCGCACACGCTTTCAAGTAAGCGGGACAGGAAAAGATGGCGTGGCGCGCTGGCCGGCTCCGTAGAGAGAGGAGCGGATCAGCGGCGCACACGCTTTCAGAAAGCGGGACAGGAAAAGATGGCGTGGCGCGCTGGCCGGCTCCGTAGGGAGAGGAGCGGATCAGAGGCGCACACGCTTTCTCGAAGGTGGGTCGGCAATAGATGGCGTGACGCGCTGGCCGGCTCCGTGGGGAAAAGAGCGGATCAGCGGCACAGACGCTTTCACGAAGGCAGGTCAGCAAAGGAAGGCGTGGCACGCTGGCCGGCTCCGTGGGGAGAGGAGCGGATCAGCGAGACACACGCTCGTCAGGGAAGGAACAGAACTTCTGATGGATAGCAGAAGTAGACAAGGCAACTCGGGATAGAAGAGTTCAAGCCGGATACCAGGAATCAATCCAAAGAGCAGGTACTCAACTCCGAGCTCGAAGGGGCGTGGTCACTAGTTAGGGATAGTAAGTCAAGCATTGGCAATTGGGTGAGACGGCCTCTTATAGCAGGTAGGGGTCGTCACAAAAGAACTCACACTGTGAACTAACGAGGGAAGTACACATGCATCAAGGTACCGACATTTCTCCTACAAGGGCATCTGCTGCCGAAATCCTAACAGTGAGTGCCCTTCCTTTCTGAGTCTTAGCCATCTTGTTCCTTTGTACAGGCTTCCCCTTTGGATCCCTTTTCTCCTCTGACTTCCCGTGTGATCCTGGGCAGCGCTGTACTCCTCTCTCTGTGTACGTTTTCTACCCCGTTCCCAGTCCTTGCCCAAGTCCCTGACTGTGTTCCCGACATAGTCCCGGACAGTCCCTGACAGACACGTACGCACACTGTATAGTAACTGGAGCGATAGTGGATAAAGTGTGGAAAAAAGAGGTTTCTTTAAGTTGTCGAGTAGGTAGGGATGCAGTGGCCTCCCAGCTGAGCCTCTTTGTGGGGAAAAGGAGCACACGGTGAGGGACGATTAGAGCCAAAGCCTGTTAGCTGTCTCCCAGCCAAGTAGGTCCATTCAGCCCTTCATCCTCCTGAGGTCGATAATTTAAGTACCATCAAGTTCAGCAACAGACACCTGTCATCCAGTGCCAAGATACCTTTCGGGTGTTGGGCGCTCAAATACAGGTTTGGGTTGGCACAGCAAGGGTCAACCTCTATGTTTGTTGACTAGATGAACAAACATAGCTCAATAAGGGATAACACAGGAGAAAGCTTTATACAGTGGATACCCGGACCACATGTATTGCAAAGGTGGCCTTATGTCAAAAGAAGGTACAAGCAAGAATTTCAGACAACGGCCTAGGATCACACAATGTAGTCAAGCAGGGCTTAGGGGCCTCCAATTCTTAAGGCCCTCCCATCAGAAGGTGTACCGTCATGTATAGACTAAGCCAGCAGCAGCACGCCCAGTTGGTGCTAGCTAGTCTTGAGTCACAGGCAAGTGCGTCAAATTAACTGATCCATGTACCTAGGTCACGCACATTAGGCAGAGGGGTTCCAGTAGGAAACACATACATGGGGACGGCACCAGTACATGAAACTGTAGCAGTTAGATCCCGACATAATGTCACCGCACCACGCATATTGTTACAGTTAATCAGCCTTTGAGTAATATCAGCTGTGTGCTTCGGTCGCCAGCAGCTGCTCACATGGTAGCAGTAAGCAGCCTGGGAAGGCTGGGGGGCAAACACCACAGATAAACGAAACAGGCAATATTACTGTAAGAAAGGAGGGATTCACGGCAAGTCGACGAGGACTCCCTGCTTAAGGTCACATATTTCTAAGCTCATCGGATTGTTGAACCTTTACACATCATAGTAGGATAGTCTCCAAGGTTGAACAGGCTATTGGCTATGCCTTGCCAGGACATTGACACCGTTCACACGAACGGGAGCCTACATAAGGATAAAATGCTGAAAACACGGACCGGGGTACGTTTGGCTCAAACATCCTCTTCACCAAGCTGCAGGGCGGCAGGTTGTTGCCATTTGTCTGTGAATCAGGCAAGCACAGTAAGGGATCTGTATTAAGTAACGAGGTTACTTGCAGGGAGGCCGATTGGACCCAGCGGACCCACATAAGGTGGATTAAAAGGGGACTAGAAAGAAGCCGAACACCAGCCTTGATTCGGTTGAGGGCAATCAAATCCGGGGACAACTAAGTGAGTTAGGTACATTGCTGATTCAAGCAACAAGGGTCACAGAGGGTTAGCAGGTAGGGTGCATCTGTGATTGGACTGCAGTTAAGCATGCCTGGTGGGCGGCGTAAGCTGTCACTTCAAGAAAGGGTGCGGTGTCGGCAATGGTGGGGACAATACACACATTCCCTACCAGATTTGATACCATCTTTGTGTTTGCCTTGGGTTCAGCGACCAATAAGGGCGTTGCTAATGTCTAGTCAAACACAGCAAAGTATTGCACCATGGAACTGAAGGTAGGTTTCAGGCTGCTCCAGTTAAGCACAAAATCCCCAGCCCTGCCTTAGTAGCTAGGCTGTATGGGGAAGTGTCAGTGGACAAGGGTTCGGCTGTCAAGCATTATAAGGCTACAATGTAATAAGAATACTGGGCATGTCCATTATTCAGGGAAATTCATATCTGGAAGGAGCAGGTAAACTTCCACTGCTGGGGCAGTATGCGATTATCAGTGTGAACCCCCAAAGTTTGGGGAATAGCAAGTACGGGGGTAAAAACAAGGGCTTAGTCTTCAGGGCTGAGGTGCGTTGGAGCACCATGTGTTAATATGTGAGCAGTACAACTTCCGAGCAAACTAAGTGCAACCTGGCGTAGCACCATGTGCTAATAAATGTGCAGTGTGATTACTGAACAAACTAGGTGCAACCTGGCGTAGAACCTATAAATGGTGGGTAGGGTTGTGGGCTACTACTCGGGTGGGGACACCAGCATGGCGACCCAGCAGCTGTCACAAGTCTCCCCCTGTGCCCGCCCTTTGACCCTCCCCAGGGGTTCCATATTTCTCTTGGTACCGCACATGGTCATCACTGAACCTCCAAAGTTGTACTTGCCAAGCAAGGGGGTAATCAAGGGCTTGGTCAACCCCCATTATGGAACTTCACATAATGGTACACAGTGAACAAGGGAGTTTACCACGCAGAAGCCTGGTCAAGAGGAAAGCACTACTTTTAATTCCTGTGGTAATATCGCTGGTTGGCGCTGTACTCCCATACAACGGAGGTATGCGGGTAGAGAGAAGGGCATTGTTAGGCCACAATTAATAACTGTTAACAATTATACCGATGGCCTGGAGGCTCATGACGTGTTTAGCAACCTTGCATTTCTTTATTGTGCCAGGGTCATGGGTCTGGGTGATTGGCCAGTCGTGCATCTTGAGAGTGGCAAGATGGGCGGAAAGTAGGAAATGGAGGCATGGGTTTTCCGCCACTGAGATAATTTGGTTGGGGTTCCCAGGCATGCGCTGGAACAGCTTGCTGAAGAAGCTGTGGCACAGACTAGGGGGGGGTCTCCCCTCCCAACATCATGGTCATACACCTGGGAGGCAATGATTTGACCCTCATGGGTAGGAGGGAACTGCTGCAAGAAATGAAATCCTCCATGTGTAAGTTAAGCAACCAATTGGGGGCATGTGAGTTATGGTGGTCAGAGATAACCCCACGTTTAGTGTGGCGAGGGGCCCAGTCAGGGGATGCCGTGGAAACCTCACGCAGGAGAGTTAACAGTGCCATGCGCAAATTCACTGAACAGAGGGGGTTTGGCTTTATCAGGCATGGTCTGCTGCATGCCAAGTCCACAGGGTGTTTTGAAGAGGATGGGGTTCACTTGTCTAGCGTGGTCATGGACTTGTTTTGCTGGACCTGGGCGAGGCCCTGGAATCAGCAGGATGTAAGTAAGAATGCCTGCCTTGGTGGGGGGCCCTGGTTGTGACTGTGTCCACACCCAGAGCTGTGGCGGAGTTACAGGGCGATCCAGAGGCTGAAAGGTACATACGGGTACCCTCTTCAGGAGCACAACAAGGGTGTAAAGGCCAAATATCCACAGGAAGTCCTCGCGGTGGACCCTGGAGGAGCGACGGCGCCCCGTTAGTCCTACGGGCGGTTCTAAACCTGAGCAACCGGGGGCTGCTTGGATAGGCTCCGCCCCCCTCAAGGGGCGTGAGTAATTGGGTGGACTGGCGGTCCACAGGTGGGAAGGGGTAAACCCTCCCCCAAAATTGGTAAGCACCGATTGGTTAGTGCCACAGTGCAATTTGGCTCTTCAGGTGGGCAGGCAGCAGAGGGGCTGCCTGCCCTTGGATCGCTTGTAAGTTGACCCACCATGTTGGCATATTTCGGTATGCAAATAAACCTGCAGCAATTTTCTCCACGAAAAAAGGTGTCTTGTGTGTTTATTTCATCAGGAGATTGCTGTATGTGTGATGGAGAGTGTGTTGCCGATATTGGCACTATGTGGCTGCCCGTTTCCACGCAGGGGGCCCCCATAAGAGGGCGGCCGCCTTAGTGCCATATGATGGCACACGGCAACAGTCTAGTGCTGTAGGTACCCCCTCTGGGTCCGGCGCGCCCCGCGTCATTTCCGGCACGCTGGTGGGCGGGGAGCCAGGTATAAGTACCTCTCCCGCCCACCTGGCGATCTCTTTGGCTGCAATCCTTCACGCCGTTTCCCTCCTTAGCGCTTACCCGGCGTATATACAGGGGGTGGGGTGGGAGAGGCTGTTAACTTGTTATTTTGTATTGCAGGCGGAGTTACAGGGTGATCCAGAGGCTGAAAGGTACATAGGGGTACCCTCTTCAGGAGCACAACAAGGGTGCGACGGCGCCCCGTTAGTCCTACGGGCGGTTGTAAACCTGAGCAACCGGGGCTGCTTGATACACTACGCCCCCCTCAAGGTTCGTGAGTAATTGGGTGGACTGGCGGTCCACAGGTGGGAAGGGGTAAACCCTCCCCCAAAATTGGTAAGCACCGATTGGTTAGTGCCACGGTGCAATTTGGCTCTTCAGGTGGGCAGGCAGCAGAGGGGCTGCCTGCCCTTGGATCGCCCGTAATTTGACCCACCATGTTGGCATATTTCAGTATGCAAATAAACCTGCAGCAATTTTCTCCACGAAAAAAGGTGTCTTGTGTGTTTATTTCATCAGGAGATTGCTGTATGTGTGATGGGGAGTGTGTTGCCGATATTGGCACTATGTCAAATAGGTTTATTGTACCTCACGAACGGTATAAATTGTCGGCCAAAACTTCTGTGCAACAAGACTTTCTTCAGAGGCTATTCCCTCGATACTCTCACGGCAGCTGAATTTAATTAAACCAACTTGTTCCTGTTTTGCCAAACGCTTCTTGTCTTTTCATTTTTTTAGCGTAAATTCATATCCAAGAAACAAATGCATCACTGCAGATGTTTGGGTGTGTGTGTAACCAGAGAGTCACAAGAATGAATCCTGGTTGGAGCAGTGGGAAATAATGACTTTTGCACTTTTAGTGCTCTATGTCCCAGCCTTTAACAAAAAGCAGTGTTAATATGTACATTGCATTACCTCTCAAGCTTCCAAGTGACGCCAATTAAAGCCAAAACAGGCTCCCAAACAACCTTTACACTTACTGATTAACCAGTTGCACACATTACATTTCTTTCAGGTAGCAAGCACACTGGTGAGAAGGATTGTTTCTTCTTTAGCTATCCCTCCCTTGGCTCCACGGCTTTCCATTTCAGCCGAGGCATCTCAGCTGTCAGCGATTAACTGGCCTTTGTTGGTTGTTTTGTGACAAAAAGCAGGGTTATTGTTTTTGTTAAATTTGAAAAGCATGAGCGAAGAAGCAACCTGAAGGCTGTAACGAGTAATAAAAGTATTCCAGAGGCTCTCCCACTCAGGAGAGCCTACAATATGGCGGGGAACCTGGGGGCCATGCATAGAACCGTGGCGTTTCACCCCAGGACCTGGTTTGTGCTGGGGGCGCGGATTGGGCCAGATAGGGCGCTGTCCCGGAAGCACTAAAGTGCTTCATGGGTAGCGCGACCCAGACTCTGCCCCTATTTAGAGAGCTGTGCAGCGATGAGCAGGTCTCTTTGCTCTGCGCACCGCCAAGGAATAACATGCTCCACACGGTTCCTGATACCTCCCGCTGCTAGACACCTCAGTGCTCTGCCGGTAGCCGAAACGGGCTTGAGAGATTTTCTCGCCTGACCGGAGAGTCAGTATCAGTGTTGCCAGATTTTGAGACCCATCCCAAGCCCAAAGCCACTCAAGTATAAGCCCAAATTCAGCCCAACGTAGACCAGTCTCAGCCCAAAAACCAGCCCAAAGTAGCAAGTCTCAAATTATGCAGAAATAGTCATCAGAAACCATTTTAAGGACAAATATACATTCTATTCAATATACAGATAGTGGGAGGGAGTTAACTGTGCACATGCCTTAATGCTACTCATTTTTAAGACCAGTCCTCACTGTGACTTTGTAACGTGAAACAGACACTTGTAAAAACTATGGAGGATAATGTATTTGCTGGAGGGATCCATGTTTTGTCTAGTCCCAGTTTTTCATTTATAGATAAAGGCCAAGTTAATGGGCCATCAGGCCTCCGTTCGATCGAGTGGACTGAAGGAAACTCACACTTAAATGTAAATGCAACGGAGGGAAACAAAAGTACACTGCTTATCTCTTCATAGGTACTTAAGAGAGGCACAGGTACTTAAGAGAGGCATGCTTGACTTTTTTCAGTCCCTTTATGTAAGTGCATGAAATTTAAAAATGTCAGATGTGTTGGTCTGTCCAAGTATTTACACAGAATTTAAATAGCACAATTTTATTTTTTATAGCGCTACTCAACGTAATGCAGGGTGTCAGAGTGCTTTACATACCATACACATTGACAATAAATCATGCAAGTGTGTAAATCATTGTACAAGATGTGTTGCATGACTCGGTGATGATTAAAAGATGTAGCAGTCACATATCCTACATAGCTCACTGTGCAATATTAAAAGGCTTACTAATTATGAACTGCAAGTAACAAAAGGATCTGTGTTCAAAGCAGTAGCCCACTAACCTAGCTACATTAAAAAAAAATCTGTCATCTGCATACTACATGAGGTGCTTTGCAGGAGACACATTAACCTTCTAAACTACTTTGATTCAGATCTGGGACTACACAAAACCGAGATCTCTCCAACAAACGTTTTAACCTCCAGAGTTCTCACCAACTATTATTCCCTGATATTTACTGGGCACCTCTGCAGATGCCTTAACCCCATAAAATGTTAGAAAACGCAGACTTTGCAACCAATTAAGCATAACAGATCTACTACCATGTGCATTATGACATTTAACAAATTTTGCTTTAGACTTGTTCTGAAAGTGGCCTCGCCGGGTCGCCTGTCCTTGCCCGATCACACTAAGGGACTCATTTATGCACAGGGAAACATGCATATTAAAACTGCATACATAAGTAATGGAAACTTATACATTTGGTCTGTGGAGTGAAGTGGCGTGGAGTATTGTACCTTAGCAGCAGACTAAGAATATTTGGGGATTGAGACCCCCTGAAAATTAAGTTTTAGGAACAGACCTGCAACATGGGAAAGGGTGGAAAAGAAATTAAACACAAGAGAATATTTCACATTTTCCTAGCCAACAATTGCCTCTTTTTCAGATAAGTTGAACGGGGTCATGTTGGTCTTTAAAAATCTGCTGCCCCTATCGCTACGACCACTGCAGTGAATTTGTGCTTGGCTGCCCCTTCCTGATTGCCAGGCAGAGATCCACATCTCCTGGGCCCCCTCCCCCTGAGAATGAGATTGCATTGGCATTTGGAATTGGCACCTGCGGGGGGGGGGCGCGCAAAGTTCAGCGAGAGGCCGCGGAGGCGTCCCACCCATGTGGACCCCACGGCCACGACTGCAACATACCCCTTTGACAGATTGCTTAGAGCGCACCCTTCCTTACTGGCCGGACCAACTGTTGCGTGCCTACCCGATGGGCATGGCCCGTGGCGGCATCAAGGACCATGCTCACATCTTTTGCTGCCACTGCCTAGTGCCTGCCCAAGCTACTTTCACATTAGTAGCTGGCCTTCTGTGCGCTCCCTGATTGGGATGGGACTTGCACCACCTGCTGCTTGGTGTCCCTGATGCCCTGGGGAACTTCCTCCCTATCTGTGCCATACTGACATTGCATCTCAGCCTCCACCCAAGCCCACCTTGTGCTACGCTAGTGACTGGCGGCACCGGCGACCCTGCTCTGCTGCGCTAACGCTTACAAATACAATTGGTGTCCTACCTTGCTCCGCACCAGACACTTGTGGACTCACTTCACTGCAAGCCAGGCCCCGGTCTCTCGGTCAGACTGACACTCAACCACGGGGCCACAGCAGCACACAGGCCAGGCCAGGTGGCCGGCCCAGCCGAGGCCCAGTGCACGCCGTCTCCGAGCCCGACTCCGCGTGGGTGGGGTGAGGGGTCAGGTCAGGTGAGCGTGCTACTCCGAGTCTCCACTCCGTCGTCCGTCCAGGCAGCGAGTGAGACTTCGGAGTCTGGCCAGACTCGGGGACCTCAGTGGGACAATAAGGAGTAGTAAACCAGCAGGACAGCCAGGAGGAGGACTGTGTGTCGCAGGCTCGCAGCAATCAAATCACCACCAGAGCGGGCCACGATAACACAGTCCCACGCGTCCAGCGAGTCCGGTCCACCACCGTCCGTCAGCAGCCAGCAACAGGGCCCTGCGCGCCGCCTATTCCGAAAAAGAGAGCGGCGAGCGCGTGGGCATTAAAAAGCACCGTGCGGGGGCTGGCCAAGAATGATGCCCAGGGCCATCATTGGTAGCGCTTTCGCGCGCTACAAGATTGACGGCCCTGGGGACCCACAATTCGGCCCGCGACACACTACTACTAAGTTAGGTGGTGGGTGTGCAACGCTGCGCATGCAGCAGGTGCGCTTGCACTTACACGTAACGTGCAGCCGCCTCTCGTCACGTGTGTGTGTGGGGGGGGACAACTCGTGTGTGTGTCGTTGTTGATGCTCATTGCTCACTGGTAGGGTGAGGGTCATGTGCGCACAGACTGGCCAGTCAGGGGGTCCTCCTCCAATCAAGTCACCAATGTCAGCGCGCGCTGCGCACTCATTCGCCAAATGGACCGCCAACACAGATGCGCTACTGTGATAGGCGCACGCCACGGACTCGTCGTGGTCGGCGCCGCCCCAGCCAGTATTTTGCGCACACTGGCTTTAATTCAGCCCAAAAAGTAGTCCCCCGCCAGGTAGGGGTTTTCCCCGCACAAACGGGAAAAATGTCGCCCAATTGTGCGGGAAATAGCCCAATCTAGCAACACTGGTCAGTATAGGTAATTAGACTCTCGCGATGGCTCCTGAGGGTGCGTGGGGGGCTGCAAGGTAAAGGTGGGTGCAGCAAGGCCTGTCGCAGCCTATTGTATTAATTTTGGGCATAATTAGGCACTTTTGGAGTGCTTTTTAGTGCGTTTTCTGGGACAGAATCAAGCATTTAGAGTGCTTTTGGTGTTTTTTGGGGGCATTTTATTCACTTTAGAGTGCTTTTGGGGCATAATTAACCACTTTTAGAGTGCTTTTTGGGGCAGACTCGAGCTTTGAGAGTGCTTTTGGTGCTTTTTTGGCTGTAATTTTCCCTGTGAGTTATAGCGGGTTACTGGCAGTAGGGGCTGCGACGTGGCAGCAGTGGTGTTTAAAGAAAAAAAGAAAAGGGAAAAAGAACATTTCACTTACCTGCCGGCCGTCGCCTCTCCTCCGTCCTCTTCGGTCAATGCAGGAAGCGCACAGGTTCCCAGACTCACCTAAGTCTATCACGACGCTGCTGTCATCAGCATCGTCATGATTTATCCGAGCAGCCTGGTTCGGTGCTCCTACAGGTAGTGGGAGCATGTGTATGTTCTCTACCCGGCTGCGCATGTCTTTTTGGCTGGCCCAAGACTGCCGGCCAAACCATCATTCACACTTAGAAAGTGCCCACCACTCCTCTCCCCACTCTGTGGGCAGCCCAGCCCCACCTGCCCTGCCCTCCCCATGCCTAAAAGAAACACAACAGAGCCAGAACTGAAAAATAAAACGATAATAACATGGTGTTATCATAAATTTTTTTTTCTTGTGGGGCGATACTCCCCCTTAGCGGAGGAGCCGCCACTGGTTACTGAGGTGGAAAGCCTCTGTAGCCATTGGAGAGTTTCTGTGCCTGGGGATTTGCCTCAGTTAGAATTTGTGATCCGGGTGAACTGCAGGGTGATTGGATTGGATTTCAAGACATAGTCCACTAGAATTGCTGTGATTTTGTGGTGTTTTTCCTTGTGAGTGAGGCTGTTAGTGGCAAGGGTTTGCCCTCAGCTAACCTTATAATGATCTCTGCGAAGATGCCAGGTGGAGCTAGGAAGGGCGCCAAGCGAGCATGTCCTGGAAGTAGTATGGAGGAAATATTGCATAGATTGGAGTGCAGGATAGATGCAATGAATACAATTTTGGCGCTTGTGTACCCACAGGGCCCACAGGGCAGGCTGCTAGTAGAGTCAGGAGTGGCAGCTGAAAGGCCTGGAAGGCTAGGGGTTGCACCATGGATGGCATTCCCCCCAGTGAAGAAGCGGGGTAGGGGACAAGGGACAAGTAGCGAAGGGGGTCTAGGACCGTGGGTAACCCCTGAGGTTGTGCGGGTGGGCAGTGTAAGTGGTGGTGAAGGTCAGGGTAGCTCCCCTGCCGGTGGCGAACAGCATCATTGTACAGAACAGTAAAAGCTGCATAGCAATTGCGGTCACGCAAGCAGGCAGTGCGGGGCAGCCGGAGTTGGTAGCGATTCTAGCAAGTGTTTTGCCTTGACTGTCAAAAGTAGGGGTATTGTCTGCACCATTATTGGGGGGTGCATTGGCAGGAGTAGCAGAGAGCAACCATGTCGAAGGGGCCTGGAGGCTGGTGGCCCATTTGGATTGCATAGATTTTACAGGGTACATAAGGGCAGGTGGTAGTGGTAGGTGCTTCAGCTGTGCAGGTGGTGCAGGAGTCAGTAGGGGCTAGTACCTCACAAGCAAGTAATGGAGCACAAGCAGTACCGAAGCAGCCGGGGTCCTTCCTCTTCCCAATAAATGTATGTTGGCACCAATGCTGAGCATGGGTTTGGGGGATGTGCATTCTGAACATGATCAGATGGGCAGGCACGTGTCTACAGATATTAAAGAGAAGATTTGAAAAGGAAATTATGTAGATATGTGTGAGTTAATTGTGGATGTGTCTGAGAGGGAGGAGAGCAAGGAGTGCTTGCATTCTAGGGAGTGTGGGCATTGGGCTTACAAGAAAAGGGTGGAGGAGACATTGATGAATTGGGTCAAAGGTTCTCGATTTCCCAGGCAATCATGGCAGAGCGATTCCCAACCATGGGGGTACAGTTGGTTGCTACTAGTATAGGCTAGTCTGTGCACATGATGAGTTTGGAGCCACGGCATAGAGGGACTATGACAAAGAATTTAGGCATATGAAGGCTAGTGACCCACTTTAGGGTGGTATCAATCGATGTGAATGGATGTTTGCGCTTCATGAAGCCACAGAAGGTTGAGGCCACCCCAAGCCAGCCCTTTCGAGTGGCTTCAGGGGCAACTGGTAAGTCGTGGGCGGAGCAAAGAAGGGCGGTCATACTGGGACTTCAATAAAAGATCTTGCTCCAGAGCCCCAGGGCTGTGCAAATTCAAGCACTGTTTTTCTTTCTGCGGCCTAACCTCACACCCTGAGTCAAAGTGTTTTAAAAAGACTAAAGGTAGAGGCTCCAAAAAGCAGGAATGAGCAACCACTATTGGTCAAGGCTTCCTCTCTTACAAATTAGATGCGCAAAATATTCTGTATGCTCAAATTCCAGGAGTGGGGGATAGAGTAATACCAAACGCTAAACATATATTGGGACTGATACTAGCTGCACATGAGGTTCTGGGTTCAGCACATGCAGGGATCAATGCTATAGTTTTGTTACTGAAGCAGCGCTATTGGTGGCCAGGTCTTACAAAACAGACCAAGGACTTTGTCCTTAAATGCGACATCTGCCAGCAGATAAAGGGTTCCACAGTGACACGTCCACCACAAACACCTTTTATTGATCTCAGACAAACCTCTCACATGTGTCTATTTGGATCACTGCGGCCCTCTACGTTCAGACAGGGCTTACAAGTACATCTTGATGGCAGTAGATTCATGTACTATATTCCTGTGGATTTGACCTCAGTGTTTGGCTGACGCTCGATCTGTTATAAAGGATTTGAGAGTCTTCATCAAGACATACGCAATTGCCACACTACATTCCAACCAGGGCCCAGTGTTTAGCTCTCAGGCTTACAAAGAAGCCAAGAGAAGTTTGGGTGTGACCTTGCGGTACTCCTCCCCCTATCATCCTGAGGGAAATTCGGTAGTTGAGAAGAAAAACTGTGACTTAAAGCAATCCTTAACAGCGAGAGTATTAGGCTTGGGCAGCAGTTGGGTCAAGCACCTGTATGGGGTCCAGGGGGCACTTAATAACATGCCAAGAAAATCCCTGGGGGGGCAGACACCCCATGAGCTCCTGTTTGGGGTGAGAATGTGGGTACCCGACCTCGATAGTGTCAGCACAGTGGCGGCTGAATCTCCATCTGACCTCAATGATCATTTGGATGTTTTACAGGGCCTGAAAGAATTTGCAGCTTTATATAAAAATGTCCAAGTAAAACTCGCTGCTACTGGTGAAGTGAAAATGGTAACAGCAGCACCTGCCTGGGTCCGGTAGGTTGGAGACCTGGTCAGAGAGAAAATTGTGTTCAAGAAAGAATTTGGGCCATATTACAGAGCACCTGTACCTGTCCTAGCTGTTGAAGGAACGAGAACTGTCGTTCTTCCGCCCCTTGCCGGCCTTTGAGACAAAAGGGTTGTCTCAATTGATCTGATCAAACCACACTATGTGGCCGATTCTAAACAGTAGGCCTTGTGGGCTCCTGGGTAGCTGCCGCACTCCTCTCGCTACCATGCAGGAAGTTCAGATAGAAGCTTTATTAGCAACAGAAGACTCCACTCTCCAAAGAGAATGCGCAAGCAACAATGAAATGATGCTTCTACCAGTTAAAACAACCACAACTATACGGTCAAGTACAGAAATTTCAATCCGAAAAATTTACGACGTCCATGTCAGTATGCCACAGAACGAGACGTCAACCAGTTCCAGTTCCACAAAACCTGCTGAGGTGCCAGGGATAGACCAGACGGCGTCTGGCTACTTCGTGCGTTATGATGACTTCTCATCGGATCCAAGTGAACCTGAGCTGCCAACACCACCACTCCTTTTCAAGCTTCGAGTTTATGCTTTCTATTTCTGGCTGAAAAAGACTTACTTCATTGTTCCCTGGATACATCTATGGATTACAATTGGGTTACTTTTCCTGGTACTTTGGATTGGTATAGTAACAGTCTTTTTCCTACTTCTGAATGGACACTTTCTCCCAGAACGCTCTACAGTACAACTTGTGAACTTGGTCCTAAAGCCCCATGCATCACCACATCGTGAACAAAGAGACTTGTCCCGGGTGAACATTTCAGCAGTTCCAGTACCGAAGGAATTGTATGGGACAGGGTATCGTATGATGCATATGGTCCTACTAAACTTTTGAAAATTCCATATTTGTTTAAAATTTCTTTAGATGACATCATCACCTCTAGTACTTTCTCTGATGATTGGGACATTTAAACTGTGTATAGTTTGCTTTCCGATTTAGAGCAATCAGCTGCATTTTCTAATGATGAATTGTATGATGGCACTAGTAATTTTGGAGACATGTTCTGTTACCAACATTATGATCACCATTTTTCACAAAAAGCCAGTATCCCACGCGCTGTTTATAATTACACACAATGGGAAAATTGCCCAACACCCCCGAAAGGTAGTTCAAAGACTTTTGCCCAAAACATCGCATATTTTTCAGGGTTCGACACATCTGACCCAGCCTCATATATTATTGTAGGCTTGCACCGACACCTGCGAAGAAAAATATGCTAACAAACACCAAGCTGATATTGTAGGAAAGTGGGTTTCTGTTGCAGTAACCCCCCCCCCACTTTTTGCCAGACTTCTGATGCACTTTGACTTGATGTGCCCTGCCAGTGTTCTTTCCCAAAACAGTACCTTTGTACCCCCAATTGTCACCACTCTGGCCACATGTAAGTGGGTACCAAGGGCACTGTGACCAGGGAGGGCCTCTAAGGGCTGCAGCACATATTGTGCCACCCTTAGAGGTCCTGCATACCTGCAGAGGTCCTTAAGACACACACACTGCTATTGCAGGCTGTGTGTTTTGGTGCAGAGAAAAGTGAAGAGTCGGCATGGCACACAGGTATGCAACCAACTGCCTATGGTATAGGTAAGACACCCCTTTAGCTGGGTACACTATACCACTGGTGAGGGTGTCTAAGTCCATTTTTAGACATTGTAAGTGCAGTAAACCCATGAAGAGTATTGTTGCGGGGATTCTGCTCATACACAGAACTATGCCAAGAAAACAGGACCTCAGTAAATAGGGGTGTACCTCCTATCACCTTGGTACCCAAAATCCCAACCGACTAGCAATAGTGTCTCATTCGGTCTCCTACAAATATCAAGAAGCTACGAATGTTTAGACAACCCAGAACACGAGCACTCCCAACTCACCTCAGAGTCGCGGGAACAAGACACTCTTTCGCTCTCACGTACTTGTCCACAATAAAAATAATCAGAGTCACTAAATAAGTTAAAAATGTTTAATTTGACTATAGTGATCCATGATACAGTATGCGAACCACAACTAGCAGCAAAATGCATAAAGCAAGAATCATTAGCATTGTTACAATACCATAGAATATAAAAGGAGTCGTCATTTTATAAAGACTGTGAAAAAGGCTAAATAACTGGGCCTAATCACCCTCCCCAAGGCAGTAAGAAGTTATTTTATATAACAGAAGATCTCTAGGCGTTATTAGCAGACCCCTACCTGAAAGCCTAAACCCAAGGGTTTACATCATAGGACAGCAGCGCTCAGCTCCATGGAACGGCTTTCTTCGAGTGTGTTTCAAAAACATGCAACAACGTTATATCAAAGCACGATTCTTCCGCATTGCAGCTGTTGGTTACATGTTTTGTCTAGGTAATAGGGACTGACCAGAACAGAATAACAAGAGACATTGTTGACCGACCTTGCACATTATGTTCAGATAGAATTGAAGGGAAGGCTGAGAACGTGAAAAACAATCTGTTATCATGTACAGGGCAGAGGCAAAGTGTCGCGAAAACAAACGCTTAGCAGAGGCGTGCGCAAAAGCGCCAGCATAGGGCAAGCAAAACTCATGCTAACTTAGCAATGTGGACAATGTGCCTTAGGGCCATATAACCCCATATAACACCCTCCCCCTGGTAAGTCAGTAGGACATAGACATAGACAGAAGAATGAATACAGAGTTCAAAAAGTCAGACATCGTGTAAAATATTGGTGAGGAACTTCCTAAAAAAACCAGATCGGTGGAAAAAGGGAAAGTTCGATGAAAAGCTAAAAATACTTTGAGCATGAAAAAAAAAAAATCTTTAATGTAAGTCAACGAAGTAGGGACAACACCACCAGTCAATCCATGAAGGTTTGGGTGCCAAGGAATGTAATTCCCTCCAATAGGTCATCTTTGTTATTGGTAGAAAAAAGCGACGACATCCAATTAAGCAAGTCAAAGAAACATTCATGTTCCGCACAAGCAGGAGCTTCCAGAAGTAGAAACGGCAAACTTGTGTCGTATTCAAGAAAACTACGTTGTAGGAAGGTCTGTGCAGCCGCACAGATATCCCATTGATCCAAGATTCCAAGTAAAGCTGCACGCGCCATTTGACCATCCACAGAACATGCCTCGTCATGTGTCTCTAAGGGACCCATTAACCGGCTGAAATCAGGGATTGGACACCACGTGTTTGATAAGCAAAGTTCCATCGCCCAGGAGGAATGACATCCTTTGCAATGAAGCACTGGCTGAACGCAAGTAAAGTAGGCAAAGCGGAAAGTCACATCGTAACTCACGCCAAGCGTTGCTAAGGGCAAGCATCCAAAAGCCTCATATAGGCGATTACGGTACAGTTGAAGCTGGTTCGGCCTGTGCAGAGCCACAAAGTGAGCAGCCATTGCGAAACACAAGGAGAAGAAGCAGGACACCAGCTGCGAGCGCCAATATTAAGGGGAACCCTCCGAAGATGCTGGAAAATATAGAATGAATAAAAGCCGGTATTACCCCGAATATAGTTTGAAAGGAAGAGACCAGGCCCGATCCCACACATTTAAAGAAATGGGTAAGGCCTGTCGTATCAGATGCATTAAATATTTGGTGAATTAGTTCCCCAAAATGAAGTGGGAGGTTAGTGTTAAGAAGCGACTGTATCTCGCTCGAGGTCCCGGCCACCTGCAATCTGAATGACTCACGGGCGGAAGTGAGGGCCACCTCCTGTTGGAATAAAAGGGCTTTGAGCCTGCTCAACTTGTTGAACTCTGTTTTCAAAGTCGGAATGGAAGGCCAAAGCGAAGAATCTAAACTCCCTTGCGGGGCGGGAAAAGGACATTGCTACAGCAAGTTACGCACTGGGAAACAGTTACCAAATATGGGACACCCGCCCGCAAACCACAGCAGTCTTGATTGTTTAAAATGAGAAAGCTGCCGTTAGTCAGCAATGTAAAGACGGGCGTGATGGATGGTACTGGGGTCCCTTTTAAAAAGCAAGCCAGATTGGGCGCTGACACGTTACACTCGCCGTGCAACTTAACGTGTTTGCACACAAGAGAGTGACCCAGTACTGAATCACACTCCTCCCCTGTGAGGAAAACTTCTTTATCCTCCCTCAAACACCGATAAGCAAAGGGCAGGACCCATAATTCATGCAGAAAAGCAGTGGCAAGCGGTTCAAAGCGGCCAACAGGAAAGTGTTGCATACATGATTTAAACTGAAAAAGTGAAAAGGGCAAAGTGATAACGCCATGAATTAACCAAACAGCAGAGTCCGTTTCCGCTACAGAGAATGGCAAAGGCTCCAATTGTTCAATATGTAACAGCGTATATACAGCATCTTTCATGGACATAAACTTCTGTTTATCAGTCAGGTTAAAAGGCAAGAATAAAGCAGTGGCATTCAAATAATCCCAAGGCACTTTACCCATTTTTAGTGTCTGCAACGTCCAAGCAAATTGCATGACCGACCTTAACTGATTCTGACCATGATATAACACAGAAACATCACTTTGCACAATATCTATTACAGAAGAAACAATATTGTGTAAGGTATAAATGCGTGAAGAAAGCGTATTAATGCTGTTGTCTACTACAGCAAGGACTTTTTCCAAGTTTGCCTGGTCAATTTGACGCAGACGGAAGGCAGCTTCCATCTGTGAAAGTTTCCAAATGTCATTATAAGAGGCATAAAGAAATCTCTTGGCCCTTGGATTACGTGGGCCTAGAAGAAAATCAGCCAAATCAATATCATTCGATAGGATGGAAAGGTGCTGTTTGACAGATGCGAGGTTAGAGTGTTCTAGCCACTGCTGGCAAAGAAAGAAACCAGGTGTAACATTATTGAAACGCAACTGGCATGCATTAGCATTAGATTGCCACAACAATCATCCCAATGGATCGATTTCAGAGACATTAAAGGAGGCATTCTGAAGTAGAGCCTGTAAAGCCTCCATGGTGTAGTTATTATGTAACCGCCAATTATTATATTCAGCTAATGATGGAATTGAGGGGGTATTTAGATTTTTGACGGTTGCAAGGCCATAACAGGACGTTTGGTAAACGGTTTCATTTAAAAACAGCAATTGAGTCAGGATCAGGCAGGCACGATGTAATGCCTCAGTGCCCTGAACCTGCCATGGCTTTGTGCCCCAGATGAATTTGAAATCTATAGTCTGTTTCCAATGTTCATGACCGTGAGTGGCCAACTGCGTTCTAAACGAGTTGGCATAAATTAGTTTAGTGTGTGATAACAGGTACTTCGATGTCGGGGATTTTTGAAGCCTGAAATAATAGGATTCAGGATTGGTCAAATCATAGTTTGAAAAATAGGTGAACTTATCCCTAAGCGTTTTAGAACTCCCCTGTGTGGGAGCTGGACAATGTTCCCATTGGGTAAAATTAAAAACAGGTCTCATGGTGTTTGATTTGTGTAAAAAATGATGCCCATAATGTTGATAGCAAAAAAGATCACCATAATTGGCAGAATTTAAATACAAATCTTCAGCATCAAAGGCAGCATAATATTTTAAATCTGAAAGCAATGCATGAACGGCCTGCACATCCCAATCATCCGAATGTATGTCCCGTGTCACCACATCTCCTAATGAGACACGAAACACGTACGGAACTCTAAGGACCTCTGTCGGACCATGGATTTCATAAGCTACTTTGTCCCAAACGATGCCATCATGAACAGGAAAAGCTGAAATATTCACAAAAGTCTTGTCTCGTTTCATGATATGGGACGATGTGTGAGGAGCCAAAGTTCCATCGACCATTTTTACTGCAGAGCGTTCAGGGAGATAATGGCCATTTATAATCAAAAAGAACACTGTCACAAATCCAATTGACATGAAGAGAAATATCAGGATAAGCACCAACCAGATGTAGGTCCATGGGGGAACGAAGTATGTCTTTTTGAACCAGGAGTAAAAGATACGCAACTTAGACTTAGGTGCATCAGGCAAACTGGATGACGAGGAGGACGAGGCAGAAGCAAGGTGTGCCGGTTCTCCATCACAGTCACTCACCGGACTTGGAAGCAAAGGTGAAAGCGTTGAATCCTCCATTCGTACACGTGGGCTAGATGGTATCTCACACACGGAATCAGTAGCCGGAAAAGGACACACAAGATCAATCGCAGAAGATGATTGTCGCATAGGCTGAAGATCAATTACAGCGTCCATCACATGAGCAGACATTCTTGTGGCAGCAGGTGACGACAAAGTTAACGGTGCTAAGGATATTGCGTTGCACGAAACTGCAGGTGTCACACTATTCAGAATCGGCCACACGGTGTAACTTGACATTGTCCACTGAGATGTATCTGTTGTCTTTGCGACCTGGCAATGGTGGTAGAATGACAGTTCGAGTACCCTTCAGTCCAAGTACAGAAACCGGAGCACAATAAGAGGGACCAAATTCTTTTTTGTTTTCAATCTTCTCCCGCACTAGATCTCCAACTTTAGGAAGCCAATCGGTAACAGGAATCAGTTGTGCATCAGCAAGCGAAGATGGTAAATGCTCAGATGCCAGGATATCACGGGACTTTTGTAGATCCTGTAACATAGCAGAATGATTATCTTCGTCAAACTTAGAGGCAGCCGCCACAATGTCCAGACCATCAAGGTCAGGAACAAACATGTGAAAGCCAAAGAGCATTTCGTAAGGGATCCGCCCACCCAGAGATCTTCTAGGGAGATTATTTAATGCACGTTGGACCCCATACAAATGGGACAGCCAGTCCCTGCCAGAACCTAAGACTCTAGCTGTCAAGGATTGCTTTAAGTCACGGTTCATCCGCTCCACAACTGAATTGCCCTCAGGCCTGTATGGAGACGAAAACTGCACCTGTACCCCCAACGACTTCATTGCATCCTTGTAAGCCTTAGAGGCAAACGCTGGACCTTGGTCAGAATGGATGGTACCACAGGCAAACATCCCGATAAAGACACGCAAATACCTGATGACATTTCGAGCGTCAGCACTACATTGTGGCCATACCCAGAGGAATCGAGTGCACGAATCAACCGCAACCAAGATATACTTGTATGCAGTATCAGAAGAAAGAGGACCGCAGTGATCAAGATAGACACACCCAAAGGGTCTATTAGAGATACACAGCTGTGTTTGTGGCGGACGTGTGACTGTAGAAGGCTTGATTTGTTGACAAACATCACAGCAAAGAACATAGTTACGAGTCTGTTTATATAAACCATGCCACCAGTAACGTTGCTGGAGAATAGAGACTGTTGCCGACACACCAGCATGTGCCGAAGCAATGCCTTCGTGTGCGGCCTTGATCAAAGCTTGTCTGCGGTCAGAGTTGGGAATCAGCCGATCTCCAACTGAAGGAATGGTAACATAAGGAACCTGTTCGGGAATTACATGATAAGAGTATTTAGAAGGGAAACCCGCAGGATAATTACCTCCCTCCCTAGTTGCAGCGACTGCTGCCAGAATTTCATTATCAACCTTAGTCATAGATCTTGTAACTGCTGCTACGGAACACGTGGCTACTGCAGACTTGGCCGCTTCATCAGCCAGAGAATTACCAAGAGCGTGTGTTCCGATACGCTGGTGGCCAAGAGTGTGAATAACATGTGTGAGAGGCAGACGTTGTTTAAGATCTGCGACTCGAACCCAAAGCGTTTTATGCTTAATTGCGCTGCCTTTAGAATCGCGGTAATCATTTTGAGACCAAAAGAATAAGTTGTCATTGAACGACTGGACACAATAGTAAGAATCGCACACAATAAGAGTATTTACAAGAGGATCAGCAAACTCTAGAGCTAGAACAAGAGCACGCAGCTCGGCCAATTGCGCCGTGCAGTCTCCTAGTGCCTGTGTGTGCACAATGGAAGACTTAAACTCTCCATCTTCAATGGAGCCAGCCACAATAGCACAAGCCGCTGAATAAGCATGTTTGGAACCCGCGGCCGGTTTCGCCGAGCCATCGGTATAAATGATACATTTGTATTCACATAGAGGAAGAAGCGACAAAGGAGGAGGATGAACAAATTCATACTGCAAAAACTCCTGAGTCTGAAGAGAAGGATCAAAGACAAAGGTGACATCCGAAGACGTCAAAGAAGTAGCCCACTGAATCCAACGTGGGTGCAATGCTTTAGAGTTAGGCACACTAGCTTTAGTCACCGCTTCCAAAGCAGGGAAGGGAGTGACCATAAGAATGCGTTTGCCCTGCGCCAGTGAGCGTTCCTTTAGAATCGCCATCTGCACTGCCGTTAAAATTTTTTCTACAGAGGAAAAACACATTTCAGCCGCTGTGTACAAGTGTGATTTGTATGCAATAGGTACTGTGTCTCCTTCATTGAACGTTAAGTACGTGAAACCCACTGCCCCAGAAACGATACGTATTACCAGGTTGGCGGTGTTATCAAGAGTCATTAAGAAGTTAGTCGCAAGCAAATCCGCCTGCAAAGACTGCAGAACGGAAGTATGTTCCGGAAGCCAGCTGGCAGAAGAGAACTTAGGTTGTATCAACGCATAAAGCGGTTTGATACGCCGGGCATAATCGGGAATGTAAGTCCTCCCGAAGTTTAAAAAACCCAGCAGGGATTGTAATTTTTTCAAAGAAGAAGGTGGTTGCAAATGTGCACATTTCTCTAGGAAGTGAGGTGCTAGACCCTTTCCCGCATTATTGAGCTCGTAGCCCAAAAAGAGCACTGCCAGATGGGCAATGTGTGTCTTTGCAAAATTAAATTTGTAACTGTAGTCAGCAAAAGACAATATTATGTGGTCGACTCGGTCAAGATGCAGGGCGAGGTCGTCGTCAGTCAAATAGATGTCATCAACATACGACAAGGCCTTAGGGTCAATGTCATGCAACAACGACACAATGCGTGCCGCAAAAGCTCCCGGGCTATTCTTGTAGCCCATTGGTAAACGTGTACATTTTTTCTGATTTCCGACGGCACTGAATGCTGTAAGGTCACCATTCGCACAGTCGAGATTGTGACTGTAGAAACCATTCGAAATGTCTAGTGTCGTTTTGTATTTTTTACGAACAATATTATTCACCAGCGCTGAGCTGTGTGTGTTTTGTACCGCAAAGGTGCGGTAATGGCTGTTCAAATTTCTATAATCCAACACAATCCGAAAAGAACCATCAGGTTTAGGGACAGTAAAGAGAGGATTATTCATAGGTGATACACATGACTCAATTACCCCCTGATACTCCAATTGTCTTAGAATGTCACAAACCGAAGCCTTCGCTTCACGTTTGATGGGATATTGAGGTTGAGGCTGTGGCATAGAGCACAATGGGATTTCATGAGCTGGCGAATCAACGTCCCAACCCACCTGTTTGCGATACACCGCTGGGGCTAAGGCCAAAGCCCATTCCTCCTCGAAAGCCTGCGCTTGTTTCTTAGGGACACAACGTGAAAAACTCGGAAGTATCACATCTTCCCCCCGAGAAGCGGATAACACAAAGGGTGGCGGCCAATCTTTCTCCGCCAATAAAATGTCATATGTAGCGGTTAGATTCTCCTAGAACACAACATTAATGGGATGCAGTATATCACCCTCAATTTGGAAAAGGACTTCGCATAGTCTATCCGGGGGGGCAACCCGGGTATCGGCAGTCTCAATTGTAACAAATGTGTCAGTTGCTGTCACATCCAGACGGGGACGTAGAGCCTCCCTGACTATGGTAACTTCCGCCGCGCTGTCGAGCAGAGTCACTGCCCAAGTCCGATCCAGGAGTCGCGTCCTCACCGTCTGTGGCATATCTTGCCGTTAAAGCGGCAAACTTTTTCTTTTGAAAAGGAGGACGGGTTCGTGCGGAATCACCCTGCTTGTCCTTGACTTCAAACTGTCGAGGCTGTTCACGAAGATGTGACGCAGGTTGACTCCTACCCCGATCCTGGCGATCCCCTCCACCGGCTTGTGAGCCTGATGTTGCCTGTAAAGAACGAGGAGAACGCTGATCAGGAACCTGAAATCTTTCAGGAGACTTAATTTTAGCGCGATCGCGCAAGTCATAAGTACGCTCAGAAACATCAGGGGCTGGTGAACCCGCACGCGAACTCTGCTTCTGTTGTTGGGAACCCTGTTTCTTATTTCTTTGCCAATTCTTTTTAGGAAAGAAAGGGCGCCCATCCTTGTCAGGCTGGGCTTTCTGTTGTACCTGAGACTGCGTTTGTGTTTGAGTCGTAGGCTTATTTCCCAACTATTGCGGCCTATGGTTTTGTAAGCCTTCGCAATAATCTTTGGTAATTCACGTGGCCTGTCAGGCTCTGTGACCGCCTCTAAGCGGTTTGCTACTTGAAAGCTAACGGCATCGCCCTTGACATTCGCAAGGATCATATCAGCAACCACGTCGAACACTCCCACCAGTCTCATCCCCAGCTCAACAGCCGCTTCTGCACCGTGTTCATCTTGAACGCGCTTAATCACAGAGGGGAGTACGGTCATGGAGGGGGTGCCGAAACACATAGAATATACCGCTGCAAACACCCTGCCCCAGGTGTTACAATCAGCCAATTCGGGAATTAAGTCTTTAGGTAAACTAATAGTTAAGATCCTGTGTTTATCCACAGGAGTGGTATTAGGAAAGACAGCTTCTATCTGTCCAAATTTCTCGGCAAGCCAATAAGGAAATTCATCCTTATTCTGTGGGCGCTTGCCCATGACAGAATTAACAATAACAGGACTGATGGTTACGCCACCAGGACCCGCAGGTTGCACCGCAGCTCCAGGTGGTCCCACCTGGATGGTGCGTGTTACGTACTGTATTACAGCTCTATAGACGCGTACCAACAATGTATGTAAGACGCGGAGCTCTGCCAGAGTCGCAGTTGTAAAAGCACGTGGGTGTGGGGTAAACCCAGCCAAAACGGGCCATGTGGCCCCATCTCTAGATAAAGGGCCTAAACGGACCACCGTTAATGGGTGAGGAAAGGCACCATTAAACCAAATACGGTGTTGCCAAGCTGTAAGCGGAATCTCAAGCGCTCTATAAGGCTGATACTGCTGAGGAACGGCGGTGGCAGCATACGTGTGAAACAAATCATCAGTGCCATCCACCGCCGGAAATGTGACCCAAGAGTAAAAAACTTCAAACTGGTGAGCCGGATCGGCTTCCACCACAAAAATAAGTGTGGCCCCAGCATCAGGAACCGCATAATGAGTCAAGTGCGCCCTCAGCGCGGCTCTGCTATGAGCCGGAATATCAACCACAGCCATTACAGTAGAACAACTTAAAGAGTGGCAGCGCAAACTCGGGTTATAAGAAAAGATATACCTTTTAAAACTTCAAGCTTGAATGAACCTATAAAAACGTCAATATAGGAGGCTACTCCGTCACAGCTGTCTCCAGAAACAGAAGTGAGGGTATTGTGGACCAGCACGATCACTACTCAAGCGTCTCGCAGATAAGAACCAGACCAAGCGTTGGCGGCGCCATGTTGCAGGGATTCTGCTCATACACAGAACTATGCACAAGAAAACAGGACCTCAGTAAATAGGGGTGTACCTCCTATCACCTTAGTACCCAAAATCCCAACTGACTAGCAATAGTGTCTCATTCAGTCTCCTACAAATATCAAGAAGCTACGAATGTTTAGACAACCCAGAACACGAGCACTCTCGACTCACCTCAGAGTCGCGGGAACAAGACACTCTTTCGCTCTCACGTACTTGTCCACAATAAAAATAATCAGAGTCACTAAATAAGTTAAAAATGGTTAATTTGACTATAGTGATCCATTATACAGTATGCGAACCACAACTAGCAGCAAAATGCATAAAGCAAGAATCATTAGCATTGTTACAATACCATAGAATATAAAAGGAGTCGTCATTTTATAAAGACTGTGAAAAAAGCTAAATAACTGGGCCTAATCACCCTCCCCAAGGCAGTAAGAAGTTATTTTATATAACAGAAGATCTCTAGGCGTTATTAGCAGACCCCTACCTGAAAGCCTAAACCCAAGGGTTTACATCATAGGAACAGCAGCGCTCAGCTCCATGGAACGGCTTTCTTCGAGTGTGTTTCAAAAACATGCAACAACATTATATCAAAGCACGATTCTTCCGCATTGCAGCTGTTGGTTACATGTTTTGTCTAGGTAATAGGGACTGACCAGAACAGAATAACAAGAGACATTGTTGACCGACCTTGCACATTATGTTCAGACAGAATTGAAGGGAAGGTTGAGAACGTGAAAAACAATCTGTTATCATGTACAGGGCAGAGGCAAAGTGTCGCGAAAACAAACGCTTAGCAGAGGCGTGCGCAAAAGCACCAGCATAGGGCAAGCAAAACTCATGCTAACTTAGCAATGTCGACAATGTGTCTTAGGGCCATATAACCCCATATAACAATATATGGTGTGGGAGTTTGTCATTACGAACTCCACAGCACCATAATGGCTTTACTGAATTCTGGGAAGTTTGGTAGCAAACTTCTCAGCATAATAAACCCACACTGATGCTAGTGTGGGATTTATTATACCATGCACTCAGAGGGCATCTTAGAGATGCCCCCTGAAAAACAAATTGCCCCTAGTGGGTTCCCTGACTGGTAAACACCAGCCTGCCACCACAAGACAGGTTTCTGGATGCCTGGGGAGGGAACCTTCGCTCACTGGGCCCAGAAACAAAGTCTTTCCTGAGCGGAGGTGGTCACACCTCCCTCAAGTCAGGAAGAGCCATCTGTGGCAGGGGAGCTTCAAAGGCCTTGCTGCCTTTGTAACGCGACCCCTAGCCTCTCCTGCTATCAGGAGCAGGCCCCCTTCCTGTCTCACCCCCTTTTCGGTGGGAGGACAGGCGGGAAAAATCAGAACAGCCCAGGAGGTGTTCCCACCTCTGCCAATCCCACCCCTCAGGTGGGGGAGGCGAGGTGAAGCCCACTCTTCAGTGCCCGCCATCTTGCAGATGGCAGGCACTCTCCGATCAGTGTTAGGGATTGTGCCCACTCCCCCTAGTGGGGTGAGCACACCAAGGGTGTATTCGCCCTAAGGTCAGTAGCTCATTGGCTACTGACCTCGAGACCCCGAAAACGCCCCCTAAATACAGTATTTAGGTGGCAGTCCGGAACCCAAGAAGGGCAGATTCCAGCAACCTACGAAGAAGAAGGACGAAAGAAGACGCCCAGCAGAGGAGATTGCCGAGGAGAGCTGACTTGGCCTGTTCCCCACCGGCCTGTCTGCAGTTTCCAGAGATCCTGCGCCAAAAGTCCCCTTGTCCTGCATCCAGTGACCTCCAGAACCCCTGGGAGGACTGAATGCCTTCCACAAAGACCGGATCTCCTGTGAACAGCAGCTCTTTTCAAAAGAATCTCCAAAGCAAGACTCCGAGCCTGCTGAGGGTAAAGAAACCGGACGCCTGATACTACTACTGGACCCATCGCCTAGGGCAGAGTCCTAGTGGCCCACCAGTCCCAATGAGGTACCCCAGCGCTCCAGAGTCCGAGTCCACTGTGGGTTGACCCCTCGAGGACTCGCCGATGTCGCCTGCAGCCTCTGCAAGGAGACCCCCAAACGAGAGAGGCCCGGGAAGGTGAAATCTGACCTCAAAAGGCACCCCTGCATCCGGCCGTCCTGCGCCCTGGAGAAGAGGACCTGAGGTGCACCTACGTCCCCGAGCCCTCCAACTTACCTACCCAGCTGTTGGTTCCTCCGGGAAGACTTCCTGGACCGAGCCTGCAGCCAAAACCCAAAACCAGCAACCCCCATTGAAAACAACAGGGCACCCGATGTCAATTCAGCACCCTGCACCCGGCCGCCCCTGTGCCGCTGTGGGTGCACCTTGTGTGCTAAATTGGATCCCCCTTTGCCCTGAGCTAAACTCTAGGAGCTTTGCTCCCACATCAAAGTGGCATGCCTGTGAGTAACCACCAACCGGAGGCACTTTATCCCCCATTGGATAACATTGGGCCTCAGCACTCTGCACCCGGCCGCCCTAGTGTCGCTGAGGGTGCTCTTTGAGTGCATCCTTGACCCTGGGGGAACCCTTGTTCTAATCCCAGACACTCAACCCCCAAGACCGTTTACTTACCTGCAAAACGATAACCCTATTTTTAGGTCTCGCCTGAGCCAGCGCATGCGTTGCTCTGGCAAGAGTTTTAGTAAGCGGGTTTTGGAAGTGCAAACAGTGGCTTTTGCTGGCGACCAGCTTGCGTTCACGTGAGCGTGCACGCGCGATCAGGCGCCATATGGCTTCCCTCGCCATCTGGACGCTTGCGATTACTTTCACGGCCGCGCGGCCGTGTCAGTTTCACGGCCGCGCGGCCAATGCTTGTTGTTATTGAATTTTGTGTCTGTGGCACTTTTTTTTCTATGTAGAACGAGCACTTCTTTAAATGCTTGCGTTTTGTTGTTTCCAACCAACGCATTTACCCACCTCAGACGCGTGAGCGTCACCTTCCGCTTTTACCCCCTTGGTGATTAACCAGAGCCCGTGGCTCCTTCCCACCTCAGCCGCCATGACAGAAATGGTCAGTTACGCAAATAACTCCACTGACCCCTCTGGCGGTGCCTCCGTCGATGAGTTCGCGTAGGGATCAAACATAAAATCCAGCAAAAACTAGCAAGATGAGGGTGACAGGGAGAGGGGCGCGCGCAACTGCTCGAGATTGTCTTTTTTTTTTTTTACTGTTCTGAGCTGAGCACACGCTGCCGAGAAGCAAGAACCGGGTGAAACCTTTCCACAACTGGGCTTGCTTGGGAGGCATCCTTCAGCACTCGAACGAGCTGCAGCCGGGGCTCTGCCAGCTGCTGCTGCTCTGCGCCCAGCACATAAGGGCAGGAGCTGGGATGCTGCTGCCTTCCACAGCTACCGGTAAGTGCAGGACACCCGACTTCCACGTGACCCCGGAAGCCACTGTGAGCCGGCCCCACCTGTACGTGCATAGAGTGCGCATCCGGGCAGTGCTGTTTGCTGCCCTGTGTGGTGGTGCTCCCAGTATGGACACAGGCAGCCTAGCACATCCAACACTGGAAATATTTTGCCATTCACTGCGGGGTCAATAGCTCCAACTTTGGTTGTGTTTTAGAGAGACCCCTAGTCGTGATGCTTTACATAGAACACATACAATCACTGCGGCAATCTGTCTACGCCACCTGCTGCTGATCGACTTTAACCCTGTTTTGTCTACGTTTTCGTTGAATTTGCAAACGATAATAACTTTGTACGTACACCATAGCTTTCGTCCCTGTGTCTGAGTCACTATCACACCGGTCTGGTTTTACAGAGCTTTCAATTCCCATGAAGGCTGCTTGTCTCACTACTATCTAAATACTTAAGCTTTGCCTAGGAGAGTGCGATGTTTATAGGCTCTAAAGCACTGTTTTAAAGAGATCTCGACTGCAGAAAGAAGGCATGCTCTCAGTGAAACTTTAAACATTTGTTTTCAGTGCCTTCTCGTTGTTTCAGTAAAACAATAAGTTGCAATGTAGTTTCCAGGCTAATCGCGGTGTCCTGTTTCACAGCTGTGTGTGGATTTTCATATTTTTGTGTAGTTCAGGTATGTCTTTAGCTTGCGGAGATTCGTTGACTAGTTGGAAAATTGTGCCCACTTGTCTTAAGTGCTCTTGCTGGTTGCTCTTTTTTTGTACAAGATGTCCCGCCCCCGTGTTTCCCATCACTTGGAAGTAGATTACAGAATCGTTATTCAGGGATTAGAGCTGGTCCTCTCTACACAGTGCAGTTGAAGCAGTGAAGTGTAAGTGCCCCAGAAGTGACATAATTGTTTTAGAGCCGGCATGGCAGCGAAAAAACACATGTAAGCAGTGTGTCTCGAAAGGGAAAAAAGTTGTGTTTTACTTTTCAATGTAATCTATGCCAGGGTCTCTGATTTCTAGTTGGACTGTTTATTGTGCTAAGGGCATCTGCAACGGTTCTGCGCCGATCAGTACTTGGTGTTCTCAGGGAAGGGTTGTAAGTCCCTGCCAATGGTCTTCTCACACAAACCCCTATCTTCAGGCATAAATGATAGAATGCAATACTTTCAGTTTTCTCTGGTGTCTGGGTCTTCTTCTGTGACGAGTGCGAGGTGAAAAAAAACAGGCTGATTACAGTCCCTGCCTGTAAAGGTATATTGAGCAAAATAACTTCAGAATAGAAGGCACCCTGAGTAATTACCAGCGATTAAGATTAATTCAAGCATTTCCACCCATTGTTTTTTGTTTCTGTCAATGAGTCGCCCTCAGTGGCACAGGTATGCCTGGATTTGCGTCCCATTGCTCACTGCGCTTTAAGAACTCAAGGCGCACTCAGGGTTGTACTGGGACAAAAACATAGTCCTGGGCACTGAAATAAAAGTGCCCCCCATTAGCGAACCAGATAGCTAAAAAAGTGGCTCACATTTACAAATCAGGACAGTATTGAACATGTTTTTGATTTGAATTGGACAGTTTTCAACATGCTGCACAGCAGCCACGCTGCTCTAGAACATAGCTTAAAAACATTGGCAAAGCCAATAGCTCTGGCTAAACACTTAAAAGGTCCCAAAGGTGAGACCTATTGGCTAAGTCAATAGGTCTCGCCTTTGGGACCTTATAAGTGTTTAGCCATGCAACAGTTGATGTTGTTGCACCAAGGATATTGTGCTGCATAACTAAATACTTATAAGGTCCCAAAGGCGAGACCTATTGGCTATGCCAATGCTTGTTCTCTATAGGATTGCATTGACTGTTTTCCTCTGAAAAACTTCTAAGTGTGGAGGGAGTTTTATATGGGAACGTAAAAAACTGTTTTTTGAGAAAAACTGTTTTACTTACCTTTTATCTAGGAAATGTCCCAGTGTGATATCTAGGCATACCACACTGAGTAGAAAAAGTTATCTGAAAAGTAATCTAAAAAGCAATCATACAGTAACTACAAAGTAACTGAAAAGTAATTTCAACTGTTTCTGAATAAATTTACCTACCTATATCCAAACCAATGACATACAACTGCATTCAACTGTATTATTCCTGCAAAGTATGATTTCACTTACCTGTACCAGGCCTTGCTTGGTTCTAGAAATAAAATACAACTAAATAATATTTTTATAGAAACAAATTGATCTGAGTTCAGTCTGTGAGTGTGTGACATCATTTCTTGCCTGAGTGTGTACAATAAATGCTTATCACTACCCTCTGTTAAAGCCTTACTGCTCACCCACACTACCACAAATAGAGAGTAAGGTACACACTATACCTTACTTTGGTACAGTATATACAGAGCCCGCTTCCTACAGATATACTCTGCTTCTTTTATTTCCTGACGGTCTTTACAGGCTTTCGACTTTTGGAAAGACACTAAAGATACAAAGTCTATCTGAGGGATGAAAGATTGGCAAGTTCAGGGAACGGAGGCGTTTTTTAGAGCATGCCTCATACCACATCGAATGATTTTCTTGAATAAGACGGTACAACAAACATCCTGTCTGGGTATAGCAAAAACAAAAGATTTGAACACACCACATATTCCCACATTCTCACGTTTTGAGAACTGGCAGCAGTTTATGCTTTAGTGAGGATACATTATACACCATGTTACGTAATGGTTCTTTCAATTCATCAGAACCTAATTGGGAGGGGTGGTTGGTTTGGCCTGTGGACAAAAAGGGTGTCAGTCTAGATTCATGGGTAAAACAGAGGATTTAGAAAAATTACGTACAAACAGTACACTCGGGGGTTGTGATGTCATATAGTGTTGGGAAGTTATGGCTAGAATGGCTGAAGACATGAAGACTTGTCTCTTCTCTCTGATTACGTGGATGTCAGGGATTTTTTACTGGGTCCCTGGAGCCCACGTCAAAAGCACTTTTTGTATGGAATATACAATGAGTTACAGAAGATTTCTCAACAGGAAGCTGCTGAGAGATTGAGTGAGATTTATAGGGATAATTTAGAAAAAGGCATTGGCTGTGGTTGACAACAGCATAACCACTTTATCATCCAGAATTTATTTACTGGGCAATATAGTGTCTTCCGCAATTGACGTGAAACAGCAAGACATGTCTATATTAAACATGGACAGTCACAATGGCGATCAATAGTGATATTAAGTTGGACGTAGCAGACGTTACGTTCTGGCCACGTGCCATGGCGTTACATTGACAGCACAAATCAGTTTTCAGCATACAATCTCACAGAAAGACTGGTGACGATGGCACGTAGAGATGCGAAATATACCATGTTGCACATTGAAAAACTAGACCAGTTACCTTTTACCGTGGCTGAGACACCATCCACTGACTGGATAATCTATGGTTACATCACCCGAACAATCACAACTATTCAATTTCAATATTGTCTCCAATACCAACAGGTAGGTAAATATGAAACGCTAGGGGAAGGATATGTGCATAAGTATTGGGAATTACCGTTTAGGTTTAGATGCAGGAATGGGGACCCCAACATTTTCCTTAGTGACTCCGACTGTGAAGATGCCTTAAGCGGCTCCTCAGTTTTCAAGGACTTTACTCTCCATGGTTGCATGCAATGCTTCAATGGCAAACTTGTCCTGTTATCTGAAAGGTTCCCCAGCTGCTGTGATTCATCCAGTGTTCAAACTACTCTCGAATGGGAGTTATTTAATGCTGAATGATCAAGATTGTTGCGGAATGGAACAGGGCAACGCTTATCTGGTGACGGTTAATTCCATAGTCACTTGTTGTACACAAGTACTGTTTCCACCTGCCCGCATAGTTAGGGAGGTAGCACTATGGCCTTCGATAGATGTTTCCGGCATTAAATTTGATTCCCTGAGCAAACTGAAAGCTATGCTTTTACAAAAAGATGTGGCCTTAACTTCAACCAAAGAGACGTTTGATCTCCATGTTGCAAGGTCCTTGTCTGAAATACAGACACTACTCCAGACTAACTTCCCACTGCAATTTGGGGAGATGGTCCATCATATCTTTAACATGTCTGATACGAGTGGGATATTGCACCTTTTTAAATGTATTGGCTCCAGTTTGGTTAGCATCTTTCAGACGATTTTTAGAGTTATACCATCTTAAATACACTCCGTGTTGGGAAGCGTCTTTGGAGGGCTCCCGCTTGACCTGCTATTTGTGGCGGGGACCCTGATTTTATTTTTTCTACTCCGCAATGGACGTCCTAGTTCAACTTGGAATGGAGACAGCACTGCCAGTGCTACATTGCCGTGAACGCATGATATACTGCTTTGGCACACCTTGGCTTCAAGAACTGAACGAGCACTGGTTCTTGTCGTTCAGGCCGGTCTGGCTTGACTGGATTCAACCTGTGTTCCACTGCCTGCTTTGCAGCCAAGAGTGCGTCCTGGATTTATGTCTTGTATCAGACGTGGTGACCACTGGACATTGATGTACTGATGAACCCCTTGAAGGCCCATGCGTATGGCTGTCCTCAGTATATTCCATTGATGATGAACGCATTCTTAGAGCCACCATGGGATGCTTCAGCTCCTGGTAATCTGAACAACGGCTCTGTGAACAATTTGTGGGACAGGATACCTCCCTCAGCGGTGCTATGGGAACTGGATGGAATCACCTTTGCTCAATAAACGTGTGACGAGGAGTGCCTCAGGGAGCGTCTGCGGATGTGGGCAACATTGATGTTGCCAAAATTTAAGGAAAGAGAAAGGCAGCAAGGCACAAATAACTGCACCACCCAGTATAGTCACTCATAAGTCACAACTTGTGCACTGCCCACCTCAAACGACCAGCTGCCACATGGTCATAAATTAAATACAATGGGTTCTAGACCATTTTCCTCCCGCATATCTCTGCGGGAGGTCGTATATCGTAAACAGGAATATTTCCACTCTTCTCCTGTCTTTACCTATCACATGACACTGCACTTTTTCGGGCACCTGCCTGATAGTCTAGCAGCAGTGCTTAGGAGACAGAGTACCATTTTTTGTCTCCACATCAATGCTGTAAGAATGATTTAGCATACTTATGCCATCTAGTATATATGTACATACATGTTTTGTTTCTCCTTTAGTGTGACTACCGGCGGTCACCCCCACACCTCGTCAGTTCTAGAGAATTATTCTATGAAACTCGGTGAGTCCCCTGTGCCTTTTATGTAACAACACTGACATTTGTATATTGTAATTGGATGTTTTTAATTGGATGATTCCCTGGAACATACCATATGGGTATTGCGGATGTGTAGATTTTGCACATGATGCGTTTAGTGTCCTATTTGGACTATGGAGCCCACACCTAGATCTACAAGAACCTTGTGGTGCTTGTTTGTGTGATGCTTGTAGTTTTGTTGGCATGATAGGGGTAGAAAATACCTCTCCCTACCAACTTTGGATAACTGTTTCGTTGGGCACATGAATGACTGTGTGTTCCTTCTTTCTTCATTTTGTATTTCACAGAATACGATTTGTGTGTTGCTCAAGGTACCTCTGCATGAATAGGAGCATTTTCCACAGGTACCTAAGGTAGGATCAGAGGGGACCTCCCCTTTTTTGGGCTTCCGAAGGGTCCTGATGAATGCCAAGTGACCCCTTTCTTATGGGCACACCTTCCATGGCAGAAACATGTCAACACTTTGGCAGTAAAGGAGGGGTGAAGGAATCTTAACTTTCTCCTTTCATCTACATCCTTCATATTTTTTAATCTAGCCAGATGGCCCCAGAATAAATTTGGCAGTGGGTACACATCTGAGCTAGTTTTAACCTCACTATCTGCACTTTTTCTTCGGTGATCCCAGAAATATCTCATTGTTTGTATTGTCTTCCCCTCCCTGTTGCTCCACCCCAGGCGTTGGTCTGTGCGGGGGTGTCTGTAGCACACCCTATGATGAAGCATGTCACAATTTTGTGAGTGAGGGCAGTTTTTCCACATTATACACGTGCCACACCTTTCTAGGTATACACATTGCTGTACACTTCCATTTTATCCCTACTCCTCTGTGTGATATTGAGTGACTGAACGGGGAGGCTGGAGTAGGGAGATATCTTCTCCCCCCTTCTTATCGTGGATATTTTGTCCTTCACTCTTTCCCATCAAGTAATGGGGTTGGATCATCTCTTGGGGGGATTCTTGGCTCTACACCTACTTACACTCTAGGTACACTTAGAGTAGGGTTTGCATCATAGAGGTACGCTAGATTACTGCTTTGTTTATATGCCTGCATATATATATACTGTTGTAGAACCATGGTAGACCTCTACCTACTATTTACTCTTTTGGTGCTCGTAATCACGTTTATCTGCTTTTGTCTCCTAATCATTGCAGCTCCTGTATTTTATTCAAGAATATCGTTGGTTCAATAAATATTATTGGAAACGTCCCATTGTGTATTCTCTGTATATTCCTCTGAGAACCAGTGCGCATGAGTGACTGAGCAAAAGGTTCATGTTCAGTGGTTGCCAGAAGCCATTTGTCCCTTGTAAGGTCGGGGGGTTTATGGTGGCACTGTGAGCTAGCTGGTCTATAAGCCAACATATCCTGCGGGAGTGTCTAGAAGCAGTCTTGACACCAAGCCCTTAGTTTATGTTGTCTAAATAATGCGCAGGTCCTCTGGACTGGTAGGAACTACACAACATGGCACTAGGGCGGCCGGGTAAAGAGTGCTCAGGCCCAATGTTAGCCTATGGGGCTAGGGGGCCGTTGTTTGGTGGCTGCTTTCTGGCAAGCCACAAGGTTGAGGGAGCAAAGCTCCTAGGCTTAAGCTCAGGGCAAAGGGGGATTCAAGTTAGCTCCACAAGGTGCACCCATCGCGGCACAGGGGCGGCCGGGTGCAGGGTGGTGGTTTGGCGTTGGGTGCCCTGTTGTTTCCAATGGGAGATCTCCGGTCGGAACAAAGATTACAGACTCAGGCAAGGAGGCTTTCTGGAGGTGACTACCGGTTGGAGGTGTAAGCTAAGATGCAGGGGGATGCCTGGACACCGCCGATTCTCCCTCCCAAAGTGGGGGTTAGAATCGGTGATGGCCATTTGCTGGGAGCAGCAAATGGCTGGGTCAGCTCACATCACAGAGGCACGCCTTTGAAGCTTCCCCTTTGTGGATCTTGCCCATCCTGAGGGAGGAGGCCTGGCACCTCTGCCCAGGATGTGCTTTATTTCAGGACCCTGAGAGCAGGAGGCTCTCGGCCCAGGGGTCCAGAAACATGTCTGAGAGTGGCAGCTGGCGAGCAGCCACTCAGGCTGTACACTAGAGTTAGGTCGTTTTTCAGAGGGCCTCTGAGTGCATGTGGCATTAAATCCAAAGCTGGCATCAGTGTGGGTTTAATGAGCTGAGAAGTTTGCTAATAAACATTCCAGAATTCAGTAAAGCCATTATAGTGCTGTGTAGTTTGTAATGAAAAACTCCCAGACTATATACTCTTTATGGCTTTACTGCACTTACAATGTCTAAGAATGGACTAAGACACTGTAGGGGCACAGTGCTCATGCAACTCTACCCTCACCTGGGGTCTAGAGCATCCAGCTAGAGGGGTTTCTTACCTATGCCATAGGCAGTGGGTTATAGGCATGGCACACAGGTATGTGTGCCATGTCGACTGTTCACTTTTCTCCTCACCACAACACGCAGCCTGCAATGGCAGTGTGTGTGTGTTAAGGTACAGGACTTCTAAAGGTGGCACAATATGTGCTGCAGCCCTTAGAGGCTTTCCCTGGTCACAGTGCCCTTGGTACCTATGGTACCATTTACAAGGGACTTGCATGTGGCCACAGTGGTGTCAATTGGGGGTACAAAAGTACAGTTTTAGGGAAAGAACATAGGCCCTGGGTACCTGGTTAGCAGAAACCCAGGGCACACTTAGTCAAGGAGCATCACCATCAGGCAAAAAGTGGGGGGCAACCATGCAAAAACCGGCACTTTCCTACACAACCCCACCCCCCCAAACGAAAGAGGATGAGACTAACCTTCCCTAGAGAGTCACCATTGTCGAAGTGGAAGAACCAGGAAAGTCCATCTGCACTGGCATGGGCAGTCCCAGGTTTGTGTTCCACTGTAAAGCCCATTCCCTTTAGGGAGATGGACCACCTCAAATGTTTGGAATTTTCACCTTTCATTTGCATTAGCCATTTGAGAGGTCTGTGGTCAGATTGAAGTGTAAAGTGAGTACCAAACAGGTATGGTCTCAACTTCTTCAGGGACCAAACCATAGCAAACGCCTCCCTCTCAATGCCATTCCAACGCTGCTCTCTGGGGAGTAACCTCCTGCTTATAAAAGCAACAGGCTGGTCGTGCCCATCATCGGTGAAGGCTGCAACCCAGTTCTCTCTATGTCTAAAGGAGCTAGCTTTATGGATGTCTAATCACTGCCTAAAACTTAATGACAATAAAGCTGAAATAATGATAGTCAGGAAAGCACCCTCTATATGGTCATTGGCGTGATGGCCGGAGGCCTTGGGATGAACCCCAGTTCCAAAAGCAGAAATTAAAAAATCTGGGGGTTTGGTTTGATCCCAAACTCACATTGGAGAGCCAAATCAGGAAGGTAACTGGGAAATGCTACGGGACTCTTAAAGTCCTAAGGAAAACTTCTAGATTTACTACTGATTGCTGCCAGAAAACCATTGTTCATGCTCTGGTTACATCGCAGATAGATTATGGCAATAGTCTCTATCAGGGAGTGTCCAAAAAAGGTCAAACCATGCTGCCGTGTATTCAAAATGGGCTGCACGCCTAGTCTTGAACCTCCCAAAAAGAGCATCTACCTCTTAGGCCCTGTCTACTCTCCACTGGCTTCCAGTGGAGAAGAGGATCACCTTTAAGGCCATGTGTTATTGCCACAGGATTCTGTGGAATAAGAGCCCGAGCTACCTTCGCTCAATGACAACTTCCTACACTCCTATACACCAGCATGCAATTTAAGATCTTCAGGAGCCTACTTGGTTATGGTGCCAAGAATTCAAAAGGTTAGGATGGGAGCACGATCTTTTGGCTATCTGGCAGCCAAAAGGTGGAATACTCTGCCACTGATGCTGAGAGTCGAATCCAGTGAAAGCACTTTCCGCAAGGGATTAAAGACCTGGCTGTTCTCATCCTAAAATCAAATATCTTTGGCCGTTATCTATGCCCTTTTCTGTCGAGCCTAGGTAGAGCTTCTCCTGTTGCTCTTTTATTGGGAGTCCTAATCCTAGCGCGGGGACACACTGGCGGTGTAACCAAGCACTTTACAAATGGTAAAAATCAAAATCAAATCATCATTGGTCTGGTGTAGGACCGCTCCTATCCCTAGCTCAGAGGCATCAGTCTGCACAATGAACTGCTTGGTGTACTCTGAAGCTTTTAGAATGGGTGCTGAGCACATTGCCTCTTTCAGGGTCAGCCTTTTGACAGCTAACTGTCCAGTTCACTTACTTGGGCATTTTCTTGGAGGTGAGTTCTGTGAGGGGTGTCACAATAGATCCATACCCCTTCACAAACCTCCTATAATACCCAGTCAAGCCAAGGAATGCCCTGAGTTGGGTCTGGGTTGTTGGATCCTTCCAGTCCAGAATAGCCTGGATCGTGGGTTGTAAGGGCTGTACTTGGCCTCCACCAACAAGGTGGCCCAAGTAAACAACTGTGCACTACCCTATCTGGCATTTGGATACCATGATAGTTAGGCCTGCAGTTTGCAATGCCTGTAAAACCTTCCCCAGGTAGACCAGGTGATCCTGCCAAGTGGAGGTATAGACAGAAATGTCATCAATATATGCTGCACTAAAGGTCCCCAGCCCAGCAAGGACTTGATTCACCAACTTTTGGAAGGTGGCAGGGGCATTCTTTAAACCAAAGGGCACAACAGTAAAGTGATAATTCTCATCAGGTGTTGAGAATGCAGTTTTCCCTTTGGCTCCTGGGGCCATGCCAATTTGCTAGTACCCTGCAGTTAAGTCGAAGGTACTAAGGAATGTGGCTGCACCAAATGTATCTGCTCATCAGCACTGGGTATGGGGTGAACATCTGTCTTTGTGACAGAGTTGAGACCTCTGTAGTCCATACAAAAGCTCATCTCTCTCATTCCACCCTTTGGATGGGGTTTGGGGACTAAGACCACTGGGCTGGCCCAGGAACTCTCAGAGGGTTCAATAACCCCTAACTCCAGCATCTTGCTGACTTCAGCTTTGATGCTCTCCTTAACTTGGTCAGACTGACGATAGATTTTGTTTTTGACAGGAACACTGTCTCCAGTGTCCACATCATGGGTACACCAGTGTGTCTGACCAGGGGTTAAGGAGAAGAGCCCAGCATACTGCTATAAGACTTGCCTACAGTCAGCCTGCTGTTGGGCAGTGACCCATCTTTGGGGCTGCAAGAGAGGAGGTCTGGGCGAGGTTCTCTCTGTCTCCTGATCCTCATCAGTAACCATCAGCATGGTTATGTCAGCACTGTCATGGAAAAGTTTTAGGCGGTTCACATGGATCACCCTTTTGGGTGTCCTGCTTGTGCCCAGGTCTATCAAGTAGGTGACCTCACTTTTCTTTTCGAAGATGGGATAAGGTCCACTCCTTTTGTCCTGGAGGGCCCTTGGTGCCACAGGCTACAAAACCCACACCTTTTGCCCCGGTTGGAATTCCACCAGTGCAGCTTTTTGGTCATACCAGTGCTTCTGGAGCTCCTGGCTAGTCTCAAGATTCTTGGAAGCTTTTTCCATATACTTTGCCATTCTGGACCTTAGGCCTAGTACATAGTCCACAATATCTTGTTTTTGTTCTTGGAGAGGCTTCTCCCAACCTTCTTTAACAAGACAGAGTGGTCCCCTAACAGGATGGCCAAACAGAAGTTCAAAACCCTACTCCCTTCTGAGGCACCTCTCTGTAGGCGAAAAGCAAGCATGGCAAAAGGACATCTCATCTCCTTTTGAGTTTTTTTAGGGAGTCCCATGATCATGCCTGCAATGTCTTGTTGAACCTTTCAACAAGACCATTGGTTTGTGGATGGTAGGGTGTAGTAAACTTGTAATGCACTCCACACTCATTTCACATGTGTTTTAGGTTTGCAGACATGAAGTTTGACCCTCTGTCTGAAACCACCTCCTTAGGAAACCCTTCCCTGGTGAAGACACCAAAGAGGGCCTTGGCTACTGCAGGAGCTGTAGAAGTCCTAAGGGGAATTGCTTCAGGATATATGGTGGCATGATACACTACCACCAGTATAAACGTATTTCCTGAGGCTGTGGGAGGTTCAAGTGAACCCACTATGTCCACACCTACCCTTTCAAAGGGGACCCAACCACTGGTAGTGGAATTAAGGGGGCCTTTGGGTGTCAACCTGTTTTGCCACTGGCTTGGCAGGTGACACAGGAGCTGACAAACTCCTTTCCTTTCTGGGACATCTGGGGCCAGTAGAAATGGCTGACTAGCCGGTCCCAAGTTTTGGTCCGGCCATGATGCCCAGCTAGGGGAATGTCATGGGCCAATGTGAGTAAGGACTGTCTGGACATCTGAGGCACTACCACTCTTGTAGTGGCATCAGGGTTGGGGTCTCTGGCCTCAGTATACAGGAGTCCCTCTTTTCAATAGACCCTGTGGGTTCCACTAACATCTCCTTGTCCCTGTGCAGCAGCTTGCTATCTCAGGCCTTCAAGAGTTGGACAGGACTGCTGTCCAAGGCACAGCTGTTCCCTAGTGGGTCAACCTGGGCCTAGGAGCTCAACCTGGTAAGGGTCAAGTTCCATAGGCTCAGTTCCCTCTGGGACTAACAAGTCTTCTCCCTGAGGAGAGGGGTCCTGAATCTTTAGCTGTCCAGAAGATGGTTCCCCAGTCTTCTTGCCTTTTCTCTTGGAAGGTTGGGCCATTCTTCCAGGCTCCAACACTTCTTTTTCACCCTGTGCTCGGCTCTGTGCTCTAGTCTTAGACACACACAATCCCAGGGATATCCAGCATTGCTGCATGGGTTTTCAAGTCTACCTCAGCCCATGCTAAGTTCTCCAGGTCATTTCCAAGCAGACAGGCAGCTGGAAGTCTTGGAGAGACCACTACTTATTTCAGGCCAGTATCTCCCCAGTTTAATGTTACCATTGCCATGGCACGGTCTGTAGTAACACTGTCCTCTTTGGTGACTGGATAAGTCTTTCCAATAAGGTATTGCTCTGGGGAAACCAGTGTGTCTCTCACCATGGTGACACTGGCACCTGTATCCCCCAGGGTTACTATCCTAGTCCCATTAATCCAGGGGTATTGCAAATACTTTTTCAAGTTGGGAGGCCACACAGCTAAAGTGGCAAACTCAACTTCCCCGTCTGTGATTACAAAAGCTTCAGTGTGAGCCCTGATTTGCTCTAGGCACACTGCTGATCCCATCTGGAGATTGCCTACACCGGTACTAACTGGAGGAGGGCTAGGGGGCTTCTTGGTAGGGCAAGTAGCATCTCCAGTCAGGTGTCACAACTTCTTACAGTTGTAACACTAGGCCTTTTGGGGATCAAAGTTTTTCCCTTTGTACCTACCCATGGTCTGGGAAGAGTTCAGGGAAGAGTTCTGGGACCCACCCCCCTGAACAGGTTTTTGGGGCCCTTTAGAAGTCTGTTGGATTTTATCTTAGGGGTTCTCACGCCCTTTCTTCTGGGGAGGTTGGGTAACCCCTTTCTTTTGGTCACACCCAGTGGTTGTTTTTGTTACCCAAGTCTTGACCCAGTGATCTGCCTTCTTTCCCAATTCTTGGGGAGAAATTAGACCTAGGTCTACCAGATGTTGATGCAACTTTTCATTAGTTCAATTACTTAAAATGTGTTCCTTCATAAAAAGTTTATAAAGCCCAACAAAATCATGCACATTATTTCCAGTTAACCATCCATCCAGTGTCTTAACTGAGTAGTCTACGAAGTCAACCCACTACTGGCTCTGAGTTTTGTGAGCCCCCCTGAATCTAATCCTATATTTCCCAGTTGTGAGCCCAAAGCCCTCAATCAGAGCGTTCTTCATGAGGTCATAAGACCCAGCATCTACCCCTGTAAGGGTCAGGAGTCTGTCCCTGCAGTTACCAGTGAACAGTTCCCAAAGGAGAGCCCCCGCCCCCCAACCCCAGTGTGACTTCTTCACTTTTCTCATTTCACAGGCCCTCTCAAAGGCTGTGAACCATTTGGTGATGTTGTCACCTTACTCAAATTTGGGGACAATTCCTTTGGGGTTTTTGGGATCATAATATTGCTCTTTGTCCTTATTTATTAGGTTGCTGCCACCATTGTTGGGAGCTAGGCTCATCTGTGCTCTTTCTTTTTCTAGAACCAGGAGCCTGGTTTCTAGGTCTAATCTTTTGGCCAACCTTACTAAAAGGTTGGTCTCTTCATTGAGGCTGTCCTCAATGGTCTCAGAAGTACCTGACCCACCTGTGTGGGATCTGGGTGTTGTGAGTAGTATTCTTGGAGTCAGGCACAGGGACTCTGTCCTCCCTAGGAAGTGAAGGGGGTTGGAAGTTATCCTCATCCCCTCCACTTCCTTCCCCATCGGAGAGGTCCTCACCTTGCTCAGATGGGTGGTCCTTAGCATACCCTGCCAAGAGCTCCTGAAGCTTTTGCTTGGAGGGATGGGACCCCACAACGTTTTTGAGTTTGCATAAAGACCTTAACTCTCGCATCTCTAGATGGAGGTAAGGGGTGAGGTCGAGCTCCTCAACCACATTCTCTATGTCACATGGCATTTTTTCACTAATAGTTGGGATCTTTTAAGAGACCTAAGAAAAATTTCTAAACCTTCTTACCCCTTACTATGATGACTTTTTATTTTCTGAAAAATCCTAAAGGGACTTAACTAAGGCCCTAACCAGACTTTTAGAAATTTGGAAAAATGGTTGTAAGAAACTGGCTCTATATATACTGCCCCAAAGTGAGGTACAGTGTGTATAGAGTCCAAGAGTCCCCAAAGGTAGGCAGAGGTTAAAGTTAGATAGAACCTTACTCTCTAATAGTGGTAGCCTGGTCGAGCAGTAAGGCAGTATCAGAGGACAGTGTTAAGCATTTGATGTACACACTCAGTCAGCAAATGAATTCACACACTCAAGAACTGAACTCTAGGCCAATTGTTTTTGTATAAAAAAATATACTGTTATTTTATTTTAGAACCAAGCAATCCTGATACAGGTAAGCATTCAATTCTTTTCAGTAATAAGTTACTTGTTGTACACAGTTTTAAAAAGCAATGAAGATTGTACTTGATTTGATTTACAGGGGATGCAGTAGGTTGCAATACTTAGTAAATGCAGTACATTGAAATGAGTGGCTTTTTAAGGTAAATGCAGGTAAAATTACTTTTGCGTTACTTTTGTAATCCAGTGCTGGACTCTAGATTCAGCACTGGGATATTTACTTAAAACAGGTAAGTAATTACGTTTTTGTAGTTTGTACGATTTTTAGAGAATATTTTCAGATTTCAAAAGTCCACACTTCGAAACCTTTTGGACCAGTACATTGAAATACATAGGCTTTTCCTGTAAATTGCAGGTAAGTTACTTTACGGATTACTTTTTCTAACACAGTGCTGGATCCTAGATTCAGCACTGGGACATTTCCTGAAAACAGTTGAGAAAATGCGTTTTAGTTAGATGTACGATTTTTAAAGAATATTCTTGTATTTCAAAAGTTGACACTTAGAAACGTTTTCACATAGAACCACCAATGTTATCCTATGGAAGGAAATTCAATTCACAGGTAAGTTACTTTTACGTTACTTTTCCTCCTCAGTGCTGGATACCTAGATTCAGCACTGGGACCTTTCCTGCAAATAGTTGAGAAAATTCGTTTAGGTTATTTGTGCGATTTTTAAGGAATATTCTTAGTTTTCAAAAGTCGACACTGACACTTTTTTCTCCCAAAAGGTTTCTATGTTATACTATGAGGAAAAACAGGTTATCGGTTTCGAGGTAAGTATTCGGTCTTTGGAGTTAGGGTTCTGGGGTCAGACTCAGGGGTCTCCCAGGGTCAGTGATGCACTGTTGTTGCACCCTCAGCGTCACTAGGGCGGCCGGGTGCAGAGTGTTGAGGCCCAATGTTATCCTATGGAGGATAGGGGGTCCCGGTTGGTGGCTGCTGGCAAGCAGGCCACGGGGTTGTGGGAGCAAAGCTCCTAGGGTTAAGCTCAGGGCAAGTTGGGGACCAAGTTAGCACAAAGGGGCACCCTCAGCGGCACTAGGGCGGCCGGGTGCAGGGTGCTGTTTTGAGGTCGGGTGCCCTGTTGATTTCAATGGAGATTCTCCGGGACAAAGAAACACTGCAGGCTCAGGGACGAGGATCTTCCAGGAGTGACCACCACTTCGAGGGGTAAGTTGGGATTTTGAGGGTTGGTTAGGCACCGCTGGGTTGGGCACACAAGGCCGTGGGGCGTCGGGTGCAGGGGTGCCTTGGGACGTCGGATTTTCTTACCCGCTCTGGTCGCGGTAGGGGGGTCCTCTGGAGTGAGACTGCAGGCGTCGTCAGGAGGCTTGAGGCAGGTCAGGGGTCGCCGGATCTCGGGTCAGGATCGCCGGGGGGACCTCCTCGTGGAATTTTTCCACTCTAGCTCGGGCCGGGTTCGGCGGGTGCAGAGTCAGCTGGATTCGCGGTTCCTGGCTGGCACCAGAAGCTGCAGTTCAAACACGTCCGGTGTTCACGGGAGAAACAGCTTGGAAAGTGAAGGCAGGCAGGTCCTCCGGGGTTTTTGAGGTTGCTGGCCTCTGGACACGCCGGGGTTTTGCAGGAGCAGGTTCGAGGGGAGACAGGCCTGTAGGGCTGGGACCAAGTCAGTGGGCGTCGTCCTCTTGTTAGCTCTGTCTTCGTCCTTCTTCTTCTTTTCTTCTTGTAGGTAGGCTGGATCTGCCTTCCTGGTTCAGGGCTGCCCCCTAAATACTGTATTTAGGGGCGTTTTAGGGTCTTGAGGTCAGTAGCCATTGGGCTACTGACCTTAGGGTGACTACACCCTTGGTGTGCTCACCCCACGTGGGGAGTGAGCACAATCCCTAGTCCTGATTGGGGAGTGCCTGCCATCTGCAAGATGGCGAGCACTAGTGAGTGGGCTTCACCTCGCCTCCCCACCTGAGGGGTGGAGTTGGCAGAGGTGGGCACACCTCCTGGGCTGGCTAGTTTTCCCGCCTGTCTTCCCGCCGAAAGGGAGGGAGACAGGAAGGGGGCCTGCTCCTGATAGCAGGAGAGGCTGGGGGGTCGCATTACAAAGGCTGCCAGGCCTTTGAAGCTCCACTGCCACAGATGGCTCTTTCTGGCCGGGGGAGGTGTGTACACCTCCGCCCAGGAAAGGCTTTGTTTCTGGGCTCAGGGAGCGTAGGCTCCCACCCTATGGGTCCAGAAACATGCCTCGTGGTGGCAGGCTGGTGTGTACCAGTCAGGGAACCCACCAGAGGCCGGTCGTTTTTCAGGGGGCATCTCAAAGATGCCCTCTGTGTGCATTTTCATTAAATCCCACACTGGCATCAGTGTGGGTTTAATGTGCTGAGAAGTTTGATACCAAACTTCTCAGTTTTCAGTGCAGCCATTATGGTGCTGTGGAGTTCGTAATGACAAACTCCCAGCACCATATACTCTTAATGGCAGCACTGCACTTACAATGTCTAAGAATGGACTTAGACACTGTAGGGGTACAGTGCTCATGCACCTGTACCCTCACCACTGATATAGTGCACCCAGCTAGAGGGGTGACTGACCTATGCCAGGGCAGTGGGTTGTAGGCATGGCCCACAGAGGTGTGTGCCATGTCGACTCTTCACTTTGTTCTGCACCAAAACACGCAGTTTGCAAAGGCAGTGTGTGTGTGTAAAGGTACAGGGCCTCTAAGGGTGGCACAATAAGTGCTGCAGCCCTTAGAGGTCTTCCCTGGTCACAGTGCCCTGGGTACCTGTGGTACCATCTACCAGGGGCTGACCTGTGGCCAGAGATGCCAATTGGGCACAGTTTTGGGGAAAGAACACAGGCCCTGGGAACCTGATTGGCAGGGACCCAGGGCACATCAAGTCAAAGTGCATCAGTGGTCTGGCAAAAAGTGGGTGGGTTACTGCAACAGAAACCCACTTCCTTACAAGGGTCAATTAAAAAAATTCAGAATTCTTAAGGCAATTTAGAAGTCAGTCCAACAAATGCAAAGTTGTAGATCCCACCGCTGATTCACCAATGTAGGAAGCTGGCTCTGTATATACTATACCAAAGTAGGGTATAGAAAGCACTGAGTCCAGGGAATCCCCAAAGGATTACAGAGGTAGAAGTAGATAATACCTTACTCTCTATTTATGGCAGTGTGGGCGAGCAGTAAGGCTTTATCAGAGGGTAGTGTTAAGCATTTATTGTACACACTCAGGCAAGAAATGACATCACACACTCAGAGACTGAACTTAGACCAATTGTTTGTATAAAAATACTTCTTTTGTTGTATTTTATTTTTAGAACCAAGCAGGACTTGGTACAGGTAGGTAAAGCTGTACTTTCACAGAGAGGTTGATATGGATATGCAACCTGAATGAATTTGACTTTGTTACAGGTGGGTACAATGTTTAAAAACAGTTGTAATTACTTTTGGATTACTTTGTGAGTACTTTTTAGATTACTTTTTCTACTCAGTGTGATATGCCTAGATATCACACTGGGACATTTCCTAGACAAAGGTATGTAAAATACTTTTATGTTAAAACACAGTTACTTAGGTTTCCATACAAACACAATTCAACACAGAACCTTTTCAGAGGAAAACAGTCAATGTAATCATATGAAGAAAAATGTGGTTATCAGTTCGCAGGTAAGTAATCGGTCTTGAGGTATGAGCTTCTGGGGTTAGAACCAGGGTTCCCCCAGTATCAAGGATGCACTCAAAGAGCACCATCAGCGGCACTAAGACGGCCAGGTGCAGAGTGATGAGGCCCAATGTTAGCCTATAAAACTAGAGGGCCGTCGGTTGGTGGCTGCTCTCTGGCAAGCCACAGGGTTGAGGGAGCAAAGCTCCTAGGGTTAAGCTTGTTAAGCTCAGGGCAAAGGGGGATCTAAGTTAGCACACAAGATGCACCCACAGCGGCACAAGGGCGGTCGAGTGCAGGGTGCTGGTTTGGCGTCAGGTGCCCTGTTGTTTCCAATGGGAGATCTCCGGTCGGAACAAAGACTGCAGGCTCGGGCAAGGAGGCTTCCTGGAAAGGACCACCAGTTGGAGAGGTAAGCTGGGATGCAGGTGGATGCCTGGACACCGTCGGTTGGGCCACCCAAGGCAGAGAGGGGTGTCGGGTGCAGGGGTGTCTTTAGGCGTCGGGTTGCCTTACCAGCTCTTGTCGCAGTCGGGGTGGACCCTCCAGATACAGGCTGTAGGCATTGTCGTGAGACTTGAGGTAGGTCAGGGATCACCAGATCCCAGGTCGGATTAGATGGGGGGACGTCCTCGTGGTGTTGGGCCACTCAAACTCGTGCTGTGGGCATAGGGTGCAGAGTGGTACAGACTCGCGAGTTTGGCAGGAACCAGAGTCTAGTTCTTGAGCAAGTCCGGTGCTCACGGGAGACAGAGTTTTTGTAGGGAAGGCAGGGCAGGTCCTCCGGGTTCTGGGGGGGGGCTGCTGGCTGCAGGCCACGCCTGGATTTCGCTGGAAACACAAGGAGATGATGGATGGAGTGCTGAAACTTTTCAGACACTCCCCCCCCAGTCACAGATCTGGGTTGAATTCATCATTATTCTTTAGCTTACTTTGCCACCCCAGTTTGGACCCAGCCATATGCAAATCAGTCTTGACCCTGTGCCTCATGTAATCAGTCCAGCCCGAATTGCCAGGCCAGGTCCTCACTGGACCGGAAACAAGCATCCTGGGACCGGTTTCGGGGTAACACCCCTCATCAGCCAGGCTAGCTTGAATCCAGTGGCAAAGAATCGACTGGATCCGCTCCTTCCTCTCCGGTAGAACCCAAAGGAACAGACTCCCACCCTTCCTCTCCGAGCCCACAGAGATCAACTGCGGAGTACCCCAAGGATCCTCGCTCAGCCCCACGCTCTTCAACATCTACATGGCCCCCCTCGCCGCCATCATCAGACAGCATGGGCTCAGCATAGTATCCTACGCCGACGACACCCAGCTCATCCTCTCCCTCACGAAGAACCCCAAGGACACCAGACTCTGCTTCCAGGAAGGAATGAAGGACGTCGCAGCCTGGATGAACAACAGCTGCCTGAAGCTCAACTCGGAGAAGACAGAGGTCCTCGTCCTTGGACCCTCCTCCTCCGCCTGGGACAACTCCTGATGGCCTTCCGACCTTGGAAACCCACCCACTCCGTCAGACCACGCCCGAAACCTCGGCATCATCCTAGACTCCTCCCTCACCATGACCCGCCAGATCAACTCCGTCGCCTCTGCCTGCTACAACTCCCTCCGCATCCTCCGCAAGACCTTCAAGCGGGTCCCCCCCGAATGCAGAAAGACCGTCACCCACGCACTCATAACCAGCAGACTGGACTACGGCAACGCCCTCTACGCCGGAATCAACAGAACCCTGCTACACAAGCTCCAAACCATCCAGAACACCCCGGCCAGACTCGTCCTCGGAACCCCACGACACAAGCACATGACCCAGCACCTACGAGACCTCCACTGGCTCCCCATCGAGAAGAGAGTAACCTTCAAATTACTCACCCACGCCTACAAATCCCTCCACAACATCGGACCCAAATACCTCAACGAGCGAGTCTTCTTCCACGCACCCAAAAGGAACCTCCGCTCAGCCGACCTCGCCCTGGCAGAGACCCCTCGCATCTGCAGAACCAGAGCAGGCGGAAGAGCCTTCTCCTACATCACAGCCAAGGCCTGGAACGAGCTCCTAGTCAACATCAGACGCTCCCCTACTCTTCACACCTTCAGGAAGAGCCTCAAGACCTGGCTCTTTGACTGAACCGGAGCTGCACCCACCCCCCTTCCCCTACAGTGCCTTGAGACCCTCACGGGTGAGTAGTGCGCTTTATAAAACCCTGACTGATTGAATGATTGAGTGAGCAAGGGACCCACTTATGGGCATACCGCTGGAGCATATCGAGGTCAGGACAGGCCAGCAGGGCTGGGACCAAGGCAGTTGGTGTTCTCCTCTGCTTCCTTCAGCACAGCTCTTTGGTCCTTCTTCTTGCTTGTCTGAGGAGGCAAAGTTCGGGGTATCCCCTAAATACTAAATTTAAGGGAGTTTCAGGTAGGTACAGGTTGGGACCAATGGGTCCCTTCCTTGTGGTGGGTACACTCCCTGTCATGCCACCCTCCAGTGAGAGGAGGGCATAAGCCTAACTCTGGTTGGCTGGGTCCCCCCATATTCAAGATGGTGGGGATTGAGAGTTGTGCTTCGCCTCGCCTCCACCTTTGCCAACTTCACCTGAGGGGTGGAGTTGGCAAAGGTGGGCAAACCTCTCCTCCTATCTTGGTTTTCCAGCCGTTTCTCCCTCCCAAAGTGGGAGTTAGAACAGGTGGGGGCCAGTTGCTGGGAGCAGCAAATGGCTGGGTCAGCTCACAAAGGCGGCAATACTTTGAAGCTTCCCCTTCATGGACCCTGCCCATCCCGGGGGAGGAGGCATGGCACCTCTGCCTTAGATGTGCTTTGCTTCAGGACCCCAAGTTCGTGAGGCTCTCGACCCAGGGGTCCAGAAACATGTCTGAGGTTGGCAGCTGGCGAGCAGCCACTCAGCCTGGTCACTAGAGTTAGGTCGTTTTTCAGGGGGCATCTTTAATATGCCCTCTGAGTGCATTTGGCATTAAATCTAACACTGGCATCAGTGTGGTTTTAATGAGCTGAGAAGTTTGCTACCAAACGTCCCAGAATTCAGTAAAGCCATTATGGTGCTGTGAAGTTCGTGATGACAAACTACCAGAACATGTACTCTTTATGGCTTTACTGCACTTACAATGTCTAAGAATGGACTTAGACACTGTAGGGGTACACTGCTCATGATTCTATATCTGCCTTTGCTAGCAATGTCCCAGCTACTGGAGCATTGCAAATTGCCTGATCTAGGAGGCTTACTTGACTGAGCACAGTGTCTCATTGATAGCCTCTTTGACAGATTGACCTATAGGTGCAGACAAGTTGTGGATCAAACAGTACTCTCATGGTGTAAGAAAGTGCCACTTTTGCATAGCTGCCCCCCACTTTTTGCCTGATGTGGATGCTCCTTGACTAAATGTGCCCTGGGTTCCTACTAGCCAGTTACCCAGGGCCTATGTTCTTTCCCTAAAACTGTACCTTTGTACCCCCAATTGGCACCTCTCTGGCCACATGTAAGTCCCATGTAAAAGGTACCATAGGTAACAAGGGCACTGAGACCAGGGAAGGCCTCAAAGGACTGCAGCACATATTGTGTCACCCTTAGAGGTCCTGTACCTTAACACACACACTGCGATTGCAGGCTGCATGTTTTGATACATAGAAAGGTGAAGAGTCGACATTGCACACATACCTGTGTGCCATACCTACAACCCATTGCCTATGGTATAGGCAAGACACCCCTTTCGCAAGGTGCACTATACCACTGGTGAGGGGACATTTGCATGAGCAGTTCGGGATGGACTGTTCCCATTGGGTGCATGGTCAAGACTGATTTGCATATGGCTGGGTCCAAACTGGAATGGCATGGTGAGCAAAAAAACGATGGATTTAGGCCCAGATCTCTGTAATGGGGTGAATGTATGATATTGTTCTGCATTCTGTCCATCAATTGTTCTTTTTGCATTTGTCACCCCGAGTGGGACGGGTATACCCAGACGTGGGTCCCGTGCTCTACATGCCACTGGAGTCACGCTATCCTGGCTGATGAGGGGTGAAACCCCGAAACTGGTCCTAGGATGCTTGTTTCCAGTCCAGGGAGGACCTGGCCTGGCATTTCGGGCTGGACTGTTCCCATTGGGTGCATGGTCAAGACTGATTTGCATATGGCTGGATCCAAACTGGAATGGCATGGTGAGCAAAAAAAATATGGATTAAGGCCCAGATCTCTGTACTGGGGTGAATGTATGACATTGTTCCACATTCAGCCATCAATTTTTCTTTTTGCATCTGTCACCCCGAGTGGGACGGGTATACCCAGACTTGGGTCCCGTGCTCTCCATGCCACCGGAGTCAAGCTATCCTGGCTGATGAGGGGTGAAACCCCGAAACTGGTCCTAGGATGCTTGTTTCCAGTCCAGGGAGGACCTGGCCTGGCAGTTCGGGCTGGACTGTTCGTATTGGGTGCATGGTCAAGACTGATTTGCATATGGCTGGGTCCAAACTGGAATGGCATGGTGAGCAAAAAACGATGGATTTAGGCCCAGATCTCTGTACTGGGGTGAATGTATGACATTGTTCTGCATTCTGTCCATCAATTGTTGTTTTTGCATTTGTCACCCCGAGTGGGACGGGTATGCCCAGACGTGGGTCCCGTGCTATCCATGCCACTGGAGTCAAGCTATCCTGGCTGATGAGGGGTGAAACCCCGAAACGGTCCTAGGATGCTTGTTTCCAGGCCAGAGAGGACCTGGCCAGGCAGTTCGGACTGGACTGTTCCCATTGGGCACAGGGTAAAGACTGATTTGCATATGGCTGGGTTCAAACTGGAATGGCATGGTGAGCAAAAAAACGATGGATTTAGGCCCAGATCTCTGTACTGGGGTGAATGTATGACATTGTTCTGCATTCTGTCCATCAATTGTTGCTTTTGCATTTGTCACCCCGAGTGGGACGGGTATGCCCAGACGTGGGTCCCATGCTCTCCATGCCACTGGAGTCCAGCTATCCTGGCTGATGAGGGGTGAAACCCCGAAACCGGTCCTAGGATGCTTGTTTCCAGGCCAGGGGGGACCTGGCCAGGCAGTTCGGGCTATACTGTTCCCATTGGGCACAGGGTCAAGACTGATTTGCATATGGTGGGTTCAAACTGGAATGGCATGGTGAGCAAAAAAACAATGGATTTAGGCCCAGATCTCTGTACTGGGGTGAATGTATGACATTGTTCCGCATTCTGTCCATCAATTGTTGTTTTTGCATTTGTCACCCCGAGTGGGACGGGTATGCCCAGACGTGGGTCCCGTGCTCACCATGCCACTGGAGTCAAGCTATCCTGGCTGATGAGGGGTGAAACCCCGAAACAGGTCCTAGGATGCTTGTTTCCAGGCCAGGGAGGACCTGGCCAGGCAGTTCGGGCTGGACTGTTCCCATTGGGCATAGGGTCAAGACTGATTTGCATATGGCTGGGTTCAAACTGGAATGGCATGGTGAGCAAAAAAACGATGGATTTAGGCCCAGATCTCTGTACTGGGGTGAATGTATGACATTGTTCTGCATTCTGTCCATCAATTGTTGTTTTTGCACTGGGAACCTGATTGGCAGGGACCCAGGGCACATCAAGTCAAAGTGCATCAGTAGTCTGGCAAAAAGTGGGGGGGTTACTGCAACAGAAACCCAGCTTCCTACACAAGCCCCCCCCAGCCCAAAGGCCAGGAGAGTCAGCCAAACCTGGGAGAGTCTTTCTAGTATTTCAGGTGAGGAAGAGTAGAGGAAGTGGTTTGAAAGTTGCAGGGCCTACTCTGCCTTACATCCTTCTGTCCAGGTCAGTCCCTTTGGGGAGCTGGCCTACCTCAACAGTTTAAGGACCTAATTCCCAATGCTCCTTTCCTAGCGCTTTAGTGTCTTTACCCCATCTTTTTAGTTTGGGTTCAGAGGTGCCTACCTCTGCGAATTCTAACTTAGCTAGGGCAAAATCCAGCTTACCCATAGAGGTTACCCACAGCTTGAGCAACCCCACCATGACCAATAGGGTCAAGGGGCCTAACTTGCTATTTTTGCAGGGGGCTAGGCCACCATGCCAAGGACATTGCTGGCATGAAGGCTAACACCCAGCAGAGGCTACTGACAACTGTCAGTGCCCAGAACCACACCTTTAGCTCTTCACTGGTAGGTGAAGTGGCTAACTTACAGGCCTCTTTGGGTTCTGGTGGCCTGTCTGCTGTTTTAGGGTAGGGGGTCAATACACTTGGTAGTGAACACCCTTCTTCCACCCTCTGTTCTGCCAGCTGAGGAGCCACCAACTCAGGCTGGACAGTTGGCTGACTAGTCAGGTCTTTTTGTTGGCTAGGGGGGACTTCACCAGTGCCAATTTTGGAGTTCTCCCTTACTGGGATAGAATCTCCCTGACCCACTGGAACTGTGGCTAACAATTGTTCACCTGACCTACACTGTTTCTCCTTTTTCTTTTGGGGCTTAGCTGCACTAACTGCAGGTTCAGCCCCCCCAGGTTCCTTGGGTGAGGTCTGGCACTGGGCCAGTACCTCTCTTTGGCTCAGACCAACCTCTGGGAGGTCATTCCCAAGGAGACAATCAAGGGGGAGGTCTTTATTGACTACCACCTTTCTCCAACTAAGGGACCCAGCTATTTCTAGGGGCACTACAGCCACAGGCCTAACAGTGACATCCCCTGGGACAGCCCTTACTCTTTTTGTTTCCACTGGGACATACTGGTTTGAGAGAACCAACCTATCATGCACCACAGTGTGACTGGCACAGGTATCTATCAGGGCAGTGGCTGGGATTCCATTCACCAGTAGGTGGTGGAAGTGTCTACTGTCCTCTGGAATCTCCAACTCACCTTTTGGGCCCATTTTTCAGTTGAAGGATAGGAGGACTTCCTCATCTGAGGAACCACCCTCCAAAGCTACACTGGCAATCCCTGGAGCTACACTAGGGGCTGTATGTTTAGGACAGGTAGGGTCCTTGGTTTGGTGTCCTGTCTTTTGACAGTTGTGACACAATACCTTGTTGGGATCTCAACTCTTACCTTGGTACCCAGTTTTTTCTTGTGAGGTGTCTTTGGGTCCACCCTCCTGGACAGGTTTTTGGGGGGCTACCTGGGACTCCTTACTTTTATCTTTAAGAGGTTCACTGTCTTTCCTCTGGGGAGGTTTTGTAACCCCTTTGTTTTAGTCACCCCCAGTGGATGTCCTAGTCACCCTTGTCTTGACCCAATGGTCCGCCTTCTTTCCCAATTCTTGGGGAGAAATTGGACCTAGGTCTACCAGATACTGATGCAACTTTTCATGAATGCAATTACTTAATATGTGTTCTTTCATGGACAAATTATAAAGACCATCATAATCTTGCACTTTACTTCCAGTCAACCAGCCACCTAGTGTTTTCATTGAGTAGTCTACAAATTCCACCCAGGGCTGACTCTGGGTTTTCTGAGCCCCCCTCAATCTAATTCTATACTCCTAAGTTTTGAGTCCAAAGCCCTCAATCAAAGTTCTCTTCATGAGGTCATAAGACCCAGCTTCTGCCCCACTAAGGGTCAGAAGTCTGTCCCTGCACTTACCAGAGAACAGTTCCCAAAGGAGTGCCCCCCAGTGAGTTTTCTTCACTTTTCTGGCTTCACAAGCCCTCTCAAAGGCTGTGAACCACTTGGTGATATCATCACCATCCTCAAATTTAGGGACAATCCCTTTGGGGATTTTGGGATGATAGGATCCTTCTTTTTTTTACAGTTTTTAAATTACTGCCACCATTGATGGGTCCTAGGCCCATCTCTGCTCTTTCTTTTTCTAGAGCCAGGAGTCTGGTCTCTAGGTCTAATCTTTTGGTCAACCTGGCTAGCAGGATGTCCTCTTCATTGAGGCTGTCCTCAATGTCCTCAGTAGCACCTGATCCACCTGTGTGGGCTCTAGGTGCTGAGAGGTTTATTCTTGGGGTCAGGGCCACTGGGGCCCTTCTCTCCTTATGAAGTGGGGAGGGGGAGATGGGGTTGGATGGTATCCTCATCCCCTCCATCTTTTTCTTCATCTTAGAGGTCTTCACCATTCTCAGAGGGATGGTCCTTAGCATACCCTGCCAATAGTTCCTGGAGCTTTTGTTTGGTGGGATGGGACCCCATGGTTATATTTGTAATTTTGCATAGGGACCTTAACTCCTTGAAAGATAAGTGGAGGTAAGCGGTGAGGTCGATCTCCTCAACCTGGTCCTCTATGCCATTGTGGTTATCTTCACTAACTTTCTAGGTTTTTGTTAAGAGACATTGTTAAAAAACTTCTAACCCCTCTTATTCCTAGCTAAAGTGAACTTTTATTTTTCTAAAATTGTAAAGGGACTTAACCAAGGCCCTAACAAGGCTTTTAGTAATTTGGAAAAATTTGTCAATTCAGAAATCAGAATTCTAAAGACAATTTAAGAGTTCTGTCGTGTGATCAGGTGGTAACCAAGTTAGTCCAACAAATGCAAAGTTGTATATCCCACCGCTGATCCACCAATGTAGGAAGCTGGCTCTGTATATACTATACCAAAATGAGGTACAGTGTGCACAGAGTCCAGTGGAACCCCAAAGGAAGGCAGAGGTAAAAGTAGATAGCATCTTACTCTCTATTTGTGGTAGTGTGGGCGAGCAGTAAGGCTTTATCAGAGGGTAGTGTTAAGCATTTGTTGTACACACTCAATCAGCAAATGATTGCACACACTCAAAGACTGAACTCAGACCAATTTGTTTTGTATAAAAATATTCTTTAGATATATTTATTTCTTAGAACCAAGCAAGCCTGGCATAAGTAAGTGATTTATACTTTGCAGTAACAATACAGTTTGAATTGCAATTGTATATATACTTTGGTTTGGTTTCAGTAGAATTACTGGAAATACAAAACCTTAAAATATTGTACATGTACTTCATATTGACTTTTCAATAGGATGTCATGTAATTTACTTTGCAGATTACTTTTCTTACACAGTGTAGTATGCCTGGATACTGCACTGGGATATTTCCTGTAAACTGGTAAGTAAATGCATTTTGGTTATTTGTACACAGTTATATAGAGTTTGATAGGTTTTCCAACTCCACACTTAGAAACCTTTTCATAGAAAACAGTCAATGTTATACTATGGGAGGAAGTAGAGCTATCGGTTAACAGGTAAGTACTTTGTTGTGGGAGTTGGTTTTCTGGGGTTAGACTCAGGGGTCTCCCAGGGTCGAGGATAAACTCTCAAAGCACCCTCAGCGGCACTAGGGCGGCCGGGTGCAGAGTGCTGAGGCCCAATGTTATCCAATGGGGGATAGGGGACCTCCGGTTGGTGGCTGCTCAAGAGCAGGCCACAAGGCTGTGGGAGCAAAGCTCCTGGACTTTAGCTCAGGGCAAATGGGGGTTAAAGTTAGCACCAAAGGTACACCCTCAGCGGCACTAGGGCGGCCGGGTGCAGGGTGCTGGTTTGTCGTCGGGTGCCCTGTTACCTTCAATGGGGATTCTCCGGTTTGCAAACACACTGCAGGCTCGGGGACGAATGTCTTCTGGGTGCGACCACCACTTGGAGAGGTAAGTTGGGATGCTGGGGGTTGGCTAGACACCGTCGGTTGGGCCACCCAAGGCTGTGGGACGTCGGGTGCAGGGGTGTCTTTTAGGTTTGGATCTTCTTACTGGTCGCGGTTGGAGGGACCCTCAGGATTGAGGCTGCAGGCGTCGGCTGTAGGGTTGAGGCAGGTCAGGGATCACTGGATCTCGGGTCAGGATCGCAGGGAAGACGTCCTCGTGGTGTTGGGCCACTCGAACTCAGGCCGTGGGCTACGGGTGCAGAGTGGTGCAGACTCGCGGATTTTGCCGGAGCTGGAGTCTGTGGGTGAATAAATCTGGTGTTCACGGGAGACAAAGTCTTTTCCTCGGAAGGCAGGGCAGGTCCTCGAGGTTCTAGAGGTTGCTGGCTGCAGGACACACCAGAGTTTCGCTTCTGCAGGTTCGAGGTGGGGACAGGCCGGTAGGGCTGGGGCCAAGTCAGTGGGCGTCCTCCTCTTCTTAGCTTCGGCACAGCTGTTTGGTCCTTCTTCTTCTCTTCTTCTTGTTGGTCATTGACTGAGGCGGCAACGTTCAGGGGTGCCCCGAAATACTAGATTTAGGGGCGTTACAGGTAAGTAAAGGTTGGGACCAATGGGTCCCTTCCTTGGGGTGGGTACACTCCCTATTATGCCACCCTCCAGTGGGAGAGGGGCATATGCCTCACTCTGGTTGGCTGGGTCCCACCATCTTACAGTCAAGGTCCTTTCCAGTCCACGTCCTGAGGAGAACCCCAGAACAAGGCAGGGTTCGAAACGCGTTGGCATTTGGGCCTAGGCGAATTAGCTTTGGGGCACATATGGGAATTAGTTCGAAGAAATTACCCCCCATTGGTGATGCGACCCCTTGGACAATCGTGCTGCCTTTAGCCCACTATTCAGGCAGGACCCCTTGAACTGTGACAGGTATGCCTGGTTTCTATGTGTTACATAAGGACTGGTGCCTTCCAAATATTAGGAGGACAATGACAATTTGATTGGTGTCTTTGTTTTGTATAGGTTTATGTAAAAAATGTGTTTTGTATAGGTTTATGTAAAAAGCCTTTTGATTTTCTGTGCGTTATAGCGATATGTATGTAGTTTATGTTTTCACAAGTTTGCCACACTGAAAAATGTGTGTCTCTTTCTATGACATGATTAAATGTTTCTCTAAATAATGTGAAGAACGTTTCTAACCAGTGTGAAATAAATCACGTGCACTTGGAATTGAATGCCTAAGTGCAGATTAATGATTGTTTAACAACCTATCTGGTCACTTGCTTGTTACAGAGAAATCCCTTGGAGGCACGTTCGATAATGAATGGCGAACCCTTCTAACTACTGAATAGTTAGCTATAAAGTCAATGTTTTTTTTTACCCAATATACACAGGTGTTATTGCTACTAATTTCGCTTATTCATGTGCGATTTATGTGGTGTGATTGCGCCATCTAGTGGGCTCAGAAGCTGAAAATGAGAATTAGGGAGCACAGAGCCCTGCTATTTAATAATGTTAAGTGACCCATTCACAAAACACTTAGCTGTATCTGAAGCAGAACTAAAGGAGTATTCTTACTTATTCTTACTTACTTTCGGTTACTTAGGAGTTACACAATCCAGCCAGAGAACCTCTCATCTACATCTAAATCTGGCCCCTGAAAACAATGGACTCGCACAGTGTAATTAGGGTTTTACACCATACAATGGTTTATCTTGCCTTTATTCGTCTACTAATAATGTGTATCAGAATAATAATTATTGTGAAAATACTAGCAGTCATTATAAAAGTAAAGCAAATGTTAAAATTGCCTCCAGCATATTTCATCACACAACCTTACTCTATTAACCTAATGTCTACCTATTTTGCATAAACGCTCTTAGCCTTACAATAACTCAGCCATGCTTGCTTATTGTATTTCCTTAAATTCTATCATGATCGGTCTTGCACGATTTCCCTGCACACCTGACAAAGCTGTTGGGCCTGCAGCCGGTCAGCCTTTCTGTATGATCCCTTAGCAACCAGTCTTTCAGTGTGCAGCCGGCCCTCATTCGAGCATCTTTTTACCTCATAGTCTCCAATGGTTCTCTATGGAGAGGGGTGCATATCTGTGCAGCTCTTGCGTTGCCACTTTGGAACACAGAAAGTGCTCTTTCTGCAGAAGCAGATGAAGGTAAGCAATTGTATTTCTACTTGCCTCCTTCCAAGGCAGATCTGTACCAGGCAGGGCGGACACGGTGCTCTTTTTGTGCTTCATTCTGGCCCTGGGGCATGGTGTGTCAGACAGACTCTGGCAGCTCTGGCTTCCTCTTGTCCCTGATGGGTTTGGAGCTTGCGGTATTAGGCCTCAGCTGCTTCCATAGGTGACCTCTGGGAGTCTTGGAGCTTATGGACTAGACTTTGGCCACTCTGATGTCATCATGTGATCCTTGCTGGGCATGGAGCATGCGTATTAGGCCTTGGCCATCCTGACTTCCCCTTGTTGGACGTGGAGGTTGTAGTTTGGACCTTGGCCATCCTGGTTTCCCCTTGTTCTCCCTGTTGGACGTGGAGGTTGTAGTTTGGACCTTGGCCATCCTGGCTTCCCCTTGTTCTCACTGTTGGACGTGGAGGTTGTAGTTTGGACCTTGGCCATCCTGGCTTCCTCTTGTTCTCCCTGTTGGACGTGGAGGTCTTAGTTTGGACAATGACTATTCTGGCTTCCCCTTGTTCTCCATGTTGGACGTGGAGGTTGTAGTTTAGACCTTGGCCATCCTTTCTTCCCCTTGTTCTCCCTGTTGGACGTGGAGGTCTTAGTTTGGACCTTGGCCGTCCTGGCTTCCCCTTGTTCTCCCTGTTGGATACGGCGGTCTTAGTTTGGACCTTGGCCGTCCTGTCTTCCCCTTGTTCTCCCTGTTGGATACGGCGGTCTTAGTTTGGACCTTGGCCGTCCTGTCTTCCCCTTGTTCTCCCTGTTGGATACGGCGGTCTTAGTTTGGACCTTGGCCGTCCTGGCTTCCCCTTGTTCTCCCTGTTGGACGTGGAGGTCTTAGTTTGGACCTTGGCCATCCTTTCTTCCCCTTGTGCTCCTTGTAGGGCTCAGAGCTTGTAGGCTGGACCTCGGCCATTCTAGCTTCCTCTAGTGTTCCTTGGGGGGCTTGGCGCTTGTAGGTTGTGTCTGGACTCTAGAGGCAGTCGCTCAGATCAGACCTTAACAACGTCATACACGAAGCAGATGCAGAAGGGCACAGTGGAAATCTCAAGCATGCACAGCAAATGCTTGCGGGGCACAATAGTTCAGTTAGGCTGCACCAGCAGTTGGGCCAGCCATACAGAGGATCCCTTCTAGGTCAATCAAGGCTGAGCTGTATAAAGACCTCCCACATGCTTAATTAAGCAGGTGTCTGCAACAGCAGTGGTCACGAGTTCTTCGCTTAGCCTCAGTTCTGTCCCTCTCACTTTTATTGTTTTTCTCCCTCCTTGTTTCTTTTAGTGCTTATCCCCTGTGGACTTTGACATTTGTGTGCGCTGTTGCTGCTCTGTTTCCCCTCTGGTAGACTTCTCCATAATGGCATACTGCAGTCCTCTCATTCTAATTTATTGGCCAGGATTCCTATTGTGTCTGTGGGCAAATTATAAACCACCTGCACTCTGTACCAGGTAAATCTAATTCTTAATTAGCTTGATCTATGGAATGAGCATATATACTTGTTTCCTATGCTTCTTACATTTCATCAGGAATGTTACAGTCCACAAGACTCTGTGCCATTACCGCGGATCCTGCAATTTCAGCTCAGGTTTTCCAACTAACCAGCTACTAGAATGAGTCTCTCTCTCTCTCTCTCCCTCGCTCTCTCCCTCTCGTTATCTCTCAATCACTATTTCGCAACCCTCTTTTTCCTCACGAATTCCATTCACTATCCTGGAGCCTCATTCAGGGGGTGAGTGGACACATGGAGACAAGAATGTATTGGCCTCTGTATTCTGCACTGTTTTGTACACAGGTTGTAACAGATTGTCAGACCCTAAATAAAGAGTCCCAGGACAATCCCCCGCAGGCCATGGAACAAGCAAAGATAAAAATACAACATGAAATCCTTCGGCAGTTCTAGAAGGAGTGAAAGCCCCCTCCCCCCCAAATTACTGTCTCTTCTGCGGCTTCACAATAACTTGCAGCAGGTAACTTCATGCTCACACTCAAACAATAGCTACCCCAGCAATGGCGCTTCCTCAGAACGTTTCTGGTGAGTTTTACTCTTTTCAGTCTTTCGTGGGTGGCTCAGTGTAATTTACATTTTCGGGCAAAGCTTCAGCAATTTATCCCGATCAAGCAAAAGCACCTTTCGTGCTGTCATATTTCAGTGAACACGCTTTATCTTGGGCCCGTGTCTTTCTAAGTGAACTACATTTGTGCAATAGTTCAAGGCCACATAAGTGTGATTGCGGAGCTTCGGGCTCTTTTATAGATCAAACCTTTCAGAATTGTCATCATGCCCCGATGCAACTCTAGAAAACATCCGAAGCTATAAGTGGAGTTGGTAGTAAAACTTTGCTGTACAAATGTGTTTTGGGGGGAAATTCCCTGTTTAGAAATGGCTCTAGGAAATGGACATTTAGAAATGATGACCTTTGGCCTCATTGATGCTCCTGCTGTTGCTGTAGTAACCGCTGATCTAGAGAGAACAGAGGGGCACCCTTTCCTTCCTCAGTTGTGCTCAGCAAAGATTTGTTCTGGAAAGTTTGAACAATGCTCTTCCTTTAACTTGCTGTTCAGAGTCAGATCCTCTTTTGGTGACCGAGCAATAAACATTTTCAGCATGTATTCAGTAAGAAACTAGCAGAGCAATTGCCTCCTCATCTTACCCATGACTGTCTCGTTAATCTCGCCCCTGGCTCTAAAATTCCACATGGCAGGATATAGCCACTGACCTTAAAAGAGGATACTGTACTTCAAGGCTATTTGAAAGACTATCTATTGAAGGGATTTATGTATTCGTCCAGTTTTGTTCCTACATTGACTAAAGAGAGCTGAATGCTATAACTATTCACAACTGTTATCCATTGCCTCTCATCTCAGAATAGCTGGATCAAATGAAGTCTTTTTTAAATATATTTTTTGCAACAGAATCCATAGTCGAATGACAGAAAGGCCCACTGATCAGAAAATCCATAATAATACAACGCAAAAAGAAGCAAAATATTTTTGTACATAAGTTCGAGTTTCCAAGTCCATCATATACCTATTTGGCGTTCCATTTGAAATGTTTCATTTATCAGGAGCGGCTCCTCCAGATTGGCGGAGGAGCGTCGCCCCACTCGTCAGTCAGTCAGAGAAAAATAAAATGATAATGAAACAATATCATTTTATTTTTCTTTCACTGATTCTGACATGGGTGTGGGGCGGGGAGGGGCCAGGCTTTGACTGGCAGATGGTGGCACTTAGAAGTGTGCATCTATGTTTGGCCAGTCGTCCTAGGCCGGCCAAACATACATGCGTACTTCTATTTCTCCAACCCAGCTGTGTTCACAGACGGGCTTGAGAAATGCCGCAGGCTCACAGGCAGTGTCTGATTGGCTGAGCAGGCCGCTGAGACCAATCCTAGCGCTGCTCTCTCAGTGCAGCGCCAGGATTGGCTGAGCAGCCTCTACCTTCCCAGAGACTGCTGGGAGAGCTCCGAGGCTGCGGCAGCTGTCGGCATCGGAGGCTGTGGAAAAAGGTAAGTTTTTAAAAATTATTATTTTTCCTGGCCCCCTAACCCCCCACTTGCCTGTCTGTCCCAGGCCCCCCCACCTTCCTGTTGTGCATTTACTTCCCACCACTATTCAAAAAAACTAGGTGGTGTATTGCTTTCACATTTATCTCTATTAATATTCTCTATTGATAATAAGACAATTGATAAAAATATGAAATCTAGATCTTCCATATTGTTAATCAATAGGATAGTGTATTGTGCCTCCAGCGTCCTGTCTTGAGCAAACGTGGCACATAGCTTCCTTGGGTCTGAGAGAGCTCCAATTGCACAGGGAGGCTGCACATTCCCTGAACAGACTTACCATATGGCAGCCAGTCCATCGGTGTAGTCTCCACCACCTCCACTCCTTGCCCTGGGGGGTTCCAGCGACAAGACAGTTTCATTGTCTCTGTAGCCCAGCTCTTTCTTCCTCCCAGAGTCTTCACTGAGGACTTCTGGGATAGATATTCTGCCTGATCCAAGATGACCTCCACATAACTGATTCCAATGGAGGCCTTCTCAATCCATCAAGGGGGTGAAGGTTCTGTTGGGTATTTCCTACTTTTTTCTATAAAAAAGGAAAAGAATCTGCCTACTCTTTGCATTGCAATGCTTCGAGTAGTTTATTGTTGTGTTCCCTCGTTCCTGGCATTTCCCAGGGCTGAACTGAGGGATCAACACCTTCATTAATAGTTTGGCTACTGTGAGACTGTCACTTTTCCTAGTCGGGTACGCTTCCACCCAACCAGAAAAGAGGCAGACTACCACCACAATACAGCATAGTCCGTTGCACGCGGACATTCCAAGAAAGTCATGCTGCATGTGGTTAAAGTGACCATCTGATCTTCCTATATGACTCATGGTTACAACTGTCTTCCTGCCTGCAATTAACTGCTAGCAACTAATGCATCTGTGACATAGATTCTCTGCAATGATACAGAAGAGAGGATTGAACCAATAGGTCTTAAAAAGACGAACCATAGCATCTCTCCCTATATGAGCAGGACTGTGAAAATGCCTCTCCATTGGAGACAACATGGCATTCGGTAGGACTGGTTCTCCATCTGCTGACACCCAGATCTCATCCTGGTTGTTCACACACACTGCTCTAACCCACTTCTCCTGTTCACATTCTGGAGCTTCTTCTTGAATACTCTTAATCTCCTTCCCAGTATCAGCAACAGCCAAAACAATGGTTGAAACATTAGCCATCTCAGAGTTGCATGAATGGTTTATTGAATGTGCAGGACTCAAGACCGCAATACCTTGCCATCTATTTATTATTTATTTATTTGCAGTATTTGTAAAGTGCAAACACTTATCCCTCAAGGGATATCAGAGCTCTGAACTGCCACATGACCTGCCAGCTGAAGCACTGGCGGGGATGGGGAATGTTCTGTGAGTGTGTATGGATTACTCTGGGAAGAGCCATTTTTTTTAGATTTTTTCTAAACATGACATGGTGGTTTTTAAGGTGGAGGTCTAGGTGTAGTAGGTTCCAGTGGGTCGCTACCAGATTAGTAAAAGAGCAGCCTCCAGATCTGTGTTTCTTGACATGCTTAGTTTTGGCTAAGGCTAGATTTAGTGACTTCAAGTTTTTTTTGGTTTGTAATATTCCACCCTTGATCGGAGGATCAAAGGACCAGAATCATGGAGAGCTTTGTGGGTGTGGAAGAGAAGCTAGAATTTGGCTCTCTTGCAGATAGGCAGCCAGTGGACATGCCGATGCAGAGATATATCCTTATTGCAGATGAGTTTAGCGGCCATATTTTGTATCACCTGCAATCGTATAAAAAGATAGTCAGCCATGCCCACATATAGGGCATTTCTGTAGTCCAGCCTACCAGTGATTAGGGCTTGGACTACTGTTATGCGCTTATCGACTAGAATCCAACAAAAAAGTTTCCTTAGGAGCTTGAGTAAGCCAAAGCATTTTACACAAGTGACATTGACTTGCTCCTGCATGGATAATGATTCGTCGATGAGAACTCCTAGGTTTTTCGCCATTTATTTTGGCTGTGGTGCAGGGCCCAGAGAAGCTGACCACCACGATGCAACCCAGATCTGATGGGCCCCGTCGAATAGCAAAATCTCAATTTTATCTGCGTTTAGTTTTAGGCAGTGAGCCATCATCCATCTAGCTACCTCGGAGAGATGGCTGGAGAGGGTTTTCTGGTCTCTAAGTGTTTCTCCCCAATTGATATGACCAATTGGGTGCTGTCTGCGTATGAGCAAAGCTTAAATAACCAATTTCTGACCATTTTGGTGAGGGACGAGACATACATGTTAAAAAGTGTTGGACTCAGGAAGGAGCCCTGAGGGACCCTGCATTTAGAACTGCGTGGGGAAGATCTGAAAGTATCCAACTGAATGGACTGAGTTATTTTGCTTAGAAAAGATCCAAACCATTGTAGAGCTGTGGAGTGGAGCCTTATCTCATGAAGTTGTTTTTACCATTAAGCCATGCAAAACTATATCAAATGCCGTGGAAAGATCAAGTAGAATTAGGGCAAAAGCCTTGCCCTGATCTAGTTCTAATCTAATGCTGTCCAAAACAGCAAGAAGGGTGAATTCTGTACTGTTCTTGGCTCTAAATCCCACCTGAGATGGATCTAACAGTTTGTTGTCATCCAGAATGGTTGGTTATCAGCTGTGTGTCGACAAGTCTTTTCAGGACTTTGGACATGTATGGAAGCAAGAATATAGGGCGGCAGTTGGATACAGGGGAAACATCTATTCCTGATTTTTTGACCAGAGGAAGAATTAGTGCTTATTTCTAGGTGTCCGGGTACTCGGCATTTGTCAAGGAGAAGTTGATTATTTGAGTCAAGTACTGACTTAGTGTGGGTGCTAAGTGGGAGAATATGAAGTGGGGACAAGGGTCTTGCAGAGAGCCCGATTTGACCTCTGACATGTTCCACTGACACATTTGTGAGACTCCCCAAGTGAGCGCTTGCCTCCGGGTGCGGTCCTAGTAGACCCCAGGGGAGCTACTCTAGAAAGGCTTGTGTGTCAAAAGTAGAGTACATTTTATCCGTTTTTTCTGTGAAGTAGTTGGCTATTTCTGCGCAATGGAGGGCTGAAAGGGCAATTGCCTGCGATAAGCTGGTAGGCTGGGAGAGTTCTTTTACAATTTTGAATAATTCTCTAGAGGAGCTGCTGTTTTTTTTAGTCTTCTAATGAAGTATCTTTCTTTATTCTCTTAAGCGCTCGATTATACTTATTCAGTTGACGTTTGAAAGCTTGACGGTCAGATGGGCTTTTTGAGTGCCTCCAGGTTAGCTCACGAGATTTACATTTCCTCTTTTCTAATCTCAACTCAAGAGAGTATCATTTTTCTGATGGAGAACGTTTCCATCCTTCTGCATAGTGGTTTCCAGCAGTCGCAAAATCCAATCCACTCTTGTGTACTGCACATATCACTATGTCTAGTTCTGTGAGCAATTGTAATGCACAAACAGAATCTATTACATAATTGACATTCCTAATGGAGGAACCAGAAGAAGTCATGAAACCTCTCTGAGAACACAACTATCTAAACTCATGGACCACACCAAAGTCATACTGGTTATCGGTATAAATAGTAACTCACAGCATGCTCTTGTAATAGCGAACAGTTCACCCACCTGTGGGAATGCTACATTGTGCAAAAAGGAGGCTTCCACAACACTTTCTAAGGTGCTGTGAGAAAGTGCCCTCTTTCTGCATGGTATGCCCCCACTTTTTGCTGAATTGCTGATGTTCTTTGACTGAGTGTGCCCTGGGCTCCTGCTAATCAGGTACCCAGGGCCTATGTTCCTTCCCTAAAAACTGCATTGAAGCCTAAACCCAATTGGCATCCCTGGCCACAGGTAGGCCCCTGGTAAATGGTACCACAGGTACCCAGGGCTCTGTGACCAGGGAAGGCCCCTAAGGGCTGCAGCACTTATTGTGCCACCCTTAAAGGCCCTGCACCTTTTCACTCACACACTGTATTTGCAGGCTGCGTGTCTTGGTGCAGAACAAAGTGAAGAGTCGACATGGCACACATCCCTCTGTGCCATGCCTACAAACCACTGCCCTGGCATAGGTCAGTCACACCTCTAGCTGGGTGCACTATACCAGTGGTGAGGGTATAGGTGCATGAGCCCTGTACCCCTACAGTGTCTAAGTCCATTCTTAGACATTGTAAGTGCAGTGCTGCCATTAACAGTATATGGTGCTGGGAGTTTGTCATTACGAACTCCACAGCACCATAATGGCTACACTGAAAACTGGGAAGTTTGGTATCAAACTTCTCAGCACATTAAACCCACACTGATACCAGTGTGGGATTTAATGTAAAATGCACAACAGAGGGCATCTTGGAGATGCCCCCTGAAACTCGACCCACTTCTAGTGTCCCGACTGAGTGGCTGCTTAGGCTGCCACCACCAGACATGTTTCTGGACCCCTGGGTCCAGAGCCTGCTGCTCTCGGGGGCCTGAAACAATGCACATCCTGGGACGAGGTGCCGAGCCTCCTCCCCCAGGATGGGCAGGGTTCACGAAAGGGGAAGCTTCAAAAGCATGCCGCCTTTGTGAGCCTCCCCAGACCATTTGCTGCTTTCAGCAAGTGGTCCCCACTGGTTCTACCCCCCACTTTGGGCGGGAGAACCGGCGGGACAAACAAGTGAGGGAAAGAGGTGTGCCCACCTCTGCCAACTCCACCCCTCGGGTGGGGAAGGCGAGGTGAAGCACAACTCTGAGTCCCCGCCATCTTGAGGATGGGGGACCCAACCAACCAGGGACAGGCTCCTGCCCCCTCCCACTGGAGGGTGGCACGATAGGGGTGTACCCACCCCAGGAAGGGACCCAATGGTCCCTGCCCTTTACCTACCTGTAACGCCCCTAAATCTAGTATTTAGGGGCACCCTGAACCTTGCTTCCTCAGATCCAGCCAAGAAACAAGAAGAAAAGAAGAAGAAGGACCGAACAGCCGTGCAGCCAGCTAACAAGAGGAAGACGCCCACTGACTTGGCCCCAGCCCTACCGGCCTGTCTCCCCTCGAACCTGCTCCTGCGAAATCCCGGTGTGTCCTGCAGCCAGCAACCTCAAAAACCCCGGAGGACCTGCCGGCCTTCACTTCCAAAGACTGCTTCTCCCGTGAACACCGGATTTGTTCAAATTGCAACCTCGAATCTGCCCCACTCTGCACCCGCCGTCCACGGCCCGAGTTCGAGTGGGCAAACACCACGAGGAGGTCACCCCGGCGATCCTGAACAGAGATCCGGTGACCACTGACCTGCCTCAAGCCTCCAGCCGACACCTGCAGTTGAAAACCAGAAGGCCCCTCTAACCGCGACCCGGAGCTGGTTAGCCGATCCGACCCCAAAAGGCACCCCTGCACCCAACGCCCCACCAACCCTTAACTTCCCAACTTACCTCTCAAAGTGGTGGTCGCACCCAGAAGTCCTTCGTCTCCCTGCCTGCAGTGCTTTTGCTAACCGGAGGTTCTCTATTGGAAACAATGGAAACCCCGAATTTTACCTTCTCTGGTATATTAGTCTACCGCCCTCCCGGACCCTCCGCTCACTGGGTGGCTTCCTTTCCTCATCTTCTAACCCCTCTACTCATGAGCTCGGCCAAGTTTTCAATTCTGGGCGACCTAAACATACACTTAGACGACCTTACAAATTCGTCTTGTATGAACTTTATCTCTGACTTAGCTGCCATGAACATCAATCTACTTAATACTGGTCCCACACACAAGGCAGGTCATTTACTGGATCCCATTTTCTCCAATTTATCCTGAATCAGCTGTGCCCCTGCACTACCATTATGCTGGTCGGACCCTTTTTAACCAAGTTCAGTCTAAAACCCTCGGTTAACTCTGAGACCTCCTTTCCCTCTACACGGGTATTTAAAAGGGACTGGAAAAACCTCGACCTAACTGCCTTAAATAACCTTTTATGTTCTAATACACCCACCACTGATTTAAGGGTGAATGCGCTCTCTGACACTGTACATAAATGGCTTTTGAATGCTATAGACACCTGTCTTCCCCTCTCAAATAAAAAAATTAGCAATCATCGTCCGCCGGCACCATGGTACACCGACACTCTTAAAAAGAGAAAGCCAAATGTAAAGTGCTGGAATGAAAATGGAGAAGAGACTATGCTCCCGAATCCAAAAACATATACAAAAAGGCCAAAAAACGGTATCATAATCTTTGCAACTCAGCCCGTGCTACATTTGTCTCTACAACTATCTCTGATGCTCTGCACTGTCCGAAAACACTTTTTGGCTTAGTCAAGCAGTTGGCCGGCTCAGAGACCTTAGCGAGACCCCCCTTAATAAACGTCAATGTGAGGACCTCGCACTTTTTTTGTTCAGAAAGTAGAGAATATCTACTCAGACATAGAGATCACTAATTGCGGTTGTCCCTCCCAGTCACAGCCCAAATCTTCCCCCCAGCTCACACCTTCACCCCATATGGCAGATAACATATTCCATGACCAAGACAGGGTGCTTGGTTCCTCACCCAATGTTTTGGACTCCTGGCCCCTTCTCAACGAAGACTCCTTTAAAACTCTCCTTGACAGGGTGAAATCCGGCTCACCCAAGGATCCGATACCAATCTCGGTGCTCAAACAGCTTGAGGCACCCCAACTGCGTATCATTATGGACCTTCTCAATGTTTCCCTACTGGAATCTTTAGTCCCATCAGCCTGGAAGCACGCCATGGTGACCCCTCTTCTAAAAAAACCCAATGCCGACCCCGAAATACTCTCCAACTATCGGCCCATCTCCTTGCTACCGGCCTTCTCTAAAATCCTGGAGAAACACATCCACTCCCAGCTTTCCAAATTCGTAGAAACCAATACAATTCTCCATCCTTCTCAATCTGGTTTCCGAGCGGGTTTCTCCACAGAAACTACTTTACTGGGGGTCACTGAACGGCTGCGGCACCACTTGGATGATGGTGATACTGTCGCAATTATACTGTTAGACCTAAGCGCGGCGTTCGACACAGTATCTCACCCAATACTCGTCAAAACACTGAAGTCACTCGGCATCTGTGGCACAGCTTTAAAATGGTTAATTTCCTTTTTGGATAACTGAACCTTCCAAATTTTCTCGGCAACCGCCAGCTCAGACAATCATCGCTTACCCTATGGGGTGCCCCAGGGCTCCATCCTTAGCCCCTTGCTTTTTAACCTATATGTCAGACCCTTAGCTGGCATTGCAGAAGAGGCTGGGTTGTCGCCCTTTTCCTACGCTGACAACTCCCAGATTATTTTTTCTCTCTCTAAAGCAAACACTGGTGTTTCATCCCCCCTTCAGCTTGGATTAGGGAAAATAGCCTCATGGATGCACACCAACTATCTAAAACTAAACGGTGAAAAAACTGAAGTTTTGATCCTTGGTAAAAATAAAGACCTATGGGTCCCACTCCACTGGCCCAGTGAGATGGGAGCTCTACCGCGGCCGTCGGATTACGTCCATAATCTAGGCGTAACCATTGACGACTCACTCACTATGCACCACCAGGCAGTCAAGGTCATTGCCACATGCTTCACCATTCTGAAGTGGCTCAGAAAAATCATCTGGATGCTGCCAGAGCCTACCCAGCGAACAGTGGTCCAAGCTCTTGTCACCTCAAGGCTGGACTATGGAAATGTACTATACCTTGGGTCCAACAAGGCTGTGACTCGAAGGTTACAGATGGTACAAAACTCTGCGGCAAGACTCCTTTGCAGGGTCCCCAGAGCTACCTCCATCTCCAGCCACATACGGGACCTACATTGGCTCAGGGTAGAGAACCATATCAAGTTCAAAGCCCTGAGCTACATGTTCAAAATTAAAACCGGCATGGCCCCACAGTACCTACAATCCCTGGTCAGCCCCTACGTGCCTGCTCGACACCTTCGCTCATCAACTCATGAGAACTTCTTTGTACCCAGATTCAAACTATCAAGGATGGGAGGCAGATCTTTTGCCCATCTTGGCCCCTCTCTTTAGAACTCACTCCCCCCAGCCATCCGGACTGAAACAGTCTACACCCGCTTCCGCAAATCCCTGAAGACCTGGCTATTCAACCATTAACCTCCCCAAGCTGCTTATATTCCACCCAGTCCGCTCTGGCGCCGGGAATGCCTTCTTGGGTAGCTGCTGCGCCTTACAAATTCAACTAATAAATAAAATAATAATAAATAAACAACAGGGCTTCCGACGTCGAAACAGCACCCTGCACCCAGCCGCCCTAGTGCAGCTGAGGGTGCCCCTTTTGTGCTAAGCTGTTTCCCCATTTGCCCTGAGCTAAAGTCTAGGAGCTTTGCTCCCACAACCCAGTGGCCTGCTTGCCAGCAGCCACCAACCGGAGACCCCCTATCCTCCATAGGATAACATTGGGCCTCAGCACTCTGCACCCGGCCGCCCTAGTGCCGCTGAGGGTGTAACAAGAGTGCATCACTGACCCTGGGGGACCCCTGAGTCTTACCCCAGAACCTTAACTCCCACAGTCGATAACTTACCTGTGAACCGATAACCTGTTTTTCCTCCATAGGATAACATTGACACTTTTTCTCCAAAAAGTTTCTAAGTGTGGAATTTTGAAATCTAAAAATATTCTTTAAAAATCGCACAAATAACCAAAACGTGTTTACTTACCTGTTTGCAGGAAATGTCCCAGTGCTGAATCTAGGTATCCAGCACTGAGTTAGAAAAAGTAACGTGAAAAGTAACTTACCTGCAATTTACTGAAAAAGCCTATTCATTTCAATGTACTGCTCCAAAAAGTTTCGAAGTGTGGAGTTTTGAAATCTGAAAATATTCTTTAACAAGCATTGGCATAGCCAATAGGTCTCGCCTTTGGGACCTTATAAGTGTTTGCCATGCAACAGTTGATGCTGTTGTACCAATGATATTGTGCTGCATAACTAAATACTTATAAGGTCCCGAAGGCGAGACCTATTGGCAATGCCAATGCTTGTTGGCTTTGTCGGTGCTTGTTTTGTCATGGTTTTGGGAAAGTATTTCAGATGATGGAGCTGCTGGTCCATCGAGAATATAAAAAATGGACACAAACAAAATTATTTTTGGTCTCAAAAACATACATTGCCATGGTAGTCCCTGACACTGAAGTGTGCAAACGTTCTAATTGTGAACGAGTAGTGAAGTTAGCCAATGCCTGAAATGAGCTGATCCATTGCCCCGTTTTATACGCTGTAATTGGTGGAAGAAAATATGAGTTGGACGACAAGGGGCCAATGGATGAAGAGGGCTGGCTGAAAGTCCTTACATAGATATATATATATTTGTTAAAATCAAAAGGCCATGTCTAACGCCAATCATAAATCGCGTTGACACCAAAGCATTCCTAGATTAATAAAATAATAATTATGCACGCTGAAGTGTTTTTAAAACGTAACCGACATGTATGTCCACGTGATGCTCTGAAAAACAAAGCACGTCATTTCATGCAGCAGAAGGCTGTCGAATTTATAATGTACTATAAAGTGGGATTCTGTCGCGAGATCTCAGAACACATACATTCCTTGACTGTGCATAGAAAATGTTGCCAACAAGCTCATCCATTTGAATGAAGCATCCGTTTGTATTCTGGGACTGTCTGTTGAACAAGCAACATCACCATGTACGGATAAAGCGGATAAAATGTTCTTCTCTACGAACGTATACCTCAGTGTAGGAATGCATCCACTACAGAGATCCGAGTGACCATCACAGTTTCAAACCCAACACGCCCGCTCCACATTTTATCTTTCATAAAGATCGATGTGCCATCTCACAGGCAGGGGCTCGAATCCTAGCCAGCGCACTCAGCCTTTCATCATCCGTTACCGAGCTACAAACGTGGGTCATGTACCTGTCAGGGGTTCGCATACCATCATTTGCCACACATCTGATTAACCGACGCAGAGATCTGACGGTCATGGGTTCAGAGCCCAGCAGAACCACTCAACTTTTCACCATTCGGGTCAAATCAATAAGAGCCGTTGGGCAACGGCAACTGTTGAGGAGCTTCGAAACTTGGGCGGTTAGCCGCTATTAACCAAATAGTTGTTCTTACTATACAGAAGTAGAGTTCTGTTCCCAGCCTGGGGGTAGCAGCCCAGGGTAAATATGCACTTGTTCCCACGCAGATGTGGGGATGTTTTGAAAGCCAGCCCGCCCGCCTCACTCACCCCCTCAAAGAGCACCTCTCTAAAGGCAGGCAAGCCCAGTGGCGTCTCTAATTGAGTCTCCAGAAGTGATTTTTATGGGGGCACACATGTAGATAGACAGGCAGGCAGGCGGACGGATGGACGGATGGATGGATGGATGTTCGTGTATTGTTTTAAACATATAAATGCTGCATTTGCAGTGAAAGGCAATAATGTTGCAATGTGCCATTTCTGTGCTTTTTCCTGCGTCTCCTCAGGGCATGGGGGTGACATTCAACAGCTATGGTGAGGGGGGAGGGGAATGTGCAGACAATGACAAATAGAACTTGGACATAACCCACATGACCCTGTCCTCCAAACTTCAGAGATGCCAATGGGCAAGCGCCATGGTATCATCCCCTGTTCGTCGATGCACTATTTTACAAGTAGAAATTCTACAACCCATTACTCTCCCTGCACCTCAAGCCACCTGCAATCACTTATTGAGATGGTGCGTCACAGGTTCCAGCGGGAAGGCGCAATTGAATCGGTAATATATGCTAACAAAAGTTGAGAATAAAGTTATCAGTGCTAAAAATATCACCATTATGAATGTTCCTCGCAGAGTCGGTCAAGGCTTATTACTTTAACGTCACATTGGAGAAGCTCGGCGCTTGATAAATACTGCGCACAAGTACATGAACTTGAAGTTTGCGCCGCTCTTTTCAAAACAAAGCAGCCTCAACGCGCTTGGCCGCAACTATAGGTGTGTGTGCACATAAAATACTTCTAACTTCACAAAGTTGTATTGCTACATGTCTCTCCTCTTTGCTAATTCTTCCTCCTGTTTGTTTTCCACCCCGTAGTAGCTTTGGTGGGCAGTCCGGCGAGGGTGGGTTCAACTCTACGCACTCAGCGTCGAGCTCACACGCCTGTCGGAGAGGGCTGGGAGCCACAGGGCTGTGGGAGAACAGGAGACGAAAGTGGGGGGATGTCATGGGAAAGGAGAGGCCTGCAGATGCGGCTGGCAGCAGGGCCACCACTCTGTCCCACAATGAGAACCACTGGGGAGGTGGGGGTGGAGCTGCGCAGCACTGTTGGGGTGTGGCCACGGTGCGCGCCCTCCTTCTCCAGGACTCGGGCTCTCCAGTCTTGCACCGAGTTAGACTGCTGTAAAGGGGCCCCAACCTTCAGATTTTAAAAGTATGGACAGACTGAGCACAAACACACACATGCAGGCCAGGCGGCCCTGCGTCGTCCTCGCGCAGGCAAATGCTAGGCCCGGGCACGGGGAACAAGTGGGCGTGTAGGGGCGCGGTTCAGCACAGAGCCCTGTGGGTGAAGGAAGGCTGCCCTGGCCTCGCGTGAAGGCTGCTTTGAAAAGCGCGCGAAAATACCACAAGAGCCACGTGCTTCTGTGGCATCTGTTGTCAGTGGGAGGCCCCCTGCAGGGGTCCTCTGCGAGGCACCACTGCACTGCACTGCACCACAGCACTTCTTCTGAAAGACCAGCCCCAACATCTCCACAGGTAGACACGTACATGCGTCGGATGCGCGTCTATTAGCCGACAAACCAGCGGTGCGTTCATTACTAGTGTATGCTGGCCCAACCGTGTCATTATCAGGGTCGCCTGTCTGTCTCCCCACACAACGGCATTGCGTCCCTCCCTCTCTACACACACACACACCTCTACCTCACCCACTCTCTTACACATTGTTTTTCTTTTTATCCATACAAGTTTCGAAAAGGATACGACAAAATTAAAAAATACACTTAAAATGATACTGTCTATGCTTTTGGTACTTTACGTTAAAGAATCGTAGCCTGCATCCATTGGTATTTTAAGTAATTGAGACGCTAAAACCAATGTCCTTATGTTTTCGGAGTGCCCATGACGAAGTAGAGTTAGGCTGCTCTCACTACGAAGTTGTCAGGCTATGTTTTCTTTCACATTCGTTTTCAAGTTCTTGTGTAATTTTATTTTGCTCTGACAGAACGTACTTTATCATGTGCAGTGCTGGCTTCATACATATTTATGTAGAAGTGTTCATTGGAATGAATATTCGTTAGCCTAATATATTTTAGCTTCACAGAATGTGCAGGTGGCAAACCGGATTTACGTGTATTCGTCCCAAGGGACATGGACGGGACACCGGACACGTGCCCGCGCTCCCTTCCCGTGGGCCGGTAACTTCATGTGCTTCGAAGCGGGTTGTCCTCCGTGTGTCCTTGTGCTCAGATAGTCTGTGTTCCTCGTGGCCTTTGGGGACACGCGCCTTATGGTGTCTGGAAATTCACGAGTAGGATTTCGCTTTTTTGTGAGCGACCCGATTTATACCTCAATTCAGACATATTGTAAACGCTTTAATCTAAGGGACAGATCCCTTGTCACGCCCGTAGTGGAAGTGGTATCTGCGGGGGGAAGGGGCGCATATCAAATCTGGTGAAACTCTACACAAACGATATTGATCTATTTAGCCTTTTGTGCATTCTGTGGAGTAGCCATGTTAAAACAAGGCCGGCTAAGCCAATCAGCGCTTTCGAAAGTAGCTAAGCAGGTTACTGTTTAGCATCTCTTGGTGCGGGCAACAACTGTGTGGCGTTGATCCGAGCAGGCTCATTCGATGCTTACAAGGGGTAAGGAGCAGGCGTAGCTGTCTAGGAAACAGACATTCTGTTCTGCGATCTGGATGGCGGGGCTGCGGATTTAAAGCAAGATATTCACGAAGCGACTATGAAGAGTTCACAATTAACCGTAGAAACAGAAGTGCTCCAGAATTAATTACAGCAACCATACAAAGGAATAACAAGCAGGTGCGCGCGCCTCGCGCGGCAGCAGGGGGAGGGGAGGGGCCTGCGCCGGTTTCCCTTGCGGGAGCGAGCAGCAAGGCGCGATAATTGCTAACATATGGCGCTGCTGCTCGCTCCCGCAAGGGAATCGCCAAACGTGCACGCGTTGCCATTGAAAGCAATGCAACGCGTGCACATTTTTGCCTGCAAAAGTGTAGCGATGGCTAAAGGTCTTTTTCCTATGCAGCGCATATGCGCTGCGTAGGCGAGACCTAAAAATCGCACGAATAACCAAAAGGTATTTACTTACCTGTTTGCAGGAAATGTCCCAGTGCTGAATCTAGGTATCCAGCACTGAGTTAGAAAAGTAACGTAAAAAATGTAACTTACCTGTAATTTACTGAAAAAGCCTATTCTATTCGATGTACTGTATTTGCTAAGTATTGCAAGCTACTGCATCCCCTGTAAATCCAACAAAGTACAATTCCTATTGCATTTTCAAACTGTTCTACAATCAGCAACTTATTACTGTAAAGTATTTAATGCTTACCTGTGCCAGGCTTGCTTGGTTCTAAAAATAAAACAACAGTATATTTTTTATACAAAAACAATTGGTGTAGAGTTCAGTCTTTGAGTGTGTGAATTCATTTGCTGACTGAGTGTGTACATCAAATGCTTAACACTGTCCTCTGATACTGCCTTACTGCTCGACCTCTCTACCACAAATAGAGAGTAAGGTTCTATCTAACTTTAACCTCTGCCTACCTCTGGGGTCACCTGGACTCTATACACACTATACCTCATTTTGCTGTAGTATATATAGAGCCAGTTTCCTACATTGGTGGCTCAGCGGTGGGATACACAACTTTCCATTTGTTGGACTACTTGGTTACCACCTGATCACACGACAGAACTCTTAAATTGCCTTTAGAATTCTGAGTTTTTTCAAATTGGCATTTTTACAAAACTACTAAAAGTCTTGTTAGGGCCTTGCTTAAGTCCCTTTAGAGTTTTAGAAAATAAAAAGTCACTGTAGTCAAGGGTAGAGGGGTTAGAACTTTTTGGTTAGAATGTCTCAAAAACAGAACCCAGCTATTAGTGAAGATAATAATGACATACAGGACATGGTTGAGGAGCTTGACCTCACCCCTTACCTTCACTTGTCTTTCAAGGAAGTAAGGTCCTTATGTAAAATTAAAAATATACCAATGGGCCCTCATCCAACCAAACAAAAGCTCCAGGAGCTGTTGGCTGAGTATTCAAAGGCCCACCCCTCTGAAAATGGTGATGACCAGTCAGAGGGAGAAGGAGGTGAGGAGGATGGAGAAAGGTGCCCACCTCCACCACTTCCTAGGGAAGAAAGGAACCCTGTTCCCTTACTTCCAAGAATCAACCTCTGGGGACCTAGAGGCCACACAGGTCGCTCAGGTTCTGGTGAGGACATTGAGGACAGCCTCAATGAGGAGGACAGCTTTTTAGCAAGGCTGACCAAAAGACTGGATCTGGAGACCAGACTCCTGGCTCTAGAGAGAGAGAGAAAGGAGATGGGTTTAGCACCCATCAATGGTGGCAGCAATCAAAATAATAAGGATAAAGAGCAATCTTATGATCCTAAAATCCCCAAAGGTATTGTCCCTAAATTTGAGGAGGGTGATGACATCACTAAATGGTTCACAGCCTTTGAGAGGGCTTGTGACATGAGAAAGGTGAAGGAACCTCTCTGGGGGCACTCCTGTGGGAACTGTTCTCTGGTAACTGCAGAGACAGACTCCTGATCCTCTCTGGGCCAGATGCTGGGTCTTATGACCTCATGAAGAGAACTCTAATTGAGGGATTTGGACTCACAACTGAGGAGTACAGAATTAGATTCTGGGGGGCTCACAAAACCCAAAACCAGTCCTGGATTGATTTTGTAGACTACTCAGTAAAGACACTAGATGGTTGGTTAACTGGACACAATGTGCATGACTTTACTGGAATTTACAACTTGTTTATGAAGGAACATATTTTAAGTAATTGCACGAATGAAAAGTTACATCAGCATTTGGTAGACCTAGGTCTAATTTCTCCCCAAGTATTGGGAAAGAAGGCAGACCACTGGGTCAAGACTAGAGTGACTAAGACAACCACTGGGGGTGACCAAAAGAAAGGGGTTACAAAACCTCCCCAGGGGAAAGGTGGTGAGAATCCCCAAGATAAAAAGTCTGAGTCTTCCAAAGGGCCCCAAAAACCTGCACAGGGGGGTGGGTCCCAAAACTCTTCCCAATCTGGTCCTAGATACAGGGGGAAGAACTTTGATCCTTCAAAGGCCTGGTGTAACAAATGTAGGAAGTTGGGACACTTAACTGGAGACAAGGCTTGCCCTAGCAAAAAGGCCCCTTGTCCTACAGCTACAGCTACTCCTGGTGTAGCAAGTCGCCAGATGGGATCAACAGTGTACCCAGAGCAAATCAGGTTGCACACTGAAGCAGTTCTAGTTTCAGAGGGGGAAGTTGAGTTTGCCACTGTAGCTGTGTGGCCACCCAACTTAAAGAAGTATTTACAATACCCTTGGATTAATGGAACTAGGATAGAGGCTCTGAGGGATACAGGTGCCAGTGTCACTATGGTGAGAGACAACCTGGTTTCCCCTGAGCAATACTTGATTGGGTGTACTTACCCAGTCACCAATGCTGACAGTGTTACCACTAACCATGCTATGGCTATGGTGACATTAGACTGGGGGGGACGTTACTGGCCTAAAACAGGTAGTGGTCTCTCCAAAGCTACCAGCTGCACGTCTGCTTGGCAATGACCTGGAAACCTCAGCCTGGGCTGAGGTTGAACTAAAAACCCATGCAGCAATGCTGGATATCCCTGAATTGGTGTGTGTAAAAACAAGAGCACAGAGCAAAAGGCAGGGTGAAAAAGAAGTGTTGGAACCTGAAAGTATGGCCCAACCTTCCAAGAGAAAAGGTAAGAAGACTGGGGAACCAGCTTCTGTTCAGCAAAAGGATCAGGACCCCTCTCCTCAGGGAGAGGACTTGGACACCCCAGAGGGAACTGAGCCTATGGAGCTTGACACTTACCAGGTTGAACTCTTGGGCCCAGGGGGACCCTCTAGGGAAGAGCTGTGCCAGGGCCAGCAGGACTGTCCCACTCTTGAAAGCCTGAGGCAGCAAGCTGTTTCAGAAGCAAAGGGAGATGTCAGTGGTACCCACAGAGTTATTGGGAAGAGGGATTACTATACACTGAGGCAAGAGACCCCAACCCTGGAGTCACCAGGAGAGTGGTAGTGCCACAGAGGTACAGGGAGTTCCTCCTCACTTTAGCTCATGACATCCCCCTAGCTGGACATCTGGGCCAAACCAAGACTTGGGAGAGGCTAGTTAGCCACTTCTACTGGCCCCAGATGCACCAAAAGGTGAAGGAGTTTGTCAGCTCCTGTGTTACCTGTCAAGCCAGTGGCAAGACAGGTGGCCACCCAAAGGCCCCCCTGAAAACACTGCCTGTGGTGGGGGTTCCCTTTGAAAGGGTAGGTGTGGACATAGTGGGTCCACTTGAACCTCCCACAGCATCAGGGAACAAATTCATTCTAGTGGTAGTGGATCATGAAAACTAGGTACCCTGAAGCAATTCCCCTTAGGACTACTACAGCTCCTGCTGTAGCCAAGGCCCTCATTGGTGTCTTCACCAGGGTAGGTTTCCCTAAGGAGGTGGTTTCAGACAGAGGTTCCAACTTCATGTCTGCTTACCTAAAACACATGTGGAAAGAGTGTGGAGTGCAGTACAAGTTTACTACACCCTATCACCCACAAACCAATGGCCTTGTTGAGAGATTCAACAAGACATTGAAAGGCATGATTATGGGACTCCCTGAAAAACTCAAAAGGAGATGGGTTGTCCTCTTACAATGCCTGCTTTTCGCTTACAGAGAAGTGCCACAGAAGGGAGTAGGGAGTGTCCCCCCCTTTGAACTTCTGTTTGGCCATCCTGTGAGGGGACCACTCTGTCTTGTGAAAGAAGGTTGGGAGAAGCCTCTCCAAGAACCCAAACAAGATATTGTGGACTATGTGCTTGGCCTAAGGTCCAGAATGACTGAGTACATGGAAAAGGCATCCAAAAATCTTGAGGCCAGCCAGGAGCTTCAGAAGCACTGGTATGACCAAAAAGCTGCACTGGTTGAATTTCAACCTGGGCAGAAGGTGTGGGTTTTGGAGCCAGTGGCACCAAGGGCACTCCAGGACAGATGGAGTGGCCCTTACCCTATCCTAGAAAAAAGAGTGAGGTCACCTACTTGGTTGACCTGGGCACAAGCAGGACACCCAAAAGGGTTATCCATGTGAACCACCTAAAGCTCTACAATGACAGGGCTGACATCACCATGCTGATGGTGACTGATGAGGGGCAGGAAGCAGAGAGTGAACCTCTCCCTGACCTCCTCTCCTACAGCCCAAAAGATGGGTCAGTAGATGGAGTTGTCTTTTCAGACACCCTCTCTGCCCAACAGCAGACTGACTGCAAGCAAGTCTTGCAGCAGTATGCTAAGCTCTTTTCCCTGTCCCCTGGTCTGACAAACTGGTGCACCCATGATGTGGACACTGGTGACAGTGCACCTGTCAAAAACAAAATCTATCGACAGTCAGACCAAGTCAAGGAAAGCATCAGGGCTGAGGTCAGCAAGATGCTGGAGTTAGGGGTTATTGAACCCTCTGAGAGCCCCTGGGCCAGCCCAGTGGTTCTAGTCCCCAAACCTCACCCACAGGATGGAAAGAGAGAGATGAGGTTCTGTGTGGACTATAGAGGGCTCAACTCTGTCACCAAGACAGATGCCACCCTATCCCAAGAGCAGATGAGTTGATAGATGTTAGAAATGGGATTTTTGGTAGGCTAGGGCATGTGCCAAAGCCAGGGAGGAACCACCACTCTAGTCAGGATTTACACTCCTAAAATAACCCCTGCTCACCCCCTTGGTAGCTTGGCATGAGCAGTCAGGCTTATCTTAGAGGCAGTGTGTAAAGCATTTGCACATAACCAACAGTAATACAGTGTAAGCACTACAAAAGGACACCACACCAGTTTAGAAAAATATCCAATATTTTTATATACTTAAGACCAGACCAAAAACGATAAAAATCCACAATACAGTACTTAGAAATCTTCAGTTATCAAAATATGCTAGAAAAACAGTTCCTTGATGTCGATAGCTCCGTCCGGAGCTATCACGGCGTCATGAACAAACAAATCCAAACAGTTCTGGCTGACCGCGGTGTCGCGGGCCAGCTACTGTGTCGGGAAGACCCACAAACAGTACCTTTTAGAAATGCAGGGCGTCGGCGACCTCTCGTTGAGCTTCCGAAAGAACGGCGTCCGCAGGCGTCGGTTCCGGAGGTCGGTGCAGGACTCGTCGGGGTCCTCGAAGTCACACGCGTTGCAGATCGAACTCCTCTCTGTTGAAGTTAGGAGCGCTGACGTCGGCAGGAGTCGGGTGCTGCGGGGCGAAGTGCAGCGGTGCGGTGTGCGGTGCCTGCAGGTCGCGGTGCGAGCAGCGGCTCGGTGGCGGCGTCAGATGGCGTCGTCGGTGAGACCAGGGTCACGGTGCGAAGTGAAGGCGGTGCTCGTCGCAGTGCTGGCAGGTCGCGGTGCAAGCAGCGGCGTCATCGTTGCTGAAGCGCTGTCGTCGGCTGACGAACTGGAGTCGATAGCGCCGGCGTCGGTAGGCCAAGGCTGAGGTGCGGGATGAGGGCGGTGCGTCGTGTAACTTTACGAGCGGTGCCCTCGAACCACGGTGCAAGCAGCGGCGTAGATTTCGGCATGGAGCGGCGTCATCGGGGATACCAAGGCGTCGTCGTGAAGCGAGGCGATGCGGAGTGCGATGCCCACAGATCGCGGTGCGAGCAGCGGCTCGGTGGCGGCATCAGCAGGCGTCGTCGGTGAGACCAGGGTCGCAGTGCGGCGTTGCGGCGGTGCCCTCTGCGGTGCCTTCAGGACACGGAGTCGGCAGCAGCGTCATTGACGGCGTCGGGTTGCTTTTTCTTCTGTTGCAGCACAAAACACACAGTCCCCAGTGCTGAGGGCAGAAGAGCTTGAAGTCTTTGCTGTTCCTGAGACTTCTTGAAAAGGGGGCAAGCTCTACCTCCAGCCCTTGGAGAAACTCACAAAAGTAGATTGCAGAAAGTCCAGTCCAGTCCTTTCACTGCCCAAGACAGCAGCAGCCACTGCAGGCCAACACAGCAAAGCACACAGCAAAGTGGTAGTTCCTCCTCACAGCTTCTCCAGCTCTTCTTCTTGGCAGTCTTCTTGGTCCAAAAGAGTTCTAAAGTTCAGGGGTCTGGGCCCCAATACTTATATCCCAAAATCCTTTGATCTCTTAGGCAGAGAGTGTCTGTGCCCAGCCAGAACCAGTTCTGCCTTCTCTGGTGTAATTTCCTGGCAGGAGGTGGAGACTGTATTGTCAGAGGCAGACCAGGACCTTTGAGGTGAAAGGAAATCTCCTCCCCCTTCCCCAATTGCAGCCCAGGTCTAATCAGCCCTTTCCTGACCCACCTAGACTATCTGGAGCCACTCCTGCTCCCCAGCCTTCTGTCATCCAAAACCCAGACAGGCAATCCACATTCCAGCAGAGGCACACGGGATGACTGAGCAAGAAAATACCTACTTTCTAAAAGTGGTATTTTCAAACACAGAATGTAAAAATCACCTTCACTAAAGATGCATCTTTAGATTCTGAGTTCAGGCATACTAAACTTTATTTTCCTACCTAGTTCCCAGGGCCAGTTATGTTTATAAGATGTTATAAACAAACTTCCCATTTTGTCCTATGGGGAACAGGTAGCCTTGCAATAGTGAAAAACGAAATTGGCAGTAATTCACTATCAGGACATGCCACACACACCAGGGCATGTCCTACCTTTCACATACACTGCACCCTGCCCACAGGGGTACCTTGGGCCTACCTTAGGGGTTGGCTGACATGTAAGAAAAGGGAAGGTTAGGGCCTGGCAAGTGGGTGTACTTGCCAAGTCGACATGGCAGTACCAGACTGCGCACAGGCTCTGCAATGGCAGGCCAGAGTCACATTTACTGGCTGTTTGTGTGGGTGGCACAATCCAGTGCTGCAGCCTACCAACAGCATTTGATTTACAACTCCTGGCACACGCAGTGCATTTTACTAGGGACTGACACGTAAATCAAATAGGCCAATCATGGAAACACCAATCCATAACACATTTTACCATAGGAGCACTGGCACTTTACCACTGATCAGCAGTGAGAAAAGTGCGCAAAAACACTAAGCCAGCACAAACAGAGTCAAAACCGGGAGGTCAGAAAGCAAAAACTCAGGGGAAACACGCCAAAAGATGCCAAGTCTAACAATAGACAAATTGGGGGCAGCCAAATTTCTAAGTACCTTTGACTTAACTGCAGGGTACTGGCAAATTGGCATGGCCCCTGGAGCAAAAGAGAAAACAGCATTCTCCACACCTGATGGGCATTATCAGTTCACTGTTATGCCCTTTGGTTTAAAGAATGCCCCTGCCACCTTCCAGAGGTTGGTGAATCAAGTCTTTGCTGGATTGGAGTCCTTTAGTGCAGCTTATCTTGATGATATTGCTGTCTTTAGTTCCACCTGGCAGGATCACCTGAGCCACCTTGGGAAGGTTTTAAAAGCCCTGCAAACTGCAAGCCTAACTATCAAGGCATCCAAATTCCAGATAGGGCAGGGAAATGTGGTGTACTTGGGCCACCTTGTTGGTGGAGGCCAGGTACAACCCTTACGGCCCAAGATCCAGGCCATCCTGGACTGGGTAGCTCCAACCACCCAGACCCAAGTCAGGGCATTCCTTGGCTTGACTGGGCACCACAGGAGGTTTGTGAAGGGATATGGGTCCATTGTGACTCCCATCACAGAACTCACCTCCAAGAAAATGCCCAAGAAGGTAAACTGGACAGTTAGTTGCCAAAAGGCTTTTGACACCATGAAAGAAGCAATGTGCTCAGCACCAATTCTGAAGGCTCCAGATTATGCCAAGCAGTTCATAGTGCAGACTGATGCCTCTGAGCTAGGGATAGGAGCGGTCCTATCCCAGACCAATGATGAAGGCCAGGACCAACCTGTTGCTTTTATAAGCAGAAGGCTTCTCCCCAGGGAGCAGCGTTGGAGTGCCATTAAGAGAGAGGCCTTTCCTGTGGTTTGGTCCCTGAAGATGCTGAGACCATACCTGTTTAGGACTCACTTCCTGTTCAAACCGACCACAGACCCGTCAGATGGCTAATGCAAATGAAAGGGGAAAATCCTAGACTGTTGAGGTGGTCCATCTCCCTACAGGGAATGGACTTTGAAGTGGAACACAGACCTGGGTCTGCCCATGCCAATGCAGATGGACTTTCCAGGTTCTTCCACTTAGACAAAGAAGACTCTCTAGGGAAAGGTTAGTCTCATCATCTTTCGTTTGGGGGGGGGGTTGTGTGAGAAAGTGCCCTCTTTCTGCATGGTATGCCCCCACTTTTTGCTGAATTGCTGATGTTCTTTGACTAAGTGTGCCCTGGGCTCCTGCCAATCAGGTACCCAGGGCCTATGTTCCTTCCCTAAAAACTGCATTGAAGCCTAAACCCAATTGGCATCCCTGGCCACAGGTAGGCCCCTGGTAAATGGTACCACAGGTACCCAGGGCTCTGTGACCAGGGAGGGCCCCTAAGGGCTGCAGCACTTATTGTGCCACCCTTAGAGGCCCTGCACCTTTTCACTCACACACTGCCTTTGCAGGCTGCGTGTCTTGGTGCAGAACAAAGTGAAGAGTCGACATGGCACACATCCCTGTGTGCCATGCCTACAAACCACTGCCCTGGCATAAGTCATTCACCCCTCTAGCTGGGTGCACTATACCAGTGGTGAGGGTACAGTTGCATGAGCCCTGTACCCCTACAGTGTCTAAGTCCATTCTTAGACATTGTAAGTGCAGTGCTGCCATTAACAGTATATGATGCTGAGAGTTTGTCATTACGAACTCCACAGCACCATAAAAGCTACACTGAAAACTGGGAAGTTTGGTATCAAACTTCTCAGCACATTAAACCCACACTGATACCAGTGTGGAATTTATTGTAAAATGCACAACAGAGGGCATCTTAGAGATGCCCCCTGAAACTAGACCCACTTCTAGTGTCCCGACTGAGTGGCTGCTTAGGCTGCCACCACCAGACATGTTTCTGGACCCCTGGGTCGAGAGCCTGCTGCTCTCGGGGGCCTGAAACAATGCACATCCTGGGACGAGGTGCCAAGCCTCCTCCCCCAGGATGGGCAAGGTTCACGAAAGAGGAAGCTTCAAAGGCATGCCGCCTTTGTGAGCCTGTACATCACACTAGAGCCGCTCCCAATATTGTGTTGCTAGTGCTAGTGTTTATCAATTCGTGAGTGCTGGCATCTCACAAAAAGTGAAGGACTGGTCTCACACACCACCTGGTGTCATGCTTCATCATTGACCAGTCCTCGCCCTCTAAAAACTTGGTTTGATAGAGGGCGGGCATACACCTGAGAACAGGGATGCACTTCTAAACTAAGTGGGGGCCCGTTTTGAAAAATAGTGAGTTAAAATGCCATTGTAGATGTCAAAATACATTTTAATGGTGCAGACATCTATATGGTAATTAAAATCAAGTGACCGGTGAGCTGGGGATATTTATTGTCCCCACACCGATGTCCGTGTGGTCGACATGTTTCTGCCATATGGCCCATGGGGGTCCGTGGCATTCATCAGGACCTAAAAATAGAAATAGAAAATGAGGGCTCCACTCTTACCATACTATGGTGAGAGGGTCTCCACTAAGTGGGGTGATAAAGGTCACTCTCCACCATAATAAGGCCTGAATCTAGAGCCTGTAAGAGAAAAAACATTGTAATTGGACAACGTAAAAAACACACAACACTGAACACTAAAAATGCACAATCAGCCACACTAGATGCAGGTCTACTGTGAGTGGCTATAAGTGCAGTAGTCGTGACACTCATCTGTGTACCGAAAGAAGAATGGAGTAATGATCTCCATATGGCTTACCCAAACTTGGGGACATCGTTAATCTGAGCGATTACCCCCTCTCTGAGAGCGAGGAATCAGTCCTCTCAAAAGGCCTAGGTTTTGTCCCGACACCAACAAATGACCCTTTCTTATTGAACACTGAACTGGCGCAATTTTTTAGGAAGATCAAACTGCGCCACCATTTTGGTGATTCGAATGATGACCAGAACGAAAAGATCGGCACAGGCCTCAGGAATAAGTCCACATTTGTACCCCCGACCCAAACCATCCCTTGCCACATACTGGCGTTTGAGCAGGTGGTACTCAAGGAAGTAGAAGAAATCAACTTTAAACAGGAGAAGGGCTTTCAGAACATCACCAAACATGAACGGACAGCATTGGAGAGACTTAAAAACAACACAGAACTCACAATTAAACCAGCAGACAAGGGAGGTGCCATTGTCTTGATGAACAAGTCTATGTACCGGGAGGAATGTAATCGCCTCCTCTCTGACACGACAAGCTATGAGATATACTCTAATGACCCAACACCACGCCTTACTATAAAAATAAAGAGGATGGTGATTGAGGCACTGAGCAACAATTGGATCACTCGCCAAGAGGCCGACTTTCTGATTAATGAGAACCCCAGAATACCACGGTTTTACACCTTGCCAAAGATTCATAAAGGGAAGATCCCTCCACCAGGCCGACCGATTGTATCCGGCATTGATTCCATTTTGGAACCTCTATCAGAGTTTTGTGATTGGTTCCTCCAACCCATTGTTCAGCAATCACGCTCCTACCTTCGAGATACGAAAGATGTACTCTGCCTCCTTAGAGACCTGGAAACCAACTACACAGAAGATATGTTCATCACTATGGACATAGAGGCACTATACACAAGTATTCCACAGAAGCGTACACTTGAAGTCGTGGAAAAGATTTTATTTACTATCGAATGGAGCTTCCTCACACCAAGGCACTTCATCATGGAATGCGCTGAGATAGCTTTAACCGAAAACTTTTTCGAATTCTAGGAAGTGTTGTATCACCAAATCACCGGTACATCGATGGGCAGTACTTTCGCCCCGAGCTTGGCATGTCTATATGTGCACCAATTTGAGAAAGACTACATCTTCCATGAAAGCAATCCCTTCACAAAGAATCTGCGGATGTGGAAGCGCTACATTGATGACGTCTTCATCATCTGGCGGGGGGGACATAGAAACAGCCCGAATCTTTGTAGAATGGGTCAACACAAAAGACCAACATTTGCGATTCACCCACTCCATTAACAAAGAACATGCTGTCTTTTTGAATCTGGACATCACGATGAAAACGAATGGCATCAGCACTAAAGTACATAATAAACCGACGGATAAGAACAGTCTATTGCTTTATGAAAGCTACCACCCAAAGGCTCTGCGAGATAATCTACCGGTGGGCCAGTTCCTCCGAGTCCGGAGAAATTGCTCAGAGACTGAGAATTTCCTTGAACAATCAGAGGAACTTGAGATGAAACTTCTAGACCGACATTACCCAAAAAAATTGGTCAGAAAAGCAAAGAAAAGAGCGAAAAATAATCATCGTGACGCTCTATTGGAGAATAATGAAAAAGAAAAACAGAAAAGAATTGTGTGTGTTAGTACATACACACCAGTATCCAACACCGTACAGAAAATTATAAGGAAAAACTGGCACATTCTCAATGGTGCAGACAAACGCTGGGAACCCCCATTGTTTGCATTCAAAAGAAGTAAAAACTTACGAGATGAGTTGGTAAATGCTAAAGACCCCCCCACAGGGAGGAGTGACCAAATGACCCTTTGGAACACCCAAGGACCTACAGGACACTATGCTTGCGGCGGTTGTGTCGCTTGTCCAATCACTTTAACCACCAAGGAGGTTGACATCGGCACTGCACGACCATGGAGACTGAATACTTTCAGCAACTGCAATACGGAGAATGTGATTTATCTCCTCATCTGCCCATGCGACCTCAAATATGTAGGTATGACTACTAGGAAGATCAAAATCCACATCAACAAACATCGCAGCACTATACGATGCAAAAAAACAAATACCAAACTCACTAGACATTTCCTGGAACACAATCACATGGAAACAGATCTTAAATGGGTGGTCCTGGAAGTGATGAAGAAACGGAAGATTGACTTAACTAAAGCACTACACATCAGAGAGCAAAGATGGGTGTATCGCCTGTGTACTTGGAAGGAGGGACTCAATGATGAAATCCCATGGCTACAACTAGCGCTTTAAACCAACACTTGTCTATACACTTTATATGGGAAACTATTACACTGTTATTTTCATGCCCCATTAGTATATAGACAGGAATATACACCGGTTTTCTTCATTTGTCAGCCATTCCCAGGAGTCATTTACACTCACATAATCAGCTAGAATATTTTTCTACAACAACATCGTTGTTACCATTTTGAAGCGGGCACCTATTTCCTCCCCCACATATGGACATGTTTATCCATCCACACATAGTCTCACACGAAAGTAATCCTTAAAATACACAGCCACCACTGCTGGCGTTAGCTCGCATCCGGCGTATTTATAGTCAGCTCTCTTGGGCACACCGGTCCGAATGCCCTGGTTGTGTGAATGTTCCATTCTTATATGGTTAGCTGTATTGAATATATATATATATTGATATATATTCATTATAATTTATATTCATATTTGTGTCTCCTTTTGTCTGTATACTCCAAGTTTCCGATTACAAGCCGAATGGGACTTTTCTCATTTCAAACACAGGCTGACTTTAGAACGCATTGATGCCTGTTGTATTCGCGCACATGCGCTCTCATTTCTACTTTGTGACTCCCCGCCACGCATGCGCAATACATTGATCATCTATGTGCATGCGTAACGCTCACACGCTGTGTTCCTAGAACCTTCCGCTAGCATTACGGTCATTATTTTGTGCCTATATTGTAGAATCCAGACCTCGATCTTAAGCCTATGGGACTTTGTCTCATTTTTATACAGGTTGGCTTTAGAACGCATTGATGCCTTCTCTCGTGCGCATGCGCGTTTATTCTCACTTTGTGACTCCCCGTCACACATGCGCTACACACTGATCTCTCATGCGCATGCTAGCACACCTTCCGGTTTACATCCGGATGCCCATATTTGGCAGATCAGGCATTACACTGCACCAAGTTTCAACGCGCTGCTTGGGACACCGGAAACCTCACACCGGTTTCCCATTAGCACTTAATTTTCCGGCGCCAAGACTATAAAACACGCCATTGCACTCCACTCCCTTATCTTTGAGGAGCGGAGGTGCACCTGAATAGGCTTAGAGGCGGAGATCACGTCGTGGCACAGTAAGAGTATGAGTGTGTGGATGAATGTTTTCCCTTTCAGGTATTTTGCTCCTGATTTACTACTGAAACCCACGTGCGGTCTCTGTAGGTTTTACTTACCATATTTACTTGGTACTCTGTTGTTTTTCTCCCCACTGTTTATAGTGGTCTGGACCGAAGGGGTCCCCTGCCCTCACCCTCCTATGGGGCACAGTGTCCCCAAGTTTGGGTAAGCCATATGGAGATCATTACTCCATTCTTCTTTCGGTACACAGATGAGTGTCACGACTACTGCACCTATAGCCACTCACAGTAGACCTGCATCTAGTGTGGCTGATTGTGCATTTTTAGTGTTCAGTGTTGTGTGTTTTTTACGTTGTCCAATTACAATGTTTTTTCTCTTACAGGCTCTAGATTCAGGCCTTATTATGGTGGAGAGTGACCTTTATCACCCACTTAGTGGAGACCCTCTCACCATAGTATGGTAAGAGTGGAGCCCTCATTTTCTATTTCTATTTTTAGGTCCTGATGAATGCCACGGACCCCCATGGGCCATATGGCAGAAACATGTCGACCACACGGACATCGATGTGGGGACAATAAATATCCCCAGCTCACCGGTCACTTGATTTTAATTACCATATAGATGTCTGCACCATTAAAATTTATTTTGACATCTACAATGGCATTTTAACTCACTATTTTTCAAAACGGGCCCCCACTTAGTTTAGAAGTGCATCCCTGTTCTCAGGTGTATGCCCGCCCTCTATCAAACCAAGTTTTTAGAGGGCGAGGACTGGTCAATGATGAAGCATGACACCAGGTGGTGTGTGAGACCAGTCCTTCACTTTTTGTGAGATGCCAGCACTCACGAATTGATAAACACTAGCACTAGCAACACGATATTGGGAGCGGCTCTAGTGTGATGTACATTCTATGTTGGAGGCTGCCGACTCTCAGCGCCCCGTGCCTCTGGTTCCCTTATCCCAGAATTCTTCTGGGCACTGTGGTTACACGCCTTTGTGAGCCTCCCCAGACCATTTGCTGCTTTCAGCAACTGGTCCCCACTGGTTCTACCCCCACTTTGGGCGGGAGAACCGGCGGGAAAAACAAGTGAGGGAAAGAGGTGTGCCCACCTCTGCCAACTCCACCCCTCGGGTGGGGGAGGCGAGGTGAAGCACAACTCTGAGTCCCCGCCATCTTGAGGATGGGCGGACCCAACCAACCAAGGACAGGCTCCTGCCCCCCTCCCACTGGAGGGTGGCACGATAGGGATGTACCCACCCCAGGGTAGGGACCCATTGGTTCCTGCCCTTTACCAACCTGCAACGCCCCTAAATCTAGTATTTAGGGGGCACTCTGAACCTTGCTTCCTCAGATCCAGCCAAGACACAAGAAGAAAAGAAGAAGAAGGACCGAACAGCCGTGCAGCCAGCTAACAAGAGGAAGACGCCCACTGACTTGGCCCCAGCCCTACCGGCCTGTCTCCCCTCGAACCTGCTCCTGCGAAATCCCGGTGTGTCCTGCAGCCAGCAACCTCAAAAACCTCGGAGGACCTGCCTGCCTTCACTTCCAAAGACTGCTTCTCCCGTGAACACCGGATTTGTTCAAACTGCAACCTCTGGCAGGAGACCGCGAATCTGCCCCACTCTGCACCCGCCGTCCACGGCCCGAGCTCGAGTGGGCAAACACCACGAGGAGGTCACCCCGGCGATCCTGAACAGAGATCCGGCGACCTCTGACCTCCCTCAAGCCTCCAGCCGACGCCTGCAGTCGAAAACCAGAAGGCCCCTCTAACCGCGACCCGGAGCTGGTAAGCCGATCCGACCCCAAAAGGCACCGCTGCACCCGATGCCCCACGGCCTTGTGTGCCCAAACCAACGGTGCCTCACCAACCCTTAACTTCCCAACATACCTCTCGAAGTGGTGGTCGCACCCAGAAGTCCTTCGTCTCCCTGCCTGCAGTGCTTTTGCTAACCGGAGGTTCTCCATTGGAAACAACAGGGCTTCCGACGTCGAAACAGCACCCTGCACCCGGCCGCCCTAGTGCCGCTAAGGATGTAACAAGAGTGCATCACTGACCCTGGGGGACTCCTGAGTCTTACCCCAGAATCTTAACTCCCACAGTCGATAACTTACCTGTGAACCGATACAAATAACCAAAACGTGTTTATTTACCTGTTTGCAGGAAATGTCCCAGTGCTGAATCTAGGTATCCAGCACTGAGTTAGAAAAGTAACGTGAAAAGTAACTTACCTGCAATTTACTGAAAAAGCCTATTCATTTCAATGTACTGCTCCAAAAAGTTTCGAAGTGTGGAGTTTTGAAATCTGAAAATATTCTTTAATAATCGCACGAATAACCAAAACGTATTTACTTACCTGTTTGGAGGAAATGTCCTAGTGCTGAATCTAGGTATCTGTAATGAATGTGCTTTTCACAAAAAGGACACACCCAAACCCTGCAGTCCCACTCTGGAGGCAAATATACCACTGCACCTTTAAATAATACACTTTGAGCAGCACTCCCTAAAGATGAGGAAAAGACACAGCACTCCCTTTAGGCAAGGCAAGAAAACAAATTCAGGTGCATTTAGAATAACATATACTTTGAGCAGCACTCCCTAAAGATGAGGAAAAGACGCAGCACTCCCTTTAGGCGAGGCAAGAAAACAAATTCAGGTGTATTTAAAATAACACACACTAGTTTATTAATGCAATGTTTAGAAAGGTAGGCCAAATATATCAGTAAATGCAGATTCCCAAGTATCAATTAACTACAATGAACAATTAGAATAAAATGCAGTATATACAAGTAGCAAAGAGTAGAAAATATATACAAAATGGTTAGGAACACCTCACCGATCGATTAAGCAACATCCTTGCCAACTCAAGCTGGAGGAGCCCTTCACCAGCCCAGGAAGGAGTTCGATCAGGACTCAAATTCCGTCACCTCCACAGCAATACGTCTATTCTGTGGGCGAGCTTCCACCTGGCCCTCGAAGGTTCCCAGCTTAAATACCATTACTAAACGTAAGACGAAGCTTCTAGAAAACCTCGCCCCCTTCTCATGAGAAAGAACCGAGCTGGCTGTACCAGTCTGCGTCAAGGCCAAGACGGAGGCTGGCCAAGCTCCCGTATTTTGAGTTCGAGGCAGAGTTGCACATTCTACAGATAATATCCAGTTCACTCTGGTCAGTGAGGAGCGAAAAACAAGTGAAGAGCAGAAACCTGCCCTCCCCACTTTGCAGCTACGTGCGAGCAGCAAGGCAAAGCCAGAAAACAAGATGACATGAGGCCATGTCAAAGCCAATAGTAAGAACTCAAGCACTGTTGTGCACGCAGAAAAGCTGAAGCAAGGCAAAGTCAGAAAACAAGATGACATGAGGCCATGTCAAAGCCAATAGTAAAGACTAATAATTCTCATAACTGTACAACACAATACACATTTCTGCACAACTGCTTATAGCATCACATACTTTATCTCTCAATGTACAACACCGGGCACATGTGTGCACCACCGCTCACAACACTGCACTTCGACATTCCACACCTCTCTCTCCCTCTCACGCCTTCAAATGCACATCCCACACCTTCTGTTCTTGGCAAGACTGTTCTACTCCGTGACAGCTCCCACTGAAAGACAGCAAGATTACAAGAAAGAAGAGAAGCAGGCATATGCAGGACCGTCCTACATTAAGGCTAGGGTAAAATAACACACTAAAGTCAGTTAAGATGATGGTAGTCGAAGGTCATCATAGGGTGCCAAACCACAAGAGTGCCTCTTTCACTACAGTATCCAGCACTGAGTTAGAAAAGTAACGTAAAAAGTAACTTACCTGTAATTTACTGAAAAAGCCTATTCTATTCAATGTACTGTATTTGCTAAGTATTGCAACCTACTGCATCCCCTGTAAATCAAACAAAGTACAATTCCTATTGCATTTTCAAACTGTTCTACAATCAGCAACTTATTACTGTAAAGTATTTAATGCTTACCTGTGCCAGGCTTGCTTGGTTCTAAAAATAAAACAACAGTATATTTTTTATACAAAAACAATTGGTCTAGAGTTCAGTCTTTGAGTGTGTGAATTCATTTGCTGACTGAGTTTGTACATCAAATGCTTAACACTGTCATCTGATACTGCCTTACTGCTCGACCACTGTACCACAAATAGAGAGTAAGGTTCTATCTAACTTTAACCTCTGCCTACCTCTGGGGTCACCTGGACTCTATACACACTATACCTCATTTTGGTGTAGTATATATAGAGCCAGTTTCCTACATTGGTGGATCAGCGGTGGGATACACAACTTTGCATTTGTTGGACTACTGGGTAGCTCCAACCACCTGATCACACGACAGAACTCTTAAATTGCCTTTAGAATTCTGATTTTTTCAAACGACAAAACTCTTAAATTGCCTTTAGAATTCTGATTTTTTTCAAATTGGCATGTCACTGTAGTCAAGGGTAGAGGGGTTAGAACTTTTTTGTTAGAATGTCTCAAAAACAGAACCCAGCTATTAGTGAAGATAATAATGACATACAGGACTTGGTTGAGGAGCTTGACCTCACCCCTTACCTTCCCTTGTCTTTCTAAGAAGTAAGGTCCTTATGTAAAATTAAAAATATACCAATGGGCAATCATCCAACCAAACAAAAGCTCCAGGAGCTGTTGGCTGAGTATTCAAAGGCCCACCCCTCTGAAAATGGTGATGACCAGTCAGAGGGAGAAGGAGGTGAGGAGGATGGAGAAAGGTGCCCACCTCCACCACTTCCTAGGGAAGAAAGGAACCCTTTTCCCTTACTTCCAAGAATCAACCCCTGGGGACCTAGAGGCCACACAGGTGGCTCAGGTTCGGGTGAGGACATTGAGGACAGCCTCAATGAGGAGGACAGCCTTTTAGCAAGGCTAACCAAAAGACTGGATCTGGAGACCAGACTCCTGGCTCTAGAGAGAGAGAGAAAGGAGATGGGTTTAGCACCCATCAATGGTGGCAGCAATCAAAATAATAAGGATAAAGAGCAATCTTATGGTCCTAAAATCCCCAAAGGGATTGTCCCTAAATTTGAGGAGGGTGATGAAATCACTAAATGGTTCACAGCTTTGAGAGGGCTTGTGACATGAGAAAGGTGAAGGAACCTCTCTGGGGGCACTCCTGCGGGAACTGTTCTCTGGTAACTGCAGAGGCAGACTCCTGACCCTCTCTGGGCCAGATGCTGGGTCTTATGACCTCATGAAGAGAACTCTGATTGAGGGATTTGGACTCACAACTGAGGAGTGCAGAATTAGATTCAGGGGGGCTCACAAAACCCAAAACCAGTCCTGGATTGATTTTGTAGACTACTCAGTAAAGACACTAGATGGTTAGTTAATTGGACACAATATGCATGACTTTACTGGAATTTACAACTTGTTTATGAAGGAACATATTTTAAGTAATTGTACAAATGAAAAGTTACATCAGCATTTGGTAGACTTAGGTCTAATTTCTCCCCAAGAATTGGGAAAGAAGGCAGACCACTGGGTCAAGACTAGAGTGACTAAGACAACCACTGGGGGTGACCAAAAGAAAGGGGTTACAAAACCTCCCCAGGGGAAAGGTGGTGAGAATCCCCAAGATAAGTCTTCTAAAGGGCCCCAAAAACATGCACAGAGGGGTGGGTCCCAAAACTCTTCCCAATCTGGTCCTAGATACAGGGGGAAGAACTTTGATCCTTCAAAGGCCTGGTGTAACAACTGTAGAAATTTGGGACACTTAACTGGAGACAATGCTTGCCCTAGCAAAAAATCCCCTAGTCCTACAGCTACAGCTACAGCTACAGCTACAGCTACTCCAGGTGTAGCAAGTCTCCAGATGGAATCAACAGTGTGCCCAGAGCAAATCAGGTTGCACACTGAAGCAGTTCTAGTTTCAGAGGGGGAAGTTGAGTTTGCCACTGTAGCTGTGTGGCCACCCAACTTAAAGAAGTATTTACAATACCCTTGGATTAATGGAACTAGGATGGAGGCTCTGAGGGATACAGGTGCCAGTGTCACTATGGTGAGAGACACACTGGTTTCCCCTGAGCTATACTTGATTGGGCGTACTTACCCAGTCACCAATGCTGACAGTGTTACCACTAACCATGCTATGGCTATGGTGACATTAGACTGGGGGGGGTTACTGGCCTAAAACAGGTAGTGGTCTCTCCAAAGCTACCAGCTGCATGTCTGCTTGGCAATGACCTGGAAACCTCAGCCTGGGCTGAGGTTGAACTAAAAACCCATGCAGCAATGCTGGATATCCCTGAATTGGTGTGTGTAAAAACAAGAGCACAGAGCAAAAGGCAGGGTGAAAAAGAAGTGTTAGAGCCTGAAAGTATGGCCCAACCTTCCAAGAGAAGAGGTAAGAAGACTGAGGAACCAGCTTCTGTTCAGCAAAAGGATCAGGACCCCTCTCCTCAGGGAGAGGACTTGGACACCCCAGAGGGAACTGAGCCTATGGAGCTTGACCTTTACTAGGTTGAACTCTTGGGCCCAGGGGGACCCTGTAGGGAAGAGCTGTGCCAGGGGCAGCAGGACTGTCCCACTCTTGAAAGCCTGAGGCAGCAAGCTGTTTCAGAAGCAAAGGGAGATGTCAGTGGTACCCACAGAGTTTATTGGGAAGAGGGATTACTGTACACTGAGGCAAGAGACCCCAACCCTGGAGCCACCAGGAGAGTGGTAGTGCCACAGAGGTACAGGGAGTTCCTCCTAACTTTAGCTCATGACATCCCCGCTAGCTGGACATCTGGGCCAAACCAAGACTTGGGAGAGGCTAGTTAGCCACTTCTACTGGCCCCAGATGCACCAAAAGGTGAAGGAGTTTGTCAGCTCCTGTGTTACCTGTCAAGCCAGTGGCAAGACAGGTGGCCACGCAAAGCCCCCCCTGATACCACTGCCTGTGGTGGGGGTTCCCTTTGAAAGGGTAGGTGTGGACATAGTGGGTCCACTTGAACCTCCCACAGCATCAGGGAACAAATTCATTCTAGTGGTAGTGGATCATGCCACTAGGTACCCTGAAGCAATTCCCCTTAGGACTACTACAGCTCCTGCAGTAGCCAAGGCCCTCATTGGTGTGTTCACCAGGGTAGGTTTCCCTAAGGAGGTGGTTTCAGACAGAGATTCCAACTTCATGTCTGCTTACCTAAAACACATGTGGAAAGAGTGTGGAGTGCAGTACAAGTTTACTACACCCTATCACCCACAAACCAATGGCCTTGTTGAGAGATTCAACAAATAGATAAACAAGAGGAGAGAGAGGGAAAGTAACTGGATCCACTCTTGGTCCCCCTAAATAATATCAATTAAACACCAAAAGAGTGCCAATCATGATTGGCACTCTTTTGTTGTTTAATTGAGAGATTCAACAAGACATTGAAAGGCATGATTATGGGACTCCCTGAAAAACTCAAAAGGAGATGGGATGTCCTCTTACAATGCCTGCTTTTCGCTCACAGAGAAGTGCCACAGAAGGGAGTAGGGTTTTCCCCCTTTGAACTTCTGTTTGGCCATCCTGTGAGGGGACCACTCTGTCTTGTGAAAGAAGGTTGGGAGAAGCCTCTCCAAGAACCCAAACAAGATATTGTGGACTATGTGCTTGGCCTAAGGTCCAGAATGGCTGAGTACATGGAAACGGCATCCAAAAATCTTGAGGCCAGCCAGAGGCTTCAGAAGCACTGGTATGACCAAAAAGCTGCACTGGTTGAATTTCAACCTGGGCAGAAGGTGTGTGTTTTGGAGCCAGTGGCACCAAGGGCACTCCAGGACAAATGGAGTGGCCCTTACCCTATCCTAAAAAAAAGAGTGAGGTCACCTACTTGGTTGACCTGGGCACAAGCAGGACACCCAAAAGGGTTATCCATGTGAACCGCCTAAAGCTCTACAATGACAGGGCTGACATCACCATGCTGATGGTGACTGATGAGGGGCAGGAAGCAGAGAGTGAACCTCTCCCTGACCTCCTCTCCTACAGCCCAAAATATGGGTCAGTAGATGGAGTTGTCTTTTCAGACACCCTCTCTGCCCAACAGCAGACTGACTGCAAGCAAGTCTTGCAGCAGTATGCTAAGCTCTTTTCCCTGTCCCCTGGTCTGACAAACTGGTGTACCCATGATGTGGACACTGGTGACAGTGCACCTGTCAAAAACAAAATCTATCGACAGTAAGACCAAGTCAAGGAAAGCATCAGGGCTGAGGTCAGCAAGATGCTGGAGTTAGGGGTTATTGAACCCTCTGAGAGCCCCTGGGCCAGCCCAGTGGTTCTAGTCCCCAAACCTCACCCACAGGATGAAAAGAGAGAGATGAGGTTCTGTGTGGACTATAGAGGGCTCCACTCTGTCACCAAGACAGATGCTCACCCTATCCCAAGAGCAGATGAGTTGATAGACAAATTGGGGGCAGCCAAATTTCTAAGTACCTTTGACTTAACTACAGGGTACTTGCAAATTGGCATGGCCCCTGGAGCAAAAGAGAAAACAGCATTCTCCACACCTGATGGGCATTATCAGTTCACTGTTATGCCCTTTGGTTTAAAGAATGCCCCTGCCACCTTCCAGAGGTTGGTGAATCAAGTCCTTGCTGGATTGGAGTCCTTTAGTGCAGCTTATCTTGATGATGTTGCTGTCTTTAGTTCCACCTGGCAGGATCACCTGATCCACCTTGGGAAGGTTTTAAAAGCCCTGCAAACTGCAGGCCTAACTATCAAAAAAGGAAGCAACCATATCTCAACTGGTATCATTAAGGGAGTCAATTAAACAAGAATGTGCAACACATTACAAGGAAAGAAAAAGGGAGACTCATGATACGTTTTTGAAATGTGCACATGGCATCATATAATTAAGATAAAAATAAATAAAACGGTACAGTTGTAGCAGCACTGTAGGCATAGAATGCATAGGCAGCCCGAATTGGACTTGGTGCACAAAAAGTGCTTGTGACACATAAAAGTGGCGACGCAAGTGACAATGTGAAATCAGCGAAAGGCGCAAGCTGACAAAATGTGAAATATGTACAGAGGACTTTGTGGTTCAGCAGTAACGATTTACAAAGATTGGATAGGTAATGATTGAGTGATTTAATTGAACCACAAGAGGTTTTGCGCCGTAAGTTGCGCTGAGGAGTCGACGACGTTTCGATCCGAGAGATTCAGGATCATCTTCAGGACCGGGTTGCCGAATGGGCAGTGCTGTACAGGGAGGGAATTGAGAAAGGTCAGGATGTGGAAGGGAAAGGCAGGAAGGTGCGCGTTAGTGAAATGGGCGCAGGCGGATGGGCCTACCTGAGGGTCAGGCTGGGTAGAACGAACTGTGTAGAGGGGGGGTCCAGAGGTGGCACAGCGGACAACGTCTGCGTGAGGGCAGGCCGGAGGCTGGAAGAACCGGGAATTAGAAACAGGTAAGGAAGCTGAGGCGCGTGAAGAGTAGCGAGCGCATGGCGTGGACGTGAGGGGGAGAGTCTACCTGAAAGGGACACGGTCCCGTGTCCACGGTATAACGAAAAGAATCAATCGAGACGGGATGGCAGTAGATGGGCGGCAGCGTGTTGAGAGGAGGCTCCGAGTAATTCAGGAACCCATGTAGGGGAGAGAGCGAGTGTGAGAGGGAGGAGGAAAACTCCCGTGAGATGCTCAAGCTGGCGAAGGTGCTGGCTTACCTTGGGAGGAAGAACAATTGCCACAGGGTCGGAGCGTCGAACCTCTGGGCTGGAACGCCGTAATTGATGATCGGCGTGAAGGGCAATGGATCTGGAGGCGTGTGACCCAGGGGCCTCTGCGTGGCCAAAAATTGGTGCGGGAAGGGAAGGATCTAAGGCGAGAGACATAGTTGGGAGTTCTGTAAAGGAACTGAACTAAAAACCGGGCAGTGCGGGAAGGAAGCGTTCAATGAGGCTTACCGTTTGGTCTTGAGTGGATCAGCCGGGGAGGAGGACGCTCCGATCAGCGTCGAACCGCCACAGTCGTGTGCGGTTGTGGAAGGGAAACAGCGGTGGCTGCTGAAATAGAGATTCTAGCGTTTCCGGGTTGTGGAACGTCAGGTGGTCATGTGACCGGGGTGAAGGGGGCGTGTCTAGGGTGACGCTGCGACTGCAGGGGAGGAGGGATAGGAGGAGGAGAGGAATGAGACCAAGGGGTAGGAAGACAACAAGGGATAGGAAACACAAACCGGACGTATATTGACCCCCCGCAGAGAGTGTCATGACATGGATTACAACCATAACAAGTATTTCTGCTTCGAACGCATGGTTCTACGCGAAGTTACAGATCTCCAGGCCCAATTTGAATATGTCCCCTACAACCTCCCTTTATCTGAAAAACAAGCATTGATCAATCTCAAAAAGAAGACCGACTTGATTATCAAACCTGCGGATAAGGGCGGCGGAATTGTGGTCATGAACATGGACAACTACGACCAAGAAATCAAGAGACAATTAACCAACATCAGTCACTACCGCCCACTTACTAAGGACCCTTTACCTGATCTCAGAACCAAAATACAGCAGATCACTGGTCGAGCAAAATCTCTTAACATCATCTCCCAGAAGGAATTCAACTTCTTGAACAATCAACATCCACGCACACCGGTCATATATGTACTACCAAAGATACACAAAGATGGTACCAACCCACCTGGACGCCCCATTGTATCAGGCTGTGGATCCATCCTTGAACCCTTGGGCAAGTACATCGATGCGATCATAAAAGAGTTTGTTCCATCCACAGACACCTTCATAAGAGACACCATGGACCTTATCCAAACCATTGAAGACAGACCTTTTGACACCAACACCGAACTCATGGTGGGACTCGACATCGAGTCACTATACACCAATATCCCACACAATGAAGGAAAGAAAGTCATTGAAGAACTACTGGAGACCAGACCAAGACCCACCTTGATCCCGACTGAATTCATTATGGATCTGCTTCGCGTTGCCCTGGAAAACAACTATTTCTTATACCGGAACACCTTTTATCTGCAAATCAAAGGAGTCTCCATGGGAGCGTGCTTCGCCCCGAACTTTGCCATTCTCTTTGTTCACAATCTAGAAATGACCCACATACTCACCCCCAACAACCCCTTCCTCACACAGATCTCCCTCTGGCGAAGTTACATTGATGACATTCTTCTATTATGGAAAGGCACCACAGACACCCTCAGCCCCTTCATCCAATGGCTCAACCAGTCTCAACCCCATCTCAAATTCACATGTGATTCAAAACCAAATTACCTTCCATTCTTGGACGTGATCATATATGCGGAGGATGGTAAAATAGGTACCTGCCTGTACCGCAAACCCACTGAAAGAAAAACCCTACTTCAGTACTCAAGCTATCACCCTCGAGGCCTCCGAGACGGACTCCCTTACGGGCAATTCCTGCGCATTCGCAGAAATTGCAAATGGCGGAAAGATTACTTCCGTGAATCCGACATCCTCATCCAAAAATTGCTTGACAGGGGATACCCCAAACGCTTGATTTCCCGAGCCCGCAAGAGAGCTTGGTACTGTCATCGTGACCATCTCCTAACACCCCAACCCAAGAAAGTTATGACCCGCATACCGTTTGTCTCCAAATTCAGTCCCTGCAGTAACCAAGTGAGCAAGATCATTAAGCGGAATTGGTCGCTACTGCGCACACATGAAGCATTCAGAGAACCCCCCTCTTCTCGTATCAACGAGGTGACAACCTAGCCACTCACCTGGTTCATGCCATCACATGGCCTACCAAACCCACACAACAGAACACCATTACTGCCACCTGGGGCTTGCCTCCAGTCACTGGACATTACAAATGCCAGGCATGTATAGTATGTGATCTCACATCTAACACAAAAGAGTTCAAAGCCAATAACAAATCTTACAAACTCAATACTTTCACCAACTGTAGGTCACAGAATGTCATTTATGCCATCCGCCGTCCCTGCGACCTCATATACATTGGACAAACTACTCAGATGGTTAAACAAAGAATAATCCAACACAAAAGCAGGATTCACTGCAAAGTTTTGACTGCCCCCCTGGTAGCTCACTACATTGAGAAGAAGCACAGCAAAACAGATATCACCTGGCAGGTGATCGGCCAACCCACACTACCCATCAGAGGTGGGAACATCAAAGCACTTCTGAACAAAAGTGAATGCAAATGGATCACCATTTGTAATTCAGTCAACCTTGGCCTGAATACCATTGATGAATGGAATAGCACAATTCTGCTGTAATTCTCCACATCTGTGCACTTTCCATTGTAACCTCTTGTTCCTTTTCCCTTCCCTTATCCCCTTTTTCTCTGAGCCCAGCCGGTGTCCTCCTTATGGAGTACCTTGTCCCTTCCCCTTGCATTTGATTTGCTCCTTTTAACTCTACCACTTCTTATTGAACCGGGCCATTCCACTGTGCTCACACACTCTCCTGCATAATTGTACCAGTGCTTTTTCAATTGTTTGCTTCTTCCCTTTAATTGTGTTGCAGAGAGGCACTCGCTGAATCCATGCAGCCTACCTAAATTAAATACTTGTTATGGTTGTACTCCATGTCATGACACTCTCTGCGGGGGGTCAATATACGTCCGGTTTGTGTTTCCCTATCCCTTGTTGTCTTCCTACCCCTTGGTCTCATTCCTCTCCTCCTCCTATCCCTCCCCCTGCCATCCCAGCGTCACCCTAGACACGCCCCCTTCACCCCGGTCACATGACCACCTGACGTTCCACAACCCAGAAACGCCAGAATCTCTATTTCAGCAGCCACCGCTGTTTCCATTAAACAACCGCACACGACTGTGGCGGTTCGACGCTGATCGGAGCGTCCTCCTCCCCGGCTGATCCACTCAAGACCAAACGGTAAGCCTCATTGAACGCTTCCTTCCCGCACTGCCCGGTTTTTAGTTCAGTTCCTTTACTGAACTCCCAACTATGTCTCTCGCCTTAGATCCTTCCCTTCCCGCACCAATTTTTGGCCACGCAGAGGCCCCTGAGTCACACGCCTCCAGATCCCTTGCCCTTCACGCCGATCATCACTTACGGCGTTCCAGCCCAGAGGTTCGAAGCTCCGACCCTGTGGCAATTGTTCTTCCTCCCAAAGGTAAGCCAGCACCTTCGCCAGCTTGAGCACCTCACTGGAGTTTTCCTCCTCCCTCTCACACTCGCTCTCTCCCCCACAGGGGTTCCTGAATTACTCGGAGCCTCCTCTCAACACGCTGCCGCCCATCTACTGCCATCCCGTCTCGATTGATTCTTTTCGTTATACCGTGGACACGGGACCGTGTCCCTTTCAGGTAGACTCTCCCCCTCACGTCCACGCCATGCGCTCGCTACTCTTCACGCGCCGCAGCTTCCTTACCTGTTTCTAATTCCCGGTTCTTCCAGCCTCCGGCCTGCCCTCATGCAGACGTTGTCCGCTGCGCCACCTCTGGACCCCCCCTCTACACAGTTCGTTCTACCCAGCCTGACCCTCAGGTAGGCTCGTCCGCCTGCGCCCATCTCGCTAACGCGCACCTTCCTGCCTTTCCCTTCCACATCCTGACCTTTCTCAAATTCCCTCCCTGTACAGCACTGCCCATTCGGCAACCCGGTCCTGAAGATGATCCTGAATCTCTAGGATCGAAACGTCGTCGAATCCTCAGCGCAACTTACGGCGCAAAACCTCTTGTGGTTCAATTAAATCACTCATTCATTACCTATCCAATCTTTGTAAATCGTTCCTGCTGAACCACAAAGTCCTCTGTACATATTTCACATTTTGTCAGCTTGCGCCTTTCGCTGATTTCACATTGTCACTTGCGTCGCCACTTTTATGTGTCACGAGCACTTTTTGTGCACCAAGTCCAATTCGGGCTGCCTATGCATTCTATGCCTACAGTGCTGCTACAACTGTACCGTTTTATTTATTTTTATCTTAATTATATGATGCCATGTGCACATTTCAAAAAAGTATCATGAGTCTCCCTTTTTCTTTCCTTGTAATGTGTTGCACATACTTGTTTAATTGACTCCCTTAATGATACCAGTTGAGATATTGTTGCTTCCTTTTGTGTACCTACCCAGATCTCAACCTGGTCTATGGGTTATACTCCTGTTGTTTTTACAAGGCCTAACTATCAAGGCATCAAAATGCCAGATAGGGCAGGGAACTGTGGTGTACTTGGGCCACCTTGTTGGTGGAGGCCAGGTACAACCCTTACAGCCCAAGATCCAGGCCATCCTGAACTGGGCAGCTCCAACGACCCAGTCCCAAGTCAGGGCATTCCTTGGCTTGACTGGGTACCACAGGAGGTTTGTGAAGGGATATGGGTCCATTGTGACTCCCCTCACAGAACTCACCTCCAAGAAAATGCCCAAGAAGGTAAACTGGACAGTTAGTTGCCAAAAGGCTTTTGACACCCTGAAAGAAGCAATGTGCTCAGCACCAATTCTGAAGGCTCCAGATTATGCCAAGCAGTTCATAGTGCAGACTGATGCCTCTGAGCTACGGATAGGAGTGGTTCTATCCCAGACCAATGATGAAGGCCAGGACCAACCTGTTGCTTTTATAAGCAGAAGGCTTCTCCCCAGGGAGCAGCGTTGGAGTGCCATTGAGAGGGAGGCCATTGTGGTTTGGTCCCTGAAAAAGCTGAGACCATACCTGTTTGGGACTCACTTCCTAGTTCAAACCGACCACAGACCCGTCAGATGGCTAATGCAAATGAAAGGGGAAAATCCTAGACTGTTGAGGTGGTCCATCTCCCTACAGGGAATGGACTTTGAAGTGGAACACAGACCTGGGTCTGCCCATGTCAATGCAGATGGACTTTCCAGGTTCCTCCACTTAGACAAAGAAGACTCTCTAGGGAAAGGTTAGTCTCATCATCTTTCGTTTGGGGGGGGGGTTGTGTGAGAAAGTGCCCTCTTTCTGCATGGTGTGCCCCCACTTTTTGCTGAATTGCTGATGTTCTTTGACTGAGTGTTCTTTGACCCAGGGCCTATGTTCCTTCCCTAAAAACTCCATTGAAGCCTAAACCCAATTGGCATCCCTGGCCACAGGTAGGCCCCTGGTAAATGGCACCACAGATACCCAGGGCTCTGTGACCAGGGAGGGCCCCTAAGGGCTGCAGCACTTATTGTGCCACCCTTAGAGGCCTTGCACCTTTTCACTCACACACTGCCTTTGCAGGCTGCGTGTCTTGGTGCAGAACAAAGTGAAGAGTCGACATGGCACACATCCCTGTGTGCCATGCCTACAAACCACTGCCCTGACATAGGTCAGTCACCCCTCTAGCTGGGTGCACTATACCAGTGGTGAGGGTACAGTTGCATGAGCCCTGTACCCCTACAGTGTCTAAGTCCATTCTTAGACATTGTAAGTGCAGTGCTGCCATTAACAGTATATGGTGCTGGGAGTTTGTCATTACGAACTCCACAGCACCATAATAGCTACACTGAAAACAGGGAAGTTTGGTATCAAACTTCTCAGCACATTAAACCCACACTGATACCAGTGTGGGATTTATTGTAAAATGCACAACAGAGGGCATCTTAGAGATGCCCCCTGAAACTCGACCCACTTCTAGTGTCCGGCCTGAGTGGCTGCTTAGGCTGCCACCACCAGACATGTTTCTGGACCCTTGGGTCGAGAGCCTGCTGCTCTCGGGGGCCTGAAACAATGCACATCATGGGACGAGGTGCCAAGCCTCCTCCCCCAGGATGGGCAGGGTTCACGAAAGGGGAAGCTTCAAAGGCATGCCGCCTTTGTGAGCCTCCCCAGACCATTTGCTGCTTTCAGCAACTGGTCCCCACTGGTTCTACCCCCCACTTTGGGCGGGAGAACCGGCGGGAAAAACAAGTGAGTGAAAGAGGTGTGCCCACCTCTGCCAACTCCACCCCTCGGGTGGGGGAGGCGAGGTGAAGCACAACTCTGAGTCCCCGCCAACTTGAGGATGGGGGGACCCAACCAACCAAGGACAGGCTCCTGCCCCCCTCCCACTGGAGGGTGGCACGATAGGGGGTGTACCCACCCCAGGGAAGGGACCCATTGGTTCCTGCCCTTTACCAACCTGTAACGCCCCTAAATCTAGTATTTAGGGGGCACTCTGAACCTTGCTTCCTCAGATCCAGCCAAGAAACAAGAAGAAAAGAAGAAGAAGGACCGAACAGCCGTGCAGCCAGCTAACAAGAGGAAGACGCCCACTGACTTGGCCCCAGCCCTACCGGTCTGTCTCCCCTCGAACCTGATCCTGCGAAATCCCGGTGTGTCTTGCAGCCAGCAACCTCAAAAACCTCGGAGGACCTGCCTGCCTTCACTTCCAAAGACTACTTCTCCCGTGAACACAGGATTTATTCAAACTGCAACCTCTGGCAGCAGCCGGAGACCGCGAATCTGCCCCACTCTGCACCCGCCGTCCACGGCCTGAGCTCGAGTGGGCAAACACCACGAGGAGGTCACCCCGGCGATCCTGAACAGAGATCCGGCGACCCCTGACCTGCCTCAAGCCTCCAGCCGACGCCTGCAGTCGAAAACCAGAAGGCCCCTCTAACCGCGACTCGGAGCTGGTAAGCCGATCCGACCCCAAAAGGCACCCCTGCACCCGACGCCCCACGGCCTTGTGTGCCCAAATCAACGGTGCCTCACCAACCCTTAACTTCCCAACTTACCTCTCAAAGTGGTGGTCGCACCCAGAAGTCCTTCGTCTCCCTGCCTGCAGTGCTTTTGCTAACCGGAGGTTCTCCATTGGAAACAACAGGGCTTCCGACGTCGAAACAGCACCCTGCACCCGGCCGCCCTAGTGCCGCTGAGGGTGCCCCTTTGTGCTAAGCTGTTTCCCCATTTGTCCTGAGCTAAAGTCTAGGAGCTTTGCTCCCACAACCCAGTGGCCTGCTTGCCAGCAGCCACCAACCGGAGACCCCCTATCCTCCATAGGATAACATTGGGCCTCAGCACTCTGCACCCGGCCGCCCTAGTGCCGCTGAGGGTGTAACAAGAGTGGATCACTGACCCTGGGGGACCCCTGAGTCTTACCCCAGAACCTTAACTCCCACAGTCGATAACTTACCTGTGAACCGATAACCTGTTTTTTCTCCATAGGATAACATTGACACTTTTTCTCCAAAAAGTTTCTAAGTGTGGAATTTTGAAATCTAAAAATATTCTTTAAAAATCGCACAAATAACCAAAACGTGTTTACTTACCTGTTTGCAGAAAATGTCCCAGTGCTGAATCTAGGTATCCAGCACTGAGTTAGAAAAGTAACGTGAAAAGTAACTTACCTGCAATTTACTGAAAAAGCCTATTCATTTCAATGTACTGCTCCAAAAAGTTTCGAAGTGTGGAGTTTTCTCTGAACTTCAAGCTAGATATAAGCTAGCTGATATTGAATTTTACAATTTTCTGAAAGTAAGGACTGCCATTGCGAAATCCAAACTGTCTCCCATCTCACCATCATTGCCTTTATTTGTAACAAAAATTAACAGATCTATAAACTCTTGCGTCCCAAATCTTCAAAGCTTAATGTTAAGGTAGTTGATTATTGGAATCTGCTTTCTCCTGCCCCGTTAACTGATCATTCGTGGTCCTCACTATGGAACTCAGTTTCTCGCAACAAGATTTCCCCGGTTCTTTCCCAAACTAAATATTGGTTAATGCACAAAGCGTTCTGGACACCGTCTAGGTTGTTCTCCATGGGGATTCGGGAAGATGATTTGTGCTGGAACTGTAAACAAGACAAAGGCGACTTAGCCCATCTTATTTTGCATTGCTCAGCAGTGAAACCTTTCTGGGACAAGGTATACTTATTTTTGTATAAATTGTTTAAATGTACACTGGGTAGAGATTTGCCAACCTTGGTAGCTGCTTTTTTACAGGTGGATCTGCCGTCGGAGGATGACAGAGCTCTCCTCGATCTTCTGTTAATCTCTGCGGTAAAAATGATACTCACCAACTGGAAAGATACCAGCAAGTCTTCCTATGCAGGTTGGATGAACTGGGTCATTCACCTCAGGGGGGCAGATAATCTTACTCTTCAAAATTCACCTTGGAAACCTTCAACGAGGAAAATGTAGTTTACTTTGGACAAGTATTTTGACTCTTATAAACCACTGTGAGCTTCATTAGGTTGAGCGTCATTCTCTAGCACAGGTGTTATAAGTCATCGTTGGATACTCATATGCCATGTAACTCTTTACATTATGTTATGTATGGGGCTCTGGACTGTCTCTTTCTCCCCTCTCTTCTGGGTTTCTATCTCTTTCTTTTTTCTATCTTATCCTTTTTCTCCTTTTCCTATTTTCGAAGTATAGGAGGTTAGTTCTTTCTAGCCCATTGTTGAGACACATATGTATTGCCTGCAATTGTAAGGAGGCTCCTTTGTTGTTCATTGATATGTGGTACAGTCATATGTTCATTGATATGTACTTATTGTTCTAATCTCGCCAAGTCACCAGTTTCTATTTGATGATCTTCTCCTTCCTTTCATATAAATGAATAAAGATCATTTGAAATGAAATAAAAAAATCGCACAAATAACCAAAACGTGTTTACTTACCTGTTTGCAGGAAATGTCCCAGTGCTGAATCTAGGTATCCAGCACTGAGTTAGAAAAGTAACGTAAAAAGTAACTTACCTGTAATTTACTGAAAAAGCCTATTCTATTCGATGTACTGTATTTGCTAAGTATTGCAAGCTACTGCATCCCCTGTAAATCAAACAAAGTACAATTCCTATTGCATTTTCAAACTGTTCTACAATCAGTAACTTATTACTGTAAAGTATTTAATGCTTACCTGTGCCAGGCTTGCTTGGTTCTAAAAATAAAACAACAGTATATTTTTTATACAAAAACAATTGGTCTAGAGTTCAGTCTTTGAGTGTGTGAATTCATTTGCTGACTGAGTGTGTACATCAAATGCTTAACACTGTCCTCTGATACTGCCTTACTGCTCGACCACCCTACCACAAATAGAGAGTAAGGTTCTATCTAACTTTAACCTCTGCCTACCTCTGGGGTCACCTGGACTCTATACACACTATACCTCATTTTGCTGTAGTATATATAGAGCCAGTTTCCTACAGGTGCACACAGCATAAGTTGCTCTCAGAATTCCTCCTCCATCTCTTGAACAGGAGCCGTGCACAAACAAGGTAAATGCAGGCTCTTCTAGACGGACGTCTCGACTATCAGATCTTGGCTTAGTACACAATTGTGTCACATCAAGGCAATCATGGTCAACCCCATAATCATCTTCATCAAACACAGGCAAACGCAAAAGTGTGGCAAGGTTCAGGGAGTGGCATCTCTTCAGAGTAACATTCACAGCAGCTATAATAACCTGCTCATTTCTTATGAGTCTGCTATTGGCCATGTGCTATGTTCAGAAAGAGTTAATGAAATCTTAGCTGAATGAGGCACAATTACAATAAGCAAATATCCCATCACTATTCTCTCACACTGCTGAACACTGACACCAACTGCAGCCACTGCCTTAAGGCAGCCACTCTACTCTGCGGCTACCAGATCAAGAGTGGCAGAAAAATAGCCAACAGTTGATTTAGGTTCACTGTGGGTCTGTGTCTTCGTGCTCCTAACATTAGAGAACAAAATCTTTTTAGTAGTCAAGCTGGGTTGTGACAGAGACTTTCTCTCAGTTCGAGGAAGTTGGTAATGCAGGTAGGGAAAAGATAAGAATCCATTGATGACAGAAGCCCACCATTCCCAGAATTATCTTGACTTCTCTCTGTCATTGGGGGCAGGGGATCAATCTCAAGATTGGAGAAATTCTCTCTTGGGACTCTTTCCTAGCTACTTTCTCAATGTGACATCCCAGATACAGAGCCGTCCTCTGACAGTACTGCAATTTTGTAGGGAAACTTTATGTCCATTTTCTGCTAAATGGTTTATAAGGCAATGGCATCTTGTTTACATGCATCTTGAGTTGTTGCTGCTTCAATTAGGTCGTTGATGTGCTGGACCAAGACTGAGATGCATGGCAACTCCAGGGATGCCAGATTTTTCTATAGGATCTGTTTAAAGTTGGAGGGAATCTCTGTATAACCGTGTGGAACTCAGCACAATGCCAAGATTTTATTTTGGAATCAGAAAGCGAAAGGAACTGCCTATCTTCATTTAGAGGAATGGAAAATAATGCCTGTTACAGGTCAATGACCATGAACCATCTGTCATAGGGTATTTGCAAAAGTATCTCAGCAGCATTTGGTGCCACGGGACAACATAGGAAAACTATATTTAAATTATATGATACCAGGGGCACCTAGGGCCTGTAAGTTGAGGTGCCTCTCATGAACTGCAGCACTAATGTGCCACCACGAGTACGACAAGGTAAAACATTGCTCCTAATTGTCACGACTCGCTCCCTGCATTCTCGTGTCCACCACCAGGGGGCCGAATTGTGGGGCTTTCCAGTGTTCTAATATGCTTCCAGACACTCCCCTGCATGCATATCCTGACTTCCAGGCATTTGGACATCATTTAGGAATTGACATCCATTCCCAATCCATGCCGGGTTTTGTGGAAGCCAGTCTGCTCATGCTGGAAACTCCATTACCTATAATCCCCTGCTCACTATTTTGTCTCCACCCCTGCAGGCCAAGGATGGGTGGAGGAATTCAGTTCACCTGTGGCTGGCTGCTGCTAGCCTGCTCACACCTGATGCATGTGAGTACTGTGAGCTCTTTTAAGCCCCAGCTCCCTCCAGCCCAGGGTTGGTCATTGTAGCTGTATACCGGTGAGGCCAATCCTTGTTTCCAGTGTTTCCTGAGCTTTTGATACCCCTGTTTCCAGTGTTTCCTGAGCTTTTGATATTCCTTGATTCCTGAGCTATAGTTAATCCTTGTTCCTTGATTCCTGAGCTATAGCTATTCCTTGTGCCCCAATTAGCACTGCCTGCAGTGCTTCCTTGTTTCCTGAATTCCTGAGCTATAGCTATTCCTTGTGCCTGAATTAGCACTGCCTGCAGTGCTACCTTGTTTCCTGAGCTATAGCTATTCCTTGTGCCTGAATTAGCACTGCCTGCAGTGCTACCTTGTTTCCTGAGTTCCTGAGCTATAGTTATTCTTTGTTCCTGGGCTTCAGCTATTTCTTGTTCCTGATTTGCACTGCTTGCAGTGCTCTCTTGACTCCTTGTTTCCTGAGCTGTAGCTATTTCCTGTTTCCTTGAACCAGTACTGCCTGCAGTGCTACCTTGACTCCTGAAGCTTTAGTAACTCCCTGTTCCTGAACCAGCACTGCCTGCAGTGCTACCTTGACTCCTGAAGCTTTAGTAATTCCCTGTTCCTGAACCAGCACTGCCTGCAGTGCTACTTTGACTCCTGAGCCTTAGCTCAATTCTTGCTCCTGCCCCAGCACTGCCTTCTATGCTACTTTGTTTTCTTGATTCCTGAACCTGCACTATTCTAGTATATCCTTGTAGCCTCCCCTTCTTTATATCCTTTTCCAGTCCCTGCCTTTCTTCCCATTTCCTTGGTTCCAGTTCTAGTTTGCTGTCTTTCTATTTCTGCTGTCTTGCTTCTGTTACCTTGTATGTTTGTTACCTGCTTTCTGCCAAGTGTGCCCTGTGATTTTCTTCCTTTCCTGTTAAGCACTCCTCCTTGCTAGCTCCTTGTCTATTGTGCTTGTGTTTAGTTCTACCCCTTTGCTGTTACTGCCTTGCGTGTTCCTGTTTGATCGCCAGGATCCGTGGGCACAGCTGACTACCTAGGTGGTGTTTCTCGTTCACTGTGAGTATTGTTTTTGAGTTACATTTATAACATCACCATAGGTATCAGCTCCACAGACCTTGCCTTTACATGCATATCCTATATGTGGGTATTTGCAGTCAGTATCTGTAACAGCAATTGTGGGTGAGGAACTTACTGAGCTTCAGTCTTACCGTGTGGAGCTCCCGAGTGCTTTACCCCACATTCCCTTTATTGTTAATGTTGTATTATATATATGTCTTGCACATTCGTCCTGGGTGTAGTTAGTCTGAATGCTAAATTGCCTCGTGAGTGCCCTTCCTTTCTGAGTCTTAGCCATTTTGTACAGGTTTCCCCTTTGGATCCCTTTTTCTCCTCTGACTCCTTGTGTGATCCGGGGCAGCGCTGTACTACTCTTTCTGTGCACAGTACGTTTTCTACCCAGTCCCCTGTCCTTGCTCAAGTCCCTGACTGTGTTCCCGACATAGTCCCGGACAGTCCCTGACACCAATCTGTCACTGCAGACTGTAAGGGCAGTTTAAAACTGCTAACTCGACTTTGCCATTTACAGTAATGGAAAAGCTCAAACCTCCCCTTTTAATATATGTAAGTCAACCCTAGGGTAGGCCTAATGAGCCCTAAGGCAGGGTGCTGTATGTTAAAAAGTGGAACATGTACTTTCACACGTTCCAGCAGTAAAAACCCTATATTGTCGTTTTTAATGTGGAAACTGTAGTAGCCCAGTGGCAAGTACAGAGTTACAGGCTGACACCTCAGCCCTGTTAACTTCTGAATGGGACTACTAAAGTTGGTAGTCTAAGGTATCAAAAGAATCAGAGCATTAAATCCAATTTAATGTTTACGTTGTCCTTAATTTCACTGATAGGCAAAGTGCAACCTTAGAGGTTGCCACTTTAGTTGCCCAATGTTTCTAGTGCCCATTTACAGTTGTACTCGGGGTCTGTCCCCCAGACAGCTTTCTGCCCTCCTGGGGAGACGTGTGAACAACTCCCAGAAAAGATAACAAAAGGGGCCACTGTTACCTCCCCCAGGCAGGAAGCCACACTGGTGTTAGCCCAAAAGGTGAACTTCGAAGGAGGAGCAACATTTGAAAAGCAAATGGACAACACTTGGAAGAGGGTCTGTTCTAATGTTTAGGTAAACAGGCTGACACTAGGGACAGGAAAGCTGTAAAACCACTTTTCAAGAGGCATGTAGCCCCTTTGCTAGCCACACCTCTGGATTGGGGTAGGGAGATCTGGATGCAGAGAGAGGGGCTCTGCTATTTAGGGAGTGGGCAGAATGGTGCATCTTGGGATAGCCAGATGCCACACTTCCCAGGAAGTAGCCATCAGGAGGGAGGGAACATAATAGCCCATTGGTTATTGACCACGTCTACTCTGAGGGCACTTTCTGAGAATAGGCCACCCCTGCAGTGCTTAATTTGAGCCGGTGGTTTCCAGTGCTCAGCACCGGCTCTTAATCATCAACACAGGCACTTTTCATGAGCAACAGTTAAGGACACATTCATTTACGGGGAGATTAAGGGATTTGCCCAGAATCACAGGATGTTGAGCCAACGTCGAGACTCGAACCTGGTACCCCAGCTCTGAAGTCTGCAGCTCTGGCCATTACACCACATCCTTCCCCCACTTTCATGGTTAGTAGGTGGTTCTGTTTTAGGCGGCGCTAACAGGAGAACTTCCCAATGCTTGTTTGCAGTTGAGTGAAATGCCTTGATTTACTATACCTTGTAAACTTCATTTCTCAGGAACTCTCCGGTAGATCTTTTTCATTGTGGCACCTAGAAATACATAAAAAGACGGCCTATTTTTATAAATTGGGGTCGGGAATTCTTTTTTTTATTTTTTTTATTCTTTTTATTGCAAACATGCTCAGCACAGAGGAATTCACATCTGGACATGTCGCATGACATAGTACCAACACTACAAATAACAGAGCCCAACCTTGTAGAGCAGTATAGTAATCAAAACTACAAGATCTCTTTTTTGTCCCATCGACAAGACCCAAACCCTGCACCCAACCTCCCCATTAACATCAAAACCCCCTATTGGCTTGTCATGCTCCCCAGATCTTTTCCCACTTCTTCGGGCTGGGATCGGGAATTCTTGAATACTTCAATTGTTTTGGTGCTGTTTAAATGTTTTACACTGGTTCCTTTGTGCAAGCCTTGCTGCTCAGAGCCACAGCTAACCAGGGTTGAGCTGAAGGTTTGGCAAACAAAACCTACTTATCTTAAAGGAGTAGATAAGTGTATTTTTACATGGTATGTTCGCACATCACACTAGATAATACGCCCCATTTCTTCACAGCCCATAAATTGTTTGGGACACCAACATCAAAGAAAGTATTGAAATCCTCCCACAGCACTTGCAAAATTTTCACAAAACTCTCCACTTGTGATTACCACAGGTCAGAATTTTCTCGCAGTTTTGTGAACTGATTTGTAAATATGGAAATATCACCAAAAGTTCAGGGTACATGGACGTATCCACCTCCGTACATCTCTAACAATGGGTACCCATTGACCTCTGTATTGCCCGCACTACTCTTCCTTTTCAGCCCCCCTGTTTTGTCCTTTTTTTTATTTTTCCTTTCCTTTCTAGACCACCGATCCTCGTGCCTTTGAGTGTCACTCCGCTTTTGGATACTACCGTCAAATTCCTTCACATGTAATTTCATACCTGATGTTTTCATATTCTTTATAGTATCTTAACTCATAACTATCCTGAAATGATTCCTTAACTTTTAACTTTCAGACAAATCAACACCATATTCTGTGGCTAACTCCTCTAATTGTTTTGTGATTGTCACAAGCATGCCTTGAGGCTACTTTATTCAAATACAAAAGCAGCTCCTCATTGTATCCACCCACCAACCCTAGGTTTCCTTTGACAAGCTCCTCAAATTCTTCCTTTAACCTCAAAACATCTATTCCCCTTGAAGGGGTCTCTCTTTCCAGGGTTTGTGATTCAGGATCTTCCTCAAACTCACCAACAGGCACACTTACATGGGGAGCTCCTCCTGTTTGAGGTTGTGTTCCCAAATCTAGGATAGTACCAATACCAGATGTACAAGGGGCTGTAGTAACAGCAAGTGTACCTGGGGTGTAATGATGACCGTAGTAACAGCGGGTGTACCTAGGCTGTAATAATGGCAGTAGTGCTTGTGGCTCTCAATAATGGATTTGGAGTGGCAAGGGGAAAATCTCCCACTGGGGGACCCTGATCAACGGGCACATTAGCTTCTGTGTCTATGGGCTGTTTGTTCCCTCCAGCCCGATGGACTGCATTATACAGAGGTGGTGAGAAGTCAACAAATCATCCAAAAAGTCATCACTTGAGTCACAATCACTCTCCTCTCTCTTCTCATTCCCATCTTCCTCTCATGATTTCTTTCTTTCTGTTTTTCCCTACACTATTGCAGGATACAATACTATGCCCTCAATCAAATTTCTCTTAATTCCTGCTGCTCTGCATCCCAACTGTGGACTTTATTTCTTGCTCAGGTCTGATATTTCTCCTTCTCTTTCACATGTGTGGCACTCTCCCATGCATTCAAAACCTCATATTGTGAAAACGTTCCTGAGCAACAGTTAGTATCATGTATTGAAACTTAAAAGACTCAATTCCGGATTGTAAAGTTCTCCAATCTATATCATGCAAGTTTAACACTGTTTAGTGTTTTTCAGACATATTTAATTAAATGTGGGTCATGGAGAGCTACTTCACAAACTGGTCAGCCAACACGTGTTTCGCCCATTGGCCTGCAAGCCGGGGCTTTCTCAAGGCGTGAGGTATCTGTATTTTCTTTCTATTCCTAAATTTCTGTCCTTCTCCTCAAAAGGGTATTCTTACATATTGCTCTCAGTACACAGGAAAGTACATTCCATCTGTCTTCTGTTTTGGTCTTTTTGAATCGCGTGTTTATCTGGCTGCTAGCAGCCGACCGATTTTAAAACTACCAGATAAACACGCGATTCTGGATGGATTTCTGCTGAGGCAGGAATTATAGTTGTGAACAGATTTACCTGCCTATAACCTCAATTAACATAATTTATTCCAAGGCTGTCATTACGAGTGATACAGAATTTAATGTAGAGATATCAGAGGGCCGAAAACTACAATTATAACAGTATTCCCACACCAGCTTGAGGCAACAAAGAGTTTTACCCAGAGTGGAGAATAACTGCTTAGACCAAAAATACCACAGCCTTTTCCAGGCACTTTTCCCCATTCAGGAAGAAAAACTGCTGAATTTCTTTTTGCCTGCTCTGAACAGGTGGAGATTGTCAGTGGGAGGGCTATAGGGGAGGAGGGCCATGGTGGGGTATCAGGGGTGCTGGGCAGGCTTGTGTCTGTCCAGGAGTAGCTTTCCCCTGTATTTTTGCCTTTGCGTCCTGTGTTTTTGCTGTGTGTTGGACTTTGTTTTGCTGGTCTAGATGCTTTGGGCACTTTGCCACTGCTGTTCAGTGACAAAGTGCAAGTGCTCCCTTTGTGAATTGTTGTTATGGATTGGTGTTTCCATAATTGGCTTATTTGATTTACTAGTCAGTCCCTAGTACAGTGCACTGTGTATGCACAGGGCCTGTAAATCAAATGCTGCTAGTGGGCCTGAAGCACTGATTGTGCCACCCACATAAGCAGCCTGTAAATGTAACTCAGGCCTGCCATTGCAGAGCCTGTGTGCAGTCTAGTGCTGCCCTGTCGACCTGGCAAGTGCACCCACTAGCCAGGCCCTAACCTTCCCTTTTCTTACATGTTAGTCACCCCTGAGGTAGGCCCAAGGTACCCCTGTGGGCAGGGTGCAGTGTATGTGAAAGGTAGGACATGCCCTAATGTGTGTGGCATGTCCTGATAGTGAAATACTGCCAATTTCGTTTTTCACTATTGTAAGGCTATCTGTTACCATAGGATAGAATGGGGAGGTTTCTTATAACATCTTATAAACATAACTACCTCTGGAAACAAGGTAGGAAAGTAAAGTTTAGTATGCCTGAACTCAGAAAGTTAAAATGCATCTTTTAGTGAGGGTGATGTTTACATTCTGTGTTTGAAAATACCACTTTAAGAAAGTAGGTATTTTCTTGCTTAGCAATCCAGTGTGCCTCTGCTAGGATGTGTATTGACTGTCTGGCTTTGGAGTGACAGGGGCTGGGGAGGTGCAGTGGCTCTAGAGAGTCTGGATGAGTCAGGGCTGGGCTGAATAGACCTGGGCTGCATTTAGATTAGGGGGAGGAGATTTCCTTTCACCTGAATGGGCCTGGTCTGCCTTCCACAATGCTGTCTCCACCTCCTGCCAGGAAGCTGCACCAGAGAGGACAGAACTGGTTTTGACTGAGCACAGGGCTTCTCTGCCACCAGGGAACAAAGGATTTTGCTGTACAAATATTGGGGCCCAGACCCCAGAACTTTAGATCACTTCTGGGAATCAAGAGGAACCTTTGCCAAGGAGAAGAGCCGAAGAAGCTGAGGAGGAATACTGCCCCTGTGCTGTTTGCTGTCTGGGGTTGGCCTGCAGTGGTTACTTGCTGCCAAGGAAAGGAGAAAGGACTTTGCTCTTTGCTGTGTCCCCCTGCTTGAGGAAGATCTCCAAAGGCTTGAATTGAGCTTGCCTCCTGTTCTGAAGTCTCAGGGACACAAAGACTTCACCCCCCAGCCTCCCCTAAACTCCTCTGCTGGGAGTTCTGACCTGTTGAGAGGTGCCTGCCAGTGTTCTGGGCCTCTGGAGGTTGTTTTGGGACTAGAAGCTGCAAGAACTGTGAAAATCGACGCATCGCCTGTTTCCAACGCAACGCAGTCGCCGAAGAATCGATGCAGCGCCTGCTCGCGGCTGAAGTGTCTGCCGAGCGACGAATCTTGTGCACCGATCTCCGAGATCATAGCACCGATTCTGACGCAGGCCCGGTTGGAAAACTGATGCCTCGCACCGGATCGGCATGCATCGAATCGAAGTGCCAAGTCTGTCGCATCATTGGGGAACGCAGTAAGAAACCGACGCATCACCTCCCCACGCAGTAAGAAACCGACGCATCACCTCCTCTCCGGTATCGAACCGACGCATCACCTCCCCTGTGCAGCAGTAAGGAACCGACGCATCACCTCCCCGGAGCAAGGAACCGACGCATCACCTTCCCTGATTGTAAGGAACCAACGAATCACCTTCCCTGCTACCCATTTGTCTTGCATTTTTCGACGCATCCAAGGTACTTTGTGTAAAGTGTTGCATCTCACATTTTCTTGGAACTGAACTGTTTCTACCTTTTAAGAGTCATAGTTTTAATACTGTATTGTGGATTTTTGTCGTTTGGTCTTGTTTTGGTTTAGATAAAGATTACTTATTTTTCTAAACTGGTGTGAGTGTCCATTTGTAGTGTTTTCACTGTATTACTGTATGTGTTCACAAATGCTTTACACACTGCCTCTGAGATAAGCCTGTCTGCTCGTGCCAAGCTAACAAGGGGGTGAGCAGGGGTTATTTTAGAAGTGTATCTCCCTTACCCTGACTAGAAGCAATGGTCTCTCTTTGGACAAAGGTACCTACCTCTGCCAACTAGAGACCCCCATTTCTGACACCTTCTTTCAAAATATATGGGCTGGGACAATTTAGAAATATTTAGGATACGTTTATTCATTAAATCCTTATCCATGTTCTGATTGGGCCACTGTTGCGTATCATAAACTACCCAGGTCCTTCGGATTATTTTTGGGTCACCCAATGTTATGTAATAGCAGTTTATATTCAGAGCAACAATAGTGTCCAAAAGTCTACTGGACGACTGGAAACCAATTTGTAGAATCTTTCAAAAGCATCTGTGTATAAAATTTGTCTAAGGCATCTAGAAAGGCAATCAAACTATTATTACTAGGTAAAGAGGAGTCCCCTTTTTAGGTCTCGCCTACAGACAGCTCTTAGCTATTTGTTGCAGAACACGTACTGTGCACAATACCAATACTTAAAGAGTAGGTTTTGGGTCAGTACATTCTTATCATTGGTTGGTTTTCTTGTGAATGTCATTTGCAGGTTTCTTATTTCATGGCCTTCATTGCTCTTCTTCTATTTGTCCCTCTCCTGGAGCACAGCTTCTTTGCCATCCTTTTGATTGGATGATTTGTTTCTGTGGACAAACACTAGGAGGCCAGAGTAGGAGAGGCAAGTTCACAGTATTTATTGTGGATCAGACCAAGTTTAACATGCAATAGACTTCCTTTGCTCCTTAACGTCAGGGGCCCGGCAGGAGTCGAAAAATGGTTCTTCCTTCTCTTCCAGCAGATGAAGGCGTCAATTCCAGACCCAATAAACAAAAAAGAAAGAAAAACGGGGTCAGATCGGGATCACTGAGCAACCATAATCACAGGGAAAAGGGAGTGGGGAAGAAGCACCCGGACCGTCACAAAGTGGGTTGTGTTTATAGGACAAGGAACCCTGGGACTACCGGAGCCCTCCCTCTAGCCCTGGAGGATTGTCCTGTGAGGTACCGATGGCCCTTTTAGAAAACCACCCTCGGACTCGAGCACGTACCTCAGGGAGCCTCACCTCCGGGGGCGTGGCTGGCGTTGTCGCGGTACCGGATTGCGTCCGGTTCCCTCTCTCGGCGATGTTCCCGGTTCCTCCGTCTCTCTCTCCCGGCGAGATCTACAGTTCCTTGGATCCCCTTCGGAATCTGGTGCTCCTGCTTTGGACGGTTCACGAGACGCGATGGCTGGAGTCTCTGAGTAACTCTCAACTCCTTCTCCGGTGTCACCTTCACTCCGTACTTCCGGAACAGCAGCGCGCTCCCTGTCTCCTTCCTGCGATTCAAATATCGGCACTTCTCCATACGTCATCCCGAGGGGATCATGTGACGAGGTCACATGGGTGGAAATGTCATTGCGGTAGCGATCTGACTTAAAGGGGCCGCTGGTTTCCGAGATATGCAGTTCCCACGGGGACTGTGAACAAAAAACAGGAGAGAGGTAAGGGGGCAACTGTCCATCATCTTCTTCCTCCATCCAAACAAGGAGGGGCGCCTTGTGACACACCCCTCCCCTAGACAGTGAGACACGGGACAAGAAGTCAGTATTTGCCTTACAGCTACCTTTTCGGTGTCTAATCTCAAAAGAGAAGGGCTGTAGGGAGAGGAACCACCTAAGGACCCTGGGATTATTACCCTTATTGCGAGCTAGCCATTGGAGAGGAGCATGATCAGTGTAAAGCAGGAATGGGGCGCCCTCCAGGTAGTAACGCATCTTTTCCACCGCCCACTTAACCGCTAGGCATTCCTTCTCAATGATTGCATAGTTCTTCTCACGGGGGAATAGTTTGCGACTAATAAAGGCCACAGGTTGCTCGACCCCGCCTTCCGTCTCCTGGGACAAGACCGCCCCCAACCCTGTGTCTGATGCGTCTGTCTGAAGGATGAAAGGACGTGAGAAGTCGGGGGTGATCAACACAGGACTAGATGTTATAGCCAGTTTCAGGTCCTGAAAAGCTTGGAGAGCCGTCGGGGAGGGTGTGAGGAGATCTTTCTCTTTTACCCCTTTCTGGAGGAGATCAGTTAGGGGGGTAGCAATCTGGGAATAGTGGGAACGAACCTGCGGTAGTACCCTAATAACCCTAGAAATGCCCTAACCCCTTTTTTTGTCGTGGGGAATGGCGTAAAGGTGATTGCTTTGATTTTCTCTTGTTGGGGTTCAATCACCCCGTCTCCTAGAAGGTAACCAAGGTAGCGGACTTTGTGATAGGCTACTCTAGATTTCTTGGAATTAATGTGTAGTCCCACGTCCTGTAGGGCGCGAAATACCTCTTGACAGTGTAGTAGATGTTGATCCCAGTCTGGGCTGTATATGATATTGTCAAGATAGGCAGACGAGTAACCCTGATGTTGTCTCAATACTACAACCATTAAGCGCTGGAAAGTAGCAGGGGCCCCGTGTAGCCCAAAAGGGAGGACTGTGAATTCGTATAGACCAGAAGGAGTGGAGAACGCAGTTTTGTGTTGGTCTTGGGGATAGAGGGGTACCTGCCAATAACCCTTGGTCAAATCTAAAGTGGTTATGTATTTGGCTTCCCCTAACTGCTCTATCAGTTCATCCACTCTTGGCAGGGGGTAGGAATCAAATTGGGTGATGGAATTAACCGCTCTAAAGTCTATACAAAATCTCACAGACCCATCGGGTTTGGGTACGAGGACCACTGGGGAGGACCAATAGCTCTTGGAGGGTCTTATGATGCCTGCGGTAAGCATGTTCTGTATTTCACTTTCTATGGTAGATCTACGTGCAGCAGGGATACGATAAGGGCGCTGTCTTATAACCTTCCCGGGTATAGAGGGTAAAGTAGGTTCAATCAAATGTGTCCGACCGGGTACATCAGAAAAGATGGAAGAAAAGATAGACAGCAAGGTCTGTAACGACTTCATTTGACTTTCCTGGAGACTTCCGTTTATATCCAGTGACCGTATGGTTGTCATGGGTGTCTCGGGTTTGGCGGTCAAAAGTACATTATTTTTAGGAGGAGTACCTAACCATTTTTTTAGCAGGTTTATGTGAAATATCTGGGTCTTATGTTTGGAAAGGCGAAGACGGTAGGTAGTTAGCCCGATTTTCTCTATTATTTCGTAAGGTCCTTTCCATTCCGCTCGATGTTTGGGGAGTGATGATGGCAGAAGGACCAAGGCCATTTTTTTCCTTTGTCATAAAACACCTGTTGTCGTTGTTGAGCCTTTTCGAGGTTGTTATGAGCAAACTCCCTTAGCTTGGACAACCGTGACCTCAATCCCTTTGAATAGTCAAGAAGTGCCTGGGTCTCCTCAGGTGTTTCTCTTTCCCAGGCTTCCCGCGTCATCTCCAGGAGAGTACGCGGTTGTCTGCAGTACAGGAGCTCGAATGGAGAACAACCAAGGCTACTTTGTTTTTGACAACAGATAACAAACAATGCCAAAGGCAACAGGGCATCCCAGTTGGAGCCTTCAGCAGTCATCATTTTTTTAAAAGTGAGTTTGATGGTACCATTGTAGCGTTCGCAGAACCCGTCCGTTTGCGGATGGTATACTGACGTCCTGATTTGTGTGATATCCAAAGACTTACACATTTGGGCCATCAGTTTTGAAACGAGCGGGGTGCCTTGATCCGTGAGGATCTCGTGTGGGAAGCCAACACGTGAGAATAGCTCCATCAACTTCTCACAGATAGAGACTGTGTTGGGGGTTCTCAGGGGAAAAGCTTCGGGGTAGCGAGTAGCGTAATCGATAACGACCAATGCGTACTGATTACCCTTTCGGGACTTAGGCAAGGGACCGATAAGGTCCATCCCAACACGATCAAATGGTTTGCCTATGATTGGTAAGGGTTGTAATGGAACAGCAGGAGGGCGATATGGATTTTTTCTCTGACACACTTCGCATTCTTGGCAGTACTTGGAAATGTGTGCATGTATACCTGGCCAATAGAAGTGTTCGAGGATTGTCTGACTAGTCTTTTGAGCTCCTATATGACCTGCTAACAGATGATTATGCGCAAAAAACATGACCTGCTCTCTGAAACTTTTGGGTACAAGCTGTTGTTTGGTAGCGGTTGGGCCTCCTACCCTATAGAGAAGGTCATTTTCAATGATAAAGGCAGGATAGGTGGTAACAGTCGGGGAGGCCTGTTGCCAAGCGAGTTGGAGGGTGGGGTCATTTTTCTGCGCATACCGAAAACTTCTGTCGCCCTGCCATGGAGCTTGACTGATGAATACCGCTGTTCTATCTGGGGTCCTTTTAATTTTGTTACGAAGTAGTTCCATGAATTCGGGATGATCGGTTCCTAAAATAAGCTTTTCGGGTAGACTAGGTAATACCCCTACGATAGCCTGTAGGTCCCACCCATCGGGTAGCCTCACTTTCACCTGGGCGGCTGGATAGGCTTTTACATCCCCATGAACACACTTAATGGGTATAAGTCGGTGTGGAATTATGTCTTTTGGCTCAATGAGGGTGCTCTGTATGACTGATTGTCTGCAACCCGAGTCAAGGAGTGCCTTCACATAAACCCCATCCAGGACCAAACTTACATAATACCCTATGCCGAATTCCTCCGTATATAGGACATGTCGGGGTAAGTAGTTTATGTCCATGGGTTCCTCGGTCTTTTTCAACGGACAGAAGCGGGCTATGTGGCCCCAAGTACCGCATTCGAAACACTGTGGTCCCTTCCCAGACACAACCTCGGGTTTAGGGGGTCGGGGTTTAATGGCCTCAGGCGGTATTCTCTGTATCTTTTTATCCGATTTCCCTACACCCGGTCGTTGTTTGCTCTCCCCCTCCCAGATTGGTGTCCGTGGTTGTGCTCGGGAATAGGTGGTTGCCATTTCTATTGTTTGGTCAAGGGTAAGGCCAGTATGTTGTTTTAACCACCTTTGCGTTGGGTAGGGTAAGGCCTCCAGGAATTGTTCAAGATAGATCATGGCCATAATTTCTTCCTTGGTATGATCTTGGGGCCTTAACCACTTATCTGCAGCGGATTTCAGTTTATGAAATAAGGTTTTGGCGTGTCTCCAGGCTTCCCTTTTCCTTTCTAAAGCGTGTTCTATATGCTTCGGCATCCAACCCCAGGTGGTCCAATATAATTCCCTTTATTTCTATATATGAGGAAGTACCCATAGGATTGGCCGCCTGATAGGCCTCTTGGGCCTCTCCAGTCAATAATGGGGCTAAGAAAAAAGGCCACTTGGCTTCTGGCCAGCCTGAGGCACGAGCCGCACGTTCAAAATTGAGGAGAAATGAGTCGGGATCCTCTCCCTCATGGTATTTCTGGAGGGGAACAGCAGGGAAAGCAGCGGGAGCCCCCTGTCTCACGGGCAGTGCTTTAGCTAAATCGTCCTGTCTGTCCGACACTTTATAGAGGCTCTCTAGGTGTTGATTTATCGAGGTGCTGAATAGTTCCCTATCGGCCTGGGCCGATGACATATGCCTCTCCAAGGCCCATTCGAGTTTTTCTCGTCCTGCAATGAGTTGTTGGATAAGGTTCTCCATTATGAACAGTCTAATGGACCCTAAATCCCACTTCTGACACCACGTGTGGACAAACACGAGGAGACCAGAGTAGGAGAGGCAAGTTCACAGTATTTATTGTGGATCAGACCAAGTTTAACATGCAATAGACTTCCTTTGCTCCTTAATGTCAGGGGCCCGGCAGGAGTCGAAAAATGGTTCTTCCTTCTCTTCCGGCAGATGAAGGCGTCAATTCCAGAACCAATAAACAAAAAAGAAAGAAAAACGGGGTCAGATCGGGATCACTGAGCAACCATAATGACAGGGAAAAGGGAGTGGGGAAGAAGCACCCGGACCGTCACCAAGTGGGTTGTGTTTATAGGACAAGGAACCCTGGGACTACCGGAGCCCTCCCTCTACCCCTGGAGGATTGTCCTGTGAGGTACCGATGGCCCTTTTAGAAAACCACCCTCGGACTCGAGCACATACCACAGGGAGCCACGCACCTCCGGGGGCGTGGCTGGCGTTGTCGCGGTACCAGATTGGGTCCGGTTCCCTCTCTCGGCGATGTTCCTCCGTTCTGTCTCTGTCTCTCTCTCCCGGCGATATCTCAAGTTCCTTGGATCCCCTTCGGAATCTGGTGCCCCTGCTTCGGACGGTTCACGAGATGCGATGGCTGGAGTCTCTGAATAACTCTCGACTCCTTCTCCGGTGTCACCTTCACTCCGTACTTCCGGAACAGCAGCGCGCTCCCTGTCTCCTTCCTGCGATTCAAATATCGGCACTTCTCCATACGTCATCCCGAGGGGATCATGTGACGAGGTCACATGGGTGGAAACGTCATCGCGGTAGCGATCTGACTTAAAGGGGCCGCTGGTTTCCGAGATATGCGGTTCCCACGGGGACTGTAAACAAAAAACAGGAGAGAGCTAAGGGGGCAACTGTCCATCTTCTTCCTCCATCCGACCATGGACGGGCGCCTCGTGACAGTTTCCTTCCACATCTCACATAAGGGAACTAGCCTTTTCTTTTTCTTTGAGCACTTTAAGTGTTTCACACCACCCCTCCAGGCTTGTCTGTGAAAGCAAAGCAATAGATACATTTTTCCAGGGTTTGACTAAAGAGCAGACTTTATGAGTTTGTTTTGTTTTGTCTCCTGCATTCCACAGGTTGCCTGAAAGCATAAGCCTTAACACACTGTTGTGAGTTTGTCTGTAGTGACTACAGGACCAGAGAAAAGTTTAAGAGTTTTTAGTTTATTTTGTCTGTAGAAGATCCCCACAAAATGTGGCTTGCTTGTTGCACGTCTGGGTTTTAGGTTTCTTCTTTTATGAGGAAAGCAGCTTTCTATTGTGGTGTTTGACTGGCTTCCTTTTAACCTGTACTCTTCTCGCTTCTCTTTCAGGCTTCTGTGGACAGACCGCTTCCTGGGCTCCCACCCTCAACAGAACTGAGAGCATATATCAGGTAAGTATTTCTAGAAATCTGTCTATGTCCTTCTGTTCTTATCATTCCTATCTTATTCTCTCTTCTTTTAAGTTGCGTATCTCCGTCTTACAGCTTTTTCCACTACTTCTCAACCATAAAGCCTCATCTATGAGCTGCTATGTTTTTTTTAAAAAGATCTTGCCTTTTAGCCAGGTTTTAGTTCTTACACTTTCTTGACCTACAATTATCTTTATCTTATTTCTTATGTGGCATTTTTTTTTAATCAAGTTTTTATTGTAATGCAGAGTAGCAAAATACACAACACCCCACAGGTGGAAAAGCAACCAAGAAAACAAGGGCACACAGTGAACAAGTATTCCAGTACGTAAAGTAGAGGCACATCAGGGCAACCGAGGCAGAGTCCCTATAGCATGGCTAGACCATAGTGTTCCCCTTGGAAGCCAATCCACGACCAGGGACCGCCCTGAGGGCTCACACCCCCACCCTCACCCCCACCCCCATTCCACCCAGCACACCAAGGCGCATCCGGTGTGTGCAGCCGCAGCAGGGCAGTGTCTGAGATCAGCACGCAGGGATGCAGTTCATTCTGCACTCAACTCCACATCCGGCTGCATCTGCAGAAAAGTATCCAAAGTATCCCAAATGTCCCTCGGGCGAGAGCGCACAGGCATCAGTCTCCAGTAGATGTCCAGTTGTTCCTCACAGTAGGCAGCATCCTTCAACCTTTGAGCCACTCGAGGCACCAGAGGCCTGCACCAATAGATGGCCACCCTACGCTTGACCAGCAGCAAAAGCATAGCAGTGAGCTTCTGCACCCTAGGGGGGACATATGTCACATAGCCAAGCGGGGCCACCAGTGGCGTCCGTTCAAGAGCATTGCCCGTGATCAGTGCAATGGTATCAAACACCTCAGACCAGAAGCAAGCCACCCCGGGACACTCTCAGGCCAAGTGCAGAAAGGAAGCGTCAGCCACAGCGTGGGCATCGCGCCCCCAGTGGCGTAACGAGCCTTGAGGGGCCCTCCTGCAAGGTACGTGGAGGGGCCCCCTCTGGACACATTAAGGAGCTCACCAGGCAGAGTACTGTGCTGAGGGGGCCCCCACACCGCGGGGGCTAAGGGGACCTTGACTAAGCCCATCCTATGCAGCTGAACTGGGGTGCAGTATACTCTAAACAGATACTTAAAGCATATGAGGCGAAGTCTGTAATTTGGTGAAAGGGCTTTTGATTGAGTTCAGTAATAGCGCGACTAATCCTTGCTGACCGGAATGCCCAGGTTAGTGGACCACTTATCTGGCGCAGCAGGAGTGCAAATCGGACCTGTCTCCTACATCATAGCATAAAGCTGGGTTATAAACCTGCGCGGGGACAGGTTGGTGATCATCATGTCCAGTGCTGAAAATGTCGGAGGGGCCTCCAGGAAGGAATCATGTGCAGCGCGCAATGCTGCCTGCAACTGATGATAGATGAGCCCGTCCATCAAGGAGGAATCCGGTTCATCTAAAATGAGCTGTGGGGGGATACTTCGCATGGGGGTACACATCCCCAAAAGAAAAAAGCCACAGCCATCGCAGGTGGCTGCGAGCGCTGGTGTCTACGGTCGCAGGGAGGGGGTGACAGCCCAGGGGCACAGCGGGTGCATATATGTGTGGCAAAGTGCACTGTATGGCAAAGTCCATCCCATTCCTAAACCGTGCATGCCACGGTATCAATCTGAGTCTCGGGGCACCAAAGAGGAAGATACAGGGCAGCCAGCAGGAGACAAGGACCATGAGGTCAAGTTCCGGCTCCGTGTGGGATTGGAACTGTGTGTGGTGCAACCAAAAGTTGGCTAAGTGCGCTTGAGCAAAATAGAAGTAGAGGTCTATGTCTGGAGCGCAAACCCTGCCCGACCCAAAGGGGAGGGTCAGCACCTCCCACGAAACCCATGGGCTGGCCACCCACCCATTTTTGTGCCATTTATAATTGCAGCTGTATTCTAGCTTCTCTTTATTCCTTAGTTAACAAATTAAATGAGGCAAACCTGGTCAAAACCATCACAAACAAAACACACAAAAAAACCTATTCTTTTTCTAGACATGTTTTCTCAGTTTATCCGCCCATACATTCCCTTCTGCTTTCCTTTGTTATTTAGGCATTTCTTTTCCCACTCTGGGCTGCCTGTCCTCCCTGCCATCCAGCTGGAGTGACCATACGCATGTGCGCGGAGCCACCTGGGTTAGCCACACTCTTCCAGGGGCATGGCGGAGCTGAATCTTGGTCCGAACCCCTCCTGGGTTGGGAGAAACTCAACTGGGAGCGGTTGCCTCTCAACTGGTCTCTCCAAAGCTCCTCTCATCTGCGACGTAGAGTCTTGCAGCGTTTCCTTGCCTCTGGATTGCGTCTCTCCTTCTGCTTTTCCTGTGTCACCTTCTCGTGGTTCTCATCCTGGCTTTTCTTCTCTCTCTCTCTCATTAGTGCCTGTTTTCTCTTCCTTCTTCCTCTTCGGGTTTCCCTCCATGCTCTGTGTGGTGATGTAGAAGAGTCCTTTTTTGCTTTCCACTACTTTTTTCTCTTGCTTGTTTATGGCCATCTACTCTTTCTAACCTTTTGCTTTCTTTTTCTCATTCTCGAGCGTCTTTGCAGCGCGGGTTGTCGAATGGGAGCCGACCGACCTCTACTGCTGCAAGTAAGTCTGTTCTTTTTTACACACACAAAAGCAGCATATATGGCAGTACAGAAGGGGTGGGCGGCTGAAGTGGCACAGGGTTTACTTAGTGTGACTGAAAATGGGATCTCTCTTCTCTTAGAGGTCCTCAAATCTGCTCCCTGGGCTACTGCAAAGGACCAAATGGTTAGAGCATTTGTTTCACATCTTACTGCTTCCTAGTCCTGTGGAAGTCAAGTTAGCCATTGCCAAGCATTTTCTTCAACTTCTTACACGTCCTTATTCTTTTCAAATTCTGTTTCTGTATGAAAAGTGTTTGAAAAATAACCAATATTGTTTGTAAAAAATTGAAAATATTGGATTCAATGTACAATTTTCAGATAATTTAAGAATTTGTGTTTGAATTTTCTCTAGCATTTAGAATTGTTTTGAGATACTTTGGACCTGATTTCGTTCTCGCGGATGGAATACTGTCACAAATGTGATGGTTATTCCGTCCGCCATATTACAATCTCCATAGGATAGAATGGGATCGTAATATGGCGGTTGGGATATCCGTCACGTTTCTGATGGAGTATTTCCCTCCACCAAAATCTAAATCAGGCCCTTCGTTTTTAACAACGCATTAAGCAGTGGCAGAACTAACCACTTGGCAATAGCCTTATTTAGGCGAGACCTATTGGCTTTCCCATTGCTTGCATATATTTGGGACAAAAGATCAAACTTTTCCAAGATTCAGGGATGTCAATAGTCTCCAACCAACATCTATTATAACAAGGTGAAAGTTTGAGACAAAAAATATGTATCTTCTTTGAATCGGGCAGTTGGAACCTCATTTGGGCTCAGTGCCCTATTGAGTCGATTTACATCAATTATTTAACTTTGGTTTTGTTTTTGACCAAAAGAGAGCTTGAAATAGTGTCCAATGGCAACTCAAATTACTCTGCTAAAATGTTCAGTATCTGTTCCTTTTATGTGACACCAGCTAAAATACTACAACTTGTAAGGAGGGGCCTAGAGTAATTTACAAACGTTACCTGGTGAGGCAGCGCTTCACATGCGTCTGTCTTTGTGCATGTGGCTCTCCCAATGTATAATCCATGTATCCGGTTCAAGTTTGCTGTCTGCAAGGTTCTTTCATTTTGGCTATTTGATATATTACATGAGGCATGGCTCATTACTTGCTGCTGTCATTGAGGTTCATTGCATGCATCAAAAAGAGAGGAACATCACCTGCTACCATATACTTGGGGTTCTCACCTTTTCAATGTATTATTTTCCACAACAGTATCACTAAGTTAATTTGGCAGAGAACCTCCAACTCCCCCACAGTGTTCTTTTCATCATATGCAGATCTATCTAATGTTCCTTGTCACGACCCCCTCCCGTGCCCTCTGTCACGACCCCCTCCAGTGCCCTCTCTGTCATGACCCCTTACAGTGTTCTCGCTGTCACGACCCCATTCCCGCGCCCTCTGTGTAGTGGGACTAGCGTATAGGGCTCATGGTGTACTACCCCTGTGGTGCCTTATGGCATGCTATGATAGTGGATAGTGGAGAGGTGTGGTGCAGCGGCCAGGGCAGCTGACTTCGGAGCACAGGGCTCACGGTTCGATTCCCGGCTCCGGCGGCAGCGCAGCTCAGCACCATGTGACTCTGGGCAATAGCTCACTTAATTTCCACGACGGCCCCCAGCGCCTTGAGACCCGTAAGGGTGAGTAGTTCGCGCTTTACAAATACGGATTTTTTATGATACCATGCCTGATGTTCCCCAAAAGGCTGTAATTCCATTGCGCTTGAGCATATGCAAGCGTCCCCCAGAACCCATAATTCCATTGCACTTGAATCCCAGCAAGCGTCCCCCAGAACCTGTGAACCAATAGATTATCTACACCCGCTGTTACCATGGCCTTGGTGTGGTTTTCCATTCGAATCCCTGTAAACTTCCCCCAGAATCCCGTGAGCCAATGGCCAGCCTTGTTTCCGCTGTTACTGGGGCATTGGTGTTTTCCATTATGCACGTTTGAGCGAAAACGATACTTTTGTTTCCTGTTACTTGGTGCGATCATCAAGTTGCACCTGCCCATTCTGTAAGGTCAAAGAGAGTACACGATACACACGTTTTCTCCAAGGTTCGGGAACCTTCTAGACGGACATGTGCCCCAAGTGCCGCACATGATCTAGCTACATCCGTTGAGTCTTCGAGAGGGTATATAAACCCCGCCCAACCCTGAATCATGGCTTGGCCTCGCTCCCTGCGGGACAAGCTTCACCCTTCCCACTCATCTGAAGAATTCTGCTGGAGCCGAGAAGCGCTCCAGTCTCCTTTTAGTCCATCTGAACCTTTGGTTCCCGTGGCTCCAGCTCCCTTGACATCTACCTCCTCTCTCCCTCCTGCACAGCTACTCTGGAAACCCTGTGACTCGCTGAGTCAAAGCCTCGAGATATTCTTCGAACTTCAGTCAAGTGAAAGAAGTAGGCTAAGTACTTAATATCAGGTTAGTCTTCACTAATCCTCCTATACTAGTAAGCTGTACGGAGTGTCCATGCCTTCAAAGACTACTGACTTTTCCTCTATGCTCTCTCTGTGATTACTCCAGCGCTTCTTGTGTGTTTATACTCCAGACCCTTCCTGCAACCTTGGCGCTAGAACTGTTAGTGTGTAAGGACTAAAGACTTTAGCTTTGTGTTTTCTCTGATGAACAGTTGTGCCAAGAGAAAACACTTCAGAGTCTTGGATATATGCATGAACCTTGTACCCCACCCTGTGTTCCGAGTGTAACCTTGGGAGTGCAAGTAATTCCAACCTTTGTTCCGAGTGTATCCTTGGGAGTTTAAGTAACTCCAACCTGTGTTCCAAGTTTTATCCTTGGGAGTGCAAGTAACTCCAACCTTTGTGACGAGTGTATCCTTGGGAGTGCAAGTAACTCCAATCTTTGCTTCGAGTTCATCCCTGGGAGTGACATACTCCAATCTATGATTTTGGTTATTCTGCTCTAATACCATGCTGCTGATGAAACCTGTAAGTGCATGTCACTGCCGTTAATGCATGGTCATTCTATGTAGAAACCTATTAGTGTACTGATGGTAACTGCCTCCTCCTGTTATCTCCAGTGCATTGCGTCATTGCAAAACCAGCGGTTCTGGTCCAGTGCACAGCTACCTCAAAATCGTAGAAGGTCTCAGAAGTGACAGATCCTGTTATGCACTGCTGCACTGCCGCTGAGCAGATCCAATATCACAAGCCTCTCTTTTCTTATTTTGTCCCAACCCACCTTCCCCCTGGGTGCTGTGCATGATCTAAGGAGTTTGGTCCCTTAATCTTGTGTGGCTCCGAGAGGGACAGGAGGTTCCGCATTAGCTCCAGTGTCGTTTCCGCGGTTGGGACCAGGTGAGTGCATAATATTCCTTACTCAAAATATTTTAAAACTAAACATTTATATTTCCCACAAATTCCTTGTGGAAGATGACCAAGCACCCTTGGAAAATGGTGTTTACACCATATCGAATTCTGACCAAAGTTGTTGATCCAATTTACTTTACAATCCACTATTTGCCACAATGTTTTCAAACAGTTATTTGGTAAGACCTCACCAGCCCTACCTCATAAAGTGGTCTTTAAGATGTATCCGTATTTTAACAACATCACTGGCTAATGTATTTTTAGAGGCACCATATATAATAATGTTCCTTAAAATATTTTTGACAGTAAATCTCCAAAACCCCTGAAAAATTATCCTTAAATCATATCCACCTATGCCCAATATCCCTGTTTCTTTTGTCACTGAATAAGTCACCGATCCCAAATTTAGACCTCAAGTGAACACCTCATTTTACTGCAAAGTAAATAGTGTAGTGGGCCACTCAGCATGGACGATCCATGTGTAGTGACGTAGCACGTACCTCTTGGCTGGGTGTGGCCTTGAGAATATATAAAGGGGACTGGGATCCCTCATGGCAAGCAATATGTGGTGTGCCTTCCTTATTTAGCTCTTTGTGATGGCCAACTCTGGTCGACATGGCAATATAGCCTAGGCCCCTAGAGAGACCACAACAAATGGCAACGAGTTGGTAGACACCACCCTCGTAAGCCACCAAGACAATGCTAGGACTAGAACTGCTTCCAGAACTAGCCACTTTGGTCTCCATAAACATGCCAACAGAACAACATGAGAATGTGGAGGATATGGTGCTCCCGGGGTGAGGCCTGTGGAGGAAGGTACATTGATCGTTATCAGGAGGCTGACACAACTAAAGGAAGACAAGCATGCCCCCTAATAAACAATGAGTGGCACCGCAGCCATGTGAACAGCAGACATGCAAGACTACGAACAAGTATGTATATGTATGTATGTATATAGTACCTCTTTAATGTGTACCTAGCAAAAAGACAGCAGAGAGCTGTACATGGTCAAAGGCTAGCTTAAAGTCGACGAGTAATAGGAGAGAAAGCTAGGCCGAGGATGGTTAATGCATTGTGATGTAGTGTTCTTCAAAGAAGTAAGTCTTCAACTAGTTCCTGAATTGGAGCAGCGCTGGGGCAGCTCTGATTGATACAGAGATGTTGTTCCAGATCATGGGTACATAGATGGAAAATGCCTGTTGTCGTCTTTTTTTTTCTCCTTTTTTTCTTTTTACACAGGGTTAGAAATGGGGGTCTCTAGTTGGCAGAGGTAGGCACCTTTGTCCAAATAGGGACCCTTGCTTCTAGTCAGGGTAATGGGGATACACTTCTAAAATAACACCTGCTCACCCCCTTGGCAGCTTGGCACGAGCAGACAGGCTTATCTCAGAGGCAGTGTGTAAAACATTTGTGAACACATACAGTAATACAGTGAAAACACTACAAATGGACACCACACCAGTTTAGAAAAATAAGTAATCTTTATCTAAACCAAACAAGACCAAAACGACAAAAATCCACAATACAGTAATAAAAATATGACTTTCAAATGGTAGAAATAGTTCAGTTCAAAGCAAATTGCAGATGCAACACTTGTCACACAAAGTACCTTGGATGCGTCACGCACACAAACAAAAAGGGTCGTAGGGAAGGTGATGCGTCGGTTCCTTACACTCAGGGAAGGTGATGCGTCGGTTCCTTGCTCCGGGGGAGGTGATGCGTCAGTTCCTTACTGCTGCGCAGGGGAGGTGATGCGTTGGTTCCTTACCGGAGAGGAGGTGATGCGTCAGTGTCTTACTGCGTGGGGAGGTGATGCGTCAGTTTCTTACTGCGTCCCCCAACGATGCGACAGACTTGGCGCCGTGATGCGACGATCCAGGACGATGCGTTGGTTCTTGCAGCCGCACATCAGGCCTTGCGTCGGAATCAGTGCGGTGATCTCGGACTTCAGAGATCGGTGCACTCTATGCGGCGTGCAGCGATTTCTCAAGCTGCGGGCAGGCGCTGCAACGATTTCTTTGGCGATGCATCGGAAACAGGAGTGGATGCGTTGCGCTTCTCAAAATTGCGTTACTTTTCCAGCTCCCAGCGGCAAACAGCCTCCAGAGGTCCAAAACAACAGCAGACCCCTCTTAGCAGGTCAGAACTCCCAGCAAGGAAGTTCAGGGGAGCTGGTGGTGAAGTCTTTGTGTCCCTGAGACTTCAGAACAGGAGGCAAGCTCAGTTTCATGCCCTTGGCGATATTCCTCAAGCAGGGGACACAGCAAACAGCAAAGTCCTTTTCCTTGGCAGAAAGTAGCCACTGCAGGCCAACCCCAGACAGCAAACAGCACAGGAGCAGTATTCCTCCTCAGCTTCCCTGGCTCTTCTCCTTGGCAAAGGTTCCTCTTGGTTCCCAGAAGTGATCTAAAGTTCTGGGGTCTGGGCCCCAATATTTATACGACAAATTCCTTTGTTCTCTGGTGGCAGACAAGCTCTTTGCCCAGCCAAATCCAGTTCTGTCCTCTCTGGTGCAGCTGCCCGGCAGGAGGTGGAGACAGCATTGTGTAAGGCAGACCTATTCAGGTGCAAGGGAAATCTCCTCCCACCACTCTAAATGCAGACCAGGCCTATTCAGGTGCTAGTGATAACTCCTCCCCCTACTCTGAATGCAGCCCAGGTCTATTCAGCCCAGCCCTGACTCATCCAGACTCTATTGAGCCACTGCACATCCCTAGCCCCTGTCACTCCAAAGCCTGACAGTCAATACCCATCCTAGCAGAGGCACCCTGGAAGGCTAAGCAAGAAAATACCTACTTTCTAAAAGTGGTATTTTCAAACACAGAATGTAAACATCACCCTCACTAAAAGATTCATTTTAACATTCTGAGTTCAGGCATACTAAACATTATTTTCCTACCTTGTTCCCAGGGGTAGTTATGTTTATAAGATGTTATAAGCAAACTCCCCATTCTATCCTATGGGAATAGGTAGCCTTGCAATAGTGAAAAACAAAATAGTCAGTATTTCACTATCAGGACATGCCACACACACCAGGGCATGTCCTACTTTTCACATACACTGCACCCTGCCCACAGGGGTACCTTGGGCCTACCTTAGGGGTGACTAACATGTAAGAAAAGGTAAGGTTATGGACTGGCAAGTGTGTGCACTTGCCAAGTCGACATGGCAGTACCAGACTGCAATGGCAGGCCTGAGTTACATTTACAGGCTGCTTATGTGGGTGGCACATTCGGTGCTGCAGACCCACTAGTAGCATTTTATTTACAGGCCCTGATCACACAGTGCACTGTACTAGGGACTGACTAGTAATTCAAATCAGTCAATTATGGAAACACCAATCCATACATACAATTTACTTTAGCACTGATCTGCAGTGGTAATGTGCCCAGACTCATAAAACCAACAAAAACAGGTCAGAAACAGAAGGCCTCAAAGCATAAAATCTGGGGATAAACACGCTGTAAAAGCCAGGTCTAACACCCAGATTACAGTCTGATGGTGTACTAGCTGTGGGTGTGCTGAGAACTACCAGAGACTGTCAGCATGTCTGCAAGATAAGCTTGGGTGCTGGTCATGATGGCTTTGTAAATGATGCAACTTGTTTTGAAGATGGCGCGTGCCAGCAAGGAGAGCCAATAGAGTTTCATCAAGATGTGGGTGATGTGATCATGTTTATTCAGCTCCTTAATGAAATATGGTAAGGTGTGTAGGTGCCAGTGTGGTGTCTGGGAAGCCATGGAGTAGAACATTACCATCATTCAGATGGAAGAGTACAAGAGCTTGAACAGTAGTTCTAAAAGCGCTTTCTGGAAGAAACGGTTTGACTTTCTTAAGGAGAAAAATCTGGTACCAGGCTAGTTTGTTTTTTTGGCAATGTCTTCCTTGAGGGAGAGGTTAGTGTCCAGGATGAATCCAAGTGACTTCGCATTCAGTGAGAGTTGGGGTTCGAAGACGGCAAGGTTTATGTCATTGAGCCAGATTTGTACTGTATCTTGGTTGTTCTTGTCAAATAAGGGAAATATTGACTTGGTTGGTTTGAGCTTCAGGTAGGCGCTCAACATCGTAGTGTGGGCAACAGGGAATCATCTACTTGTGTAAGGTGGCGGTCTCCGTGCTGCTCCTTGCTCCCCTTTTCAGCGATTGTTCTCTAGAATGCAATCAACCAGCAACTCACTGAATACCTGGAACACAACAACCTCCTAGACCTCTCTCAATACGGATTCCGTGCCAACCACAGCACTGAGACAGCCCTAATCCCAGCCATTGTTGACATCCGAGCCCTCCTGGACCATGGCAAAATGGCAGCCCTCATCCTCCTGGAACTGTCGGGCGCCTTCGACACCATCTCCCATCACATCTTGAACAAGAGACTCCACCACATCGGAATACAGGAAGATGCGCTCAAATGGATCACCTCATACCTCACCAAAAGAACCCAGAGTATCCATTTTCCACCGTTCACCTTGGATCCCAAGAAGATCATCTGCAGTGTCCCCCAAGAATCATCCCTCAGTCACACACTCTTCAACACTTACATGACCCCTTGGTCAACACCATCAGATCGCAATGACTCCACATCATCTCCTACTCCGACGACACCCGACTCATCCTCTCGCTGTCAGAAGACCCCTCCACCAACAGAATCACTGAACGCCTCCTGAAGAAACTACAGACAAAACAAAACTCAGCGGCCAGACTCATCCTCGACCTCCCCCGATGAACTCACATCACACCTCAAGTCTCTACACTAGCTCTCGATCCAGAAGAGATGCCAGTTCAAGATGCTGACCCACACATACAAAGCCTTGCACAACGAAGGACCAGCATACATCAACAAGTGCATGACCTTCCACCAACAGACCAGACACCTACAATCCGCCTGCCTCTTCCTCGCAAACACCCCCCAGATCTGCTGAGGCAACAGCGGAGGACGTTCCTTCCCCCACCTGGCGGCCAACGCTAGGAATGGCCTTCCCCTGCACCTCAGGACCACCTCATCGCTCCAGAAATTCAGGAAAGGACTCAAGACCCAAGACCTGGCTGTTTGAATGAACACCACAAAGCAGTTAGCAACACCAGTGCCTTCAGAACTGCACAGGCGATTTGCAGCGCTTTACAAATCCTTGATTGATTGCAGTGTGACCTGAAGCTGGTCTGGTAGTCATGCCAGACATGGTTAGCGTTGATGTCATTTTGGAGTTGAACATAGACTGCTTTTTCAATGATCCTGCCCATAAATGGTAGCTGAGTGATGGGCCAGTAGTTTGTGATTTCATCAGCATCTAATGTAGGTTACTTTAGTAAAGGGAGGATATGGCTAGTCTTGAGGGCTTCTGGGTAGATGCCTTGAGTGAGGGAGGCATTGACAGTGGTAAGTAGGGGCAAGAGAGCATCCCCAGAGAGCTTTGATGAAGGACGTTGGTAAGACATCATATTCATAAAAAGTGACAGAGTGAGTTGAGTGTGTCAGCCAGGTATAGAAGGGACATGGAATTATAGAGTACAGCAACAAGGAAGAAGGAGGTTAAGTCTTCATCATATCGTACACCAATAAACAAGGGACTACTCGACGACCACAGCCAAGGTGCCAGGTGGAACTCCTAGAACAAACTTTAAAAGCCCTCATTGATTCAAGGGCCACAATAAATGTGAAAGACTTGAACCAATTCAGGATGTTCAGACCCACTTCTAAGCTGCTTGTGACCAAAATTTGCATCTTTCGTAGACCATCTTTGGGTATAGAAGTGAAACACCAATCGACCTAGCTGGAGTATTTAAGACACCAATTGCACTTTGTAACCATAAGACCATGACAAAGGTGTGTGTAGCAAAGAAAGATATGACACTACTGAAGACCTTGGACTGATAGCATTTGCCAGACAGGTAGGAGATTGTTTGTTGAAAGACACTCTAGCAGAATTCAAACACCTGTTTTGGGGGGTGACAATCCTGTTACACAGAGACAAGCCACTGAAGCCAGGGGTGGTGCAAATATGTATAGATACGATACTTCCCACTCTATCCATCAGATGAGAAAAGCACATCACACCTACTCTCGACAATACCATCATAGACCTCAACAGTGCCAGTGGTTCATAATGTTCGACTTAAACACAATCCCACTAGTTCCTTCTCAGCCCAGAAAGTTGTTACATAACAACATTTTCAACACATGTAGGGCTGAGAAGTTTTATGCAACTAAGTTTCGGAATCTCCTTGCCTGCAGAGGTTTTTCAGGACGCTGTCAGAGGTACTCTTTGGGCATGAAGGAGTCGCCAACATAAGTGATTTTAATGTTTTAATATTTTTAGTTTATAAAAGTGCATGGCTGCCCAAAAGGGAATCCCAGCGATAAGTGATGACATTCTGATCTACTCAAGAACAAAAGATGAACACTACCAGAGGATACAAGCTACTCTACAAAGATTATCTGAGCAGTGCCTGACCATGCAAAAAGAAAAATAGGACTTCTTTAGAGACAGTATACACTTCTTAGGATATATCCACTCAAAAGATGGCATAAGCATTGATCCCAAGAGGTAGGGAAATATTAAAAACTGCAAAGGCACTTAACTCAGCCATCAAGGCGAGAAGCTTTAAAGGTATGGCCAACTACTGCGGGCGGTTAATCCTGGGTCTGACAACTAACTCAACTAATGAGGGAGCTCATCAATACATATGCACCATGGGTGTGGACCCAGACACATGAACAGTTGTTCCAGAAAGAGAAGAAAGCATTTTAACAGACGTAACAATGATGTATTTCTGCACTCAAAAACCCATGGAACTGATTGCTAACGAGTTTAATAGGGTTGGGACTGTGCTAGTGAAAAATCTAATTTACAAATTAGAAATATATGACATAATTTTTGTAGATGTTAACACAGTATGCTTTAAACATGCATAACAAATACATATGCAGTGTTTTTTTATCTGTAAAATACTGTCAATTAGTTGAAACTTCCTGGCTTGCTGGTCTGTTGCATCTTTCTATGTTTATCAGATGTAACATCACAAGGATGAAGTCTGTAGCGTGTTTTGCCAGAAGTGTAAATGCTCTCATTGTTATACGGTGCTTCCTTCTAGCCTGAAATACGTGCAAAAAAGTGTTGTGCCAAGAAATGAATCAATTGAATGTATTTCAAAGTTGTTATTTTCTTATGGTGGAAAGTTACTTGAATGCAATAAATGTCTGCACAGAAAATAGAAAGATACAAATGCCCAGATGGAAAGCAATGGAACATGTTTTTATTTTCATGTAACATTATTTATGTTGGTTTCTGTTGCTGACAGTATCTTATGTATTAAATGTGTCACGATTTTTAGTTCTCTATTCATGAATTGTTCGTATTGTTCAAAACTCTGCAAGAAGCATCAAATCCATCTTGGCAAAGTACCTAATTTTTACCAGCGCATTTTAGAGCACATTTTTAGAGAAGCACATTTTACGGGCACTTAGCACCCTTTGCTCTTATGCAGACCACTTTGTTGTCCAGGCTAATGATTTGGCTATTCTATTATGCTCTATTGATATGGTGTGTGTATTGTTTCTTTAGGCAATTTGTAATCTATGTGCTGTGAGCATACTATTTTACTACTTAAATGTGAATTATATTTACTGAATAAATCCAATACTTTGAAAAGACCAAGTCAGTGTGTTTGGTGGAATTCTTTGCAGAAGAGTTTCCAAATGTACATAGCCTCCCTCTGCTGCTGCGTATAGACCCTTCTTGGTAGAACAGAAATGTTGACACTGGTGCAAACAGCAACGCCGGGGAGGCGGGTGCGATTTGCCTTTGAAAAGAAAGTTCTAACAGACACCAAAACCAGGTATTCACAGATCAAATGAAAAGCACTGGCCATCAGGTGGGGATGTGTTCATTGTTACTTATACCTATGTGGCCAAGAGTTTAATTTCATAACTGACCACAAGCTACTCATCAATCTATTTGTGGGAACTCCACAAAATCCATCCTCATGATTGAGCTGTGGATTCTGGAACTGCAGAAGTACCACTTTCAGGTGGTATACCGACCATAGCCTGAAAACCCCTCGGATTACTTCTCAAACTATCCAAAAGGAGAGGGTAACATCAACAAGTGTATATCCTGAAGGACTCACTCTGAAGTAGAAGCCATATTATCCCCCCACAAAGCATTGTAGGAAAAAACGGTAGCCCTTTCATACTCAGGACTGGGGAAAACCAAGAGTCGGCTACATGACAAGTTATGGTTTCCTGAAATGGGCAAGATGTTGGGAGGAAAGAGTTATGAAGTGTTGACCATTCGAGTTGACCAGTGAGCTGGACAGACCAGCTCCAGTGATGGTGTAGCTTCGGGCAGAGGAGCCCTAGGCTAAGTTGTCAGTGGATTTCTGCGTGTTTCTACACAGGAAATACATAATGGTCATCACGTATGCACACTCCAAATCCCCGGCTGATGAGTTCAGGCAGCCTGCAGCTTTTGTACATGTTAAACCCAAACTTGAGAAAATCCTTGCCACCTTTGTAATCTCCAAAACAATCAACATGTACAATGATTCTCCATTTCAAAGGGTCTAATTCTGAACCTTTCTGGACCATATTAGCATTCATCATCGCACAATCACTGCCTGATGGCCACAAGCTAATGGGGAGGTGGTGAGATTCACGTGCACACAAAAAAAGCACTCTGCATTGGAGTGGATACTTCTGATGACATTTAATGGGCAATGGACCATTTCTTAAGGATATATCGGAGCACACCCCCCAGAACTATGAACTGTTCCCCATCATGCTACTATTTGGATGATTAATTGGGTATATCATCCCTTTGGCCCCTGCCCTGGTGAAGGCCAAAGATAATTGCTCCAGAAGAAATATAGAGGAAGAGATGCCTAAACAATGACACAACCAGCCTAACGAGGCATGCCATCTGTCAAATCTCATCTTTGTTTCCGCAGAAGCGATAGGAAGGGAGTGAAGCAAGGTCCCAACTTTCGCCCACCACCAAGGCCGCCCAACATAAGTCAAAGCTAAGCGAGGTGGAATGGGGGAAGAGGGAATGGGCAGAGAAAAAGCACAGCTCCCTCGTAGTCAGAGCAGGATGGTAGGTGGTATGCAGATATTCTCTATATCTCTCCTATATATAAAGAAGACAACAAGGGACTCTGTGTCTGTCCCTATGTATACCATACAACTGTTCTAACATAATCCGCACCTATATATGCAAATTCCTGTATAAATCCCTTCTTCCGTTTTGATTTTTACTTAAGTGACTGCATACACGGGAGTGGTATACAATCTATGAAAAGAAAGGGAGACTATAGGTTGAGGAGGATGACAGAATATCTATAGAACCATTACTCTTATATACAAGCATGTGGTTATATGCATACTTAAAAGCTTTTCTGTAGCAAGTGACAATTAAGGCCGATTTGCAGACTAGAACTGCAGCAAATGTAGAATTTCCAAAGCCTGGAGAAAATATATTTATGCAATGTCCTCTTGTATATTGAATTCTAGTAGAAATAGTCAAAACTAAAAAATAACACAGAAATATGTAAAGCCTTTTTGTAATTCTACTACATGATTCTAAGCATGGCAGAAACATTGAACTGACGTTTTTTTTTTTTATATCGTGTCACTCCATTACACAGAAGCTTAGTGATGGGAGAAGCCAAAGCAGAACAATTGCCAATGAAGCACTGATTCAAATTGGCAAACCCTAAGAAGCTTTGCACTTTGACCGAATGGGGTAAGTTCCATCAAGTAATGGCTGATCCCTTTTTGAGGCTCCATGCTCACTACGTCTGGGGATAACACAAATCCCAAAAAGGTAACCGCTGATACGTTAAATTCATATCTGTCCAATTTCACATAAAGCTTATTGTCCTTTAATTTCTCTAGGACAGCCCTGACATTTTTTGTATGTTTTTCTGCAGAAGGCGAGTAGAATAAAATATTGTCTATGTAATCAATTGCACAAACATCCAAATATTCCCTCAAGACTTCATTAATGAAGAATTGGAATGCAGCAGGCGCATTATAAAGGCCAAAGGGCATAACTAGGTATTCGTACACCCCGAATTTAGTGCAAAAAGCAGTTTTCCATTCGTCTCCTTCCTGTACTCATACCAAATGGTATGCCCCTCTTAAATACAGCTTCGTAAAGACTTTGTTCTCCATTACTTGATCAAGAAGTTTTTTAATTAATGGTGAATGATATCTATTCTTTATAGTAATGTCATTGAGGGATCTATAGTCAATGCAACAATGAAGACCGCCCTCTTTTTATGGTATAAAACAAGAGGAGAGGAAGCTGGTGAGCGAGAGGATTTAATAAACCCGATTTGTAGCATCTCATCCAAATATTCCCGGTGTCAAAGGTTTTCCTTTTCTGTCAACGAATAAATTCTACTGCATGAAATATGGGCTCCTGCAACGATATCAATTCGACAATCATATGATCGATGAGGAGGAAGAGTGGAGGCCTTAGTTTTGTCACACACTTCAGCTAAGTCTTGGTAACATAAAGGTAAGTCAGGTACATGTGATTTGATAATCACAGCAATCTCTTTCTGGCATTCCATCTTCCGTGTACAGTGCGTGTCACAAAAGTCAGAACGAAAAGAGGGAGTATAAGTCCTCCAGTCAATATCTGGATTGTGCTTCACAAGCTAAGGAATTGTAAGTATAGCTTGGAACTGAGGTGATTTAATCAAGTCAAAACAGACACATTCCATATGTGAATTTTGCATAATGATACAAACATCAACAGTGGTGTGAGTAATGGGACCTGGCTTTGTGGTACTACCATCAATGGTTTTCACTTCATCTACAAACTCTTTGGTAACAAAAGGAATACCCAGGTGCTTGGCCCACTGTAAATCCATAAAATTCCCTGTAGCTCCTGAATCTATTATGATATGCATGTCTGTGGAATGCTCATCCCAAGTAATGTGAGTACCCACAAACAAATGGTAGTGAGGAGACAAGGAAGTATCTTGCGCTATGATTTGTGAAACTATAAGACCAGAACTACCTAAAATGCTTGTCTCAACAGGCTTCAGGCACTCTAGCTTCCCGAGTCTCCTCTCTTCTTAGGCCAAAGGGAATTCACGAAGAAAATGTCCCTGATTACCACAATATAAGCACAAATGTTTGCCACGGCATCTCTGATGCTCTTCGTCACTTAGGGGCCCACGAATACTGCCAATTTGCATTGGTTCTGGATCTTCTGTTATCTTTTCAGTCTCTTTTTCTCCTTTTAAAGGAGTACCCTGTTGTCAGAACACACTTTCTCTTTTCATCTCTCACTCAATCTGTGATCCACTTTCACTAAGAAGTCAACGAGGGCACTGCAAGATTCGAGAGGTTCTACAACAAGGGTAAATAAGTCTTTTAAGTCAGCTTGAAGTCCTCTATAAAATAAAGCACAATGTTTGCCTTTTGCCCAACCTGCTTCTGCAACTAGTCTGTAGAAGCAGTAAATATATGTCAAGGGATCTTTAGTGCCTTGCTTCAAATTCAACAACTCAGAATCTACAGACTGCATGAAAGAATGTTCATCAAAAAGTCTCCTCAATTCATCTTTAAAAGCAGGATAATCTTATAACAAAGCATCATTATGTTCAACTAGGGGAATAGACCATGTAGCCGCAGTACATCCTAAATACGATAAAATGAAGGCCACCTAAGCCAGTTCAGTGAGGAAACACGAGGCCTTGCACATAAAGTGCAATTGACATTGGTTAATAAATGTAGAAAATCTAGTGGTGCCAAAGGAATAGTGGGAGGAGTAGTGACATAAATGACTAGAGTCCCTGAGGAAGAGACCAGAGAAAAAATGCTTCCAGAAACCCCCTGACTTGTCCTTGGAGCAGGATTAGGGACACTACTCTGCTGCATCGTATCCACCCTACGGATGAGTGCTTGAGTGTCCTTCTGCAAGTTCCTGATCATGTGAGCTAAATCTGCAAGTGTAATGTTGTGTTCTCCCATATCACACAGGTGTAAATTTGAAGTGGGCTTTGTGTTCTGTTAAATCTCACCTCTGTTTTCCGCAGGAGCGATAGAAAGGGAGTAAAGCAAGGTCCCAACTATCACCCATTACCAAGACCCCCCAATATAAGTAAAAGCTAATCGATGTGGAATGGGGGAAGAGGAGATGGGAAGAGAAAAAACACAGTTCCCACGGAGTCAGAGCAGGCTGGTATGTGGTGCCCAGATATTCTCAATATGTCTCCTGCATATTAAGAAGAGAACAGGGGAATCAGTGTCTGTGTCGATCCCTATATATACCATACAACAGTTCTAACATGAATCCGCACATATATATATATATATATATAAATGCCTGTATAAACCCACTCTTCCGTTTTGATATTTTAGGTGACTGCATACACGGGAGTGATATACAATCTATAAAAAGAAAGGGAGAATATAGGTTGAGAAGGAAGACGGGATATCTGTAGCAAGTGACAAACAAGCCCAATTACAGACTGGAACTGCAGCAAACGTAGAAAATCCAAAGCCTGGACAAAATATATTCATGCATTGTCCTCTTGTATATTACATTCTAGTAAAAATAGTGTAGGAAGCTGGCTCTTTATATGATATTGCTGCTAGGTGGTAACACCGTGCACAGAGTCCAGGGTTCCCCAAAAGTGGACAGGGCTCAATATAAAACTCAAAGTGCTCTATTAGTGGTAGTCTGGGCAAGCAGCCTTAGGCGTAACACAGAGATCCAGACCAATTTTGGAAAAATATACTTTGTTTGCACTTTATTTTAAGACCAAGGTCTATGCAATCAGGTAAGTATGGTTTCAATTGGAAATACTTTTTAGGTTTAGAAGTCAACGGTGCAATTTCAGAATAGTTCACTATTATCCTGTGGAGGAAAGACAATTATGCGGTGAAACAGGCAAGTAAGCCACTTACAGTTCCAGTTCAGTCTTCAGGTGTCTCGGACCAGCACTGGGTGCACGTCGGTCGTGTGGGACTGGGACTGGGAGTACACAGAAGGTTCGGGGGTCAGTATCTACGCTGAGGCGGTCAATACTGGCAATGATATTTACCCTCGCGGTCGGCGGAGAGCAAGGAAGCAGAACAGTATTCAGCAGATCACCAACCCAGCTACCACCGCGGTCGCCGGCAGTAGGCTGCTGTGGCTCAGATGGATGAGTTCCGCTGTCGTCGGACCATCACGGAGTGGTCACGGTTGGGCCGGCAGTGCAGAAGGCGCCGGAGGAGGCCAACAGGGCCACTTGCAGGAGTGTACGGGCTCTAGGGCACGGAGCTGGGCACAGCTTGGGTTGTTGGGCCGAGAGGACCTCAAGGTCATGGAGGCCGTCTGGCTAGGAGGCTTTCTTCTGGCAGGGCAGAGTCACTTTGGCACAAGTGCCGGTCCTCTACCACTGCGGTCAGGGAGTTCTTTTGTAGTAGTGAGTCGCATCAACCCCAGAGTCGGTCCTCACTGCTGCAGTTCTTGTACCTGTAGTCCGAAGGGAGGTTCTTGGCACTTTGGTGAAGGTTTAAAGGTCTCCGGGATTTCTTGGAGGTGTTGCAGGGTTTCTGGAAGAACACCAGGCCCAGTGGTCGAACCGGTGGCAGGTGGCGAGGGTTTTGCCAAGTTTTTCCTGCAGCGGATCAGTTCCTGGTCCTTTAGCGTCGTCTTGCGTCTTCTTCTTTGGTCCGTCAAATCTCAGTTCTAGGTCTGGGGGACCCACCTAAATACAAAATTTAGGAGGTGTTTTTAGGGGAGTAGCAGGTAGGGCCAATGGGCACTTCACCTGGGGTGACTACACCCTCTATTATGCCACCCTCCTGAGGGAGAGGGGCATAGACTTAGCCCTTATTTGAGGGGTCTCTCCATCTTCAAGATGGCAGGGACTGAAAGTTGTGCTTCACCTAGCCTCCCCCACCTTAGGGGTGGGGTTGGCAGAGGTGGGCACACCTCCTATTCTTTTGAGTTTTTTCCGTCGGTTTTCTCACCCAAAGTGGGGGTGAAAACCAAAGGCTGCAGTCTGCTTCTACCAGCAAAGGCTGGGGGTTGTATTCAAAAGCGGCAGGCCTTTGAAGCTCTCCTCTTCGAGCACTGGCCCTTCCTGTGGGAGGAGGCATGACACCTCTGCCAAGGTTGTGCATTGTTTCTGGTCCCAGAGAGCAAGGGCTCGCTACGCAAGGGTCCAGAAACATGTCTGATGGTGGCTCACTGCCTTCAGCCGGTCAGAGACCACACCAGGGTTGGTAGGGGTTCAGAGGGCACCTCTGAGGTGCCCCTCTGAGAGTATGGTACAATAACTCCCACACTGGCATCAGTGGAGATTTATTGTAAGGAGTAGTTTGGTACCAAACACTCCTGTGTTCAGCCCATCATGGGGCTGTGGAACTCGAGTTGTCGAGTTCCCATCCCATGTATTCTCTATGGCTTCCCTATCACTTAAAATATTAGGAAAAGGGACCCTAATATTGTAGGAGCTTATCTACTTATACAGATATGCCCTCTACTGTGGTATAGTGCACCCTGCCTTAGGTATGTGAGGCCGGCCAGAGGGGTGACTTTCCCTTTGCCTAAAGCAGTGCTATTTGGCACCCAGACAGAGTGATTTTCTCCCTCTCAGGGGCATGCATGCTGCAAGGCAGTAGCATGGACCCAGTGAGTGGAGTCCCATTGGGCCCTCTTCAGCTCCCAGGCCGTACGTTCCCAGGGTACCATTTACTAGAGACTTACAGGGGGCAGAAGTACCAATTGGGAGTTTGTTTTTAGGGAAGAAGCACTGGCACGGGAGACCTGGTTGGCAGGAACCCTGTGCACTCTAATCGAAATCACATCAAAACCAAGCAAAAAGTGGGGGGGCTAACCATGCAAAAGAGGCACTTTCTTACAAAGAGTCAAAACAAAAAAAGAACACAAAAATGTGTAGAGCCTTTTTGTAACTCTAGTACATATTTCTTAGCATGGCAGAATTTTTTTTTTATTGAGTATCACTGTTGCAAAAGCGGAACCTTTACAAACAAGAAGAGCATGTCAGATAAGTATATGCACATATATTGTTGAAATCATTGCATTAGTGCAGAGCACTTTACCAGCATTGTTCTTTGTAGCCTTTTGATCCTTTAAATGTTTTTCCTTGTCATTTTATTTGCAGGGATCCTTTGGAAATGGAGCTGGAGCAGGTCGCAAGCAGTGGTGGATACCAAGCAAACCGAAGAGGAAGCCGACATCAGAAACCCCGTCAGACGTCCGACGTGACGGCGAAGTGCCCCGGAAACTAAAGGTGAGTAACCCTACGGCAGAAGATTGCAGAAGGTTGCAGACGCGACGACTGGAACGCGAAACAATCTTCTCTTCTAGGGAGGATGCCTTTATGCCGGAAGTGTTCCGCCCCTGCTGCATTAGCGACCAGGAGCGCGGCAAGCGCAACACCATCACCCTTAGAATATGATCTGGTGACTTGATGCTACTTCGAGACCAGTATTCTGGGTGGAAGTTTAATATACCATCTGAGCAAGATCCATGGACAAATACAAGGTAAGTAAAAAGGAACAAAAATCATTGCTCAAAGGGAATTGGAGATTGTCAACAAAATATTATCCCTGTTTAAGAATGTGCCCAAGAAATTGGTCGAGGTTCACAAGATGGAGTGGAACTAAATGGAGGCAGCCAGTCGACCATGGACAGGAGCTGGATGGAAGGTTCACCTCGTCATCATAATCAGAGGTCCCTGCAGGGACTGTGGTAGTTATCTCCAAAGAGCAAGCTAAAGATGTGGTCTTGCATAACTCTGAGAGAGACCATTCACCTTGGTGCCATAGCCAGTGTTATGATTTAAGGCCATACCCGGGGGCTAGACACAAATTCAATGACTATTTTCAGTGAACGTCCATGTTATTGTATTTTATGCATCTAGTATCAATTAATTGTTATGTTGGTTCATTCTAAAGTGGGAAGAAATGTAGTGAGCCATGTGGCATGGACGTAGCATGCACCTTGAGAAGATAAATATAAAGGAGTGGGTTCGCTTGTGGTCCCAATCGGTATATACACATCATGAAACTTGTGGTGTGGATTCATTAATTAACTCCTTGTGACAGCCGATTACTGCTGACAGGGCAATATACCCTTAGGCCTTAGAGAGGCGACAGCAAATACCACGCACATTTCACCCTCATTTTAGTTTTATAAGTTGACATGTATTGTAATTGTAACTATATAGCGCTTTATATGAGGCGTTGAAGCAGTTTATGGCAAGCAGCATGCTACTCCGGAACCCAATGTTAGCAGTTAATCCAGTGGTTATTGCGATTAGTCATGTACACTCAAGATATAATTTCATGTATTTAATCCAGTTATTTTGTGGTAGATTATATTAATACCGGTGTGCTCATTAGTGGGGCTAAGTGGTTTCAGATGAATGGTTGTTGAGATAGATAGGCTGGAAAACTATGGACTTCAAACGGCTATATTGGTGGGAGGTATCAGAAAACATTCAGCAGCAATCAAGAGGGTACAGCGCGCACAGTGCCTCTGCAGTCACCCAATCTGACACATCACAGCCAGCCCACAGAATTTCCCACTTGTGGTGTACATGAAGTAAAGAGCACTGGCACCTGCCAAATACAGTGTGCAGAATGAGCTTATTTAAAGTGGGTGGGGAAATGTGTGTGTGAGGGGGGGTGGCATGTATTCCTGTTTTTCTAATACTCATCCCAATAATGCCCTGCATCTAAAAATATACACATGCAGTTTTGCGCACTAAGTCAATTAGGAGTTTGTTTTACCACAGCCCTCACCTTCAACAGGGCCTAGGGAGTCACGCAACACACAACATCATGTGTGTGAATGGACGCTTCAGAGTGGAAATGCACAACACAAGGTAAATAAGGGCATGCTTTAACACAACCACCACCTACCCTTGAGCCCACTTGCAGTTCCTACAAAGTCAAGTAGCCCACCATATAACACACCACGTCATCGGTGTGTGAGTGCACTTGTTCTGGGGAAATACACAAGGTAAATTAGAGGATGCCTTATCACAGTCAGTACCCACCCTGGTGCCCACTTGCGGTGTGCACGAAGTCAAGGGCACAATACAAGGCACTTGCCAAACAATGTGCAGATGGGAAGGAGTGTTTAGTAATGTAAGGCATTTTTCAACCTACAAAGATAGAGTTGCATCTTACTGCAGCTACAGAGAGCTGAGGCTATACTACAGCCAAGACCAGAATGGAATGAATGAATCCAGTATTTATACAGCGCTACTGTCACTCCCAAGGGAGCATCCTGGTGCTAAGCAGTAGAGAAAAATCTGCAGTTATAACAGGTTAGTAAAAAGAAGCCAGAAATAATGTCAACAGGACAAGGCCTTCAGCAGAGCCATTGAATTAGTGAATGACACAAAGAGTCAGAGGCCCTGAAGAGCCAAGTCTTCAGTAGTTTCCTGAAAAGGGATTCAGAATCAATGTGTCAACTGAATGGGAAGATGATTCCAGGCCTTAGTCCTTAAGAAAGCAAAGGATCTGCCTGCTTTAGTCTTAATCCTAAAAGTCAGAGGCTTAAGAAGGTTACAAGATGACGATCTCAGAATCCGAGAGGTAGTGTAATGAGAGAATCTGGCATTTAGGTACTTTGGTCCTACTGCTCTGTAGCCTCTGAAGGTGAGCAGCAGGATTGTAAACAGGACTCTCTTGTGTATTGGCAGCCAATGGAGGGTTTTAAGTGCAGCTGAGGCCGATGAACGAAGTGGCAGTTTTAGCACTAGCCTAGCGGCTGCATGTTGTGCTGCCTGTAGTTTGTGAAGAATTTGTTTGGTGGTACCTGCATATAGACTATTACAATAGTCCAATCTGGAAGTAATCAATGCAAATGCCACTTTTTTCTTGCTGAAAGAGGAAGGTAGTCAAATAATTTTTTTAATGATTTTATTAAGTTAAAACACATTCTTGCCACTTCCACAGCTTGCGGGTGGAATGATAAGGAGGAATCAAATTTCATGCCCAGGTTTTTTACCACCTCCATGATATTAGGTGGAGGGGGCACAGAATTAGGCCACCATACCATAGGATCAAATGTGTTGGCCTTGTCTAAAAGAATGATCTCTGTCTTAGCGGTGTTGCATTTTCGATGGTTAGTTTGCATCCACCGAATGACCTCAGTTAAACTTTGTTTAAAAGTCATCTCAGAGCCAATGGACGTTTTATCCAGGGTCAGGATAAGCTGTGTATTGTCAGCGTATGAAGTAGTTTCAAATGCTTATGAGATAAGGGGCGCAATAAATATATTAAACAATGCAGGGCTGAGCGATGAGCCCTCCGGACCTCCCAAAGTAAGTGTTTTTTCAGGGGATAGAAACGGCCCAAGTACTACTGTTTGCCTACGGTCAGTAAGGAAAGATTCCAACCATGCTAAGGCGAGATGCCACACTTTTTGATCCGCTGTAATAATATGTCATGGGAGATGGTATCAAATGCAACTGATAGAGCTAATAGGATCAGTGCAACATTCTTTCCAGCATCTAAAGTTAAATTTAGAGTATCTGCAACCTCGAGCAGGGCAGACTCCATAGAGTGCTTAGGACGGAAGCCAGACTGCCGAGGATAGAGAATGTTGGCCTCTTCCAAGAATGTCATTAAATGTCAATTTATCGATTTTTCAATGATTTTACCAAGGACGGGAGGTAATGAGATAGGTCGAAGGTTAGAGAGAGTTGAAGGGTCTGCCAATTGCTTTTTCTGAAGGGGTTTAATGGCAGCAAGTTTCCAATCTGTAGGGACCTTTGCAGTGGACAATGAAGAGTTTAAAATCTTATTAATCACTGGATTCATAATGTCTACCATTGTGTGAAGGATGTATGGTGAACAAGTATCAAAGGGGATTCAGATGCACAAGATAAGATAGCTTGATGGGACTGAGCTAAGCTAAAACTCTGAAGAGCTTGAAGGGAAGCTCCTGTCGAATAAAGGTTTTCTTCTAAGTCAGTATTTAACAGAGGAGTAGAACTGAACTCACATTAAATGTTGCACATTTTTTCTTGAAAATATGAGGAGATTTGGTTACATAGAATCTGTGAGGATGGGATCTCTTCAGTCATAGCTTTTGGTTGTAAAAAGGATCTAGCAATTGAGAAAATAGATTTTTGATCATGTTGGGCTTCATTTAACTGCTTTAAAAAGTAAGCCTTTTTTGCTATTGTAATCTGGCCATGATAGATCTTCAAGGCCAGTCTAAACTGACCTAAATCGTCAGGCTTTTATGTTCTTCTCCACTTCTGCTCTAACTGCTTACAGCGGAGATGTTAGTCTGCTAAGGCCTGGGTGTACTGGGGGGCTGGAGGCTGAGGATTCTGTTTTCTCTTACTGGGTCTAGTTTATCAGTGACCTGAATGATCCAGGTCTTGAAAGCTAGGACATCCTCCGTTACCTTTCCTTACCTAGCGGAGGAAGTAAAGGCAAACAAGCAGATGCATATGAGGCGGCAGTATGAATGTAGTGTTGATGTAATGATCAATACAGAGGCCACAACAGTTGAGCTGCAGAATCAATGCCAACGAAATATGAGAGCTAATCAATGAAACATGCATTCTTGCAAAGGCCTGCCTGTTGTGATGCATGGTGGGATGCCGCGCTAAGAGGGAAGGCTGTGGACACAGAGGACTTGCAATTATAATTGAATTTATATAGCGCTAACTACCCCTGACGAGGCATCAAAGCGCTTTACGGCAAGTAGCACACAACTCTGGAACCCAAGGTCGGTGGTTAATCTAGTGGTTATTGTTGGTTACTGTGATTCGTCATGTGCTGTCAAGAAAAATGCATGCATTTACTCCAGTTACTTTGTGATGTAGTAATACCAGGTAGGTGTGAAAATTAGTGGGGGCTATGTGGTTTCAGGTGAATGGTTGGTGAGATAGATAGGCTGATGGAGATTAGGTATTGTTAGATTACAGGGATAGAGTTTTAAACAGCAGAGGTTATGATGTAAGAAATGAGGTATCAGACAGTTGCAGAGTTACAATAAGAAGGATTGCGGTATGCAGGCATGAGACTGAGAGCAGGTTTTACTCAGAAATAGAAGGAATGCAGAGGATGGAAGGTACGAAGAGGGTCACTCTGAAGAAAGAAAGTATGCCAAGGTCAATTTTTCATGCAGGGTTTTAGGAGTATAGTTGGGGAAGTCTTTCTGAGATAGCAAACAATCGGAGAATGTAAGTGTGAGGGGGTGACATTGGGGACCCGTATCTTACCTGCTCGTCCGGCCCCTTGTCCCCAAGACGACCCTCGAGCTGAGAAGCAGACCCGGATGCGCACCTTCCGCAATCCGCCATTTGACGGGATGACCCCTCCTCCTTGTCATGTTTTCCTACAGGAGAGACGGGTGCGGAACGACGCGACGGAAGTGGGAGGAGCTAACCCCGGAAGGACAGATTCGTGGAAAGAGAAAAGGAACCAGTTGACACAGGAAGAGGCGGCGACTACCGGAGACGGAGAGGAATCGAGACGAGACGAGAGTACGGAGAAGAACGAAGGCAGTATCGGAGAGGAAGACGGAGTTGCAGACGGTGAAGACATTGAAAGGTGGAGCGAGGAATGGTGGTGTCCACCGGAGGATGCTGGAGAGCGGCCGCAGCTCAGGAGAGTTGCGGCGGAGTCGGTGAGTGATTGCGAAAAGGGGAGAAAAAGGGAAGGGATTGGAGGCGACGGGAGGGTTGTTGAGACAACGAGTGGGGAGAAGGTGCAATAAGCGCATAGTAAGTCGCAAACTGGCCTATTAGCACATTTTATGGTGTTTACTATGTCCGACCACCCGGTTGTGTGACCATATTCAGAAATAAGGAATAACTGTTGGATAAACTGTTCCTCACGGGTCGACGTTGGCTAGCATACACCCTGTTCTGCACAATAACCCACGTTTCGTGACTTTCCTTGGTTTGGGGTCTTTTTGTTTTTCCGTATCTAACACCGATCGGGTGTGGTGACGGGTACGTTAACTAGAGAAATCAGGAAAGCATACAGTATCTGACGGCTCCTTTCTTTGTCTCCCTTTCTGTGAGCCTCCGTGTGGAAGGAACGGTATTACGTGGAAGGCGTCCGAACAACGGTGTCCATCAGCACCCAAAGCTACGGGAGGGAAGACGTATACAAGGAAGAAGTGCATTTGACGACCCCTATCACCCAAGGACTTGATATACTTAAATAAAACCACCACCATTGCCACCTACATACGGCCTCCGCGTCTGTTTATCCGGCCTGCCCTCCCACATTAAGCTGTATAAAGAAACAATTATACATAGCGCTCCATAACCGGGGCATACAGCTTAAACATGTGATTCCGTTTGTACACATTATTTAAAACTTAAAAGCCCAAGCCTGTTGTGCCAAGCCTAGAGACCGCCCTTTTAAACATAGTTTTGAGTATTTTTTTCACTGATGGTCCAGCACCCACAATCTTATTAGCCGTTTGTCTAGTTATTGAGAGTCCGGCATATATTTATCAATGATTTATAGTGAGAGCATATCCAAGAATATGATACACTACGTAAATCACTGCACCTGACGACAATATATCAGTTCAAATATTATTTATTCATTTTCTTTATTTTAAAAAACGCCATTGTGTAGTGATTATAGTAGCGAACGCGTTTCGTCCTACACGAACTTCTTTAGGGCTCTAATTTTAACACTGAAATCTTTTGTTGAAAATTAATATGTAAATTCTGGTATTTTTTCGTTATTGAATCCTTCTGTGTAGTGTCCAGATTTGAGTTTGTGTGCTCAAATTGCGAGAAACGTCTCTGGCATGTTCGTAGATCAAACTGTGAGTCACCCAACTGATTCAGCTCCAGCACGGTGAGACTCAGCTTTGGTGACCTTGGTGAAATGCATATGCATTTAATTTCCGACAGACATTCCTGCTGTGCATGACGTATTGGTGAGGCGTGCTACTATTACGTACCGCGTGCAGCCATCTTGTGTGGGGGGGTATATCCTAGCAACCGTCCTTCGAGCGCCATTTTACTTTGGGCTTTTATGGTGTAAGCGAACCACTTCTTCGTCTAGCGCAGTTTGACTTTGGGCTCTTAGTGTTTAAGATTGGTCTTTTACCTTTTGTAATCACTAAAGCAGATATTTATCTGGAGTTAGTCACTGCTGCTACTGCGTGGAAGATTATCACTGGTGAGTCGCTGCTGCTTCTGCATGGAAGGTCATTACTGGTGAACAAATTCTCAGTGATTCACACACCTTTGTTAAAAAGTGGATCCTGAAGCCTGCAACATCTTCATTTAAGCTAATTTTTGGTGATTTGCACACCTTGGTGAAGTGTGGATCACAGTGATCTGCACACCTGGTTGGCTGCAACATCACCTGTTGTGACATTTTGTGATAATCCTCCAGCATTACACTGTGTGGGTGTTAATTTTCTGCCCCTCAAACAGCTGGTTAATTGGTGTTTCTATTTTGAACCATAATGCAACAAAATGTGATTCCTCCACCTGCATTCTTACCTTCTCCTGGGTCACTGTCCATTGACTGGTAACAGTAGAAGGAGGATTTTGAAGAGTCTTTGGAAGCCACCGAGGGAGATATGTTCACTCAAAAAAAGAAGTTTGCTATTTTGCATCATTCTATGGGGACGGAGAGCAGAAAGGTATTAAAGCGTTTACCTCCATCAACTGTGTTGGAGGAGGTTGATCCAGTTGACGAGTATGCGTTAGCAATCAAAATGTTGGATTTATGCTTTAAGAAAAAAAAAATTCATAATGGAATGTCCTAAGTTTTATATGAGGCATCAGCTTACCAATGAGTCAGTAGAAAGTTTTGTAGGTGACTTGATAGTGTTGGCTGTGAATTGAGATTACAAAATGTTTGAAGAGATGGTTCAGGATCAACTAGTAGAAAAATTAAATAGTAAAATGTTGCAAGAGAAGTAACTAACTATGGAGAATTTAACTCTTTAAAAAGCTATAGAAGTGGTGAGTACTATAGAAGCTACAACCACTTTTATGGTGCAAATGGCTATAAGCACATGTGTGCACACGGTAGAAGTAGATGATAAGTCTAGGAGGAAATGGAAGAAAGAGGTTGAAAGAAAGGTTTCAGTAGAGTGTTACAGATGCGGCAACAAGAATCATTTGGGAAATTCTGCTAATTGTCCTGCGGTGGACAACTTTTGTAGGAAGTGTAAAAAAAAGGGACATTATGCTAAAGTGCACAAGGCACATTTTGGAGGTCAAACAAAAATGCCTTCAAGGAATATGAACAGTATGGTGAAGGGGCCAGCCATGACTATGCAATCCGATTCGGATGTGGATAGTGTGGTGTTGATGATGGATGCGGTTCAAAATGTGGATGGTGTGGTGGAGTCTAATAAGGAAGTGGTTTCGCTCATAAGTGTTCCTGCCATTAAGAAACCATATTTTCAAGTGAATATTTGTGAATTTATTGTGAGTATGATGCCTGATTCATTGTTCCGTTTAATAGGACCAGATGAGCAGAAAACATTTCATAATGTTAACCTTAGGGTGTCTAGGGTGCGACCTGTGGCGTATGGAGGCAAGCCCATAGAGAGGTTGGGTGAGTTCAGTGCCACGTTAAATTTCAAAGGCAATGTGGCGGAGGTAATACTGTATGTGGCAAAGGATGGAACATGTTTGTTGGATTGGTTAGACCACGGAAATCTTGGGATTGTGTTGGATCCCAACAACCCCGACCGGTTCACAGAGCCAGGCATGTTCCAATTTCCATGAGGGGGGAGTTTGAGAAAGACCTGAGAAATGTATGTGATCAGGGGGTCATTGAGCCCATAGAGAACTCGGAATGGCTATCCCCTTTTGTGCTAGCCAGGAAAGGTAATGGCTGTTTGAGGATGTGCACCGATCTAAGAGATCTCAACGAGAGGATATGGGTTGATAGGCATCCCTTGCCTAACATAGCAGAAATGTTGTCGTACCTGAAAGAAGAAAAGGTCTTTACCACACTGGACATGTCATTGGCCTATCACCAGATTGTGTTACATCGGGATTCTCGTCATTTGACATCATTTGTAAAGCATAGTGGGGCTTTCAGATTGAAACGCACACCAATCAGACTGAACTCTGCCTCGTCTGTGTTCCACCAAGACACTGAGGCCATGTTCAAAGGGTAGCTAGTGTTAGATGTTTCCAAGATGTCATTTTTGATTTTTGTGGAGGATATGAATTCCCATGATCGAACATTGGCATTAGTTTTGTCCATTTTAAAAGAAAAGGGTATGACGTTAAAAGCCAGTTAATGTAAGTTTGTAGTGGAAAGTGTAGATTACTTGGGGCACAAAGTGTCTGCTAGAGGGGTGGAGCAAAAGGAGAGTTTAGTTAGAGCTATAAAGAGATTTCTTGCACAGGAGAACAAGTATCAGCTGTGTTTCGGCATGTTGGAATTTTATGCTCGTTTTGTTCCCAAGTGTGCTGAAAGGACGAATATGCTGAGGTCCTTGATGAAGACATTAGAAAGATTTGTGTGGAATGAGGATGTGGACAAGGAGTTTGATCAGATTAACAGTGAAATAGCAAATTCTATCCCGTTAAAGCCCTTTGATATGCGTGATCAATGTATAGTGGTCACTGATGCCAGACAGTATGGCCTGGTAGTCGTATTGTTACAATCACTGGTAGGGAAGAATGAAGTGGTGACGTTTGCTTTGCGTGCCCTCCACAAGGGGGAAAGTACCTATTCTGTGATTGAACGGGAAACAGCCTGTTGGTGAGGCATGGATCACTTTAGAAAATATCTATAGGCAATTTAATTTACGTAGCGAATGGATCATAAACCATTAATCAATCTATTTACCATGAAAGGAGCTTGTAAAGCCATTACAAGAATTTAATAATGGCACTTTAGATTGCAGGAGTTTCAGTACAAATTGGAGTATATTCCAGGAGTCAAGAATGTGTTTGCTATTTGTCACATTTGCCCATGAAGGTGGATGGAGTTGATGAGGATGTTGATTGTGATGATTTTTGTATTATGGCTTTTGCATCGGCTGGTGATGAAGAGTGTATAAGCCAAGAGGAATGGAGATCTGCAGTATCAGATGATAGTGCCTTGCGGGAGCTGATAGCCTGTTTGAATACAAGTTGGCCCAAAGGTGCTGCTAGTGAACCGTTGAGTGGTTTCAAACAAGTGTTTCTGGAATTAAGTGTTTCCAAGAGAATCCTTAGATGAGCAAATTTGTTGGTGGTTCCGCAGGGACTACGTGCCAAAGTATTGAAGTTAGCAAATAAAAGCCATGTGGGCAATGAAGAGAAGGATCGGGGACATGTTTTTGTGGCTGGGGATGGACAGAGGTGGAGCATTCACGCCGTCAGCGATAAGTCCCAAGTAATGGGGCTGATAAGACCTGGATGAAGTTGGGCATGGATATCATTGGTTACATGAATGTACAAGGACAGTTGCAAGTACGGCATAGTGTTGGTTATTTTCCCGGTGGCGGACGTGAAATCTGTAAGAGCAGCCAATACTGCTGAGATTGTAAAGTTCTTGCACGATTTGTATTTAAGGGAAGGTGACCCCTTGGAGTTGGTGACAGACAATGGAACACAGTTCACGTCAGACGATTTTGGCAAGTTTGTGAACCATTGGGGTGTTAAACATGTGACAACGTCATTGTACCATCCCAGAAGCAATGGTCTTGTGGAAAGATGCAATTGAGTGATTAAGGACAATGTGAATTGTCTCTGGCAAATGGATTGGATTGGGGTAAGGAACTAGAACATTTGTTGTGGGCAGTACGCGCTACTCCAAAAGAAGTCACAGGTGTGTCACCATTTGCTATGCTAAAGGGTAGGCTGGCTGCAACCAAATTGGTGTGTCCATGGATGAATGGGATGGAAGTGTCAGAAGAGATAAGGGCACAACTCAAGGAGAGCGTGAAGAAGCTCAAAGGAAGTATGTGGCTGTGAAATGCGAGAAAGTGATGAAACGTGTGGGTGTCAAGGAAGAGGAGTGAGTCAGAGTGAAATTGCCAGGTGTCAGTGCTAAGGGCTATTTAAAGTTTTCGGATCCTAAAAAAGTATTACATGTAAAAAGGTGTGTGGTCATGCCGGATGATAGAAAATGGTGGAACAAAGATAGATTTTCTGTTCAGAGACAGTCATTGAGAGGCATTGGTCTTGTGAGGCGTATTCACCATGTGAAAGTTCTGACGTCACAAAAGCCATGCACGAGAACATCCATGGAGAGAAAAACATCTGTATTGCTCCATGACTATGTATTGTGAAATGTGTCATTGCTTAACAATTTCTTGTATTGATTTTATTACAGTTTATGTATTTATTTAGTTATTTTTTGTTAGTTGTATAAGGAGAACATGTGTTGGGTTCTGTCTGGTGGAATGTGGAACTCAGTGGCATGCCACTGAGTACGACATGTGGTATTTGAAGTGTTTGACAGTTGAGCAACTGTTAGATGCCTGAAGGTTGTATTTCCATGACTTGAAATAAACTCACTTGAATGTTATTCTGACTCCTCTCCTCTTTGATGGGTGACTTTTCATGAACCAATAGGCAAGTAAGCTATCACGTGCATCAAGCATCTGGCCCAGGTACATGTCACAATGGAGCAGCATTGTAGGCAATCAGAATAAAGATTATGTAGATTATAAAAAGCAGCCTGCACCATAGCTCCAATATGGGTATCAAGTTGCTTTCAGTGCTCCTGATTTTATTACAAGACACGGAGGCTCCTATTATGCAGTCTCTTCTTGCTTTATTTTTACAGCAGCCAAGCAAGAACTACGTTTCCCAGAAAAAACAAGATAAATGAACTACAAAATGACATCACAATACACCCACCAATAAGATGTCAGGTACACCAATAATTATTTTGACTGGGAACAAGTCCTCTTTTCTTGCTGCTCGCAGTCAAGATAAGTATATTTATTCTGTTTCCCTCATTCAATTTTTTGTGGTTTGCCTTGTATAATTATGTATTGCTTTCAGTTTATAACTGTTTAAGAGTCTATCAGTTCTCTTTATTCATTTATGTGACTCACATGCTCGCGCGCGTTCGTTCGTCCGACCTTTTTATGCATTTCCCTTTGTAACGGTCTTACCGTTGAGCGGGGCTTCTGTCAACCGCCTCCGCAGTGTGCGCTTGACCCGTGTTTCATTTGCGCTCCTCATTTAACTGGATTTGCTTCACTGTTTGTGATCGGCAGTTTTTTCTCAACTGCTCCTTCCCGACTTCAGGTCATCGGGCGTTTTTTCCTCATGTCTCGGAGACGTTCCCTGAACTCCGCCTTGTGGTGTGGCTGTTCCTTTAGTCCCCGCCTATATTTCTGTAAGTTGTGCCTACCTGTTCATTTCCTTTCGGTATTTCTAAAATATTAACCCTTTGTTTACTGGTTTGTTTTTTCTGTTCGTGTTTTTCCTTAGGGGTTGTTGTTATTTTGAATTCAGCATGGCTGAAGAGGAGGATTCCCAGCATTTCAAGGAAAATTTGAAATCTTTTATTAAAGACTCTGTTCAAAAGACCGCTTCTGTTTCTATGTTGGCTATTTCAAAAAATTTAGAGGCTTCTTTGTCCAAAATGTTTGCTTCTCGTGAAGGGTCTTCTGTTAAGAATAAAAAAAGCCCGGCCCCTTCTGATTCCTCTAGGGGTATTTCTATTAAAGTTGGTCCTCCCACCCGTGAGCTGTCTAAATCGGGTCCTTCCTCTTCCCCTATAGTTATTTCCCATTTAAGGGATACTGATGATGATGATGATGTTGGTATGGTGGATGACTCAGATATTTTGGATGGATCCAATGATCTTTTTATATATGGGCCTCCGGAGAAAAGGCGTAAAATTTCTCCTGATGACGGTGTTGCGTTTCACCCTGAGTCTAAAGATTTAGTGGACTATCTGGGTGAACCTATGTTCAATCCCTCTCTTATTCATCACCCTAACTCCACTGAGTGGTTCCCTGCTGATCATGTGGCTGATTATGTTTCTTTTTATCTACATAATTCCCTTGATAAGTCCACGAGAAATAAACTAAAATCTGAGTGTCTCCGCTCTTCCCTCCCTAATAATGTGACTAATACTCCTGTTATTGACCATAACATGCTTATGTTTTTTACCAAGTTTGGCAAGGATCCCAAGAAGGTAGTGGATAGAGCCTGGTCTAATTGCCAGGATAGATTGTTGGATTTGGTGGGTCCTCTCACCAGAATTTTTGATCTGGCCGAAGAAGCCAAAATGGAAGGTACTACTGTGGACACTGATACCTTTTCCAATTGGGCCCAACGGGCTATCTGTATTTTGGGGAATGCTAATGCCCGTATCTCGTTGGAGAGAAGGAAAAGCCTTCTGCTTAAAATTGACCCCAAATTAGTTTCTTTGGCTTCCAAGGAAGAGGGTTTCTCCGCTAAAGGTTTTCTTTTTGGCGACTCTTTTATTAAAGGATTGGGTAAATATGTCTCCACTTTTGCCACTATTGATAAAGCCCAAACTTCTCTCAAAGATTTTTACCCCTCGGGTTTTTGCCAGGGCCGGCAAAGGTTGGAGTCACTTTGCTGGCTGCTCCTTCAACAGAGGCTCCTTCAATCAGCAGGGTCATTCCGACTCCTATTCTGGATGCAAACCTCAGTTCTATTCTCGACGTTCCAGAGGTTTCCGGTACAGAAGATACAGGAATAAAGGAGAACAGTACTCCGGTAAGTGTTTCCAATTCTGGCCATCCTTCCATAGGGGGCAGATTGGCTTTGTTTCTAGATTCTTGGATTTCTCTTTCCACAGATCCCTGGCTCATCCAGTCGGTTCAAGGGTATCTAATAGAGTTCTATCATACTCCGGTTCAACATTACCTTTCTCTTCCTTTTTCCCTAGAACAGAACAATATCATTTGCAACGAAATTTCGTCTCTCCTTTCCAAACAGGCAATTCAACAAGCACCTTACGATCCTTCAGGTTTTCTCAACAATGTTTTTCTGGTACAAAAAAAGAACAAGAAGTTTTGTTTGGTCTTAAATCTAAAGGATTTCAACAACTTTGTAGTTTATCTGCATTTCAAAATGGAAACCATCTTACATCTCAGAGACATTCTTATTCAGGGCGATTGGTTGTCCAGACTCGACCTTCAGGACGCTTATCTAACAGTTCCTATTCATCATTCTCACAAAAAATATCTCCAGTTTCAATTGGAAAATTATTTTTATCATTACAAGGTGCTTCCCTTTGGCCTGTCTTCAGCCCCTTGGTGTTTTACCAAGATCTTACGTCCAGTAGTGGCTTTTCTAAGAGCTCAAGGAATTAGTCTCATTATATACCTCAACGATATTCTTATCATGGCCCAAGACAGAATCCTTCTGTTATCTCATCTTCATCTGTGTCAGAGTCTCCTATTTCGACTAGGTTTTCCTGTTGCCTTCACAGCAATTATAGTTTCTCGGTTTTCTCATAGATACTTCCCGTTCCATCCTCCAACTTCCATCTCACAAAGTTTCTCTTATAAAGGAGATTCGTCATTCTCTCTCTACCGGTTTTTTCTCTCAGGTCATTGGCTTGGTTAGCAGGTCTTCTGGCCTCGTCAATTCAAGCCATTTTTCCGGGCCCTCTTCATTATTGAGCCCTTCAGTGATTCAAAATTTGACATCTTTGCAGGGGCTTTGCCTATTCAGATCCCATTTTCCTCGACCAGGAGTCCAAAGAGGAACTTCTATGGTGGCTTCAACATCTGGACGCCTGGAACGGAAGAACTATCTTCTCTGCCCCCCAGATCTAGTATTAGAATCGATGCAAGTCGGACAGGTTGGGGCGCAAGATGTGGCGAATTCTCAACTGGAGGCGTATGGTCTCGGAAGGAGTCCTTCTTGTACATCAACAGTTTAGAGATGCTTGCAGGTTCCTTTGCCATCCAGTCCTTTACCAAAAACAGAGTAAGTTGCACCATTCTTCTTCGCATGAACAATCTGACCGCGGTCAGATATATCAATCATCTCGGAGGTGCGAAGTCAAATATTCTTGCGGATCTAGCCAGACATCTTTGGGATTACTGACTAAAACACAATCTTTCTGTTTGAGCGGTTTACCTTCCAGGGAAGTTAAATGTGATAGCAGACTGGTATTCCAGACATCTACAAGATTCCAGCGATTGGAGGTTGCACTCTTCAGTGTTCAATCGACTTTCTTTCATCTTTGGAAGAATGTCAATAGATCTTTTTGCTTCCCGACTGAATACCCAGCTTTCTTCTTTTTCAGTTGGAGACCGGATCCTCAAGCCCTCGACACGGATGCCTTTCTCTAATATTGGCCTCAGAATCTTCTGTATGCTTTTCCTCCCTTTCTACTCGTAGCTCGAGTTCTGGCGCAAGCACGCAAACAACTTTCCTCCCTTGTCTTAATAACTCCCTTTTGGCAGGCCCAACCTTGGTATCACTCTCTGTTGGAAATGTCCTCGGACTTTCCGGTTTTGATTCTTCCTTTCCCGGATCAACTCATCAACCCACTGGGACATCAGCACAGCATGATCCTAGGCGGATCCCTGATACTGATCGCCTGGAGAATTTCAGGTCATCCTGGAGAACCCCAGGAATTTCGGAAGAAGCTATCCAATTTATACAATATTCATGGGCCCCTGGTACCTCTAGGGTCTACAAGTTTGCATGGCTCGCCTGATGTAGCTGGTGTTTGGACAGGAATTCAAATCCCATTTCAGCCAATGTATCTTAGTAGTTAATTTTTTGGCTAGCTTAGCTTCTCCAGCTAAAGCTTATCGTACCATCAACACATATAGATCCGCTATTTCCGCGGAACATTTATGTGTCGATTGGAGACCCATTAGTGAACATCCTGTAATTTGTCGCCTGTTAAAGGGAGTAGAACATGTTAAACCTTCTCTTCCTAAATACTATTCCACGTGGGATGTTAATTTGGTGCTTAAATTATTTATTGATTGGCCAGATAATGTCTCTCTCTCCGTCAAACAGCTTTCTGCTAAACTTACTATGCTTTTATGTCTTATTTCTTTGAAACATGTTTCTGATGTGAGAGCTTTAGCTGTATCCTCTTTTCACCTCTCTTCTCTTGGTGTCTCTCTCCAAGTTCATAGGCGCACTAAAACTAATCTATCCTATATTCTTTATCCCTTTTTTCCTTCTCAGCCTAAATTGTGTGTGGGTAATTTAGAATTTCCTAGCCTTGGTGTCAGAAAGGCTAGATTTTATTAAAGACACGGAGGCGAGTATTATCTCACCTCTTTTCTCTAACCCTTCTGTTAGACTTGGCATCTTTTGGCGTGTTTCCCCTGACTTTTTGCTTTCTGACCTCCCGGTTTTGACTCTGTTTTTGCTGGTGTAATGATTCTGCGCACTTTCCTCACTGCTGTCCAGTGGGAAAGTGCAAGTGCTCCTGTATAAAATGTGTTATGGATTGGCGTTTCCATGATTGGCCTATTTGGTTTATGTGTCAGTCCCTTGTAAAGTGCACTGCGAGTGCCAGGCCCTATAGACCAAATGCTGTTGGTGGGCTGCAGCACTGGATTGTGCCACCCACGCAAACAGCCCGTAAAGTGTAACTCGGGCCTGCCATTGCAGAGCCTGTGCGCAGCCTGGGGCTGCCATGTCGACTTGGCAAGTGCGCACACTTGCAAGTCCCTAAACCTTCCCTTTTCTACATGTTAGTCACCCCTAAGGTAGGCCCAAGGTACCCCTGTGGGCAGGGTGCGGTGTATGCGAAAGGTAGGACATGCCCTGGTGTGTGTGGCATGTCCTGATAGTGAATTACAGCCTAGTTCGTTTTTCACTATTGCAAGGCTACCTGTTCCCCATAGGCCAGAACGGGCAGTTTTGATTATTACAGCTTATAATCCTAACTGACCCCAGGAACATGGTAGAAATTCGAGTTTAGTATGCCTGGACTCAGAATGATAAAATGCCTCTTTTAGTGAAGTTGGTTTTAACATTCTGTGTTTGAAAATACCACTTTTAGAAAGTGGGTATTTTCTTGTCTAACCATCCAAGCCTGCCTCTGCGGGTTGTGTATTCCTTGTCTGGAGTGTGAGTGACAGGGGCTGGGGGATGCCAGGAGACAGGGTGAGTCAGCACAGGGCTGAATAGCAAGATCTACATGTAGATGGGTGGGAGGAGTTGCACCTGGGCCCTGAATAGGACAGTACCTTCCCTCCACAATGCTGGCTCCACCTCCTGTGGTGCGTCTGATGTCCCTGGCCTACTCTCTGAAAGAAGGGACGGAGACTTGTCAACAAAGTGCTCCAGAACTGGTTTGGACTAGGCGAAGGCCTCTCTGCCTTCAGAGAACATAGGAATTTGGGATATAAATATTGGGGCCCTGACCCCATGAATTTAGATCTCGCTGGAATCAAGGAACCTGCCAAGACGAAGAGCTGGAAGAGCTGCCAGGAGGAGTACTGCCCCTTTGCTGTGTTGTTGCTTTGTTGGGTTGGCCTGCAGCTGCTGCTTCTGCCTTGGGCAGTGAAAGGACTGAACTTTCTACAAACTTGTGCTGAGTATCTCCAAGGGCCTGAAACCGAGCTGGCCTCCTGTTAAGAAGTCTCAGGGACTACAAAGACTTCACAAACCTCTGGGTACCGCTTCTGGAACGCTGTTTCAGTTGCCACAGAGGAAGGGAACTGCAACCGACTCCGTCAACCGAATCCATCCCTGACCCGTGACCTGTTTGCACCGCAGACCGCATCGCCCCGCTTCGCATCGCAACCCTGGTCTTACCGTAGGCGACGTCCGACGCCGTCAACACCGAGCCGCTGCTTGCACCGTGACCTGTGGGCACCGCAGTTCGCATCGCATCGCTTCACTGAACCAGCCGGACCCGACCGACGCGGTCGCTGCAACTGGCTCAACAGTCGTGACCGCATCGCATTTGGGGCACCGCTCGCATGTTTGCGACGCACCGCTCCGACTCGCACCGCTGTCCGACGCCAGCTCCCGCACTCCGGCTTGGTCGCCTGCATCGCAACCTGTCAGCACCGCATCGTGCACCGTCTCGCCCTGCACCGCACGCCTTGGACTCACCGACTCCATCTGCACGACGCTCATCGAGCCGCTGCCTGCACCGCATCGAGGGACACCGCACCTTGCATTGCTCCGTCTTGCACCGCTACCGCGACGAACGCCGACCGGCTCGTACACTCCGTACCAGCCACAACGAGAAAGGTACTGTGACCGAGTCTGTTCACGACTCTGCTGGCCCGTAGCGACGCGGTCGGCTGGAACTGTTGGACTCTGTGTAATTCAGCATCGCGGTAGACCCGGACGGGGCTACCGACTCGTACGAACTTTGCTTTTGTGTTATTCCTGCAAAGAAGAAGTTACCTTATCAAGCATTCGTTTTTAAAGTATAGTATTGTGGATTTTTGTCGTAATTGGTCTTGTCTTGAGTATATAAAAATATTGGTTATTTTTCTAAAACTGGTGTGGTGTCCGTTTGTAGTGCTTACACTGTATTACTGTTGGTTATGTGCAAATGCTTTACACACTGCCTCTAGAATAAGCCTGACTGCTCGTGCCAAGCTACCAAGGGGTGAGCAGGGGTTATTTTAGGAGTGTAACTCCCTTACCCTGACTAGGAAGACGGGTCCCTACTTGGACAAAGGTGCAAGCCCTTGCCAACTAGAGATCCCATTTCTAACACCTTCCCTTTATTTTGCAGTGCCGGCTCCTTCTACCAGCACCTCCTCTTAATCTGGATGATTCACCTGATTCACAAGACTGGTCTTCTCTTCCTGGATTTCTTCGACCGTGTTTTGGACAATTTTCTCAGATCTTTTTGATCTGATTTTTGGACATTGTTGTTATGTTCTTAATCCTATTATCAGTTTTTTTGTTCTGATTTACCTGTTAAACGTCTCGCCTCAAGAAAAGAGGACTTGTTGTTTGCAGTCAACATAATTATTGGTGTACTCGACATCTTATTGGTGGGTGTATTGTGATGGCATTTTGTAGTTCATTTATCTTGTTTTTTCTGGGAAACGTAGTTTTTGCTTGGCTGCTGTAAAAATAAAACAAGAGACTGCATAATACGCGCCTCTGTGTCTTTAATAAAATCTAGCCTTTCTGACACCAAGGCTAGGAAAATCTCAATTGCCAACAAATGATGCACCTTTTAGGTAATAGGCACACAACATGCACAGGAGATGGCAAGCGTGTCTGCAAGCGAATCCTGTGCAAGTTCAATAGGAGCATATCATTTTTTTAGCTATTCAATTTGAGACTATAACTCATCCATCCTAAAACCACGTCCCTATCTACCCCCCCCCCCCCCTGCGGAACCCCTCTATGAACAGTGAAATTAGCAGAAAGGACTTTCCCAACTGACACTATTTTTCTGCCGACCAGAAAATGAAAATGACAATTAAGAGTTTAACTAGTGATCCAGCGCGATATTAGCAAACAGCATTCATACACTAGATACTCACTTGGGCCCATACATTCATACTATGCTAATACTTACGCTGGGGTGTCAGTTGTTACTCTTTATCAAAATCCCTGCTACCAATTACCTTCCGATTGAAGAGTAATGACTTACCAATGAATCCTTTGCTAATTGGGAAGTTTAAAATGAGTGACATTCATTACAGTACATAATCCTGAAATAACCACTGAGTCAGGAAGTTTTAAATTGTTTATCTAAAGATTTAGCAGAGTAAAATACAGAACCACATGGTACTAAATCGCATATCAAGGATGAAGCATAGAATAATAATTATTGATTAATGACGGTCCCTCAGAAAGGAGAAGATAGAGACAGCAGCGCAACTAAAGGTTGCATTTATATTTACCTAAGTGCGAGAACCAAACCCCTTGGCCAAGGAGTTGGAAAAGAATAGGACCCAGGAAGGATGAAGAGCAAAGACCTCCTCCAGGTTCAGGACAGGACCGGTGACCTCTCAACCTACGACGCCTGCGTCGTTCCCCTCTCTGATACTCCGCTTCTCCTCGATTCTCCTGTGTCTTCCTTCTAATGGACTCCGCCGCCCCCTCCTCAGGACCTCTCTGGACAGCGATTCTGTCTGCAATCGATCAGCTGGTCGGTCTGGAGCTTCTGCCTGTCAGCGTCTAGTCTCGTTCCTGTGTGAACGCCTGCTCTCTTTCAGCATCTCCTTCTAACTAATTAGCTAATTCTATATCTATTATACCCTTCTACGCCCATGTACCTCCCCTTAATGTTGCCAAAATATGGGACCACTATTTCTGATTGGACAGGGACAGGGGTTGATCCTCACACCATATGATTTTAGTTCGAATTCTGCAGACCATTGTTTTAAAATACCGCCCATCAAATTTAATACATTGGCTTCATTTCCCACCCGTCTCACGACAAAGTTTATTCATTCTTCATATACATAGTAGCAAATTTGGCAAGAATACATGAATATATCAATATCGGCCATTAGGTCGCGGCCTTGGACGACGTCCAGGTTGACTTCATCTTTATTCTTTGGCAGCCAAGCAGGACACATGCGCAGAATCATTGTCTCTCGAGTTTCAGTTCACCAACCCCAGGCCCAAGTTTACGAACTAATAAAAGTCAAAGAAGAAAATATTAAGATCACAAATAAAATGTTTCACTGTATACCCACTCTTTCTACTCTATCCCCATTTACTTATAAATTCTATCCCGCATTAGTAGCGTTAAGAAAACGACAATTTAATAATAACACAAGAGCAAGCTGAAGCATGTGAAAATATCAAGCAGCCATTTTAATGCACACTGCACAGAAGCAGGAGTTTCCCACCAAGCAAAGAAAGACGTCACAACACGTGATATGGTTGAAACATGCGCAGTAAAGTTCCCGCGCTTTAACGGCCATTTTAGGAAAAGACAAGCGTTACTTGTTAGTTAGAACACATAGGCAAGCTTCCTTGCTATTCATGTAGTGTATGCAAAGTTAATATAAACAATATAAGATTAATAAATTAATACTGTGAGGAGATTGCATTTGAGCAAGTCTCATTTATGAGTCTTTGCTCCATCAATCCCCTCTCTGATGGCGTTTAAGAGCCATCAAATACTACCCTCAATCAGATGCCAACTTCTAGCAAATAGTTTCATTCTCATTTTTACACTTTCTATTTTTCACATCCCCTTTCAATTTCTTGTATAATTCACTTCTCAATTCTTCAAGTTCAATTTCGTCAAACTTTCTCTTCTTTCCCTTTCCTGTCACATTATATGATTCATTCTTTCTACAACATTTGCACCATATTATTATCGTCAGTACTATTATTGCTATCCCTGCTAAGGGTACTAATATTTGACCTACAAGTCCTTTCCCTACATTAGCAAACCAGGTACCAATTGACGCAATACTACTTGTCAATCTTTCCCATACACTATCAACTTCCAGTGGTTTTAATTCTTTCTCAAGTTTCGTTATATTCTGTATATATGTTCCAATTTCTGCACTTTTATCAGGTATGTAAGTGCAACAGTGTTTCGTCTTCAATAATTTACAGACTCCGCCCTCTTTTGCCAATATAATATCAAGAGCAAGTCGATTTTGCATAACCATAGATCTAATCGCAACCATCTCCGCAATAATCATTAGAAATCATCCAGCAGTATCCGTTGATAAACGATCAACCACTGTAGACAATTTACATATTTTCCTTTAGTTCAGAATTATTCCCACTGAAGGTATCAATGCACCAAATATATCACCTACAATTTCAGAAAAACTAGCTCTTTTACTACGTGTTAATTCGCCATTATTTTCATTGTTCCCAGTGTTTCTTTTTACGTGGTATATTTTTGGAAATACTATTCCAAAATAACAACTTCCATACCACAGTGCAGGAAGCCTAAAGTAAGCCTTATTCCCACACACATAATATATTCCAGGAAAAACTGAATCTGTTCCTCCTTTGATTCCCCAACCTCCAAGAATTAAGAAATTGTGTTCACATTCACTGGTACCGATGAAAATATTGTTATAATCAGTCTTTAATCTATGTAGACAAATTTTCCCTGTCTTTACAAAATCCAGAGCCATAGCAGCTTGAGCCTTGCCAGGTGTGTAACTCCCTTCTTTCTCAGCCCAAGGTGGCAAATGAGCCTTATGCTCAGAAGCTTTCTTTTGAAAATCTTGTCTTCTATCTTCCACTAAGTTCAAAAATATCTTTTCTTCTTCATGTAAAGAACATGTTAGATTGTGTCTATGTGCATGTGTTATATCTATTGATTTCATTGTTAAGAAAAATTCTCCCATAAACTGTGCGTCTTGACTACTAAGCACTGGGTTCATACTCTTTCGAATCGGAAACTCAGAAAATATCACATCTATGTTTGAATAATAATATTGAAGTCTCCCTGTTCTATAAAATAAACTAGATAAAACACTACATGATATGCCATATGTTAATGGTAGGTGGTGATGTTAACCCTTCTGCTACTGATTCAGGTAACTTCATACAGACATAACAATTACTAACTTCCATGGTGTCTACATATTGAAATAATAACTTTGTAAAAACATTTAGACTAGTGTCGTTATCAGTTATTTCATGATGAAATTCTGGTTCATTTTCTGCCATTAGTTCTACTCTATTACCCTTCAAGTGTGCTGTCCTTCCCTTAGTTTCGTTATTAATCTTTTTATCCATTATCATAAGGTAAGGAACTTCTACGATCAGGACTAACCATACTATAAGCACCATTACTAGACTACATATGCATATTGCACAGCATCTTTTACAACATCTCTGTTTTGGTCTCCCAGCAACTCTATCATCAGGCATTTCGACAAGGAAGATTGCTCTTCTTATCTGTTTTCGCTTTTCTTTATTATTATTTCACTTAGTCAAGGTGGTCTTGTTTCTTTCTCATATGTCAGTTCTGTACTTGTTCCTTCGTCACCACTTTCACTTGACTCTGAACTTTCGTAATCTTCAAGAATGATGTAAGTCCAGTCAGGACCCTTGAATTTGTTGTTCACAAGTTTCAGTCTTTTACTTCTTCTTTTCTCAGTTTTATTTTCTTGTTCGGTTTGGCTTGTTACTTCATTTACTTGATCTGGATCTTCACTTCTGGTTATTATGTGGTATTTTATTCTTTTAATGACACTGGGCCAATGATCACCTTTTCTTGCTTTCTTTGTTTGCACTGTTTCTTTATTCTTGTCTTCAGCAATCTTTTTATTTTCACTGTTTAACACTATTTCGTTTTCTGCAATTACTGTTTTTCTTACTTGCTCTTTTTCAGGCCTTATTGGTTTTTCTTCCGCAGCTCCTCCGTGAGTTTCCAATAATTGACCTTGTTCTTTGTTTATTTCTTCATGTTCATGTTTCTCGAGATCCTTTTCTTCTGTGTACTTTTCTGGATCTAACTGGTTCTGATCAGGGCTTATTGCACTTTGTACTTCTGCAGCCTGACCGGATTCTTCTAAACCTGTCTGTCCCTGCTCAAAATTTGTTGATTCTTCATTAATTTGAGCCCAGTTTCCTCTCCCTATCTGGTCCTGCTCAGGTTCCTTTATTGTATCTTCTTCTTTTCCCTGAGCTGCTTCTTCTTCACCTATCTGATCTTCTTCAATTTCTTCCAATCTTGTTTGACTTCTCGTTCTGTGGTAAACTTCAGGAATTTCTACCACTGGTATCCAGTCCTGACTTGTGCTCGGTTGTTCTTCTGCAGCTTCTCTTGAATCTCGAGCCTGAGATTCTTCAGCTGGGCAACCTTCAGCTTCCTCAGTGATTGATGCTGACTGAGGATTTTCTTCTTCAGGGTCTGGTACTCTTTTGGTGTGGCTTACATGAATCCAATTAGGGAATCCTGCACACTTCACTGCTGTATTGGTAGTCAGTATGACTTGACAAGGTTTTCCCCATCTAGGTGATAGACACGTCTCTCTGGTGTGATTCTTCACTACCACCCAATCACCAGGATTCAGATCATGTTCTTGTTCAGGCTGCCTCGAAACTGCGTCTTCTCCAACCTGATGAGAGACAGAACGCACTAGGTCAGCCAATCCTTTGCAATAATCCAGAACCATATCATCAGATATATTCAGTAGTTTGTTTATGGGAACATGTGCTTGTCTCATTGCTCTTCCCATCATTATCTCGTGTGGGCTCAATCCCGTATTTCTATCGGGAATGCTTCTGAGTCCCATTAAAACAAGTGGCAATGCATCTGGCCACTCCAAGGATGTTGATGCACACATTTTTCCCAGTCTGGATTTTATAGTACCATTCAATTGTTCAACCACTCCAGAAGCCTCTGGACGATATGCACAGTGCAATTTCTGTTCAATTTGGAATGCTTCGCAGATTATTTGGATCACTTCACTGTTAAAATGTTTTCCTCTATCTGATTCCAAAGTTACTGGGAAACCAAACCTAGGAATGAGTTCTCGTAGTAACAGCTTTGCGACTGTAATGCTGTCACTCCTCCTGGTAGGGTAAGCCTCCACCCACTTTGAAAACAGACACACTATGACCAGTACATATTTCAACCCTCTGCATGGTGGTAACTGTATAAAGTCAAACTGTAGTCTTATAAATGGTCCTTCTGCTTTTCCAATTTTTCCAAACCCAATTATTGTTTTTCTTCCTGGATTATGCATTTGGCAAGTCAAACATCTCTGGCAAAGACTCTCTGCTACAGCCCTGAACTTGGGATTGTACCAGTTCTGTCTGAATAGCCTAATCATTGCATCTCTCCCTATGTGTGTGTCTCCATGATACATCCTGGCCATTTGAGAGAGCAGACAGTCAGGCATGACTGGTCTGCCATCAGCACAAATCCACACCTCGTCATCTCCTCTTTGGGAACAACCCACCTTGACCCATATTTTCTTCTCACTTTCATCAGCATCATCTTGCAATCTTCTAACATCATTCCATGTTTCAGGTGGCATATACAGCATAAGTTGGCAGCTGATTCCCATTCTTTCCACCCTTTTATTGACTGACAATCTATTTCTGGCACAATGTTGAGCCACAAGATCTGCATATCGGTTGCCGATTACCACCCAGTCATCTCCTGACTGGTGTGCGGCACACTTCACCACAGCCAATTCTTTTGGTGATTGTATTGCTTCCAGCAATTCCCTTACAAACTGTCCATTTTTAATGGGGGATCCTGAAGAAGTCATGAAATCCCTCTGCATCCATAGTTGGCCAAAATCATGCACAACCCCGTAACCATATTGGCTATCTGTAAATATAGTTACTTTTTGATTCCTCCCAATTTTGCAAGCTTTTATCAAAGCAATCAATTCAGCTACTTGTGCAGATTTTACTCCTGGTAAATAGGATGCTTCAACTATTCCAGTTAATTCACACACCGCATAGGCAGCAGTTAGTTTACCGTCTTCATGCCTTTGGCATGGACCATCAACAAATAGTTCCCTATCTGGTTTTCTAAGGGGCTGTTCCTCAATATCTGGACGTGGTTTCGTGCATAACTCCTTGACTTGTAAACAATCATATTCTTCTTCTTCGTCATCTTTAATTTCCTCATGATATGGGTCTGGTAGTAAGGTAGCGGGATTTACTATTGTGCACCTCACTATGGTCACATTTTCAGCACCCATTATTATTCTCTCATATTTAGTCAGCCTACTAGGAGTAAGAGGCTGAGTTCGAGTTCTTGTCAACAGAATCACAACCGCATGTGGAACATACACCTTTACAGGATGTCCCATCACAATTGACTCACTTTGTTCAATGCTCAAACAAGTAGCCGCTACTGCTTTTAAGCAGCCTGGCAACGCAGCTGCCACTGGATCCAATGTAGCAGAAAAATATGCTATAGGACGTCTGTCTAGGCCATGTCTTTGAGTTAAGACTGAAAGTGCACAATTTTCTCTCTCATGACAGAACAATGCAAAGCTTTTCTTATAGTCGGGCATGCCTAGGGCTGGTGCTGAACACAGAGCATTTATCAATTTTACAAAGGCTCCTACGCTCTCATCATCCCACTCAACTGGGTCCTTTGCCTTCTTTTTTGTCATTTGTATTAGGGGCTTCGCTAACAAGGAAAATCCTAGTATCCATTGTCGACAGTAACCTACTATTCCTAGGAACATTCTAACTTCTCTTTGTGTTACAGGCATTTGCATTTTCTTAATCAATTTTACTCTTTCCGAGGTTATTCTTCTTTTTCCCCTCTCAATTTGGTGTCCCAGATATTCAACTGCTGTTGTACAGAACTGCAATTTTTCTGGTGAGACTTTATGCCCTTCTTCAGCCAAATGATTTAATAGTGCTATGGAATCAACAACACAGTCCTCTCTGGTGTTCGATGCCACCAGTAAGTCGTCGATATATTGCACTAGGACTGAGCTTCCTGGCATCACTAGTTTTTCAAGGCACTTTTTCAATATCTGATTAAAGATAGAAGGACTTTCCGTGTACCCCTGAGGAACACGATTCCATACATAGACTTTGTTCTCAAATTTAAATGAAAAAAGATACTGGCTGTCTGGGTGCAATGGTATTGAAAAGAACGCTTGGCATAAATCAATCACTGTGAACCATCCTGCACTCCAAGGGATCTGGTATAGAATTACTGCAGGATTTGGCACTATAGGACAACATGGGTCTACAATTTTATTTATTTTCCGCAGGTCTTGAACAATCCTATATTTTCCGCTCGGTTTCTTTAAACCCATTATTGGTGAATTACATGGGCTACTCATTACTACTTTTAGTATGTTTTGTTCTACCATTCGATTGATTTCTTCAATGACTCCTATCTATACTTCTGCACTCATTTTGTACTGTCTAGTATTTGGGAAAATCGCACCTTCCTTTACGGTAATTTTAACTGGGTCTATTTTGGCCATAAGTCCTACTTCTTTTCCTGTGAAATCCCATACTATGGGGTTTACTGTAGTTTTTAATTCTTCGGGCAGCTCATCTTTTGTTATTAACGAAAACATTTCATCTACTTCTGTACCTTGTTTTGCAATCATAAACTTATATACATGATCTTCATCTGGAGTCTGGACTGCCACACCATCCGGTGTGCAGAAAATTGTGCAATTCATTTTACACAACAAATCTCTGCCCAATAAATTTACTGGACTAGAATCACACACTACAAATTGATGCATTTCTCTAAAATTTCCAATTTTAACTTCCATTGGTTCAGTAAGAGGTGTTCTAATCTTTCGATTAGCTACTCCCACTACTTGGATAGCTTCTCCAGAGAGAGGAAGGTCTGGAATGTCTGCTGTTCTCACAGTAGACCGGGTAGCACCAGTGTCCAAAAGAAAAGTAATATCATTACCTTTCACATTCCCTTCAACATATGGACCTGACTGATCTACCGGTAAGGATGCGCCAAGTACGCACTCCTTCTCCCCCTCTCCTAGGCACCGTCATGAACTATATTGACAGAAATCGTCCTGTAAAAGAAACTGTGATGTTACATAATCCTTCTTACCACTTTCTCCTTGATATCCGACGTCTGTACCGAGCTTTGCTCTGCTTACATTACCCTGAATAGGTGCAGGTGGCAACTGACTCTGAGGATTTACACCCTGCTGTGAGTCATTCTGCGTCTGTGGATTTAAATTTTGATTTGGGCCATTATTATTCCGAATCTTTTTACACTCATCCTTCCAATGCCCCAATTTTCCGCATCCATGACAAGGAAATTTCTTTTTAGCTTCTTCTCTACTCATTCGTCCTCTCACTTTTCCACCATTCCCAGTGTCGCCATTCGTTCCAGAATCCTTTCCTTGATTTTCACTCGGATTATCCAAATTAATTCCCTGTTTCTCGGCCATTTTCACCTGTGCCCACATTAGTTTTTCCTGCAATTTCTTGTGCCTATCCTCAATATCGTCTCCACAGTATTTTGCATATTTCAAAATTTCATCTATGGGTTTCCCCTGCCAACACAACATGTGTTGTTTAATCATCTGACAAATCTCTGGCTTCAGACCATAGACAAATCGATAAACAAACTGACTCATGTTCTTATCTCCAATGTCCTCAAATCCAATATACTGCTTAAATACCTGCAATAAACGCTCATAATAGGCGTGTACCGATTCACTGGCTTCTTGGGTGGTTCGGTCTATTTTTACCCAATCCGTTTCTTTCGGTGGTATTTTGCGTTTCAGGTAAGTTATCACCTGCTGATACTTTTTCATTACATCATTTGACGGGGCACCTGTCTTTGGATCTCTAGGATACTCTTCACTTGGCCAATCAACTGTAATTTTACAATCTGTCCACAAATCGGCAGGTACCACTATGTCAAACAAACCATCTAAATCCTTCAACAATACCTTTGACACCTTCACAAACCTCTCAACCTGCTTGTACCATTCAATTGGTTTTTCTCTTAACTTTGGAAAATCATTCGTAAATGACAAAATATCCTGTCTGCTCCATGGGACATGTACATATCCCCCTCCTGGAACTTCTCGCATCGGGTACATTTGATCTGCTTTCCCTGTTTCCTTCATTAAATATTCAGAGGCTGTTCTACTGGATCGTGCCTCTTCCTTTTTCTTTGCCCATCAAACTCTCCATTTATCTAGGTCTCCCCATTTTTGCAAGACTGTCATTAACTCCTTTACTTGTAACTTTCTTCCAGAGGCATTCATATTTTCTAAATCTTTGTCTGAAAAATCTGCTCTATAGGGTTTCTGTAACACTTTTGATCTCCCTATTTCAATTCCCATCTGCAGAGCTAAATCTGATAATTTTTCATGGAATATTTTTACATTTCTGGTGATACTTCTGCATACGAACAATAATTCTTCTTCATCGTAAGCATTTAGGCGATCTAACCCCACATTTCCTGCTATTATTTCTTCTAATTCAACTTTTAATTTATAAATATCCAAAATTTTTGGAGGTGTACACTGCTGATCTGATCCTTGTGCCCACCTTTCTAAATCTTCTGGACTAACTACAGTGACACTTTTTGCTCCCGATGAAGTTATTAAGTTTATATCTTTTGAGCACCCAGGTGAAGTTCTTCTGGGAGTACTATTGACAGAATCTCGAATTGGTAAATCCATTAATGATATCGTAGATTCACAATCACTAAAATGATCCTCAACCATTACTACTGCTTCAGGTTTAGGAACATTCACAGGAGTAGGCATAACTAACGGTGGAGGATAGTTTCCTTTGTCACTATATATTGGGACTACTGGACCAATTGTTACAGGTATGGTCAAAGAGTCAGGATGTACTTTTATCTGTGTTATTTTCTGTATTAATTCTGCTCTGGTCTTCTCTAGGGCTTCTTTTTCTCTATCGTGAAGTATCCTACTAGGTGGGAAATCATGCATTACCTGTGGTACTAATGGAGTTTTCAACGGGGGTGCACTTGGGGTGCATCCACCTGCCCCTTCCTGATATGGTGGGGGGTTCTTTAATATCTCTTCCATAAATTCACCTTCAGAATCTCCATTTCTCATTAAGTGTTTTGTCTTTTCTGTGCATTTCCTCCCTAACAGTTCTTCTGCTGTCACTATTGGATATAATCCTTCTGTAAGCATTGCCCTCCTCCACTGTTTCATCTGACCGTCCCTAGATTCATGTTGGGTTCTGGGGAAAAATCCTCGATAACCCCTATTACTCCTGGATCGGTCACGCTCAAATGCCTCAGTTTCCCATTCCTCTAAGGCTTCGTACTGAGTTAATCTAGGTCTGGGTTCTAAATCATTCATTCTCAATCTCAAATTTTGAAGAATTCTTCCATTGAAGGTGCCATTCTCGGGAAATGCTAATATCCCATCCTTTTTGGTATATTCTATCCAATTCTCTATCCATACACAAGTATGATAACCTCTCTCCATCATCATGAATGAAGCGGGCGTTTTAGCTGGTGGAATGATAATTCCTTCCCTAGTTTTGATTGGTTTATCCTTTTTAAAATAGTTCTTAATCTTTTGCAGAAAGGACATTTTTCTCTTCTCTCCGTACATCATGGGTAAAACTCGATGTATAAAATTATATTCTGCAAAGCCTAAATATCTCCTATCCGGTCGAGTTCCTGTTAAAGTTGGATCACGTTTTAACATGCAATCTCTATCCACTAAGATTTTAGCTTCTATGATATCAACCAATCAAGTGTCTGCTAACTTTTATTTCTGAACCAATCCTAGCGCGGCCTTTCTGTGACGTTAGTCTGTCAACCCCTCCTTTACAATCTGTGCTTCTCTGTCCCTTCGCTGATTTCAACCAATCCCAGCGCGGCACCTGTGACGTCAGTAATGCTCCTGACCCCTCCTTTACAAGAGTCGTTCCACACCCGCTGTTTCAACCAATCCCAGCGCGGCGTTTTGTGACGTCCGCTCCCTCTCCGGCAGCTGACCCTCCCTTTACAAATTCGTACGCAAAAACTTTATTTTCTCTACGACTTTAATTAAAATTCAGTAACAACATAAAACATTTGCTATCGTGCCAGTTTCTCTAAATTGAAAAAAGATAGTTTCTCTCACACTTAGTAAAACCTTTCCGTTTACTAAACATACACTACGAGTAAACCCTTCCGTTTACTCTTCACACAAGCTCCAGAAGTACCTGTTACTTCTTCAATGTTACCCTTTCTAGGTGATATAACATCAAATTTTTACCAGCATACTCCTTTGAATAGCACGTATAGAGTCCCTAACCAGTACTGATAGTCCTGCTTAACTTTTCAGTACTATTTCTGCCTGACAGATAACCTCACTGCAGTATGGCTTCCACTTACCATCCGCTATTCAATTTTCCCCGGGAATTCTGGACAACATAAAACAAACTTTGAATACACGGATGTTAGTTCATAAAAATAAAATTCTCATTACCCAATTAACAAAGTAAAACCATCCTCTGATAACCAGAAAACTGATCCAGCGCGATATTAGCAAACAGCATTCATACACTAGATACTCACTTGGGCCCATACATTCATACTATGCTAATACTTACGCTGGGGTGTCAGTTGTTACTCTTTATCAAAATCCCTGCTACCAATTACCTTCCGATTGAAGAGTAATGACTTACCAATGAATCCTTTGCTAATTGGGAAGTTTACAATGAGTGACATTCATTACCGTACATAATCCTGAAATAACCACTGAGTCAGAAAGTTTTAAATTGTTTATCTAAAGATTTAGCAGAGTAAAATACAGAACCACATGGTACTAAATCGCATATCAAGGATGAAGCATAGAATAATAATTATTGATTAATGACGGTCCCTCAGAAAGGAGAAGAGAGAGACAGCAGCGCAACTAAAGGTTGCATTTATATTTACCTAAGTGCGAGAACCAAACCCCTTGGCCAAGGAGTTGGAAAAAATAGGACCCAGGAAGGATGAAGAGCAAAGACCTCCTCCAGGTTCAGGACAGGACCGGTGACCTCTCTACCTACGACGCCTGTGTCGTTCCCCTCTCTGATACTCCACTTCTCCTCGATTCTCCCGAGTCTTCCTTCTAATAGACTCTGCCGCCCCCTCAGGACCTCTCTGGACAGCGATTCTGTCTGCAATCGATCAGCTGGTCGGTCTGGAGCTTCTGCCTGTCAGCGTCTAGTCTCGTTCCTGTGTGAACGCCTGCTCTCTTGCAGCATCTCCTTCTAACTAATTAGCTAATTCTATATCTATTATACCCTTCTACGCCCATGTACCTTCCCTTAATGTTGCCAAAATATGGGACCACTATTTCTGATTGGACAGGGACAGGGGGTTGATCCTCACACCACATGATTTTAGTTCGAATTCTGAAGACCATTGTTTTAAAATACCGCCCATCAAATTTAATACATTGGCTTTATTTCCCACCCGTCTCACGACAAAGTTTATTCATTCTTCATATACATAGTTGCAAATTTGGCAAGAATACATGAATATATCAATATCGGCCATTAGGCAGACCCCCCAGGATATTGCGGCATGGATTAGCAAATTTAGCGGCATAAATATGGAAATTTAGCGGCACAAATATTGAAATTTAGCTGCATTTTTGCGGCACTTTATTTTACTCATAATCATTCATTTTCAGACTTAAATCAATAGAAAATGTTTTAGCAGAGTATTCCACTTTAAAATAGGCATGTTTAAACTTCTGCCGCTCTACGGAAGCACAGCTCCAATCCTAACCTCGTTTGAGGGGGTCCTATTTCTCCCTGGGATGTTCTAGCACCCATGTACGCACCCCTGCTGGGGCACCGCTGCCTCCTGGACCCATGAGGCACGACACCTCTTCCTCAGGTGCCCTAGGGCACAGGATCGTAGTGGGTGGAGGTGCACTGCCACGGCTAATGTAAGGATGTTAAATATTGCTCTACGCCATGGCAGACATACTGAGGCCTATAGATGGGAAAACGTGTAATGTTTTGTTCACTGTTAGTTAATATCGTATTATTGTAATATGCTACAGGATGGATCTGTTCTAACCTTAAAAAGAGATGGAGCATGCTATGTATGTGCTTTTTGTAAGGTCAGTAATCTTTCGTACCAATAAAAAGATTATCAAAATAAAATAAAAAATATTGCTCTACGCAGATCAGTGGCATGGGGGTGGGTGTGAGCCCTTATACAGCCCCCACCTCAATGTGCGGAAAATCCAGGAATGAAAAATAGGGTTCTAACATGGAATCATCTGGTAACCTTACTTTAGATAGCTTATAGAACCTGCATTACACTGGCACAGTACTGCATAACCAGCCAGAGCTAAGTAAGCAACAATCCAGACAGACCTTACAGTTTTTTTTGTCTTACAGGTTTATATAACTCGATCTCGACCCGCAACGCTTTACATAAGCACCAGGTTTTTTTGCTGGTGTATCTTTAAGACACGGAGTGATTGGTCCAGAATCACAGGATGTCGCGCGATGCCGAGACTCGAACCTCGCATCCCAAATCCAAATTAGTCAGCTCAGGTCATTAAGCCACACACCCTCCCCTTTAATATGCATTAACCTGGGAGAGAGAGTTACCGCTTTTGAAAATGGCCCTGAAAAATCTATTAAAGATTGTGAGAGAGATACTGCCATCAATCAGGTCGTTACACTACTTCGAGCGTCCGCTTGCCCACCCCGAAGTCAAATTCTGCAGTGAAACCTCTATAAGCAGTCGGACGGGTCTGGGTGAGGAGTAGGGGATTGGGAGAGTAGCTGTGACAAGCGGTGGCAGTTCTTAAATTGCAACGCCTACCCGAGCAGCGGCCTGAAGTTCATGCAGTCCGTCCGAGGAGGCCTAACACATCTTTAGAGGAAAACGAAGCACTCCGAGGAACGGCGTTTCCAGGGGATGGTGGTCCAATACAGATGAACAACAAACACGTCTGATCTTGCACTGAGCGGTCACTACTGGTGCGGCGGCGCGGGGGGCTCAGAGGTTTTCAGAAACAAAGGAACATCAGATTAGAGGAACCATTCTGAGAAGGAAGGAAATGTCGAAAAGAGAAGGAGTGTTGGAAATGTTCGTGGTTCACCCTCTGCAAGGACGAGATGAAAACAGCCACCATTTTTTTTTATTGCAGCTGGGACACCTTTTTCGCGGCCGAAATAGTAAATATCGCGGCCATCGCGATTCTCATCTGATTTCGCGATTTTTTTCGTGAATCGCGAAATTGCGAAAAGTTGGAGGGTCTGATTAGGTCGCGGCCTTGGACGACGTCCAGGTTGACTTCATCTTTATTCTTTGGCAGCCAAGCAGGACACATGCGCAGAATCATTGTCTCTCGAGTTTCAGTTCACCAACCCCAGGCCCAAGTTTACGAACTAATAAAAGTCAAAGAAGAAAATATTAAGATCACAAATAAAATGTTTCACTGTATACCCACTCTTTCTACTCTATCCCCATTTACTTATAAATTCTATCCCGCATTAGTAGCGTTAAGAAAACGACAATTTAATAATAACACGAGCAAGCTGAAGCATGTGAAAATATCAAGCAGCCATTTTAATGCACACTGCGCAGAAGCAGGAGTTTCCCACCAAGCAAAGAAAGACGTCACAACACGTGATATGGTTGAAACATGCGCAGTAAAGTTCCCGCGCTTTAGCGGCCATTTTAGGAAAAGACAAGCGTTACTTGTTAGTTAGAACACATAGGCAAGCTTCCTTGCTATTCATGTAGTGTATGCAAAGTTAATATAAACAATATAAGATTAATAAATTAATACTGTGAGGAGATTGCATTCGAGCAAGTCTCATTTATGAGTCTTTGCTCCATCACTAGTACCACTGACTTCAGGCACTGCAACAGTAGTTCAGTCTAGAAGGTTAGAAGCCATGGATTATTTCATATTTCTCTGCCATTAACAACACACCTGTGCCTACCACTTCTTTCCTTTCGAATTTGACCTCATTATGTTTGATACCATAACATTTTAAGTATTTTTGTATTTTAAAAACCAAAGATAGTGATGAAAGTAAAAATATTAGTTTGCATCGTGAAAACAGCAGCTCGACAGTCCGCCTTTTACAAGACAAAGCAGCTCTTGGCTTCAGCAAGATCTAGGTGGACAGTGACAAGACACGATGACGTTATTCAATTAGTAAGCCAAGCTTGTGACAGAAATAATATTAGCTGGGCAGAAAAAACACACAGAAACAACATACAGACACGTGACGGCACACGTAGGGTCCGAATTGCCTCTCTAGGGTGTAAAAGGGCGTCCACGTTAGGATCAGGCAAACACAGCGGTAAAACAAAGCTGCGGCATGAAATGGAAACGAAGGGGTAAGAAAATATGTGACATCCAATGAGACGTATTGAGGCACATGCGCAGCATCAGACCTAGGATTTTAGGCGTCCGGCGCCTCGGTTACAGGGAGGGTGACTTCATTGAGCTTCGTCGTGATAATATGCGGAGCCTGCGGACTGAAGCCGCTCCTTCAAATGCAAAGACGTTTTTGTACCGTAACTTTTCTGAATAACGTTTTTAAAAGAAAAAACAAAGACACGTTTAGTGTTTGCATTATATGTTTCAAGCTATTCTTTGTTATAAAACGAACCCCGTTCCAAAAGACCACTACTGGGATATTGATTGAAGTCCTTTTTCGGTTTTACTGACGTTGTTTTGAAACCCAGTGATAGGACCGTAGTACATCTACACGATTGGACGAATTGTTTCTACTTCATATGAGCAACCAACAAATGCCTAGTTCGTTGAAAGCTCGTTTATTATTGGCTGACTGGTCACTCAAAGCAGGATGCAGTGGTGGTGACTAGAACAAAACAAGAGGCTTTAGAGCTAAATAATCCCCTGCACAGCAACAGCGACTAGCCAAAATTGTAAACGACGGCGAGCAGAATGAAAGCCAATGCCGTTTAAAATAAGCGCTCTTGGCACGTTGCCTGGCCCTAACGTGGCCGCTGGTTTTACGCATGTGCAGTGCATAGGGTGCTTCTCTTGAACCTTTGAGGGTGGGGGAATATGGCGGGTGAATGACGTCAGGCGGGGGTGGGAGGGTAGGGTAGCACTGGGAGCGGTGAAAGGGCCGCCGCTCAGTGTGTGTGCCCGGCCCATACCTCCGGCGCTCAGCGAACAAAGCGGGAAGAAGGAAGCGTAATAAGAGGGGGGGAGCGGAACCTCCGATACAGCAGTCCCTGCTCTCGGATATGGCAGCTCCAGGAGCGCTGCTGCTGTTTCTCTGTTGGGCGGCCAGTGCGGGAGGTAAGAGGTGCACTGCTTGTCTGAGAACGGGGTGGCTGACACGGAACCAGCACCCGGCCTCCACTTGCGTTATTCCTGTGCTTTTGGAATTGGTCTTAGAGGTAGTGGCGATATTAACAGTGGTGGTACGGCTGCTTGGGGTGGCTGGAGGGCGTTGCTCAGACTGTGCTGCTGCAGGTGTTCTGGGATTATTAGGAGCAGTAGTGGTGGTGGATGAGCATAGTTGTGGTGTTGGTGGCAGTTGTTTTGATGGTTCGGGCTGACAGTCGGGGTGTTTAAAACTGGTTGCAGTGTCAGTGCTGATGGTGGCACTCCTACTTGTGGTGATGAGGAAGTGGTGCTGCAGCAGCTAGCATATATTAATGGCGTTTCTTGGTATTGTCAGCGTTGATTTTTGTGACAGTGCTGTTGCCAGTGGAGCTTGCTCTAGTGCATGTGGTGCTGCGCTTTGGAGACGGCGGCAATCTTGGTGGTATAGTTGTGGCTACAAGTAGTGATGGGGAACTGTTGGTTTCGTTGCTGCAACTAAGTGTGGCTCGTGCGAGGTGGAACTGATGGTAGCATTACTGTTGCTTTTGACGGAGCTGGTACAAGCGAATAACTCTTTACCTTATTCCCGAGGTGATCTTCAGGTTACCATTGTGAAGAATGCTTCTTTGGTGAAAGGGTAGCAATGAGGGCCTGAAGCAGGTGTCAAAACATCTCTGCGTCGCCATTCCTGGAATTTGGAGAACCAGGTCTCTTGGAGAGGGCTGTCAGCGCCAGTTAATATATATATATATTTTTTTTTTTTACCAATAACGACAATTGTTGTTTAGTAAAGAAGATATGTATCTTGTAGGTTGTGCTGGCTTGTACAGAGCCAGCAAAATGGTTTGAAATGTGATCTTTGGTGACCTCTCCTTAATTTTTCCACTGTCATATGTAATAACCCCTGCCTTGGTGGGGTGTGAAGTGTTTTTATATTTCACAAACTGAACGGACTATATCTGTTTTCAATATTTTATTAGCACTTCCGTTATGATCTGATGGTTAAAGTAAGTCACGAATTATCCCCTTATGATGATAAACGAATAGTGAACAAGAATAAAATGGTATTTGCCTCTATGTAGCTTGTGGAAATGCCAGTGTGCATCTACCCTAGACACGTCTATGTGTCCAGCAAATGCAAAATTCTGAAATCTGTGCACGAATATGTGAGTTAGGCTTGGTAGCCCTTATACATTTTTATTTGGAAAAGACTATTGAAATTAACATTCTACCTTTTAATGTATTTAGCAGTAGTATGTCTTAATCTTTGTACCGGTCCAGCCAAGCCTGTCTCCGTGTGCACATAATGGCCTTCAGATTAGTGGTTGCCCAAACTAGAGATGAGGGGTGGAAGTCAAGCAGCGGACTGTTACATTTTTATCCGTGCAGCCCTTGTGTGGTAGCAGGGGATTGTATTGCGAAAATCTAGCCCAGAGATAAGAGTTTGCATTTGTCATCAATTTGGGGGATATTGTCTGTCTTAAAGAGAACCGGTTCATGGCATATACATGGAGAAATACCACTTGTTTTGTAAAATGGGACGTCTCGAGCTGGTTCAGCTCTGGGGCAAATATATTATTTCTTCCAGAGCTGGTGGTTCTCTTTTGATTTGACTACTGCAGGAATTAAGCTTCACTCGTATGGCGTTTTCCTCTTGCTGGTGTCTTTGGCGGAGGCATTGCAGTGGATAATGAGGTTTTCTGAGATCTTTATTTAACGCCTGCTGCCCTGCCCCACCCCTGTCGTCCGATAGCGGGTTCACAAGGGCGGATGTGTTTTTCTTTATGTTGCCGGCTTCTTCCCATGATGTCATTTCACATATCGATGAGACGTCTCCGCTCAATCCTCCCCCCACCTCGTGCTGTTCGTGTGATAACGCATACTCCAGTCACTGGCTGTTTGACTCGCTCCTCCCCCCCCCCCCGCCTTGTTTCCTTTCCCACTCCTACCTACTACGCTTACCTCCTAAACCTTTACCGTGGAAATAAAGTGGGCTCGTTTATCAGCGTATTTTTCATGTTTTAACTGTTTTATTTTAGGAGCCCTGTCCTTCTGCCACTTTGAAAATGTGTACATCCTAAGTAATACGTTTTCTGGAAACGGTTGTTTATCATGCCCCAGCGAACGGTACCTCACGCTACTCGCCTTGCATTTCCCCCAGCAGCAGCTGTGACTAGATAATAGCGGTAGAAAGCGACAGTGTTTAATCCGAGGAATGACGAATTTTCATGCCAGACCCTCGTGCTGTTTCAGAACTGTACATTTGAAAGAAGCGAGAAAAATAATAAACGGATGACGTTTCATGGGTTCGTGTTTTGTACTGTTATAACTAGAAATGCGACTTGTGATACATTTCGATAAATCAATGATTAAAGATTTTGTTTTCTTTATGCACGCTTTTGTGGTGTTTTGTTTAGTCGTTTTATGTAGTCCTCCTTAGTGTTATTCAAGCAACTGTGATTTTTTTGTGCCTCTTGGCGTGGTAGCATTGATAGAAAAAGAAACTTGTTTGGGGACGGAACGAGGGGTGCAAGTAAACATAGTATCACTAAACTGCAAATGTGCTCATTTGACGTGTTTTTGCTGAGGAGAACAATGTCTTGGATTACATTGTTAAAGCAGTAAGCCTGGTTGAGGCATTGAGTGTCACTGCATATCCATGAAAAGAGTGTATTTCTTGCCTTTGTGAGCTAAGCGCTGCCGGGGTACTGTGCACTGTTGTGAATTGAAGAGGGTCTTAGTACTATTATAATGAATGGGGGTGCACAGCTCAAAAATTCCACTAGGCCAAGATTAATAGAAAAGTAGCTTCTTTATTCCAAGATATTCTTAAAATCAACAAATATAGAAAGTCCAGCCTACGCGTTTCATTCCCTTTATAGGGAACTTCATCAGGGCGGAGAAATATATCATTTGTCGCTCTCATTCCTGGTGACTATTCAGTTTTCCCTCCAAATTTCTCCTTTGCTCTGTGCTAAGACCTGTATGTTAAACAGTGCACCCCAGCCACCATTTTGTGTTATCAAGCCAGTGAAACCAGCCCCCCCCACCTCCCCCTCCAGCAACAGGGATTTTCTACATCAGAGGGTGCTTCTGTGAGCTGTTTAAACTGTTTAATAGGGACTGTGCACTTCGTTTTTGGCCAGGAGAGGGAGTAAAGTTGTATTCAAACAGTATTGTTAGATTTCAAGTTTGTGAGGCCTTTACCTGCAGAAATCCAAAGTGTGGATTGAGCCTGTCTGTCTCCTAGGAGATTCTGGACAGGAGAAGCAGCTTCCAACTCCCTGGGCAGCAAACCTTGTCTGAGGTTGCTGGGACCTTATATAGTCTGCTAGTGGCTGCTACATGTATACACTGATTGGTGGTTGTATCTGATGTTTCTATTGGTTTGAGTTAGTGTCCTCATTGGTTGGGTATTTGAGGGTTCTGATTGGTTTCTGGATCTGTGATTCAATCAATGTAGGGTTGGGACTAGGGCTAGGGTTATGATTTCTATTGGAAGCAGGGACTAGGGCTTCCTGTTTTATTGGTTGTTGGGACAAAGGTGGAACTAGGACTAGGGTTAGGCCTTTAATTGGAAGTAGCGATTAGGGCTTCTGGTGTTATTGGTTGCTGGACTAGGTGTGGGACTGAGTAGGGTTAGGCTTTCTATTGGACATAGAGATCAGGGTTTTTTGAACTGATTGGATGCTTGGAGTAGGGCTAAGATTGGCTGTAAGGTCCTGATCTATTGGTTCTAGATTTTAGGGCTAGTGTTGTGATTGGATAGTATTAGGGCTAGGGTTCCCATTGGCTGACGGGGTCACCTGATTACTAGGGGTATCAAAGGCCAGGGTTAGGGCGTCTCAGCTAAGGGCAGAGAGGACAAGGGTGAGTGCCTGTTTGAGCCTGTTAAGGGCAGAGAGGACAAGGGTGAGTGCCTGTTTGAGCCTGTTAAGGGCAGAGAGGACAAGGGTGAGTGCCTGTTTGAGCCTGTTCGAGACGGGCCAGGGCCAGGAATGCTGCCCATCTTCCCATTAATTAATGTGTCTATTACTTTTCTCCTGAAAAAGCATATCTAATGCACTACCCTATTTCACATCCGCTACCTCTATCAATATTTTTAATCTGCATATACTTACCTCCTTTATGCATCTATATACTCTCAATGTACTTATGGATCTATATATTTATCACTTTCTTCTAATTTAGCATTTCCAATGCACTACCCTATTTCTCAGCCTATCTTCCCTCAATATATCTTCTAGCCCAACTTTTTGACTCATCTCAAACTTCTTTCTACTACTTTTTCCAATTCACTACCCTATCTCACCCTATACATCTATCATTATATCCTCTACACCCACTCTCTCATTTATCGCAAACGCCATACCACTACTATGTTCCCCAAAATAACCCTTTCTTGACTCTCTCCTACTCTACCCCTCCTTGTATCTTCTGACACCTCCTTTACTGTACCAATGCCCAAGACAAACCTTTCTAAACTCTTCCCTCTGACTCTTCCCCTCCAAAAACCCTTTTACTCATCAAAAAGCCTCCTCCTACTGCTATGACCTACAAAAAGAAATCCTTCACTCTTCTATCCCACAACTATCCTTTTCAATCAAAATAACAGACTAGCATGTTCACTTCACTAATTCCATATTCCACTATACTAATTCACCACTAATCCTTTATGGGTTCCAGAGTAGCGTGCTACTCGCCAACAAAGCGCTTCAACACCCACCAGGGGTAACAGGCGCTATATGAATGCAAACCTTTCTTTCCCTTCTATCCCTCCACTATCCTTCTCACTCCAAATAACTGACTAATATCCACCACTCAAATTACTTTCATATTTCACCATACTAATTCACCACTAATCCTTTATGGGTTTCCGGAGTAGCGTGCTACTCGCCCCCAAAAAAGCAATTCAACACCCCATCAGGGGTTAGAAGCGCTATATATATGCAAACCTTTTTTCCCTCTTCTATCCCTCCGCTATCCTTCTGAATCCAAATAACTGACTAACATATCCACCACTTAAAATTTACTTGCATGTTTCACTATACTAATTCAACACTAATCCTCTATGGGTCCCGGAGTAGCGTGCTACTCGCCGAAAAAGCGCTTCGACGCCTCGTCAGGGGTAGTAAGCGCTATACAAATGCAATTACAATACAATACAATTTGTAAAGGTACAAATTGCCAAAGTGCCAACAAATTTAATTGATAGCTACAGAACAGTTGGCTTCTCACAAAAGGCAGTGTTCCTATGTATCCTAAACAATTTCCAAAGATTCTCTTCTCAGCTGAACACGGAAGAGAGAGGAGGTTTCGGTCACGATACTGAGGAATCTTCGTATTTGCTTAGAGTGAATATGGGCCATAGTGCAATACACTTGACCTTATGAATCTTTGGAAATTGTTTAGGATACATAGTGGATATAGAGGTGCTATTAATTATATCTTTTCGTTGACTTCTCTCTGTGGGGCCTTTTAACTGTGTCATATCGATTGGTCGAGCAGAATTGCATGGGAGTTTTCCTTTTGGACTATTATTACAGATTACATATGCCCGTCGACTTGTTTTCGTTGGGCTTTTTTATCATATTTGGATTTGTCGCCCTGGTGATTGTTGGAATCTTTACAAACTGTTACAATCAGGCCTACATAGGAACACACTGCCTTTTGTGAGAAGCCAACTGTTCTGTAGCTATCAATTAAATTTGTTGGCACTTTGGCAATTTGTACCTTTACAAATGATATATTTCTCTGCCCTGATGAAGTTCCCTATAAGGGAATGAAACGTGTAGGCTGGACTTTCTATATTTGTTGATCTTAAGAATATCTTGGAATAAAGAAGCTACTTTTCTATTAATCTTGGCCTAGTGGAATTTTGAGCTGCGCACCCTATTCATTATAAAAGTTTCTGATCTGGAGCACAGTGACGTCATTCAACGGCTGGCGCAGGGGTAGATTGCACGGCGAACTTACTTATAGGAACTGGCACGAGGTGCGGCACAGGAGGTCCGCCGTTGTTGAATTTGGATAAAGGGCCATAGTACTGTACGATTAGCAACTCTGCTTTGTGCAGCGGTAAAAGGAGACTAAGAACAAAACAGTACTGGGGAAGGTGGGCTTTGCTCGATGGCATCTCAACACTATATTTTTTTTATCTTACACACGTGGCATTATCAGTTATGTAGCTAGTAGCAAAAGGGAAAACCATGGTACCCTTTATAATTTTGCAGAACGTGCAGGCCTGTTCGCATAAGTACCAAATATTGTGAATGCTTAGATCACCTTCTTTAAAGATGTTTTGCACAAACCGGATGATGGATGGATGGATGGATGAATGGGAGGATGTAGCCTAACGGCTAGAGCAGTTGATCTCAAATCTGGGGAACCGTGTTCGAGTCTCGGCAATGACGCTCAACGTCCTGTGATTATGGGCAAATCACTAAATCTCCCCGTGCCTAACAAAAATGAATGTGTTCTTGTGTAACGCAACTGATGCTCATGTAAAGCGCTCTGATACTTGATACCTTCGGGTCAAGTTTGTGCTATATAAAACTACGAAAAAAAAAAAAATAAAGGTTAGTCCAACCTGTTTGAAAATAGCCATTTTAGTGTGGCCCATAGGGTCCCCATTAACTTTTTGCCCAATTTATTAAAAATTGTATCCTTTCTTATAATAAAGCAAATGGATCCATGTATAGTGCTTCTAAAAAGTTTACACCCCATTAAAATGTTAACCTTTTGTTTCATTGTAGACTAGAATTAGCAGATGTTTTTTTTTTTTTTCTTTCATTTAGGCGTCTTGCCCTTTTTGTTTCCATTTGAGAAAAATATATAAGGTTTTAGAAAATCAATTAAATAAAAACCTGAAATAACTTGGGTGATATCCTTTGTTTTATAATGCCGATTTTCCTAGCTAGTGAAGGGAAGTTCTTATTTTATTAAACACCAGGCTTTCTTAATTGGGGCTCGATTCCAATGTCGTTAGGAAGGCCTCCAGACGGGTTCCGGAACGTGTAAATCCGATTCGGAGTCTGTTTCCGCCCGATTCGTCCCCTGTTCCGAACGACCAAGTACGATGCGAAGATCTCGTCCACGTCGACCGAAATAGTTTCTGAACCCGGACCTGTCCGTCTGACTCGTTCGTAGCCGAATCGTGCCGCGCAGTGGAGCCGGATTCCGAAGGAGCAAGTACGATGAATGTTTAGGACAGCCTTTACGATTCCTTTTGCCCGGATTGAAAAGGCTGCCGGAATCGGTCTTTGGGGGCCCAAAGCAGGCCCCACCTTCACCCACGGCCCTCAGATTTGTGCCCATGGGTCCCCCCTTTCAGACCATGCACAGTGTGGCAGGCACCAAGGGGTGCCCGCCACAGGGTGCACGATGATACCCAACCACCCCTTTTGTCAATGGGAGCCTGTGTATGCGTTCGGTACACATGCTCCCATTGAAGTCAATGGGAGTCCAACCGAATCGTATCCGGATGCATTCAAATGCATCGTACTTGTTCGGTCAGACTCCCCTGACACAAGTCCTATGGAAAGCATTCCGGACACGAGTCCTTCAGTTTGCTGTCTGCACGAGATCGGAATCAGGCCCTTAGTACTTTTATTATAGATGCCACGAATCACAAAAAAGTACACCTCCCAGCAAACCCTTGGTTACAATCTATACAGTAAAGAAAAGCCACTCTACCAATCAATGATGATATACAGCAGTCAACAGGAAGTAACAGCCTCTCTTTTCTTTGTGAAGTGCAATTAAACTCCATGTCTGAAAACTACCTTCAGAAGGAGAAACCCAAGAGAAACAATAGAAAAAATGTCTTTTGAATCCAGAGTATCCAGAAGCTTGCACGCTTGAGCTATGTGTGTCTTATTGAGAAGAAGCCTTAAGACGAACCAGGAGTTGTAGCAATTGAAGCTGAAAGAATTGAGAACATTTGTGGTATAAAAAATGTAATGCAGGTCTCAAATTCTACTTGCCTATGGCAAGTCAGATTTTCAGGGAGAGCTATTTTTATAGCCTACTGGCCCATCCTAGAGAGAGGTTGACCTAGCAAAGAACAGGTGTTGTGTTCATTTAGAGAGTGAATGAGCAATAAGGATGCATTTAAATGTTTTTATCTTGCTATATTTGCGGTGTGTTCAAAGACAGAGTTCACATGTGAGCTTATGCATTCTTCAAAATTGCTGCTTATTTTATCCTGGAGATTGGTGTGTACTTTTCTTTTTCTGACTGCAAAGTTAGAGGATTTTGTAAATTGACTGTCTGACAATTGTGCTGGTGTACAGGGCGTGAAGAAAAAAAACTGCCATCCTACAGCTTTTCATTTCAAACACGCACCATTTAAATGGCTTGTAAATGAAGTGTACAAATATTTCAAAATATATCAGCAGCTTAGAAAGCATGTTTTTGTGATTATTTGTAATTCTGATGAGTAATGTAAACAAAGATGTTCATAGGATCAGAACACTTTAATTGGTGATGTTTAAATGATAAATATTTGCTGAAACCCGATTTCCACTCATTATCGCTACATTGTTTGGTCAAGAAAAACTGCATATCAATGGAGAATTTTATGGCAGTTCAATAGAAAATGTTGTCTGTAAATGACAGTGTGGTAATACATCATGCTTTTCAAATATATTTATTAAAAGTGAGATTTTATTTTTTAAACTTGTACTGAGACACATTCCTTCACCTACCCTGATGATGATGCTGTTAGGAGTAGGGGTCATGCACACCCTCCCTATATGTGGGCTAGATTCTTATTATATATATGGAGCAAGGGGAAACAACCATTACAACACGATTGTGACCACGAAAAAATGCTGTTACAGCGCATGGCCATCACAATGCAAAGTTTTACCACGTATATGCCTTTACAACGAATTTCGTTGTAAAGTCATGAATAGTAAAGGGATATGCGTTACAAATGTAAGTATGGGTTTGCTTTTTAGGGTTTAGGGTGGGTAAGGGTTTTGGGTGGCAAGGGTAGTTTTACGGTGGGTATGGGTTTTTGTGTTGGCAAGGGTAATTTTAGGGTGGGTAGGAGTTTTGGGGTGACAAGCCTAATTTTAGGGTGGGTATGGGTTGTGGGATTTCAAGGTGTGTGTGTGTGTGTGTGTGTGTGTGTGTGTGTGTGTGTGTGTGTGTGTGTGGGTGTGTGGGTGTGTGGGTGTGTGGGTGTGTGTGTGTGTGGGTGTGTGTGTGTTTTTCAGGGATGTGAAATTCCTATAGCCCGACGCCCAGGACATATTGTTTGGGGTCAAGGGCAACAAGTTTTCATATGTATTTTGTCCTTGGGACAAGTAGGCCCAACCCCCTACAGCACAAACCCTTTGGCTGCCAGTTTGCAGTACCACATTATGGATCAGTGAAGTGCACTGTCTACATAATATTTTTGTCCACATGTTAATGCTGTTCAAACATGTATTCATGTTTCATAAATTTAATTCCTTTATTATTAGGGTGAGCGCTCTAAGTAAATGTTGTAAGCTCTGACTGCACTACTGACAGTGGTTCCGGTATAAAAATGTGTACACACGTTTTCAAAGTTTAGCAATATGCGGCTATGTATAATGCTCCCAGAATGCTATTTGATGCAAATATTTGCAGAAGCTTGAAAGCAAGATTGATGATTCTTTGCATTCAAAATAAAATGTTCATTAAAAAAATGAAAGCGGGAAAAAAACATTTCGCTAAACCACTGTAAAAATTTGGGTACCATTTCTTTGCAGCATCATTTAGTAACGTGTTGATGCATGCTAGTATTTCCCAAAAATATTCATAATGGAAAATCAGTGTAACCAGTTTCAATAAGATTATGGGAAACAAAAATAAACAAGCATTGGCAAAGCCAGCAGGTCTGAAATTGGTGGTCCGCTTTTTAGTTTTGTCAATGTGTGAGTTGTTTTGGCATGGTTTTTGTAAAACCTTATTGGTGAGGGAGCTGCCAGGCCCTCACCAGTATAACAAACATTGGCAAACGTGAAAGTTGTTTTTGGTATCAAAAAGCACACACTGCCCCAGTTACTGGCACTGAACAAAATTACTTAGTGTCCCGATATTCTCCCTGAGAAAGAGAGCAAAATACTGTCACAGAGAAGCCAGACGATAGAGAGAGAGAGAGAGCAGAATTTTAATAAACTCAAAAGGTCACGGTCAACGCCAGACCAAATTAGTGGCCCAATTATTAAAGAAAGTCTCAAAATGCACCCCATGGTATATGTTCTTGCATTAAGTGCAGCTATATGGCTTTCGTGAATTCCCAAGAATTTACAAGAAATAGTACTCCTAGAAAATATTTGTGAACTGCATTTTAGCATGAGCAAATTTGCATGTGTAGATTTGCTCTAGCGAAAATCTGAGTGTTTCCAAGTTCACTTTCCCTCCAACCACTTTTTTTCCCAACTCGGGAAGAAGGTTTACATCTGCCATTGTCAGGAGTAAATTGCCAACATTTCTCAGTATGGGAACAGATTAGAGATGAGTTGTTGAAAACCCTTAAAACATGCAAGTTAGTAGGTTTTCACAGACTCCAAAGGGCATTCTAACCCTGGAACTATTGCTTACCACTACCTTAAGCCCCAGTATGTAGAGCTGCGGAAACGTGGCAACTTAAGAGGATTGCAAGTATTCAAACACTAATATGGTATGAGCCCTGGCATAATCCAGAGAGGCTATATCAGAGCACTTATATAATGAGATTGCTGCCATAATTTGTCGCCCCACTACATGGCACCAAAGGGACAAGTGGATTTTGTTACAGGATAAGTAGATTTATGAAGCAACCTGTCCCATGGACAAGTAGATATCTTATTAAATTCCACACCCCTGGCTTTTATATATTTCCACACACATCATTTATATATAAAAAATATATACATTATATCTATCCATGCATGCCTTTACCTGTATTGGTGTAACAATATCACAAGCATATTTTACAGGGTTGGTTGGGTGGCAAGAAGAACGTTGTTACTCAAGAAAGCACACCTTGAATCCAGTTCTGAATTGAAATGTAACTATTTGGCCAACGCGCTAAGTTTGGCACAAACCAGCAGCATCATGTTATGCTGCAATGTTTCGAGGCTACAGTGATGGGGTTCTAGTCGGAAGATACGACTATGACAAGCTACAAAACTGACCTTAAGGGAAATCTGCTGCCCTCTGCAAAAAATCTGAAAATGGAATACAAGTCCAGTTTCAGAATGACCACAGAAAGTACACAGCCAAAGCAACACTGGATTGGCAACAGAAAAAACATATATAAATGTCCTTGGGTGGCCAAGCCGGGCCCTTTCTTTACCTAAAACAAATTGAAATTCGTGTCATGACTTGACAATTGTTGCTCTTACTTTTTCCAAATAAAGCTTGAACAGTCTTGCAACGAAGAATATTGAAAGCATGCTTTCACCAGGTATGAACTCTAGTGTTTAAAAATTATTCAATTTTTTTTTTTATAGAATATTTACGTTTTCACGATAACATATTTGTTCTCTCGAAGACTGTGATATGTAAATAGGGGTGAGGGGCAAACAATACTCAAATTAATGAAAACCCTGAGGCACTGGTAATACGAAATGTGAAAAGTTCAATGGTTGTAACTTTTATAGATAATATATGCTTTCTATTGGAGAGTGGCTGACAGTGAAAGCAGCAGTGGGTGTTTGCCATGTTTTTAGCTAGGGCAAAGTATGATATTTAACCACATCTCTTGCAGTCACCTTATAGGAATCTAGAAATTGTATCTTAGTGAAGAGGGATCTCTTTGCTTCCCGTTATTGAAGAGGAATATATAAGGTATATAAGGTACTCTTATGCAGCGAAAAGATCTGCTCCTGAGGAGGGGGTGGCTAAGGGACCTTGGCTTAACTTGCTTTTGAATGTCCACTTTGTATTGAATTGTGAGAAATATTTTAAAATAGGTCATGCTCTAGTTTTGTGATTATAATGATACGGTAAAGTTTGTTTATTCAATTTGGTGCCTCTGAACAAATTGTTTTTAAGTATGGTAAATTTTTTTAAACATTGTGATGACATTTTAAATTAGATTTATAGGATTGAGAGATGATTAGGATTTAAATATATAACGAGATGGCAGTTAATCTTTGATGTATTGGATAGGTAAGATAACTAGGCAATTCAGATTTTTGAATAGGAGTCATATTGCTGTGACAGTCTGAGCTAGAACTGCTTTCTTGGGTCTCTCCTACCAGACAGTAAAAGCTGTTTGCAAAAAGATCTATTGTCAGCTTACTGTGGGCTTAGAGCCCACACAGCTTACCACTGGTTGGATTAGTCACTCATTTGCTTGCTTTGTGGGCTTTCCTTCCTCTTCCTGTGTTTATTCCTCCCCTGGAACAGGGCCTCAGTATATTACTTCTGTCCTTCCAGTGCTTACGTTTTGGGCTCTACTTTTTTTTTCTTTTCCGTGAGAGAGAATGTTTTTCTCACGTACTTCAATTCTATCCCACCCCCTCAGCTCCACCCTCCCCAACCGGGGTATATACCTCTTGGTGTGCTCTCGTCCCATGTTGGTTTCTCCTTTTTTGCTTCTGCCGTTGTTGCTTGGACCCCCCCCCCCCACTTCCCCACTAGTGCCTTTTTTTATTTTGTTTCCTCTTTAACATGCTGCACAACATCAAGCCTGTTGTGTACAGCATTGCTAAAACCAACATTGCCAAAGCCAATGGGTTCCATAGACAAGAAAAATTGGCTTTACCATACAAGGCAACATTTTCAAACTCCGACCTGGGAGATTTTGGGGGTAAGTAATGTGACGAAGATTTTCCCCATTGGTTTATATTGAAGCAGAGGCAATTTTAGTCGGAAGACCCATTTAACTAAAGTCATTTTTGGCTTAAAAAAATCAGGAGTCTCCTGACTAAATCGGCATGTATGCTTTTGCCAGTGCTTATTTTTTCCTAAAGTGGCATCGTAACTTAAGTAGTATTTTGGTGCCTTTGCCATTTGTGCTGACCATGAATAGTAAGCCTTGTAGGGTCAAGCGCTTCACCTCCGCCTTCCTATGTAGCCGAACTGTATGGCATGCGTCCGCTCCACAGATTCATTGGGACTCGTGGTCTTAAATAAACAAGTAATTGGCTTAGTTTGCTTGAAGAGGTCGGGTTCCGCCTCCAAGACCTATGTGAATCAGCAGTGCCTTAATGCTGGTTTCAGTTGACTGCCTCCCCCTCACCCCCCCCCCCCCCTTGCCTCAGCATCCTTTGTACTACGAAGGAAGGTCAGAGAGAAAGATCAGATGTCGTTCAACATGGAGTCATGCCTTCTCTTGTTCCAGGCATGGCCGCAGGGCACATGAGCGCTGCCAACTTGTATTTGTTTATCCCACTCACTTTCAGCGCAGTTTACATGCATGAAATCCCTGCGTATTGTATGTCTCTGGCGTGCCCCCTTTTGTTCTTCGCTGGTGTATATAGTGTAAGGAGACATGTTACACCCCATAGAGGGATTGTGATTCTGGCCTTCTATCAAATGTGTATGAATTTCAGCACGCCGCGGCCTCATGTTGCATTATGTTACGCATTTTTAGTAGTGCGCGTTTACCCCTGAAACAGCTTTTGTAAAGTATTTTCAGAACGCCAAAGCCACTCTGAGTTGTAGAATATACTAAATGCATTTGTCTCCCCTCGTTCTGCTACAAGGCGCTGAGGCTCTTGCTTTACGAAAAAAACACATTTAGTCACTCGTTGGAATTTACACTTGACAGTGGATAGTGGAAACGTGTTCCCGGGCAAGGATAAACTGAAACCGAATGTGTCCTTACGTGTCCGATGTGCTGTTGGAGGTGGGAGGAGTCAAGCGTTGACGTGGAGGTCCTATGAAGCTTGTTACTGTGCCTTATATGTTCTTCCGTTCCGTGGGCTCGTCTACGCCTAAAGAATGATAGTTATTATATCGTTGTTTGGTTTCCCAAATGTTTCTACTAGTGGCTCTACCTAAATAAGAAATAGTTCCACTTCTAGCTTGCTTTTCATTCCAAAATTAATTTGTGCTAGACTTTTTTTAGGGCTGCTTTCTCTACGTAGTTAGGTGTCCACATAAAGTACAGGACCAGACAATATCTGACTTAGGCCGGGTTCGCCCAGTCATCTGAGATGTGTGTGTGTGTATTGATGTGTATGTATGTGTTTTTATTTTCGATTTTCGTCTCTTCCCATTTTTCTGAACAAACTAATTCCTCCTTCCATCCAGACGTGTCAGCTTGTTTTAGCGTCTGCAAGATGTCCTTGAGTATTCAGTGAGCTGTGGGTGAGCATCCTGTTTGGGTAACTCAAATGCATGGTGTTAGCCACTGCAGCTTCTTTGAGTGCCCTCATTGAAAAGCATAAAGTTCACCCAGTTGGACTATGCACGACATTTTTGGGTATGAACCAGTGTAATTTACCATTTTTGTTTTTTGCCTACAGATAGCTTTAGCTCTTTAGGGAGAACTTATGTTGCGATGGAGACACAAATCTCACAAACTCTTGGACAGCTCCTTTCAGCCATTGGCTATTATAGTTCAACTGGCTTCAGGCATTGGCTCCTATGAGGTTGTCCATCAGCCCATGGCATATAATGGATCCATATTACTTTATAATTAGTTAACAACACCCATACTGTCTTTAAAAAAAAAAAAAAATATATATATATATATAAATTTTACATTTAAAAAAAAACTTTTTTTTTTTTTTTTTGGGCGGGGGCTTCATACTTGTATTGATGTGCCATATTGCACCATCACCCAAATCTGGCCTTTTTTTACATTTTTTCTCTCCAATTCTAACATGACAGACATGTTGGAATTGTAAAATAAAACCAGCCAAAAGGCTGCGCTCCTCGTGATGAAATTCGTACTTGTACTTGTAATGAAATTCGTACTTGTAAAGCGCACTTATACCCCCAAAGAGGTGTCCTGGCGCTGTACGCATACCGCTGTGGAACCCTTCCTGGCTTTTCCCTGTGAAATGTCCACTCCTGGGCACCCCCAGGGTGAAGCCAGGCATCCCAGCGCTGTTGGGGCCGTTGTGGAGATTAAGCAAGCTATTGCCCAGAGTTGCAGAGTGGGACCCATGATTAGAATGGGCACCGAGGCGAGAATTATCAGGTCCGAGGAAATTGAGCCCAAGACCCGCTGAGGCGGGAATTGAACCCTGGTCCCGGCCAGATCTCTGCATCAGGGTCTGCCGCTCTAACCATTGAGCCACACTGAGTACTTGATGTACGCAAGCTCATGCATCACTACACTTGCAAGAGCATGGTGGCCATCTTCGAATCAAACCATTACAAAATGATCACGATGTATTTTATGTGTTACGACGCGTTTGTCATTGTATGTTGCCATACTCTTGGCTTATTTTGTCTTACTATTCTAATATGACATGGACCATGCTAGAACGGTAAAATGAAAAAAGTATAATGCATTGGCATTTGCTGTAGAAGGCAAAGACCTGTTGGCTTTTCCATTGCTTGTTCATTGTTGAAAGAATGTGCATTTTCTTGAACTCCTTATCAGGTTTTCAACATAATATATGAAGTTAGTGATGAATCTCTCCAGAATTTTTGTGCCTAGAGAGTAAGCCCTAATTGCAAGAGGCCTGTAATTTCCATTGCGGCCAGTAACTTCTTAGAGTGGTACAACTACCCCCAACTCCTAAGTTTCTGAAACGTTTAAATTGACTGTGGACCTGCAGCACCAAGGTTGTTATTGCATTGGTACATGTATGATACTTTTCCTAATGTTTGCAAATAAATTATGTTCTAAGATACCTATGAAAGGGTACTCTGACTTTGTGTCTCCAAGATATCTTGCTAGCGGAGATATCCTCACCTGCTTCAAAACCTGCCCTTTCTAACATGAAAGGCATAGAACAGAAATACTTGAAGGGCACCCCATCCCATTAAAAAAATAAACCAGGGTGGCTGTGAAATAGAGACTGGCTGCAGAAGGAAAGCTTTGCTTCATTTAGCCGAAAAGCGCATCAACGCCTCGTCAGGGGTAGTAAGTCCTATATAAGCACAATTACATTTTCCAGGCTGCATATTGCCTCTACTAGACAGAGGCTAATCCTTGTCTGCTCTGGTATTGCCGCTCTTCCCAGATAATGCAAAGGTGTTCCAAAGGGGTCAAAGATGAGTGCAAGGGGAAAATAGTCTGGAGATGCACAGATGCCTCCGCGGGAAAGTCACTGACCTATGATTCCGTCAGTGCAAATCCTGCGTTAACAAGTTTTAGAACCATATGAAATGCATGTGAATAGGGTGCTATTTTGTAATACTGCAAGTTTAATATTGTTTGGTTTGCTAAAAATGTAAAACAAAATACAGAGATTTACTTTAGGTCTGTGCTTAATTTGATCCGGTGGTAGCTGGTGTGAGCCAGAGGAACTCATTTTTGGGGACTGACACTTTTTTCCCCCTCATAATACGTAGTGCGGTAAAAACAAATGAAGCAGAAAGACTGAGAACCTGTCATAAAGGGAGAAAGCATAATGCTCCAAGTGTAAGATAAAGGGACTGGGAGTGTCTGGTGGTGGATTAAAGATATATGAGGTGGATTCAAGATGCCACAGCCTTAGTATTCAGCACACAGACCTTTAGTTGCACCAGCCGTGGGCTGCTGAGTAAAGCTTTGGGCACCGGGACTGATTGTACTAATTAAGCTGTGCTTTAGGGCAGTACGTTTTTATGATACAAGACTCCCATTAAGCCAGTATCCTGAAGATGGCCGGGTTGCCATCCACTCTCTGTCGCTTAAGATTTCAGAGCCAAGGATGCCACAGTGGTGCCTTGCACAGGGCAGTTTGTCGTGCACCCACAAAGGGTAGGACGACAGGACAAACCTATTTCAGCAGACTTTCAGAGTGTCCAAGAAACTGACATTTTTGGCATTAATAGAGGTCTTGTTTTGAAAAATTGTGATAAGCTTTTGAAGGGCTGCTCATAGTGACCTTAATTTCGCCTTAACATGCTTTATCAGTATAATGGTTGCTACTGGGTCTGACATAAGTGAGCATAGCATTCCTATTTTTAGGTTTCGCCTGCACAGCTTGCTTGCAAAATCTCTTGTATTAAAATATAAAATAAAAATCTTAAAAGAGGCTTGGAAACTGCCCATTACTTATCTTTTATGTACCATTGGTTGGCTCCCACGTCACATTACTTGCCATTGGCTGGCTCCCATGTGGCTCCCACATCACTCTTGTTTCCTTGCTGGTCAGCTCCTACTCTTTGCCTCTGTTGTCGTGCCATGGAGCCTGTACCAAGTACTGCTCCCGTTGGCCAGTGTCCTTCCACTGGGCCATCATTTATAGAGGTACTTTTTTAAAAATGTTTTTTTTTCTTTCAACTTTCTTCCAAGCACGCCATATGAGTGCATGTGTTTACAGCCCATCACTCCTCTCATCGTCGCTCACTGCTCATTATCAACCTCTATTGTCTTGCTGCCCACTCCCCCTGTTCATTATCCCGTCCTTGCTTGTCTGTTTTTTTTTTTTTTTGCGCTCTCCCATCCCCTGTTGATGCTTGCCCCATACCAACTAGCCCACCCACTCCTGTTTTTGCTTGCCTCGTCCTACCCATTGCTTTCTCCTCTCGTCGTTTGCCCCGCCCCTTTTCGCCTTCCGTTGTCTTGCTACCCCTCACTTTAGTTATCCTGTCCTTTCTTGCCCGTTTTTTGCCCTCCTCCCAACCCCCTAAACCCAGTCTAGGTAAATACTTTACACTAGGATTAGTTTGCGCTTCCATGCCATTTGATCACGCAAAAGGCATGTGTAGCGCAATCATCTTGCCCAACACCCTGCAGGTTTGCTAAGTCCCTGCTGGGACATACCACAGTGAATGTGGCTGAGGGGATGACTGTCTGCTTGAGGTCATATGCCACTGATTGTACTGACATACCCCAGCACTCTTGGTTTTTTGGAGTCGCTTGCCTTATCAAAATCTGTGGCATAAGATAGAGCAAGCATTGGCAAAGCCAATAGGTTTCACCTATGCAAAATCAATTTGTCTTTGTCAATGTTTGTTACATGTTGTACAGCAGTTTACCTGCTGTGCAACATGGCTTAAAGTAAAAAAAAAACAAAAAAAAAAACCCTATGACGCGGCCAGGTTTGACTGCATCATAGCATTATTATAAATTTAACTTTAAGCCATGTTTGGCAGCAGTTTAACTGCTGTGCATCATATAAACCTTTTTAGGTCTCGCCTGAGCCAGCGCATGCGCTGCTCTGCGAGACATTTAGTTAGTGGGTTTTGAAAGTGCTACCACAGGCTTTTTCTAGCCTCAAGCTTGCGTTCACGCGCGCAGCCGCCATCTGTCTTTCCTCAGTGACGGGTCATCAAGTGCATCGCGATCACTTTCACTTTCGCTGCTGCGTGGCCGTGCCAATGCTTGTCTTTCATGACAACAGCAAGCTTATGCTTATTACAGAGCACACACTTTTCGTCATTTCTGAATGCACCGCTTTCACTTCAAATTTAAGAAGCGGCATAGCAGTGCCTATTTATTTTTTGTTCCACAGCGACGCTTGCAATTGAAATGTAAGGAGTGGCAGAGGTGAGCACCGTGCTTTAACACATAGCATGCCATCGCTCCTTTATTTATGAACGGCCCGCTTTCACTTTAAGCCGCCTTTAATTGTGTACGAACGGCACTGCTTTCCTCCACAAACCACAACTGCATATTTTCATTTCTTTATTTCAGACTGGCAATCCAATTTATTGCATTTCCGAACGCGCTCAGTCGACAGCTGGTTCTTCTGCCATCCCCCAATCACCCTCCTCCCGCTGTTCACTGTTGATCGAACTTGCTCTCCTGTCCCAGCCTCTCATCTCCCCACCCCTCCTCCATTCTCAACCACTTCTCTTGCCACTGTCTCCTGAGCGCTGCTCACTTGTCAAAGCAGCCAATCTGTGAGACTTGTAACCTTTAAAAAAAAGTAAGGTTTGACATTTCAACTATGCTTTCAGTTCATTTTCTTCTTCCGGTTTCACAAGTCCCTCGCACCCCACAGCCAATATGGTGGGCTCAGGACTTGGAGGGGCGTGGCGCAGTAACCCTGTCCCTCACGGTGTTAAGGGGGCAGCCATGTCTTTAAGACACCACTTTCAATAGGAAGACATCCACATGCCACCCCAACATCTTCTTTGATTTGTAGAGTAGTTGTCAGGATTCACAAACACCTCACATAAAGGGACTGGAGCTGGGCTGCTGCTGCCTTCCACAGCTACCGTAAGTGCATGACACCCTGATTTCAACGGACCCCGCAGCCCCAGTCTGCAGCCCCCACCACTGTGTGCATACAGTTTGCATCCTGGCAGTGCCGTATGCTGCCTCACACCGCTCACCCCATCAGCCCCTGTGTGATGCCCCCAGTATTGACACAGCCTCACACATCCAACACTGGAAAAATATAGGTACTAGTTCACAACCTTCAACCTCCAATTGTTTATGCCCCCTCAAAAAAAAACTTTAACAAGCATTGCAAGAACAAAAGAAAAATGAGAATTTTTTATTGTACATACATTTTTTAATATGGTCGTTCTGTTGGACATAATGCCTTCTTGGTCATATATAAGGTAACAAAAATGCTTCTGGCACTTTTTCATTACAACTTTTCAGCATGCTGCAAAGCAGCCACACTTCTCTACAGCACACCTTAAACACATTGGCAAAGTCAATAGCTCTGCCTAAACACTTATAAGGCCCCAAAGGCGAGACCTATTGGCTATGCCAATGCTTGTTTACAAAGCAAATAGATTTCACATAGGCGAAACCTTTTGGCTTTTCCAATGCTTGTTTGAAGTGCTGGCACTTAACCTGACAATGGACCATTTTGTGGGTCTGCTTATTTGCTTCTTTGACACATTATTACTTGCCTACAAGAGCATACATGAACCTGCAAACGTTTTTTTGACTTGAGTATTAATGAGCATTGGTTATTTAATTATTGTGCACTTATTCAAACGGCAATTTTTCAACTTTAATCAGTTCCTTTTGCACCCTCACTTTCAACTTGTAAATAGTATGAAGTAGAGGGGAGTGTAAAAAAAAAAAAAAAAAGTTGAGTTGTTGATTAAAAGATGTTATGGTTATTATTGGGCCTGGGCGGTGAACTCTGCTCCGTTCGTGGAGTTTGCGGAGTTTTCTGCACTCCGCGGAATGCAGAAAACTTCACTCCACTTCCCTGCTCGCGCTGGCAAACTGTAAGTTCGCGAGCTGCAGCTCGGGTAGAATTTCTACCCAAGCGGCAGAAAAACCAGCGCAAACAGCTGTTCGTACTGTACTCCACCACTTGCAGAGTTTTTTGTCACTTCACGGAGTTCTGCGTAGCAAAACTCTGCGAACTGCGCCCAGGCCTGGTCATTATGAAAATGTGGATGTGCGCTTCTTTGGCATGTCTTATTGCTGATTGAGGATGTTATGTTAATTAAATTTGTAGAGCGCGCTGCTACCCTAGGGTGTCCTGGCGCTATGCACTGCCTGCTAGAGAAGAGGCCAGAAGGTTCATTGATTAAAAAGCCAGGTCTTGAGCCCCTTCCTAAAAGAGAGATCTGTAGCGTTCCTCAGTTGGAAAGGAAGCTCATTCCAGGCTTTGGACGCGCTGTTAATAAAGCTTCTGCCTCCCCAGCCCGCTTTTTTAAAACCGCTAATTGTGACTTTCTTCGCCCCTGTCGATCGTAACACTCTCCTTGGAATGTACCACTGTATTTTACGTTGCAAGTAATCCGGGCCTTTGCCATTTGAGGGCTTTAAAAACAGTGCACAGCGCTTTGAAGCGTATTCTGTGTCTGACAGGGAGCCAGTGCAACTGTTTGATCTCTTCCTTTACAGAAACAAACTTTGAAGTCCCCGACAGCAGTCTGGCAGCCGCAGTCTGAACCATCTGAAGCTTATTAATATATTGTTTTTGAGCATTCAGGTAGAGTCCGTTGCAATAATCCAGCCGAGACATGAGTGCCGAGATTGTTTTGAGGCCATTATCGTTGAGAAAGAACTTAATCTTTTTTATGATCTTTAATACATAAAAACAGGCCGAGGTAACTGAACTTATTTGGTCACCTAGTGCCAGCTTATTGTCCATTAACACTCCCAGATTCCTAGCTTTCTCAGTAGGTATGGGGCATGAGCCCAGGTCAGCCGGCCACCAATCTGGGGTCCACACTAGCGGGTTCTTCCCAAATTTTATGACCTCAGTTTTATTAGAGTTAAGTTTTAAGCAGTTTGCAGACATCCATCCGGAGATAGCAGCCGTGCAGTCATGAAATCGAGCCCCTGTTTCCTTTTCAGTGCCCTCCCTTAGTGACAGCACTATTTTGGTGTTGTCAGCATAAGAGGTCAACTGGAAGCCAAATGACCTAATCACACCCGCTAGGGGAGCCACGTACACATTAAAAAGTGTCGGGCTGAGGCATGAGCCCTGTGGCACCCCACATGGAAGGGTGAAAGGTTTAGACTGGCAGTTGTCCATAGCCACAGTTTGTACTCTGTCAGAGAGAAATGACTGCAGAAGCTTCCAGGCAGACCCCTTTATCCCGGCCCCAGACAGACGGTCCATCAAAACTTTGTAATGAACCGTGTCAAAGGCCGCGGACAGGTCTAACAGGATCAATACAGCATTGCCTCCCCTGTCCAGGGCCTCCCGAATTTCCTCCGTGGATTTAATTAAGGCAAGCTCCGTACTGTGTTCTGCTCTAAAGCCATATTGGGATGGATCAAGAGTCTGGTTAGATTGAAGAAAGGCATTAAGTTGTATGTTCATGGCTTTTTCCAAGGCCTTGGCAGGAAGCGGGAGACGAGATATAGGCCTATAATTGTTGGGGTCACCTACATCAAGATTCTGGTTTTTTAGGAGGGGGAGAATGGAAACAACCTTCCAGGAGAGTTTTCTTAATTAGTTGTCTGTCGCTTGTATTTTTCCCTATGTACAGTTTTTATTAGCAAAAAGTTTAATGGTGCGACCTTACCTCTGGGTCTGCCTCAGTTTGTTAGGCCTGGAATACTTTTTTTTTTCTTGCCCATCACCAGTGGTTGTGTCTGTTAGGCCTGCAGCACTTTTTCCTTGCTTGCCCCTTATCTGTGGGTGTGGTTATGTTTAAGCCTCCAGTGCTTTTTAAAAAAAAATTCCTTGCTTGCCTCACGGAGGGAGGGATGGAGGCGGTGTGCTGATTCAATAAGTAGTCATTAGCTTATGATCCCTGTAAGAGTGTGACTGAGGTAGTGAATGGAGACCGTGGTGTTTATTGTCATGGGTCTCTTTTATCGTCCACTCCCCATTTGGCATATTCTCAGTTAGAGGCAAGGGATTAAGCAAGGCTCTCACTAACATTTTGATATGTAAACTAAGCAAGGAATAGTGTTAAAAGCTTGTCTGGTCATTAAATATATAGCCCTTTCGACTATGATCTAAAGAATGTAGTGGAAAGATGTAATAGATAATGGGGGAAAGGAGTTGGCCTAACGGCTAGGGCGGTCGACCTCGAATCTGGGGAACTGGGTTCGAGTCTCGGCGCTGAACATCCTGTGATTCTGGGCAAATCACTTTAATCTCCCTGTGCCTAACCTAAATGAATGTGTCCTCATGTAACGCAACTGATGCTATGTCAAGCGCTCTGATACCCGATACCTTCGGGTCAAGTTCGCGCTATATAAAACTCCGTAAAATAAAAAATAAATAAAAAAATAGATCACCTTGATCATTTGGAGTGCTCGAATTTTAAGTGTGTAATTTCAAATCCGTAAATGGGAACTAGTAGGTATATTTGTTTTATAACTTTAGCAGAAACTATTTTTGCAGGTTGTAAATTATCTGTTTTTTGGGACATTTGGAGGGCTGGAGTGTTGCCATAACTGATTGCCTTTGTCACTCAAGGTGTACTACCTGATATGACCGGTGACAAACACTTTCCTTTGTGTTCGCTTCTTTTTGTCATTTCCTGTTCCTTTGAAAATCTTTTTGCGAGTTTGGGGACTTTAGGCACATGTGTTATGGACATGACCACATCTCCTTCTCTGTCTTTTGTCATTTGTATACGAAGGACAAAGATCTGTTGAATTTTGGTACTGGGCTGGGTGGCATGAGGTTTTTGCTTGTTTGATACACTCGCATCGAAAGGGACATCTGCAGCATTGTACATTAAGTGGACAGGCTATCTCAAAAGTAGTTGTGCCTAAATCCAATAAATGTTGAGTTGTTTTCAGGGAAAACTGACTACTCTAGGCAGATGTGGCTGAAAAAATATGCCCTGCAAACTTGGTTGTGCCCGAACATCTATGTAAAGTTGTGTTTTTACTTTATCACGTAGGATTCAACCATGTATTCAGATGAATGACTTTTGCACAGGCGCTTGCATGTAGGACTGATGCAAGTGGGGCTATGTTGACTTAACTCCATGAAGCAGTTTATGAAGACTTGTTTCTAGAAATCAAGTGATTCCATATTAAACTGACGTTGGTTAAGCTGCAAAAGTTTCCAGTGAGAACTCAATGCAAGTTCAAATTTGCATGCTTTATATGTTATATGGTACAGTTCCCAACACCAGACTACTTAGCCAATAAATTTACTTTAGGGTAAGCCAGGAAACCAAGGAGCAAATTGCCCTCCAAGGTTTAAAAATTAAAAACTCTTATCAAATCCTTTTCTGGTATTGTGGTGGATTTTGGGAGCAATGTCCCCATAGCCCTAAGCCTTCTAGATACTTTCATATTGTGTCCACATATAACTGCACCCTATTACCTTTTAGGCACTATTGGGGTATAGTTCGTTTGTGAAACGGGCTATTTCTCTTATGGATTTCCTGATAGTAATTACATCATTGGAATAACACCTACATTGTAGAAATCCATGAACTCTGTCTGTTGCATCGAGCACATTTGTCTTGGTTGATCTCCGTATTCCTGACCACGTCCAAAATAATTCCGTGTGGATACAAGGTACTACATCAGTGCACTGACATTGGTGAAGGAAAATGTAAAACTAAAAGCACAACGCTAGGCAGATTACTTGGCTGTTTCATGAAAGTGGTTATGTTTGCTCATTTGCAGTGGCAGACTACTGTCCAGCTAGACCTGGCGCAGGGTTGATGTTCTACTGCTGTTATTGGACTCTAATGAGGAATTAGACTAGGAATGTATTTTTTTTTTTGTTTGCTTCCCTAACTTTTCCCCCTTGATTGCATTACTAATTTGATGGCCTGTATTGGTAAAACTGTAAGCATATGCTTTATAAAGCAGTATGTGCAGATTCCATTAAGAATTTGGTTGTGACTTCATTTTGTAAAGTTTGTTCAATTTTCTTCTATTTTATTTTCAGCTCCCAGCCTTTAGCCTTCACAAATGGAATTCAGTTCCTAGGACATATGTAATGGTTGAAGGAATAACTGGTATGCCAGACTAATCGAATGGTCTAAATCTGTAGTCTGTTCACTGTTCGTGCTAGTTTACAATATTTACAGTTCGTACTATGTTTTACAATTTTTTTCCTTTCGGGAGGGCTTGCGGGCCCAGTTTATCCGAGTATTGTTTTGGAAATTGACAGTCTAAAGCCTGGTTTAGGTTCTTCCCATGGCATGGAAATGGACAAACAAGACAAACAACCGCACCAGTTTGTTGGTTTACCCTAAAGAGCTATGGTTTGGTGGCTCAGTGTTGATGCTGCCATTGAGGCTGTTATAGGTGCTGTCAAGGGAGCGTTATTGGAACGGGATCAGCACGTCATAAAGAGACTGGCATTAAACCTTCCTAATAGGGTACTGCAGAACCACAGAAGCAAAACACCCAGGAAGGTAACATTGTTCTGTGGAACAGCCGCTAGCACGTGCCTCATAGTCACCAGGTTTGCTTGTTCTACCTGCTTTGCAGCTGTGTGAAGATCTCTGTAAATTTAAGACTTGCTACGCCCCCCGGGAGGGAGCATTTGGACCCAGGTTTTTTTAGCAGCGATGCAATGATACGGATACTCGCTGCACAAGAAGGCTTACAAAACCAATTTTTATTAATTCCATTTCCAGGAAAGAGGGTTTTGGATTGTAAGAAAGGACGTGGCCAAGTACTGCAGGAATTACCTGTACTTTGGAAAATGTCTTTGGCAAAATATTCTAAAAACTTAAAAATATGAGAACGTTATAGTGATGGAGGCACATCAACTCTGGCTCTACATGTGTTAATTAATCCCTCTGGAAAGTCTTTAATAAAACGTTTTGGGAAGCTGGAGCCTTACCACGAAAAGAAGAGGGGGGAGGGGGAGGGGGGAGGGGATGGTGTGTTTTTTTTTTTTTGCTCTTAATTACTTCCTGTGCTCTTAATTACTTGACCTCATGTGCGAGTGTTATGGCTACGCCAACTAACTATTCCTTCAGATAAAATCCGTCTCTCCTCTCAAACGGTCAGTCCACACTCCAAACCAAAGAGAGGAAGCAAGATTTTTTTTTTTATAGGAAGCAGTGCAAGGCCTCCAGACATCAGATATGAAGCGTTCAATCGTTTATTTTATTAGCCGTACTGTTGGGTCGGAAAAGCCCTTCGCATGGTAACAGATGTGTATACCACTGCCCCAACTGTAATGATGTGTGATTCCCATATGCTGATTTTTGTTGTCATGGGCAAACACGGGTCGAGTGTGCGTGCCATGATATAGGCCTGTCTCACGGATTGCAGTCTTTTGGGATCGGGAAGGGCACCCAAAGCGCTACCTTCATAGGGGTTTAAGGGTACTGCCTTTGCCAGGAGCAAAGCAGCACGAGCCCAATGGTGGCAGCATACTGTGCAGTGATCAGTAGAAGTAAACAAACCTCTTGAGAGCTACAGGCTCACTCACGTAAAGTTCCACTGCTGTGTGCTTAACTCACCCTCGGCCTAAATCCGGTTAGCAGGTTGTACTGTGCAGTGCATGTTATAAGCATGTGCTGGGTGTAAGTGTGCCCGTGAAAGGTATAGTACATGGAAGATACTGGGTTCCATTTTGGGAGACCTGGGACTGATTAGAGGAGCAGGAAAAGGTAGAGCAATCCCCCAGACAGATTTATGGATTGCTGCATTGCTGTTAACTGGGTGAGGCACACTGGAGGAAAGGAGAGCCAGACTCGTTGGTATACTTCAAAGGGTGCTCTTTGATTCAGAGAGAGGTCACTGAAAACGGCCCTGGGCACATCTCAGGAAGGAGATTGGGCTGATAAAGGAATCCTTAATAGTAGGGCTGAGAACCTGGGGTAACCTTTTGATACACACATCACTGTGGCTAACATCAAGGTGTGAACCTCTGGTCCCTCCCATGGCTTGTGTTGTGGGGCTATCCGATTTGGACTCACACCTGCTGTGTCAGACTGCTTTCTGGAGGTAGGGTGAGCATTGCAGAGGAGTGTGCACTTCAAAATGAAGCAGATCCCCAACATAAACTTTGAAGACTCAGACCCTAAATCACATTTGGTGTTTGGAAATTAACCATAAGAAGGGGAGCTCCAGGCCCCCCAAAATGGTCCCCCGTCAAGCAGGCAGATGGGCAATGTGAGGAGGGGAAAGCACTTCAAGACTTCTGCATGTGACTAAGGCCTGCCAGTCTCCTAGCTGGGTGAGGGGACATCACTCAAAGACATCGAGACCACCTGTACCTGGAGCACCAGTGTCTGCCTGCTTGCCAAGACCAGTGGGCTCTGAGGAAGAGATGGAAGGAGTGAGGTCCAGTCGGTGATCCTGGCGAGTGGATCCCTGTAGCGAGGTGTGAGGAGATGGCTGCTACGTCGATCGGGCGTCTCGGAGTGGAGAGCAGGTGTGATGATCCTGTATGCCAGGGAGGGCAACCAGAGGAAGACTAAGAGCACAAGCTGGTGGATCCCATCGTTGTGTGGAGAGGCCCCTGTGGTGATCTGTTCAGACTTGATCTCCAACTGAGCATCAGAACCAGGAACCGCCAACAATCCCTTCCTCATTTGAAGAAAAGACAAAAGGAAACTTACGGTTGCATCGTAGGAGCAATAAGGACACCGAACCGGAAGAGGGAAGTGGTACTCTAGTGGGGGTGGGGGGTTACTGGCATTGAACAGTATAGGTCTGACCTCCGGGGGCTCTGTGTATTGTTTGTGTATGCTGCATTTCTTTTTGTGTATGTACATAAATAGTTTTTTTGTCATAAAAGATAGTTTTTAACTGGATATTCATTTATTGCTGCGATTTAATGCATTTTGAGTTGTGACCCTGTGCTCACCCTCTCGACCCGCGCTACTACTGAGATTTAAGTGCTGATGGGGTACTTGACCCAGTTGTTCAAGATCCATAGTAGGTCGGGACCTGGGACATCAGGAGTAAAAGGCCTCAACCCTCATCTTTGGGCCCAGTAACTTCTGCATGCCCCTTGGCTCTCTGAATGGGTTCTGACACATGCATTAAGGCAGGCATACCCACGTAGGGAATTCAAGCAAAATTTGACCTCCACAGCATTTCGTCTCAGTAGGAATTTTCTCATGGTTGCAGATAATATAAACAAATGTATCTTTATTGCGATCAAAGACTAAAGTTATTTTAAAACGTACATCATCACGAATATCTTCAGTCGTAACCTACCCTCTGAATCCAGAAATAAAAAAGCGATCCGAATATCGTCTTGGAATAAAACCTGTCTAAGATTGTATGAATACAACTAGTTCCACTCTATGAACATCATTTGCAAGTATCTTGTAGTGCCTGGGGATAACAGCATAAAGACAAAGCTCGGCCATGCATATACATTCATTTTTTTCCATTTTGCCTTTAGTCACTTTTCTCAGTCACAGTGTATGTGTGAGAGGTTCTGTCTGCATTAGCTGGCGTGAGACCATGTCTTATTTTAGTAGGTCACACCAAGGGTTTCTTCTAAACATTGGTGTATAGGATTTATACAGAACTTTGCTATAAAGAAGTGGACTGCTGCACATGTTGGGCATTTACACTGGTTATTTCTGAAGATAAGTTAAGGGGCGAGCGGGGAAACATCAAAGATGGGGTTTTAAAAAGGACAGGGAAATGGTGCGTAAGTGAGGCTTATAGAGAGTATGGTTACTGATTTGTTTGCACTCTTTTTGTTTCTTGAATTAAAAATCCAACCTGAAACAGATATGTGCACTTGTAAGAAAGCATTAGCAAAGCCAATAGGTCTTGCCTTAGTAGTGCCATAGCTGACCCTTTGGCTTTGCCAATGTTTGTTGACTATGCCGAATAGCTTTGGTAAAAAGGAAAATAAGTGTGTTGCTGATGCATTGGCAAAAAAAGCCAAACTCCAGATTCAGCCAATAGGCGTGAACCACATGGTGTACTCTTCGAATGCCAGGGTGGACAAACTCAGTTGGCTGCTCTTGGAGGATCACAAATTGTGGTTACTCTCCTTGGTGGCACAGGGTGTCTTCCAACAAAGGGGAGAAAAGTGGGTGGATCTTTTCACCACCGTGGAATGCACAGTGTGAAATCTTCCACGCGCTGGGGTTTTCACAAAGCTCTCTCCACGATGCATTCCGGATAGAGTAGAGCGCAGGACTTGTGTACACTATTACGCCACTGCCTCTCCTGCCTCGCGTTCTGAAGAACATCGGGAATGATCGGGCCCAAGTTGTCCTGGTGGCTCTATTTTGGGCATGGAGAATGTGGTACTCACAACTTCTAGGCATGAGCATATGTGCTCTGATCAAGCTACCACTTCGGGAGGACCACATTAGGGCGTGGTCCTGCACCCAGATCTATTCAATCTGCACCTCCATGTGTAGAAATTGGGTAAAGGCAGTTGACTTAGTTTGATTTTCCTCCTGAAATTGTTGATGTCATCCTGGCTGTGAGGCATCCTTCTACAAAATCTGTTTACGCCAGGTGCTGGGACAAGTTTGTGACCTGGTATGGCACTTACAATACTGATCTGTGGCAAGCCAAGCTGTCGGATATCCTGTTTATCTCAGGCCCAGCAAGGACTTGCATTGGGCATTGTTAAAGGTTATTTGTCTGGACTTTTAACGTTTACGTGACAAGAAGGTTATTTGTCTGGCCTTTTAACGTTTACGGGACCAGCTGTCCCTGTTCAATCGCTTGTTTATCATTTATTTCCTCCAAAACCATTTGCGATTCCTCAGGGAGATCCTGATTTGGTCCTTGCTTTTCTCATGTGCACACCATTCAAACTAATGCATAGCTATCCACTACTTCACCTGCCTTTGAACACTGTGTTTCTGGTCTCAGTGAGTGATATTCAGGCTCTTTCGGCTTCTCCGCCTTTCACCTCCTTTTTTCCAGAGAAATTGGTTTGGAGGACCAACGTGACCTTTTTGCCAAAGATTGACTGCTTTTCATGTTGTGCAATCATTTACTCTCCCAAAGTTCTTTGCTCTGCCTCACTCCTCGAAAAAGGAGGAGAGACTCAATTGGCTAGACCCCAGAAGAGCTTTAAGCCTTTACATCAATCACACCAAAGATCATAGCATAGACGTTCAACTCTTTGTGGGGTTCTCTGGGGCGAAGAAAGGAAAGGCAGTGCAGAAAAGGACTCTGTCTAGGTGAATTGGGCTTTTCATCAAGATCTGCTAGTGCAGTGGCCAAGAATCCGCCTCCAGAGGCGTTGAGTACCCATTCCACCAGGGCCAAAGCTGCTGCCACTATGCTGGAGTACTTGCCCTTAACATCTGTTAGACTGTGATGCAGGCATCAGTCTACACATTCATAAAGCACTACTGTCTTGACCACCAGGTCAGACTGGAAGGGCACTTTGTCTGTTCAAGCCTGTAGGACTCATTGGTATGAACAATGTGGCAGACAGAGCACCTTGAGTGTGGTACTACTTTGGTTTCTGTTCTAAAGGTGATGAATCACTGGTTAGAACTATCCATCAGAAGAACAAGTTACTAAACCTTAGGTAACGTTCTTTCTGGTGGATAATCTGTCAAACTGCAGAGTTCTCGCTACCCTCCCACCTCACCGTTCTGTGGAATGGTCTCACTTTTTCCATCTAAAAAGGCCCCAATTTAGAAACCTGAACACTGCTACCTCCTATTATGGCTGTGCTGCACGTCCGAAGGTGAGGCAGTCAAGAAACAATTGACTTTGACACGCAGGGGTGGTGCTTATATGCGGCTCTATTGTCACATTCAGAGTGGAGTAAGGTCGTTGCGGAGCTGCATGGCCACCTATCAACTCGTGAGAGCATTGCTGTAACAATCTTTTAGATCCTGTCTGGTGCCTGGGAATATTTTAAAGGTGAGCAATCTGCGGTTAGAGTAGCCACCAAAAAAGTGTTACCAAAGGTAAGTAACTTGTTTGTTTCAACCACCATACCTTTGCCACTGCCACTATTCAGACACCTTCACCAATTGGTCTTTCACTGCAGTTACAAACGCATCAAAGGCCCAATATACTAATGCATTTTGTCGTTGCAAACCCTACAGTTTGTAAAAATTCAGTGTTTGTGTTCCGAAATGGTTATTTTGTTATGTACTAAACCGCTTTTGTCATTCAGAAAAGCCTTTCAAAGTCTCAAAAGGAATTTTGCAATGCACTCCTAATCACAGTTTTGAGGGGGGCATTTAATGGGCCGCCTCATTGCAATTCACCATCAGATGTATTAAAACCATTGTAAAGTTAATGACTCAAAGCAGGTGGAAATATATTTGTAACAGGGACACCGTGTACCTTCGACAGTTTGGCACTTGTCAGGTGGCCTAGAGTGGAGCAGGATTTTTATTTTGTTAAACAGCCACTGGTTACTGTAACTAACATGTATTGCTTTAAAGTTTCCCTTTGAGGATCCCGGACACGAGGATTGTGGTCTGCTGTTCTTTCGTGCCACCATTTCTGTGTTCGTAACCAAGCATAGGGGGGGTCCCAAATAGGTACCCTTCTCATTACTCTTTAGGCAGGTCATTCTGCGTACTGCGACCCCTGCAAAAGGAAATTTTGTCATTGGACCGTTTAGTACATAGTTCTCAGGCATCTTTACAGACTGATGACAAGAAGTCGGTGCGCAATTTGCACCCACTTGCGATTTATCCAATAGTACATTGGGCCTCATGCACTTTTAATTAAATGCATACACATTGCTTTCGTTTATGCCTTCTACCAACATGATGGCTAAATTATTTTTGCTTTACTGTTAGGCGTGGGTTAATTCTGGGAGCCATCACAGGATATTTGGGAGTGTTAAAACTTGTATTAGTTGCCGTCTTGTCATTTTTGCCCTCAACAAGAGATTTTTCCCAGTAGGTACTCCCTGTAAAAAGTTAATGAAATGTTTGAGCAATGTTTGATTTTTGGTTGACCTAGCTGGCTCATGGTTGCTAGCTTGAGCTCGGAGCATTCTAGACAGGGCAGTTTAATTCTGCTGCGATCCCATGATTAGGAGTTGGGGAGTTGGAACTTTCACTATGCTAATTAGAAGAATGGAATTATCCCTGTAGAGGAGAGAGGTTTCTTTTTTCCCCATCTTTTTTTCCTCTGCAATGTCTCTTAGCCTCTTCGATTTGTCTAGACTTTGACTTTTAAATCCTTCATTGATTAGCTTGCGCACATCAGTGTATTTTGAGTCCAGTATTTATGGCCAAGAGATGGACGTCGACTACTGAATAGGAGTTTACGTCAGTAATTCAATATTGGCATTCCCAACAGTTTGGTTTTTGAATGTGGGGACATTTTATTGAACTCGCTAGCAAAATAGGATACTGGTGTTCATGTAGTGCCTTGAATGTTAGTATTTTGTTTTGAGACTTTATTATTCTATACGGTACCATCCCTGTATGTACGTCACAGTGCTTAATCTTGAAAAATGTGCCCAAGACAAATAAAAACCATGTTGAAGGCAAATGTACAGTGATGCTTTAAAATGGCGCTTAAAATTGGCTTTTAGCTCCTTTTATACTTATCTCGTTTTGTTGGATTAGAAAACTGGCCGAAGAGAGGTGAAGATATTTATTTAGGATCATACCATAAAGTCAAATGAAGGCACCGGAAAAAAATAAAAACTGTCTACAGTTTTGTTGCTGAACTGCCGCTTCGAGGGAGCTAGATGCCCTACATGGAAAATAGATTTCCCAACATGTTAACTTCTTTAAAAGGTATGGCTTATTATAACGTGCTAACTGGCTTGTTTGGACAGAGAGACTGAAGATCTGACCAGATTTAACCACTTTCAAATATTTAGTGACCACTCCGCATCACTGCATGTTGCATAAATGTGTGGGAAGTTTCTCAAATCTGACTGTCTTAAGAGCCAGTAGGGCTGGGGAAGAGGAATTTACATGTGAATGGACGTATTCGTCCATAGGTGCCTTTTTACATATTTCCACGCGGTATCTGCCAAGAACGAGTGCCATTAAGCACATCGGTTTACTGGAGTTTTTTACTCCATTTTTTTAAACCGTTATCATCCTAAATCTTTATTCAGCTATACAGCCATAAAAGCACATAAAATCAACACAATATAAAAGATACATAAAATCATTTGATGCATGTTCAATAAAATAAAAAATAATAAAACGTGATTAAAGTACAGTGTGCACATTCCAAAACAGTAATCCATATACAAAGTTACTACCCCACCAAACCAAAAACAAACACCAAGCCCAAAAAGCAGGTGACTGTATAAAAAGTTAGTGTCTGTAGTAAATCTGGTCTAAAAACAGTACAATTTTACATAAATAAAAGCAAACCACAAGGATGACCTATCAACATGAAATCCTTTTTTGCCTGAGCCTTCACATGTATAGCAAAAATTGAGCAATAGCGAACACAATAGGCTGTCCGACTCTTCAGGATCCTTATTACGACTCTATAATCCCTTATTCCCAAGTTATGGTAAAAAGGGAGAATCCACTTCCTTCTGTACCCAAGGTAAACTGGACAGAAAAATGCAGAATGTTCAATGGTTTCAGTCACCTGGGTACAGAAGGGACAGAACCCATCAGACTCCTTAGGAGCACGCTGCCATTTTGCTGTAACAGAACAGAGTGGAAGGATCCCTAGCCGAATTTTCAAGTACAATGTCTTGGCTTGGGAAGGTTTTATCTCCTCTAAGAAGCCTTCTGTGTTGTATTCAGCTTTAAACTCGAAAAAGAAGGCTGAAAGTGGACCTATCCTAGAGTTCCCTAGAATCGATACATCTATGTGTTGCCAGTATAAACCCTTTAGCACTGCTGGTTACCGCTGTGGCTTCCACTGGCTTAGTCCATAGGCTCCCAGCACCCGATCTGATGGAGGCATTGCTTTATGAACCCTAGCCTTGTACGCCCCAGTTTGTTTAACATGATGTAAACATACAGCACCGTTCTTTTTCTTATGATTACAACATGAGAGAACATAGTTCATCTAGTTTACACCTTAGTGGGCCAGATGAAGCATCACGTCTCAAGTCAGGACTTCGCTAGAAACAAAAAAACAACTTAAGAAAAACAAAAGACGAGCTCTTTCCATCTGTTATTAATGGAACTTGAACAATAACTCCATCAGCAACAGAACTGCCCCAACTTTCTGCTGTTCAGACGATTGCTGAAAACGCGCTTTCTTAGACAATATTGTATCTTCACCAGATAGAATTCACCACACACAAGTCATCGAGCTTCATTGTAACTGTGGTTTTCCAGCCTTCCCTTACTCTCTAGCCAATTTCTAACTCTACAAACACCTATATCATACATACATCAGGACAACTGCAATTTGAGATTGCAACATTTTTTGCCTAATTATGGATATGTCGCAGTTGCAATATAATCCATCATCTGCTGCATAATCTGCACATTTTAATAAAGTTTAACAAAAGTTTATTTCTCGTTCAAAGGTATCGAAAGTTACTAATACACCAACATGTGTTGCTGCACATTGGAAGCCCTTTGCAAAAGGTTGATTGATCATATTTCTGTTGCTTATTGCTGTATTATGGTGTCCTACTGGTACTAATGAGGTACAGGCTTTGTCCACTGGTGTGAATGTGTAAAAATGACAAAGTAATGAGGTATTGCAACCACAAAATATGCTGTATTATGTTCCATAATTTGCCTTTTTTTGCCGCACAATTTAGTAAAACCTGCCACATATTTTGGTCCACACCTTCCCCATAATTCCAGTGGTCCACACATACATAAATGAAGGAGTTCAAGCTCTAACAATAAGCAGCTTCTGTTCTAAAATGAAGGGACTCTAGTTCTGTTAACGGTTATAAGTTTTAGTATCCCAATATAATTGTGTAAGTGCTTTTCTTTAACTGCACCCAATTACAGTAGATAAGGAAAATGAAGCAGTTTCCAGGAAAATACATAATATGCGGGGCCTGGGATAAAACCTATGTCTGACAGCAATCGCCAACTTAAGGCATGCGTACACACATCCTCCTAAGTAGTCGTTTTTGCCTGTAGAAAACAGGCCATCGACCTTTGAATGTAATTGAGCTGAGGCAGCTCCAGTCATATGTTGTTGTTTGACACGTGCCCCAGTCGACACGTTTGTATTGAAGGTATCTGGCTAAAAGAGGGATTGCTGGCGAAACACCAGAGTACATGTATAACTGGTTTACATATTTCCACGCTTCCATTCTGTAAAGGGCTATCTGTCTGTTTTACAGAGCAGCATGGGCTCTGTGGTAGAATTACTCTGTATATTCTCAAGGTCGCATGTTAAATTTCATTATCATGGGTCGCCAGGTCCATCAGTCGAGAAGTAGGAAAGGATGCTGACCTTGAGACTGAGACAGTTGTCAAGCATCTTGGGGGCCAAGCCATTCGATCAGATCATTAGTAGAATCCAGTGCCATGAGGGAGTGACCCATCTCGAGTATGTTGAGTGGACTATTTGAACTTGAGTGGAGGTATTAAAGGTGGCGACACCCGTGTGAGTGTCCAAGACTCTGAACTCCATGTTCTGGAGGAGGGGAGAACGTTCTAGGAAGGAATTGATGTAGGAGAGGGAACGGTTCTGGATAGTGTGGTTGATCACAAGTGCATATTAGTTTCTGCTGAATGCCAAGGCTGAGGTGAGGTGGGGACCTAAGAGATTCTGAGCCAACAACGAACCCTTCACGTACAGAATAATAATCCCCCACAAGCACTTCATATCTCCCACTAGACCTGATTACTAACTTTTGATGGCCAGAGTTGTTGGTAACTCTAGGCTTTCTTCCCTCCTTCAAATAGCTTTGCTTTTTCCTTGTCTCAATGAAATTCTTTGCCAAAAGTGACCGAGAAGAAACTGCCTGAAAAAGTACTGCTGTAGGCCTGCAGAACTGTACAGTTTACCCTTAAGATAACATTTTGCCTAGTATACTGGCACAAGTTATGCTTTGCGAAGTTTGATATTTGTACCCAATTTGATAGCTGCAGTAGTTGTATTTTGAAGCTATGTCAGCTGTGTGCATGTGGCATAGAGTAAAGTGAATACCCTACTTCTATTATTCCTTGTCAAACGTGTTAAGAGCACATCTTTTCACACCCGTCTTGTTCTGTTGTTTTCAAGTGACTAAGTGACTATGTTTATCTTGAAGCCTGCAGATAAAAGAAGGCTTGGAGAAACTCATTCCTCTTTTGCAAGCCTCCCTCTTTCTTTCCACTTGTTCAGCCATGTTCCTAGCGCCTGGGTGCCTATTTGCGAATGTTTGGGCTGATGTAATTTGGACCCAAGGTCTTCATGAAATGTACATAGATATACTTTACACTTGCTTAAAGACTAACAGAGCTCGAGTGGTGGCACGCAGCTGCACTTCCTGCTTCTCCCAGCGTGTTCTCTTCCAGTAATCTATTTAAGTAGCAAATACATGTTTAAACGAAGTCTTGGGCTCAGATTAACAAAAACAAAATGCTTTAAATAGACTCGAGACCCTCCCCGCACACATGAATTCCATAGAAACCTTGTAGTTGCCTCGGTTCTGTTTTAGGGTTAATAGCTGCCAGCTCGCTGTTTTATCCTTCAGTAACGTGGCTTTCCTAAGCTCGAAACTTTAAGGTACTGACTCAAACACGTAGCTGCAAGCCGAGCGCACGTATTTTGAGAACAATTTCGCCAAAAAATATTCTTTCTGCGAGCTTGGAAATCCTGTTGGGCAGTGACCCAGTGTGAAATGCAAGTCTGAGCATTTACTAACTTTGACTGCCAAAGATCAGACGGAGAACATTCTGAACGTGTGTAGTTTCTCACTTCTCACGTGTAGGTCCATTTTCGGTGCTTAGCACTGTGAGCTCCTGTTTACCTGGACACAGGGGTTTAATCACCAGCCGCACCAGGGGCAGAATAAGGTTATACAAAGGAAGTATTTGACCAATGGTGTAAATTCATGCTAAACATTGATTTAATAGGATGGGTAAATTGAGATAAAGAAGAAATGGGAGTGATTGAGGATAAAAATCAATAATACCTTCAGAAATTGATTCCAGACAGCAAAGCAAAACATAAACATTGATGGCCATATGAGTGATCAATCAGAAATGTATTGGAATTAAAATGCATTGCTATAAGTCGTGATTGTAGTGTGTAGGTTTGTCTTTTGGCAACACATGGGGCTCATTGAGTGACCTAATGGGTAGTGGGCATGTTCTGCTGCAGCATTAGTTTGGAATGAGCCCCTCGCTGGTCCATGACCACCCTTTTGAGCTGACTGACGTTTTTAGGTATGTTTTTTTTTTTTTTTTACATCCCACAATGCTGGAGGAGAACCCCCTCTGATGGCCCAGTTAATTACAAGTAATCTTCATTCTGCGGAGTCCAAATCATCCTCGTCCTGTTTCCTGACTGCATGCTCGTTTGGAACAAAAGTCTTGTTTTCCATCCCTCCAGTATGGCTGACTTCCTTGAACTATCATGCAATTAACATAAAAAGAAAGCCAGCCCTCCTTACTTCCTGTAACACAAAGCTATGCAGCATATTTGAACCCAAAACAGGTTGGGAAGGGAGAGATGGGAAACTGTGACGAGAAAGACCTGGACTCTGAGAAATGAAGATTAACAGTAAGGTGCCGTGCTATTACCTCCTCGGCTCTCTTCCTTCGTAGAGTGCTTACATCATGAACCAATACCAAAGCACTTCTATCTGCTTCATAAATGACATTGCATTGACTCATTTAACTTTGGTGCTGGATAATTTTACTAATATGTCAAAACAATGAAATTACAATGTAAGCAAGCATTACTAATTCATCACGGAACCCAAGATGGTAGTACTGAATACACACTAGGCCCCTCACCCCCACCGCACCCACCGGCAGGAACAAAAGATCCCCGATAAAGAGCCCCGGTCTGGGTGCCCGTCAGGTATTGCAGCGCCGACCAGACGAGGGGCAGGCTCATATGATGAAGCATGACACCTAGCTTGCTGGGTGTGTGAGAGCCCTAGTTCCGACAAGGGGAATTCCCCCCCCCCCTTCTTTGCATACACAACAGTGGTCTCAAGTGACTCACTCTACTGTATCTCTCCATCTCTATTCTGAATCACAGAGGAACTTCGTACTCTTGTTGTACACAGCCTTGTTGGGGCATGTACGTTGGACCTTGGTAAACTTGCCCCTCAGTCCCTTCTTTTGTTTGAAGTACTGAATACAAACAACACCCCCTTCCCCCCCCCCCCTTGTTCCAGTCTATAATTTTGCTGAATGTATGGAGGGCGGATCAGGTTTCTGCGTTGCAGATTTCCAACATAGATAAACCATTCATCGAGGTCTAGGAGACCACAATTACCCCTGCTGATCTCCCTTCGACTTACCCCAGCAATGTTTACCCTTATTTCATAAGCTGAAATGACTGGTTTTATCCTTCTACTGAGAATAGACCTTTAATCTCGGTCTTGCTACTCCAAATGTAACAAACAGAGCATCACATTTCCTAAATGACTGTTGTAGATGAATAAATTAGTAGAGCCCTTATAATATCAAAAATGTGTAAGTGTTCCTCTTCTGCTGAAGACGGTAAGATTAGAAACACGGGCCACATTACATCCTTGCTACGTTGAAATTTTGAGGCAACCTTGGGAACAAGTGTAAGAGGTGTGGCGCGGCGGCCAGGTTGCCTGACTCCGGACCACGGGGTTCACGGTTCGATCCCCGGCGCTGGCGGCAGGTTAGCCCAGCACCATGTGACTCTGGGCAATAGCTCGCTTAATCTTCCCGACGGCCCCCAGCGCCGGGACACCTCCAGAGGTAGCTGTGCGCTTTACAAATGCTGGTATTTCATTATTTCATTTCAACAGACTGAGGACTGCGGTGTAACACATCTACGTCTATCAAAATGTTTATAAAAGGCTTTGTACCAAATGGTGCACCCAATTCCTTCTAGCTATAGAAATAGCTACCAAAAATAATGCTTTGTAAATTCGAAATTTCAACTCCTTCCATATCTAGTGGCTCAACTGGTGGTTCTTGCAAACCCTACACAACTAAAGGCACTCTTTAACCATGTTTTAGCAACTCAACGTCTTACCCACATTTTCCAGCTCACCTCAAAAAATATTTGCACTAGAAGAGGCTATTCTGAGCTGCATTAGCTTTCCATGACGTCATGCAAATTTGTTGTGTGGCCGCGATCACAGAACCTGCCGCTGCAGGTGATGTGCTTGGGGTATCGAAGGATTTGTAGGGGAGAGAGAAAATACACCAGCTGGTCCATCACAGCAAGCGTTGGTGTCAATTCTGCTGTAGCTTTAATTAAAAAAACGTAGATGTAGGTCAGTTTTACCGCCAGATCTATCCTTTTATCTACAGGGTCAGATGGAGCAGCCTCTTCTGAAATTCTAGCGTCTTGAATGGCTAACGCTGCCATAAGAGTCCCCTGTTTCGACTGCTGGAAAATCATCTGAGAAATCCGGAATAGGAAATCTCTTAAACAGGAAGCTTGTGAAAGAATGATTGTCTAATTTGTAAGACTCGCTCTCAATGACTAGCTTGGATGCGCTAGTGTAGTGGTAGGATATCAGATTCATTTTATCTAGTACTGACATAAAAAAATCTTCACTTTCCTCCACAACTTGAAAATCAGGAAAGGCCAAGGTTTCCTTATGTGCTGCAGTATCTCCATGAAATCATTCCCTTGTTAAGGTCTGTCTTTTCTGTATTCTGCCCATCATGATCAGAGGGGTGCATTTTCTTGGGACGGGAAGGGTTCTCTCGTTTTAAATGCTGCAGCGACAGTCACTTCAATCATGTACTATGTATCTGCCACAGATGTGCCTAACTCGGGTGAGCCGGACCTCTCTGGGTAAGCATTATTACCCGTTTCAAAATGGCGCCTCTTGTCAGCACACTTCTTACGCGCCTCCATTTTCTATATTAACTCTGCCACAATCGCCTGCACATTGCGATGTTTAAATACGAGTGACTTCTTGCTTGATTGACGTTGCTAACAGTGCTTGCTACCTTTCGCAAAGCGCTGCCATCAGTCAGGCGGTGACACCCTTGTAAATGATTAATCCTAAAATAATTCTCTCCAGCGGAAGCTTTCACTTCAAACCGAGTGTGGCGTTCTCCACACTTGCTGTTCCAGAGTTGGTGTGCTAAAACAGAACCTCTGAACTGTTCTCTACCGCAGTGAGAGTGCCGACCCCCGCAGCCTCGCACCACCCAACACATTTCATACGGGTCCGCTAAAGCAGGACCACTTATGCTGTTGTCACTACAGCAAACTCTCTTGCAAAATATATATATGAAATCAATATTATTACTTACCTGTGCCTGGTGGCCATACTTGCACAGAAACAAAAGAACAGAAAGTGCGGTGGCCTCTTTATGTTAACCACTTGAAAGTTGAAGCAAGTTTGAAATATTGTAGCAATGGGAAACGTGTGTGTTTTTTGTGCTTTGTGCATTTTTTTTGTGTTGTGTGTGTTTGTTTTTTGTGTGTTTTTTTTGGTGTGTGGTTTGTGTTGTGTTTTTATTGTGGGGTGTGTGGTGGTTTTGTTGTTGTTTTTTTATTCCCCCCTTCGCTTGGTTACCGTTTTTGCCCACAGGAGTATTCACTTACGACATAAGTACTGTGGCAGGAATAGGGACGAGGAGGCAATGTGTGGACCACAGTCCATGGATCAGGAGGAGGAACCAGTGGCAAGTGGCCTCTGATCTAAATCCAGCTGTAACCGGTTCTGGTAGTCCGATGCTCCTACATGCGATAGTTCACATGCAACTGTCAAAACAATGTTGAACAAACAGATGCTTTAGAAAAACAGTGTTACATTTTTGGGCGCTTTATAGTGCATTCGTTCCTTTACATTTGCAATACTAACTCGTTCTTGTACGTTGCTTCATAATGTATATCTTGTTTAGTAACAGTAATATGTTATCCAACTCAGTCATGCTCATTTTATTGACGGAGGTGGAGTATGCCCTGCTGGAATTCGGACCACTATCTTTTAAATTATAATCTGTCAACCCTGCTGACCAATTTAGATATTGTTTCAACATTATAGTTACTGAATTGATTTATCGTAGTGTTGCACACAGTTGTACTCTGGGCACCTACGCATGCTTGTCTCTGAATTGTGGCAGATGTTCCAGGTACTCTAGCCCCTGCCTGGTGTTCAAATCGTTAATCCAGAGTTCCCAGCATCTACATTCGTCTGTTTGAGTCTAAACCTCTGACTCTCCTCAGGAGACCTGCTCGGCTTGGTGACCGGACATTCCAGGCCACGCAGCATTGGCTCCAAATGCTTATTGCTCTTGCACAAATTTGATCATTAATGTTTCCTTAGGGTCCTTAAGACGTACTTGTTTTGGTAAGTAGTTGCACTACCTCTTTTTTTTAATTCTAGCACCAAGATGCCTCTGGGTTTATGTTGCACCTAATGGTTTTCACTCGCTCAGCGTGTTTAACTCAGTGGATCGACTCGATTCAGCCATCTCTCACCTCAGTTACTCTGCGTGCTCCCGGAGGTACTTGAGCACTCCGACACCAGTGGTCCCTAATACATTAGCTACCCCCATTTTGTATGACTTCTGATTCTGTGGTGCCTTTGAATGTGGATGCAGTCATGGTGAGACACTGCTGCTGTCTAGTGGCTGTCATGCACCATGCAAATGTACTTGTGGTGATTGTTCCTCTAGAAGGGGGTTCAGATAATAGCGGGATGAGGGGTTCGCTCCCCACAATGACCCACAGCTCTTGGAACTCAGATTCCCCCTAAGGCAAGAACATTTCTCTTTTCTTGCATATTTTGTAAGTTAATCAACATACATATCCTACTTATAATAAACACTTGCACAGGAACGGTGCGGCCTAAATGTACCAATTTTCTGAGCTTGTAGGGTTCTCTGATATCAAACATGTAAAGGGAAAATGTGTTTTTAGAGCTAGCCGATCAGTGGAAAAAGGCTCCAAGCCGGCTCTATAACACTACAGAAGTATACTTCGAAGCAACTGCTGGGCGGTGGGCTAGGTTTGCCTCATTACAACTGTGGACATTTTGACTAAATGTTTATTTAAAACTTATTCGTGCGCCTGTCCCAACTGACTTTTAAAAAAAAAATTGTGCTTTATTGCTGCTTCTATTATTGTAATATGCAATCTTCGTATAATGTTCCCAGACGCATAGGACAGTATTGCCTAATAGCACGTGATAACATATCAGAGTAGTCTGTATGCGAGTTAACATATAAAACACAACTTAACCCTTGGTGTTCAACTTTCAATAATTTCTGACCTGTCTAACTATCTTTATATGTGGCAGTCGCGCCCTTTTAGAATATGCAGATGAACCTTAGACTTGCTATTCATGTTTATATCCACCCAACACAGCCGCTTTAACCCTTCCCATTTGCTGTTCATTTATCATCATTTCATCCTGTTTCTGGGTTTTATTGATGTTGCAGATAAGCCACCACCCATAACCCGGACTTCTCACATGTGTTTACTGTTCACCTTTGATAGCCGTGCCTGAAGATGGGTTTCATGTCATAGTGGACGTTCATCTGCTTTTAAAGTCCTAGCAAGTAGGATAGCATCCCAGTAGCTCATAGTACTGTTCTGTCTCTTTTGTTGAATTGTGATGGCTGCAACTTTATCCGTGGTCCATTTCGCACTTCCCGCAACCAATGCTTGATGTTGGGTGCTTTGGTTGCCTTCAAGTTCATGGCTGTGTTCTGCTTAGTAACGACCAGAGCCAGGTCAAACTTACATGTGGTCTTGGCATTTTTTGGTATGCTCAGTAGTCCTTGCAAACAGGTTGTGGCAGAACCCTGTAGGTGTTTTATCAGTTAGTTCATATAATCGAGGTCCTATTTAAGAAGTCTGACGTTGCCGCCATGCATGTGGGACAGGAATCGGATGCACCAAGAGCTTTAGCCAATGAGTTAGTATGCAATGTAATACCTCAGATATTGGTGGTTCATTCTGTTCCTCTCTGCGTGTCAGTCTTATCAGTATAGTTAGAGCATTGTATATTATTATATATTGACCTATCCCTAGTTCATCATCTCCTCAGATTTAATCATGTGAAGCTTACCATTTCCTTAAAAGGTCACCTACCCTCATGATCCTAACTTAACCCAGTTTGTGTTCATCATGTGTCCTAGCTACATCTTGAAACTGTGGTAGGCACTACAAAGTTAACGCAAGTGTGTACAGCTTTGTTCTGTCCAATTTCTTCATATACCTTCGCCAACAAAACTTGGCTGTCCGCAATGACCTAAGGTGTGGGATGTAGTAATGGGAAAGATTAAATTAAACGTCTAAAATGGTTGCTACCTCCATTGCATGCTGGGAGCTCCACTTTTTCAAAGTTCCATGCTCGAAGATGGCCATCTCATCAAACACAGACGTTGGGCAACCATATAGTATATAGTTCTCAACCCACCTTTGTTGACTGGTCTTGTGGCCTTTTAAACAACAGTTGCTTCCTGTTTCCACCTTACATTACATCCAGTAGTTGGGATTGAGTCTCTTTGGGGGAAAAAAGTCACTTCAAAGTCATGGATAGTACTACAAAGAAATAGAGTAGCCTAGGTAGTATGATCGATCACCTTGGTGAAGGAACCCTACCCATTGGTGATGATGGAAGTCGATCCCAAAAAGGGATCCTTTCTGATGTACCCAACTACTTTGTGTAGGTTACCACCCTGAAGATCATGATCCTCTTGGGATATCTTTAGCCCCCAATTATTCAAAAGTGTGAAATTCGAAGAGGGGTTTCAGTATCTGGCACACATTCCATGGAAGTCAGTGGTCTTAGAAGACAAAATCTATCCCAGTTTACATGAAGATACTAAATAGTACCAAACTGTCAGTAACATCATAACTGATGCCAGCCAGGTGTTAGAATCTCTCTCTTTCAAAAAAAAAAAAAAGCATTGTCTACACACAGGGAGACTATATGCGTCCTGTTACAGATGGAAACACACCAGATCTGTCCTGGTCTGTAGCAGGTAGGCAAGCTTCTTCATGTCTAATACAAAAAGAAGCAGTGATAAAGGACAATCTTACTTGGTGCAATTCTCGATTGACCATGTGTCTGAGAAGGTCAACGAGTCCGGACCCTTGCATAGAGCATCTGTATCCATAGCAGTGGTTGTCTCGTTATCCCCATTTTCTTCAACACCTCCATTGTATCGGGGAAGAGTAAGGTGTCAACTGCATTCTCTGTATTGAAGGAACCACTTAACATGGTTTCTTGCTCTGAGCCTGGTCCATAAAGTCATTTCTGAGGTCTTTACTGCCCTTTCCTTTACAAAACCAAGTTAAGGTATGTGACTGGAAAAACGAAGAGCTTCAGATTCCTTTCAACTTCAAACTTCCACCTCTGACGTGTTTTCCGCGACCGGTTAATTATTCGAAATTGCTTAAAATCTGCCCATACAGGATTTATTCCAAATGCATTACTGCTTAACTCCGAAACAACTTGCTTTGAATGACTAATAATAAAAAGACAGTACTAAAATCTGCACTTTTATCGGGCATTGTAGTATTATCAGTGCCTAGACCTGAGATAAATGTTAATTGTTACGCTACTCAGTAGTACACTTCATTTTATTTATTTATTTATTTATTTTTTTCTTTTCTTTCTTTCCTGCCTTGGTAGCATGAAATTCTAAGTCCCACTCAAATCAACAGTGGATGCATTAAGCCAGTGGAAGAAATGTGGTAACTGTTGTAACTCCTTGGCTGTTGCCATTTGTACTCTATTAACCTCTTGAGTTGTTGTGTTTTATGAAACACTGTGCTAGAAGGTGGTAAACCTTAAAATCTGCCTCCTGCACACTAGCGATTCTTTAGGAACTGCTGGAATTTATTTGTAGTTTATCATGATAGACCTGTTGAAATGGACTTCAATCCTTAAGCCTCGTGAACCATTCTTCAGTCTGTAGTCTCTTGCGCCTAATTCTATGGCCCTCCCTCAGCACATTTCTCTGTTATCAATGCTTTGGAGATTTTTTTGCGAAATTTGTATAGGAGTCACTCCGCATGAAGGACACGGACACTGTGCAAGGTCAAAGGCAAACATACAGAGAGGTAGCTGGTTGCTAAGAGTGAAAATGAACTGTTATTTCATTGTGATGTAGTGTTTTAACTCTTCAGGGTGGGAGAAGGGGGGGGGATTGCATAATTTGTGCCCACGTTTTTGGTGGGGAGACCGACATACATCATGGTTCATGATGCTCGGTCTGTAAACTGAGTACATTTTGGAAATTTGAAAAGCAACTAAAAGACAAATGATAGTTTACCTAGCTTTTGATCATCTTAAGTATCATCCTGGGCATATGGAATTCTACCATAACAGTATAATTTTTTTACACCTGCACATCCTAAGGTTTCTATCACTAGGTGTCGGATCTCCCTTGCCATCAATATGTAGCTGGGAGGCCATGTTGTCCTGCCTTGGTTTTTTGTGTTTTTTCTTTTTCCTGAACTTGCATAAAGAGTGTTTCTCTTTGTCCTCTTGGGACCACGAAATTTAAGTAGTTTGGGAGAGCGCCTATCTTTCCCTTGACTCTTCCGAGGGTTTGGATAATTATCATGTGAAAATGGTTTGAAATCCTGGCTGTGGCACTTGCCCATAAAAATAATACGAAAGTTGGCAAATTATGATTGATAAATGTTAAAAGCTAATGTAAGTAACAAAGATTCTCACACCACTCTGTTTCTGGACAATACGCTGGAAGCTGACTGGAGACGATAGCCATGTGGACTTCGGAAAAATGTCATCTGTGACTCCTTGATGCATTCTTATAGAGGACAAATGAATTTGTAGTGTTCTGTAATGCATGTCTACACTTTTTACTCTGGAATGTCATGACATCGGAGTGAAGAATGCTGACATTTGAAGGGAGGGGGGTGACGTTAGGAGGATACGGGAGAGAATCTAATGGACAGTCTTGTGCATGCCTTCATTGCAACTCTACTTGTAGAATAGTGAAAATTAAAGGCTCCTGGCACCATTTACCTTGTGTCCTTCACCCAGTTATCCTTGATACTATATGCTTCTTCATAAGACACTGGGGCACGGTCAGGGGGCTCTAATCTCCTACCTGGCCCCAATTCATCAAATAAGCCCCGAGTGACAGTCGTTATTCTGGCATCTGAATCCACCAGAAGCCTTACTACCTTATCTCCAACAGTGGTATCCACATAGGGATCAACACAGTTAGAGGGATCCCTCGTGGTCACGTCACGGTCTCTGACTACCAAAACCATATCCCAGAGATCCTCCTCTATACTGCTGAGATATTTCTCTGTCAGTTCATCCGACCCATCCGTGACTACATTAGCAACTCTGTAATTCTGACTTTTTTTGCCTTAGACAATCTTTAGAAAAATGTCCCATTTTGCCAAAATTGCTGCAAGACCCGTTCCTAGCTGGACATGCCCTTCTCCCTTTGGTATGTGGAGAATTCCTACACCTGAAACCGATCTGGGGTTGATTTGAAAAAACTTCTAATCCTGTCTGGACCCTTCTTTTGAGCTCATACTTACTTATGTTGAACCACATTTACACCTTCCTTAATAGACAGTTGGGGAAATTTCTATGCTCTTGGCAATCCGCAGTCTCCTCTCATGATGGGTTACTCCAAGATAGCAGCTTCTGCTGGGTAGATCTATCTGAACAATATCCAATTAACTGGTCACACACTAGTTGATCTGTAAAGTTATCAACTTTGCACCCAGCCACCGACTTTCTCAAACCTACACAGATGTATCAACATTTTCACCTGGTAGTTTCCTCTTGAACAATTTGTGACGCAGTACAACTAAACAGAGTTGTCTGTTGTACATTGAATCTCTTTTCTAGTTTGCTTACTGCCTCCATATATTCATCCAACACCCCTGCCTCATTCACTTCAGCTTCAGGAAGGTGCTTAAACAGAACGCCCTTCAAACCCTGTAGAGTGTGTAACAATAAAAATGTTTTCCTTTCAGATCCGAACGTGTATGCCATATAGCACCCAGATATGTTTTGAACGTATCAAACCGTGACTTCCACCATATGGTTGGCTCACCAGCACCTCTACAAATGGCAGAGGTGGATTTACAGACTACATGGTAAACATTGTTGCTACAATAAAATATTTAATGCAAACCTCTTTGTATTTTTTATTTTTGAATGCACGACTGACCTCTCTATGCACTTACAATTTCAAAAATACTGTGCAAGTATGCAGAGAAGATAAATCCAATATAGAGACCCGCTTTAAGTATAGTGGTGTTGATGTTCGTGCCACCACTAGAGACTACCCAAAGATAGAAGATTAAATGAAACGGTGAGTACTATTTAGTCATAATAGCAATTTCTATTTAGTCCTAACGTACTACTGTAGCTCTTGACTTGGTGTTCGAACCACCGCCAGTGCAACATGCCACAGGTGATCATTTTCCAAGTTCATACCCAAATGCACAACACCTGCTGACTCAGATTTTGTGTGTGTGTGTGTGTGTGTGTGTGTGTGTGTGTGTGTGTGTGTGTGTGTGTGTGTGTGTGTGTGTGTGTGTGTGTGTGTGTGTGTGTGTGTGTGTGTGTGTGTGTGTGTGTGTGTGTGTGTGTGTGTGTGTGTGTGTGTGAGTCACCGTTTATTACCCCATGTCAAGTCTGGCGACAAGCTGATTTGATCTTTAAGGTGTGCCTGTCACGGCTTAACACTTCCTTAGAGTTAGTGCCTAACACTTACTTTGTGTTAGTGACATGCTGTTTCCTTCATTAAGGTGTGCATCACCGCTTACGAATGTACTTCCCCGTACATCTTACAGTAAATGGTAAAATAATTACCCAGTACCTGAAGCAGCTGATATTAGCGTGGCTTAATACATATAAGCTCCACTAGAGGATGCACAGCACCTGGACTTTTGCTGATAACGCGCTCCTACCAGGAAATACATTGAGCTGCGCGTCTTTGACTGTATCCCATGGTTCCTCACGCCTGTGTAGACTCAATGATGCCGCGCACCTCCCTTGGGGCCCAAAATTCTTAAAGCCAAAAGCAAACAGAAGGAAGATTATGACAAACGCAACTATGTACACCCTCATGAGTTTAAGGTGAGTGACCTGGTGTGTGTAAAAAAGGTGACTTTGTCAGGAAAGGGGAGAAGTTTTGTGACCCGGTGGTAATTGGCAAGGTTAATCGTAATGCCATCGGTGCCAATCGGAGTCATTGGTAGAATGCTGAAAGAGTGGTGAGGTGTAAAGTGGGAGCAGCCCTGGATCAAGGTTCCAAGGGTACGTTCTTGTCAAGCACCAGGTCTGCTTGTCCCAGTATGAGCACCAGCCAAATGGACAGAAATGGTGGTGGTTTTCGATATCTTTGCAGAATTGTTCGCCACAGAAGGTTGCCCATCCGTTACCAATAACTTGTTTAGCCATCTGATCTGGAATTTGCCCTATTTGTAGAGGTTCAATTGTAATTTATTTGTGTGTATTACTGTTTGCCAGCTGTTCTATCATATATTTAGTTTTTTTAAATTCATGTTTTGTATGTGGTTGGATTGTTATTTGATGCGTTTGCTTTGAAAGGTAAAACGATTGTAGTGTTCTGTAATGCGTGTCAACATTCTTCACCCTGGACTGTCATGAGATCGGAGTAAAGAATGTTGACATTAGAAGGGGGGGTGATGTTTGGAGGATACGGGAGAGGATCTAATGGACAGTCTTGTGCACGCCTCCATGGTAACTCCTTGCTTCTTGAATAGTGAAAACTAAAGACTCTTGGCACCACTTACTTTGTGTCCTCCTCCTTCATCTGGTTGTCCATCTCCTTGCTACTACAGAATTGCTGCTATTTTCTTGTGGCATTATGTGTGGGTGTGATTTGTCAGTCTGATTAAAAATTTTTTTTTTTAAAAATGAGTTTTTGGGAGACCTTTCAAAGTAGGTATTATGTGTGTGTGAAATGTAATGTGTATTGTTGTCTCGATGTGCATTTGTGAGTTCTTTTAGGGTCCTTGAATATACATTTTTGGAGTGCATGTGTCTCTCCTTCGGTTTTTAGCAGACTCTGCCTGCTTGTTCCTGTCGCAAATCAAACCACAAAGACCCCTTTCTTTCCCCGCCCGAAACAATCTTTGATCTTTCTTATGTACATTATATGTCCCTCTCTGACCTCTTGTTTGCCAGAAAGCCTATGTGGTGGTCCCTGCCAGGAAAATGTTTCTTTTTCTATTTAAAAGGTTCTTTCCTTGGCCCTAAATCTAAGCTACAGATTGCTGTTCTCTTTCTCTCTGTGTCTGCAAGGCAGTGTACCGGAAGCCCAGTGCTCTCACAGACGAGTTTCTGGTTCACTACCTGCAGAGAACTGCTTCCTCCTTCTGTTTCCTATTGATTCTACCTGACTGAAGACAGGATCCCAGAAGTGAAACCGAAACCAGGGGCTCTGTAATTGTGGTCTGCTTCAGTAGCTTCTTCCGGTTTGGGGCCTATCGACACTTTTTTCTTTTTTGTGTGGAGTTTTATATAGCGCAAACTAGACCTGAAGGTTTCAGCGCGCTTTACATGAGCACCAGTTACGTTACAGAGTGACACATTCATTTTTGTTAGGCACGGGGAGATTGAGTGATTTGCCCCGAATCACAGAATGTTGAGCGTTCCTGCTGAGACTCGAACCCGGTTCCCCAGCTCCGAGGTCTCTCCCCATTCACATGCCTACCAATGGGAAGTGTGCATGTTTGCACAATGACCGGCAGAATCCTAAGTAAGTAGGAGATATGTCATAAGGGTATTCTCTGGACACAGTGTGTGAAATGAATATATATATATATACATATATATATATATATATATATATATGTATGTGTGTTATAATGGCAGGCACATAATTAAAGAGGTGTCTTCGGCTTTCTTCTAAATTAGAACAGGGTTGGAATGATCGTGATAAATACGGGGATGGTGTTCTCTATCCTGGTGCACAGGTCGAGAGGCTTGTTGCTTTTTTTTTTTGTGCCTGATCGTATGGTGTCCTGGCTGCTGGTGCGCCAAGAGCCATCGGAGATGGTAAGCTTGCCAGCCAGATAGGCATGGGTGCTGATCGTGATGGGTTTGTAGATGATGCAGCTGACTTTGAAGAGGGCGTGCGGGCAGTAAAGGGAGCTGGTGGAGTGCCATTAGCTTGAGCATAATGTGCTCCTATTTATTCAGGCCGTAGATGAGACTTGATGCGGCCTGTAGTGTGTCCTTGAGAGGACCAGTATGGAGTAGCATAGTTTAGTGTAGTGGAATGCTATGTCACCATCCAGATGCAAGAGTACAGAGCGCTTGAACAACAAGTCTTTTGGGAGGAATGTTTTTACTTGTTTAGTAGAGGTAGTCATCTTGGTTTTCTTTATCATGTCCCTTGAGAGAGAGGTTCGTTTTTAGGGCGAATTTTTGTGATTTGGATGAGAGTTGGGGGTTCCAGTCCGTCTAGGTTCATGTCATTAAGCCAAGTTTGAACTAGGTTTTGCTTGTTCTTGGTGAATATCTGGAATTCTGTTTTGGGGGAGCTTGAGGTTTAGGTAGGTGCCAGGCATTCAGTAATGGATGGGGGTGCAAGCTGTGTTTGAGACTTTGGATTTCTGGAGCAGAAAGACTTTCAAATATAGTTGTGTCATCAGGGCATAGGTGATTTATTTGAATTGTGCAGCTCTATGTAATAATGTGAGTAGGGGTTGGATTTCTTGAACTCCCTTATCCCCTATACCCATCCTTGAAGATGTTACGCAGTCCATTTATATTATGTGATTTGTTCTACCTGGAGTAAGATGCCAGAGCGGCTGGCGTATATTTGGCCGACTGTCCATTTTTGTCATTGAACCATTAACATTCATCATCTCCTAACTGTTTTCTCCTTTGGCTGACTTTTTAAGTTGAGCCTAGATAGCGCTTGCACTGTCAGCAAGACATGCTGTATTCAGTCTATGGGCTTTCAACACGCCCAGTGCTTTTGGTTGGTTGTTTGGCCTGCCTTTCGAAATATCATTTGCGCTGGTTGGTGAATAGTGTACATCTGTTCCGCCTTTGGGTGCTTGGTTCCTTCCCAGCGGACTTCATTGATTGTTCCTTTTTGTTGGCCATCTGTTGGCTCCTCGCTCGCCCCCCCCCTCCCGTCATTGCTGCCATTCTTCCAGCGCTGCTGCTTGTTTATTTTTCCCCTCACCCGCCCCTACCCTCATTTGTGCTTAACTTGCTTCTGCTACTTTTTAACAGCACTGCCCGACCTGTTCTTCGAGTCTGAGCAAAAAGCTGAAGATTGATGTGGCATTGTTGTAGAAAGATGACATCTGGTTTCTAGGTAGATTGTATAAGTAGGATTTATTTAAGTAAGATGTTAACGAGAGCCCCACCAGGAGCAGCCTTCCTGCTGCTCAGCCCATCCACCAACTGATTCTCTCACTCACCAACATTCCACTACCACCTCACACACCGAAATTCCACCACCACAGTCACACTGGCTGAGCTGCAGGTATAACGCATCTCCTTTCTTTACACAAAACACAATGGAACTCTAGAAAGAATGACAATAAAACTAATGCATGTAAAAGAATGACATGACTAAAGCGTGTAAAAGAATAGCATTAGAACAATTGCAAGCACATAACCAATGTAGCAAAGAACTAATGCAAATGCATGAAACTAACAGATGGAAACATTTCACGCACAAGAGAGAAAGTGAAACAAGCAAAGGAAACGCAAGAAATGTAAGGAGAATACACTCACATACACCATCTCCCTTTCTAACCACACAGACACACACACACACACACACACACACTACTACACCACAAAACCACAAACCAAACACTAATACCAAAAACATGCCGGCTGGCCAGGCAAACATGAGAGAAGTAAGTAGGGTACCAACCAAACGGTGCAGAAGTGAACCATCCAAACAGCAACAAAAAAAAAAACTCAGTAAGAAAATGTGGAACACTGCCCCACACGAAACAAGCGACATCAAGGCTGCCCTTCACCCAAGCCCGTAGCAAGGGTGGAAAGTGTGAAAAGTCCCTCCACACCAACCATACAGCATAAACACACCCCTTCACCCGAACCTGTAGTAAGGGTGGAAAGTGTGGGAAAAGAACACACAGCTTTACATCCAATCTCATACTAAACTTGAAACAGCAATCACTAGTGATAAAACACTCACACCGCAAAAACCTGACTCACACTCTGCCCTTCACCCTAACCCCAAAGGCTGGGTGGAAAAACACTAAAATCCCATGTACTGTAGCTTCACACTGCCACACAACACTAACAAAATTTGGAATCTTTGATGCCCTTCTCCCTTACCCGTAGTAAGGGTGGAAAAACACTGCAAACACACGTACCAAGACTTCACTCTGCCACTCAACACTAACAATTTGGCATAAAATTCATAAAACACCACGCTCCAAACAGTAGTAATAAGGACAAAATTAACGGTGTAACTATGAAGTAAGGAGCCCATAGTTCAAGAATAAAAAACTTACTTGGCCCAAACACTCAATACCATATTGGTAGCAAACCCTCTCAATAATAAAAGCTTCCCAGTGGACATCGCTCACAACCGTCAATTCACCCAACTACATCTGTACAGTGAACAGTCAAGGTGCATAAACTAGTACCCAGGCAATGCATAAGTATATGAATAACCCAGCACAAAGTCCCAACTGGTAAAAAAAAAAAACAGCATACAAAGCGCTCGGTGAAACAAGCCAGGAAGAATCATAGTATAACAGCAAAATCAAAAGTTAAACATTAAAGTATTCACTCAATGGAGGACACTGCAAGTAGTAAGGCATTGAACATCCGATATTAAAACAACAAAGAGGAGACGGGTGTTTCCCTATGGTGAGCGACTACTCACCTGAAGTTCCTCAAAACTACCATAAGGTGCTTTGCAGTTCTTATTGTAGTCCAACGCCAACAGACAGGGTAACCCACGCAGCGCAGGAGTACGATACAGATGCGAGGGCGTCTGTGTAGCATCCTGAGGGTGTAGATGCAGCACGAAATCGATAATTTCCCAAACTCTCACCCTGCACAGACATCATTGGCAGAACATAAGAGCAAATTAAATCCACAAATGCGGAATGCCATACATCTCACCAGAAGCTCAAGAAGATGACGAGACACTCCATGAAATAGTACAGATTCGCCAATTAACCACTCAAAAAAAAAAAAAAAAAAAAAAACTTTACCGCACTGAGGAGAAAGCCGGAACGTCTGGAACACGAGTCAGGGAAACTGCCTCGGCTTAGATTACCAAGTACAAAATGTAGGCACGCAGGCATAAGGAGTGCAGGAAGGCTCTAGGGGCGTGCGTGCGTGCGCTAAACGAGTGAGGGCAGCACAAGATTCCTGGAACATAGCGGAACACTGCATGTCATCTCGCAGCACCACCGTGTGATTGAAGCTCTAGGTCCATTCGAATGCCGCATGCCGGTAACGGTCACACTAATGTTGTACCAACAAAATGTGAGAGAATAATTATTCGTAGCTCGTACACGATGCTAGTCTCCCTCATTCTTGCCAATGTAAGACAGAGTCCGGCAAAGGCTGATCACGGAAATGCACAAGCCAATCCCCTGAAAGAAACCTCCGGTCGATGACACCAGCTCACGTCTGCTTGCCCCTCACACTGCCCCTTCACTCCAAACGCTGCCAGAAAGAACATTCAAGGATGAGACCGATTCTCCTCACTTTTCCATTAGTTCTCCCACAGGGGCACATGAAATTCTCATCCGTGAGACCAAAGGATGTAATACAACGGTTGTTTAAATAAAGTATGCCCTGGCTGACTGGCTGACAGGCTGCCCGATGGAGCAGGACACTGGTGGGGCTAGAGGGCATACTGTCCTTCTCAGTGTTTTTAAGCTTCTTGTAAAATTCTTCTTCCAGTAGTTACTTGTAGGTTTGGATTATAATTCTTCTCTTGCAGTTGACTTGCACACATAGGTTTCTGTGTAATCCACTTAAATCATCGCCAAAATACGTTGTAGAAAGATGACATTTGGTTCCAAGGTAAATTGTATAAGTAGGATTTATTTAAGTAAGATGTTAACGAGAGCCCCACCAGGAGCAGCCTTCCTGCTGCTCAGCCCATCCACCAACTGACACTCTCACTCACCAACATTCCACTGCCACCTCACTCACCAACATTCCACCACCACAGTCACACTGGCTGAGCAGCAGGTATAACGGGCATAGTGTGAAATTCTTTCACCTTCTAGATGGGCCGGATGCACACTGGTAAACTGCGAGGCATCACACTGCTTTTCAAGTCCACAGGCTGTAATGTGTAAATCCTACTAACAATGCACGGCAAGCGATCGTCACTGCTCCACCCTACTGGACTGTGCGGTGGGTGGCTCAGTCTTTTACTGCCAGCAACGCCACGCCAACTCTTTGATTGTCAAAAAGTTGTATGTGATTGTCAATGTGATAATGAACAGCGAAGCAAGCGGCTTTAAGCGTTTTTTGCTGCCGTCAACGTTGACTCCCTTCTTTAGAAAACACAGCATCATTTTGTAGTAGGAGCCCTCAAACCAGCTACATCTTCTAATGCCATACTGAGGGTTCTTTGCCTTTGTGCTTGCGCAGCACTCCACTGCCTTTGTGCTGCCTTTCGGCCAGGTTTGCATGTGTAAACACATCCATACTTTCATTCATGCACACTGAAAGTTTGCATTTGCACTTGTAAACAGCACATCCACACATGCATTCATACACACTGAAGGTTTGTGCGTGTAAACCGCACATCCATCGAATATCAATTTCACACATTACTGTGCTTGCCTGTGTATGTCCAGCAAGCGCCTGCTTATCCAAACGGGTGAATAGTGCGCTATACAAAACATAACATATGTCCTGCAGCGGCTGGTAGAACGAGCTTCAAGCCCACCTGAAACTATAGTGTTGCTTTTCTTCTTTGCAGAGGATTTCCAGAAGATGGCATAGTACCCTTAGATAAGAGTGTGACTAACATACATAAATAAACAAGCTATATTGGTACCAGTTTTTTTTAGCGCGCGAGACATAGAACGTGAAAAAAATACTTATTTCACCGACGTTGGACCCCTTTCTCATAATCTGAGAAAGATAGATGCATTATTGTTTACTGTGTGTTACACAGATTTTGTCTTTAATATAGCGGCACGTAATAGTTGCTTCAGAGCTTTTTCCACATTCATGTAATTGAATGGAATATTAGAAAATACAGATGGTACTTCTGTAGTGATGCTACTTAACAGCTTTATTTGTATGCCTGTGAATACTAGTGAAAATATTAGCGTCGCTTGACACCACATACTGAACGATAGCTAGGCGTTTTGATGCTGAATATTTTATTATTTCTGCATAGTATTTGTTCTTGGAGTTCAACCTGGGAACTAGACCACATCTTGTCCTTGCCTTGTGTCTCTGTTCCCTTAATGTACCCATAATGAATGGCCTCTGCCGCTTGAAACGTGGTATTTTATTATTGTATTTATATACTACCCTTATAAGGCGTTGAAGCACTTGAAAAATGCGTTGCTTCAGTGCATTGCTTACGAGTTCCAAATGGTTTCATGTACAGGACATTGTGTAAGGCTGAATGAGAACAGTAGATGTTGTCGCACCCAAGATAACGTGCTGCATGGCTAAATGTTTTTCAGGTCACAAAGGTGAGACCTGTTGGCCAGTGCTGCTAGCTGCTTCTCTGGCCCAGACAGTAATTCTCCCATTCTAAATCCTCTATGCAGTGCTGCAGCTATGTCTCTGGTCACAGTGGTAATTTCTCAATCTTAGTTCTCTAGGCAGTGCTGCAGCTGCTTCTTTGATCCTGTCAGTAATTCCCCATTCTAAGTCCTCCAGACAGTGCTGCTTGCGGTTTCTCTGGTCTCATCGGTAATTCCTCATTCCAAGTCCTCCAGACAGTGCTGCTGGCTGCTTCTCTGGTTCCGTCTGCAACTCTATCATTCTTAATCCTCTAGGCAGTGCTGCAGCTGCTTCTCTGGACCCAGTGGTAATTCTTTATTCTTAGTCCTCTAGGCAGTGCTGCTAGCTGCTTCTCTGGACCCAGTGGTAATTCATCATTCTTAGTCCTCTAGACAGGGCTGCAGCTGCTTCTCTGGTCCCAGTGGCAATTCCTCATTCCATTTTAAATCCTCAAGACAGTGCTGCAGCTCCTTCTGGTCCCAGAGGTAATTCCTCATTCTTAGTCCTCTAGGCAGTGCTTCTGCTTCTCTGGTCCCGTCAGTAATTCCTCATTCTAAGTCCTCTAGACAGTGCTGCAACTGCTTCTTTGGTCCCAGTGGTAATTCCTCATTCTTAGTCCTCTAGGCAGTGCTGCAGCTGCTTCTCTGGTCCCAGTTGTAATTCCTCATTTTAAGTCCTCTAGACATTGCTGCAGCTGCTTCTCTGGTCCCAGTGGCTATTCCTCATTCTTAGTCCTCTTAGGCCGCATTGGTAATTCCTTATTATAAGTCCTCTAGATGGTGCTGTAGCTGCATATCTGGTCCAGTGGTAATTCCTCATTCTACGTCCTCTAGATAGTGCTGCAGCTGTGTCTCTGTTCCCAATGGTATTTCACAAACATCATATATACGGGTTGCACTCCTTTACTTATGTTCAATTCTTCCTAGTTTCACGTAGAAGTTCATCTATGCATGCTTATCACTGGTGACATGCCTAGCCCAAACTGCACGTTTTTAACTACACAACATCTTGTTAGGGCGACCTTTCACCCCCAGCTCCAGTGGCACAGCTGTGCCACTGGAGCTGGGGTGAAAGGTCGCCCTAACAAGATGTTGCCCAATGGTATTTCCCCATTCATAGTTCTCTAGACACTGCTGCAGCTGCGTCTCTGTTCATACATCCACTAAACTCCAAACCAAACACATAGGTAAAAGACATTGTCATTTACAACGCCAATATCTCTAACTCTAAAAAATGGCAGACCTTTTGCATTGCAAATGGTTGTTACTCTGGGTTTTAACACAGGAAGTGTTTTCTAAACCACGTTTTGCTGTGGCCAAGTGAAACCAAAAGCGCAGTAGAAGGAAAGTCGCCAACTTGAGGTAACTTGGGTGAACTCGGCCCCGCAGAGTCCTTTCTACCTCTCTTCTGCCTGCAGCAGATGCGCTGTTCATTGGACTTTCTTGGAAAGTGGTTAAACATGCGAACTGTGCTGGAATTTGAATGCATGCCTGTGATGCAATCAGCGTTATTGACACACTGCGTTGCCAGAAAGAATGTCTCTAAAAACATGAGACTCCTAAATAGATTAATTTAATTAAAGCTAACACGAGCAAGCTTTTTACCTTTGAGGCAGATTACATTTGCACGCGCTCTGGGTTACTACGATGGATCCCGCTGGAATGAACAGAATGCTGCAGCTGTTATTCACGAAGCATTTTATGCCAGGCCTGTTCCACCCTTGGCTCCCACCTCCTAGGAACTTGCCTAGCCAGAAAAGAACAAGCCAAAGCTATGGTGAACAGCACTGACCATGCAACCTGCAGCACCACCTATGCAAGCCTTGCTCTAACCTCCTAGGGCGGAGCTGAACCTGAAAAAACAAGATGCGTTCCATCACATGGGCTTCCTCCAAGAGGCGCCAACATTGCAAATGTTCTATGCTTCGCTGTCACTCATTGAAAGCCAAACTATCTAAACTGGTCCAGTGGTCCATCATAAGTAAGGCTCCCTGTTTTCTGTTTTTACTGATTTATTTATTTTAAATTTTTTTTTTTACAGATAAATACTGACAGAAACCCATTTATTTTCCTGTCTGTATTTATTTTTAAATTTGAATAAAAGCGGAAATTAGGTCGGTTTTTTGAGTGATTCTAAATGCTGTCAGTCATGGCTGCCAAGAGAATAGTTGGGTGGGTTGACAGGTAAGGGTGTTAAAAAAAGAAAGGAATTTTTGTAAAGATGCTTAAACAGCCGTAGATATGCACACGGTTGATACTGTATGTTTTTATATAAGTGCACCGATTTATCATCTCTGGGTTTTCATATCATTGAAAATCTCTCAGGCATTTAAGCATGAGTGACAATTTATCGGTTTACTACTTTTGGAAATATAGTAGTTTAAGATCCAGTTCTTTGCAAAACCCAAAATAAATATGGATAAATGCAGATAAAATTAGCAAATAATAAATATGGATAAGTACAGACGGAATAAAAAAAGATTACCATAAAACCGGGAGCCCTAATCATAAGCAACATTTATCTTCAGGGCCCGAATCCAGCCTGTTCTCATCACACTATACAAACTGTCCTCTACTAATCCAGCATGGGAGAAGCTGGCAGGTTTCAGCTGCAAAACTGATGCATCCAATACCAAACCGCCACTGACTGCAGCCACACTCTCAATGCTCTAAAACCTCAAGCACTACAATTCGTATGGACATGCAGCGCAGTTCTAGTTGTGTAGCTTGTCGCCCGACTTAAAGGATTCCATCGCAGACATCAGCCTGAGTGTAAAGGTATAGTGGCTGCTATCAAGATATTGGTTATCAACCACCTATCGTCCCCTGTTTCCACCTCAGACACTTAGCTGTGTGTAATGACCTTCTGCCTTTCTGAAGGGGTCTGGAAATGCAACATTGGAGGTCAGCAACTTTGTTAGAGTTGTGAGTGCAGCAGAAATGCACTATCTGAATACATCCATGCTTCCTGAGTGGTACCAAGACAAAACATTAAGCTATCTACCAAGAACAGTGTGTGGATCAGTTAGAGAAAATGAATAAATAGGCACATGAGCAGAGATTGATGCTATTGTTAAAGAGGTCAGAAAATACAGAAGGCGAAATGAAAGCATGTTTTAAAGAATGACCCTCTTGGCTGTGGGAAATCCAGTCCACTGATCTGCAACTCTTAACGTTGTTTGGAGATGCAGCACTCTTTTTTGGAGATCTCCTGTTCTGAGAAACCATTAATTCACACTTTGCGATGTGGATAAATGGAGGTGACCTGAACCCTACACTATGGAGGAGAACAGTATCGCAGATTTGGATGTGCAAAACAAGGAGCTTCTGCTGCGTGAGATAATCCCCCCTCCCCCCCACAATCTCAGAAAAATGATGGGACCTTTATAATAAATGTATCTAACCTCATGGATGAAATTGCTGTGCTGATCTTTCACTCTGTTCCCTTTGGGTAAGCATCTCCCCCATGTCTGCCGAAAGCTCCCCAAAGTGACCCTCCTCTAATAGTCATTGTTTTGTAAGGGGTCTTACTGGTGCCTGCTGGAAGGGAACAATGGTGCATCCTTTTTTGTATTAGAACCACCAGCGTGCTGCAAAGAAGATGCGATGAAAGAAGACACTTCACCCATACAGAGAAAGGACTACTGGTTTATATCTACATCTAATAATAATTGATGGATGTGTCCATCTTGCACCTCTTCAGCTGCATCATGAACGGTGTGCCTTCCTCATAAATTGGAAATGATCCAGCCAGTGGCTCAATGTATACATTGAAGAGTGGTGAGGGCAGTTCTGTGGTACCACGTAGCTCACGGACTTGTTGCTGAAGAAACACAGGCCTAATCTCACCATCTGTTTGCTCTCCTTCAGTCCACACTGTAGGCTTCCTTGCAGTTCGAGCCACCTAGATCGCTCCAGTAGGGTGGTGGGTTTGGCCAGGTCGAAAGCTGCTGACTAGCCTAGTATGGCCTTGTTGTTGCCTGCTAACTCTGGCCCACAGTAGCTAATCACTAATATCCAGCAGTGACCAGGAAGAGCTACTATGCGAATTGTCACTTGCTCCGCATGGACCCACCAATGTATGTGTAAAGTGCCCTCTTGCAGTACCTGTGTTCTGGCTCGAATTATTTTCCACCATCGACTTGGTAGTTCACAGAGGGGATTCTGATTGTTTTGAAATGTGTTGTTGCAGACTTGGCATTCACATGGCCATAGACCTTATTGGAAAGTATCAAGTACCTTGCATTCCACGTTCACATGCTTAAAGGAAGGGGCAGTGATTTTGCTGCAGATTGCAGCTTTTTTAACAGCTTGTTAGAGTGACGTTTAAAGGAGCTAGTGGTTTTTCCCTTCCAACATAATGCACAATAAGCATAGTTTTAGAAAGTTTCATAGCTAACTAGATCTCGTTTCCAAAGGCTGATCAACTCTTCAGCAGCTGTAGCTTTCCCCCATGTCCCAGAAAACATTTAAAAGTATGGAGGTTTGGCGCTTGGAATTTCGCAGCTTCCAACCTCAAAGGCTCTGAGCTCTACTCTACTCTTTCCACCAAGTGTTAGGAACATCTTCCATCACTTCGCTTGGAGCCTTTCATGGTGACCTCCCCGGAGTCGCTGGAGGGGTCCTAAAGCAATCTCACCTTTTTAATTATTTGCACCCCTCTAGCTAGAGACCTTGCGCTGCCCCAAGGCACACCCTCCCTCCTCCCTCACCTTCCACCCCCGGGAGACATTTCCCACCCGCCCCTCCGCCCCCCCCCCCCCCCCCACTCAAACTCAACAATGGGCACACCAGCAGTTCACAACCTGGGTCTACACTGGCTTCATAGGGTTACTTTTCCCCCTTCACCTCCCCCGACCCCCCCCCCATCTCTTCTGTTAATTCCTCCCCCACCTCTTTTTCTTTACTCTGCATTTACTGTTAAGATTGTTTACACCGTTTGCAGTGGCAGCATTGTACGCCAAGTTGGCACCGCCACACGCACTCTTTAGCTATGCGTTCATAGCGTTCTGCCGCACTGTTCCGGAAGCTTGTTTATTCTTTTTCATCTACAGTATGTATCCTTTTTTGAAAATCCAATTTAAGAGATTTCTGACTAAAAGTATGGAGGATTTTATTATTCCTTGGGTGTGTAGAAAGCTTTTGCTTTTAATATCAAACGGAGAGGTAGGTGACACCACAATGATTTGGTGTGGTGCAGGTAGTGGGATGTTGGTGCTTGGAGGTTTGCGGCACCATTTGTTGGATCCCTCTATGGCACCTATGGGTTGATCTACTTGAAATTAAATACATTCCGATTCTGGACATCTTTGTCTGAACAGCACCACCGCCAAAAGATATACTCTGCTGAACTACCACGTGTAAATTTAAATCTACTCTTGAACCAGCCATGTTTTGTGAACATCACCACTGGTGTGAAGTGTAATCTGCTGTATTGCTTGCAGTACCAGATATTTCAGTACCTGCAGGCCAAGCCTTTTCAGACCGTTCCTCCCAATCTTCCCTTATGCTACTCCTTTGGCTCTCCAAGAGTATTCCTCTTAGGAAGTCCATGGCTTAGCACTTAATGCCGATTACTACAGGTCAATCTGTGTTGTTCCTAGGAGGCGTTATCACAACTTATACCTTGCCTGGTCCTCAATAATTGCTGTTAACCACACAGATGGATCAATGGTAGGTTGTATAATGTAAGTTTCCACTGCCTGTCATGAATGTCAGACAGCTCCATAGGTGGTAGGGATACACATGCATGACTACGTCTGTTCAAACGTTTCTCTGCACTGAGATGTTTATTACAGTAGCCTAGCTTGTGGCGACCGGTTTAGAGGCTCCCCCCCCCACCAACACCTAGGCTAAGGCACACGGTACATATCCCGCAACCCACCGCCTTTTCATGCTTAAGTGACTTAACCCTTTTCTGCGTCGCTGCAGCACCGCTCTGGTTCTCATGCAGGATATCGTCCCCTACCCAGTAAGCCCATGTGATAGACATAAATTTGTCCCATGGCCTAATATGCTAGTCCATGGGCTTCAGCACCTGGAGAGGGGAGTGAAGCTTTATAAAGATCCAATGCAGTGTTTGTTTTTTACTAAGCTCTTTGCTAAGTTCTTCTTCCGGTCTCCAACTTTTTTAATAAAGGATTTCGTGTTTTTAATGCGGAGAGCATGCTTCTATTTAGTTTCATGCACATTTTTATTAAATTCCCCTCACGAGATTTGTACACCATATGATCGTTATCAAGGGGACCTGTTAATTAAAATGTTTTTCTTATCATGAAAGCTGGAAGAAAATCATTTAAGGAACCTGACCCCGGGATATTCGGCATGCTAAGCATTTAATGTATTTTTCGTGTTTTGAGGCTATATTTGAAATATGGCAAGTACAGATTAGCAGTGACTCATTCGTTCTGATTCATAATATTGCTAGGTTAATTGATCGGGTATGAACAAACTCCATTTTGTCACTGCTAGGGGTGGAAAAATTGCTTCGCTCTTGGTAGACCAAGATCTCCATATCTCCAGATTGGGGAACAGTTGACAACTTCAGAAGGTTTCTGCACGGTGCTGCATTAAAGTAAGAGGGGTGTGGGACCATTGGTGGTCTGGTAAACAGAAACAAGTTCTGTCCCTTTCAGCGCGTGATCCCAGCAGAGAAGTCCCTGCAACATGCTAGAATAGGGAAAACTGTTGCTGTTTGTGAAGAGATATCTTAATGGCCACACCGCCATATAAGCCCCTGTGGCTACCTGTAAGTTAAGGCCTGGGCAGGAAAGTTATAATGCTTATTCCCCGATTAGGGAGGCAAAGAAGCTGTGGGACATGAGTGCAAGGCCTGCATCAAGGGAAGATTTAGGAGAGGAAGTGTTGGATGAGCAGTGGATGACGTACACTAGTGGTGAGGAATGCTGATGGTAACATGATCCAGTGCAGATATGCTGCTTGATCTTTTGTAGCATTATCAACTTTGGGGTTAGGGGGCTGAGATCAGGTGCAAATTCCAGAGATGCAATATTAAAGCTGCGTTTGTTTCACATAGTCTGAAACGTTAAGGTTATTGGCTATTATTGTTGGCTAGAGACCTACCGATTCCGAAAATAACAGGGAAAAAGGTGGTTCTGTTTGTCTGATAAAAATGTATGCTATATAGTGACTGTATGAGGAGGAAGAAGAATGCATTTGTGCATTGGTTTGTGACTGCACGAGGAAGAGGAATGCATTTGTGCATTGGTTTAATAACTTGATTCTGTTCCTGGTACTTGGAAAATGGTGCTGGTTTGGACTGCATCAAAGTGGCAGCATTGAGCTGCTGCTGGCTGATACAGTTATGGACTGTATTGGAGTTTGCATGTTGGTCGAATTAATGGGAGAAAAGGGGGCGGTGTATGGGAATGTAGGGCCGTAGTCCTTTTCTGTGCTTCCTATGTTGTGTATCACCTTGCGGGGCACATGCTAATGTATTCAACATGGTGCATACGTGGCACGAATAAAATCCTAACCCAGAAACCTTGATTTGAAGTAACATGCAACCACTAGTCGTGCTTTTTCTGATCAGCTATGATCATGTAAGCGGCGCGAAGGCAATGAAGCTGAACAAGAGTGAGAGTGGGGTGTTTGAAGGTTTGCGGAGGAGCCAGTCCCAGACAATGGGACACGAAGCTCTCAATTCTCACTGTGACCAGCTTTGAACAGTATGCAGTTCATTAATTTCCATTTGAGCAACATTATATATAATATATATTCTGAACTATAAAGAACTTTTATGTGGGAAAAGATCTGTTTCATTCGATTCCAAAACAACAAAATGACAATCCAACCGCAGCCCTCTTAATAATTCTCCTAATTACTTTGCTAGATTGGTGGAAGAATTAAAAAGAGGTTATGAGTTAACCGTGAATGAAGACTGCAATTGCACTATTTTGTCTAGAACTACTAGCATGTTGTAATTGTGCTCTCCTAGTTGTGAGTTGGAGCTGCAGTAGTCTGTTAGAGCATGTGCATTCTCTACATGTTTAAATCCTTCTGTTTGGCCCATAAAGCCCTGTATGGACGTGGGCCGCCTTATCTGCAGGGAAAACTGCAGTGGTATGCCCCCACTCGGAGTCTTAGATCCAGTGGCAAATTACTGATACGTCCTTGGCGTATTCGCACCACCAGATATGGTGGGCGTTCATTTTCACATTTAGCCCCCCAGCACTGGAATCTGCTCCCATTGCATCTACAGGCATGCAGTGACTTTGAACAGTTCAAAAAAATCTCCCAAGACCCGGTTTTTCTAGTCTCTGAAATTCTTACACTCTGGGACTTCAGAACCTTTGGAGCTGCAATAGTGCAGAGAGACCGCAGCCGGGGTGATACGTGCGCTTAATAAGCAGACCTAACATACCATACAATGGCATCATTAGTGTGACAGTCTTCGGTTAGAACGAGCACCGCAACTTGCAGCTAGCTTGGCCTTGGGAAGAGAAAGCAAGCTCCAGCTGTCCTACCACTTCTGTGATGAAGCACCTTGAGAGGGCAGAATAGGTTTGTGGTTGTGCACTTAGTCCTGAAAACAGAAGGCTCCAAAGCTGGGTGTTTATCTGAAGAAAATCAATTTTTTACTGTTAATGGTACTTGGGTGGGCCCAGCATAAATGCACTCGCAACAACCAGGTGGCGGCCAGTTCTCGCCAGATTTTGAGAAATGAATCCAGCTCTAAAGATATTACTTGATCACAAAAAATGTGCAAACTTACTCCATGCAAAGAGAGTACACAGAGCACACACCGGAAACCAGTTCAGCAGACTTGCGTCTCCTACTGAAGCGAACCAGACCAGTGGGAGCTTCGTTGGCCTTGTGGCCTTCCTGAATGAGGTACTCACTTTTGATATGACCCCAGAAACCAAGCCAGGCCATTGGGCAGTGTGGAGAGTTGCTGCTCTGAGTAGAGTACACAGCAAAAAGGGAGCCCGGGGGAAAACAGTGGAATGGAAGGTAAAAAGGGGAGGAGAGGTGGTGCGCATGTTGCGATCACAAAATGCGGAACAAACCTATTTGATCATTTTTCTAGATTTAAATGGGAATAAAGAAGTTTAAATAATTATAGAGTTAAAGAGGGAATGTGGCTATAATTGGAGTGTAGGGTTAAAATGATCAACAAATGGGTAGTTTTGGTTTGGAAATCCTATCGTATCGGTTTTCCCACAGAGATCAGTGCGGCATTTACAACACTTTGTTCTTACTGAACCAGCTTTGTAAGAAACAGCTCCATTTAAACCTTTCAACTTGGATTCGAGAGCTATGTGTAGCTTTTTGGTCTAGAAACGGTGTGCTAACTTCACCTATTAGGTAGCTAAATTACTGCCTGGACCAGGTAGTGAGTGCCCGCACAGCTAGGTAGATTGCATTTCACACTAGGTAGTGGTCACATGGTGAGGCAGTAACACAAATAATGTCCAGAGCAGAATTACATGAACAACTGAAGGGCCGACAGGCGGAAATCGGGAAGTAGGGAGGGCCAGCTCGAGGGAACAACAAAGCAAAAAGTAGAATGGTGACAGTCCTAAAAAGAGTCGAGGACTGAGTTCCACGCCATCATTCTCTTTATAGCGAGTGTGCCTGCTCTGCCTCGGTAATAAGGAAGTTTTCCTCGTAGATCTAGTGTTTGCCAGGGTCCTGCTTATGCATCAGCAGGCCCTTGAAATGGCGGCCGGCCATGGTAGTACCAAAGCGTGGCTATCTTTCCCTGCTCACGTCCATGAGACCTGTGGCCAGAGAGGGGGGAATACACTGCATCTGCGAGCAGGACTGCAGTGCCGGTGGGGCTCGAACATAACACCTGACCCTGTGTTTTTACAGTCATTTCAACAGGGGCTAGTTTCCCTGCGGATTTTACGTTTAGTCCCCGCAGAATTTTGAAACTCCGAAAAAGTCTTGTGTAAGAATTCAACATATTTAGTTATTAGGGTAGGGTTCGGAGCACTGTAATTGAAGCAATATCTATCACGCAGTAACAGGCCTTGAGGGTCATTTTCTAATCTTTTAAAAAATTGCATCCGGAACCATCACCGAGCCCAGAGCATATATATATTAAAAAAAAAAGCATTGGCAGTAGGCCTGGCCTTTGCTCACTTGCTCGGCTTTGACCCCCTCAAGAATTATTGTTTTGTGTGAAAAAAAAAAAAAAATATATATATATATATATATATATATAATTTTTATTTTTGCACCATTATGCACGGATATGGGTGAGCTCTAGATAACCCTACCTCCAAAGAGATATTTGGAGCTCATGTTCACATTTCTGACACATTAATATGGAGGACATCCGAAGTATAATTTTTGCTACGTTGTATTCACCTCAAGGAATTCACTTAAGTGCAGTTAATTTAGAGCTGAAGCATAATGCAGTACTGCATGCATTTTTTACATGGGCAGTCCGAATGTGCTCTTACATGTATGTTAACAGCAGAAAAGTGCAGTCACGTACATTTCTCATTACTGTGCTAAAAGGACTCTTCCTATAGACTGACATGTTGACCTCTGCTAGGTTTGAGCACAACAAAAAAAGTAAGATAAAACAAAACTAGATCTAAAGCAGAAGTTTTCAATTGCTTAAGTTTTTTTCAACTTTGAAAAAAAGATGACAGAAAAGTGAAACTGCCCGTGCACAAATCTCCTTTAAATTGCAAGCATTGGCAAAACCAATACTTCTTATTTGTTTATCTATTCTAAAGGGGAAGAATCTCAGGTTAGAAGTATCCATCTGAGAAATACATTACTTACCTTCAGTAACACTTGTTCTGGTGGATACTCTTATCTAACCACATTTCTCACCCACCTCCCTGTTGTGTATAATTGACTATTTCCCTTCTGATAAGGTCCCAATTTTGAGATCTGTGCACTGGCTGAATAGATAACTGTTGGGATTCATGTTTGAGGGTACAGATGGTATCCAGAAAGAAACTGACGTCTGGGTGCTACGGCTCCAGTCGTCACTTTAGTTGGAGTCGATCTGGAGCTGCACATTGGTAGGTGGCAATGTGCATGGGTATGCTGAATTTTTTTTGGGATCCAGTCTGGCGCCTTTGGATGGTCTAAAGGTGAGGAATCTGGGGTTAGCTAGAGTATCCATCAAAGAGCTTTACTGATGGTAAGTAACTTGTTCACTTTTCCGATACTATGACATTTGCTAGAAATTCTGGATAATCAAATACATGGAGGTTCAGGAAAAGCATATCACTGTTTTAGAAAATATCTGGGTTGATGGGTTCCATTTTGGTGCTAACAGACTCCCCATTCCCATCCCCGGGAGACCTAATACTGCAGACATTTCCCCCCCCCCACTCCGCCCCTTGGAATCTTAACCATCAGAAGCATTTCCCTGGTGTGTGGATTCCTGCTCACATGTATAATCGCCCCCACACTCACAAGACCTAGGCAACACTAATTTGGGTTTGCCATGGTAGAGATATAGTTCTGTACTTTGAGTAATACTGAAGAAAACTACTATGGGAGAAAAATGTTGAAAATCTGACACATTGTTCCTGCATGGGGGAGACTGGAGGGAATTACCTTGTTTAGGAAAACAAAATGCAAATAATATGACAAAAATCATGTTGAGCGTGTTCTGGCAGCCTATGGGAACAGGGGAGTTCGGTCTTTCCTCAATACAGTCCTTTGGTCGAACAGTATTACAAAACCTATTGTTATACTTTTCCTAAAGACCCGAGTTTGATATTTCATCAATTGGACATTGAACTGTAGTCTGTGATTCATCCACAATTCTGTGGTTTGCGCTAATATTACATAATTGAATGTGCAGTCTATATTCCCTAGAAAAATCCTCACAATTTTGATATTCACAGATTCCTGCAGTTCAGGGTAACATTTGTTTTGGTTAGCATTCTGGGATTAACATTTGTCCATCTGAGAAATGCAACAAAATATCGAGCAAAACAAAAAATAGAATTTATTTCTGCTTTTTTCATTATAGCTTCAGGCTGCAATGAGAGATTGAAGTGAGGTTTGCATTAATACAGAGCCCTCAATGTGCCCAAAAAAAAAAAAATCTAGTTTGTATGGGTACACAAAGAAACCAAAGAGATACGTGTTTAAACAACATAACATATTTCTTTTTTGGAAAATGGTACAGCACAGAGGGGTGCATACACCCCTGCAGTGACTGGGTTCAGGACCGGACGCTAACTTTCCTGGCTTTGTCTCACCCTTAGTCATTGTTTGTACAGAAGTTTCCTTTCCAAGCAAATGTTATTTAGAAAAGGAACAGTTTATTACTGTTACTTACTAAAAAAAAGACTGCATCAGTCACTACCAACGTTTTGTGGGTGAGGTGGAATACAATGTGGAATGTCACCCGGGACAGCAGCTTAAAGGTCCCCTTTCTTAATTTAACATTGTATCAATCTTCCCCCATCCCACAGACACTCGACCCTCTGTACCACCCCATATTGCTTCTTTCCTTAACACCTGGGCATGTCGCTCCTTTTTCCATGAAAGTTCGCTTCTTATGCTATATTTAACTATTGAAATCCTCTTATTATGATTACAAGAGTGCTTCTCACCCACACATTCAAGGCTCTTCACAACATAGGACCTGCCTACCTCAACTACCGCCTACACTTCTACCAACCTATCAGGCAGCTGAGCTCAGAATCGCTCTCCCTCGCATGCACCCCGTGCAGCCACAGAAGCATCACCGAAGGTTGTTCATTGTAATACGTTGCTGCCAAGACCTGGAATGCCCCGCCCCCCAACAAATCATCAGGACCTCCTTCACTTCTTGATTTCCGCAAGAAGCTGAAGACCTGCGCCGGGATACCTCGTGGGTGACCTAACACAGCAAAGATGTAAAACAAGAAAAAATAAAGTAAGGCATGGCTGAAAAGCAATTGATTATGCATTCTCATGCACCGGATTTTGATCATGTTTGTTCAGTGATCCATGTGTGGTAAGTCCAATGTGCATCCATAGACCTTCATAAACAGACCTAGGTAGCCCGTGAAATGCCAGTAGAGACATCTTCATTGATAACTCTTGGTGGCTTAAACACCAATGGTAGTTCTTATTAGGTAGCAGAGTATGCAGAAGCATAGCCCAATTTGATAACTGACTTTGTAAGGGTTCTTCAGGCCCTCAATGGAGTGTGAGAAAAGAATTTGGTAGAAAATATTTTAGTTTCATGGTGGTAGAGCACAAAGCCTTATCTATGGCGTGTTTAGGAGCAGCTGATGCAGACCTTGCACTCTCTAGTGGGAGCATCGCTTTACCAGTAAAATGTGGTCTGATAAGTGTAGCTCCTACTACTGCTAATACTTATGGGGCAGTGTAAATGCCATGCACTCTGTATGGTATTAAAATATAAGGCTAGAGTAAATAAACCTAATATTTATTTGCCTGAGTGTGTAATTATATATCAAACTGGAGTGCAAATCAAACCTATACCCTCCTCTCCCAGGTGCAGCGTGTTGGATCCCTATTAAGTCAGTTAATGCAAAGAAAACGGGTTGCACACCCAATTGCACATTTTTGAGGGATCCACCGCTACTATATTGTATTGAGAAACCAGGTCTTTTTTTAAATTATCTCCTAATTTCTTCATTTTCTCTTTATAAAGCCACCACTTGGACATCCAGCCAATACTCGCTTTGTTCCTTCCTGTGCGTTATGATGGCGCATAAAAGCAGCTTCTATCTTGCTCTTCGTAGAATGCTCAATATTGCCTGTCTCCGCAGATTATGTATTCAGGAACTATTGGAGCACAACGTTGCAGTACAATGTCTACTCCAGTAACGAAGCCTTCGGACTATTGGACCTGGGTAACGGGGCTCAATTCTGCCCATACTGCGTGTGCACCTTTAGAACTATTCTTAAGCAGCCCTCTTTCTATACATTGATTTGAGAACGTTTATGCTTATTCTTAGTTCAATATAGAACTTGCACCAGGCCGTCATGGCTTTTAAAGCTAAATGGTAAACCAGTGTGTACAACCAGTGTTGAATCGTTTTGTAACATGGATGAATAGTGGCTTCTGAAGCAAGACTATAACGAATCTTTTTGCCTCTTGGGTCTTGTCTGGCAGGATAGAAGCACCAGAACTTGATGGTCCTACTCATAGCCATCCAGTGAATGGGCCTTTCTGCTCAATAGACATGACTTCTTTTCACCATCAAGTAAGCAGCTATGTTGGCCTGCAGCAACTAATGAATCGACAACCTCCTGGCTGCACAGTAGTCCTCTTTCAGTGCAGTCTTCCGGCACAGTCTTGAAATTGTGAGCAAGGAGGTTCAGAGAAACGGGGCGAATTGAGCACAGCTAACCTTTGTGTTTCTGAGGCCAGAACCCTCATGGAGGCAGAACAGCCTCAATACAAAGATGATGTTGAAATGTTCTACTCGTCGTCAGCAGTAGGATAGTCTACACACATTCTCCCACAGATGCTTCGGCAGTTCTTTGGACACGCTTTCAGAAGCACCCTTGCGCCCTTCATGCGAACAACCCATAACCTTGCATGGCACAGCACTCGTCAGCAGTACACCACAAGCTGCAGCAGTCTCCCCCTTCAGTATACTATGTGTCCTCATTATTGTGCTGATAAGCAATTAAGTATTTTTTTTGTAGTAAACTAAGTAAGGCCCTTGCAGATAATCAGCCCAATAGCCAGTAGTGTAGGTTATAAGAGCAGGTTTATTCAGTTACAAGTAAGATGGTAAGAATGCCCCACTGGGAGCAGCATCCCCACTCATTCCAACTGACCACTCATACAAACTATGCACTCGTTTACACCAGCTGAGCAGCAAGGAACTAAGAGATAACAGGATACAACCTATCTCCTTCCTTCAGAAAACAAAAGAAATGACAGGACGCTGGGTGGGAAAAAACACATTCCACACCTCCTGTAAATATATGTAACCAATCCTTAAATTACAAAGAAAGATCACATTACATAAATTATTCCACTCCTTAAATTGTAAAAGAAGATCATATCATATAAATTGTTCATACAGATAACATATACCTCTATAATCATAACATCGTAAGGAAAGAACACATTAGATAAATTATTCACAGACTCTGTACATCTTCAACTCCCGCTAGAGAACACCTGAGATATATCGCTTGTTCAATATATCTTCTCCACTGCTTAAATAGATAGTAAGAAAAGGATAAATTATTCATACAGATCACACTTTGCAGGACAAAGGAACAACACACTCCCACTGCTGCATACCTTGCAGGACACCACTATTGCATACCTTGCAGGACAAAGGAAATTACGCTCTACCCCACAGCACACAAGGGAAGCTGTCCCACTTCTGCACATATTGCAGGCCCAGGGAACAACGCACTCCCTCTACTGCATACCACGTAGGACACCACTACTGCAACCTCGCAGAACAAGGACTCACACACTCCCACTGCTACACACACTGCAGGGCAAAGGAACTAACTCCTCCCACTACTGCACACCTTGCAGGACAAAGGAACAAATCACACTCCCACTACTGCACACACATTGCAGGCCAAAGGAACTAACGCACTCCCACCACTGCATACCTTGCAGGACAAAAAGTGACGCTCTCCCACTACTGCAATTATAGGTATCTTCCAACCCTAGACATTCCCACTAACAGGAAATGTTCGCTCTGGGTATCATCCAACCCAACCCATTCCTGCACACAGGGAATTATACAATGTGTATATTCCAAACCACACGCCACACACGGTCTCAACATAAGGCCTAACCCAAACACACTCCCACACAACATTTGTTTGAGTATAGCACAAAATATAAAACGCACCCTATACTGCTAAAGACACATGCACTCATCAAAAGTACAGCATGGTAATGGTAAACAAATGCAACAAAAGCTTCAAGCCAAAATACGTAGGCATCGGCATGGCGTTGTAAAGAAACTTAGAATGAATGTGACGGCAACTTCCAACAACTGCCCAAATGTTCGGTGAGCGACTTCACACCCGAGCCCACACAACACCAGTATACGAATCCAAAATTCGGAATATAGAGACACTGGCCACGATGTCTCACAATCAAGTGGGGTTTATGCCAGCAGCACCAGGCTTGTAATAACATTGAGCATGCACACGCCGCAGCACATTATAATTACAAGAGTGCTTCTCACCCACACATTCAAGGCTCTTTACAACATAGGACCTGCCTACCCCAACGACCGCCTACACTTCTACCAACCTATCAGGCCACTGAGCTCAGAATCACTTAGGGACACGTAGCCAATCCTAAATGGCTGGTGCGTACGCGCCACGTCAGCTCAGCACGACTGCACTGAGCTCCCACTGCCTGCAATGACGTCACAGCGGTTCCTTCGCTGAAGCTGGATATGCTCACGGAAGCTGGTTCTGCTTATGGAGGTGGTCGTTATGGGAACAACAATGCAGTGGTTAAGGAAATAACCACAAACCAGTGCCCCAGATCGTTCCCTCATGAGCCTGTGGCTACCAGCTTGAATCCCGCTGCATGTAGACTCCTATCCAGCGGCTCCACAGGTAAGCAGCTCACAGCAGACCAACACGTAGCATGGTGAACGTTCCTTATTACCAGCGGTGGTTGCCAGGAGCGCGTCTTTTAAGTATCAAACTTCCACAATATAGTTTTCAGCAGTGCAGTTGGCCTGACACTGAACACAGCTGAACTTTCCTCGGGCCTGACTTATGCCCCCCAAATGCCTTATTGTTAAACCCACAAAGCAGGCAACACGCTGTCCTATACTGCTGTGGGTTAATGTTTCATGATATCCTTGCTTGCCCCAAACGGCTACCAAACGCAAGCTGCCGGTTCACTATAAATGCACTTCCAATTCAAAGCTGTGGGTTGGTCATAAAATAAATGCCAGTTCACTTCAAATTACCTCTAACTATAGTCAACAACCCGATTTAATACATGCCTTCAACAAACATTTCAAAATTTCAGATGACTTCGGATGGCTGTATGACAGGTTAAATGCCCAAAACTTAAATTCAGTAGGCTGACTTCAAGCCACACAGGCCAAACACCCAAAACTTCAATTTATACGCTGTCTGTTGTAATAGACACCATTGGGGCATCCAGGGCATTACTTCAGACTCCAGCTAGCTTCTCTTAGGTTCTTGTGCAGATTATTAGCTTCTCACAAGTGTTTTTTTTTTTTTTCTTTCCTCCATCTTCGCCACTTTTGTAATTGAAGTAATGCCCTTGTTGATGATCCGTCCAATAGCCAGTAGTTAGGTTATAATAGCAGGTTTATTCAGTTACAAGTAAGAAAGATGGTGAGAATGCCCCACCGGGAGAAGCATCCTGCTGCTCAGCCCTACTCCTTCCAACTGACCACTCATACAAACCATTCAAGTGTATATATATCTTAATGTACTAAACTATCAACTAAACAAAATGAGTCTTGATTTGTAACTTTAAAGTAGAGGTTGCATGTCTCTGTAATTTTCATATTTGTTACAGCTAACACGTTTTTTGTATGAATCGAAATTTGCCTAGCAGTGTAACGGTAAGTTTCAATTCTATTAAGGACACGGAGGCGAGGATTATGCTTTTCTCTCTTCGCTTTATTACATATCCAAACATTCAGCAGCCAGAAAAGCATCAATTTACTATTTTATAAAGTGAAAATTGGAGAGAAATCCATTCCTGAACAAGGAAAAGTTAAACAATCCATAACAGTCCATAACAGGACCACAAATCCCATAATCCTTAGGGGGCACTATGCAAGTGAGTCCTTCCTCAATGTCCATGGCCTCTATTTAGATCTTCCATCTTGACCGTTCCTCCTCTTTCTTCGCGCGAGTTACGCTAGATCCTCATTGGCCCTGTTTTGCGCCATCGTTTCCTAAAAGAGACAAAGGCAACGTAAGGTTCATTCTGGCCAGATGGCAATGGAAAAAAAACCAGCGTCACAAGCCTGAAACCAATAACCGATGAACACCAGCACAGTAGGTGACATTTGAAAGAAAACTTTTTACTTGCGCACATACGGGCGGGTTCGCACCTAAATGTGCAACGGGCGGGATAATCCTCGCCTCCGTGTCCTTAATAGAATTGAAACTTACCGTTACACTGCTAGGCAAATTTCGATTCTGTCAGGACCGGAGGCTCCAATTATGCTAGTTTAAAGCTTACCACCAACTGAGCAACCTCCAAGACTGGCTTGAAGTAAAACTTCTTAAAGGTGGAATCCGAGGACCAGTCTGCGGCCCGCATCAAGTCCTCCAAACGGGCTCCCAGAGCAAAAGCTTTAGAAGCCATCGCGCCCCTGGTTGAATGAGCACCGAACTGCTTGGTATCAATGCCCGCTTCCTGCATGATCCAACGCACCCACCGTGCTATAGTGGGGGCGGAGACTGCTTTATGCGGTTTTCGTAAAGCAATTAGAAGTTGTTGCTCGCCCGGAGGGCGGAATTCCTGAGTAAGGTCCTCATATGCTTTGAGGCAATTTACGACGCACAATTTAGGAGAGTCTTCAAAAGCGGGATAAGAAATAGAACGAGTAAAAGACTTAGTACGGCGACTCACCGTAAACGTCATCCCCTCGGGGGGGGGGGGGGGGAAAAACCTGCGCGGAAATGTCCAAAGCGCGCACATCAGAAACTCTTTTACAAGAGACGAGGCACAGAAGCATAGCCAGCTTAGCTGAAAGCTCCCTCAAAGAAAGGTATTTGTTCGGCTGCCATGATAGAAAAAGATTCAAGACTAGGTTGACGTCCCATAAGGCAGAGTAGCGTGGCTCCGGGGGTAAAGATAGCCGAATGCCTCGCATGAGTTTACAAACAAAAGGATGTTCCCCCAACGGCGCCCCCTCTACCGGGCAATGTGCCGCTGAAATCGCAGAACGTATAGTGTTAATGGACCGATAAGCCAACCCGGACGTCGCCAAGTCTGCTAGAAAATTTAAGACATGAACGACTCCGGCGACCATGGGATCCAAACTGCGTCGAAGACACCAACGTACCCATTTTGCCCAGGCGGAGCGATAGCGCTTGGAGGTACTGCTAGCCCAGGCTTTAGATAAGGGCTCCTCAGCCGGTCCCGAAAGACCTGGGAGCGACCACCGCTGCCGGAAAGCCGCCATGCCATGAGGCGGAGAGTCCCTCCCGTGACTAGATGATGTTGCTCTCCGCTCGGATTGAGAAGGAGCCGAGGAAACAGGGGGAGTAGGATTGGAAAATCCCAAGAAAGTTCCAGAAGAACCGGAAACCAAACTTGGGACCTCCACAACGGAGTCACCATCACCAATTCTGCCCCTTGGCGGCGAATGTGCGCCGCTGCCCGAACAATCATCGAGAAGGGAGGGAAGGCATATCCTCTCTCCCGACCCCAGTCCTGCAGAAATGCATCCGTGGCTACAGCCAGGGGATCCGGTCTCCAGATGAAGAACCGCGGGAGCTGATGGTCCAGGCTAGTTGCAAAAAGATCCACTGTGAATGGGCCCCACAATGTCGCCAGCCATGCAAACACCTGGGGGGCCAACATCCACTGGCTGGAATCGATCAGATACCTTGAATGCCAATCCGCTACTTGGTTGGCCTGCCCCGGGAGGTACTCTGCTGTCACCAAAACATGGTGGACCAGACAATAGTCCCAGAAATCCTTCGCTAGATTCGCTAACGCCCGGGAGCGTGGTCCTCCCAAATGATTGACATATCTGACCGCGGAGACATTGTCCATCTTCAAGAGGACACAAGACTGCACCCGGTCTCTGGTCCAGCAGCGAACCACGAAGGAGCCCGCCAGGAGTTCCAAACAATTTATGTGCAATGCCTGTTCTTCTGACGACCAGGCGCCTCCTGTGGAAAAATCCCCGCAACGGGCTCTCCAGCCCGAATTGCTGGCGTCTGACTCTATGATGAGATCTGGAACTGACCCGAAAATGGCCCGACCGTTCCATGCTTCCATGTGGGTGAGCCACCAAGCCATTTCGTCCTTCACCTCCGTGGTCAAGAGGACGGACTGATCGTAGGACAACCCCTTCCGAAGGTGGTAAGCTTTCAGGCGCTGCATAGCTCGATAATGTAGGGGCCCCGGGAAGATTGCCTGAATGGATGAGGACAGAAGCCCCACCACCCGGGCAATCGCCGGAGAGAGGTGTGAGACCTGGAAATGGTCTGTCGCAGCTCGTGTTTGATCTTGGCCATCTTCCGGGCTGGGAGGCTTAAAGAAGCTTTTATAGAATCGACTATAAAGCCGAGAAAGACCACACTCTGCACCGGGGTCAGGACGGACTTGTCTCCGTTGATTACGAACCCGAGACGCTGTAGAAGCGACAACGTCTGATGCAACTGCATCCCCAACGCTGTGGGGCACTGAGCCATGATCAGGACGTCGTCCAGGTAAACAATCATACGGATACCTTGGGACCTGAGGAACTCCACTACCGGGTAGAGCACCTTTGTGAAGCACCAAGGTGCCGAAGATAGTCCGAACGGAAGGGCGGTGAACTCGTAAATCTGGCGCCGCCAGCAAAATTGTAGAAACATGCAGTGGGTGAATGGGGACTACCAAATACGCATCTTTGAGGTCGAGACGCACCATCCAGTCGGATGGGAGAAGGACGTCTCGAAGGAGGTGGATGCCCTCCATCTTGAAGTGGCGGTACACCAACCAACCGTTGAACTCCTTGAGGTTGATGACTGGACGGCGCCCTCCGTCCACCTTGTCCACCAGGAAGAGATTGCTTAAAAACCCGTGTGGGTGCAATGTCGAATGACAAATGGCCCCTTTGCGCAGCAGCGCGGAGACCTCCTCGTCGACTAGCCGGGCGACCGAAAAAGAAATGCGATGTGGAAGACTATGCTGACGGGGGAAGGGGGGGTGTCGTAGAACTCTATATGAAACCCCCGGATAGTTTGCAAGACCCAGGCGTCCCTGGTGATTTCTGCCCAGGCATCCTGGAAGTGTGCTAAACGACCCCCTATAAGGACCTGGTCCATCGGCAAAACACTTACCAGTGGAACCACCACCTCCGGTGTTGTTCCTGAAGTTCCCACGGCCTCGGAATCGCTGTCCTCTGGTGGGATAAAATTCTGAGTAACCGGTGTTGGCGTTGTACTGACCACGCCCGGAGCCTTGTCCCCTGTTGGAAATGTACTGTGAGCCACGGCCGGTCGCGCGGCCCCTACCGCGACAGTCCCCTTGAGAGACCCAGGGGTGAAAAACCTGTTTTATATTGGACTGGACCTTGTCCAGTGAAGTGAAAGTGGCCACAAATTTCCCTAGTTCTTTGACGAAGGGGTCCCCAAAAAGCCCCCCCTGCGCCACTGCTCCCTCAGAAGAGGCTAAGTCGCCAAGCTTAGGGTCCAACTTTATCAGCAAAGAGCGACGGCGCTCTGTCGAAAGGGCACCATTGGCGTTACCCAAAAATATGATGGCGTGCTGCGCCCAATTAGAGAGAATGTCAGGGGAAATGACCGACCCTGACACCTTGGCTTTCTCCGCCATGTCAAGGATCTTGGTCATAGGCCCTATTGCGTCCAACAACTTGTCTTGGCAGGATCGCCAAGACCTGTCGATGCCCTTCCGCGGGTCTTTCATATATTTGGCCAAGAAGGTAGCCATTTTGGAGTCAAGCTCCGGAGTACAGGCAACCTTCCCGTCCAAAGAAGGTCGAGGACGCTCGGATCTCAAACAACCCATAGCCTCCTTTTCTAAGGGCTTGCGGAGGCGACCCGCCACGAACTTCGCCACCTTGTCCCCAGGGGCCTAGGCCGCCGACCGAGGATGAATAATTTCATCCGGGTCCAACATCCCCGAACCATCCTGTGGCAGTGAGGCGGAAGCGGTAACTGGGCGCCAAGAACGCGAGGACCCTGTGTCGTCGTCCGAATCCCCCGGCGAGTCCCCATCCATATTAGGGGAAACCGGCGCGGGGGAGAGGACGGGCTCTGGGACAGAAAGCGGCGCAGGGGCGGACGGGACCACCGACTTAGCTAGGAAGGCGCTGCGCAACCTTTCAAAGGCATCCTTATCTACCCCCTGCAACTCCACAGGATCCCCATCAGGGCACTGCTTCTTGGCGGGGGGAGGCTGGCCCTCAGGGGCGGAAATACTAGGCAAAGCAGGGGCTTCCAGTCGGGCCTGCGCCAACTTGGCGCACTCCTGCACAATCCTGTCGGAGTCTTTGCTCCATAGGCCCCATAACCTCGTTCACACAGTGGTAAATGGAGGCATCCACGGCTTCATAGAAGGCATCATCTTGAGGTAGGTACTCCACCTCCTCCTCTAAATACACGTTCTCCTGATCCATCATCACACACACACCCAGGGGTCACAAGCAAGGGAAAACCTCCCCAAACAAATGCAGGCTAAAACCTCTGATTTAAGCTCTGGGAGTACCAGAAAATATGGGCAGACTGACAGACTGCAAGGCTCTTTGGACGTCCAGCAGGACTGTAATTAAGGGAGCAAAAACCCCTAGCGCGCGTTACCCTCAGCAGACTGACCGGGCCCTTCACGCCTCCCTGCGTGCTCCTCTTATGCCAGAAATAGTATAACGGTAAATCCGCCCGCAGGCGCTCAACGCGGTAATTACCGCGAATACGGACCCCCGCCGGGGCGTGCACAAAATGAAGGGTATTGCGGGACAATACGGACCCCAGGAGGGCGTAAAGGTGAGGCGGAATGAGGGGACAAGGCTCCGTGCTCGCTACTCGCGCCGCGCGGCTCCTCATCTGAGAAAACCGCGCCGCGGGAGCAACGAGACAGGAGAGCGCCCCTAGCGGCTTCAGTACACACCGCAACAACACCTGGACATCGGCCGCGTAAGGAGCGCTCTCGCTCCCGCGGCCGGAAAAGGGACCTGCGAATAAAAGTATAAACACAGGCAATAAACACAGGCAATATCGCTCATTAGAACAACGCTGAAAAATGCGAGAAAAAACATGAGGCACTTAACTGGCTGCGCGAGCAGCGAAGAAAGAGGAGGAACGGTCAAGATGGAAGATCTAAATAGAGGCCATGGACATTGAGGAAGGACTCGCTTGCATAGTGCCCCCTAAGGATTATGGGATTTGTGTCCTGTTATGGACTGTTATGGATTGTTTAAGTTTTCCTTGTTCAGGAATGGATTTCTCTCCAATTTTCACTTTATAAAATAGTAAATTGATGCTTTTCTGGCTGCTGAAAGTTCGGATATGTAATAAAGCGAAGAGAGAAAAGCATAATCGGAGCCTCCGGTCCTGACATAGATTTTGTTTTTTGTGTCAGTTACTCACGTTTAAGAAATTATTTTGAGGGGAATAAGTTACAATGGCGCTAGATTCAAATATATGCTGCATGATTCGTTTTCTATGCCCAAGTCGTATCCAGGCCAAAAGAAATTCAAACCAAAATGTTAAGACTCCTTGGTTGTGATCAAACACAAATCTGAAATATTAGCATAGATGTACTCTACAGAGCATCGTTTCAAACGGCGCTGGATCCCCACAGCGCCCTAGGTACACACACGAGCTGATGGAGCCCTTCTCACGAACTAGTATGACCATTTAAAAGAGTGCTCTGCAGCGAAGTGGGATATAGACACCGTGTAACTTAGTGGACCATCAGAACACGCTGCAGGCAAAGAGTTAGCTTGTCCGTTTGTGTCTGGCCCGAGATTTGAAATATATGTTTGTCTGCAATTACTTGCACAACCTCACAGTGAAGGCTGTCTAAATTTGGAATATTTGGAGGCCGTCAGCTGAGCTGTCTTCTTTTCCTTACATTTCTGAATCATTTTACTTGGGTAACTTCGTGCTTGCACATCTGTATCCCCCAAGACCGCCAGGCATTCCACCATGTAGCATGTGTTTGAATAAATTAACATGCTAACATGTACACGTGGACTTGTGGTTGTGCTGCTGCAGGAGATAGCTCGGCCAAAGTACATATATGTTGGTGCATTGATTCTGTTTTTAGGTGTGGCATTAGTCAAGAACTCTTGATTTTACTAAATTGATGTGTTTTTAATATAATTGTAGGGACTTTCAGAAAGCTCTCTTGATCTAGTGGTCAGTTGTTTCATTCACACTTCATCTGCCTCCTGCAGCAGGCTGAAAGGGGTAATGGATGTGAACACTTGAACCATGGGCTGACTTCACTTGGCTAATTTCATTGAGTGACTGCGATCTGCTCTTTCACAGGTAGCACATCTGCACGCAAAGTAGTTCTCTTCAGTGCCAGCGACTAATATGGCAACGTTTGCTTTTTGAGACCAAAAATATTTTTGGCTTTCAGCCAATTTTCTTTATCCACCAAGGTTTTGCAATAACCATGTTTAAAAAAGCCAAATGATTGCCAATGCCAGTCTATATACAAATACACAAGCTTTGTTAATGCTTGTCTACTTGTATATAGTCACATGCTGCCTGTAAGCCTGCTTTGAGGGGCTGTAGTGACTGATGCAATGGGGAGTTTAACATCCTCAAAAGCTGGAGTGGAGAGAAATAGTATGCCCAAAGTGTTAAAATACAAGGCACAGGCCTAGTTGGTATTGTTTTTAGAAACAAACGACCTAACCAGATCCTGCTGGGATGACGTTACCACTTGGATGAATAAGTGATCCTTTTTAGGTCTCGCCTAGCTTTGCAGCGCATGTGCTGCTCGCTCGGCGAGATTTATTGTGAACGAGGACTTTGAGAAGAGGGCTTGAAGCCCCACCCCTCATTTCCATTGGCTGGCGTCACCGTTTATGCTAAACGGTGGCCTGCCATTGGAAATGAGGGTTTTTTGTTGACTCCCTTTCGCCTCCGATCCGGACTGGGTCGCCTGCTTTGCTGCTGTCGCAAAGCACTTTCTTATCTTTATGGGGCCATGTGTTTCTAATTAGAAAAACATGGCCCCATTAAGACAAGAGATCGATGCTTGTTTTTTTTTTTCCCCTTTGCAGCGCATTCGCTTTTGCGTTTTTTTAAAAGCAATGAGGTTCATATATCAAAAGCGCATAGAACCGTCGATGGTAAAGAGGCACTATAAGGACACTAGACATTGTCAAGTGGCTGCTTTTACCAAACAGTTGGACTCTGGGGCTTGGTGTTGATGTTTTAACATCGAACCCCGAAAGGTAAATTGAGTACGGAACAGGTTTCCGTTTCCCGGCGGAAGTCCAGTGACGGGCGGATTGGCCAACTTGGATGCATTTGTACATAAAATGGCAGTCACTAGCAGAGGCTTTTAATAGAGGCGTAACGGCTAGAGCGGCTGACTTTGAAGCCGAGGAACCGGGTCCGTGTCTTGGCGCGAGGTTCAACATCCTGTGAAGCTGGACAAATCGCTCCGTGCCTAAAAATGAATGTGTCTGCAACACAACTGGTGATCACATAGAGCGCCCCGATATCTGCGGGTTGAGTTCGCGCTATATAAAAAATAACTGCAAAAAAAAAAAAACAACTATGTACGTGGGAAGCAACCTATGTATGTATTTATCGAGCAGTATTGCAAAGAAAGCTTGAGAGTTCTAAGGAGGAAGGATGCTTTCCATGGGTGCAGAGTATTTTCACGTTTTTTAAACTGCAGTGTTCTGTAAGTTTCCCGGAAGGGTTCGAATGCCGGAAGGTTGGCGCAGCTGGGCCAGGCTGGAAGTCACTGGCACAGGGGTTGCCCTGATAGCACGTACTGCCCACTGCACTTTCCTTTTCTCCTTGAATTCAGCAAAGAGCTCAAATGAAATGGTCTCCAAGTGCACTACCGCCCTGCCCCCCCACCCACCGCCGCCCAACAAGGCATCTGCTCGTTTTATTCATTTTTTTTAGTGCAGTTTTGTGGGGGGAGTAATGAAAAGCAGAGGGGCTTTGCGGCCCGGGGAGCAGCCGCGCAGTCACCCGTTCATAACAAAAGGCCCCTATGATCCCTGCAGGAGAGTCAGGCTGTTTGGGAAGGAGGCTGACAGAGATGGTGTACGGGGTGGGGTGAGGCGACAGCACAGGTTTTCTCTTTTTTTGGGGGGTTTGTTATTGCTGGAAGTGCTTTTTTGTGATTGGGAGTGCGATAACTTGGTGTGAATACCTCAGCTTGAGGCTCAAAGGCTTTGTTCAGCTTGGCCGCGAGCGTGTTTTGAACAGTTGGACTCGGGGGGGCTTGGTGTTGATGTTTTAACATCGAACCCCGAAAGGTGACCATCGGAGTGCGATACAGGTTGCCGTTTCCCGGCGGAAGTCCAGTGACCGGCGGACTGGCCAACTTGGATGCATTTGTACATAAAATGGCAGTCACTAGCAGAGGCTTTTAATAGAGGTGTAACGGCTAGAGAGGCTGACTTTGAAGCCGAGGAACCGGGTCCGTGTCTCGGCACGAGGCTCAACATCCTGTGAAGCTGGACAAATCACTCTGTGCCTAAAAATGAATGTGTCTGCCACGCAACTGGTGATCACATAGAGCGCCCCGTTATCTGCGGGTCGAGTTCGCACTATATAAAAAATAACTGCGGCGCCCCGATCACGGGTTGTAAGCAGGGTGGGTTGTTTGTCTGGCACTTGCTGGAAGAATTCTTTGTTGGAAGATCACAGCTGCTAGAGCAGAATCTAATATACTCTTAAAGGTTTCTCAGTTTGACCACATGAGCCGTCTGTCTGCATCTGCGTCAGTGTGTTCTCCCTCGCCCTTCGGTTCAATCCCTCTAATCTCCCTCTGCACCCCCGTTCTTCCTAACCAACGAGTAAGTGCAGGTCACTGTCGTTTTGCTTCATTATTTCTTTCTTTTCCTCCTCCTAAAACAACAAGCATTAAAAATGCAATAGGTCTCGCCTTTGATTAAGTTCAAGCCATTTGCTTTGCTAATGGTATTGTATTCTAGTTTTGCATTATTTAGTGTATATTTGTGATATGTTGTAGTTGTATGTAGTTAGAATTGTTTTGTTAGCTGTGTAGTAGTTTAAAGCATAGCGTTAGTAGGAAAAGAACAGTGTTTCAGATTTGGGAGGTGAATGAATAGAAGAATAGTATGTGTGTTAATTTCGTATAGTGAGGATTACAATAGCATGAGGCAGAAGAAAGGGGCGAGGGGAGAGCAAATATATGCTCATATCACAAATATACACTAAATAATTCAAAGCTAGAATACAATACCATTAGCAAAGCAAATGGCTTAAACTTAATCAAAGGCGAGACCTATTGCATTTTCAATGCTTGTTGAAGTGTAGCTTGCTCTAGGGGGCTTCCGTTGGCGTTCGAACATCTGTTAGAACATTGGAATGTTGGAAGCTCCATTGAAGACAATGGAGTGCCCCTGGCTTCTAATGGCCGGTAGAAGCCTGGAGCGCCTACATTCCAATGTTGGCCTTCCTGTGAACAAAGGCCTCACGGAGCCCGAGGGGATTTCATTCCCCTCGGGCTCCGTGGGGCCTTAGTTTTAACTTGTTAGAACATTCAGCCCTCTAGTGGCCTTCGACTCAGGCCTTTAACGCTGGAGGGGGCCTTTAATGGCCGGTATAGCCACCTAGGTGACATTACCTCCTTACACATGTACATTCACATCCGCTTCCCACACAATCCCATTTCATCTACTCCGTTCATTAAAACTTCCAGTATGAAAAACATTAACACTGTTTAGGTTAGAACCAGCAATTGTTCAAGTAACTCATTTTCTTTATTTGAATTGCTTGGATCTAGCTCCACAGAGACCTGCAAGACCTTAAATAAAACATTGCGTTTGAGAACCTTGGACATCTCGCATGGACTAATGAGATGACATAACGTAAACCAGGCTAGGACATGGTGAGAAACCGCAAGTCTGAGGGAAGAAGATAACGGGACACAGAAGACACACTCCGCAGTTGAGCTTTGCATAACTGTGGCACAAATTCCCACGACTTGTTAAGCAGCAAAGCTAGTAGAAACCATGCCTGCAGGTTTAAAACCAAAGTAGTAGCCCGCTGGCCATTATCGTTTCCATATTGTGGAGCAACACTATATTACACCACTTGTCCCCTTCCTGCAGTCTACTTATTTTTAATAAAACACATATGCCACAACGATTTGCCTATAAATCTATAATCTCGTCATTTAGCGCATCATCTCATTCCTGAGCCACACTGGCTTTCCTGCTGGGTCCTTTTTTGAGGGATATACATTGTAGTATGTGTAATTTTTGCTTTTGACACTTGCTTTGCACAACTGTTTCCAGCAGTCTATTTATTTATTTATTTATTTGACTTAACACAGTCCATTGCACAGCTGACAAACCACCTTGCTTCTTACGAGGCATTTTCACCTACTGCGTCACCACTGAAAATCAATTAATTTACCTTCTGTCATTGATGCAACTGTGCCTTTCCCGTCCAGTTCCTCACGTCCTCCTTCCTGCTGTTAAGACTCTCTGCGTCCTAAAACTTGCATGGCTAAAACTTAGACCCCGCCTGTATCACAATGATCAAGTGAACGGAAAGTTGTCTGTGACTTTCTAATGAGTAGGGAATCCCCTTGTGGAGGGAGGGAGAGAGGAGAGGATGCTTTACATGCCTTAGTGGGTGAAGAGTAGGGGTGGACGTAATTGCATTAAAATTATGTGATACCTTTTAACTCTATTTTCTTAGCTCAAAATGCACCCTTGTGTCCAAAATTGACTGGAGGATGCTTTTTTGCGCCAAGAAAGTAGTGCTAAATTAAAGAGAAACTGCAGCAGTGGCTAACACCCTGATTCTTTGCTGGTGGGAAGGCATTTTTCTCCCAATTATGAAAACTGCCATAATTTTCTGTATGTTCATAACACAAAATTACCAAAATTACTATGACTGATAACTTTGTAATTTTAAATTTCACCCAGGCCCATTGGAGAGTTTTATACCCTTCTTGCTCGCCAGCCACCAAATGAATGGGTGCTCAAAGTGGTTATAAATGCCAAATATATGCCAAAATAATCCTCATTACAGCTGTTAGTGTAAATATAGCGAACCATTTAGTGTTAGAAATGTTCACAGTATAACAGATTTTGATCATCATGCTTCATTAAAGTGCTTTATTTTCTTATACGGAGCTGGATCGCCCAATTTTGTTAAGATTGACTGAAACCATGAGGCTTTGGGCATCCTACACACTGGCTAATGCCAGATCATCGCTGACTCATGTCTCCACCATTCTGGATCTTTTGAATGAAGTAGAGATTGCTGTTTTATCGGACAAGCCAACATGATTAGAAGTGATGGTCAGCCATTATTTTTTTCATTAGTTTCACCATGTGGTTTACATTGGAAAGGAAAGTTGGAGAGGAGCTGTTGCTGTCATTTTTAGTGTCCTAGAGAAGCTGCTTGTGGGACCAATGAGCTGCGGGAGTTGCAATCAAGTCCATAGATTTGCATTCTCATAAAGAAACTATCCAATTTATCTTAAACTGTTTGCTGCAAGTCACAAGCAGATTTGTATTCGCTTTCGGAAGCTGGAAAATTGCACCAACCCACCTCTCGTACGCAGCCTCATATGCACCATGGACTCTGTCCATAATATAAAGCACAGTTCTTGCAAATTTGTCTCCTAGTGCTGAATATTTAGGCTCTGAGATGTCTACCCCCTCAACATTCTGCAGAATAACTGATAATTCATGTTTCTTACCTTATTTTTAAGACAAATTAAATATAGCATATATTTGATCGGTGGTAGGGATTGTTCTCAATTTCTATTTCTACCGAGCATAAATGTTTGAGTGACTTTCACGTAAAACATTCGAGATCTTCTCTGCAGTGTACTTTTTCTCTGACTTGCAGTGTTTTCCTGGTAGTCAAATATATTTTTTTTCTCCACTCCCTTCCCATGCTATCCTGTTTTACTGGTCTCCTTTCTCTGGTTTCTCTTTGTCTTGCAGGCCGTGTTCTTTTCAGAGTTTTCTGCTTCTATACTGTCTTGTGTGTTTTCATTAGAGATCCATTTACCCCCTGTAGTTTCCTTCATTGCTTGCAGATCTCACACCGCTGTTCTTATTCTCTGCGTTTAGAATTGGTTCTCAATATTGGATTTACCATATAGTTAACTTTGGTTTCAAAAGCAAACCTATAGGCTTATGTAGCCAATGTAAACCCTAAAAGCAACAACAAAAAATGTATATATTGGGGAGAGTAGCAGGGTTCTGAGCTCTGTGGGGCAAAATGGAAGTCTTGTCCATGCTGTCTTTGTAAATAACGATGCCCCAGCATGGGGTTACATCTTGAGTCTTGGACAAAAAGAACAGGAAAAAATGGTTCCTCCAGGGTAGATAATGCAGGGTTCTGCTCCCTGGTGTACGCGTAAGGAGACTGTAGGAACAGCTTCTCTAGTAGTGAGGCTTGGAGAGAACGACGAGCTGGAAACAAATGCCTGAAAGGCAGGACAGCACGCACCTGTGGAACAAGCCCACAGAGCAAGACACATTGGCCTAACTTACTAGACAAGGTATGTTTGGAACAAAGGAGAGGGATGTAATGTTTCCACCTCTGGGCAGGCAAAGATTACAGATACAGTGCACTAAACTATTTACAAAACCGCCTCTGGACCCCAGTATTCACTTCTCTGCCTACGAATGCTTTCCCTTACCAGTGTGCGGGCAAGTTGATGTTGATAGAAAGGTCTGGTGCCCATTAGATAGATGGTTGATCCAAATTGGATTCTACAGGTTGATTTCTCTAGCAGTGGCTGTGCCCAGGAAAGGCTGCAGAGGGTAAGGGAAGCAACCTGGTTACCCGGCCCAGTAAAGTGCAAGCAGCCACTGAGAGCTGGGTATTAAGGGTGTGGGAAGTGGTAAAATGTTTCAGGTTGGAGTCAAGCCCCAAAGAAGGGGAAGGGGTGATCTTCAAGGAGTTGCGCCCCAGCATCTGAATGGAGGCTAGAATTGTGTGATAATGGTTTGAAACCAGGGGGACTTTTTCAGAGTACATTTAGGAAAAACTGCTTTACTTATCCAGTAGATTGAAGCAGTAAGTCTCTGCTTAGATGGTGTAGCACCAGCGAGTGTGAATGACTCCTGATTCTGTGGTGAGTCATTGGTGTTCAGATCCTAGCACTTAGTGGCCATAAGTACGTAGAGGAATGCTGCAACCCGAGTGGTCCGCCCTCACGGGCCCTCCCAGAGTCCATCTGGATTGTTACACGAGCTGAAACTAGCAAGGTGCGCTGAGATAATGGCAGCTTAACGTCTGGTGCAGCAATAGGGAAATAAAAACTTTATTATAAAATCCTTGTGTACTTGTCTCCCATGTTTGACTGTCAACAAACTGCTAAGCCCACGAAAGACGACCCAAAGTGGGTTTGTGCATTCTTGCATTTTCTAGGGGATTCTTCATTGATGAGAACCACCTGGGGCAATGCTGCTTGTGTTGTAAAAAAAATTCCTTGAAATACATGGATCACCTGGAGGAAGTCCTTGAACATTGTATAAGCCCCATTGCACCGCCTAGAGCAAGCAGCAAGTTCACCTCTGTCCCTGCACAGCTCTTCAGTTGGCCGTGCAATTCGTGGATCCTCCATGAGAACGGAGCCTTTGTAAAAGCTGTAGCACTGTTTGGGTTTATCAGCAGGTGGGTGCCCTCTGGTCTTGGTACATCCGGGCTGGAGCAGTGCTGTAGGGCCTGGATCCTGCTGCAGTAAAGTGGGGCAGACTCTGCAGTCCTCATGGCTGGGTGGGAAAGAGTCTATGATGCCTCCCACGAGTTGGCTCAGAGCCAGGGATATGATGATTGTTCAATTCTGGGAGGGTGTGTCGGGGGCAGATGGAGTCAATAGATGCTACTGGTACAGCAATCCTCTTGAGCGCCTATAAGGCCCCTTTGTGGAGGGTCACACCATATCATTTGGAAAATTATGAAAATCTAAATACCTCTTTTAGTGGAGCCTTCACATTCCAAAAAGCCCTATTATTTTTTCATCTTCACGAATCTGGAGATAGCCAGGACCAAGCACTTTATCACTAAAGAACATCGTATTTCTATGCTAATTATCCTCGTTTTATCAATTTCCTTAACCGCTTTGAAAGTTTAGCTGTGTAAGATCTACAAAGTCAGTATTTCAATGAGTCCTCGCAACACATAATTTTTCTACAACCTAAGAAAAATATCGGCATGAGCCCTTACTTAGCACGTTGTAGGAAAAAAGGGCAAAATAATTATTTTTGCCTTCCCCTTCTGGAACGTTGTTTCCTGCATTTGACATTTCTGTTTGCTCTCAGTGCATCCTGTCCAGATATCCTGTATAGCTCTATCTGTTTCCTATATACAGGCCCCAGCTACTCTTGTTAGTGATGTAATCTAAATTAAAAAAAATAAAATCTTCGCCTTCTGATAGATAGCTGGCTGGGGGTGGTGCCCACTGATCAGGCTGTTGCCTGCAGGAAGGACATCTGTTGTTTTTTCCTTATCTTAACACAGGTTCTTGTGCATTTTGGATGCAGCAGCACATTTTTTTTCTGTTCTGTGATCTGTCATTTTTTCTGTCTTCTCTAGCCTTTGTGTATTTAATGCAGCCCTTCCGCATTCCTAATATCCAGCCAACATTGCTAGTGTTCATTTTTTAAATACAGGGTAGAGGTCTGCATTTTCCACTTCTGTTTGTTGGGATGTGCATTTTTACTGGATCAATTCCCACCTCTTTGAGCACAACTGGGAACTGAATTCAAAGAGTGAATAGTCTTGAAAAATCCTAACAAACAAATCCCTTCCTCTTCACGCACCCTTTGTTCCCAGTTGAACGTTTTAGTGACTTTGTTTTGTTAATTGACCAATTTCAAAATCTGTCTCATGTTATCCATTGTACTACCAATGTGTTTTTAGGTCTCGCCTACGCAGCGCGCATGCGCTGCATAGGCAAAAAGACCTTTTGCCATTGATTCGGCTTTTCAGCCTAAAACGTGCACGCGTTCCATTGCCTGCAATGGCAACGCGTGCACGTTTGGCGATTCACTTGCGGGAGCGAGTGGCGCCATATGGTAGCAATTATCGCTCCTGGCGCCGCTCGCTCCCGCAAGTGAATCATGCAGGCTCCCTCCTCTCCCCCCTCCCCCTGCTGCCGTGGGAGGCGCGCGCGCTTGTTTTTATTGTGCATCATGTGAGCGCCTCCAGTGCCAGTAGCAGTGATCCCTGTTCCACTGCACCATGTCAGTGCCCCCTGCCTCCGTGCACGTCAGTTTTTCTTTGTCCTGGCAAACCCAGGGGTGTAACATCCATTGGTGCAGCAAGTGCAGTGGCACCGCAGACTAGGGGCCTGTGTTCCGCAGATCACACGGCAGTCTGGGGCGTCTCCTTCCTGCAGTCGGACACATGACACCGAGGCTGCTGCCCTGGGCGAGCCAGTGTCTCTCCTCACAGTCAGGTACCCTGAGGCCTCACTGCCTTAGGGTACCACTCAGTGACTTCCCGTCCCCGTTTATCTCCTGTCCCAGCGCACTCGTCAGGTGCTCCTTACCTAGTGTAAAGCAGTGTCACTGTCGTGAGGCGCTGTCAGCCTTCCCTGTCGAACTGTGCTGTCTCCGTATCCACTGTGAAGTCACAGTCCCTGTTGAATCGTGCTGCGTGTCTCCTGCCTCAGTGTGCTGTCAGTGTTTCCTGCCTCAGTGCGCTATATCAGTGTCTCCTGCCTCAGTGCTCTGTGTCAGTGCCTGCTGCCACCGTTGTTGGCGCAGTGTCCTTGAATGTGGATGCAATTGGCGGGGTGCTGGTGGGCCGTTGACCCAAGCGGTACCGTGCTCGGCCACCAGCCGCAGAACCAGGTCCCAGAAACCGAGAGGCGAAGTTTCCAGTAATTCAGCCCAGCTGTGAGACGCTCCTGCCACCTGGGCCCGCCTGCCTCTTCACGCTCCTTCGGGCGTGTTCTGTTGTTCGTACTGAGCTGCCTTCTGCCAAGAGTCTGTGTAACAGAACTTTAGCAGACCAATTCCAGACTCCCGTCTCGCTCGCCACTTAACGCTGTGTGATCTGGGTCACACACAGGACATGGTGCCGCGCCCTGTCCCTGCGGCCAGTCCTCTTTACATAGAGGGCGCTGCTTAGCAGATGAAAGGCGGGCGGAGCACACAAGCAGGCAAATAAAAGCCACACACGGCTGTACCCAGGAGCAAGAGAGAACATGTGACTGTTTCAACCTTCTAGCCGCCCCACTCCGACCGCGATTACCAGCAACTGCCTACCCTCCCCTCTGGTAGATAACGTATTACTGCCTCCAGGGTAGCCCTCTTTTTATTAGGTCCGGCGTTAGCCAAGACATTTTGATTTTGCTAAAATAAATATATGTATAAATTCTATCTATCTCTCACAGGGACTTTCAGCCGTCCCTCTTATATTGATCTGTTGTTGCACCACTCACATTTCACTGCAGCAGACAGCAGGTGGCACTGGACAGCCAACTTCAGCCACTGACTAACTTCTCTGTGAGTGACAGCATTCTGCACATTTCACCAGGAGCTCATCCAAAGTAGTTTCATTCAGTGCCAGGGACCACTTTAGCAATGTCTGCTTTTTGAGACCCTGAAAAATGTTTTTTAGCCAGTCATTAGGTCGAGTGTTGAGTGTGTGGGCATGCTAATAGGGGATAATCTGCTGCATGGCTAAACTTATAAGGTCCCAAAGGCGAGACCTATTGGCTATGCCAATGCTTTTGTTTTTGTTTTGCTCTTTCCTTCCTCTTGGGTTAAAACGTATTATCTGCCAAGACAGCAGGACTTTTGCTGAGGCTGCTGTTGGCTAACTACCCTAGGGCAAACCGTGTTGCATCTTTGTACATTTTTTGAGATTTTCCCTCCTTCAGGACACTGACTGTAAAGCTTACATCCCCATTTAGCTTCCTTAACCCCCTTCTTGTAGTACTCTGAAGATATTTGCAGACACCAGAACACCGCTGTGAGCAGATCTTCAGATATTGTGCTTAGGAGGAGTTGAAGGAAACCGAAAGTGACTTAACTAGTTTATCACAGGCTCCCTGCCCTAGTGATATGTTATTTACCGAGCATCCACCTTGGCCGGAGAAGGCTCTTGAGGTCGGGAAGTGAACTGTGCAAGTTCCCACTTATCCATCAGTGGGGTTAGAACTAAGTATAGAGTGCCTTTGCCAGATGATCACCGCTTTTAAGTGGCTTCTTATTCATGTTGGTCTAAAAGTTGTTCAAACTTAATACCTTCACAGGTGCCGCCAAAAGCAATAGTTCTTTTCGAGCCCTTAGTAATGTGTGTGTTCAGCTGACATTACATACTAGCGTTGGGCGCGAAGGTCAAAGTTTTGCACACAAGCAACTTGCACGTAATATATGGTGCATAAGAGAAAACAAATTGACAGCGGTAGTGCAGCAATGGTGCTGTCGGCTGCTGGTGCCCAAAATGAATCTGCCTCACCCCCCCTGTATAGAGACACACCTTTGCAATAATGTGTCCATATAGGCAGTACCTGTGGTTCCAGAGAAAATACGGATGTGGGATCACATGTCCAAATGTTAAAGAAAGATATGAAAAGAGTTTTCAAGAGTACAAAGTTGTTTTATTTATAAAATATAAATGTTTATTTTGTTAAAATAAGGACTTTTTACAGCAGTGAAGGCTGTAGTCTAAAAAGTGAAAGGATTTTATGCTTGCTTGGTGCCATTTGGACTTTTCATGTCTTGGGGGAGGGTGGGCGCGGGCGCTCAACACATTACTGTAACTATATCCATGCAATGAACTGAAATACTGCCAGATGGATGCAGTGTCCGCAAATGTGTTGATTATGGCAGAATGGAGTTGTAGCCAGATTTGGAATGGGGAGATAGATGGTCGTGTTCCCCCTCGCCTAAAGCGGACGTCATCGCTGCTATTTAATTGATAGATGGCCTTGCCGCTATGCGTATCCTTTCAAAGTAAGTGTCAAAAAGTTGCTGATGATAAACTTGCAAATTCGAGGTTATGGATTGAGTTGTCAAAACCATTATTTTTCATTGAGGAACCAGATGAAGTGGGGTAGTTGCAGAGCTCGAACTGGGAGGGAACTATATGAATTAGAGTTCTGATACATTTTTTTTCTTTTTTTGTTTGAATCTTTTTATTACATTTTATGCATGTTGTATACAGCATTTTCAACAAAGGGAAGCGAGATTATGGTCTCATGTACAGCTCAGATAAAGCATGTAAGAGACATCACATCATTCGGAAATACAGCGTTTAACAAGTACTGAGGGTAAATCAGAGAGGTGTCCAAAGAATCTACAAGTCCCATTTGTGGCATGAGGATCCATAGAGTAATTACCAAGTTAGGGCATCGAATGATCTGCGGGTATCCCACAATGGTCAGCAGCCCATGTCTTCGCAGTGGAGTAGAAAAGATTCCGTTATATGAAAACAGAACAGGAATAACAACTGGAGCCCGTAACTTCAAATCCCTGCACCTCACCCATCCCCTGTATATATATATATTTTTTTATAACTTTGTTTATTAGTTTTATACACAACCAACAAGAGACAATGACCTACTTCACAAAATAATAGCTTCGTGCGACCTTCAGAAGTAAACGGCACAATACCGTGCTGGTAATAGGTATACAGTGCATCATACATTTGGTAAACCCAATCCGCTCAACGCCATAGATCCCTCTACTGTCTTAACCATTTTGTCAAAGGGCAAGGCCCGACGGCCTACGTCGTTGGAAGCGTTCAGCCGTAATGCTACAAGGGGGGCTACTGGTCAGGGGGGGGGCAAGGTGACGTGAAGAAGAAGCAGCATCCAAGTCAGTGTCCACCAAGGTCGCCCCTCCCGGCCTGTACAGGGCCCAAAAGTTCTTTGGTCTATTGCGGGGCGGTAACAAGTCACTGTAATTTTCGGTCTGGGTGCAGAAGTACATCATATCTTTAGTCCACTGAGCTATTGTAGGCGTCGGTCCTCGAAGCCAACAGATCGCCACACATCTCTTTGCTAAAAGCAGTGCCATGAATACTAGCCGTCGCAACGCTTTAGGGAGGGGCCTGGAGTATCCCAGCAATGCTAAAAACGGGTCAGGGGCCAACGTCAGTTCAGTGATTCTATTTATTTCAGAAAAAACCCGAACCCAGAAGCGGGCAACCCCCGGGCATGTCCAGGCTAAGTGGAAGAAGTCAGCAATTTGTTCCCCACATCTTTCACACTGAGAGTCCTCCCGTAGCCCATAACGATGGAGACGTTCCGGCGTGTAGTAAACCCTGTTTAAAATTTTTTAAATGTACAAGTCTGTGCCGACCATTGAGGGAGACGCGTTTAGTGCTCATGCAGCAGTAGAGCCATTTGTCATCCGTAAGGTCGACCTGTAGGTCACGCTGCCAGGCTAGCCGTGGTTTGGTGTATTTATTTCACCTAGCAGACTGTGTGGTGCGGTAAATCCTAGATACCATCTTAGTAGGTGTTTGCGCTCTAATGACGGCAGTTAGAGCCACGACCTCAGGGGGCTCCGCCATATCCTCGCCCAATAGATCCTTAAGAGCATGTCTAATTCTATGGAATTGGAAACGGGCAAGGGGCGTCGGCTGAGCGTCCTCTCCGTTCATAGCATCCCATGTGCGCGCCTCGCCATCTACAAAAAGGTCCCCTATGGTGTGGGCATTTAGCGTCTGCAAAGCGGCTGTGACCCCCCTATCTCTACATGGTGGAAGCCAATAGCACCACTCAAGGCGGGCCACTGGGGAATACAATATGTTGCCCGCCTGAATTGCTAATAAATAATGCCAGGCATGAACGACCGCATTAAGGGAATCCAATATACCCGTACGTCTATCAGGGGGTGCGAACAGTAAGGCAGGAAGAGGCCTAGGGGCAGCAACTATCGCCTCTATACGTACGTGCGGGATGTCGAACGGGCCGTGAATCCAATAATATGCTTGAGAACTTTGAGCAGCTCTATAATACAAATCCAAGTCAGGAGCACCCAGTCCCCCCATCGAGTACGGCATTATCAGTATGTGCCAGGCAACGCGAGCCTGCTTGCCCGCCCAGGCCCGGTGTACCATTAAGGACTGGAGGCACCGGAAGAATACACGGGGAAGTACCATGGGGATATTCATGAAGAGGAAGAGAAAGCGCGGCAGCACGATCATTTTCATAAGGGACACTCTGCCCATCAACGATAAGGGGAGGCTCACCCCTCGATTAATATCCTCTTCCAACTTGGAAATAGCGACCCCATAGTTCTCCCTGAGGACCACCTCTGGGTCAGTATGCAGTTTGATCCCCAAGTACCGCACCGCCTCCATAGTCCACTACAGAGGGTACTCCGGCTCGAAGGCCACCGTGGCTGGGGTCAGGGGGAACATGATGGATTTGCTCCAGTTGACCCTCAGGCCAGACAAAGAGCCAAAGCGTACCACCTCACGTAAAACCGGCGAGAGATTATCCTCAGGGTCTCTGACATAAAGCAGTGTGTCATCCGCATAGGTGGAGACGATTAGGCGGTAATTCGGAAAGCGAATGCCTCTGTGGCTATGATACTCCCGTAGGGCGCATGCCAAGGGCTCAGCAATCAGGGCATAGAGAATTGGAGATAAGGGGCAACCCTGTCTCGTACCTCTGTAAATTCGTATAGGGTCAGTGACCAGGGGGCCTATTTTTATGCGCGCTGTGGGGGAGGAATACAGTACGGCAAGAAGTTGTAGAAACACCTCCCCTACCCCCATGCGGCGGAGGACCTGCCTCATGAAGGGCCATTCGACCGAGTCGAATGCCTTTTCCATGTCTAAAAATACCGCGATAGCCGGCACCTCCGGTCGTGTATGTTGAAGAGCAGCAAAGACCGTGCGCAGGTTGTATGTCAGATTTCTGCTTGGCACAAATCCGGCCTGCTCCGGGGCCACCAAGGTCGTGACGAGTGGAGCCAAACGATTGGCAAGCAGTTTTGCGAAAAGTTTAGTGTCCACATTAATCAAGGACAGAGGACGATACGAGGCACACTCGTCTGGAGACTTACCCGGTTTAAGTATAGCCACCAGGATCGCTTCACGCATAGTTGGTGGCATCACGCCTGTGGCACACGTCCTCAAACAGCGTGAACAGGTGTGGCAGTAAAAGATCAATAAACGCTCTGTAAAAGGCGACCGTGAGGCCATCCCCTCCCGGCGCGCTCCCCGCCCTCATATCAGAGAGAGCTAGAATTATTTCATCCCTTTCGATCGGCCGCATCAGAAACTCTCGATGTACGTCGGACAGCCACGGTAGTTTTATATGCGTCAGATAGTCTAATATTTGCTCGTCCGGGCTGCAGCCTCTCGAAGCATAGAGGTCCGTATAGTATTGACGAAATTGATCCGCCACTTGGGCCTCTGTCAGCGGAGAGTCGTCAGGCTGTGGTCGAATGTCTGGGATTGCCGTGGCATCTTTACGCTGCCTGATGAGCTGCGCAAGGACCGCTCCCGGCCGTTCGCCCTCGCCATAAGTGCGAGCAGTGGCATATTTCCCAAGATGCTTTATTTCCCCGTCGGCCTCTGTATGGTATTCCTGTAGGGTCTGCGTCAATTCTAGTGTAAGCGCTGCATTCGGGCCATCGATTAGGGAAGCCTCTAGCGTCTTTATCTTATGCTCCAGGACCGTCAGCCTGTTACGGATCGACTTAAGAACCCCCGCGTGTTTTGATATTGCCACCCCCCTAATATATACCTTAAAAGCCTCCCATATTGTTTGAAAGCAATCTACTGACCCCACATTGGTTTCAAAAAACGTTTCGATTGCCGTAGCGATTTCATCCTTAAAAACTGCATCAAGGAGAGAGTAAGGTGGGAAGCGCCACATAAAAGGGGGAATACGTTTCTGGGGAGAAGTGAGAACCAAGAGCAGAGGTGAATGGTCAGAGTATGTGCGCGGTAGAATCGCGCAAGACTGGATGTGCGGCGACAAGCTTCTGGAGGCAAACCAGTAGTCTATTCTAGTATGAACATTATAATACGCTGAATAATGTGTGTACCCACCCTGGCCCGTGTGCCCGTGGCGCCAAACATCCCGCATATCCAACCTGATCAAGGATGCCTCCACGACTCTAGCCGAAGCGGAGACACGCCTGTCCGGGCCGTCCGACCTGTCTAAAGTAGGGTCCCTAACAAAATAGAAATCCCCACCCCATAGGATCTGTCCATGAGCCTGGAGATGAGTCAGGTCAGTCAACTTATCATAAAAGTCTGGGTGATCATAATTAGGTCCATAAACGTTTAAGAAAAGTAGCTCAATTCCCCTACCGTAGCATTTGGTAAGAACAAACCGACCCTCCCTATCCATCTCCAAAGGAGACAGACGGAACGCCGTCTTCGGATTGACCCACGTCAGGACCCCCCTAGCATGCGTGGTGAAACCTGCCACGTGCACATTACCTAGGAGCCCTTTTGTGCGTAAAATGGGGCTATCTAGAGGGAGGTGTCTCCTGTAGGAGAGCGATGTCTATATTATGCCTATATAAGTAGCTCAGAATTTTCCGGACTTTCCTATAATCATTAAGGCCACGTACGTTCCACGTAAGCACTGCTACCGAGCCCAGGGCATTGTCAGAACGCGTCGTAGTCCTATCTGTCATGATGAGGAAACCAGCCTAGGTCCCATGGCGTCAGCCTCTTCGGGTCCACACAGCCATGATGTCGCGCTACCCAAGTTGTCACAGCAAAAAATATGTCAAAGTCCGTCTCAATGCATTCCCTACCCACCCCCCCCCCCACCCACATCAGGCCCACCCCAACAGGACCCGCACCATACAACCCCTCAACTCTGCAATTAGTCTAAATAAATCACTCTCCACAATCCAGAAAAAAATCAAGACAAATCCCCAAAAAAAAACCCACCCTCCACCCACGCCTGCCCCACCCCAACTTGGCTGCGAAATATACCCTCCCCCCCATAATACATTCCCACCCCCGGCCCCCCCCCAACTGAAATTGTACTCCCCAGTGTGATTCACACGAGGGCGGATGTTGCTCTCCCCACAAAGAAACGGTAAGAAAAAGCGTACGGCTTTCATAAGGCCGCGCTCCGAAAACCGTCAAGACTAGTTTAAGCAACTACGTACAGCTTGTAGTACTGAAACCCAACTGTAATCCCAAATGCTACTCCGGGAGATTGATCAGAATCAAAAAGGTGGAGTAACCCCATATTCTCAAGCCATAAGTGAAAATAGTATCTGAGCTACGCCTGCGGACTAACCCCCTAGAATCTTTCAGGGTATCACGACCCCCAACTAGTACCCCCCGCCTCACCCCAATCAGCAGGTTAGAGCCGTGAGCCCAATTATCAACAGAAGTATTACCATCCCCCGGCGCTGCTCCTCGCAACAGACCCCCCCGGTCATCCAGACATGACCCATTCACACTGGGCTGCAAAAGCAACTGTAGGAAGCCCCCTACACCTCTTAAACTTTTCACACAGTGTCACCCGCAAAATTCTAGTCCTGGTTGTCCAGCGTGCCGCCCGCCGCCTCATCAAGGAGTCGCTTCTCCGGGCTGTGCCGCTGCTCCTTCACCCAGTCTTTCATTGCCTTCTGAAGCGCCTTTGGGTCGGTGAAAATGTGGGATCGTCCCTGACGATTGACCCGTAGCTTTGCCGGGTATAGCATGGCGTAGTCCACCCCCAGGTCACGGAGTTGTTTCTTCATGGGGGCAAACTGGCGCCGTGCCTCCTGAACCCGAACCGTAAAGTCCGGAAACGGAGAGATAGGGGACCCCTCAAATCGCAGCTGTTGTTTCTCTCTAGCGGTCCTCAGTGCCACATCCCGATCACGGTAATTCAACAGTTTCGCTATGATCGGTCTAGGGGCAGCACCCGGTGGCGGTCGTGGGCCCAATGATCGATGTGTCCTCTCCACCACAAACATAGGGGAGAACGTGTCCTCGCCAAGCAAAGTATTCAGGAGTCGTTCCGTGAACTGTTCCATATTCCCCGTCTGGGTGGTCTCAGGGAGTCCCGCAATGCGGAGGTTACAGCGCCGAGAGCGCGCTTCCAGGTCCTCAGTCTTGTCCTGGAGCACCTTCAGGATCCCGCCCAGTTGTTTATGCTCCGTGTCTAGGATCGTCTGAGCCTCCTCAGCCTCCGTGAGCCTGCGCTCCGACATGTCTAGGCGCTCGGCGTGCTTGTCTAGACGTTCGGCCATGCGATCCATCCGGTAGGATAGTGCATCCATCTTAGTGCCAAGCGCGCGTTATGCCCCCCTGCAAATTCTTTTCCATGGACCGCAGTAGGCCTCTGATGCCATCCCCTGGATTTTCTGCCGTGTGGTCCTGTTCTCCAGTCGCCCCGTCACGCGAAGCCTCGCTAGATTTTGACCTCTTCTGGCCAAACGACAGTTTCTGTTGCGTCCTGTCCACACGGCCCATCCTGACTTAGCAGTGATGACTGACCAGGCACTTCTTCGGGCCTATTCCTGGAAGGTGCCTCCACTCCCAGGAGACAAGGGCAGCAACCTGATGTCCCTCCCGGCGCTCCCCGGTCCAGCCACCAGCACCAAGGTATCAAGCGAGACTGGCCAGCCCCGCGCACCCTCCAGGTGGGCAGCTACTATCCAGGCCTCTTAACAGGGGGCTCAAGCGCGCAGCCGGCGCATGAGGCATAGACGCCACCAGCAGCGACCCTCCAGCCCCATGCGTACCGGCACCGGGATCCAGACAGGACCGAAGGAAGGCCAAGTGTCCGCGACGGGGATCGCCGTGAGGGAGGAGGGGGGGGGGACACCACGCACCAGGGATCGATGGCGTCGCGGGACTCAGCACTCCGGGGTCGTCCCCCACCTCAACGCACCCCGCAGTGCAGCCTCGAGCAGTCCGGGGCCTCCACCGATCCAGAGGTTCACATCCCGGGCAACCCGCCCCAGGAAGCTCTCACCCCGTAGGGACAGGTTCCCCTCCAATGGGTGGCGGCTGCCGTCCGAACGGTCTCCGGGCAGCTGCGCAGGCGACGCAACTGCCGTCCCACCAGCAAGGCCCAGGCCAGGGCGGCAGGGAGGCCAGGCACTAATCAGCTTGGGCCGCAGCGTGGGGGTGCAGGGGGTGCCTCCCACACCCGGTCGCTGTCCCGGCGAGTGCACACCGCTATCAGGACCTCCGCAGCCTAGCCAGGCATCGGGGTTCTTCGCTTCTCGGCGGCAGTCGGGAGCAGCCGCAGGCCTCGCGGCCCCCTTCGTCTCCGCTCCCGATCCCGCGCCGTCTTCCGACTCACCCCCGTGTATCTTAAGCGGGGGTCACGCCGCAGTCGTCCAGCGCCCGGTTGCGAGCTCCCAGTCGTGTAGTCTCGGCAGGGGCCAGGGATCTGCACGCTGCGCCTTCCACCGCACTTATCCACTCAGTGCAGGCTGAGCGGTGATACAGCAGCTCTCCAGCAGAGCAGCAGGCCAGTCCGGCGCCGCGAACGCAGGTCGCGTGTGCGCGCTCCAGTGGATCGGAGCTTCTCAATTTTTCGCCCCGACCGGGCTCCCAGTGATCAGGAGTCGAGGGGTCGTCTTCCCTCGATCCTCATGTTGCGTGGTTGCAGGATTCCTGTAATATCGGCTGACGGATTATTGGAGCTCTCGGCTCAGGCGGCCATCTTGGTCGCGAGCAAGCTCCGCCCCCATCCCCTGTACATTTTTCCTTAATGCAGATCCTTTGCTGTGCTTAGTGAAAAAGAATATGAGCACAGAACAGCAGCAGCCTCGTATCGGGTACAACCACTCTGAGATTGCGGAGAAGCTGAGAAATGCAGGCACCAGGGTGTAGGGAGTGGTAGACCCGCAGGGGAGCTTGAATGGGTTAAGCTCCCCGGCTCAGCATAGGGTGGTTCCCTTTTAGACACACACCGTTTCTACAGACCTTATCGCCGGGGTGGTGGGACTGCATGGCCATCTAATCCTAGCGGCTCTCATTGTGTTGTGTAACAGTTTGTTAGTAAGCACCTTTTTTCCAGATCGGATATAAATATTTTACAAAGAAGTTTTGGATGCACACCTCAGCGATTGAACTGCTCCACTCCCCCCTTCTGAATTTCCTCCAAGAAGTGGCTTCCCAGTTTCAAAATCTAAGACTGCTTGGTTTTCATGCAAAATCAAGTGCGTCAAAAGAAGGTCCCGTGTCATGTGAAACGCCTTAATCCATGTCTGGATTTTTTGGCAGGATTGCTTTGCATTCTGCCACATGTTTCGGTTGGTGAATGCATTGCGCTTTTGCCCATGTAAATCCCATTGTCATCACCCTTCCAATCCTGTAGAATTTCGTACTCCATCACAAGTTCACATAGTACTTTTTGCACTTAGACCACTGGGTGGATGGGGCACAGAGAGGACTGGGGGGTGGAGCTTATTTGAGGGGAGGGGTTTGGAAACTAGTGCAGTAGCTGGTTGCACAGGTGGTGTGGAGGTTGTGTGTGTTGGAGTGTGATAGTTAATGTTTTCAGGTGTGGATTCAAAAACCGTGGAAGTCTCTGCAAAATTAGACATCTGTACCTCTTACTTGGCTAATTAAAACATTTTGTTTTAAATTGTGTGCTCAGTAGCCTAAAGTGGTTAGATTGAGTAAGCAAATGTCTGTGCACGCCCATCTAGAAGAGTTCTAATGACTAACCTGCAGTAACTGTGAAACTACGAAAAGCAGGCTTAGAATGTTGCCTTCCTCACATTGTGTAATGTTGTCTAGTCCAGCTTGTAACACTGTATCCTACTTCCTGACCCTTATTTCCCACTTTTGATGCAGGGCAATGCAGATGAGCACCGTTTAAAAAATACACAAAGTGGACAGGGACGTGTTTGGGCATATGCTTCCACCGTACGCCCACTCCTCTGTAGCTACCATTCAAGCACCTCACAGGTGACCAATCTCGACTGTTTCCCCTTCTGTATTGTGAAACTTTGGACCAACAAGCAGGAGGGTGGAACCGCCATAGAGTAAATATTAGCAATTTGGGTTTCAACGACCGTCATAGCCGTGCTCAAACGGTTACTAGCAAACACTGCTTGCTCTCACCAGGCATATCATCTCATGTAGAGGCGGCTCTCCCTGGTTAGGGAGGCAGTGCTGCTCATGACCCGTGGACAGTAGCTGATGGCTTGTACCAAAAAGTAAACATTGTCACAGTCCATGAACACTGTGCTTCCTGAATGCAAAACTATGCTGTTCATCACAGCGGACTCTTCCCCTGCTGTCCTTGAATGCTGTCCGCAAACATGTTTCCACTCGGACCGAGGTAGAGTGAGCTGAAACTAGTATCTGAGAACTGCAGGAAACTAGTATCTGAGAACTGCAGGAAACTAGTATCTGAGAACTGCAGGAAACTAGTTATCTGATAGAAAGCTGGTGTGCTTCACACGGCCACACCTTTAACCGCTAGCATTTTGTGTGCCAGATCGAGTTCTTCAGTTTATCCTCCGGTTGTCTCCTTGTTTCTGGATTAATCCTGATGCTCTAGTAACTTGTTTTTATCTAGTGCTTCAAACAGCCCTTTTGCGGCTTCCTAGCGCCATAAATACAAAGTGTTACTTGCTAACCAGTTAAATAGTGCTCCATTTTCTGGGCTGGAAGGATGGAAGTCTCCACTCCAAGATGGCCTGGAGCACGCGTTTCTAACGCATATACTTCTGGTTACAGAATTGTTAATTACTTTATGAAGCCTTCGACAACATCTGGTCACTTTATTACTGGTTTTGTCTACCTGCTGCCACTACTGTAAATTACGGCTCTATCACTTATGGACACTGAATGTTCTTAGAAACCTGCTCTATTGTGGACTAGAATAAAAGATCAAAATGCATACCTTGTGTTGGGGATCAATAACCTACAAAGTGTGCTCCAGGCCATCTTGGCATTACATTGAGTGGGAATTGACCACCCTCTGATGCGTACTCTCTAGGTAGCAAGGGTATGGCCTGATGTAGCGCCCATTTAACTATGGTTCTGTATGAAAGCATTATTTCCTTTGTGCTGTATTGCCTTACAAGTTATTGGATGTGCGGTTAGCATAACCCACTGCTCCCTAGTGTAAGGATGGAAGTCTCGGTTGCAGGCTGTGATTCAAACTCTTGCATACATTGAATTGTTTATTGCCTATGAAAACTCAAGGGCAGAAGTCTCGGTGCCTACAATGAGTCCAACCACTGAATCGGAAACTACTCTAGAGTGCTTTCAACATAGCAATCTGAAGGTACACCAACCCGAAAATATCACTTGTTATGGTCCTTGGAGCAAGTGGGGGTTTACCTCCTTCTCATCAGTGCTGTAGTTATTCTTTTGTGGTTTAAGGCATGTCCGTAGATGCAGTGGGGCATCTTGAGTTTGATGGTTACAACCTCACTAACCATAGAGGCAATCCAATCTAGATTTCAGTATTAACACACATCTGGCAGTGTGGTTGGTGCAGGGATGACCTTAAACCATAAAAAAAATTCAGGTCCTCTCTGTGGAACCTCCATCCTGTAGCCAACCTTTGTTTATTGTGGTAATTTGGGTGATACTTTCTTCCAAATTCGTCACAGTGACTGTCCGCTTGTGAGGTTTTCTATCTCTGTAACAGCGATGGCAAGCCTTCAGAGCTTTCTATAGACCCACAGCTGTGGAATAGACAACAGGAGTAAAAATATGCATGTGGGTGTCCAACATGCCTCATTACGCTTTGTGAAACCCAAGGCACCTATTTGTACTCATGTGAGCCACCACCTTGATTCTATTCCACGGATAAATAAAATAATTCCACAGGACTTAAGGGTGCCTACTAGGAAACTCTACCAGCCTGGGTAGCTGGTGACATGTATAAGTATTTATTTAGTTAAACCTTTTTAAAGGCATTTATAGAGCTCATTTCATGTGTCTATATTCTCATCAAATGGAACCACCCATTTTGGGATCCCGTGCAAGTGGCTGACAAGCTGTTTATCATTACATGGTGCTCTAATTTATATTGATAATCATCGGGAATTTCTCTGATTAATCAGGTTTCATGCATCATTAGAGCTTCATAGTACACATTTCATTCAGCCAATATGACTTGGGGGAATTAGTAAAAGTTATTTTCAACTTTGGGCGTGGGGGGCAGTCTGTCTACATTCCTTAAATAAAACAAGCATTTAAAATGCAATAGGTCTCGCCTTTGATTAAGTTAAAGCCATTTGCTTTGCTAATGGTATTGTATAGCAAAGCAAATGGCTTTAACTTAATAAAAGGCGAGACCTATTGCATTTTTAATGCTTGTTGTTTTTACTACCAAAAATCGGTATCCAGACGGTGACTTAAATTTACAGAAGCTGGTTTTAGACATGCCTTTAATTGAGTTAACGATAAAGAATACACATTTTGTCTAACTCCAATTGTTCAAGAGCATACTTAAAATTTATTTTAAAAACACTGCCTTTTCTCTCTTCAGGTCAAAGATCTCCTTACATATAAAGTGCCTTAGTGAGGAGACGTCACTTTACATCAGGCAAGAAGGCCAATGTATCACTCCTACCAATCCTTGTACAAAATAACTTTTAATCTCAAATTCTAGTCTTAGAGCAGCAACTGTCACTAAAGTATTACATGAAGATAGTCGACTTAGAATCTGACCTTTGGTCTTATCCAGAAAATTCCATCTTGCTAAATCTATTAGCTCCACCGCATACAGTAAGGTGGGAGGGATCTTGCCCTGATCTACAACGAGAAGATGGGAAAAAAGACTTCTACCTACAGCTTTGAAAAATGCACCTAGCCCGAGGGAGGGGAAGGGGATACTGCATTGAGAAGCAGTTATTAAAAGTGATAGTTTTTAACTATGAACTTCTAAATACTCATGCTCCCCATGCCAATGCCATTAGTGAACTAAGAGGCAAGTTCGTTGTTATGTTTACTCTATGTGTGGCCTAGGTTCATACTAAATAAAAAGAAAAATTATAGTCCACTAAATCAAACACACGTTATTTGTATAGGAACACACAATTTGGTCAAGCTGGGGAGCCGGGATTGATACCGGCATTGATACCGGGATTTCTGGTTTGCGTCGTGCAATTCACCCATTAGAATTTATTTCTCACTCTGGTTAACACAAAAGGTTAATACATTGCCGTAAATTCTCACTGCATGATGATAGAGTATGAGTGGCAGGCAGAAGTCACATGAAAGTTTGGCACATCTTTGGCTCAAAGGTCCAAGAGGACCTCGGGGTGACCCAGATCCAGGCATCTTACTCTAGCCTGGATCGAGTGTCATTGGCTCCCCTACATAGGACCCCACTAGCCAACTGCATAAAAAGACCTGCTGAACTTTGAGTGAACCCTGAATGAGTGTCCACCTAGAAGATTCAGTTATTCCCAGTGCCTGAAGGTGGGCCTAATCCCCATCAAAGATAGCCAAGGCCAGTGTTTTATGCCTCAAGAGATGGGAAACCAGAACCCTTTACTGTGTGCACCAAAATAAGGGGTTGGGGTATTCACAACTTAAGTCTATAGTCAATTGGAGGAAGGTTTAGTTCCTTGCCTATGCAAAACAGGCGTAGATGCTACAGAACTGGCTGTTCTTTTTGCAGAACGACAGGTCATACCACTCAGAGGGATGGTGGGCCCTGTACTGCTTGCACATAGATTGGGTCGCCTCTGGTCTCACCTATGGGATAGGAAGCTGTGGTATACACTCTGAATGCCACTCCACTTAGGAGGAGCTGTAGGGCATCAGGGACTACATATTAAGAGGAAAATAATGGCTATGAAAATAAAATCACTAAAACTCTGGATTGAAAAGCATGTCACACAAGTACAGACTCAATCCAGAGAGTGCAGCATGCACAGAACAACAACTATAAACGAGCACTCGTATAACCAGGCACAACCTACATAGTAGTGCGCTTACCCGTCCACTGAAAGTAGGTTGTGTATTGTCTGTCGTGTTTGAAGAGCTATACTTGCATAACAATACAAAAGCAGTTGTTAAATATGCAAGCAGGTACTTGGGGTCTGACATTCACAGCAGTAAAATAAAAACTGCTGGGGCCAAAATGCATGGGTTAGATCAGTGATACTCAAAGTACGGCCCGGGGGCCGCATACGGCCCCCTGGGCAGCAGCAGCACTGGGCTGCTGTTTACTTTCCTCAGCAGTAACATGGAATTTTTTTTAAATATTCAGCAATCACTTATTTAAAGGTTCATTGCAGTTAGGGAAAGGAAGTAAGTAGGCCCTTAACTTTAGGAACACCTTCATTTTTAAAGGCAGCCACTAGATATACATGCTTTGCTTCCCCTACACCCACTTTACACCCCCCCGCTGGCATTGGTGCGGCCCTCGGTCACACCATAAACCAAACTTTGCGGCCCCCGGGAAAATGTTTGTGAGTACCCATGGGTTAGATAAACTAGGAAAGGCCGCCATGGAACAACTGGAGGTCCCAGCAGGCATGGAGAGGCTGACCGTAAAAGAGAACACTGGAGGCCAGGCTTTGAACCCGAAAGCGTTGCAACGAGTAAGAGAGATCGGCAATGTAGGTGGGCCCGGTTACAAGTGCCCTGGAGAAAAGGTGCCATTTATTATAACTGATACATTCTGACGTTCCGACTATATCGGGTTTTACAAACTGCACCTATTCTGTGGGGGTGGGGGGGGAATTATTGCAGCAAAATATCCAGGTCACCGTAAATATTGTAATTATTCTCCCTTTCAAATTGCTAGAGGTTTAACTGGCTGAAATGTAGCGATGGGCGAGGAGTTTATTGCACCTGGTAATTACCAGGTGCGGTAAACTCCGCACAACTCAAAATTCTGCCCCCCTCGTAATTATAGTCTTTTGTGTCATTTCCTCATGACCGCACCTCCCCCCTACCCCCCACCACTCCACCCTACGTTAGTGTGCAGAGAAAGCTTGGAACGGCATGGGGTCTGGGTCATCCCCAGCTCCTTCAGCACGGTCACTTCCGGGTTGAAAAGATATTCGGGAAGGCTGCTTAAACCTATAGCCGCTGAGCGTCTCCCTCTTGGTGACTGCGCTCCGAGTTACCATGTGTGTCGTCTAGTTGTTGGCTTGGCCATGGGACTGCAATGCAATATGCCACTGTGGGAGGGGGGCCAGCTTTACGCCGCCATGGAGGTGCCTTTAGGATTCGCTCTCTGCTGCCCCCTTGGCAAGACAGACAAAGACACACAGTGAAAACGTTGCTGCAAACATGCAGGCAAACAGACGGCCGATGGAGAAGGAGGGTCTGGTACTCCCGCAAACAGAAAATGGGGCTCTTGTTACCAGTGCTGCGGATTGGAATCAACCCGCCCGCCACTCGCCGTGCAGCGCTTTCTATCAGCAACGTGCTCAACAGCCAGCACATTGCCTTTCCTGCACATGCTAATTCCAATTGTACATTTTTTTTTCGTAAAAAGAAGCAAGTGAGTCTGGCGCGAATTTCAGAGCACAGGCACGTGTCCGGGAGAGCAGGCGATGAATGGTGCCCTGTGTTCCGTTCACAAACTCAGGCAGGTAGGCATTTTGAAACGAAAAGCTAGGCCTCGAGGTGAGGTCTTACTTAAGTCCGCCTACATTTCTTCTTGCCACGGGCAGTTTGATGCTCGGTAAGATTACTCTACATAGTGCTAAGTTCTGGCCTCTAAACACAAGATGAACAAAAGAAACAATAAAAATTGAAGACACGTATACCTTTCCGCGAGGCGCCCTGTCATGGCGTAAAGTAACATGTCAGTGACCTGTGGTTGCAGCAAAGGCCAGCCTGAAGTGCTTACGGCCCAGGGGAGGCGGACGCAACCACCTGGGGGATAAAGTCTTCGATAGTTATCGACGAATACAGTCTGATCGCCACTCCTTTCTCCGAGCCTCATGTTCACTGGGCTGGGGCAGTGTCAGAAGCAGGCCCTCCGCTCTCCCACACGCCTCTTTCCGCCCACAAGCAGAAACACAAAGCAGCAGGCCGCGACACTGGCTGCTCTCTGGAGAAGGGGCTGTCACGGGGTACCAGCAGAGGGGTGATACTTTCAGCTCAACTGCCCTTTGGGGTCTCTGCGGACAGAGGCCATTAATTAAAACGCCGACCGTGTCCAATGGTACGCGGACTGACACACCCTAACATCTCAGGCACCCTGCGCACGAAGACACTTATGCCTGAGGGCGCAATGAAGTACCACAGAGAAGAGGCACCACACTGACACTCCACGAGGAATCAGTACTACAAACGTAACTGGTGATCTCATAGGTGCCACAGATTCTAAAGGATACTCACTCCCTGGTAAAAAAAAAAAAACAAGCGTGGTACCGCAAAGGCAGTCGCGTGTTTATTTTCGCATCGCGCTTACACTTTAAGTGAAAGCGCGATGCGAAAATAAACACGTGGTGGAGTTTGCCAAAGCTGAATGAGAAGAAAAAAGTGCATACCGACTAATGAAGGAGTGTGTGTACTGCCGCCGGTAAAAGATCCAATCCCGGTGGGCGGGGCTAAAAGGAGACAGGGTGGCAACAAGGAGGGATTGACATGTCTTCGGTGCAATCATTGCACTGCCTTTGGCATAATTCGTGACGCCAAACGACGCGTCCGAATGAAAGCTGAAGGCGGAGCTGGGACACGGCTTCTGGAATCGTATCGATTCCAAGAAGCCCTCGTATGACGAGAGCAGCGCATGCGCTGCTCACGTCTGGCCGAGACCTAAAAAGTTAGCTGGTAGCATTCATTCAGCAGTTTAAACATTTACTTAGATAAATACCGACCTCTAACACAGTGTCTCGTTTTCCTCAAAACAGTAGTAAACTATAAAAGAGCTTTTTTGCTCCGATTAAGAACTTTGGGTCTTTCTAAATAAAACCCTGCTATACGAGCCTCTTTCTTCCTCTGATTCTCAGGCAGATGACAAACCATATTCCTTCAATCTGGATGCATGTTGCAGCCTAAGACAGTTTTTTCTCTAGCGGCCCTTAACGTTGCAGACCCCTTCCCGTGTGCAGGTGTTTCACCTTTCTTGTCGGTATTTAGGAGTCTGTATCTTGTCTCATGCTTTGAAACTTGTGACTGGACTGTCTCTCCCCTTCTTCCTTTCTTACCTTTTCAGTACTCTGCCAACATCTTTACTCAATAGTCCCAGAGATGCCCCAAGGAAAACTGACAGTTCAGTTTCAGGGCCTGCCTTTCGAGCGGCACCCTCATCATAACAGCTCCAACAATTAGGGCCATGAATATTGGGATCTAAGATCTCTCCAGCATGAGAAGCACGAAGAGGACTACACAGGCACTAATCTGTGATCTCCAAGGCTTTAGGGTCTCAAGATTTTTGTCATGGGTAAGCAAGTTCTTCATGGCTGCTCCCTACTCCAATCCAAAAGACACACAATTGATAGATGGAATGCAGAACAAGTCAAACATTCAACCCGAGTCAAGAGATCTGGGTTAGATCCATAGGTCTTTTTATTACCACGCCACCCCAGTTTGGAGCCAGCCATATGCAAATCAGTCTTGACCCTTCTTCTCATGGGACCAGCTCTGTCCGTACTGCCAAGACAAGTCCTCACTGGACCAGAAACAGGCATCCTCGGACTAGTTTCTGGGCCTCACCCCTCATCAGCCAGGCTTGCTTGAATCCAGTGGCACAGTGAGCCTGGGACCCATGGTTGGGCATACCCAGCACACTTGGGCTAGAAAGCAAAAGACACACAAATGATAGATGGAATGCGGAACAAGTCAAACATTCACCCCCCCCCCCCCACTCAAGAGATCTGGGTTAAATCCATTGTTCTTTTGCTCACCATGCCACCCCGGTTTAGACCTAGCCATATGCAAATCAGGATTGACCCTGCTCCTCATGGGAACAGTCCAGCCAGCACTGCCAAGCCGGGTTCTCAAATCCAGCAGGCATTAAACACTTATTGTGAAACCTGCACAGAAATGCCATCCAAAAATGCAAATGTGGAAACCCATGTAAAAGAGTCTGTCACACGCCTCTGAAAATGCCTCGGAAAGGACTCTGGAAACGCCCTAATGGCAGAGGCCGGACAGGAAAAGCTCGGTTTGCACAAACGCCACTGTTACCTGTTTGTTTCTTTTGAAGGTTGTAGCTCTGGTGTACCTCGTCGCTCTGAGTCAGGCGTTATCTTTTGGCTTTAATAGGATAAGGTGTGGGCCCAGGAAGTGTAAGTATTTAGTCTCAGGCTGATTGCAAAACTCCATTAACCTTCTGTCGATCCAGTTCCGATAAATTGCACAATTATAGCTTCTGATTCACCGCTGACACATTTGATTAGCACAAAAATACGAGCTGCATACTCAGTTAATTTGCCGCAGACTCGCGTTGTACTTGCGGTTCCAATTATGTAAAGGGCTGTGCAATGTCTGTACATCTGGTGATATAAAAATCGAAAGTGTAATTTGATTTCCAGTGGGCCAGTGTTTTTGAAAGTTCTAATGTGCCAAGCATGTTGGGTCCTCAAATAACCCGTAAAATGCAATCGAAATTCTTGACACAACTCGAACTTAAGCAGCACTGTAATTTTTTTAATTTTATCCTGCCTTCATGTGGGATTGGATTAGGGTTTTTTATTTTTATTTTTAAAATGCACAGTTAAGGGATTTTAGCCCTGTCTGAGAAACTAAGGCAGACATTTAGCATATCATTATCAAGTAATTTACATTGACAAGTGTTTTTTTTAAATGACATTGCTACAGCAGGCTCAAAGTCGTAATTTGTTCTTTTGGCTGGACTGCTCGATGTATTCTGCCCTACATAGCCATCCATAACCCATCAGCAGTCTTTGAACTTACACTAACACTTGCATCAGATGAGCTGAGCTCTCAGCGGGTACGTTGTAAAACATTCAGTTAATTGGTGCGAAATTCACACGATTTTCCAAATTTCACAAATTCACACTGATCAGTTCGCTGAAATACAAAAACACCTTAAAACTTCAGACCTGTTATCCTCAAGAGAAAACGCAGCACAGTAAGTAGATGATTGCACGTTCAGTGGGTCTGACTGCTGCTAATGATGCTTTTTAGCGTCTCATCCGGATGTAGCCACCCTATAGGGTTCAAATTGGAAATGTGACTGCTCTTATTCAGTGATTTAGAGTGCATCGTCCAGGATGCCTGTAACCAATGCGCGTTGTGGTCTGCTCATCTGTTGGTGGTGGGTGGACCCTACAAGACCTTTATTTACAGAGGGATGCCATGGGTTGCTACGATGTCACTCCTGGGTGAACCCTAACAAGCAAAGTCTAAAATCTGCCTGGTGCTTATAATTCTTGATGACGGTGGTGAATGGTTATGTGTCGGAGCTTCCTTGATTTCTGGCTTACTATTTTTGTTGTGTTTAGTTTAGAGCAGTTGTTCTTAAACTAGGGTCCGCTGGCCTACAGTTTTTGAGTGCGTGCACACCAGGGTGTGACGTTGGGGCGCCGGCTGACTGTAACTAGTGCATGCCTGTGGATTTCCCTGCTATTGCTCCTGGGTAGACACTTTTTAAGATCATTAATGTTGGCTTCATATTCCTGTGCATGCTTGCAGGTTGCTTTGTCTCAGTTCAACATTCAGCATTTGCTATGACTGCTTGTATTCAGTGCATGCATACATGCCGTGGGATCCTCCAATATCAGTCCTGGAGTGATTCTGTATAGTCTCATAAGCAATAAAATAATGTAAAATGCACGTTCTCCTTCTTACACCTCTTCCTGGTAGGCGAAGCGACCTAAAACCGGATAAGACCACCACTCAAGCCACTTGCACACAACACCACAGCATCTTCCACACAAGCTACGCTGAAGTTAATCTGGGGCCCATTGCCCACTATTCCTTACGTATTGTAATCTCGATCCTGAAGTATGAATCCAGTATAGAGAGAACTGCACTGGCTTGTTTGGCAAGGATTCATTTAGGTCTTATCAAGTCAGGTTGTCTTGGTAAAAACCACTAATCATTTCTTGAGTGACTTCTTAGGGTGGCTCTGTGTACAAGTTACAATGGAGACCTCATATCCTGGATGAGATCCACACATCACTGCAAATGTACTTGGAGTTTATTTGGAGGAGATTTAGCTGTTTCTGTTACATTTTCTCCATGAGGAGTGAATGAGAACTGAAAATCAACATTTAGGTTTTTTGGTCCATATAGGTTGTCATCTTCCTGCTCTCCATTCCTCGACATGAGAGAGACGGGATGAGACTCTGAAGGAATAAAGTGTTAATTCCAAGGAAAAGCAGCATTTCAGTAGCATCTGTGGGCTTTTGGCTTGTAATGCGGTTACGGTTCCACCTCTCTTAAGTTCTATCTTGGGTGCAGCTAATGTTTTATACACATCCTTCTGGCTCAGTATTTCAATTCAAGTTAAGGGAAATCTGTTGAACTATAATGTATCTAATATATCACAGTTTTCTAATTGTGTTACAGAGTGATGGCAGTAGTAGCTTGAAAAGCTATTACAGGACCTGAAATGCCAGGATTGTGGTACTTAGGCTTGAGGTTTACTTACAACATGAATATCAAAAGGCATAATTATAGGGGCACCTTTTCAAAATGTCTTTATTGTATTGAGTAAAAGTTGTGGGTAGCACAAATGAAAGAACAAAGCCATGTTAATGAGTTGCATACAGTTTTGGCATCCATTTTGGCGCTGCATTATTATGGCAGTGTCGAGAACCATTGTTCCTTGCCTGAGGTAGCAGCCTCTGCATCACATGGGTGGGCAAGGGAGATGGAAAGGACATTAGTAAGCTCGTGTAGTTTGAGTAATTTCCAAGAGAAAGGGAGGTGAGTTAGTCTAACATTAGTACACTGAAGCTTGAGACGGTCGAACATTTTTGTTTTACTATTCGCCAGGGAGGCTTTCTGTTGCAATGAGCACACTCGCCATCTGATGCCCGTTCCACCACGTCATTCTGTAAGGCGCCTAGTTGCAACTTTCAGGACATACAATTTTTGCCATCAAGTACAAAATATAGTGAAGTTATTTGTACAATAGGAGCATGGAAGTAGGGTGGTCTGCGGAATACAGATCTGCTAATTAGCCATGTGACTTATTGGGATCGGCAAACATGTAAAAATTAAACTCAATATGGCATACCTACTATTAGTAGATCTGTTAACCCATATTTCTCATTTGTGAACTCGAGAGAGTACTACTGCCCATGTACAAAGGACCTGTTCGATAGCGAACTTCTGTCCTCTCTCTACTAAAATACTTTACAGAAACTTTCAGCATCTGCACAAGCGTACACCAGGTAGTAATTTCAAGGAAGAAGTCTGTGAAGATCTGGTTGAGAGAGTTGCCACTATCGATGATGTATCCGGGCGCCCTGAGCAGAAGGTTTTTCTCTCCAGGTTTATATGCTGCTTCAAGAGCCATCCATTTCCTAAGTTCTGCATATATAACATAAAGATGAATAAATCATACCTGTACCCTTTAGTATAATACCGCAGGCGACATAACACTCCATTGTGTGCATTCATAGGGCACTGAGCATCATTACACAAGCAGCTCTTCAAGTGAAGGGATGGGGGCTTTGGAACAGCTTCATGGTGTAATGAGTGCTGTGCTCCTATTTGGCTCTTCATTTAGCTCTTGCTTCTGGAACAGAAGTTTCAAATGGGTATGTGTTCCCCAGACTTCAGTCTGCCAGTCCCTTGCCTGTGCAGCCCCTGACCTGCTCTTCTCCCCAGGCTCGGTGAAGGATAGAACTCTGCCTTGGACTGTGGGGTAAGTCATGGGCACAGTACTCCGAGGGTCTTGGTCATTCTGCAGCGAGTTATGTGGGATGCTTTCACCCAGCGCCTGCAAACTGGGTGATCTGCTTTCTGTGAAGGGAATTAACTTTCAACTTATTAAGCCCACACAATGTTCTGAATTTCAGAACTTAACTACTTGTAGAATTTGGGTTTCCCTACACCGCTACAAATTTATGGTGCCACTAAAATGTTTATGGTAATAAGATTAAAGACTCTCCCCCTTCAGACATGATGGATATTTGTTTAGCTAAGTATAAATAATACCCAAACATTTAATCTTTTTAAATGAGACTTATTTTCTCCTAGCATTTGCTACATAGTGGTGGTGATTGCAAAATATGCGGTTACAAACCTAATACTTTTGATGATGAAACCTCTGTCCATTGCCATAGTGATCAATGTTATTGGATCAAAAACATTTAATACCATAGATAATGGGTATTGCCTACGTGCTAAAGTCTTAATTCTGGGAGCACCCTCACAATTTGTCATTTAGGCTCATGATCCCTCAGTGGTATATATAATTGTAAGACTGCCCTGGTGATCTAACCCGTGTAGTTCTAAATATGCTTGCTTCCTCCTTTTCTGGCTCCACTGGGATTCAGCTCACTGTTACACAAAAAAGACAAACATTATATGAGTTAGTGGAGGGTTTTATAGCGCTTGAACTCACAATGGTTATCTAAGCACTGCGACTTGCTGTGATTACTGAACATTACATTGGACTTGTGCACTGTAAACGGGGTGTACTACGTTCAGGGACTTTGTCTTAGAGATTCTCTGAAAGGTTCTGCCTCCAGGATGGAGAAAAGATATTGATTTGTAGTTATCATATTGTATCTTGTACCTTCTTGTATCTGGTAGTGTTAGAGACATTCTCTGGTGAAGCTTGTTGTTGGAGTAGTCTGAGGGACAAAAGTTTTCCTCCGCTGTAGGTAGTGTTTGAGCAAAGATTTTTGGGGATCTAAAGTTGACTAAATGTCTTAACAATTAGCTTCTGTATTGTCTTGTAAAAAGCTCTGGTTTTGGCCAAACCCTAAAGTGGTGTTTGACCTGTTACGCTGAAGAATCAAGAATTTGTAACGGTTTCCTTATTCTTTCTACAGGTCAGTATGGAAGGCCCCTGAATAAATTCATCAGGCATTATGAAGGCTTGTCCTACGACACAGATTCCTTACACCAAAAACACAATCGTGCCAAAAGAGCGGCAAGCCATGCTGAGCAGTTTGTACACTTAGATTTCCATGCACACGGAAGGTAAGGCCACTTATCTTTGAATGTAATGTATGTAACAAGGTACATAAATATTATGCTTTGCTTATGTCAATGGCAGTCAAGGCATGCCCTGAATTGTCATGTCTTGTCAGTTCTAGTGACTCTCCATTATAGTAATGCTTGGGATTTCTACCATTTCGCCATCATTGGTTTATGGATACCTTCATCTTTTGTTTAGCAGACCACGGCTCATCGAAAAGTATATGGATTGATTGACGGGCTTAAGCAATGGAAGGTATCTTTGTCAGATACCGAACTTTGTCTCCACTAGAGTTCAGGTGTTGTACTTGTATCTTTCACAGCCTCTACTGCGTCAAGCAGTGGTACAGAGGTTTTCATGAGCAACAGAGGGTATACGGGTATACTATAGATATCGTTAACATCATTATTTTATTAGGCACATTTTAACTTCAAAATTTAATTATACAATTTTAACTGTTAAAGTTATGGGTCTTTATTTTAGTTTGGAACATTTGTACACTGTACCAAAGCACATTATTAAAAGCCATTTAGTTGCAGTATTCAGAAATGCCCACTTCTAAAATGGAATGTGTTTTTGAAGCCTGGAAAATTTTAATCCACATTTGCTATGGTAGTGATGTGAAATCTTCGATTGTTGAAAGTGTAAGCGGTTTGTTAACGCTAATTTATTGCAGGTAAATGTCTTGCTGCAAAGTTTTATCACTCTATACAATGTGCCTGTGACAAATTTATTAATTAATAAATTAAAAGGTTTGAGCTGCAAGTTCAGGGCCATGTCGGTCTCAATATACAATGGCCCTATGCCAATAAAGAAAACTTCACAGCACAAAAATGAAAACCATAAAGGTCTATTCAAACTTAAGATTCCTTGCAGAAAAAGTAGTTGGTCAAATTCAAATCCATACCAAGTGATTCAAATTGCTAGAGGTATCAACCTAAGGTAATATCAAAAGCAAGTGAATAGCTAGAACCAAAGTATAAGTAAAAGGATTAGCATAAATATGCTCAGTTCAAAAGTCAAGGAAAGTAAGTATAAATCGGTGAGCAGACTAACATAGTCTGCACAGTTTGGAAAACAACAAAAATCTTCGTATAAATCAGCAAGCAGTATGACCTAGAAACTGCTCCGTTTGAAAGGCAAAGTAGATCTGGCATACATCCCTAACAGGGGCACATTTTGTAGGTTTCAGGCAGTGAAAACTGCACTCTCGATATGTTGAGATCTTACATCATAAGTTTTTACAAATAAAGTAACGTTCACATAGACCAATAATAAAACGAGAAAATATGATGCATCAAACAAACATTTAGGAACGCCTACTTTCATGCATAATTATAATGAGGCATACATAAAAAATTAAGGAAATGTTAGTGTGTTCATGTAGCTTTAATAATGAATGGCTCTCTCTGGTTCGAGCCTAGGCAAAAGGCCTTGATTGCAACATATGAGAACGACCCGGGTACAGCTTCTTTGTGAAGAGGCAAATTAATAGAATTGTATTTTATCAAGAACCAGGCATGTGAAGAACGCTTCTGTTTTGATCGTTTTCTAAATAGGAAGAACAGCCTTGAACTTGGAAAGTCTCATTAATTGAAAATTAAAACTTTATAATTTGCCTGTCTGGATTTCCGTGTAAGCTTATTGCGGCCGTGACATTTAAATCTAGCAGATTTCCTGTTAATTAAAAATGTTCTGACACCTTTGAATCTCTTAGTTAAAGAGATCTTTTCATCTTGGACACCAGATTCCATAAATCCTTATATACTTAACAGCTGTAGTAAGGTGTTATGACGTGTTATGTTAACATATTTTTCTTGCTGTTCGTATAGCCTTGTTGCACGGTCAGACTCCAGTCTGTTGCTCAATCAAGGCAAAACCTTTTTCTATTTTAGTAGGCTCAGTAGTATTGTCGTGCAGTTATATTTTATGTGCATGTGTCATTGTGGTGTGATTGTGTCTGTGTAGCAGAGATGTCTAGCATATCGGGATTTGTCCACCTAAAGGATTGGTGTTTGCATAGCCCGACTTGAAGAGTGCAGGAAGTAACGGACTATGGCGATGTGTTGGGATCCACACTATGCGTTTAATATTGGTCAGCTGCGGGATCCAGAGATCTTTTTAGGAAGGTGATCCTGCTGAAAGCAGTTTTTCTGCGTAGGAGAGGTCAAGTTAATGGTTGAATCTTTATTTCAGGGTGGCTATATTAAAGTAGTAGGGCTAGGTCGCGGTCAGTCACAAATATTTATAATGAGTGTTATGCAGTGACTGCATGCAATGGAGTTTGGTGATTTTGAATGTTAATGAAATGGCCAATGTTAACTTGGGCATGATATTTCGGAGCTGGGTCAAATAATGGACTCGGTCAGTGCTTTGTACAAAAATCAAATTGTTCTGTCTACACCTGCACACCCACTTCGTAATGATCAACTCTCAAACACACAGTCTTCGGACACGAAGGAACAGAGGATGATATCTCAACTCATCAAGATAATTTCTACCCTGCCTCCAGTATTCTGAATTGGTATTAAATCCCTCCATTTTAAGTCCTACGAGGACTGCTGATGCCTCCCTGGGTTTGGAATGAGTGGCTGAGAGGGAGCGCGAGATTGGGGGGTGAAGAATTGTACACTTTCCAGTCACCTAATGATTCTGTTCCAGTTGGGCCCATGTTTTCTCCTTCTCTGTTTCAGAATTTAATGCAAATCATATAATTGCTTTTTCCTCTCTATCCAGCTCAGCATGTGGAGTCCAGTACGTTAACCTTCCCTCTCAGCCATCTCTCAGATGAAATCTTTGCATTCGTTCTTTCAAACCTCTCTCCCCTCTGGTCTCCTTTTCTTGTCACTCCATAGGCTAGGAGTATGGAATAAAGTATTTGTGTGTGTGGTGAAGGGGATATGCTCTCCTTTTGAATTTCCCCTAGTCATTCTCGGGCACTCTTGATTTTGAGGCTGAAGGAGATCTTCAGTGTTTCCGGTATATTCAGTTGCAGACCCATGGGGCAGCTGTTTCTAAGGAGTGACCCACAGTCTGTGTCAGAGAAATCTTTCTATCCTGTTGCCCTCAAGTCACAGATCTTCAAGAAGTAGGGAGAATATGATTCTGTTACGCCTGTTCTTTGCGGTTTCCTCTCTTTGGCTACTAGATTCCTGATGCTGGCAGGATCATTCTGCTCCTCGCAAAGATCCGGATCACCTCTTTTTGTAGCCACCTTTCTGCCCTCTTGATCTCCACCTCGAATTGTAGTGGAGGGGACCAGGTGCCACCTTTCGTTCTAATCCTTGTGGCCAACCTTCAGGTTTTCAGAGTTATCCTAGTTTCTAAGCTTTTTCACTCTTGGCATTAAAACTCAGCCAACTGCTTGGACAGTGCTTTTTGATACCCATACCTGCCACATCAGTGCCCAAGATTCCTGCCCGCAGAGCCCAAGAATGAGGACTGATCTCCTGTAGAAAATGTTTTCTCAGTTGCCCGGCCCGCTCGATGCTCTTGCTTCCCTACCTTTAAACATAGTTTGACAGTATTTGCTTTGTAGTTGTTGCATAATCCAGAAAATTTGTTTTTTTTCCATGTGATTTTATTTGCTTTCTTTTGACAAGGAACACAACTATTCTGTGTCTTTTATCAGTTGCAACAGGGCTTGTCAATCACTTTTTTTAAAAACCGAGTGCATTTAATTAACAATCAGTGACCCCTTTTTAGCCCCTCTTTTTAGGGTCAGTCCCCATTTTGAAGCAAAGAACTGAACCAGAGTTGATGCTTTAACAGAACCCAGCTTCCTGGATGTGCTTTTTCTTCACTCGCCAGCTCTGCATTTAAAATCCAACTTGGAGATGAGACAAACTCATTTTTGCAACCTGGTCATACTGTAGGGCCTTGAACACTTTACACCCCCTACCCCTTCCTCCTTAGTACTGTGAAGGCATTCTGTTGTGATGTACGGCAGGTAGCTGAGGAGTATCTTTGAAGATTGTTTATTAGTCTTAGTTGTAGGTTGGTATCCAAGTACAGCAGCCCCACCAGGAGCAGCCTGCCTGCTGCTCAGCCTATACTACAACTGTCACACCTCACCACACAGGCACCCAAACAGTCCATTCATCTCCATCACACCAACATTCCACTCGGAACACTCACACTGGCTGAGCAGCTAGGAGCCAAGGTAACAGAGGAGATGCATGAATACCTAAGCAGGATATAACACATTCCATCTTGATGCGGAGAGTGTAGGGCGAGTTTCCTGTCTCCACAGTGTAGCGTCGGAGGCTACGGGGCAGCCGAGGACAGACTAGGCCACCGGTTTGGGCCGTGACGTCACAGAGGGTACACGGAGACAGTTTACTGGCATTGGGCCAAAGTCCCCGAGCGGTCTTGCGCCCCTTTATTTATGCCCTTGGGCGAGCCCGCCCTCGGGATGCGTGGGTGCGTGAGTGGCTTGCGTGAACGGGCCGGGTGGCTCCGTTACTACATCCCTCCAATCTTTTAGATACATTGACCCATTTCGGGAAAACCGCTCAGATCTTCTGAGCACACCACGCAAAGTCTCTCAGTCTCTGATTAGGGGTCGGATTCGGCCGGAGCCCATACTTCTGGCTCCGGGAGCTCTTCCTTGCTTCTGAGCCTTCGGGCTCCTCCTCTGGTGCGAGTATAGCCCCCTCAGGTCTCCTCCTGTCCTCCACTGCCTCTGTTTCTCTTAGGGGTTGCAATGGCACCTCCTCCTGCTGACTTCGCTGGACCTCCGCAGGGACCACTCCTTCACCCCCTTCCAGCTCTTCTGTGAGTTGGTCATCCATCTGTACGTCCCTGGGGACTCTTTTGAACCAGGAGGTGTTCCTTGTGACCACCCGGGTGCCCCGCATGGCCGATACCATGGTCCCTTGTATGTTGACTACTTCCCATATTTCTGGCTCATATGGGGTGCGATACTTCCAGTTTGGGTGGCGGTCTTTTATTATCACTCTGTCCCCAACTTGAATGCTCATGGGTTGAGCCCTGCGTGCCCGGCTCGCCTTGTCATTATTTAACTTCCTCCTATTCTGCGCGGCGCTTTGATCCATCTCTGGAGGACTCCAGGATCGATTTGCAGGCACACTGTCTCTCGGGGCCCGTCGGAATAGCAGATGGGCTGGAGCGCACCTGGTGGTGCAGTGTGGGGTTTGGCGATATGCACTTAGAAACTGCGACAGGCACTGCTCGGCATTGTCTCCTTTGTCCACCCCGATCCTTAGGGCCCGGTTCATCGTGCGCATGAACCGCTCCACCTCGCCGTTTGCCTGGGGCCACTGTGGAGTGATCTTCCTGTGTCGGATACCGCGGGAGGTTAGGTAGTCTCTTCCTTGGAACGGCGGTCCGTTGTCGGATTTGATCTTGTCTGGCAGGCCCATCATTGCGAACGTGCGGTCCAACACAGCCTTCACGTGGGAGAACGCCGTTGATGACACTACTTCCACCACCGGAAACTTTGAGTGGGAGTCAACTAGCACTAGCGTGTTTCGTCCATCTGGGAATGATCCAAAGTCGATGCTCACTTTGGACCATGGTTCCGGGCACGGGTCTTCGGTGATCACTGGGTGTGGCGCAGGATCGCCACTCGTGATGCTGCAAGAGTGACAGTTGCGTACTACCTCCTCTACCATTACGTCCATTCCGGGGAACCAGACCTTGCTCCTCAGTCTGGCCTTGGTCTTTGATGTGCCTTGATGACCTTGGTGTGCCAGCCGGACCACCTCCCCCTGCAGACTCTTCGGGATCACGAGGGAGGCTCCCCTCAAGACCACTCCATGAGGGCCTTCGCTGAGTTCGTTTTTCACTCTCCACACCTGTTGCCGAAAGATTTGTTCCTCCGTCGTGAGGGTGCTGACGCCGTCCAGAAAGTGTCCCCAGTTTCGGTTTACCAATGTGCCCTTGACTTTGACGAGGCACTCGTCAGCCTCTGTGGCTTTCCCTACGTCTTCAAGCGTGAGTGCAACAGGACACGCTTCCAGGGAGACCATGCGAACATACTCCTCGGTGTACTCCTCATCCGCCGGTGTGCGGAGCGACGGGGGTGAGCTAGGGTGGTGTGAGAAAATCAGCCGGGTTGTTGGCCCCTGGCCGGAAAATCACCTCGAAACTGTACGTTTGTAGCTGCACTGCCCATCTCTCGATCCATGGAGGTGCGAGCCGAGCTGTGCCGGCAAAAAGCGGTACGAGGGGCTTGTGATCAGTGACCACTCGAAATTCGTGTCCATAGAGGTACAGATGGAAGTGCTGGCACGCCCATTTTATTGCCAGAGCCTCTCGTTCTATCTGTGCATACCGCATCTCTGTAGCCGTCAGCGCACGACTGGCATATGCGGTGGGGACCCATTCTCTTGACTCGGTTTCCTGCATCAGGACGGCCCCTAACCCAACTGGGCTGGCGTCCACCACGACCTCCGTGCGTCGATGCAGGCAAAAGTATGCCATGACTTTGTTGTCGATGAGGGCGCTCTTGACTGCCTGAAATGCCAGATCTTCCTTGGCAGACCAGGCCCATGGTTGGCCTGCTTTCGTGAGGACACGGAGTGGCTCGGACAGAGATGCGAGGTTGGGGATGAACCGGCCACAGTATGTGGCCATTCCCAGGAAGCTTCGTACTTCAGTGGCCGAGGTAGGTCTCGGGGCAGATTGAATGGCCTCTGCTTTCTTCGGGTCTACACGCAGTCCGTCCCTGGAGAAAATGTATCCGAAGAAGTCCACTGACTCCTGATAGAACGAACATTTGGATCTGTGTTGGGTGAGTCCATTGTCTGCCAGTCGCTGCAGGGTCGCTCGGAGGTGCGTGTGGTGTTCCTCGAGTGTCTTTGAGAACACGATGATGTCGTCACTTAAGTTTATTACCCCTGGTAATCCGGAGAGCGTCTCCCTTATTGCATTCTGGAACATCTCCGCTGCTGACGAGACTCAAAAACTCAATCTCTTGTAGCGACGTAGCCCAACGTGAGTGGAAAATGTTGTGATGTTCCGGCTGTCAGGGTGGAGTTCCAGCTAGTGATACCCCGCATTTAGGTCCAGTTTGGTGAACCATTTGGCGCCGTTCAGGTCGGCAACGATGTCGATCCATCGTAGGCGTAAGGTGTCGCTCCCTCTTTACGGCCTTGTTCGGCAGGCGCATGTCGACGCATAATCGAATGGCCCCCGGCTGCTTTGGTTTTGGGGCCACGACGAGGGGGGATACCCACGGGGTGGGGCCCAACACTTTTTGTATCACCCCCAGGTCTTCAAGCTTTCTTAGTTCTTCCTCCACCTGCGGCCGCAGGTGGAACGGCACCCTCCGGTGCCTTAGCGCCATGGGCCGGACTGTTGAATCCACATGTAACTTAAACGTCTTCCCTTTCAGGCATCCCAGGCCTTCAAATAACATGGGGAAATCTTTGAGCATCTCTCGTGCGTGTAGATCGTGCACTTGATTAGCAAAAAACACAAGTTCCAGGTCTTCTGCCGTGTGGCAACTGAGGAGGGTGCCTCTTCTCCCTTCGGTGACATGGAATTTCGTGCTCAGGCTCCGGCCGTCACTGGTGACGTTGACCTCCATGACTCCTCGTAGAGGGAGCGGCTCGTCACTGTCGTACGTGTATATCCTTGCTTTGGACGGTAGGAGCTGCGGGCGTGGCACTAGTTTCTCGTACTGGTCACTGTCCATTACGTTGACAGACGCTCCGGTGTCTATGAGGGCACTCACAGGGAACCCTGCTACGGTGATACTGCACATGGGCGGCGGTCGGCGCGTGGACCCTTCTCTGCCAACGAATGACACAAAGAATACTTCATCTTCTTCCGTCCCATAGTCGAACCCTGGCGATGGGTCGTCAACTTGGTTATTTGAATCTTCTAGTGTCAGCTGTCGTACCGCTGTTGTAAACCTACGCGGGCCTGGGGTATTGTTCCGCCCTCTTCCGCTCCTACAGACTTTGGCGAAATGATTGATTTTTCCGCATTGCGAACACGTTTTCCCTCTTGCAAAACATTTTCCTCCTGGGGGGTGTTCCATGCCGCAGTTGCCGCACGTGTTTTTCTGCGTAGGCCTCGTGACTCCTCTCGATTGTGGTGGGCGTCTGTGGACCACATCCACTCTCTCCTCCTTGACTTGGGGTGTCCGCTGTGATGTCGCGGGCCGATTCAGAGCCGCTTCCATTTCGTCCACCCGGGCGTTGGACAGTTCATGAGACCTTGCGAGTACTAGGATTTCGTCGAGGGTGATGCCTGGCTGTCGCAGCACGAGGCGTCGTAGCGAGACTGACCGGCAGCCTTGAATGAGCTGTGCGCGGATTTCCGCCCTCTGATCTGGCAGCGTACATGATGTTGCGAGCTTCCGTAAGCGGGCGTAGAAAACGTCTATGGTTTCGGCTTCTCCCTGTCTTGCTTGCCTGAGTTTGAACCATTCGAAATCCGGGTTGATTTGGGGATCAAAGTGGCGGTTCAGAGCTGCGACCGCCCAGGCGTAGTCGTGATCCTCCCCCCTGTCCGGCAAGGTCTCAAACAGGTCGTACAATTCTGCTCCTCCATAGCACATGAGGAGTGATCTCTTTACTCTCCCGTCCCTCTCTCTCACTCCGATAAAGTAGTGGTCCAGACGACCGATCCAGGAACGCCATCGTGTTGCGGCTGTTGACGGGTCAGAGAGTTCACTGAAGGGCGGCAACGGGGCAGCCGTGCCATGACCTGGCGGAGCGGGTGCTTGATGTGCGGCTTGTTGCAGAGCGGGGGCCAGTAGTGCGTCCTGCTGAGGGGCCAGTGCTGCTGCGGGGCACCCCACCGCCGGCGGCCGGGTTGTCCATCTTTTACAGCCGGTACTCTCTGCACAGACACAGCAGGAGGTGTGGCGATTTTCGTAGCAGTCCCCTTCGGTGTGGTGATTTTTGTAGCAGTCTCCCCCCTTACCAAGCAGCAGGCTCAGCGCACGTGATGGTGGCGCTGGTGCAGGTACCACGACACAGGGTCTTCCCCCTGGCGTCTCCGGGCTGTGTGTGGTGTCTGGGCACTTGTGCCTTCTGGTGCTGTGCCAGAGGAAGACTCCTAGGCTTGCCCCCTTTCCTTTTTCTTTTTTTTTTTTTTCTCTCTCAGCCTTCTCTGAGTAGGGGCATGTCTTCCCTCTCGCGTGGTCGCATGTATTCCTGTGCTGGCTGATACTCCGTTTTTTTTTTTTTTTTTTTTTTTGTTTAAGTCCTCCCCGTCGGGCAGGCTGCTGGAGGCATAGGCAGGCTGTAAGTTGTGCTCCTTGTACTCTCCCTGCTCGCGAGGGTCGAGTTCTCCCCTCTGTTCATTTTTTTTTTCTTCAGGACGCGCCGTGGTAAGCGCGTAGCTTCACTCTCCGGCTCTACCACATGGCAGTGGGAGCGCGGCCGAGCAGCAGCTGTTTTGTTCCCTCGTGAGTGGATGCTGCGCAACGCTGTGACTGGCTTGCGCTCGCTCGCATTCACTCACTCACGCGCAGGGTTTGCCTCACCTCATGCGCTGCTCCACGCGCCGTAGACAATTCCTTTCTGGTCACGCTCCTTGCTGTGGCGCGCCTGCCGATGCGGCACACCGGGAGCCTGACGCGGCTCTTGTGAGGTGACTTCACGCGGGGTTGGGCACCCGCTGCCGGTCCTGTTTGGCGCCACCAGCGCGGACTGCGCGAGTTCCGTGAGTGCGGGGACACAGGCACCGGGCAGCAACTGCGGGGGCGAGGCGTGGGACAGACCCACCCTCGTCACCAGTGTAGCGTCGGAGGCTACGGGGCAGCCGAGGACAGACTAGGCCACCGGTTTGGGCCGTGACGTCACAGAGGGTACACGGAGACAGTTTACTGGCATTGGGCCAAAGACCCCGAGCGGTCTTGCGCCCCTTTATTTATGCCCTTGGGCGAGCCCGCCCTCGGGATGCGTGGGTGCGTGAGTGGCTTGCGTGAACGGGCCGGGTGGCTCCGTTACTACACACAGTTCATGGATAGACTTTGAACTCTGAGGTTGAGAGAGAAAACGAGGACCCTGGAATGGCCACAGACGAGCTAGTCTGCTTTGGTCCAAATGTGGGGAAGAAACCTCCCTCTTGTCTGTAATGTTATCTTTGTATCTAGAGGACACCACCAGGGAAGGGACATTTGAGCAGGGGACAGGTTCTTATTCATACTTTCCACAATTCTCTCAAAGTGGTGAATTAAAAGTTTGATCACAAAGAGTTCTCTTGGGCAGGGTGAACAAGTGCAAACAGAAAAGACAATTAAATGGAACAGCTGGTGAATGGTATCACAATGCATCTAAAACCCAGCAGACATCAAACGCATTAGCATTCTAGAATCTCTGTTGGTGATTGTTGGAGAAGTGGGCCCAGAGAAGATTTCTTTTTCTCTTCTCTATGCTGGATGGCCCTTTTCAGGCAATTCAAGTAATGAACAGGTCTGACTGAATGACAAGAGCGGTCCTTTTCTGCAATCATTTATGTATTTGAAATTGCTGCCATTTGATGTTGGACTGACGGGCCATATGTGATTCAAGGTGTTTCAGCGAAATGGCTAGCATCGCTTGTGGGCGCGTGTGTGTGTGTGGGTGGGCGTGTGTGTGTGCGGGCGTGTGCATGTGTGGGCGTGTGTGTGGCCGTGTGTGTGTGATAGTGTGATATCAATCTGGTCACGACTACATCTTTTTACTTACCCTTAGCATTACCAGGCATGTGAATGTATCAGTGGTCCTTTCTAGTCACAGCCAGCTCAAAAATCCGTGCACAATTTTATTTGTAAAATGATTTTTTTTTTTTTAACTAACAAGTACCACTATTTTGTGAAGGACAAGGTGCACTACATGCACACTGGTTTTACATTTGTGGTGGTAGTTCATAACGCAGTTTTAAACTGGTTTGGTTTCTGCACAGACTTTCAATGAGCATTGAGCACACACATCTAATATAGTTTAATAATTCATCTGAAATTAAGCTATTTAATTCTGTGTATATACTGCCTGAATTTGTTCTGTTGCTGGGCATAATCCCAGACTGAGCTCCCGCTGCATGTTAATGACTTGAGCCCTATCGTAATTGAGTTTTTCTAGTCCTTTGTTTTCTGTGGATTTTAGCCTGGACTCGTGCTATATGCGAAAGATTACCTAAGGATCATTGCTCAACATAAAGTAAACACCGGAAGAGATGTCTTCTAGTAGAAGGTTCATTAAGATACTGGCCACGACTGGGATGCGTCTTGGCATACACTACTGCCACCTTCTACAGCAGGCTCTCTAAAAGGGTTGCTTTCCTGGTACCGCTATCCAAGTGCCATTACTGATGGAGCAGTTTTTCACAATTGGTGAATTTTTTTGTGATCACTTTATCCAGTGATTACATGGTTTTTGCACATGTGCCAATGCAGTGACCTATACAATATAAACCTGCTGCACCCTGTATGGCTTGTGGTCTGTGTCATGTTTCACAACAGTGTATAGGCTTTTGACACTGGCTGCATTACCATGGTCCTGAGATGCTATGAGACGGCTGATGGTGAAAGACCTCGCATCCCCCCCCCAAAAAAGTAACACCCGTAGTTTTACAAATTTTTTTTTCTTTCCAATTTACCCTTCCCTGCAGAATATTTTTTAAATGCCCTATATTTTTTGAATATTTATTAGAAACTTGTAGCAATGTAGGGATCTCTGCTTGCAGGTTTGAGTGCGGCATCTGTTTGGCGTCTATGAGAAGGTTAGGGCAAACGCCCATCTTCAGTGTGGGAGCAGAAAGAGCAGGGGAAATTGAGTGCCACAGGCGTGTCCAACATGTTCTGATCCGGCACTGCACTTTAATGAGGAGTGAAAAATATGGAAGCTGTCCCTATCTTTCCTCTTTATGGCACTGGGGATGGAGAAAGGGCTGAGCTGGGACAGTGGTCAAGGGTTCTTACTGGAATTAATGAACACTGTGAGCAATACCGGAGCATTGATATAAGCATAGCAACGTTGTTGAACTTGCAATGTTTCTTCCTAGCGTGTAAACTATCGAAATGGATAGCAGTACGAAATTGATGCAAAGACACTAGACTCTGACTTTTTTTGACAAATTTTGGGCAAATCCGTGTGATCCACTGCACCAAACTCCCTTCTCTGCTAATCGGGCCGCACTGAATAGGAGCATGACACTAGCATTCACCAACCCTAATCTTTTGTAGGATTGTGCTCCCTTCATTTCCCTTTCCATTTAAAGATGGGTGAGGAGTGAGAGCCTGTTCTCCTTCTTGTTCATGTGTTTCTGCTCCATCTCCACGTGTTGCGGAAGCTGTTGCTGTACTTCACGTGGTTCTCTGTTGAATGGGCTAGCAAACCACACTCTTCAAAAGCCCACATGACTAGTCATCAGTAAGAACAAAAGGGCACTTCATAGCGCCAGAGAGACCCTTTCTTTGTGATCCTAGTCACATGTTGGCTTAGCGGGGTCTTGTATTGCACACTCATGACTTTGTTCCGAATTCTGAATGTGTAGCTGTTGCTAATCTGTTAAACGCTTTGAACGTCAGGTCTCAGTGCTGTGCGGAGCCAAGGTTTGCCATATGCCGGTCCTAAAAGTTATTTCATGATCTCCTTGTGTTGCATGCTAAAATATGGGAATTCCACATGGCAACCATATTACAGATGAGACCCACCACCAACGCACAGCCTGTTTCTTGGGCTCAGATGAGCAGGACCGGGAGGGTCCAGGTGCCAGCTCAGATGTAACCTTCATTTTAGATGTGTGATAAACGGACACCCTTTGCTGCACACAGGATATTTGCATCAAGACTTTATCTCTGTGACCTGGTAGTAATGCCCCAAATTTCTAATAATAAGTATTACGTGTATTCAAAGTTGAAACTTAGTTTTAATTGTGGAACAGGTAAAGCTATGTTGCTATACATTTCACTGATTAATAGTTTATTTTTTCATTATACTCTTTGTGCACTTTTATAATCCGAGATTTCTATGAAATTATCCTTATTCCTTTCGATTCTTTTGAAAAGAAAAAATTAAGCCACATGAATTAAAAAAAAAAAAAAAGTAATGTTTCCTAGCACATCTGACCTCCATAGATGAGGTTAACTCTGAAGGATTTGCGATCATTGACAAAACAAATCAGTCTTTTTTCATTAGGTCAAGCCTGGGCAGCGCATGCGCTGCTCTGCTGGCATGCTGTATTGAGGTAGGAACTTTAAGCTCTGCCCACTCTACGCCCATATTTTTCATTGGCTTGTGTCATTGTCCACTGTAAACTGTGGCTGTTCATTGGTCAAAAGTCTTAGTAGTCCCTCCTTAGTACCGCCTTGTCTCATTTTGTAACCTCCCATGGCGACACCCCCTGTTATGTGTGTTGTTACCCGGTAGGCTTTAATTACAACCTTCGAACACTATTCTCTCAAATAGCTTTGTCCTGCTGGCAGGACACGCTTTAAAAAAAGAATTGTATAGCACGCATTTGCAATGCAATAGGTCTCACATTTGTGAGAGTTTAAGCTATTGGATGCTAATGCCTTTTATCTGTTTTAAAAACAACACATAAATAAAAGGCATTGCCAATAGGTCAGACTCTCGTAAATGCGAGACCTATTGCATTGCAAATGCTTGTTAGGGGAAATGTCACTTCCAGCTGTCTTAAAGAGCATCCGTGTGCAGCTCGGCCACCTATGAGCTGCCACTTAATGCCTGACCGTCTTCATGAACACTTCTAAATTAAATAATTAACAGTGTGGGTAAATCTTGCTATTGCCAGTGCGCAGGGCAGACCTCTCTAGGCTTCTAGTGACAAGATGCTGAGGCACAATCCATCCACAGAGTGCTGTTTAAAAGCGCAGCAATCTCTAGGTGGATGCCTGCGTTGTGCGTCCCCTCACACAGGCACAGTCCAGATTATTTAACAGGCATACAGTGCATGCCTCAGCCAGTGCAGTCTGTCTGATAAAGTGGGGCTGTTGGAGTGCACATCTGTACATCCCTGAGGCCAGTGACGATCAAAACGGAGCAACATAGGCATGATCACCAAGACTGTCCCAGCTTCTAAGAGGAATATGCTTCCAGTCCGGTCAATTCACTGGGAGAGGAGTTCAGGCTAGCCTTTCACTTTTTTAATCCTAGCCCTACAGCTCTGCTTGGCTTCTCGTTTGGAATCAGGCCCTGCTGGTACTGATGCCCAGTGTTTGGTTCCTGCACTGCTGCTGCCATGAAGGAGTTGCTAGCAAAGGAAGTAAAAACAAAAAAATCCACTGTTTTTCTGTGTGTGAGTGAGTGCGTGTTTGTGAGTGATTGACAATGAATGGGTTTTAGTGAGGATGAGAGTTGATGCGTTTGTCAATGAGGGGAAAGCGACTGAGAATCATTGAGAGTTTGTGAGAATATGTATAAATAAGTGAAAGAGGGTGAGTTGGAGAATCAGTAGTAGCCAGAGGCCTAAGGCACCTACTGAACCCTTAGTGGAGCACCTGCACACCAGGAGTTGAGTGAATCTGTGTACATGTGTTTGAGTGTGAGAATAGGTGAATGGGAGTATGTTTGTGTATAAGTGACAGTAGAAGTGAGAGAGTGTGTGGGGGGAGTGTGTGTGAGGTAGAGTGAGTGGGGGAGAGAGTAAAACAGGGACAGGCTGTATGAGCGAGACCATGTGGGTGAACAAAAGTGTCTGTTAGCTAGTCATAGCATACTCTTGGCTTAGGGGTGCACCCATGGTAACACGCTGTCACTGGCATATGGAAGTTATTTCTTGTCTTAAAGGACGTCATTCATGGCATTATGCAGGCCTTGACATACTCGAAGTTGTTCTTGGCATATGGGATACTTATGGCAAAATGCTGGCTCTGCATATTGGAGGTAATTCTTGTTCTCTGAGAGGGCAATAGTGACTTATAGGAGTTTGGGGGGTGGGGGGGATCAGGTTGGGGGGAAGCAAACTATCTAATGCTGGCTTTGACTGCCTTTAGATAACTTTTGACATATGGGTCAGCCATGGTATATGGACAGTATCGGTAACTAAATCCTGGTACTGTTATTCATGGCATAAGGTGGGTCCCCATGTCAAAATGCTGACATTGGTGCACTGAGGTAATTCTTAACGTATAGCGCACCCAAGGCCAATTTTGAAAAAATGAAAAGTTAATTTGGGCTAAGTGTCATCCTCCTCATCAGGAGCCCAGAGGCCTGCGCGCAGGGAGTGTTTACGGAACCACGAACGCAGCGCTTTCAAGAACGCTGCTAAATCTAAACACAGCAGAGTGCACATGGCCTACGGGCATTATGTTGGCAAGCTGCCAATGATAAATGCCCTTTTTAGGTCTCGCGCCTAGCGTTGCAGTGCATAGCTCTGCTCGCGCAGCACGAGACCTCTAGAAAGGGCTTCTGAAAGCCAACCACACGCTCGTGCGTGTGGTTTTGCTTTCCGCGGCTGCCATTGGCTTTCGCGTGCTTTTTAAAAAAAAAAAAATCCAGTACGCAATTGGGCAAAGGCGGGCGCATGTCCTGCCTTTGCTCCGCCCATTCCCGTCGGTGGCCAGCACGCGCAGCAGCGCGCGTTCGTGTCGCTGCCGCGCTCCCTCCCCCCGCTCCTCTGTGGTGCGCGCGCACCACTAGTTTCGATTCCCGCGTTCGGCTAAATGTGCTGGAAGGATATGGCAGTCACGTTTCGGTGGTAGCACAGTTTTTTTTTTTTTTCCACTTTTGTGACCTATGCTTGTATTAAAAAGAAAATAAATTAACCATTGCGCAAGCCTGCCAAGCCAAGGTCACACCGAGTGCCTTTGCCGATGCTTATTTGGCCATGCACTTCAATCTGTAAAAGACAGTAGTTGCACAAGCAAAGAAACCCGCTTATTGAAAACACTCTCTTTGGCTTGTGTGGGTGCTAACTTTTCACGCGTACAATGGTGTTACAGAAATGGCTGCCCAAACATCTTCTGAAATGCCAAATTGCAGCTGGAGTCAAAAGTTGGCGGGAACTGCCTGTGGCGCTTCGTGGCAGTGTCTATAACCCGGCCCATCTGCATATACGTATTGATGGCTATACATAGGCACACGACAACCTCGACCACCTCAAACCCCTATAAAAAGCAGTAATATTCGTCAATGAACAGTATACGCCCTCGTGGTTTACGTCAGATGGACAACACTGGATTTGAAAGCGACCAGCAGGAATGCTGCCTCACAAGATTCCTGCAGGCAGGCGCTGAGGGCGAGAGAGGATGCACTCAGGGAGACGCACAGGGTGACAACTGTTTGTTGTGCCTAACTGCACTAAAACATTATGGCTTGTGACCACTTCAGAGCGTGAATTACAAAATGAACTCTTGATTTTTATTACGTGCAAAAGCTACCACATGTGAAACCAGCAAGTTAACACAAACCCTTATATATCAGACACTCAAGTGCAGCTTCCATGCAGGCAGTGGCGGTTTCTGCAGAAGGGCACTGGGGCTGCGCCCCCTGGCCATTTTGTGCACTACCTTTCTTTTTTTGGTAAACAAATTCTGTAATCAAAAGTAAATTTAAAAATACTGCCTGACTGCCGGAAGCTCGCTCAATTAGAACCAGGCTTTTCGGGAGGCTCACTGCGCATGGAAGAATGTGTGCTTGACGCTGAACTGAAGCGTCTATAGGGTTTGCCTACGCACAGCCCTTGTATTTCACCTCAGAGCAGGTGACGTCATTGCCATTTCTCCTCCTCCTTCAAGTGTCCGAGATGAAAAACAGCCTTGGGCGTTTAACTTGCCATCCCAGGCTGTACGAAGCAGCATAACAGGCAAACCACTTTTCCAGTCTCATCACGGAGTGAGGTGAGATCACGATTCTCACTGACTCCTCCCCACATGTGTCCAGATTGCAAAGTCGGGCCTCAGAGGTTTTGAGACTATTTGCCCAGAGCCTTGTTGTGAAGAATACGTAGGAGAGAGAAATCAATAAACGTTAAGGTTTGTCACTATTTATTTCTAAAATAGTTATTACGTTTGGTATGCTACTCTGTGAATTCGAGCCAAAGCATGATGCAGCACGTTTTAGGACAGAGGTATTACTTAATTTAAATCATTGAAAACTTTAGTGGCAGAGACGTTCCCACATGTCACTGGATTTATGTGATTTTTTTTTCACCCACGAAGTGCATATGATGATGTGGCTGGCTGGCTGCCCAGTGTGCAGTGTACAATGTTCGTTTACACTAGAAGTCGGATGATGCTGTGGTAGCTGTAGGCCTCAAGCCTTGTATTCATACTCAAGTGTGACGCATTTTTGTAGTGACTCATCTTTATGTATTGAGATGTTTCTGTACTGCGCTGAGATTACAGGCATAGTATGACGCATTTGGAAGTCCCATATCTTCTAAAACTGTTGGCTTTAGTGGCTGCAGCAAAGTTGTAAATACTTATAGTTATTTTTGTCTTTGACACACCATGGCACTACATGACCCAGAGTGCATCAGCTTGTATACTTGTTGGATATACTTTCACAGCATCCACTGTCTGCTTATGTGGCCTTCAATGTGGCCTCGCACTCAGATTGTACTTTCCACGTATTTGTTTATGCCCACTTACCATGCAGACGATTTTTCACTCAAATTGGCCACTTTAAAGAATTCCTAAACTTGATTTTCTTGTACGTTTTGTGGGTGGGAATAATCCTGCTTCTGAAACCAGGATGTGGTCTTAAATGCATCACACCAATCTGCTTACAGGGGCAGTTGGACTAACAGTTGGCAAAGTGAAAGTCACATGTCTAGAACTGCAGGCCGCGATAAGTGCTTATTTACCAAGTACCCCTTAAGAATTGCCTTTTAAACTTTAGCTTTGGAGTCAGTGTCTTTGGTAAATTGTGGCATAAAATGCACCAATTTGCACTACTCCTCCTCACCCCCCAAATCCCCTGGGACTAGCCTTGGGAGAGTTGGGTTATGCCTGGTTCAGTATCAGGCATCTGTTTAAGCCCCCATCACCTTGAAATTTCACCAGCCGCCACTGCATGCAGGACAAACAAAATATGTTGGGGAAGCTAAGGAATAGTTGCACTCTCTACTAGTAATGATTAATGACATATTAAAATGCCTGTCTTGCGCCCAGTCCCAAGAGAAAGGAGTCATTTTTAGGTCTCGTTTTCCATTGCAGCTGTGTTTAGATTGCCATATGTTTCATGGCGTCTTAAAACACAACTTAAAGTTGGAAATTGAGGAGGAAACTCTCATCTGGCACTTATGAATTCTTTTCAAAATGCCCAGTTGTTCCATGTTAGGATTTAGTAAGTTATTCAGGGCATTTCTTTTTTTTCCCTGGTACTTCTAGTTCGGCTTTCCCCATTCTACACAAGAGTCCTGAATGCAAAGGGAAACAAGTACTAGCCAAGCCAATAGGTCTGGCTATTTTATAAAAGAATGTGATTCTTCATTGATTGGCAGGTTTGGGTTGTGAGAGTGCTCAGGTGAGTGTGGGATTGTGATAATGAGTCAATGGTTGGATAGGCAAGTGTGTACATGGATGGATAAATGACTAAATAATTGAATGTATGGACAAATATATGGTGAGCACAAAGAGATGGCTCAATTAGTGAGTTTATTGAATACAGGCTGGAAGATGTCCAAGTGCATGAATGGGTTAATGAGCGGGTACATAGATGAACGCAGACCGGTTCCCCAATCTTGCAGGCTGTGGCTGCAGACAGCAGTAGTAATGGCGTTATAAAATGCAAAGAATTACCAGTTTTATGCCACGGCAAGCACTTCTCCTTGGCCGGATGCAATCCTGGTAGAATGGGCACAATATATATAAAGAATCGCCATCATTATGGCAGTGCAAGCGGTACATAAAGCGTAGGCACCATTGTTCCAAGAGTGGCTTCAGGATGTTGTTTAGGTCTGTCATTAATCATCATCATTAGTTCTAACTGCTTTTGAGTACAATGGACTTCATCTTTGCAATGGACATTCTCTCTGTGGGCGGACTAATCCATATAACACCCAATCAAATATCTGCAGCATGATGGTGTGGAAAAAAAAAACCTCTGCCTTATCCAAAATGTAGGCAACACTTTCATTAAGCAAGCGCTGAAAGAGGCTCACCCCAAGTAGGCAATGTTAAACTCGGCACATCTCAATTCTTGTATCATATAATCTATGTTGTTTAACCTAAGAAATAAGTGTTTTAATTACCAGCAAAAAAGGATTTGTTGCCATAGCACAAAGCTGGGCATCACCTAATTTGAACATAAAAATGTAATCCAAATTACATGAATAACATAGCCATATCTTCCTAAAAGCATAAAGTGAAACTGTAGCGTATTTGTCTATGCCCTGCAGGTGCAGAGCTTTGTTAAGCAACCAGTTCTACCACATTTCATTTGCAAACATATCAACAAAATGTCGTGTTTGCTAATATTACATAAGTCATTTTCATAAGTAAATGGTGCAGTGTTTATGCTCAAGGCATTCTTTCACAACAGTCATTTCTTAATCTGCTCCTTTCTCCTTATGCTACCACAAACAAGGACGCAATACCACATTTTGTTACTAGTTTTTCCTCTGAAGTCCTCAGAAAGGGCACAGTACCTTAGGGTGTTACTAGTGGTCTGTAGGAAGTCAGAGGAAAGGGAGCAGTACCTCAAATCATCACTAAGGGTCCCACTGAAGTCCGCACAAAGGGTGAAGTACCTCAGGTCACTACTAGGTGTCACTGTAGTCAGCACAAGGGGGTATTACCCGGATCTGTTAACAGATGCCTTCTTTCCTCAGAATCCTCTTCCCACACCAGGAGCAAGAATACTATATTCTTGCCTCCCATACTGTAAAACTCACAACTTTACAAATGCAAATATACCTATAACAATGTTGCATTATTTAGCAATGCCAATAGCTCAAAATTTAATAATGCGAGACCTATTGCATTGCAAATGCTTGTTAGAGCTTGTGTCTTTTTAGCAAGTTATATGAAAACTATGCTTTGCAATGCGCCATTTTATCCCATTTTTTTCAAACATTTCTCTTGGTTGACAGCCCTCTCAAACTCACGTAGATGAAGTCTAACTTGCTTCGTTTGCTGCCTTAATGACATTTCTGGCAAGTATTAAGCCCACCACTTTCAGGCATCACCAGCTGCCACTCATCGTTATGGAAGCTGACGTTCAGCTGTACCTTCAAAGTAGGCTGGTGTAAAATGGTGCCAGAAGATGAAGTTTGCATTGTTATTGGTGTCTAAATGCAACCACGTTATGCACAGTAGATACTTTTGACAAAGGGCCAGCATTTATATTGCATATTTAAGAATGCCTATGTGTTTGTACTTCCTTGTGAACAAAGCTGTACGTGTTCTCATGGCTGCAAAGTAAAGCAAATGAAATTACAAAGACATTTGTTATTTACACTGTTCCCTTATGACAGGTTAAGTAAGGCATAGAAAACAGCAAGCACTAATAACCAATAAAAGACAGAAACCAGCAACTAAAGTGTCATTGTGTCAGCAAAGTAAATCAAATAGCCCTCACTGAATTACAAACTACACTTTCGCTTTTTTACAGCAATTAGGCAGCCCTGAGGTGTTATGCTGTGATTATTTGTATAAAATGCTCTTTACTCACAAGAAAGAAATATTGACATGGATAAATGAATTATTGATGTTTCTTTATATCTATTAGAATAGTTATTCTTTTTTAAGACCCTGTAGTTGTTTGTATGTCATTTTAATCGTTTTGTTTTACATTTAATGCACTGTTTGATATGCACTTTTATGGCTGTTATTGCAGCCGAAAAAAGTTTGATTTGACATGGCCTTAACGGACAGCACCAAAAACAAAAATGGTACTGGACTGGGATAAATTAAAGCACAAAGGCTGCTTAACACCCAAAACGACACAAATTGGAAGGGTCAAAAAGACTAAATAAAAAATATATATTATTCACCCTACTTAAACATTGTCACCACCATATATCTCCGTTCTGATTATTCAAAACACTTTCTTTTATTGTTTTTTAAGATCAACTTAGCACACATAAACCTAATTCTGACAAGTGTTCCGACTGAGAAAAAGCATGTATTGATTTTTGACATCACATATACAAAAACATCATTTATGTACATAACTGAAAACATAAAACATAAAATTGCTTGAATACGTCCAACCATGGCGTGTCCTTCTCTGTCTTTTAGGTGCAGTAGGTGTTTTTTTTTTTTTTATCTCTAGTCCTTAATCCACCTAGAGGCAGTGGAACGGGTCGGCATGAACAAATATTGATTGTCCAGAATATTCATGCCATACCCAAAGACCAGGTAATTGTGAATAAATCCATCTCAAAGTCACTTCTCCAGTAAAACGAGGAGGTCGACGTGTTTCGTCCTTCTTAATTCATCTGCCTCTTCAGGACTGTAGAGACACAAGACATCAAATTGATTTTGAGGCACCTTTCTGTACCTTACTTCCACGGCCTCCTCCCAACCATGGGACAACAAAACATTATGTAATCTGTGAAGCCTATGCTACATCTTCCGTGAATCATCCACCACCTGAAAATTAACTCCAAATCGCATCACATTAAGGCCTGATTGGATGTAAGTAAAAATGTATTGTGCAGTTAATTAAAACCATTACAAACAATCTCCATTTGACACAGTTTCAAGCTAAAAGAAGAAAGGAGAGAACAACAAATTACAAAAGATCATCACTAAAAGGCTACTTGTTCAAAATACACAGTAAAAACTATAAAAACATGTAATTAGTGGTTTATAGGCTTCAAATATCCCTAAAGGCAAACCCAGAGTCTCCTCTATCGGAGTCTCTTATACCACAGGGGATGTTTAGTGGGGAATAAAGTGCTGTGCGTGCTAGTCACTAAGAGCCTTGGTCAGGCGACCGGAGGGCAGTGGGAGTATTTTCATTTCTCAATACCCGAGTGGGGTTGTACTGGAGTTTAAGAGCAGTTAGCCAGATCTTTCTATGCGAAATTACCTTGCAGATGTGTTAGACAGAAAAATCAGGGCATATTTAAAGTTCGTGCTTGGGTGCTAGTTTACAAATATTTATAGCAATAGACATCTTTGCAAACTCAGCCAGGCATGGGCTAAGCAGTGGAAAGTATCTAATTCCAAGATCATCAGAGGAGGTACAATGCATTAATGGTTAGCACTTGAGGCTTAGCGCAAAATGCAAAGTGTGCTTAAATTACAGTTATTTCTAGACACAGAGCTTCTTGCCAGAGTAAGCCTGACAAGGTCTAAGAAATTACGGGTACTTGTTACGAAAGAGGACATTGGCAGTTGTTGCGGGGCAGCAGGGGTTAACCCCCCAGCGTGATTTAAGCTTGCTGGGTCTCCATATCAGACCAGCTAGTTATTAAAGCCTACAGTGCAAGGGGGAGGCATGAAATAACGCACCGCATGTTCTTAAACTATTCTTCTTTAGGTCCATCAAATGTTCAAAACGTGTAGTTCTAAAAAACACTCATTAGAACAGAGTAAAAAATAGAGGTCCGATTATCAACGCTGTGTTTCCTATTTCTTCGCTGAGGCATTCAAGAACTTTTCTCCGTGCGGGTCAAGACGGTATGTTCTCCTCTGCATCCATACTCCTATTTCCTTAAAATACTTTTTTATTTTTTAAGGCGTGCTTCAGCGGCTGCTAGAAATTTTACCATCCGGCAACTCAATTGGATGTCATCACCGCAAAAGCATGCCAACACCGCTTGCCTGCAAGACCGTATCCGTTTTCTGTTGAAAAGCGGTCTCAAGAGGTCCCGTCGTTCTTGTAGTAGTTCCCTACAGATAGTTATCAGATGCACTATGTTTTCTTCACCTTCTCCACAAAGACGGCACTTTACTGGTGTCTGAGCGCGTAGCCAGGGGGGTAGGTGATTTGCCGATGGCAACAACCCTAGGCAAAGCTTCAAAAACTTCTCTTTAGTTTTTTTTGAGAAGCCAGTCTGGAGGTATCTTTGAGGTGCGAGTTTAATGTAGGATTGAACGGTAAGCCAGCCTGATTGGATGTGATTCCATTCCCTGTAGAGCTGTCTGGTTACCGTGTCTCCTCAAAACGCACAAGTGGAGCACGGACGTTACATGACTTAACGGACAGCACATCAAAGCATTAAAAAGCTGTAAAAAAATCTAGAGACGCTAAAGGGGGCTGGCGCAAAGCCCACTCTGTTCTTTTTCAAAGAATTGATGACAAAGGGTCTTTTACACACCCTACACTGTTGGTAGCCAGCCCGAACACTGACCTCTGACAGAAATCATAAGAGGGAACGCAGGTTAAAACTGTTCTTTAGGAATGTTGTGTTCACACTATAGGCCATTGAGAGATTCATCTCTCAGTTGCCCATATTTACAACATTTCATTCATATTTTTCATATGAGCAACTATCAAGCGTTGTTGTACAAGGCACTGTGAATGCGTCTGTCCACAGGGGCGTAGCTTAGTCACTGAAATTTCGGAGGTCGGGAGGTTGAATCTTAAATTACTGAACTAAAATACGCAGTGAGTGGGCTGCAGGGTGTAGGAATGAGATGTCCAAGGTTTGGATGTAGTGTTTGCATGAGGAATGTGGCTGGCTGATTTGCAGTAGGTGGCATCCTCTTTCTAGAGTGGCCCAGTGGGTGAAGAACGATGGGTTAGAATGGTGCTTTGAGCGATTGCCACTGGTTAAACAGTTTGCAAGCATTCATCGCATCCCCATTTGGGTGGTTGGTTGGTTGCCATTAGTATGCTTGGAAACTTGAGTGGTGCAGCTTTCCAAGCCTACTATTGCCAATGTTTGTGAATTTCAAAACGTAGTACATTTGCACCCATTCAAGGAATACGTCTATGGGTGCAGATTTATTACTGTTTTGGTAAACTGATATATATTCCCGATCCAAAAAGATAAAACCTGTTAGTGAAGTGAGAATGATAAGAAAAATGCACTGAGACGTAGCAGACCCAATTCTGACTACCTGACCCAACTACCAAACCAATGTATTTTGGGAGTGCCCCACACCAAACTCCTCCGGTGAACCTATGCCCGTCTCATCCCACCTCGGCCTGGTAGTTCTCCCTGGGAACTCATGACTACCTTGACGTAAAAACACTCCGCCTGGAGTCCTTGCCACGGGATCACTTTTTTCAAATGTATTTTCACTGCACCCACTCTTCTTCGTCTCTGCTACAAGAAGCCTTGATGGTGGAGTTGTCAGGTTGGTGCATGTGGGCAAGGCCCCAAGCATCTAGTCTTCTCAGTTTTACAAATAATGTTATCAAGTTACTGACTGCCCCATGTTATAAGCCCGAGGCACAAGTGGAGGAGGGTACACAGGCAAATTAATGGGAAGGGGCGGTGGGGGGGCGGAGCCATTGGTCTGGCTTGGCTTTAAGAGTCTGCGCACCGGCCGAGCCATGAAAACGTTTGGCGCGTATATTGTGCAACAACCATAATGTAAAAATGATACACTTTTTGAATTTTAAAAAGATTTTATTTCCTCAACCTGTTGAAGTGTTTCACCTTAGTACATCAGATTATATCCCTGCATAGACAGACATTTATTAAATGTGATCATTATTAGAAACATTAATGGCTCTCCTAACAATGCGAAGAGGCATGCCAGTATTCATGTAATCCCTAAATGTGGCCTAGATTCTTATTATAGATGGAGAAACATTGCAGTCTATTAAATCAAACCTAAGCGGTGTTTGTACAGAACGCTTCCTGAAGTCATGTATTTAAAAGTGCACTTATGTGAAAATCAAGAAAAAGGAGGCTCTGTAAATCTATTTGCCTAGGGTCACACAATTTCGATACGCAGAGAAGCCAGTGTTGATTCCAGGTTATCTGGTTTCACATTTTGAAATTCAGCATTGGATGAGTTTCTTTGCGGCTCTCTCCTGCTCACATCAAAGGTCACGGTTTCGTCTTTCATTCTTGGCTCGTGACAAGAAAAATTGACACAGATAACAGACCCGACTCAAAGTCCCCACTCCCAACTACCAAGCCATGATTGCATATACTTGGGGGGGGGGGGTGGAGGAAGAGGAAGAGAGGGAGGGTGTCCCCTCCTGCTCCCCTTCTGAAGCGACGCGCATTTGAATCCAAAATGGTTAGTAATGGAAAAGATGGTAAGCAAAGGTGATGTCGTGAGGATCCATAACATTAGGGGTGGCAGCTCCCAGCTGGGATTTTATAGAGTCTGTCATTCATTTTCTGACTCATTTTAGTTTCTGACCTTCCTTTCTTCTGTGTCTTTTGTCGGTGCCATATTTGGGGCTCCTGATAATGTTTCTATAGCAGTAAAATAGTCCCTCTCAACTAGAAGTTCACAAACGAGAACTCCGCAAGGCTCCACTGCGGATCAGCCAGCCGGAGTCCCTTCTTGTGGTCGGCAGTGTCTTCATGTCACTGATTGCTGGAGCAGTGCACGTGAAGGCTTGGATAGAGTTCAGTGCCTCTTCAGCCAAATCTTTCCTGTTCGTAGTATTTGCTTGGACATACCTGTTTAACTTCTGATCTAGTGTAGCGTACTGAGAATATTGTTGTTTGCTGCGTTGTCTTCAGTAGGGCTCTGAGTAACTCCTTTCAAGAAGCATCATTCTTCACTGTGCAAACTTTGCCTGTCGGAGTTCTCAAAGATGTACCCTGTGCTTTCCCGTTGCGAGCTCTAAATATTCCCTGCTTTTCTCTCCTTGATAAAGTCCTGAGTAGGTTGAGGTGGATATGGGATAATTGGCATCAGCTGCCAGCAGTTAACATTCGTTTCAAACTTTGCTGCAGTTTCCGGAGTTATTCTTTCTTCCTAAGCAGAGCAAGTATTTTGTAGGGAGTATAGGAAGGTACCTGCAGCCTAGATTAAAAAAAGAAAGCGACCGCCACGGTCTTGCTGTGCCCCTTTTGCTTGCGCCCCCACATTTCTAACTCTACACACACCGGCTTGCTGTTCAAATGCACCACCACACTGAGCTCCCTGCTTTAAGCTCAGCATGCACTGCCACGCCCCCCTCTGCGTTTACAGCAGATACTCACGACACCCAGCAGGAGACCTTGTAGTGGAGGGTCCCTGGAGGGCTGGCAGACATTTCTGCCCTCCGCCTGGCACCAAGCAGCTCCTTGCCCTGCCTCATGTCTGTATTGATGTCTGAGCAGCAGTGGCGCGTGCCGCATTACCAAACCTCGGCCACTTGCGTCCACCACTTACTTGTGCTTCTGCGCCCTGCAGTGATGTGGCCAGGGACCGTCGGAGGACTGTCCGTGAGCCAGCCTCCTCGGTCCTTATTATCACTAAGACAAAACATTATTTCTCTATAATTGTCGTCTGAGGGAGGAGAAATAGTATGTACTTGAAGCTTTTTCTTTGTAGTCACTCACCATAAGTATCTAGGTAAGGTACATAACTATTTGGTAGTTTCCCTCAACCACCAAGGCGCTCTGATGCGGACTGTGCGTAAGAAATTTGTATGTACGCCCCATATTAAACCTGCACTACATTGGACTCCGCAAAAATTGGATTGTCTCAGAATTGAATGAAAGGAGCATACAAAGGCAACTGTACACATTTTCTGTTCCAACATGCTTCCCAAGAAGAAAACACATTTATCTAGCTTTGCACAAGTACGAAAGCGAAATACTTTCAACCGTGCTTCAAAGCAGCCTCCCTACTGCTCAAAAACATTGACAAAGGCAATACATCTTGCATAGGTGAGACCGCTTGTCTGTGCCAATGCTTGTTTACATTTTTTTGAGCGGCATTTGCATTTCTTCGCTTGATGACAGAACTCAAGGCAGCAAAGTAAACCACCCCAGCTCATCAGTCTTAAGAGGCTGGAGGGGGCAGCATAGAAGACTTCAATCGGGTAACTAACTATGCATGCATTTTAATTTGATGCTCGTGAAGCCCGCAGCAAACCTTGGGGCAGATTAGATGAATCGTTTTACAATAATAATTAAAAAGAAATAGAGCTAATCAGCCTGAATTGTTGCTGCTGTATTCGCTGTTACAACCATCCGTCGTGTAACTGAAAGGTCTGCCTGAGAAACCGGGACAACAGCTGAAGAAAGGCAAGCGGTCAACAGGACAGATAGCACAAAACGGGTTTAGGTAGCTACTGTGCACCCAGAAGTTAAATGGTGGAAAACCATTCAACCCGATACGTGTCCCTCCATGGTTTCCTTTTTCCCATTATAGATATGTGCTTCACTAGATAATTTACAAGATACAAAAGGTAAATGTTCTCTAGGGAAAACGTAGTCTCAGACGGGGATTACTCACTAGTCTTGTTTTTAACTTCAACATCATTGTCTTGTAGGGACCTCCCTAAAACCGAGATGGGCTTAAGCCATTTCAGATAGTCACATATGTTTATATTGAAGGTTTTCTTGTAATAGTTATTTGTTTTCTGAAGTTGTGTCAAGACACCCAAATATTTCAACGGGCTTCTCGACGATAATCTTTGCAAACTCTTAGGGCATAGCATGTTGTCATGGGCCGCCTGGTGATATGGGGAGGGGTGACACTCATATGTCCACATCATCTGTATTTTCAGACAGCCCAACAAGTACTAAGCAAGCCCTAGTTCATGTGATGAAGAGCATTCAGGGTCGATTGACATATTGAGATGGATACACAGATTGTTCTTCTTCAGATGGAAGGCGTATTCTGTGTGATCTTGTGCATGTATATGTATTTTGACCTGTATATGTCCCTTCAGAAGTATACACTCCTGTGGAAAATCTTTGACACAACATAGTTCGAAATTTACAGAAAACTAGGTTTGCAAAAGTAATCACCCCTACACAAATGGGAAACAACAAAATTTTTAAATACCCAAAGAATACATACAGTATTAAAAAGCACGCAGTCCAACTGAAATCCACCCATTGGACTTTATTTGGGTTCTCAAAGTTATTTCCTCTTAAATTTGGTTTCAGAGCTCTTTTTATGCTTGAGCTTTAAGGGCAGAGCATATGACTGAATTGGTGACGTGTTCACATTCTTACTTGTTATAGGGGTGTCTACTCGAATGTGCCACTTAATTTCCATCCCCTCATCATATGAATGGAGGGTAGTCACATTTCATATATGAGGGTTGGCCTCTTTTGTTTTCCAGCTTAAAGATATCAACACCTCGATGGGAGACTCCATTCACCCATCATTTTCGGAAAAACAACTTACATGAGCCACTTGGTCATTAGAGCGACAGTGACACAGGATCAGGGCATTGAAACTTTACTGTTGCCTGTGCCATTGATTCAGCCATCCCATTTTTTGACTGACGCCCCTCCTACCTTAGGCAGTGTCCACGTAATTCATCTTTAAACTGTAGCACACACGTCATAAGCTCAACCATCTTCCACGGGGTCGTTAACACACACTCAGATAATTTTATAGAGACAGACTCAGTCTACCACCCTCCAATGTTCTGGCCGTAGCCCAGGCCCCACAGCATGCAGCTTCTGTCTCGTGCCCCGTACCTACATCTAACCGATTTGATGCACTTTCTGACCTGGATTGACTTACCTGTCCCAAAGCAGTCTTAACATCTGCTACTACCTGCACTATATCTATGACTGCCAATCCTTTAGTAACATTTACTGACACCCCCTTCTTAAGGTCAACAGCAGATATGCCACACTGTCTATGCATTACAGATCTCTATCTGTTCTTAGTTGGAACATGGCAGGCCTTAAAGGGAAGATTAATAATGAAGACTGGAGGGCATTCATTTCCAAGTTTGATTAAATCCTTTTGCAGGAGACCTGGCTCACTGTTGCACCACATTTTGAGGTCTATGCCTGTTTTTCAAGTCCTGCCACTCCCTCTACTCGTGGCCGCGCGGCTGGTGGATTAGCTACCTGGGTCAGCCTAAGCCTCCAGTTAGAGGTATCACAGGTTAAATCTAGTTTCCTCTTCCTTTTTAGCGTTAACAAAATGCGTACCGAAGACTAATATGGTTTTCTACTTTAAATTTTACAATAATGATTTTACCAATGCTAGATGTGTACATTACAAAAGCCTGTTTAATTTTATATCTCAATCACAAATTAAGGCTGATAACCCTGCTTTTCAAGTTTACTTTTTCCTCTGCGGTGATTTTAATGCAAAGATTAGCGGGGTATTTAGGACACAAGATACTTGTATGAATGAGCACTGTATTATGCAAGATACAAGGGGGGGGCAGAGGTTCTTAAGTAACTCACTGCTCACGGCCTGGTTGATATACTCGAAGTCTTAGGGGGAGTGAGTAACACGTCCACGCCATTTAGAGGGGGGGGGGAGAGCTTCTCTTATAGATTATGCTTGTTAGCCCTGACTTCTTACCTTGGCTCTTCAAAGGAGCGATCCTGCCCACAGATTGGGGCGATCACAACGCCTTGAGCGCCTCTATGCTTTTACCTCTTAAGGGCTTAGCCCGTAATAGTAATCTAGCCTCCATTATGCATCACTCCTCGGATGGCCTAAGACTAGTTTGGCGCTTGAAAAACCCCAAAGACTCACTAGCAGCCTTACTTAAGTCACATTTAAATAAATTCCTCTATTGTCTAGCTGAGAACGAACCGGACGCAATGGCTTTATTTTACAATAGACTAATAAACACAATCGGGGAGTCCATGCTCAAGCCAACCTGTATTTTGAACACTGACCCAAGATGGTTCGACAGGGCTTGTTCCCAGGCAAACAGAAAGCTCTAAATGCTCGCCCCAGGATTAGGAGCGAAATCTTCCTGGTACGTACAGAGTACAAAATTGTACTCCTAAACAGGAAGAGGGAAATGTATATACAAGACTTTGAGCTTTTGGAACACGTTTCCTGGGGAAAGGACAGCAAATCCTTCAGGGACTTAGTAAAGCTAATTAGATCTACGAATTCCCCTCTCAACCCCCCTTCACCCCTCCCCCCCTCTGCAAAACAACATCTTGGGCGCGGATTGGGTTACCCACCCGCTTCTATCTATCACATTGAGGACGCACCAATTATGTCAGCTAACCTCCATAATAGACTGCAGAACTCTTCCCCCGCCCCCCCTCCCTTTTATTGTATGCTGACGATGCGGTATTGCTAGCCCTCGCTCCAAATGCACTGAGACATCAGGTGGACTTCTTTGCCTCTTTTATGCACTATTTGAAGCTAAAAACTAGTTGTACTAAGTCACACATCATGTCTTGTGGCCCGGGCAAATTAGGGTTAAATAAAATTAGTATTAACGGGCACGATTTTACGACTGTTAACTTTTGTTACTTAGGGTTAACTTTTAGTTCATCGGTGTTGTGGTACCCTCCACCTTGCTCAGGTCAGTGTTAAATTAAATAAAGCCGCCGGTACAGTCTGTAACCTCATTAGACAGGATATCAGGGGGACTGTTTCCCACCACTGAAAGTATATAATTCTCAATGCCTTAGTATTGCCACCTATGGTGCAGGAGTTTGGGGTTCTAGTGAATCGTGTTCTTTACAGGCCGAGCAAAAATGCTTTTTGTGACGGTTGCCGAGTTTACCGCCGTGCACCTCCTGTCTCATTACACACTACGAGTTAAATGAGGGATACATAGAAGATAAGATTCAGCTGGTGCTACTTTTATTATGGTTTAACATTTGGTCAAACCCAGCTGCTAAGCTTTGCAAGGACATTATATCTGACTGTGTGTTGTTGGAAAAGGCATATTCCATACCTTGGTTGAGTTATGGTTGAGTTATCGTGTTGGTTTACCGAACCCAGTCGTATTCCCAAAAATGCCAAGATGGAGGTGAAAATACTATTTAAGGACTACTGCGCAATCACTAGGTTGAAATATGAACTATCCAATCCATCGGTGTTACATTATTATAGTCTTCTATATATAGATGAATCCCCTTTATTTTTTATCTATGGACTTGTCAAGATGGGATCGGTCACTTCTCTTTCGCTTCAGAGCATTGCCAATTTATTGGTCCCTATTTTCAAACACTTTTTAGACCCTGAGGGGAACATTGTATCCACCTACCCCTGTGACAATCATTCTGCACAATCCCTTTTGCACTTTGTTTTTCTGCAAATTGCACAGTTTAGCACGAAAGCACTTTTTGTTACCCTTGCTACGGAGGTTTGTTTCCAACGGTGTAGACCAGCTCTCCCTCATTTTACAATCCCTAAGTTTACCTGAAATAGTTTTTATTGTCTGTGCCTTTTTGAAAGCAGCCATTAGGACTAGACTAACCATGATGGGTTAACTTGTTAGAATTTTATGTGCAATATGGTCTAGTATATTGAGTTTGGTTGAGACAATTTGGCTCAATTTTGGAGGATAGTAGGCGCGCATAGCGGACCCTATTTGAGGTTTTTGTTCTCTCTCTATTCCCTTTTTTCACTCTCTCTCGCAAACCTCAGCCACTCCACATGAGTTTAATGGAGCTTTGAAATCTGACTACGACTTGCACTTTTTTGCTCATCTCAAACATAGTTATTTGATGTATTGAGGAATCTTAAAGTTGTTTATGCACTCATATCTTTTTTACCTGCTTTTAATGTTAGATTATTTTTAAACTTTTATGTGCGATTTATAGCTATGTGCAAGATTTGTATGTACTTTTATGGTCTATTTCTAAATAGCCGAATAAATTTGTATTGATTGATTAATTGACCTGTATGCGTCTTCAGAAGTATACACTCCTTCTGTGGAAAATCTTTGATACAACATATTTCGAACTCTACAGAAAACTAGGTTTGCAAAAGTAATCACCCCATCATGCCTACACAAATGGGAAACTAATTTTTTAAAAACCCAAAGAATCCATACAGTATTAAAAAGCACGTAGTCCAACTGAAATCCACCCATTGGACTTGATTTGGGTTCTCAAAGTTATTTCCTCTTAAATTTGGTTTGGAGATCTTTTTCTGCTCGAGCATTAAGGGCAGAGCATATGACTGAATTGGTGACGTGTTCACATTCTTACTTGTTATAGGGGTGTCTTCTCGAATGTGCCACTTAATTTCCATCACCTCATCATATGAATGGAGGGTAGTCCCATTTCATATATGAGGGTTGTCCTCTTTTGTTTCCCAGCTTAAAGATATCCACACCTTGTTGGGAGACTCCATTCACCCATCAATTTGGGAAAAACAACTTGCATGATCCAGTTGGTCATTTAGAGCGACAGGGACACAGGATCAGGCCATGTAAACTTTACTGTTGCATGTGCCATTGAATCAGCCATCCCAACTCTTTTGGCCACCCAGTTATAGGCGTTTAAATACTTCCGCGTATAGCGTTCAAGACCAGGTTATCTGACATGGGTCCTGCAGATTCTCATCTATACCGGATTACCAGGTCAACCGATAACTCAATGGATTTCGCTTAGATTCATCATATGTAAATGTATCTCCTGTAGAGGTCTAGACGACTGACATGGATTGGTTTCTCTTGGTATACGCTGAACAATCTTTCTCTAATGGTCATACGGTGTGCAGTAGGCGACTAACCCAGTAGTTTACTTGTTGCAGGCATACAATCCTATTTCTTTCGACCTATGTCCAGCCACACAGTCCTGTACTTTCTGGAGTTTTAGAACTCTCTATTGGGTAGCAATATATCAAGGCAGGAGTCTGAAAGTGCTCCTACTGGATAATAAGTTAGGGTAAGTGCAAGGATCATCTGAAGAATCATATTAATAAAATGGCAGTTTTTTTTATACCAGTATTCACTGGTCGTTGCTAATTTCCAGTCAAAGGCTCTTGATTTCACAGGGATAAGCTGTTTTCCATTATAGAGAAAGGTGTGTCATCACACATTCCAACTATGCAACATATTCTTTATTTTAGTATAGTTTAGATGTTTTATAAAGTGCTGTGTTCATTTGAAAGGGTATCGTGGCAAGAAGAAACTAATTTGGACCTCAAATTACATTGCAACCAAGAAGAAACCATAAAAGAACAGCTAGAAATGTCTAAACTACTGTGTTTTAGCTACATCATAAACTTATGGAGGTCTGCAATCTGCCTGAGATGCAAGGGCAAGGAATTCCACTTATTATCTACTTAAACAGAAAAGGCATGACTCCCTAAACGTTTAGCGGCGATATTTGGGTGCCAAAGCTCTCACACTGGAAAAAACACTCCTGTCTGGATCAAGGTCTTGGGTTTAATGGGCATTAAATAATCTCCGCATCATTTCACAAGTCTGCGTAATTTCCTGAAGCCTCTAACGAGGTATCATAACAATTGTCTGCACATGGATTATAATTTCAGTTGATTGAATACAAAATAAGGTTAACTTATTTTAACACATAAAATAAAAAACTAAATGTTAAATTAAGTTGTCTTGCAAAACACATTTAAAATCTGTGTGCAAAGCACTTGTAAGCAAGGGGCAGAGATATTCCACCGCTGATTGAAGAAGGATGTCATGAAAAATAAATTTCTAATTAAAATAATTCGGATACCAAAGATATCGAGGCACGAAGTTAAGCCATTAGCTTGGAAAATATGCTCACCAGTACTTCGAAGCAGTAGCCGCCAGATGTTTTGGGGAGAAATACTGCATAGACTATAAAGAGACGTTTTGATTTGGAGAGGGTTTCTATTCGAAGTGGTGAGGGGAAGGGCGGTTGTAATGGACTCCATCTCCCTCGGTCTATGCAGAAATGATCTGCCTGAAATTTGTGAAATATGCATATGTGAAATATGAATATGAAAGAAAACGTCCTTTGTTATTCTATGGCTAGAGTGGCAGTCTCATGCACAAGTATTTTTATTTAATAGTTTATTATGCTCATAAGGCATACAAACAATACACATTTTATACTCGTATCATAAAAATCTATAAACAGCATACATTTCAATCCTTAAAACCAATCATTCTGATAAATATTCATAATTAATACTGAAAGATATTCAAATAAAATCTATAAAAATGTTCAATTCAAAATGGTCAGCCGCTCAGATAACAAACACAAAAATGTCCCCACAACCTGGCACAATCTCATGTTACTACATTTTAATTATAACTATAAACACAATGAATCTGTAAAATTCTAAAAATAGGGAGTAACATCTCTTCTTTCTTTATTGAAACATGTGCAAAATGCAATTACATGAGATGGGGACAACGGAGAATATTCACAAAAAGGACGAGTGCAACGGTCAGCCCCAAGCAGGTTGTCCAGTATATAAAGGCAGGCACCTGTCCAAGCCGAAGCTTCAGTAACCACTTTCTAGTGTTGGCACTTTTTATGTACCGTAAATACGGTTGCATATCCCCACCATAATCTGTATCCATTAAATGAAGCAAAGTGTTACTTTCGCCCACATCTTCTAGGTCGGAATTTCTAGATTTCTTTTATCACAAGTTTTACTGCTAATTTCTGACATACTCTGCAGATCTGGGACTAGTGGTATTTTCAGGCAACCCTTGATTATTTGAAGGTTGGCAGCCAATGGGTCTGTATCATTTACCTGTAAATAAGATTTAATTAATTGCCTCAGAGAGCTGTCAGCCAACTCTGTGAGGCAGACCCAATATTCAAGAATCTTCTGCTAATGTTTGTCCAATATATTGGTGAGCCCCAACTCCAACCTCCGTGCACTGTTGACTGAACCTCTGGGCATGCCAAGCCAACTTTTCCAGATATTCATTTCTATAACCAGCAACCGGGCTTTGTTCTTCACAGTGAGAACCTTGCAACCATATAAAAGTAAATTTACTATTTTTGCGTTGTAGGTCTCTCTAAGTACTTCTATAGATTTATGCCTCAATGCAAGGCCCTTCCTTTAAGGCACCTGCAATAGCCTTAGATCGAGCTTCTCTGTGGTCTCTGTGAGCTTTACAAAATTCAAATTATATCTAAAAATAATGCACGAAGCACCTTAACTCCTTGGCAAGGAGATGTTCTTCTATGTATACTTTTTTCACTCTGCCAATCTTACAAATGTGTCAATTAGTTTATAACCGAAATTCTAAGCAACAACGTTGTTCGCCATTTAAAAATTCCAACTAAATTCATTTAGTGCCTAAAGCATACATGGGTAGGAACAGCAGAAGAGTAGAGTCTATTCATGCAATGTGAAAGATGAAACTCCATGGTGCCCTACCCGCATAATCCATCTGCAGCCCTTTGTTGAGCGATGGGACCAAAGATCAAGGCATTAGAAACTTTAATATGTTGGTGATTGCTCGCTGTGGCACTCCTGTTCAGGGCCCTTCACAATGCATGTACATCCTTTGTTACTGAATAGCATTGTTCCCTTCTGCTCTCAATCATTTTCCCGAATCTTCTGAGTTCATTTTCTATTGTCTTCAACTTAAAGGCTGTTTCACGTGTATATAGTGCGAGCTTGCTAATGGAATTCTCCCCCTTCCTTCGAGGCCTTTAATTCCAGTAATAGACATCTCCTATAAATGATTTCTATTTGTACTGTATTTGACCCCTTTTAAGCAGTTTGGTTTAACCTATTCTCTACTTTAGCTGGTCTCTGCAGGGTCTCCATCCGATATTTCACCTTATGGCATATTGACACTGACAACTGGACCTAACAATTTTGTATGTGGTGGGTGGAGTGGACGACACCACACTCTGGTAGATGTCTTTAGTCCCAAGGGTAATTATATTGTAGCATACCCTCTTCGGAGAAAACGAGAACGCGGAAGTGTCTCGCTCTTCGCCACTACAAATTATGCTCCTCTAGAGAAGGGGTGTTGGGAGTCACAGAGCCCTGTCAGAGCAACTCTTATTTGAAAGAGGGAAAAATGTAGACAGATACAGAACTCCACGTTGGCCTCTAGGATCAGCAGACACACACAATTGTTGGTATTTTACAATAAAAGGGGACTTATTTAGCACATAAATCTTATGTATCAAGATGGTTGTAATTATTAAAGCAATCTCAGCTGTCACAATGTAAAACAAGGTGAAGCTTGGAAATCCTGGAACATTTTTCATCAGACCTTCGCACTCTCCACTAGATTTGTCTACTCTCGCTACCTAATGTCTACTTAGGTTAATCGTCTCATGGTTATTGTATTGGCTGAATGGTTATTAGAGTCCCTAACTATTTGGACCCAGGCCTAGACTAGTATCCCTGCATATCTTTGAACGCCATCAGGCTGGCTCCGATGGTGGTCGTAGGCATGCCCCCTCAACCAGTCCCCATGTCTGCCCACCCAAACCCTCTGTGCTCTGTATAGCTTCTCTAGTGATTTTCTTTGGAGGGGAGGAAGAACGCCACAGCAGCTGCTTGTATCATTGGCCTTGAAAACTAGCAATATATCTGTTGCAGAAACATACGGAAGGCAGCCAAATGTTGCCATTTTTATTTCTTTCAGAGCTTGATTTGTGCGAGGCCTGATACTTTACAGTTCTAATTATTGCACGTAGTCCTGCTCTCGGAGAAATGACAATTACTGCTCTTTTGTTGCTGCGACTAATGTCAGCTTACAACTCTGAAAATATGGCTCACATTCATACTGTTAGCATTACCACTCAGAAAATTAGCTTTGTAGGAGAGACATGCACGCACGCTCTCTCGCTCGCCCACACTCTCTTGCACACTTTCTCCTTTTCTCACTCTTTCACACTTTCTCTCTCACACTCTCTCTCACTTACTCACTATCTCTCTCACTTTCTCTCTCACTCTGCCTCTCACTCTCTCTCTTTCTCTCTCACACTCTTTCTCTCCCACACTCACTCTCTCTCGCTCTTTCACACTCACTCTTTTACTCACACTCCTACTCTCTTTCAGTCTCTCTCTCTCACACTTTCTCTCACTCCCTCTTTCGCTCTCTGTCTCTCTCTCACTGTCTCTCCCTCTTTCTCTCACTCTTTCTCTCACTTTCTTTCTTTCTCTCACTCTTTCTCTCTCTCACTGTTTCTCTCTCTCACTCTCTCTCTCTCTCTCTCTCTCTCTCTCTCTCTCTCTCTCTCACTCACTCTCTCTCTGTTGCTCTCTCTGGTGCCCTGTTGCTCCTCTCTTCCTGTTGCTTCTCACTCCCTGTTGCTTCTCACTCCCTGTTGCTTCTCACTCCCTGTTGCTCTCTTTTTTTTTTTTTCCAGTTGGTATACAATCAAGTCTGACTTGCATAACATTTTTGTTATACTAGGAAAACCTTCTCAGACACAACGCAGGGATGCTGCACATGGATCATGTTCAGTGATAATTTAACCGTTCTTTACTGGTTAGACCTCTGAAAACGAACACCAACGTTTCTTAAGCTAAAGCCATCGCTTTCTCACCTTTGGGTTATCTCATTTTTTATAGCCCATAAATAATTCAACCTTTGGGTGATCTTGCAGATCTCCTCTCCTGTTCTCCCTTGCCCCTCATGATGCCTGTTGTCCAAGCTTGTGATTTCTCACAGAGCTGCATGGTACCCAAGCGTCCATCTTCTTGTATTGTTAATTCCCCCATTTTAGGTTTCCAGTAGGCAGACCAATTGTTTCCAATGCATAACACATGCACAGATGGGGCTTGGGATCAATCCGTTTATCATGCTTAGATGACTCTGTTGTCTATCTCACTTCTATGCCCTTAAACCAATAGCTTTCCTCCATATTCTCTGTATGTCCTGCCCTTGAGCATTTTGGTCCAGGTGTTTTGATTAGATGAGGTGTAACCTTCCACTGCATACTTGAGGGGTCTTGCTTTGTTTTAAGCACTGTATGCGTTTCCTTCCGCTCTCTTCCTCTTTGCTCTTCCTCCTCCACTTTGCTCTCTCTTCACTCCCTCATGTTCCCAGGTTCTCCGTTTTGCTTTCTTTTTTTTTTTTTTTTACTGTTTATTACAAAGAATGCTGGGTAGCCTGTATCCTTTTTTGCACTTTGTGTGCACTCTCACTTTATTAAAATCTTTGATTTATCATTCTAACATGGGCATCTGCCATATTAGAATGGTAAATTAAAAATGACTGCCGTGCATCTTGACCACATCCATGTGTCACGATGCACTCGTCAAAAACATGCATTGCCTCTCATCGGTGACCATTTTGAATTTTTTTAATGTTTTAATTATGAATAGAAACCTATCTCGAGATTGTCGACCACGCATGCACACACATGCCGTTGACAAAACTAGTAGCTCAGTATTTTAAATAAGAACCCCATTGGCTTTGCCAATGCTAGTTTCTTTAACTTTTGCACTACCTTCCCCATGAAAAAATGTTGCACATCTACAGTTAAGTATACTATACTTGCCATCTCACTTATCAGTGCACCGAAAAGTATCAACATTGCACAAAACGTAAATGTATATATCATCAGAATGTAAAACAAAAAAAAAAAAATCGAACGAAGTCCGATTTCAGACATTTGTCGGAGTGACCCACTGTTTCAACCTTTTTAAAGAGGTTAATGCTCCTATTGCCCCAGCCTATTTTAAATACTTTATTTTCTGGAGTGATGCAACAAGACCCCATTCCAGGAGAACGTAATACAGAAGTATGTCTTTCAATGTTATGTTAAAATTGCGTCCCGATTTTATTGATTTTTATCGGTTAAACGTGAGATGGCAGCACTAATTATACCCCCCAAAGCTGTGGCAGCTCTTCAAGCTGCAAGCTCTGCCTGTGTATATAAAAAAAATAAACATAGCCGCATTATGACTTATGTACGCATGTGTGGTGACGTCTCCGAGCATATATTCGTGATCACAGTGGGACCGCCATAATGTAATATAAAAAAAAAAAAAATGTAAGTCAGTTTATATAGCGCAGCTACTCACCCTTACGGGTCTCAAGGCGCCCTTAGTGGAAATTAAGTGAGCTATTGCCCAGAGTCACATGGTGCTGAGCTGAGCTGCCGCCGGAGCCGGGGATCGAACCGTGAACCCTGTGCTCCGAAGTCAGCTGCCCTGGCCGCTGCACCACACCTCTCCACAGTAATGATAACTGTTTGTTTACATTATCACACTTGTTTTCATTTTCTTTTTGCTGATGGTGAACTTGAGACCTAATGGCTTTGGGAAATCTTGATCTATTTTGTGCCAATCAATTGATGCTTCCATCAAAACCTGTCTATCTGCAAACTTTATTTCCTTAAATAATGACGGCAACAGTGTCCCTTGGATTTGGAACTTATTTTCTATGTTCACATTATTTATTTAACTTTTTTGTAATGAAATGGACAAAAAAGAAAATCTTTAGTAGCATCTGCATCCTGAAGCTTAGTAATTATTCATGAGCTCATCTTCAAACTTTGATTGCCCAAACCCTAGGCTTTTCAAATATTTTTCATATTACATAGTAACTGTCAGCATACTTTGCTACATATAAGTAAATGTATTACAGTCTTCCTCGTGTGCCATTATTTAAACAAATTACCATAAATTTGATTATGATCTGTAGCTTCCAAATCTCAATGATCGTTGCTCTTCCAACTAATGAACAGAGGAAAATGAATTCCATTATAATCTTGATTCTCCCCCTCCCCTCAATCCAGCTGCATCTCAAGAGTGAGTTTTGGGGTCTCCTAAAGCTTTGAAATAAACATCAAAATTCGACTTGCATATTCATATAGGTCGGGGGCAAGTCAAGAAAATATGGTCTCGGGTGCTAGCTGCATCCTCAGACCTCAAGGACTTGTCATATACAGTATTTAATATCTTCTGCATCTGAATTGAGCTGAAATATAATCCAGTTTTGTCTTTGTAAGAGTCTGGCTCGTTCGCCAGATGATCCCAGCTAATTGTTTTGGTCCACAGCTAATACCAACTGAGTTGTCCGTTCTACGTGTAGTCCTCTCTGTTGGTGGATCATCTGCCATCTTCTTTACCAGCTTGTCTTCCATTCCTTTTGACATGCTTGATGCCTGCATGAATTCACAAAGAATGTGTATGACTTGATTACATACAGCAAAATGTCTATCTCGGGTACTGCCTGCTGGAACTATTGTAATGTCCTCTCCTGTCTATTCTCAAAACCACGTTTTCTAGTTTGCTAACTTGCCTGTATTACATGTGATTATTCGGAGAGATCAGGCCTCATTCAGGTAGTTGTTTGCCATCTCATGTGTATTAGCAGTAGGGGATCTGATACTTGAACGTCTGAAGAAGAGTTTTTGGAGCATTTTGTAGTTGGTTGTACGAATTTGTGGTGATCAGTGTTTTACAACCAGCCTCTTAGCACCATCAAACATGACCTCATCCTCGGGCAGCCATTCATAAGTCAGATGTAAATTCAGCATCTCCTGGCTGCTGCTTCAGCCTTGGTGACACAGGCCTGCTATTAATTTAGTAAACAGCTGATCCTACTAAAAGGCAGGAACTGTCAGGGAGAACATTCACAGGATGGCCCGCTAGAGTAAAATGTTAAACATTTAAAAAAGTTATTCAAATTTTAATAAATGATTAGCTTCTAAAACAAGCGTTAGCAAAGCCAATAGGTCTGCCTTTCTTCAAGAGTGTTGGCCAAAATATTTTTTTTAATGATGCAATGCAAAAACAAAAAAAGATTGCTTTCAGCATAAAGTGCACTTATAAGGAAAAAAATGTCATGTATGATTCAGTGTACTTTTGAAGAGATGCAATGATTGCTGATTGATTTAACAGTGATTTGAGATGTAAAATAGTCACTCAAGTATTGCAATGCAAGTACTCCATAGCAGGTGCAATGATAAACGCAATAGACAATAGCATGAGGAGAAGGTAACACTACTGTAGAGCCCAGCCAAAGTCCACTCTTATTCTATGTTAAAGAATTGACCACAATAGCTCTTGCAGACAGCTTGCAGTCTACTTCACCTAGTTATACCTCTTTAACTTCTTTCTAACCTTCACTGTCGCCAGCGTTCGTTGCTCCTTGCTCGATAGTGAGCATACAACGTGCGAATCGCCAATCAATACCCTCCCCACAAACCTATTCCACAGAGCGACAAAACACGGATAGTTAATCATCACGGTTTAGCCCTTTATTTTACCTTTAAGGTACTCTTTAATTTTGTTCATTGAATATTCACTTTATCATTTATTCAGGCATAGGTAAACCACACATTGTTCGCTACTTCACTTATGCAAGGCCAGAAGAGGCCGTCTTTCAAAGGATACATTTAGGCAGATGATTGTATATACATTACAGGCATGGCATTAACCATCAAGACATCAAGACACATAATTTGTAATGACTCCCACTGTGCTCGCTGTGCCAGCAGGTCCCAACTTGCACTGGCCCCTGAGTACCACCAAGGGCATCCGACAGCATTGATGTATCATAGGTCAGTCCCCCCTCCCGCCAACCCGGAGCCCCATTGAATGCTCGCCCTGTCCCAAGAGTCGGTCAGTCCATGCCAAAAAAGAGTCCACACCATTTTTGCTGCCAGGGACCTAGCCACAAGGCGAAGAGCTCACTGGTGCTCTCGCCCTCCCCCTCCTATAGCTTGACTACGTGACCCTTCTGTAATGGCCCCTAAAATGGTCTGAATAAACAATTTGTGACCCTAGTTAGACAGATGCACTCCATCCGGCAGATATAACTCTGTATTGGATACCTGGATCCGATTGTGCCTGATCGTGTGGAGTGAGGAGCCAGCCAATAACATCCTGACAGCCTGATTCAATTTCTTTACTGACCTGTTTACCTCTTGTGTAGGTGTGCCCTTGGCCCACACCCGACGTGGGATTACCTCAGACCAAAATATGACTGTGTACGGTAAGAGGTTCTTTACCCGTGACCGCATAGGGAACAATGCTTCCTTCACTCCCCTCCGGCCTGACGGGATCATATCATTACCCCCCTGAATGGATAACCAGGACGTCGGGTTGGGGGAGGGGGGGGAGATACTGCTGATTTCCAACGCCCCCTGCAAGTGATTGAACAGCTCGCTTAACCGCTGGCCCCCAATCCCTACCCAGGGGTGTTTGAAGCACAATGCGGATTGTACCCTCTCTAATTCCAATCCGCGAAAATACTGTCCTGCTCTGCATACAAAAGAATGGCCACACCCTAGCATACTTGTACCTGTGGCCGCCCGTTGACGGTAGGAAAAAGCAAAGAATGAAAAAGGGGGAAACATTACTAGTCGGGAAAAGGAGTAGTGCTGAACAATCCCTCTCTCCCATTAAAGCTAAATGAGGCCTGACATAGCACTCAAAGCAAGATGAATTCCACCTGCCTACTCTTTTTGTTGCATCCGGTGATAACCCTATCGAGGCCGCCGTTGTGGCAGCCTTAATGCGAAAGGAATGTGACGTGAACTGCGACGTCTCTTCGCCCAGTAAAGTCAAAGAGCGCTTACATAAGCGTGTGAACTGGAATCTGGTCAGCGGGGAACCATCTGCGTGCAATAATAGCCTAGAATCCCCACACCCCGGTCGCATATGAAGGAATGCCTGCATCCGTATTACCGACAATAAGTGGCCCCTGGAGCAGCACGCAGGCGCACCCATGCTCCCTTCCCTAATGGGTCTGTCTTGGATCTCCTTACCCTGACCAGCAACATGTCCTTTGATACAATGACATCAGATAAATTGACTCCAGCACCTCTGTCCCCCTTTGATGAAGGTATTGGTTCCGAAATTCTGAATGCCCCAAAGAAAGCAAGTGAATATGCTAGGCTTAACAGGTGCGCCTCATAAGGTGATGCACATACCTGGGGTAGTATCCCCAAAATACGGTCCAATCTATCCGCCTCGATAGGTCTCCTACTGTCCTTAGCCACCGGGGCTAAACGTTCCCAACCCTTCACCGCCCGTCGCACCCTGGGATCCTTGGTAGGGTCAGAAACCCCCTCCAGCCCCGCAAAGAAGGCAATTGCAGACAACTGCCTCCGTACCAGTGTTAATGATTTCCCATTCTCTTTTTGCTTAACCAAAAATAGCAATACTCCTTGCAGTGTGAATCGCTCTTCAACCCCGGGAGAGCAGAACGAAGAGATATATACCCGCCATGCATTCTCCTACATACTCTTAGTTTTGGGGGCCAGGTAGGCAGCTATCAGATTGGGGGCAATGGGGCACCACACTTCCACAACTCCTCTGTGAAAACAGACAACCTGCTGTCTGCTTGTGGCCATTGCACTCTGAATTCTGTCAACTTGGAACGAGACAAGGTGTCAGCTACTGCATTGTCTACTCCCGGCACATGTTTGGCAATAAAATGCACATTACGCGCCAGGCAGCAGCAGATGAGCTCTTTAAGCAAGCGAAGCACAAATGGGCATTTTGCACTCTGATGATTGATTGCCATCACTGCAGACATAATGTCTGACCAAAACAACAATACGCTTGTTAGTCAACACGGGCCCCCAAAGGTGTAGTGCCACGATGATAGGGAATAGCTCCAAGAAAGTCACATAGCCTGTAAGCCCTGAGGACACCCATTCAATGGGCCAGTGTTTCGTGCACCAACTCGGGCCCAACACCGCGCCGAACCCTTTGCTGTCTGCTGCATCTGTGTAGAGGGCCACTTCTGCATTGGATTTAGCTGGTTGTTGCCAAAGCAGAGCGCCGTTGAATTCTGTCAAGAACACTTGCCAGGTGCGCAAATCATCCTTTACTTCAGAAGAGAGCCTGACGTGGTGGAGTTTAGCCTGTAGCCCCGCCATGGCCCTGGCAATGTTCCTGAAGAACACCCTGCCCATGGGTATCACCCTAAGAGCGAAATTTAACTACTAGTACCTGCAATTGATGCAAGTTGACCTCCCTGGCAGCTAGACATTCATCGATGAAAGCCCTGAACGGCAGCACTTTCTCCTGAGGAAGCCTGCACACCCCATCTATGGTATCTATCTCAATGTCCAGGAAAGTCATGCATGTAACGGGACCTTCAGTCTTGTCCACCACCAAAGGAACCACCAAGGACTTAGCCAACTGTTGGAAACCCAGCAGGGCCTTCCCACATGCCGGCGCACCTGGGGGACCCAGGAAGAGAAAGTCATCCAAATAGTGTACCACATCTTGAGAGGACACCAAATCTTTCACCGCCCATCCAAGAAACTGCTAAATGACTCGAAGACAGAACAGGCAGTAGAACAACCCATTGGCATACACAAATGGACAAAAAAAACTCCCTTCAAATGTAAAACCTAGCAAGCGGGTGTTATCTGGGTGTACTGGCAAGAGGTGGAAGGTAGCTTCTATATCTGATTTGGCCATCAAGGCGCACCCTTGCCCAATCTCTGCAGCTTGTGAATTGCTGTTTCAAATGTAGTGTAATGCACATTGCAAAGCCCTGGATCCAACCTGTAGTTGACTGAGTACTCTGGCGAAAATGAAAGGTTGTGAATGAGGTGGAACTTCCCTGGTTCTTTCTTTGGGACCAACCCCAGTGGGGAACATACCAGTTCTTGCCGTGGGACTTCGTAAAAGGGCCCTGCCACTCTTCCTGCACTTGGTTCTTTCATGATTTTTTCTCTAACGATCTCTGGGTTGCGAAGAACTGACTGCTGGTTACGTGGGGGTACTCTGGTAGGTGAGGCACTGGATGGAATGTGAAACCCATATTTGAAACCATAAAACAAGAGGTGAGCGTCTTGCCAAGAATCAATTCGGCTAAACACTTCTGTGGACTGCCCCCCCGTCCTCCCCCCACCTCAGCGCCTTGAGACCCTCACGGGTGAGTAGCGCGCTTACAATTCGCCCTGATTGATTGATTGAATCATATCTGCCAGGGAGGTGAGCCAACACATGCAAATGAATGGGGGTGGGTACTTTCTTATGCTGACTGGAGTTAGCGACTTTTGGGAGGGTGCTAATCCTTTGGCTTTCCCAACTTCTTGAAGCACTTGCTCTCAGGGTGACCCTGGGTACCATAGGAGGAACATAGGTGTTTGAATTTGCAGGCAGACCCCCTACTGCATTATTTTTTGTTATACTGCCAACGTGCTTGCTTCTTGTCCCCTGCCCCTTTGTCAAAACAAAAGGAATTAGGGCTTTTTGCAACTGGCGGCGCCATATAAAATTCTGCATGCCAGATGTTGATTTCTTGCTGATCTCATGCCATTTCAGGCCTCACTGCCTTCATCTGTCTAAATTTGATGATATACTGGAGCCAGGCTGATCCTTGAAATTCCGACACTTCACCATGAATCATTGACATGAAGCTGAAAAGTTGTGCGGCCGAAGCAGGAAACCTCTCCACCATGATAGATGCATAAATAGCAAACCCCGTAACCCAATTCTTAATGGACCAGTCCACCCATACTTTCTTTTGTCTGGGCTCACCCTCCTTGCCTGCTCTGGCCTGGGATCACGCCTGCGTTAAGATCAAAAACATCTATGTACTCCTCTTTGAAAATCTTCTCCTTTGTTTCGGCTGGCACGTGCTGTGGACGGAGCCAATGCAGGACCAGCGTAACCAAAAAGCGCAGGGCTGACGGTAAGAGGGGTCTGCGGTGTTACTACTGCTGCCGGGGCCGTTACTGTATGTGGTACCGGACCAGGAATAACCGAACTACTACTAGAATGCGCTTGTGATGTGGAAGCAACGACAAGGGGTGATTGAGCCACCCCACCTGATTGCGCCCATACCTGTGCCACCCTGCTGTGCTATTAAATGTGTGGGGGTTTGCCCACTGGGCGGTGCCCCCGCAGCCACGCCAACCTGTGTAGTCATGACTTCAGGAGAGGTAGTGGCTGACTTCGCTGCAGTAGTTGTGGCATTTTGAGAGGGGTCCTCTGCCTATGCTGACAGCCCCCCCCCCGTTCGTCTGCCCGCTTTGACCGCCACTCGCTACCTGCCCCCAGTGTGTTGGGAGCTTGGTTTGTGCCTGGACCCACCAGGGGGCGGTCCACTATCGCTGTCTCACCCGACAAGACTGCCTGGGCTTTTGTGCCCTGCAAAACAGGTGCCTGAAAAGTTTCCTTCTATCGAGCCGGGACCTTCCTCTGCCGTTTAGGTTAGGGGGGCAGCCTTCTGAGACCCCTCTTCTGAATCTTGCGACAACTTTTGGAGGGCCCACTCTATGCCGCGCGTCTTTGCAACCTTCCACAGTTCACTGGGCGACCGAAACTCTTCTTGGGTGGCTGAGGCATCCTTGGCAACCCAGGCACGCTTTGGAGCCTTGCTGGGAATAAACGTCTGTGTACCCACAATGCACTACGTGGAATGGAAAGAATCTTATTTAGCAACTAAGGGAGCCACGCCCCTAGGGGTAGTTGACGCCAATCCAACTCGAGCGTTGTCTAAAGTATGTTGGAGGTGTGTAAGAGATACAGACTTGTCCCACTTGGTTGATGCCTGTAGGTGCTTTACAATTTACGACTTATTCCAGCAGCCTTGGGGTTGCTCCAACTCCACCTAACACTTGCCACCACTTCCCAGGCCTAATACACATTCGGGAAAATTATCAATAGGACCTCACTCAGTGGTGTAAGTAAGAGGCGCAGGTTATTTTTTATTCTCTTTTGTATCGCTTCCTTTGATTGGATGGCATTGTGGCTGTCTTGGATTGGCTGCTGCGGTCCCTCTTGTTCTTGAACGCTTCTTCCACCTGTGCGGAGTTCTGGGGCCCATCTGCTGCTCCCGCACTCACTGTAGTCGACACCTGGGCAGCCTCCATTCAGTGGCTTGGTTTGAAAGTGATATATACGAGGGGCAGATTCGGTAGAGGAAGATGTCTATGTGGAGGGAGCAGTGTGACGGGCCCTCGGTGTAACAGCATCTGCGTTCGTTGCGAAGAGCAAAACTCTAGGTTGTACTTCGAAACTTAACTAAGTAATAGCCTGGGCCACTGAAATTATGTGGCAGTGCTGGCTGAATTGCGCAGCAACAAATTGAAAATTATGCGGCTTAATGCGGCACATTTTATGATATTATCAGTTCAATATAATGTCATTGTTACACATGGTAACACTATGAACAAGGCCTTTACCTCATTGGTACCACTATAACAACCAAAAACAGCAATAAACTACTGAAAGATGACCAGTCCACCTTTGCACAGGGCCTTCCACTGCACGCGAACACGTGTCGTCATGTTTTAGTAACTTGATCAAATTGAGCTACAAACAGAATATTGTTTTTGTTCAAAACTGTATAGGATGCAGTGGGGTGGAAAGAGAAACTGGGATTGTGGTCAGTGTGTATGGGAGCTGGTGTCAGAGGCATGGCTAAAAAGAACATAATGTACTTTAACTATTGGCTTTTTAACTGTAGGTAACTGCATATACAACATGACTCCCACTTACAAACTAACAGATAATTAAACGCGTTGTAAAGTAAAGATTATAAAAATTAAAAAAAACTGCAGAAGGTGTGACTCCTACAAATTGTTTTTGAGCATTGGTCACAAACCATTCCACTCTGTCCGTCCATTGCTAGAGGTGGGCCAGTCAAGATGTTTACAGGAAGAGCCGAGCCAGGGCTCAGCTATAACTTAGGTGCGGCTCGGCCGAGCCCTAAAAATATTTATCATGTACATCATGCCACAAACATGTAAGAGTATGGTTAAGTCACTTAAAAATTAAAGTATTTCTTTAACGTGTTTTACCTTTGTACATCAGATTATATCACTGCATTGAGAGCTATTATTTAAAACTGGTATTTTTTAAAAATTAACCCATAAACATTATTGAACCCTCCCCCCCGCCTGCTGATAATTCCACCAACCACCATTGAACCCTCCCCCCGCCTGCTGATAATTCCAGCAACCACCCAGACACCTCTGCTCCGCAGAACTCCTACTTGCACACATCCCAAGCACACCCTGCGGGTAGTGTGATTTACAAATGCAAATCACAGGAGGCAAGCTAGCTGTCGTATAGAATTGTTTCACAGGTGAAGCAACTATATAGTCTATTAAATAAAACAATAGAGATTTCTATACAGGACACACCCATAAAGCACACATTTCAAGCAGCTCACATATGAAATAATGAAAAAAAAAATGGCAGTTTGGTGAAATGAAATATTTGCCTAGGATCACACAGTTTGGTCAAGAGGCGAAGCTAGGATTGATCCTAGGTTTTCTTGTTTCCCAGTATGCAAGTTAGTCACTAGATGGGTATCTTTCTCTCGCCCGTTCTACATTAAAGGTAACTGCTTTGTCTTTAATTCTTGGCACATGAGGTTACAGTTTGGGTGGCTAGCAGAAGCTACAGGAAAGCTTGAATCTTTTTGGAAACGAGGATCCAAGGGTACCTAGAGCAGAGCCAGGCATCTGGCTCGAGCTTTCAGAGGCTCATCCACCTCTATGCAACAGAGTTTACATAGCGATCTCTGCCTTGTGTACATTAACCCGCTGGACTCTCACTGATATCCGTGTTTGTGGTTTACAGGAGACACACAAATCTCTAGAGTAGGTGCAGTTACCCACTGAACTGTTTGTCCTTTTTTTGTGTGACGTGGCAATGGCAAATGGATCACTGCAGATAATGAATTATTGAACTCCTAAAACGATTGGAAATTTGCAGTGACAGGCAGATTACACATGGCGCTGCAATATGAACCACTTGATTATTTTTCTTTTGTTTTCCCCCAGAAGCCTTTAGATTTACTAATCGGGGCCAGGTTTAACCGTTCAGGAACGGTGCTGTATTTAGCTAAAAGTATAGGAACGTCTTTTGGAGAATGGAAAAATCCTGGGGACGTCGTTCCCACTGACTTCGACGTCTGTCCATGCTCCTGCTTCCCCTGCCTCTCAGATGCACTGGTTTCGTACGAGTGACTTGCACAGCACTGCATTTCTATGGATGCCCTCCACATGTTGCATGTTTCGTGCTGAAGATTAAAGAAGCCTAAATAAAGCTTAGCCTTTCCAGAGCCTGCTTTGAGCATATGTCTGACCCACTAACCAGTTGCAATGAATGGGTGTGTCTCGTGCACAAAGTTGAGCAAAAGCCGGTCACCCTCGGTTGCTCTGCCCATATTGACGCTTATACGTGTTTACACATAACTACTTTCCTTCCTATTTAAGCGCAGTTCTGTGTTTTTCCTCTGGCCTGTCATAAGACCCGTTTACCGGATTTGGCTGTCAGCCTGAGTCATCCCTTTCAGGAATTCCTCAGAACTTTTCAAACCACGTGGACATGCCGGAGGCCAGTTGGAGCTGGTGTTGACTTGACTGGTCTGAAGCTAGAATGCAAACGGCTTCCTGGTGTAAGAGACCGCACCCAGGGATCCTGTCGAGGTTTACTGCCCTTCTGCCTGCACAGGCCGAGCTGTAGAATCCGTGTTTGCCTCTGTGGTTGGCGCTTTTTTTAAAGGCCGGATCTAAACCGCCTGATCTGCTTTCCAGTAATGTCGCTGTTTATCTAGTTCACTGAAATGGTTTTTAATCTATAGGCAGCGTATTTAGAAGTTTTGTAGAGTTTCTGACGCACACCCGTGGTCCCTGGACCGCTTCCACGGATCTCGCCTATCCCCTCACCCCCTATAATGTGTACCCCGGGCCCAGAGAACATGCGTACTGGGTTGCTGATCATAACTTTGAGCGAGCTGAGGGAACACTTAGTGAGTTGCCTGACTTGTGGCTGGGTCTCGTCTCACAGGTTCGTCATGGACCCTTCTAATTCCTGCGGCCCTGCCCCACCACCCCACGGGAACATCACCCACAGGTCTTTCTGAGCCTTTACGCCCCCTATACTCCCTCCCCCCTCCCCCTCCCCCGTGCATTAACTCATAACACCCCCATACGAGTTTTTCTCCTTCCCAAAGGTACCCCCACCCCCCCACCTTACTTCAGTGGCATCGTGCAAAATGTCTCCCCACCCCCCCAACTCCCCTGTGCAGAATGTGATGAGGGGCCTAGGAGTCTACCGTATCTCACAGATATTCATGTTAAGTTAATGGTTTCTATGGCGCTTGAATGCCAGTCGGCGTCTTGGCGCTAGTGTCAGACCTGAACCTACAGAGGAAGGCAACAGAAAGAGCTAATGAAGCAGTGGAGCGACAAAGCCAGGTTTCGAGTTGTTTCCTGAAATTTAGCCGGTTTGGCTGCGCTCTGAGGTGGTCGGGCATCCCTTTCCACCATTTACATGTGGAATAGGAGAAACTTCGTCCTCCCGAATATGTCTTTTTTTAATTTTTATTCTGGGGATGACTACCTGTCTCGCCACGCTAGGCTCCAGGGTGCGGGTAGGTATATACCATTTGAAAATCTTTTGGAAGAATAGTGGGCCAACCTTGTGCAGGGCCTTGTGAGCCAGCGCAGGGCCTTACAATGTATTCGCTCCCTGATTGGTAACCAATGCAAATCGAAGATGGTTTGAGAGAGAGTGATCAGAATTTAGGGAGATTAATCAGCCCCCGGGCTGCAGCGTTCTGGAAAGTCTGCAGTTTGTTTTGTAGGCGAATTTGAGAGCCTACATGTAAGCATTGCAGTAGTCTAGTTTTGAAATTACCAAAGCAATTATAACTTTACTGCAATTCTATTGTAAGGAAGGGAAGGATTTTTTTTAGGATTTTTAAAGTGACGAAATAATTTAATGTGGTCTATGAATGCTAATTTGATGTCCAAGATAACCCCTAAGTTGTTTGCTTATGGACCGGAGGTGCGAGCGACCAAAGATTGGGGGTGGGAGAGGGTGGAGGGGGGGCGGGGCACCAGGTGGTGTGCCACAAAGAGGTGTGGTTGCCAAGGAGCAATACTTCAGTCTTCATTGATCTTGGAGTGAACGGGGCCCCCTTGGAGGGTTGGGTCCCGCTGGATGTTGGGGATCCCCCTGCACCACACCCCTGTATTAGTTCTGACATTTGCTTAAGCTGTTCTCCATTTGGCAGTCACTCCCACCACACACAAAGCACACCTTCATTTAAGCTCAACATCGTCCAGCAATGCTTTCAATGGGGGAAAACATGCAGGTACTCACCCAAATGAGCTATGGATCTTGGGCGGCGCTAGAGGCGGGCTTAAGTTGCAAACATTTAATGGGCTCAATATCAAAGGTTGCTAAATTGCGTGCCATCAAAATTGGGTAATAGAAACAGCTGATATTTACAGTGCTTAGAAGTGTGAACAACAAGTGCTGAGCGTAAAAAAGCAAAGAAAATAACGTGCATCTCACATGTAAGGATTACGCTCAAGTATATTCTATCATACGCGCTGGGACGTGTGCCATTTATTTTGCAAAACAATAAAAGTTCTATTGTTACAAAATTGTTGTTTGGCAGATTTCGTTAGAGGTGACTGTCCATTACATTATGTAAAAGTATACATGATAGTGTGACCCATTATAAACTGACTTTTAGCAAAGGCTATCCGTGGTATTCTCACCTTAGTCAGGGAAGAGCCAAAGAGGAGATCGACAGTTTTCGACACTTTTCCATTTCTGCAGTCTCTTATTCCCCATTGTCAACCCTGTGCTTAAAATGTCCCTCTCCCCTTACTCCCTCTCCTCTGATCATCTATTCTCTAGTTTGTGCACTATATTTCACTTGCGCTGTTCCTCCCATGCCTCATCCTCCTTCCATTCCCAGTCTTATTTATTTTGCAGTTTTTTCTCTCCCATGTCTGCCTTCTTGCCCATGTATTTTTTTAAATTTTTTTTATTTATTTATTTGAAAAGTTTTATATAGCGCTGGCTAGACCCGGAGGTATCAGAGCGCTTTACATGAGGACGACCCTTTCTGTCTGATACCTCTGCTACCTGCATCTCACTCTCCTGCCTCTACTATCCAATGTGCATCTTTGTCTCCTGTCATCTCTCAGTCGCTGTACTTGCTTTCCCTCTACCTTTGCGTCAGTACATGATCAGGCCCTCCTGGAAAAAATGGTGGGGCTAGGTGGGTACGCATTCCCTCTCTCCTTTACCATCCTGTCCTGCTCTGTGGGACGCACCTCGCTTGTTGCATGATGCACTTGGCCTGAATGCGATTATCGCCCCCCAGCATGAGAGTTTACATACACTACATGGAGTGCAGTGTAGAGTACAGGTGCAGTCCCAACGCGGGCCTGCTCTGGCTGCAATTGCAGCAAATGCAGTGCCTTCTATGCAAGCTGTACAAAAAAAATGCACCCAAAACTTTTGCACCAATTAGAATGCTCTGCATGGATAGCATGGAGGGCCAGTAGTCTAGCATTGATGGGCTTGTGGAGGCTAGGCAAAGAGACTTGGGGCAACAAAGGACCCACGGCCAAGATTTATTCTACGGGTCAACACTCACTAGGCCACAAGGCCAAATTCATCTGTACTCTCACTAGTTCAGCCATTTTCCTTGTTCGATACTTCACTTCCTTGTTTAAAAATATTAAGGTCATTCAACCGCCCTAATGGCAACATCCACACCAGTGAATCCTGGCCTGTACTGTCCCAACTCTTCCCCATGATAATGGTGCTAGAGCCTCCAGTTGCCACTCAACACCAACCATCACCACTGGTCCACCGCTCCACCTTCCAACGACTGGCCCCTCTGCTTCCTTACCTTGTAGTTTATCTGCAGGCTGCTGGTCAATGGTTTGTGGAGCTGGGCTTTCGGGTGGTGTGTGGGTTCTAGCAGCTTTTTGATAGCGGTGGGCACTGTAGACAAACACATACCTCATGTATGCAAGAATAAAGTACAGGTACTCGCACACATGCCGCCCACGCACACCATTCAATGTTTAATGCATTTAAATGTAAAGTACAAATTCATTTTGGCTGCCAAACAATATGTTTCTGTTATACAAAAAATACATTTTGCCAAGTGGAGAAGGCTCCTCTGGGGCCCTTTGAGTCAAACCTGCTATTACTGGCTTAGTTCGTAGCCTTTCCAACTTGACCTGGCCATAGGAAGTCGCCCTCGGCACTTCCTTGTCAGGAGGACACACTGCCTGACACGAGACGCATAGTGTGACTGATTGCGGAGGGACTAATTAGAGCCTGCACTTAATATCACAGAGGGGTAGAGCCTTCAGCAACAACTCCACCTATATCAAGGCTCGGTGGGCTTACAATCTCCTCAACAGCAAAGGGCACCTGTCCTGCCCTGATAGATACACTTACCCTGAGCCTGCCATACTGTCCATCAGATTACTGGTACTTCCCTTGCTGAAGAGAAGTTCTGGTACTGATGGGTGGAAAACTCTGAAGTTCCAGTACTTAGTACTGGTGAGAACCGGCCCATTTAAAGCACTGCCCTCGAGTAACAAATAGCTCATATCTAACCCGCTTCTCAGTATGTTACAGGTGTGCCACAATTTGCAATGTTCTTAGGTGTAACAATGGCCATATACTGTAGTAAAGTTCGCAGTAAGGGAGCGGTTGTAGCCTGCGACACGTATATCGCTGTTCTGTAGTACAGTGATGCCATCCTGCCATCTTTGCAGATCTTTACTTTTGCTTAAACGTGGTTCCCGTATTTACTGAAAACGTAGCCAGTAAGCTGGCCGCCAAAAGTTAGTAGGTCAGGTGTGGTAAGCATGTAAGGCGCCTCGGTTTCCCAAACTGCAGCCATGAATAGTGTGTTTCAATTGACTCTCTCATATCCCCTTGAATCTGCTGCGCTCAGTGTCTGTCTTATGAGTACTCATGTTGAGGAGTTGCTCAACGTACTTGAATCTCATTCACTTTGGAACAAACTCCCTTTGAGTTAAGGTGCATTTCATCTACCCCCCGTTTCCGAAGAATCTGAAAACATGGCTTTATAAGCAGGATTAATGTTGCTTCTCTCAGCTACATTTCACTGGAGGTGCAGAGCGCCAGGACACCCTTTGGAGTAACAGAGCGCTTTAGAAATGTCCTTTACATTGCATCACATCTCTGTTCAAGTTGCAGGTGTTCAATGTAGATTCCTTATACGGGAATGCATCTTGGGTAATGATCCTTAAGATCTGGCTGGGATCTGGCCTTGCTGGGCCTTCTTTGAACCCCCCCTGTGTAAATGCATAAAAGGAATTCAGGTTGAGCTTCTACAACAGGGTTAAAGCCATTACAGAGGGGCTGGTACAATGGATCTCTAGTACATTATGGAGTTCAGGTTTGGTGCGATACCAAGAGGCGGAATAATTGCGGGGTACAGACCGAAGTGGGCAGTAACCGGTTGGTGCACTATAAACCATAGTTTAGGGTTGTAAATACGAGTAATGCTACAACACCCTAAGGCCGGGTAAACGTAAATCTAATTGACCAACTACCCTTACAGATAAGCTAACGCTTGCAGGATGGATTGACCTGATCATCCTTTAATTGAGAGTTCCGGCTTTGACATGGCCGGTTCAGCCAGTCTGTCTATTAATATCCCTGTAAGCTTATAATCAGTTCATCTGCTACACCGGGTAACGATAGTTTAATTCTAGAGATGAACACACAGCTGAGCAGTGTTTGGGATGCCTGCCTCGAGCAGAGGTGTGTAAGCAAGAGAAGCTTACCTATGCATAGATAAAATTGGTAAAGTGAGCTTTAGTTGAGTGTCTCTGTGCTAATACATTAGTCAGTCATTGCTTGGTCAGCTTTCAAATGAAACAACTGGTACTTGATACTTGGTACAAGATGCACAAAAAATTGGTTTCCCCAGCACACGCTAATGTCAACAGTATTACATAATTAACAGATATCAACAATTCTTGTCTTTCTTTGTATTTGTTAGGTTTATTCTCATATGTTCTTGTTTGGTTCTTAGTGTTATCTTTTAACAGGTTGTAATTACGTCAAAGCGTCCTCGCTGGGACGACGGAAGGCTGCACGAGCAAACACTCGGAAGGCAGTAAAACGGATGACAAATAATAAGGGGTAATACTGATACGATTTGGAGAGAAAAACTAACTAAGACAAGGAACTATTTGGGGAAACCGGGACGGAATTCCAACCGGTTAAAAGATAACACTAACCATACCGACAAAACAGCCCTGAGGAAGTCGCGGCCACCTGCCATGGGCGACAAAACACATGTTGCCTAAAAAGAGGCTAAAAAAAGAACCAAACAAGAACATATGAGAATAAACCTAACGAATACAAAGAAAGACAAGAATTGTTTATCTGTTATTTATGTAATACATGTTGACATTAGCGTGTGCTGGGAAAACCAATTTTTTGTACAAACTGGGTGATTTTGGTTGCCCAACTGGGGAGTGGGTGATCTCTCCACCTCAAAGCACCGCACATAAATAAGTTCACGACCACTTTCTAGTGTACTTCTGTAGAGCACCACAGAACCTTCTGCAAACCTCACCCGCGCTAGTTGGTACAAGATGCAGTTGTTGTTATTCCACCTGGTTTACTTAGTAATCACACCTTTATATAAACAGTGCTCATCAGGTGGATTTGAAGGGAGTTTCTTTCTCCAAAGATTCCAAATTCAGTCATGCTAGAAACAGGGCACTGTGTTTTTGTAGTTACATTTTTCACCTCTTTCAGATTTACCATGTTTGGACATGTTTGTCTATCCTGAACATGCCTGCATACGTGTGCACGCGATCTAGGAACGCTTCAACATCGAGTAATACATTTCACAAACTAGAAGCACACAACACCTACGCAGAGGTGCCATGTTTTTATTTTTTAAATATTTTCATTAAATAGGCAAAGTATATATAAAATATTATAGCTTCCCTTTTTTTCTTTTCACAACCTCGTATCAGTGGCATAAAGGACATTTACACACATTAGATGTTAGGAGTGCATTTAGGTGCTACATGACAGATCAAAATACATCCGCAATACAAAGCAACTAAGCATTATTGTGTGGATATTCAAGCCTTTTAGGAAAGTTTGGTTCTCCAAACGATATTCCACGCTTTGTTTCGAACACCTGCTCACTAGCCACCACTTTAGAAGCGAGTACTAATTTACAGACTATGTAGAGCATGTGATCTACACAAGCATATACTACATACTAGAGTGGTTACTTACCCTGTAACAGTTTCTAGCTTGTAGTGCAGCAGATTCACATGTGCCCGCCCACTTCCCCTCAAGTTTTCTCATCACAACTGCTCACAATGTACTGTATACATTACATGTCCTGCTTTGTAACATTCAAGTTTTATTAATAAATCTGAGTTGGAGTCTGTGTTATAATTGATACTTCCAGCCAAAGATTCCACACCTTTAGGATACCCCCTGGCGCCAGACTAGATCCAGAATGTTTTTCAGCATCGACTCTGCTTTGCCCCGAATGTGATGAATGGAGTTTTATATAGGAGCCACCCAGGCATTCTGGAACTCTGGTTGGGGTAGGGATGAGGGTCTGCCACTGGTCAAACTGTAATCCAGCAGCTTCCACTGCAGATCTTTTGCAATCTCCTTCAAAACTTAGATAGTATCTGGCAGGTTCCCCTGGTGTTGGGTACACTGTGGAAATCTGTCACAGATATCAGTTTGAAAAAGTCTCAAGATTTAAACCCTGCAGTCTTAGGGTGTGGCATGCTTCCTTGTGCAGTGAAATAATTTAAGAGAAAAAACTGTTGAGAAAAATCTCTTCATGAGACCCAGGACTGAGGCTGAGGCATCAGGATCGTAGCCCAAATGTCCTGGACTCGATGTTCTGGAGGAAAGTCTTGGAAATGCACTGTATCCAGAATAGCTTTGATTAAAGGGAACCTCTATGAAGGAGTCAGGTGTGACTTTTACATGGTTCATGAATCCCAAAGATGTAAGAAGTTGTTGGGGGTGGTCTACGGCTGACTGTGGTGAGCCAGACTTCCACAACCAGTTGTCAGTGTAGGTGAAGACTGGACCCGACCTCTGAAGATACGCTATGCTCACCACCATCACGGCTGTGAACATTCGAGGAGAAGTAATGAGGCCAAAAGGGAGCACAGCAAACTGAAAATGATCATGGCCGACCTTGAACGTCCGGTAGAATCTATGGCCCAGCAGGATTTGGACATGAAAAGAGGGGTCCTGCAGGTACCCCGCCACCATCCAGTTTCCTGGTTTCAGGGTAGGAAGAACCTGGGCCAGGATGAGCATCTTTAATTTGTCCTTCTGCAGGAAGAATTCGAGGGAGTCAACGATCTAAAATAGCGATAAAGCCTCTGTCCTTCTTTTGCACTAGGACATAGCGGAGTAACGCCCAGTTCCGATTACTAGGCAATGACCCACTCTGTGGTTTTCATCTCCAAAAGAGGCTAGACTACCTGCAGCAAAATGGTCCTCCGAAAGATGCTCTTCTGTAGTTAGAATAAGCAGCAGGAAGGAACAGAATGGCAGGGCGTAGACTTTAGTCTATGTACAGGACCCACCTGTCAGATGGTATTGCTTGCCACACATGGAGAGAGGATCACAAAAGGCAGATACACCTGGATGTGGTGCAGGGCGTTTTCCAACAGTGGTGAAAACCCTGGCTTGTTCTCTTCTTCACTGCTGAGAATGTGCAATGTCAACACTTTAGTGGGCTGGAGTTCCCAAGAAGGTTGTCTATCTTAGACTCATTCCACCTAGAGTGGAGCTTGGGACTCCTATATGCTTTCCCACTCCTGACAAAGTCTGAAGAACATCAGGAATGACTGGACCCAAATTATCCTAATAGTTGTGCATTGGCCAGAAGAGTGTGGCACCCATAACCTCTGCGCCTGAGCATCTGTCCCCCAATGTGGGTGCCCCTTGAGAAGATCTTGGGTCGTAGCAGGAGGGCAGGGTCTGCATCCGGGCCTACATAGCCTGCACCTCCATCCGTGGAAATTGAGAAGCAACAGTTGATCTTATATACTCTTTCCTCCTTAAAATAGTGGATGGGATCCTGGCGTCAGTTGCCCTTCCACAAAATCAGTGTATGCTGGAATAAGTTTGCAGCTTTGTGTGGTAACTGCCAGATGGACCCATTGCAAGTCAAATTGGTGGATGTCTTGTTCATACTTTTCTCTTTGGCCCAGCAAGGATTTGCAGTGGGCACTGTTAAAGGTTACTTGTTGGCCCTCCCAGCCTTTTTACATTTGAGGGACTGGCCGTCCTTGTTCAAATCACCTATTGTAATGAATTTGCTGGTTGCGATGACACCAGCACTTTGTGTGAGTGTGCTTCAAACCCTCTCGGTCCAGCTGACTTATACCACATTTTGTCCAGACAAACTGGTTTTAAGAACTTGAGATCTGTTCCCTCGGAGTATAGTGATGTTTTTTCATGCTGGACAAGCCATCACTTTTCCAATCTAATTTGCTCTGCCTCATCCTTCAATAGAAGAGGAAAGACTCCAGTGCCTTATCCCCAAGAGAGTGCTGAGCCATGACAACGATTGTACCAAGGAACATCGATTGGACTATCACTTCTCTTTGGGGTTCTCTGGAGGAAAGTAGGGCAAGGTAGTGCAGAAGTCAGCCATCTCTCAATGGGTAGTCCTCTATATTAGGATCTGCTAATAAGCATCCTACAGAAGGTCTGAGGACTCATTCCACCAGAGCGAAGGCTGCTACCACTGCATTGGCTGGAGTGGCTGTCCTGGATATCTGTCAGGTTGTTATGTGTGCTTAAGTGCACGCAGTCGCAGAGCACTATTGCCTCAACAGTCGGGTCCATTTGGATGGGCATTTTGTCCCTTTTCTCCTGCAGGACGTTCTGATGAGAGCCAACCCTCAGCCCACCACAATGGGCCGTACTGCTTTGGTATCCGTATACAAGGTGCAGAATCTGCTGGTAGAAGTATCCATCAGAAGAGCAAGTTAATTACCTTTGGTAATGCTGTTTCTGATGGATACTCTAACCACAGATTCCTCAATGCCTTCCCACCTCCCCGTTCTGTGGAAAGGTCTCTTTTTACATCTATAAGTACCAAATTTAGGAATCTTCACACTGGTCTTCTAGTCTGCGGGTGGTCTCAGCCTCCGAGGGCATAGACAAGCCCCTGAAGAAAATTAAGTCAGCATGCATGGGTGGCGTTTATATGAGGCTCCGTCAGTTCTAGAGTGGGACAAAGTTGTCGTAGAGCTGCTTGGCGCCACCTACTGGTGTGCAAGAGTACTCCTTTTTTAGTTTCCAGATCTATTTTGGCACTTGTAGGTATTCACAAGGTGAGGAATCGGTGGTTGGGTAGAGAATCCACCAGAAAGAGCTTTCTGAAAGTAAATGACTAATGTTCTTTAGGTACCTTCAGGTCCTCATTTCACATTTGTTTACTTTCTTGAAAATAAAGAATGCAGATTAAAATACATAGGTGTCATAAGGAGAGGATTATTGTAGAAATGGTGTTGGGTTTGCAAACCCCATACTCCCACTACCATTCAACTCCACCCGTTTCCTTCCAGCCTCCTGCCATATTGTTTAGCACCCTTACAAATTAACTGTGCACAATTTACATTTTGAACTTGTACATAGCTAGGCTTTGTGTTATGTTATATTAAATTTATTTTTTTCTTTAAAGTGCTAAAGGCATTGGGTTCATAGTTTGTTGGTTAACATTTGATTCATTGCAGCTTTGATTTTTGTGTTCAATACGGTCTACACAACTCCCAGCAGACAGAATTAGGCTGGTCTTTTCCTAAACAAATGAATGTCTTAACAGAAATCTTTAGCTCCGACTGATAGCAAAGTTCTAGACCGTAAAACGAAGACCAAACTTTGTGGTTCATTAAACACACCGTTCCTGCACCTTGAAAAATCTATAATATGTACTTATTCTGAGCTGTATTGTGGAGCAGATGGGAGCAGTTATCACATTCGCCTATTAGCAGACGCAGTAATCCCAGGCAGCGCCACTTTCTCCTGCACACTTGAGTTTTTAGACACACTTTATCTTCTCTTCGCAACATTAAACCTTGTGTTCAATTAAAACGCATGCCTGTCAACTGCTCTGTACGATTATGGCATGTACAATAACAGGAAGAGTTTTTTTTTTTTGTCTTCAGCCAACTTTAAAAAAACACCCCTGATGCTTCCTCTCTGCCAGAGGTAGCGGAGGTGTGTGCATTAAGTAATACTTATTGGTTGAAGAACTCTAAACAAGAAGGCAGCTAGAAAAATAGATGCTGTAGAGTGTCCCAAAACTGAAACCGGTATGGGCAAGATTAAATTGAGGGTAAAACCATGTTCCAGAGAATCAAAAACGTTTTGGGGGGAGGTGTAATGAGCCAGAGCAATAAAGTAGGTACTTGATCAGTATCATAAACGTTTTTAGGTCTCGCCCTGAAGCCAGCGCTTGCGCTGGTCTGGGCAAGACATTTTGTAAGTGGGCTTTTAGAAATGCGACCACTTTTTTTTGGGCTTGCCTAGAGCATGCGGGTACGCGCACAGTAACGCGCATTCCTCGCATGCTCCAGGCGCCATATGTCTTTCCTCTCACTTGCTCCTCCCCCACCACAGAGCGCTTCTCGGGGCCGCGCGGCCGTGTCACTTTCACGGCCGCGCGTCACTTGTTCTCCCGCTCCTCACCCCTCCCCCACCACAGAGCGTGTCTCGCACGGCCGCGCGGCCAATGCTTGTTTTATTTAGTTTTTGCGCGCGCGCACACAACTCCCGGTCGCGGCCGAAAATCTTGCTCGCGATCACTTTCGCGCGCACCATTTGCTTGTTTGAACACTTCTCGCCCTTTCCTTGCTGTTTTCTGTGCATCGCTCATTCTTTCTTTGCTACTTCACTGTGCATTACTCCTTCCTTCTTATTCCTTCTTTGCTGCTTTTCTGTGCGTTTCTCATTCTCTTTCTGCCACTTTCATGTGCTTTTTCATTATTCCGCAATCTTTCTTTGCTGCTTTTTGAACTTTTACACTGATTCTGTGCCGATCTGCTGGGCATCTGCCACTCTCTCATTCATTCTTTGCTGATCTTCTGTGCTTTTGCCTTTCATTCTTTAACATTTTCTCTGCCCTTTTCACTCAATCCTTGCTGCTCTTGGCTTCTTTTAGTCTCAGCTCTTCTCTTCGAGTTTCGAACTCAATTGCTCTCCTAACTCCTCTTCTTCCTTTTTCTCACTCTTTTGCTCTTCTTCCTGCCCTTTTCCTGAATTTGCGACCTTCCCTGCTTCCTCTCCCACGCCTTACTCCCTTCTCGGTTCCTGCCAGTTACTTAGCCCAACCCATTGCCCCAGAGACCCCCACTCCTAATTCATGTCCGCCGCAGCTTGGATGCACAGCCCGTATGCGCCCCTCCCGTGCCCAGCGCCAGACCCCTTGCTTTCACTCCCATCACTGCTACGTCTCTGCTTCCCTCTCCTCACCCTGAACCTTGAATGCACCTTCCAGTGCTACTGCTACGCCTCGGTAGTCGACTGCGAACGTGCCTTCCCCTGTTCCACCTGACACTTTTCCTGCACCTTCCCACACCTTCACACCACCCTCACATGCACCGCACACAACACTCACCTCTCCCTCGGCCACGCACACCTACACACCTCTCCCGACCCCTCCCTGTTCTGCCTTCTCCTCAACAACACCTCCCTCAATAAACACGCTACTGAAATATGGGACCTGCTGCACGACCACACATTGAAACTGCTCTTCCTCACAGAAACCTGGCTGATTCTATCGACATTACCACACCTATTCCCCAGGCACAAGGTTATAAGACAGGACAGAATTAACAGACCCAGCGGAGGACATGTCATCGTTTTCAAAGAGCTCATCAAGTGTTCCACTGCCTCAGCTAGCACCAACAGCACTGATGCTGGATGTGTTTATTGTGCCAAAATGGCTTCTTTTGTCATCTTCAATGCAAGATGGCGCACACTCTGAAATCCGTAAAGTGCACTCTCTTAATGCTTTATTTTAATAAATATATTTAGGGTGATCACCAACCTCTAGTTCAGTGTGGACACTTTCTCCAGTCCTTGTCTTCTCTCTCTGTACGTCACACACCTCTTTCAATAAACCTCAGTGCCCCACAGCACTTACCTCTCATGACCTCAACTTGCCACCTCTCTCCGATCCTACCTCCTAGATCTCTAGCTCTCGGTCAGCTCTCTGCCCCTCTCTTCTCCTCAAGTGCCTCTCTCGCTCTACTTTCTCTTCTTTCTGCATCTTGCTGCTCTGTTTGCATCTCATCCCCCTTCATTTCTCTTCCATTTACTTCCCCTCCCTCTTAATTTCATCTCTTTATCTTACCCTTTCTATCATTTTTGCCATCTATACCTTACCTTTCTCTACCTCTCGCATGCCTCTTTCTACCTCACCATTCTCTTTCATTTCTCTCTGCCTCACAACTCACTGCCTCATCTCTCTTCCCCACCTCTCATACACTATCTAGACTCTCAATTTACATCATCTATTGGCCTTCTATGTCTCTCTTTTTATTGATGTCCTCTTTCCCTCGCCTTTCCCATTATTTTATTTCTTTCTCTCTACAATGCTCTCCCTACCTCTTCCACTCCATCTATCACTCCCTTTGCTTTCATCTTTCTATCTCCTTCACTGTTTCCGTTCACTCTCTCTGCTTCCAATGTCTCGCTCGTTTAATACATCTGTCTTACCTCTGTCTCTCTCTCTCCCTATTTCACCATTCTCTACTTCTCCCTCGCACTTACTCTGTATTAGCCTCATCTCTCTACCTCATCTGCACCTCTTTTTCTCTACTTCTCATATCTTTCTATTTTTCATCCCACCGGCTCTACCTGCCTCGCTACTTTGTTTACCTGACCTGTCATTCTGTGCTTCACCTTTCTATTTGTGCTATCTCATTATAACTCACCTCTCTTCCTATCTTATTTCTCTCTAGACCTTGCCCCTCGGGTTGGCACCTTTCTTACCAGCCTACATTTAAAACTGCATGCCAGGCCTCTAAAAACAAGCATTGGCATAGTCAATAGGTCTCGCCTTTGGGACCTTATAAGTTTTTAGACATGCAACAGTTGATGTTATTGCACCAAGGATATTGTGCTGCATAACTAAATACTTATAAGGTCCCAAAGCGAGACCTATTGGCTATGCCAATGCTTGTTTATGTATTGTACTGCAGCATTTATATAGTGCTTACTACCCCTATGTGGGATGTATAAGCACTTGCCTACTTGAGTAGCATGCTAGACCGTGTAGCCTGTGTGGTTGGAAGGATGTTTTTTTTATTTGATCCCATGTGGGTATTGTTTCCAGGTCGCGCGTGATGACCACCGAGTGGTGTGTGATGAAGTGTAAGAGACAGAACCTCAGTTTTATTGTTTCAGTATGCTGTTAGCCTTGAACCGCTCTGCAGGTCCCTTTATGGTATTTCATATGATAATCTGTTTAGCTGGGTACTGCACTGAATTTTCCAGTTTGCGATTTTGTGTATAGTTGTCCTGAGCTGGCTTGGTTGGAGTGAGAGAGAAGTGCAGAGATCTGTTGGGATGGGCATTTTTATTACCATCCCATCTGAGTGTCCATGTGAGATGTATAGAAGCAGTCAAATTGTATGGATATATGGGACCTGCGGTGAATGGACTATATTAAAGTTCTCCTAAATTGTCCAGTAATGTGTGGCATATCACATCAGTTATTCCATGCCTGATCATATGATGATTGTTTTTTGGCTGTACCGAGCTGGAGGTGGACAATCCACATAGCAGATATGTCTTATGCGAATTTAATAGGTATAAGTTACAATTTGTTGCTAACCGCTGCATATTATGGCTTTAGTATTATTGTGGGCCATAGATTGAAGTGCACAACTATATAATGCCACAGCAAACCATAGGTCAGCCCTTTTTTTGCTTACCTGCACAATAAAATCAGTTTGCTGTGTGAGTCGTTTGCCATTTGTGGTTTGTAAGCTGAGGTTTGTGCTTGAGGGTGCAACTGTTGCCAGGATGCAGGTGATGCAGTTGTATGATGAGGGGTGCTGTGCTCCCTTGGAGCTTTTTATGTTTTATGTAGATGATGTGGATAGTACCTTGAAGTCATTTATAAAGAGGGAGTGGGCAGTAATACAGACATGTATGTATGCATAGCTGCCAAGGTTTCAGATCGCTATATGCGACATTTTCATAATTTTAGTGAAATTGAGTGACGTTTTAACGACTGAGTGACACTTTCTTGTGAGCAAAATCAAGCAATGAAGACATAGGAAACATGGATATCAGAAACTACACCCATTTGAGCAACGTGACTGTGCCACCAAAAGCAATTTTTCATCGCATAGAAAGTCAGTGGAACTGTAGGAGATCAGTACGTACACCATAGCAAACGCGTTTTCAGGTTGTCCTCATATGTTATTAACGTGTTTTGCATGTCCGATTCCGTCCATTTAAGCTTACTGCAGGATTTTTTTCCCAGAAAAATCTGCAGTCCAGCCCTAGCCCGATAAACCCACAAACAGACACAAAAAAACACCCTACACACTGACCTGCCATCTCGAGATTGAACTGCACTGGTGGCAGAACAGCAACGAAAGTTATAGCTGCAACCTCATCTCCGGGGGAAACTCGCCAAGGTCTCAGCTGTACCCTGCGTGCGCTGACAAAAAGCTCGAGGCCAGATGAGGCTTCATTGGAGCTCTAGGCCAGCCCGCCCGTCCAGCACCAGGTTAGCAATAGATTCTCTCGCTGTGGCTGGTCCAAACACGACCCCTTCCACCCTCCATGGCGAGGCTTCCTCGCTGTGCAGTTACGGGGTCAGGAGGAGCGATCTGCTGCTCTTAGTGCTTGAATATCTGCTGCAAATGTGTAGTGCATATGCACTTTACAGCTACAAACTCTGTCCTGCACCGGGAAACCTAAAGGAACTCTGGCCTGTATCACCCGAGATTCACTGTGGGCGGGTGGGATTCGGCTGGCACCACCACTGATCCCATCCTAACGTGGCCCTTTCTGCCTGGGAGTACCGGTAAGGACCGAAATGAAAGTCCGCCGGGCACTGATGCAGGGCCTAGTCAGGTGTAGTGTACTCAATAAAATCACAGCGCTCATTGCTTGGCTTTCTACTCTGATTATTGACGCTCAAAAATGACTATACTATTAAATTACTTGGTTGAGACTTATGGCAGAGCAATCAAAGGAGTTTCGTCGGGGCCAGCGTTGAGGGGCTGCATGCAGGCAAAATGTTCTGCGGCGCTGCGTCCGGTCCAGACTCACGAGGCATGATCCTAACAGGCTGCAGGCACCAACCTCAGTCTGTCCGGCAGCCTCTGCAGCTGTACTCACTTGAGAGGCAGCAGGCACAAACCAAATACTGCCGGAGGTTCGAGCACCAGCGAGCTCACTCCAGCCAGAATTTAACGTTAACAAAAAATGTCAGAACTGGCGCCCACTTCCTCGCTGCGTGCAGCCCCGCCCTATTTATAAATTCGCGTCTGGTTTCTTTCCGCGATTTAAACATGGACACATTGTTGCAATGAGTCTTCCTGACTCTGTGTAACGTGAATATAATGCCGAATGAATCCAGCAAGTGTAGCTGAGGCAGACCCCACTTCCTGCAGCAGTCAAGAGTTTCTGAGAGCAGCGACGTGGACCATGCACTGATTTGATCAGTAACTTGTAGCGCTCTGGCTTGACAGCGTCAGGAGGCGCTATAAATGCGTGACTTCACATTTTAGTGCGGTGATGCGGACCACCACACTAAAATGCGTTAGTCTAACGCCTAGTGCGTGGTACTTGGCAGGGCTGATGTATGTAGGTAGGCAGGAGGACATCACTTTAGATGCTTTTATGTATGGGTTAGCTGCATTACCTTTGACACTTTTATATAGAAGGTGAGCTTGGAAAAACTGTGGAGGCATTGCCGTGAATTGCTTGGATATATCATAGACATTTATGTAGAAGGCAATGCCATGGGAGTATTAATGGGTTTGCTTGTGTTCCCTTCCGGAGAAAGCCACTACTGGCGGTGCACGAGTTGCACGGTCAGTACTGATTTGCCTAAGGTGGGCAACCGTCTCGAGTGGCACAGTGGGTGAAAAACAATGGACGTGAATAACTATTGAGACTATTTGCAGGCATTACTTAACTATTTTGTATTTTAGATGAGTTGACAGCCAATTTAGAACTAGATTGAGCTTTAGTAGGCAACTATTGAATGTATCAAGGTGGGGGTTGTGCATTGCCAAGGCTTCTATTTGCTGTTTAATTGAGTATTGTCTTTGTATATTACATCAGTGGTTCCCAAACGTTTGACTCCTGAGGACCCCCATTGAGTCACTACTGGAAGACGGGGACTCCCAAGCAATTTCTATTTAAATTTCAAACATTAAAACAGTAATTCGCAAAAAATACGCAAATAAGTGCACACCAAACAAATACTCGAATTACTAAAGATTTTATTATTTTATATTGAAAACATTGGCAAAAATCAAAAAATGTTAATGGGAAAGTTGATGCTGCATCTCGGCAACTAACTTTTCAATGTTTGATTTTATTTCGCGGTACGAGGCTCCTGCTCCTGCCAGGGCTGCACTGGAAACCCCAAGCAGCCCTGACAAACATTGTCAGACCAGTCCCTGTACTCTGCACACAAAGTGCAACAAGTGAGCCTGACCACTACAAAGGAGATTTGGGGGGGGGGCTCCCCCCCAAGAAAATTAGGGAAAAAACTAAACTGTGTATTCTACAACACATTTGTTATTATATATTGAATTGTATTAGCTTTTAAAGCATAGTAAACGATGTCCTTACTGTGCACCAGGATACGACAATCTTTGTGGGGGCCCTTCAATGATTCCCTCACTATCGCCCTCCAACAGTGCCTCTTATCTCTCCATAGCCCCTCTGTCCAATGTATTCCATTTGTTTTATAGCACCTCTCATACCAGTGTAGGGTGTCGGAGCACACATACAGAGACAATGAATCATATGTGTATAAATCACTGTATAGAATGATACATAAGGCAAAGGGGACTGACTACAAAGTGTACGATTCACATGTAATTCATACTGGTAGGCATTTTATGACTGCTTGGTCTGGAGAAGCACAAACTCGGGATTCAGAACATAACACAGTGGTTAGCATTGACTTTAATTATACGAATTTATTTCCAGCCAAACAAACCTTTTTTAGCAGTATCAGGATGATGAAAGACTGGGAAAAAGCATAACTTGCTAACTTGTACCATGCAGATTGCATGCAGCTCTTTGATGGCAGTTCATAGCTCACTGTGCTAGATTATGATTGTAACTTACGAACTGCACAGTAACAGAATCTCTGTGACAAAAGCAGTAACCCACTGAGCTAAGCACATAAAATATTGTTTTTTGAAATGCATGCTACATGTTTCTTTGCAGTAGGCATATTAACCCTCAGCACTACCTTAGATGAGTTAAAGCTGCCACCGGACAAAACTCCCATTTTTCTCCAGCAGGTACATTAATGACCAGGAGTTATCATGACACTTTTATTGTTGCCTAAAAACTGCTGATTATAGAAGGAACTTTGCAGTGCTTTTAAAACTGCTGCCTGTGGACCCCCTGTGATGTGTCACGGACTCCTGGGGGTCAAATGTGTCACGGACTCCTGGGGGTCAAATGTGTCATGGACCCCTGGGGGTCAAATGTGTCACGGACCCCTGGGGGTCCGCAGACCACAGTTTGGGAACCACTGGATTACCTTGACTGTCTATTACTTCCGCACAGTGTTTGTATTAGAAGCTAGGATGGAAGGTAGTGTTTTTTTTTTTTTTGGGGTGTTTTTTTTTTTTTTTTTTAAATGACTCCTTTGGGAAAATAGTTTGTGCTGTATTATCCATTATATTTTCAAAGGTAATGATATGAATTCAGTGCATGGATAATGGCATCTCTTGATACTGTAGCTCCTTCTAGACTAGCAAACTCCCTCCTGCAGCATAGTACAATAATCAACTAGAGGAGCCTATGCTCCTGCAAATACTTGAACAAATCTGAAGGAAGGAGTATAAATACGTAGACAAAAGAGCATACAATCAATTCCTAGTTATAAAAATCTTATTATTTATGCCCATATCCAATACTATGCATCTGAAATTGGCAAAGCCAAATATTCTTTACAAAAAAATGTTGTCATTGTGAAGACGCTCATTAATCCCCCATCAGGCATTCGTTCAATTGAGCCGTTGCAAAATCTTTGCAATGAGCTCCCCGGTTTGTACACCTAGAACATTTTTATATTCTGATCTTTTTGTTATAACTCTCATAACAAACACTGCACCTGATTCTTCTGTCCAGGAGCAGGCTCATTCTATGATTGACCATCACTTTTGGCTCCCCCATGATCTGTGTTAACCTTATATTCTTAAGCTCATTACTGAGCAAGCTTTTCCCACCTTCACGCATATGTTAAATCGCTCCCTCACCAAGCATTTGTGCCTAGCTCCTGGAAAACTGCCCAGGCTATTGAAGAAGCTCACTGCAGATTCTACTATATGCTCTATTTTATGGCCACTTTCCCTTCTTATTGACCCTTGGAAAAGGCAGTTAATGTGCAATTATATCCTGCTATATAGAAAAGAATAACATACTATTTTTTTCTCAATCCAGTTTCCATCCAGTGCATAGCTTGGAATTAGTTCTCCTTATGATCACTGATGAGATAGGACTTATTTTGAACCTGGGTGGATCTGCCACTCTGACGTAAAGTCCCTAAGGTTCGACTCCATCTCATGTAGGCCCAACTCCATCTTAGTTCACGGAGGCCTCAATCTTCCTTAACTTTGACAATCGAAGCCCCCATATTCCCTGATTTATGCAGAATCATTGTCATGTCTGCCTTTTAACGCAGTTGTTGCCAGACCTTATTTTTCTAGTAACTGTGATATTATCAAGTTCTTCGATTTAATGACCTAGATACATCATCCAGCCCGACATTCATCTGGGTCAAATGTCTACTCATCCTGTCAAGGTTAAATAAGAATACATACAGACATATAATCAAAATAATGTAGTCTGAATTGATGTACTTTTACCTTATATGTTCATAAGGAAATCTCTAACACGCATACCTTGATGCACATAATCTATGTCAGACATTCCTAATCTTATGTCAGAAATTCCAATTTCTGATAAGATTTAGAATATAAGGACTGCCACTTGACCACTTGTGAGGAGAGGTCCTTCGCCCCGATTATCACCTGTGATTTTGCCAGAGACAGTCGCACCTGTTGCCAGCGCACTTCGCAGATGATCTATCTATCGGTCAGGATACATTCATATTACACTTACAGGAAACTGCAGTCGTCCAATAGACTATTGGTGCAAGTCCCTAGGATCCGGCTTTCGAAAACATGCTGCCGCTCCTTTTCCTATTTAGGACCTTTGGCTTGCAATAAACTCCAGCTGGACCTACATCAAACTGACTCCGAACGTCAGTTTAAAAAGAAGCTTAAAACTTGGCTTTTTTCTCAAAACTAAGTGATGTGATCATCCACCACCCTTTACTGTATTAGCGCCAGGATACTCCTCGGAGTAGCTGTGCGCTTTATAAATCTGGCTTTCATTTCATGCATCTCACATGAAGAATAAAGCTGATAAAGTCAAGATGCGGAGGAATACCGACTGACTGCTACCGCAGTGGGTGTTTGTCCTTCGCGGTGAACACTGACTTTTCGCCTCAACTGATAGACAGCCTTTGCTGTCAGCAAAGTATGCAGTGCGTATCTTCCCCCTAAAACTCTAAATTGCAAATTGCTCTGGCTTTCATGCTCTCATAGTGTAGCACATAGAGGTAGGCATTTGCGTGTTCGGTTCTAGATAATATTTTAAATTACATTTTAATAATGATGGAAATGTTCATTTTATTCTCTTTATTTCAAATGTGTCTTGTTGCTGTTTTTATAATATTCTGTGTAGTTGTTTTAGATGTATGGAGAAACATATTGTCCATGTAGTAATAAATACTTTTAACATAAGTGATCATTCTTCTTAGTACAGTGTGTGAGATACTGTGAATAACGAAATAAGGTTTGTCGCTGTTTCTACAGTGCTCCCTATCCCTTTATGGGTTTGTTAGTAACCCAAAAAGCAATAGCGTCTTGCGGGGCTACAGCAACGTGTCTTTAACATTCATCGTTGAACCAAGTTCACCTGTGTCACCCGTGGGTGGGAAGGCACCTGTTGTAGAGTTACTCCAAATTCTTGGTTCTACTGGATCTCTCCATGTCATTTGACAGTCTCACAACGTATCCTTATTTTGAGACTTCAAAACATTTACATTGGTAAGTAGGCTTTAAAATGCCTACACTGTTTTCACACAGACCGCTCTTCTGCAGCCTGTCTTACTCCCTTCACCAACTTTATCAACACATTGAAATATGGGGTCCCTCAGGGGACATCTCCTAGCCCCACCTTGTTTAATATATATCTTCATACCTTGGCTTTGCTCATTAGGGCTTCCGGTTGTGCGGTCCACTCATATGCAGATGACACTCAATTTATATTTTTCCATGTCCTCCAACTTTCTGAAAGCCCACAAAACATTCATAACCTGCATGGAAGCATTTGAGGATTGGATGAATTCCAATTTCTAAAAAGCTAAATAGCGACAAGATAGAGGTTCTCACGTTCTGCCAAGACACATTTAAATGACCTACACTGGCTCCTCATTCCAAAGTGTATATTTTTCTAATCCCTGTGCTTCACCTACAAAGCAATGACCGGTCTTGGCTGCCTCCACCTAAGAAAAGTTCACAGTATATTGTCCATCTCACAAACTGAGGTCATCGGCTGACATAAACAAGCATTTGCAATGCAATAGGTCTCGCATTTGTGAGAGTTCGAGCTATTGGCGTTGTAAATGACTGTCTCTTGCTGTGGTGTTTTGGTGTGGAGTGAATGTATGTGGTGTGCAGTTCAATTGTGTGGGTTGGATTGGAATTTTTAGTAGTGTAATTGTGTGGTGTGAAGAGGATTTATGTAATGGAATTATGTTCCATGGTGTGCAGTGGAATTATGTGGTTAGTAATTATGTGGTATGAGTATACTGGAATTATGTGGACTGGGAATGTGCGTCATGGAGTGTAATTATGTGGAATAGTAGTTTGAGTTGTAGAGAGGTATGTAGTGGAGTTTAATTATGTGGTGTGCTGGAATTCTGTGGCATGTTGTGGAATTTTGTGGTGTGGATTGGATGTATGTAGCGTGTTGTGTAAGTGTGTTGAGTTGAACTATGTGGTTTGTTGTCGAATTATGTGGTGTGGAATGTTAATACATACAGTTGAATTGTGTGGTGTGGAAGTGTGTGGCGTTGAGTGAAATTATGCGGATTGGAATTATGTGGCGTGGTGTGCATTTGTGTGGATTGTGTGGCCAAGTTTAAAAATGATGAAACATAATTACAAAGAAAGGTGACCTTTCAATGCGCGCAAATTCACAAAATTAAACACGTTGCTTCCACCAAAAAATTTCGGAAACGCTGACATGTTTTGTCTGACTCTTAACACACCAACTTATGCAAACATAACGCTGTGGCAAAGTGTGAGAGGCTCTTGCCAGTCTCCTGTTCTCTGAAAGTTTGGCAATTTCCGTGAGAGGCCTAGGGAATGTATCAGTTGTGACAACAGTGATTTGGGGTCAACAAGACATTGCCATATTAGTGGAGAAGACATGAAGGAAGAAGGGAGTAGTGACCAGATTAAAAACAATAAACCAATGCACTGTGGCAGCTGTAATGTACAGGAAAAGGGAGGGGCAGCATATAGAGTAGATGCAGGGTGGTGAGGAACAACTGAGGGTAGGGAGGGGTACATGGGCACAGAAACACAAACCCACACCACTGTCACAACGTGGTAGTAGTGAAGGGTGGGGAAAACTTGGGCACAGAATCTAACTTTGTTGGATGGTGGTGAACATATTAGGAGTGCCAGAGGGGAAAGAGGCAGACATAAATGTACAACCCATGCCTGTCAACGCAGGGAAGGACAGTCTATCCAGAAATTGGTGGGAAGCGGGGGATGTAGAAAGTCAAAGAGTGGGCTTGTTTTAGCTGGAATTGTTGTTTGTTCTAACGGCTATATGTTATGTGCTATATTTGGATGCACCAATACAAAACCTTTCAGCATACAGACAGTACCTAGAACATGTGCGTGTACATACACACACAAAGTCAAAGAGTAGCAGTAAGGCAGATTAAGTAGAAGGAAGAATAGAAATGCATACGCAGAAGATTGGGTATAAGTAGGAGTACACAGAAGTAAGTAGGTTTTCGAGAAGGAGTTGGTAGGAGCAAGCAGGAATAGGGGTAAGGAGGATTGAGGTAGAAGTGTTGGAGCATTATAAAGAGTAGGAGTATGAATGGGCATAAGTAGGAGTAAGAGTAATTGTAAGGAGGAGGAAAAGCAGGTGTAAACAGTTGTAAATGTAGTACTAACAGAAGGAAAAAGAGTAGGAGGAAGGCAGAATAAGAGTGAAGTAGGATTGAGGATGAATTAAGAAATAGTAGTTTGAGTATATAGGAGTAAGTGGGAGTATGTAGGAGAAAGAGTAGACGATTGCAGAGATAAGAGTGGGCACAGCAGGATAAATACTTAGAGCATATAGAAGCAAGTAGGAGTTGAAGCAGTCTTAACAGCACTTGTACACAGAGGAAATACATTATTTCGTAATGTTTTGCGCAAGCACTTGTGTGACACAAAGGATTGTGTGGTTTACTTAACATTCAATAAGCCCACAGCTGCAGTGCAAAACTGCACAATGCCATGTAATTGCTTGTATAAACCATAGTAAATCTAGGCTAAAGTTCTGTATGGCTACTCTTTCTGCACAGTACTGATTTCATTTCCAAAGGGAATGTAGCTGAATGTTATAAATGCTCTGAAAAGAACAGCAGGCTGCGTTCACTATATGGCACAAAGAGAGGATCATTCAGGGTACTCAACAGCAGGAGTTAAGTAAAAGAGCGTTATATTGAGAGAGAAAAAAGTGTGCATCTCTTCTACTAGCTCCCGATGGGAAGACATGACAAACGATCTCCTTAATTAATTATAATTAGGGCTCCATGTTTTCCGTTTTTACAGATAAATACAGACAGAAAACAATGTGTTTTCTGTCTGCATTTATTTTTTTAAATGGATAAATACAGAAAATGTGCTAATTTTCAGTGACTCTTCGTGTTGTTTTTCATGGATTTAGCCCAACAGCTGAGCAGATGGACAGCATGGGAAATTAAACGGGATGAAATTTCTTTAAATAACTGCATTTGACAACATACATGTGTGGTATAATGCTAATATTTGCCAGTGGATGTACTGTTATGTAATATTTGGCAACTTAAATAGCTACAACACGACAGACATCAAAGTATGAGTGCACGTCTATCATTTAAATAAATATGGAAATGTACAGTTTTACAACTACATTTATACGCAAAACACAAAATAAATATGGATAAATACAGACGGAAATGTAAAAAATACCATAAAACCGGGAGCCCTAATTATAATCAGTACATGAGCATACAAGCCAGTAGCTCTGCTTAATACCTCCGAAATAGAACCCAAACCAGTAAGGACCATGTTACCTTTGCCACTCTTAAATGTATGATCATTAGTTCAAAATATGGAACAAAGCCTAAGTTTACATTGATAAACATAATACAGTACACACAATAGCAACTCTTTATTAACATTTATCACCAGTAAAACCTTACAAACTAAAATCAGAAAATAAATCAGGGCATGCCCCTGACATTAATAATGTAAGAGACGCTCATAGAGGCTAAAACGCAAACAAATGAAAACATACTAACAGTTTTCATAGCAGTTTTTAAAGCAAACACTTTTCAAGCTTGGTAAAAATATTCATCTGAATAGCTCCTCTCCACCTGTCTGAGCTGAACTCAGTTTGTTTACAACACAGTTGACTTCTAAGGATCTTCTGCATTAAAGTTTAAAGGCTCACTTACAAAAGGGCTTTGTTTGAAACAGTAGCATAAGCAAAGTCATTGCTTGCATCAAAAATAATCAGAATTCCACTACCCAACAGCAGCAGTGCATTTTTACTGTACTACCGTGCACATGGAGTTTCATATATTATTTACATGACCTGCTACTCGGCAGCGCAGTTTGAAAGTGATTGGGACATCATGTTATCTTACTACTTTTAACCAATAGACTCAAAACTGACATGTTTACCATATGCAATTGTAAATTATATTTGCTAGCAAGTGAAAGAGAGGCCTCGGCTGGAGGTGAAAAAGTGAAGTTGTATCGTCCTCATTCCCTCCAGGACAACTTTGCATACCACTGGTCACTGATATTAGCTCTCTCCAGTCACAGAATAGTTATTTCTTTTTGGGAAGCGCTGTTATAGTGTGAATATTTTTTTCATTTTGAAGCTGCTGAACTTGAGAGAGTAACTTCGAGTCTAGCAGTCTGCTTTCATCTGATAACGGGACGGAAGAGCAATCAATTAAAACAGCGGCGGGCATGAAACGATTAAAACAGGGACGTGCTTGACAAACACGGCATGGAAGCTGGAGCCCAGTGACTCACTGACTGCAAGGGAGGAGGGAGGTTGGGAGGAGGAGAAAGGAGGAGGGAGTGTGGTGGTGGAGGAGCAAGGAAAGGGACACAATAACAGCGCCTTGAGACCCTCGCGGGTATGTAGTGCGCTTTATAAGTGACATGATTGATTGATTGATAACGAAAGCATAACCAGCGCGGCGCTCGTGAAAGGGCGCCCCGCTGACTGAGCTTATACCTCCAGTTTTCCACAGAGACCAGAGCCAGTCCACGTCCAGGGCAGCTGCGAGGAGTAGGCACAGACAGTAGTGTCCCCTGCACTGAGGCAAGCAGCACAGCCCTTCCTATGGTCCGCATGCTGACTAATTAGGAGGGAGGGGGTAAAGGAGCCAGGGAAATAAATAACAGTAAAAGCGAAACCAGTGCGGCGCTCGTGAAACGGGCGCCGCGCTGATAAAGCTCATACCTCCAGTTGTTCCGGGAGACCAGAGCCAATCCACTGCCGACGCAGCAGCGAGGAGCAGGGCAGGCACAGACAGCAGTGCCCCGTGCTCTGAAGCAAGCAGCACAGCCCTCTCTCTGGTCCACCTGGCTCTGCTGTGAGGCTGGAGCTTGTTCACTGATTGGGAGGGAGGGGGTTAGAGGAGCCGGGAAAACAACACAACAGTGGAAGTAAAACCAGCACGGCGCTCTTATGTCCACAATTGTTAAACAAGAAACCGGAGGCCCTGCAAAGTGTGAGTATTAGGGCGGCCAACTTTAAGTAGCCAAATAACTTTCAATAATCACAAACCTATTACGATGCATTAGGTTCAAAATGCATAATTTAAAATAAATGCGAGTGTTGCTAATTATAATAAAACTCACAAAGCAGTGCACACTACTCTGTGCTGTGTCACCATGCGCTCATGCAAATCACTCGATCGTTCTGCAATCACCAGCGAGGTAGTGCCCAGTCAAACAAGCCACTAGCCGTTCATATTCTCGCAGTGCACACACACGTGCATACCTACTGAAGCTCGTTGGTAATTAAAACACCAGCGATCTAAGACTGGTCATCCATTTAACCCCTTGACCTCGATCGGAATTCCGCTCGTGTGCTGGACATTCCGATCGCGGGTGTGGTCGTGACGAACTCAGCTCGTCATGCGCACAGCGCTACCGCGCAGCATGACGAGCTGAGCTCGTCACGCGCATCGAAGGGGTTAAACAAGACTTCAACAAGGCAAATTCCCCCTTGAAAGCAAGCCCAAAAGCAAACGACTATCCTACCAAATGACGATCGACATCGGTAAGTTGCAAAAACACAAAAGAAGCCACAAGCAAAGGCGTGGGGTGGGGGTGGGAGGGAGGCAGCACCAACACAACTGTGGCATTAAAAGGAGGTGCGAGGGAGGAATGCTATAGTAAAATATAAGCAGCAATGGTGCCAAAACACAGCCAAATAGTAACAGAACAGGAAACCAAAAAAAAAAAGTCTCCCAAAGAACATATGAAGAACCATAGCGGAATGAGACAGTACTAAGTCCCTGCTCTGTGGGAGGAACAGAAGAGAGAAAGGAGGGACAAAATGGCAGGACTGATCACTAGCAAGCAAGGATTTTAAAAGGACACTGGCATAGACAAATGGAAAGCATTGCCAAAATAGGGGATGGACTTGATGCACACAGACTAATTACAGCAGGTCTCGAAGAGACAGCTGCGCTGTCTAGCTCGACCTAAAAACTGTACTCCTCAAGATCAGGAGAAACAGATTGGGAAAACTTGCATTCTCTTTTTTTGCCATTAAGCACTGGAACTCTCTTCCAGTAGAGTTATTATTGGCCCCACACTCTGACCTTTTTGGAAAAGTTAAAAAAAAAACATGGCTATTTTAAGCAGTGCTTCTGATCAGGCCACATTCTTAGCGCCAGTAAACCACTGGTATCGGGGTTCTTTTCAAATATCAATTCAATAAAAGGTGTAGATTTAATATACAAGGAATCCTGTAGGTCTTATGTTTTTTCTGTTTTAATGGCTATTAAGGTGATTGATAGGTATATTTTTGTACTGATTACATTATTTTGGTTTTAGAAACTTTTATTGTTTGGTATCAAACTAGTAAACAGTCACGATTCTCTAAATTACTCCTTAAAAATGACACTCTGGTAGGTGGAGGTGCAGGGGTCAAGAACAGGAATAACAGCCAGGAAAGCAGCAACACCCCTAAGCACTGTGAATTTAAATGCTAAGTAGCCTGTTCCTTTGAAGATTAATTTCCCATGCTGTCATGGAGCAGACAACGCCAGAAATCCCCATCCTGCTTCTAGAAGTAGGTGAGCTGTGCTTCAGGGTGGTGAATAATTGTCAATCACAGAATATGGATGAACTTGGGGCAAAGCGAGCAGTTGAAGGTGACACACAGGGCCTTATTATGAGCCAAGTCATTATTGATCGTCCCTGATAAAGATACCACGTGGGTTAGTTATTTTTCGGGTGCAATACATAGCACCTTTTAGGAGTATATGGGGAATAACACATGGACTTTAGTGTTTAACGCACCAAAATCCACATGATACGGTAAATACTGTACATGTTTCCCATGTTATATTTGATCTGCCAAAATTTAACGAAGCTTGAGGTATTTAACGCTTCTGATAATTATTGGATGCGTTAAATACCTGATAACTTGTAATTCTGACCCGTGCATAAACAGGCGTTCACACTCCTCGGAGTATAATGAGTGGCCCTTAGTGGCGAGGGAGAAGATTCTATATTGAAGAGACAGAATTCTGTGTTAAGACTGATATGACTCTGGGATGGATATAAAATTCTTAGTTATGTTCTGACATTGGAACCAGATGCTAGTGTTTTTCCGCAGTAACATATTTCTATAAGCCCTCAATGGAGCACACCTGAGCCACTGAGGTTAGTAGCTTTTTTCTTACTGTAGATAGACTTGGCTGATGTTGGCCAAGTAATCCAAAAACCAATCCAAAAGTTTTTTTGTTTTTTTTTAAACACCCAATAGAGTGTTGAAAAGCGGTATGTCCGAGGGAGCCAACAAAAGCTGAGAACACATCAAGCTTTGTCCTACAACTGCCTTCCCTACGAGGTTCTCAGGAGTCTACAAAGTATATGGAGAGTAATGGATCTAAGGATATTGCTATTGAAGAAAAGCCAAGTCCTTAAATTCAAGAATACAGACCTGAGGATGTCAGTGCAAAGAATCACTGAAAGATTGGATTACAAGAAGGGTACTAAAGGAACAGAAAATGAAACAAACATTTCTAGAGGGGTCCTAGCACGGTGCAGTGCAGTGTCTTCTAATGAAACTTGAACTCGAATGTTACCAGAGTGGCAAGTTTTCAATGTCTCGGTGTTCAAGCTTTCTTTTGGGATTGATAAACTGGAAGAAGTACTCTTAGCACTGCTGATTACAGAGGTAATGTCAGTAGTTGAGTCCAGCTAGGTCACACCCTTAAAACAACCCACCAGGTTACTGAATGCTTAGAGGACAGATTAGCATGTATTGAGGGTGAGGGATGTGTTATACTGCTGCTCAGCCTGGGTGTCTGTGTGAGAGAATGTTGGTGAATGGAATGTTCATGTGTGTGAGAGTCAGTTGGTGATGGGCTGAGCAGCAGTGAGGCTGCTCCTGGTGGGACCCTGTTGGGCCCTAAAAAAGAACTGATGTGACAAAATAAAGTTTAAGCTGAGCAAGACTCTTTTTCATTATTTGTGTAGTGAAATTTAGAAGAAGCACCAGGCAGTGCAGTCCCTTAAGAAGTTGGGGAGAGGAGTTGGCCTAATGGCTAGGGCGGTCGACCTCGAATCTGGGGAACCGGGTTCGAGTCTCGGCAATGACGCTGATCATCCTGTGATTCTGGGCAAATCACTTAATCTCCCAGTGCCTAACAAAAATGAATGTGTCCTCATGTAACGCAACTGGTGCTATGTAAAGCGCTCTGGTACCCGATACCTTCAAGTCAAGTTCGCGCTATATAAAACTCCGTTAAAAAAAAAGGTGTTGCAGCTGTGTTCTGAAGCCTCTTTTTTGCACAGAACAAGCTTTTGGATAAGGAGAAGGAAGCCCCTCCGTCCTCCCAGGAGGAAAGGGTTTGGTTCTTGGACACGGTAAGTGGAAAGGTTGATCAACATCTTCCACAGGGATGACCTGCAGTTTTATTTCGCTAAGCATTGAGTCCAACCCACACTGAGACATCCAGCAGCAAAGACCAAAGTTCTGGAGCTCATGCAGTCAGATTCTACTTCATATGGCTGTAATTTGATGTTTATCTCCTTTTGTTCTACTGTAGCCGCTCAACACTTTCCACCATTGGGATCTAGTAGCACAGGCCCCAGGAGGATCCGTACTTTAGCAGATGTCCGAGTTATTGAACACCTTTGTGATGGTGGATCTCCTGATGCACTTTGCTTTTCAGTATAACCTCTAAAGTAGCCAGTGTCTGTTTGTCATGTTTTAAATACATTGATCTAAAGAAAAAAGACGCCCGTGGATTAATTACACATGTGCCCGGGCAATAGAACCAAAATGTGTTGTTACTGTGTAAACGAAATGCCATCTACAGCTGTTGGGGATTAAATCCTGGGCAATGGCTACAGACGAGAATGTTTAAATCATTATGTGCAGAGTGTTCAGCAGTTTGAACCATACTGGTGGGTGCCTACCACCCCCTGGCCCCCAAAGGCTGGCGATCAGTTGATTATTTGCTCAGTTCTTTAGGTCGAGCCTGGGCAGCGCATGCGCAGCTCTGCGAGGCATGCTGTATTGGAGTATGAAATAGAAGTCCCGCCCACTCTCCGCCCATATTTGTCATTGGCTTGTGTCATTGCCCTTCGTAAATGCTGGCTTTTGATTTGTTAATAGGCTTGTTAGTCCCTCCTTAGTACCGCCTGTCTTCATTTGTAACCTCCCATGAGGACTGGCTCTTTTACTTCGGTTGTTACACAGTACGTCTTTTTTAGTCTGTAAGCACTATTTTCTTTAATTAGTTTCTCCTACTGCAGGCACGACATGCTTTCCTGCACCATTCAGCGCGCCATGCGTGCTTTCTCTTTCCGAGCTGCGGTGACAATTGCAGCCGTTTCTTTGAATAGATCTTGCATTTACAAGAGTCTGAGCTATTGCAATTGTAAATCATAATGCCTTTTATTTATGTTAATTAGCAAAACAGATAAATAAAAGGCATTGTCATTTCCAGTGCCAATACCTTAAACTCAAGCAAACCTATTTCGAGACTTATTTTGCAAATGCTTGTTTTTTAAGGTGCTTGGAATTTAGGTAGTGATGTATGGCGTTCTGCGGTCTGGTGATTCTCACTGCTTAAATGTAATTGCCAGTGATTTTTGTATGTGTAATGTTTGGTGAAGAGCACTTGCCAAGATGAAAATCAATAAAGTAGCATTTAAAAAGTAACTAAAAAATGTGCAAAGTTTCTTTGCTAATGGATATTACAATGGCTTTTTATCTCCGTCTTCTGCGATTTACCAACAGAGAACTGAAAAGCTTTAAGATGGTTTGTTTATGGAAAGCTCCAATGAGCCAGACTTACTCATGTTTGTAGAACGTCTGGAGATTGCAACTTCCTGGGGCACTTGCGTCCTTGGACGCATCAGGCACATCGAACTTTGCCTGTGCTGTAGTCTGAGACTGTGCAAGGAACACCGATCTTAGCTCTTCAGTGTCTCCTCTTTAGCAAATGGCTGCTCTTGGTACCCATGGACATTTGTTAGGGGAGACGAGAGTTTAGCACACTGAAACCTAATAGGTGGGTAGAAAACCATTGAACCACTGTTATTGAAAAACTGAACTGTGATTGGTGGTTACTGTAAGAAGTAAAAGTACTGCAACCAGAAACTGCCTCATGGGTGCACTTCGAGGCGTGACCCACCCAGGCTGGTAGAATAGAGCTCCTGTCATACGACTCGTCCCCTTTCAGACTTGAGTAGTAATCAATTGAGAATATTTGGAGGCAAGTCCCACTTCTGGTCATCTACACCTCTCAACAGAATTGCACCTTTTATGATAAATTATTCCTTGAAACTTTCTGATATAGTGCTGCTAATCCCCGAAGTGTGACAGCAAAGTGTAATTGGATAAGCACTTGTACGACACGTGGCCCTTGAAAAGAAGGACCTGATTAATACGCGAATAAGGCAAGTGAGAGGTATGTACATTTGTGGCTGGCATCAGTATAACCATAGAGCATTTAAAATACATTTATTTTTGATAGTACAATAGTAAGATGTGTACACTTGTATTTAGCAGCAGTCATAGGAAATGGGAATGGATGAGCGTGGTGCTAAGAAGATACCATAATGTGTTTAGAAGGGGTGCAGCTGGCATTTTGAATGCGTTTGTCAGCTGCAGTGTAATGGTTGTACAATAGTGCCAAGTCTATATAAGCAGGAGGCATGAATGAAGTGACCAGGGCAGGTTTAATAGCCCTACCATTGCTGTAGTTTTACTTTCAACATCTGCAGCGAGGTTTCATGTTTGAAGGGCATTTGGATCTTAAGTGCTTTATCCCAGAAGTTGCACTTAAAGGTGTTTTTAATGTAAATTTTTTTGTGAAAAGTCTTTTTTAAAGGTTTATTTTGTTACCAAAATGTTAATTAGGGTACGTAATTTGCATCACCATCTGTAGATAGCCACTGCTTTTGTGAAGTGCATAAAATCAGAACAACCAATCATGACATACAAACTCAATTGTCTTGTGTCCAAGGTCCATCAGAGCTCACCCTACTCATTCCTCGCCGTATACGAAGGATTTACCATGGAGCCTGGCCTCTGAGTTGTACCATTCATCCCACAGTATCACCCCCTCCACCATCCAACCCATCAGGCAAACCCCTCGTTTAAGAATGCCTGCCATGTTCCCCAGATTTTATCATGCAAGCGAGGGCAACTTCCTGCTAAGTACACCTGTCTTTCCACAACTGTGCAATGACCCATGCCTCTCTGCCACTCACGTATGGTGGGGGCTTCTCATAGACATCCTTCCGCACACTATGTCTCTTTTAGTCCTAGTGCACCCTACCCCCAGCAGCAGACGTCAAGGTTGATGCAGTTTGGGCCTGGCCTACATCTCATTACTCCTAGCCTGTCACAGTGTGTAGTAGGCACTGCTGTGCAAGTAATTAAGCTGGACGAGGTGGATACACGCTCGTATCGTGAGAACCCGGGGTGTCATCAGTGCCTCTACACTCCTTGTCCCCCAGAGCCCCAACATAGTCGTGCCACTTCTCTCGCAAGCCTGTCATCTGGTCCGGGGCATTGACCAGGAGAGATTGGACAGAGGACGTTTTGAGAAGTAGCTTAGACCTGCATCTTAGGTTGTGGTTTTTACCAGAAGTTTTAGTTTTTGGAGGTAGGGGAGGAAATAATTTGTATGCTAAAATCTGTTCTGTTAGTGGAGCGAGAGTCAGTGTTAGCAACTTTAGAGTTTAGAATTGGAGCGATTCTATTGAATTCTCGTTTGAGTGATCCTTCTGGCTGGAGAGTGGCTGATTTCACAATCTTGTGGAAGCTGTTAGGGCCTGTAGTTTAGCCAAGCTGTCAGAAGAGAGGACCTTAGAGCTGTTAGGTGATGATGAAAGGAATTCAGTCTTTTTAGGGTTATGTTTTAGTTTCATTTGGGACCTCCATGAGCACATGTCGAGTAGTGATTGGGCGAGAGCGACTGTCATCTGTGCTATGAATCTTTAGGTAAAGCTGCATATCTTTTGCATATTAGTTTAACACGATACCTGCCTTGGAGAAAGTCTCACCCAGCGGGTGAACATACAGCGAATAGGGGGCTTGAATAAATCCTTGTTGTACTCCAAATGGAGCAATGGTTTAATGCAGTATGTTCTGTTGGACAGGTATGCTTTGAACCAGTTAAGCGATGTGCCCGAACCCATTCTACTTCAGAAAGCCTGTAGGAAATATTTTGGTTGATCGTATCAAATGCTGCTGATAGGTCAAGAAATAATATCATGTAGTGTTTGCATTTCTCATAGATCTGTAGGAGTCCTTGATCTTGAGCATGGTGATTTCAGTGTGTTGTTATCCGATTTATAACCAGACTGACAGTCCTAGTAACTGTTTTTTCAACTGTATATTTATTCTACTGGGTAGTTGCACATTGCTCTGAGTTTAGCAAGGAAGGGCAGAACTGTAATAAGCCTATTGTTTTTAAGGTTGTCCAAGTAAATTTTAGATTTTTTTCAAAATGGAGAATAAACATGGCCCACTTTAAATTCTTAACAGGACAGGGATAAATTAATAATGTCAAAATAGGTTGAGGGATTGGTCTGACCAGTCGTTATGTATGATGTTGGCATACTGCTGTAGCCAGGTTTAGAAACCACAAAGACAAGGGTAACATTTTTTTCTTGATAGGAACGTTGCAGTGTTGTGTTAAGTCATACTTTCTGAGGAAAGAATTTAGTTGCCTAGTGTGGATGTCTTTCGTTTTAGTCAAAAGGAGGTTAAAACATGTGCAGGGGGGGGGAGAATTGATATATGTAAACTGGTACCAATGAGCTTTGTAGGTCCTAGCTGAGAGAGCATATATTAATGTGCAGGAGAATGACTCTTCACAAATTATAGCTGTACCACCACTCTTAGTTCTGTCTAGGTGGGTTATCTTGCAGCTAAGTAGCAGAAGGAGGTCAATGAGATGTATGGATGAGTATGTGAACCATATTTCTGACTGAAACAGTGAGCAAGTCAAGGTTGTTTTCCTAACTCAAGGGTGAGATTGTGTGTCTGGTGTTGTGTTAAATATTGGGGAGTGGATGCTAATCAAGTTATTTGTGCACATTGATCAATTATTCAGTCTGAATACTAGTTCTGGTTGTGGTGTAAATGAGTATAGACTTGGTAACAATTTTTTGGTATGAGGATTTGGCTTGGGGACTTCCTCGAGTGTGTATTTAGTTAGTGTTTTGATGATGTGATTGAGGCAGAGAGAGGAGATAAGGGAAAGACGTGTGTGTGCGCGTTCCTTTGTTTTAGTAAGATTTCAGGCTGAAGCTTTACCTCAGACTGAGGTGCCCACAGTTGGGAGTGAAGGGTGAGTAGCATTGGATCATGTGATTGGGACATGGAGAGACATGTCCTTCTAGCCAAAGATTTTGTTACAAGTTTGATATAGCATGGTAGATTTAGTTTGTGATGCAGTACTGCAAACCTGTGTGGCCATGGGTAGGAACAGACAAGGAGGACCTTTACAGGGTTGAAGTGAAGGGATGAGGGTTATTAGTGTAGAAAGGGCATGACTGGTTCTTAAACATGGACAGTGTTCAGAGTCGCTCGAGTGGTTCCAGGGTCAGGAGGGAAGACATTAGGAGAGTGCTGGTTTTTGGTGGTATCTGTGAGAGCTGGAGGGGCTGGTTCAGTTGTAACTTGACCTATAAAGGTTGGAGGGTGTTGATCCAGCGCTAACAATAAAAATAATTCTCCTATTATGCTTTTGGTCATCCAGGTGCAATTATTTCTCTAACACACACACACTATATCCATATGACGGTGGGGCCCATAACACCACATATACATTCACTTACTCATTTGTTCCCTGGATTTCCTCCGTCATGAACCTAGGAGAAAAACGATTCGCTGGAAGGAGACGGGATACCTCTTTATAATGACATATTTCTCATTTGCTTTTAAGGTATTCCGCTCATTGGTCGATGGACCAACTAGTAGGAATCAGTTGATGGTGATTAAGACCAGCTCAATCACAAACTCTTTTACCATTTCATTATTAATCATTAAGCTAAAGAAAATCACTGAGTCATTTGTTTAAAGAATAATAAAGTTTATATAAAGTTTTGAATGCAGGAAAATTGAGATTAAGCTTATTATTCAGATCATTGCATTTATCATCAATATAAGAATAGTTTGAAATTGCAAGGCACTTTTATTAGACGGAAAAATGAGGTTATCATAATAAGAACTCTATAGATCAATCTATCTACCTATCTGAGGAAAGCCTAATAATTCTAATAAAAATCTATCAATAAAAAGTTCTCCTAAAGCAGCATCTTTATACTCAACTGGAAAAGGAAAATAACAGCAGCATCAGCTCGTCAGCATCAGCAACCGCAACTTCTCCCATCTACAGCATCTAACTCCTACAGCATCTCCCGCAGCATTCGAACAGCATTCTATTCTCCAGCATTCCTCGCAGCATTCTCTCTTCCCTCCCACCAAGAGTAGGTCTTCTTATACCCTAATTCTAGCTTACAGCATAAAATGTTTCTTCTTACATGGCGTGATTCATTCTCATTGGTCAAAAACTCAGGTCCATATACATTTTAATCAAACTTCCTGGTCTTAACCAGTTCCGTGTGGAATGTCCATGCAAGCATCGTTTCCCACAGTTCATGCACTTTCTCATCTGTTTCGATCAGTCCAAATTGTATCTTTTTCTGTTACATTTTGTATAATACAGTTCCGTCTATTGATTCAGTCAGGCCTCTCACGCTTCTTGCTGATCATCTTGGCACACATCTGCTCAGAAGGGTCACATCAGCCTTGACCATACTTTCATCTTAGCCTCTCGGCATCAGCACGTGATCATCCCTTTTCCACAGCCTCTCTCCTCTATCACATGGTCTCTTCCGCTCAAGCGCACTTTAACAACTTGCGGCCATTTTATATTGCTGCTCGGCAGGCCTAAGCGCACTATTTTCAAAGATAAACAAAATGTTATTAAATCAGAGAAATATAAACCCTTTCGTTTCCCTCCCGTCTTTCTACGTACCCCAATTAGGTATTACCTAGCAGAAGCAACATATAAAGCTGTCCCTTACTTACCATCGCTTTTTTTTGCAACCACGCGTTTTATTTAAAAGCACAAATCATGCATTTATTATTTAATTAGTACGCAAATATTATGTTATGTTAGACACGTAAACAATTATAAGTCAATTAATTTGCACACAGAATTGCGTGTTACCATTAACCCTTAACATACATTGTTGGTTATTTACTTAAACGAACATGTTTATTAATATTGTACGAAAATATTAGGAGGTTAAAATTATTACATTTACCCTGCTCCATCAGTGTTCATCACTATAGTAGGCATCCAGCAGTTCTCTGTGTTGGAGGTAAAAATGTAGGGTGCATGAGGAGGCTAGATATGAAAGTTACTGGTGTTGGATTTAATATTGTTTAACCGGTTAAACTTGGTGATAAAAAGGTGGCGATTATTGTCTGTAGTATGGGGCATAATCTTCACCATGTTATACAAATATATGCCCATGTATGTGTTACAAGTAAATGACAGGAGGCCTTTTGTGACAGAGCTATGCGTAACACGATACCCCTTGCAAAAATAATTTGCTCTATTTTTGTGTTACGTTTGTGTCTGGCCAGTCTTCATTGTAACCCAATTTGCTACTTTTTTATTCTTAGACAATTCAACCTTCGCATGAAGAGGGATACGTCAATGTTTTCTCAAGATTTCAAATTGGAAATTGAAGGAAAAACACTGGACTATGATACTTCACATATTTATACGGGGCACATATACGGTAAGATTATGCAGTTTTTAAGTAACATTTAAATTTTGTCAACGTTCGTAAGCCTCCAAGGATAAGAAAATAGGCCTTCTCAGTTATTGTTTTTTGGTGCTTTCATGTAATGTTTGCTGTTATTGTTGCAAGATGTTTTGTGTGAAATCTGTGGCAGCTACTTACATTTCTTTTTACCGTGCGTATTTCTCGCTGCAGTTATATAAATAATAGATTCTGTACCATAAGCCCAAAGGTAATTTCAACTTGACCCTTTAGATAGTCTGCAGAAGATTCGAATAACCGTCTTTCTCTTGTGGATTAACTGTATTAGTTTTGTGCCTGACATTTATTAGTATGTCTTGCTCGTTTGTGGCAGTGATACCTAGATAAAAGGACAAAATGAGCATTGCGACTTTACATTAGTTCTAAACTTTTTTTTCATTGTGGAGCAACATTGATCTAATCTGCTTTTCTGTAGAAAGATCTGTGGCACTAATGGTCTAATGGTCTTTACTGGTAGATGTGTCGTACAAGTAGAAAGTCGGTGTGATGTTTTTTGTAGTTGGAAATGTGGTTGTTTAAGGTGCTTGTCTTTACATGTTCGTTGAGCACATTGAAGCCAATATTTAGTTTTTTTATGGGGAAGTATGTATGAACTGCAGTTTATTTTCTATAATATTTATTTAGTGTTAATGGTCAGACTCGTGATTAAGACACGACGTAGGGCATCCTATTAATTGTAGCAGTTTGCATAGGTGGTTGTGTAAGGCTGCGATTTCGCCTTGCTTTACTCCTGCTGGTACGCGCTTAATGTTTAGGCTGTAAAATAGCATTTTACTTGTTATACTAATGAAGTGCGCATCCTGACATTACGTCTTGACATTGTAATGAAGTAGATGGGATCTCACTGCCTCAGCAGTGTGTCGACTTGAACTGTTTAGAAAATCCTTGTGTAAGTACTTGTGTATTTTATAACGCAGTGAAAAAATGCAGTCTTTAAACTCCCCTCTATCATAGGCCTCCACGTTGCCTAACCTGAGAGCCAGCTCAGGTTTAAAATATATTGTTTGCCCTTAGCCTGAGGGGCAAATCGATTGTGGCTGAAGGATAATGTGAGAACTGGTGCTGGCAGGTTAACCATTGCGTACTCTATTTAATTGAGTATAAAACATTAGTTAACTGAATCATACAAATGGTCACCTTAAAATGTATTACAAAAAAAAATAAATCGCCTCTTAGAAAGGTAACACATTTCAGTGTACTCAGGATGAAGTAAGGAAATAGATTCTGCTTTGGGTTCATGATTAGACCATTAACTCCAAAGATCATTTACAATACACTAATCAAGTTTAGGTGATTAGTTAGCCGTATTGTCAATGAATTATTTACTCCCCGTTACTGCAGTGAGTCTAGTGGTGCCCCCCTAAGGCTGGTCCCTCTTCAGTCCTCTGCTATGCAACACCATGTGGGCAATCTTAAGCGAGCTGCCTTCTAACTTGCGTCTAGCAAATAATTGGTGTCTCGGCTGCTCACCTAGTACTACTACTCCTCTCTGGGTCCACTGCTTCTAGTCAGGAAGGGAGGTTGAGTCATTTGAACCTGGGACCCCTCTCGCAAGATAGTCACCTGGTTACTCTCAATATGCAAGTTATATCGGTGGCTATCTGTATGAAGGGTTTGACTTTGGCACCTGTACATTGACTGGCTCCTTGCCTGTGTCCTTTCTCAGCGTTAATCCCATCTCTTCGGTCTCCTGTTCTCAAACTCATCTCTTCCCACAATGCAAGGCCTGGAGTGGGCTGGACCCGTTATCACTAATAAGTAAAAAGAAAAAAAAAACCCGCCTTTCAATCCAACTGCGGCTTTATGCTTAGCAGATGCACACATCATATTTGTGGCACCTTAGAGAGCGTTGTTAACACAGTTTGCTTATATGCACTCTGAAGGTGTTGTTTACTAGGCAGAAAAATCTTAAAAGTTAAACAATTAGATCACAAGATAAATTCTTGACATATTAATCACAAAAAACATAAGTTCAAACATAGTGACTGCCACTACAGTGGAAGTGCTATTTACATATACGTGGAAAGATATGAAAGAATATTTTAACACGAGAAGCAATTTCAAATACAAGCCCATTTCTCCTTTATGCACAGGAGGGCTAGTCTATGCAGTTTAGAAGTAGGTCCGATTAAGTGTCCCTCAAGAAGTTATAGTGCAGTGCAGGGCACAAATCTACAGTTATCTTCAGACTGCTCTCTGGCTCTAATAATATGTCCGGTTTTCCTATTGTTTTTGGTTGACCTGCTGTGACACTCACAAAACTTTGCGGTCTCCTGTAGGAAGCTGGCTCTGTATATACTATACCAAAGCGAGGTATAGTGTGCACAGAGTCCAGTGGAACCCCTAAGGTAGGCAGAGGTAAAGTTAGATAGCACCTTATTCTCTATTTGTGGTAGTGTGGTCGAGCAGTAAGGCTGTATCAGAGGGTAGTGTTAAGCATTTGTTGTACACACTCAATCATGAAATGATTTCACACACTCAAAGACAACTTCAGACCAATTGGTTTTGTATAAAAATATTCTTTTAGTTATTTTATTTTCTAGAACCAAGCAAGCCTGGCACAGGTAAGCAATAAGTACTTTACAGTAGTAATGCAGTTTGTAAATAGTTTGAATTGCAATTGTATATGCACTTTGATTTGATTACAGTAGAGCTACTAGTAATGCAATGCTTTTGATATACTGTACATATACTTTGTATTGACTTTTTAGTAGGATGTCAAGTAGATTACTTTACAGATTACTTTTCTTACACAGTGCAGTATACCTGGATACTGCACTGGGACATTTCCTGTAAACAGGTAAGTAAAAGCGTTTTTGTTATTTAGTTACAGTTTTAAAGGGTTTAATAGATTTTCCAACTCCACACTTAGAAACTTTGCATAGAAAAACAGTCAATGTTATCCTATGGAGGAAAATAGGGTTATCAGTTTAAAAGTAAGTATCTGAAAGAAACAGTTAGTTATAGATTCCTTACCTTAGAATTACCCCCCAGGCGTCCGACTGGATCCGGAAAGTTTTTTTCGTCAGCAGTACTCCTGCGCGTCGGAAGGTGGCGTCGGTCGACTCCGCGTTCATCGACGGCGTCGTGGTCGCCGGGATGACGTTGCGGTAGCTACATAGACGGCGCCCTCGCTGATGTCAGTTCTTTCTTTTTCTGAGCCAGCAAGCGCAGATCCGGAGAGAGCGGTACCCCCAGTCATTTTTTGACTGAACTCTTTTGTCGACTTCGTTGTTTTTTTGAGTCTATCGACTCCTGGTGCACGAGGGATGCCCGGCTTTAAGGCTTGCGGTTCCTGTAACCGACTGATGTCGGTGACGGATCCGCACCGCGTGTGCCTCTACTTCCTAGAGCGCTTTTGTGGACCCTGCCCATCCTGGGGAAGGAGGCTTGGCACCTTGTCCCAGGATGTGCATTGTTTCAGGCCCCCGACAGCAGCAGGCTCTCGACCCAGGGGTCCATAAACATGTCTGGTGGTGGCAGCTGAAAGCAGCCACTCAGCCTGGACACAATTGGTAGGTCGTTTTTCAGGGGGCATCTCTAGGATGCCCTCTGTGTGCATTTTCCATTAAATCCCACACTGGCATCAGTGTGAGTTTAATGTGCTGAGAAGTTTGATACCAAACTTCTCAGTTTTCAGTGTAGCCATTATGGTGCTGTGGAGTTCGTAATGACAAACTCCCAGCACCATATACTCTTAATGGCAGCACTGCACTTACAATGTCTAAGAATGGACTTCGACACTGTAGGGGTACAGGGCTCATGCACCTGTACCCTCACCACTGGTGTAGGGCACCCAGCTAGAGGGGTGACTGATCTATGCCAGGGCAGTGGGTTGTAGGCATGGCACACAGGGATGTGTGTCATGTCGACTCTTCACTTTGTTCTGCACCAAGACACGCAGCCTGCAAAGGCAGTGTGTGAGTGAAAGGTACAGGACCTCTAAGGGTGGCACAATAAGTGCTGCAGCCCTTAGAGGCCTTCCCTGGTCACAGTGCCCTGGGTACCTGTGGTACCATTTACCAGGGGTTGACCTGTGGCCAGAGTTGCCAATTGGGTTTTGGTTTCAATGCAGTTTTAGGGAAAGAACATAGGCCCCTTAGTACCTGATTAGCAGGAGCCCAGGGCACACTCAGTCAAAGCACATCAGCAATTCAGCAAAAAGTGGGGGCTACAATGCAATAGAGCGCACTTTCTCACATCTCCTCAGAACAAGGACATGGTATCTGTATATAAAAGTATATGAACCAAATGATAACACTATTGCAATGGTGAATTGTGTTGGGGTTTCATTCTAAGGTACAAATGTCCTACATATTATCAAGATTTGGATGATGCATGTGTTGCCCTGTGTCATTGAGCGTCTGTGAATTACCAAAAGTGAGAAAGGTTTGGGGGGGTTTGAGAAATTGCCTCTCAAAACTCGTTGCAAGAGAAATGAAACAGAACCAATCCGGTAAGGACAAATTCATATGTCTCCCAGGTGAATGTCATTTGTACATTTCTTACATTTAAATCGATCTATTTCAAGTATCCATGTGACCGCTCTCTGCAGGTGTTCCAAGGAGGAGTTTCTGTATGAAATTTGTAAACGTGTAACTTAGATTTATCACTTAAAATGTCTCATGGATGATTCTAAACCACATTTTCCACCACCTTTAAATATTCCCCAGATGGCAGGCGAGATCGGAAACTTTTCAAAGCACTGCTCCCGCACGCAGCTTGGTGGTGTCGTGCGACTCGGTGTTGGCTTAGTTCTGTCCCGGAAGTGACAGACCAGAGCCTTATATATGCACCACCCCTGTGCACTGACATTGGTTCATTTGGAATTCTGATCTGGAGTGCCATTCCATTTTTTTGTCAGATTCTTAAGATCAAAATGCAGTGTGCAAGGGAATGATGTCCCCACTTAAAACTACAGAGTTCAAACTATTGTGTGACTGTAGCAAACAGATGTCAGTTATGGACCCGCACAAGGCGTGCCTTTGGTGCTTGAGCTCGGGGTACGATTCCAAGTCATGCTGTGAGTGCTCCCTCATGCACCAGAAGGTTATCTGGGACCAAAAAGCAGAGTTGTACATTGCTGAACATAGGAAGCAGTCACTGACCTCTCGAAAGTCCTGCTTTAAGTTGAGGGCGTAAGCCTGCTCTTGATGCCAATCCTGCGATGGATCTTCTTTTTGGGTGAAGTCATTCAGTAAGTCTAAGTCAAAATCAAAGAGGAAATATAAAAAAGCAAAGTTGGACTTGACCCCATCCCTCTACTCTCTTTCTGAAGAGAAGTCTTTAGGGGTCAGGGTGGCACTCGATTTTGCTATTGATCGCGGAGCTGATGCCACAGTCTATTCTGAAGTGTCTTCCCCCCCCCCAACCCCCCTTCCTCCCAGCCTCTGGCGATGCCACAGCAGGTTGAGGCGTATAAGTAGGTCATGTTGTGTATTTTTCGCACTTTCTGGCTCCCTCTGGTGTTTTTTTTGGACCCCAAGGTGGCCTGGCGGGGCCACCAGTTGCGAAACCACCAGCAGATCATCCTCTGTAGCATCTAAGCTCCTGGATCCCTTCTCTGGTGCCCCACTGACTCTGGTGCCAACTTTAAGTCTGGCTACAAGATCTGTGCTGGTCTGTCTTTATCGTTGCTGGTACTGTCTTGGAGTGGGAGGGAAGAGCGGAAAGGTGGAGGGGGCAGGGGGCGGAGTACGTACCAAGAAGAAGTGGGAGCAGTGGGAGAAGGCGGCAATGAAGGTGTGCGCCGGCAGTAAAATAAAAAAATGTAAAGCCTTGTGGGACTAGCAGATGTGATGTAAGCAACAGATGAGATATGGTGTCTGGCGTGTGGAGGGGAGTAGCAATAAGGGATCCACTAATTTGGCGATCTCTTGCATAAACATTGTTTCCAACAGTAATTCTGAGAGCTTTCTTTGACAGCAAACGCTGTCAAGCACAACACTGTTAATTACCGAGAGAAGCGTGGCACAGAGGTATATACTGGTGTTAGAATGGAGGTGCTATTTAATACTTGAGATGTTTTCACAATGGTCTAGACCAGAAACAATGTGGGTTGCGTAATTTCCGGACACTTCTTCCATTTAGCACAGTTACTGGAAAGTATATTTTCAGGGTCTTAATCTTGTTAGGCTACATAAGTTTAGGGTTTGTAAAGTCTGTTTACTGGACTTAAGTCCTGAGTCCTCTCAGGTGTGGGCCATTTGCCCACCACTGGTAGGAGGAACTTCCAAAAAAAGAGAGCAAGCTCCGAATGGCACACATGGTGCTAGAGCAGTACCCCAAAGTCAGGCCAAGTGGGCACATCACCCGCAATAAATCTGAAGTAAACAATAAAAAGAATGACCTAGACCTTTGAAGATTTGATTATTAAAATTTAAAGTGTAAAGTTTTTGCGATTTGTCGCATTCACTTGCATGAATGTCATGTTAAATATAACCAAAGTCATAACATAACGTTATAAAGGATTTGAAATCATGCACATAATTCTTATTTTTCATATAAAATCTTTCCAAAAACCATGGCCTTGTGTCTCGTGTGATGAACCTGGCCAAAGTATTTTTTTTTCATATAACATTTTAGCGTACACCTAAGCTTGTTCTATGATTGACTGCAGTTCCTCTGATAACTGTGATCTTGCATGGAAGCATGCAGTTTGCAGTGCTCCGAAGTAAACTCATTGTGGAATGAGGCGCTAGGAAAAGAACTCCAAATATCCAGCCTCAGTATTGACTAAGTGGTTATAGGAGGCGACCTCTTGAAGAAAGAAAGAAAAACAAAAAAGCAGGACATTAGTTTTCTTTATCTTAGTGTAAAGGAGGGACGTGACTCGCTGCTCTTGCCCTCGCGAAAATAAATGGAATTTCACATGGTGTGCTCGCACATAAGCTATCTTCGTTACCAACCCACCTGCATGTACATGTGTTTTAATACTTCACACAGCAATCCATGAGAAAACACAGCCAAGTTTCACATTACAGAGTTGCTCAAACCTATTGACCTCCGTTGCACTGAAATGCAACTATAAGACTCTCTTCCTCACTCAAGCCTTTCGCAGCCATTTCAGAAAATATCTGTCAAGCAAATAAAGACAACAGCGCTTGGAGGACTACACAGCCCAGTGCACTAGAGTGCACCATACCTAATTGAGTAGGTAGATATTGGCTAGACATGTTCAATGTGGTTTACTTAAAGAAAAACTGTATAATATATCAACAGTTCTTCTGGTTTCAATAGCGATCTGTCAGCTGTAAAACCTATAAATGCAAATTTCTGTATAGCCAATTAGGCTTGGGGGAGGGGGTCACGAGGAGAGAAGGGGAGGAACGAATCTGAAATGAATGCCACTCCCTCCCTCTTCCACCAGGGCAAAAATTAACCTTAATGTCAACAATCACTGCAACAAGCCCATATCAGAGGCTGTTGGAGAGAGGCTGGGAAGGAAGAGCCCTGTGCTCGACAGCCCTGTGCCTTGCTAGGGAAAGGGTCACAGCTGAAGCAATAAATGGAAATCAGCCCTTGGTGATGATCACAGCTTGCCACTGTTAAACATTTTTTCTAAATGCACAATTAGGGTGACAGAATATTTTTGAATGCTAAATTAATAATATTGCAATTAAAATAATTTTATTTGAAGGTATAGAAGTGTTTATTAATGTCGTTTAGTTATGCCACATTTTCGTAGAGACACCATTTATTAAAATGGATGCTGTTTCTGGTGTTTCGTTCATCTTGCTCCTGCTCGTTGCTTCTCCCAATCAGTGTCCCCCTGCATGTTTTCTCTCCTCACAGTTCTCTCGGGCAAAGGACACTCTGCCACAATTGGATATTTTCCTTAGAGAGCGTGTATTGTGAATTAAACTTTCTTTGTGTTCCCCAAGTATCGTTCTGAAGGACACTTCTGCTGGAAGTTCTGATGTAGCCTTGCTAGCACACTGATGAATGAGTCTTTGCCTGAAAATATTTCACATTGTGTTTTACAAGTAGGCAACCTTCTGAATTCAGCAGGGGGTCATTTGTGTAGTTTCTTCAAGGTTTTGCTATAGAAAGTAACAGTTGAAATAATGAAATTGAGTTGAAAAAAACAGCTATTTGTGCCTACGTTTTCACCTGTAACTTCTAACTATGTCAGATGTTTCTAAAGCAATATACCGTTGCGTCTGCTGGACCATTCTGGTTGCAGGGATATATAGGGCTTGTAAGTTCATCAAGAACCCGAGGTACCCTGAGCCAATAACTGAGCTGCACCTTCCAGTGGTTTTTCATTGTGTACTGGGTATACAGCAATTTATTTGGTAAAATATAAAGAGTGGAAAATAGGTATCAAGGAAACCTATGTATTTCTGAAATGGGAACAAGATATGGAGTTAAGAAGCAATGGTCATTTGCACATCTCTGAATTTGTGGGTTCCCATACTACCATGTGAATTAGAGGGCATTGTTCAAAATGACTTGTTTTTTTACACACAGTATTAAATTTGACAGGCACAAATGCAGAGAAAGAGAATTGGTAATAACACTTGTTCTACTATTCTTTGTTTCCCCTAAGTCTCTCTATAAAAATGGTACCTCACTTGTGAGTGTAGGCCTGGTGCCCGCGACAGAAAATGGTCCAAAATGCAATGTGGACACATCACATTTTTCCACTGAAAACTGAACCTTCTTTTGCAATGTGCCTAGCTGTAGATTTTGGGCCCTAGTTCAGCCGGCACGGCACCTAAAGAAACCTAGCATGCTTGTACATTTTTGAAAACTAGAAATCTAGGGGTATCCAGGGTGATCAGACTTGCATGGCTCTCGCCATATTTTTTTTACCTAGAATCCCTTGCAAACCTCAAACTTTGACTAAATAAAAACACATTTTCTTCTCATTTCTGTGATGGAAACTTCTGGAATCTGCGAGGAACCACAAACTTTCATCCACCCAGCATTCTTCCAAGTCTCTCGATAAAAATGGTACCTCACTTTTGTGGATAGATCTAGTGCCTGCGACAGGAAACGTCCCAAAACGTATTGTGGAGACATCAAAATATCTATCAGAAAACAACCTGGTTTTGCAAGGGGGTAACCTGCGTTTTGCTCCCGGGTTCTGCCGCTATCTAGGGAAACCTACCAAACCCAGACATTTCTGAAAACTAGAAATGTCCAGGGAGGTGTCGCTTGTGCGGATTTCCCCCCTCCCATGTTTTCTTACCCAGAATCCCCTGTAAACCTCACATTTAGCTTAAAGAAATCACATTTTTGTCACATTTCTGTGTGGGAAAATTGTGGGGTGACCGGGCCGGCACAAATTTCCTAACACCCTGCGTTCCCTTTGGTCTTCCTATAAAAATGATACTTCACTTGTGTCGGTGCTCAAAGCAGAGTCAGCCTAAAATAACGTTTTAAAAAAAAAAAGTGCGCTTATGCACACGCTTTGATACCCCCTCAATTTCTACATGTTTTTGGCTCTTCCCTGTTGCAGGCACTTGGCCCACCCACACAAGTGAGGTAGAATTTTTATCAGGAGACCTGGGGGAACGCAGGGTGGTACTAAATTTGTGCTGGCCCGGTGATCATAAATTTCCCACACACGTGTGCGAAAAACGTGCTTTTTTTTTTTTTTTTACCTAAATTTGAGGTTTGCAGGGGAATCTGGGTAAGAAAACATAAACATTGGGGGATCCTGGCAAGCACCCTTCCTTGGACTCCCCAGGGTGTCTAGTTTTCAGTAATGCCTGGGTTTGGTAGGTTTTCCTGGATGGCCGCCGAGCCCAGGACCAAAAACTCAGGTGACTCCCTTGCAAAACCAGGTTGTTTTGTGAATGATACTTTTGATGCCTCCACAATATGTTTTGGGCCCTTCCCTGTCGCGGGCACGTGGCCCACCCAGACAAGTGAGGTAGCATTTATATCTGGAGTCCTGGGGGAAAACTGGGTGGTAGGAAAGTTGTGGTTTCTTTCTGATTCTGGAAGAATATGGCACAGTAATGCAAGGAAAATGTGTGATTTTAGTCGCATTTTGAGGTTTGCAGGGCATTGTGGGTAAGAAAAATATCCAGTACTACTCTGACAGCATATACTTCTTAATTCCATAACATGCCATCTTGCTAGGAATGGACTTCCTAAAAACCAAACTGCCCTTGACCAGGACCAAAGACTCATCCTCGGCTATTTCTCTCCCTGGAACATAGATCTCTGAAAATCGATCTACAAAGTGATCAAGGACAGGCCGAATCACAAAAAGATTGTCACAATTGCAACGCTGAAGCATTATCAACAAAATGCAGCATCTGAAGAAGCAAATACCGATCATGACTCATGGTTGCAGGAAATGTACCCGTTGCCATCAAGGGACTAGTAGACCAATATGAAGACGGCAACAGCTTCCTTATCAAGCCCTTCAAAAAAAGTTAAACCCAAGAACTTCTTCAATTCATCCATATTTGTGGGAGTCTACCGGGTGGCTCTACAGTGTGGCTTAAGTCTGGCACTGGTGTCTCTCAAATAATGTTCAACAATCTCATCCAAAAATACATCGTCCATAAACGACTGAATGAAATTTATAGGCAAAAAGTTTTCAGTATTCACTCTACACCTTGCGACACCACTAAAGGCAGGCAACAGCGGCTGCACCATGTTTGAGGCAACCCAGAGTTGAGCTCTTCCAATGGGAAGCCTTTCAGTCCCAGGCTGCAATTCAGATCCCTCTTGCTGCACTATTGGCATATCGGTGTCCTCCTCTATAAGCAGCACTTCATCCGCACTGAGAGTGGCTTCATAATCAGATGATTCCTCTCAGACAGAAAATTCACTGCCAGAATTCTGAACTTCCTCCTCTGCCTCAGATGCAGAGTCAGTCTCATAGTCATGGTCAGAGGAAGACTCGAAAAGCATAACAACCTGCAAAGCGCTAATCCTGTGGTTAGCCATAATCCTTACTAAGAAAAGTAACACTGTGTAAAATAAGTAATAAACAATGTTTGGCTTTATCAAATGGAAAGTAAAACTAATAGCATATAGCTATTTCAAGGTAAAGTAAATCAATACAAAGCACACAAAGACCTATATACTGTACAATGTTACCACTCGGATGCCAGAGTCAGCTAGACTCGCCAGCACCTACTCTGCACAGACGCAGCAAAGACCAATGATATCCCACTAGAAAGGAAAAACATAAGGAAATTACACACAAGACAACACAATACACATTGTGCACAAATCCAAGGAGAATTTCACATATAATCAAACAGAAGCTAAATATGCTGCTGCTATTACAGCATTTACAGAAAAATGCATTTATGTAGGGCAGTGATCCTCATTTGGAGTCAACATATCAAACACTTGCAACTACATAAACTGCAGATTTACCAGTGCTGTAACTGCAAGGAAAAGTCTCACCAAATGAAAACAAAAGTTTTGTTTAGTTTACACTATGAAGTCTGCCTATCACCATTCAAATGCTGGCCACACACACAGTCAGCCAAACGCTAGTCCACAAACACTGCCAATCCACGCACACTGCCAGCCAAGCACCTTTTCGCGCACACTGCCAGCCAGGTGCCTTTCGCACCCGTTCACGCACACCAAGAGCTAGGCGCCCATTCACGCACACCGCTAGCTAGGCGCCCGTACACACACACACACACACACACACACACACACACCCCCACCCCCCCGACCCAGTCAGGCGCCTTTCCACGCTCACCGCCAGCCAGGCGCTAGCCCACACACACACTCTCCCTCTCTCCCTCTCCTAAATAGGGTGAATTGATTTGTCTTTGGTGTATATATTTGAATGTATGTTCGAGTGCGTGTTTGAGGAATAGATTGTGGATTCTGTTGTAAATTGTTTGGGAATGTGATATTTGTGCGTTCTATTTGTGGAATTATCACATTTGTGCTGATGTATTATTCATATTTGTAAACTCATTTGAAAATCATTTGGAGTTTTGTTGGTTTGGTTATCGGATTAGTCGAAATCCAAGATCTCAAGATATATATATTAGTTTTACGTGTGTGTGTGTAATTGTGGTGTTTAGAGCGAGGTGCTGCTTTCACATTGACAGGGATTCTGAATTAATTAGTTTTATTTTTCTACGTTTGTTTATTTTTGAGTGGGTGATTCGTGTTTTTAAGTGCATGGGAGCAAGTACTGACTATGGTAGATTACCGCTGGACAGGAGTCCACCTGGTGTGAATTGTGGTGTAAACAGGACTATCTGTTCTCATTTTATGGTTGGCAATTGAAATATTTTACTTGCTTCACTAACTTTTCTTTCCTTTCTAGGGTACACAGACAAGGGTTTATTTAGTTTATTGATTTTAAAAAGGTTTTGTAGTTATTTTCCTGTTCACTGATAAGTCGTGCTTTAATTGGTTGGGCAGCCATGGAGGCTTGCTGGGATTAGTGAGACCTCATCACATTGCAGTTCTCTGATTGGTTGGTTGCTGACGATCCCGCAATGTGATAAGTTGACTTTTGATGGAGAAGCCCTGGGATTGATTGATTGTTATCTAGTTTGTTGTGATTTTGGCTGATTTTTTTAGGTGGTTTTATGCAAAGATAATAGGAAGTTTGTTAGTAAAGCCTAAGGTTACCATAGTACCTAGGGAGGTTGATGAAATTCCCAGCAGAAGAATTGGCAGCTTACACGATGGAGATTGGGTACTATATGTGAAACTGGTTTTCAGAATGCAATAAATATACTACACATGATGAAGTTTTACAGTTTCTATTCGAGGGTACCTTTAATGTTGGAAAGTTAGTTGTATGATTTTAACACAATTTTCCAAAACTGCAAGATAATTCAGTACAGTGGTATGATGAGATATTTGAATTTATATAGGATTTGTGGTTTTTGGGATTTATGGTTGGAGTGTAAGGCTGTGGTTGGATTGCCGACAAAAGAACCAGCTAGAACTTGTCCCATTAATGCACCTGCTGCAGTAGTAGCAGACAAATATAAGACTGTGATTGAGTATTTGAAAAAATTACTTCCTGAAAAGGATATAAATTGGCATAAAATTGAGAAATTCACAAGAACCTAAAGGGTCAATGCATTCTTTTTATGAGAAACCTATCATATCTATAAAAAAAACAGTGGAGTCGAAAATCCCGAAAACAGATGGACTTAGTGGTTTCGTGTCTGCTTTCATGATTAGATTCAGGCCAGAAATTAGTAATCCCATTCAACAAAGAGGATTGTGTTGGCAGACTAAGGGTATAGATGACATTTTGATGTAATCGAAGCATAGTAGTGATAGTTTTGAGATGAAGCAGAAAAAGCTTAGACAAACTGATGATTGCCCAGACAAAGCAGTATGAGAAAGGGTCTTGAAATCAAATGGGTTCAAATATGAATTTTGAACACACTGGAATGAGTGAAAAGAATCTGATGCAAATGCAAGGTGGCAGTAGACGTGAAGGTGGTAATGAGCATTGAAATTAAGAAAAAGAATACAGCTGGTCTATTCTGTGGGAAGGTCGGACACCGGAAGAGGGAATGTAGTCCGAATCCTAACAGGATTCAAGGCAATAGAGAACAAATACAGATAATTAATGTGATGGTTCCAAGCATGCAAAATTCTGAGCAGAATGTGCAGGGTCGGAGATCATTTTGAATGCCAGTGCTTACAGCTCCAGTGATGCAGCAAAACTTGAGAACCAAGATGTCCAATAGTGTAGGGTACCAGCAAAATCCATTGGTTTTTGATTTTGAGTGATGAGTTAGCAGAAAGTAGTTCACAGTGACCGTGCCTGAGGGGGGAGGAGAATGCGTACTTGATGCTGTCCTAAAGGTATACCAAAGTGGCCTACATGTTGAAAGAAAAGTCAATGGCCATCCCATCTCATTTTGGTTTTAATCGATAAGAGGGCTACCCATTCTACAGTTTGTTCTGTGGAAGTCCCAAATCTACCCCTCTTGAGAAAAGAAGTCCAAGTTGTAGGGATCAGTAATACATTAATAAAATAACCGCAGATGTTCCAGTTAAAATTGGGCAGATGGAGAAAAAAACACCAATTTATTTTGTGTGATTCAAGTCCTGTAATCTTGCTGGGAAGGGATTTGCTTTGCAAAATAAATTACATGAATATTGTACACCAGATGGTGTTGCAATAGAGACAAAGTATGAGGATTCTGTGTTCAAAATAAATTAATCCGATTTGAGAGTTGAGTTCATGGTTTTAATAACTGGGTTTAAGACATACTGACAAAGATGGGGTATGGGTTTTTTCTGGAAAAGAGATTGGATTGATTAAAAGATTTAAAGCAGTCAACATAACGATTAATCCCGATGCAATATTTCCTAGAACAAGACTATACAGACTTACAAAAGAAGGGAGGAAGGCAGGCATTGAAATAATGATTGAGCAGGGAATCCTCCAAGAGGTACTTAGTAGTCCTTGTAACTCTCCTGTGATGGTAATTAGAAAGCTGAATGGCAAGCAGAGAATCGTACAGGATCTTCGCAAGATTAAGATTTTTTTTCCATGTTGTGCAGTGGTACCAAATCCAGCTGTAATTTTGTTTCCGATTGGTATACAGTCATTGACTTGGATCAATTCCTTTGCATGAGGAATCAGTCGCATTCCAATTTTTTAATATAAAGCTTGTGTGGTGTAAAATCTCACACGGGTACACAGAAAGTCCTTCAATTGTTTAGCCAAATCTTGAAGAAAGATCAAGAAAGTTTGGAGGAGGCATGTAATTCAGTCTTGTTGCAAAACACTGATGACCTACTGGTGTCATCTAAGACAAAAAGTACTAAAAGCTTGATAAAATTGCCTTACTGAATCATCTAGCTGAAAATAGACTGAGGTTTTCCCAACTAAAATGCAGAATTGTAAAAACAAAGTCCTATATCTTGGACACCATATTGAAGAAGGTGTGAGGAAAGTCTCAAAAGAACGAGATTCTTCAATTTTATAGTATAGTCAGCTGATCACACAGAGGGAGGTTTAGATGTGTCTTGGAATTGTTGGATACCGCTGTCAGCGGATTCCAAGCATTTCCTTAATTGCAAAGCGTTTAGGAAGGTTGACATGCAGTGATGTCCAAGATTTGGTACCATTGAAACATGAATGCATTTAAAAATTTGAAAGAGTTTGTGTCCTGCGCCCGCACTCGGAACACCTGATTATTTGACTTTTTTCTGTTTTGTCTCGAGAGAAATAGTTGTGCACTTTCAATTCTTACACAAAGGTATGTAGGGTTAATGATCCCAGTGGCATATTGTTCTGCTGTTTTGGATTCCAGTATCCATAATTCTTACAGACTGTTTGAAATCTATTGCAACTGTTTGCATTGCCATTGAACAAAGTTAAGGGATTGTGGTGCGCAGTACCCTATGTGTATATGCCACACATTCTGTTGAAATCCTTTTAACAAGGACAAGAATTTAGGATATAACAGTAAACTGACAATGTTATGAGCAGATCATACTTGCCGCATAAAATAAGAGAAGCAATGTTTTGAACCATGCAAGACTGCTTCTTATTTTAGACCAGAGTTGTGAAGGCAGGGAAAATTAAGGAACTGATAATGAGGTGATTGAGTTATGTACAAAACCAAGACCAAATGTAAAAAAATACATTAAAAAAACACCTTTGGAAATGGCTGTTCTGACATTGGTTGCTGCTTCAGAAACCAATATGAAGCAATAAACCGGACTATCTGTTCTCATTTTATGCCTATGCAATATGTTCCATTTCTGAGACATTGAAAGCATCTTCTCTGCCAAACGTAACTTCAGCATTAGTGTCAGAATTTGTTGCTTTAACAAGAGCTTGTTGCCTATCGGAGAATTTGGATGCAACTATTTATACAGACAGCCAGTATGGTTTTGGAGTTGTCCATTACTATGGTCAGCTATGGTGACAAAGGGGTTTTATGACATCCTCTGGAGCCCCTATACAAATGGTGTTTGCATAGTGGATTTGTAAAAAGCTGTTCGGAAGCCAAAGGAGATTTCATTTGTAAATTGCATAGATCTCGAAAAGACATGGTCATGCTTGAAAACAGATATGGAAACCAAGTGGCAAATTATTGTCCAAAAATTATCAGGATTTCTATGTAAAGGCAGAACATGAATATGTGCTACCCAACTCCATGTTACATCCTATATGCAAGTGTTTACGTAACCAAACGCATGCAGGAAGAGATAGCCTAGTTGGGATTTTCAGAAAGTACTGGGAAAATGGAGGTTTTTGAAATGTTGCTGCAGATGTTTGCAGCAGATGTTTGTGCCATTTAAATAATCAGAACAAGACAACAGTTACTGGTATGTATCATACTGGAAAATCAGAAGGTTCATTTACAAGAGTCTAAGCGGATTTTATTGAGATGCCAAACTAATGGTTTAAAATACCCCTTAGCAGTTATCTGCTTGTTTTCTAAATGGGTTGAAGCATTTCCCAAAAGGAGAGCAGATAGCGTTAGAGTAGCCAAACTATTATTGAGCTAGTTGATACTGCAATTGGGACTTCCATATTCTGTTGAGACGGATTGTGGGACCTATTTTCAAACTAAGTTTCTAAATAAATTGCACAGCATTTGAAATCAACCAAGAGATTTCATTGTAATTATTGGCCACAATCAGGCATGCCTTCATGTAGTACGCCATGCACACTGCAGTTCTTCCTGGTTTCCTGTTAATTAATTCAACCGGAGGCAGAGCAGCGCAGCGGAAGGCAAGTGGAGCCGCAGGAGCAAGCAAGAGCAGGACACCGAAGGTAAGTGTTACTCCGCTCCGCCGCAATTGCGGAGTTTTGGAAAACTTCGCACTCCAAACGGAGTGCGGAGTTTTAAAACTCCGCAAACTTCGCTGGCGGAGCGGAGCTATCCGCCCAGCCTTAGTGTAAAGTGCAAATGAAAATGGTGAAAAACCTGAAATTTCTGTTTCAAAACAGAGATGAGTGAAGAGCTGTTAAAGTGCAAAGTCAAAGGTATGAATGGCAGCAAGTAGTAGTCTCTGATCGAAGCAGTGAAAAGTTGCAGTTAAGGATTAAAAAGACCCCTAAAGGGAAGAAGTTGTTTCTGTGAATAGAGCGAAGACAAACCTGATTGCAGTTCAAGTTCAAGTCTGAGCTCAGGTCAAAGTTGTTTTGAGAATTAAGATTTTCTAACAAAGACTTGCTGAAAGAGTTGAAGAAGATATTCTAAGGAAGAGAACTTGCAAATGAATTACTGTGAGCTAGAAAAGAAGTCAGAGAGTCAAATAGATTCTGAAACTAGTGGTGTTGAAAACCAGTTACCAAGAGATTGTTGAGTAAGAGTTTCCAACCGAAAATATGCGTCGGCAAAATGGGTGTATTTAGCTGCAGTTTCTGAAGATGATGATGACACTGAGCTGAATGACTATACTTTTGTGAATCAGTGCCAGTATAAGTTTGAAAGTGAACCAGAGACTGAGTTTGAGTCAGGAGAACAACCACCTTGAACTGAATTAAAAAGACCTTTGAAGTACATTTTTGTTTCAGACTTTTAACCAAAAATAACAAACCTGAAACTAAAGAATTTTTTTAATTAAGTATGGAAAAAAGTTGAGGATATCGTTCTGAATTTGTTTTGATTGTTCTAACAAAATTAGAAGAAAAATATATTATTTTAAAGAAAAATGTTGTTGATTTTATCATTTTACCACGATAAGGAATTTTTTTTCAATAGAAGATGGAACATAGCAAATGCTGTAAATTTGTAGGGTTAATAACAGTAACAATGATATTAGTAGTTTTAGTGGGACTGTTATACTTACCGACTCCTGTGGGATGTTTCAGAACGTCATACTAATGTTGAAGCCACTATAACAAGAAGTGTACTTACACATGATGTACCAGTTAGTAGATCTATAGATAATGTGTATACTAGACAACACATAGATGTAATGAAAGTTAGTGGGTGCTCTGTTTGTGCCTACCTCCCTAAATCTGCTGGAGAGGGCTCTTGTGTGCAGTTGGCAATTTCATAATCACTGTTCTGTAGTTTTTATATTGCTATTTTTAATGACAAATTTCTTTCTCCTTGTTTGACTGATTTTAGTGTGTCTTTAGAGAATTTGCCTATTTGAGAAGATAACAAAGAAATGATATATGGTAAAGTTTTGAGAATTATTGCTCAAAACAAGCATGATACTAACACTGTTGAAGGTTATGGTGTCATTTGACTGGTGAAGACCATAATTTCATTACACAGTACATTTAGAGAGGAGTAAAGGTTATTAGAAACTGGGAAGAACAGAAAATTGCATTGGAAAAACTAAAGGACACAATTTAGGTTAAGTCTGCACCCTAAAATTAAGACTATAACAGCAGATGAGGTGAGTTGTGTATGGTAAAACGTAACTCCTCAAAGAGAAGTAAGGTAAAATTAGTAGGACAGAGTGTGTGAGATAGAACTTCTGAAGTTAGTGGAGATTATTTGATTAAATGAAGAACCTATTTTGAGGAGAATTTATGTTTGTGGGAAAACTGCTTATTTTAATCTGCTGAGAAATTGGGTTGGTTCTTGTTACTTAGCTCTGGTGTTTAAGTTTATCATATGGATGAATTAGATGAGCATAGCTTGAGGAGAGTGAAACATAGTTTTGGATATATTAGGTGCTATTATTCCTTCTGTAGGAGTGGCGATGAGGGATTAAAAAAATTAGGTGTGTGTATGGTTGTAGATAAGATTGTTGAGGACAGCAGGGTCATTTTAATGAGGGAATGTAGAAATGGTAGCTATTAAGGCCATGGTAATGCAAAATAGTCCTGCTTTAGATATTGTCTCGGCAAAAGAGGGCAGAGTGTGCAAAGTGATAAAGTCTAAAAGGTGTTGTATGTTCATTCCTGACAATAGTAGAGTTATTTATTCTTTTGTTACTAATCTAACTTGTCACATGAGATTAAGACTTTTGAGGAACCTGGCTTATGGGAACCTGCGGCTTTATGGTTTAGTGGATTAGGAAAGAGTTTTGGGAAGGTTGGAGAATGGTACATAGGCGGAGGTGCTTTCTGAACTATACTAACTCCTGTAATAGTCATAATGATTTGTGGAGTAGTTTTATTTATTTTGGTAACATTTTCTGGATTTATTATTGGTAGATGCAAAAACAAAGGTAGAGGTGAAAGTAGGTAACAAAAAAAAGAAAAGATCAATGGGAAATGGAGCTGGAAAATATTATGGATCAGGCCTACAACAAGTTGAAGATGGTGGAGGAAACTTCATGGAAGAAATCAAGGATGATGTAGCCTACTAATTTATGACTAATTTATAAAGTTTACTAATGGATTTTAAGTGATTTTGAGAAAAAAAAAATCAGAGGGGGAGGTTGTTGAAGATTTTTCCTAAGTGCACAATTTTGGGTGACATCTTGCTCCTTCTCATTACCCCTTCCACTCAATGTCCCCCTGTGTGCCTTCTCTCCTCACAGTTTTCCTGTAGCACAGAGCACTTTGGTACATGTTTCAACTCCCAACCCACCTCGAACTTCACCACCTTCTAGACAACGCTCAATCAGGATTCAGAAAGAACCACAGCACTGAAATAGCACTCATTGCGTCCATTGACTGCATTTGAATCATCCTGGACCGCTTCACTTCACAACTTACCGAGATTATCATATAAAGATCTGCTGCCAAATGGATCTGTTCCTTCCTGAATGCAAAGAACCCAAAGGGTCAGGCTGCCACCCTTCACTTCAGAGACCAAGAAACTGATGTGTAGAGAGTCCCACATGGATCGTCCCTCAGCCTCACCCTTTTCAACATTAACATGACATTGATCGCCAACATCATCCGATCACAAGTCCTCCACGTCCTCTCCTACGCCGATGACCAGGCGCGCAACACCCATTGGGCTCAAAGGGCTTCAGCCCCTCCCCCTGTCGTGTGTGGCAGCCCGGGCTGAGACAGCTTCCCGGGCACACACACAGCCGCACCCGCGTACTTCACAGGTCTTTAAAAGACCATTTGCTTGTTAATGAGGCTTTGTTGGTTTTTCACCCCTTCTTAAAGCCCCTGCATCTCCACTCTGCCTATTGCTGGAAGAATTAGCCCCTCCCCCCACCCCAAAAAATTCTTAGCCCCTCCCCCCTGAAATTTGCCTCTAGTTGCGCCTCTGCCGATGACACCCAACTCATCATCTTCCTGATGGACAAGACAACCACCAGAAGAACCAACTTCACCAACTGCATGACCATGGTAGCAGACTGGATGTGAGCCAACTGCTGACAAGACTAAAGTGCTGGTCTTCGGCAACAAGACCTCCCCATAGGACTCCACCTAGTTGCCGGCTGACGTAGGACCAACACACAGACCACGGAAGAAATCTAGAGATCATCCGAGACAACAAGCTCAACATGACGGCTTAAGTCAATTTAGTGTACATCTCCCACTTTCACTTCCTACGCATGCTGTGAAAGATAAATGGTTGCCTCAGAACACCAGATGGACAGTCAAGCAAGCACTCATCAGCAGGCTGGACCACAGCAACACACTCTGTGCTGGAATCTCCAAACAACTCATACACATACTCCAGACCATCCAGAACACCTCTGCAAGACTCACTGGACCTTTCATGCTGCACCCACATCGCACCCCACCTCGGGAAGCTTAACAAGGGCAGCACATTTAAACTACTCTCTCACACATACAAAGCCCTACACAACACAGTACCAAAATTCTTGAACAGACTCATACACTTACACCAACCCACCAAACAGCTATGCTCTGCCTCACTTTCACTCGCGCGCACTCCCTACATCCACAAAATCAAAACTGGTTATCGCTCATTCTCCTACATCACACCCAAGACATGAAACGACCTCCCTCAACACATCAGAGCTTCCTACTCACTTTTTGAGGTCTGCAAGAAGCTGAAGTCCTGGCTCTTCTTATAGGCCCCTTGAGGAGCACACACCTGCCCAAGCTCCTGGATACCCTGTTATTTTTTGTTATTCTGATTTGTTGAATGTGTTATCACTATCCATGCAATGCTGAATTTGCAGTTTTTGCTTATTATCCGTGCATAACGTGTATAAAAATCCCTGCATTGGGGGTGAGCCAGAGACCTTCCCTGATCTACCAGAGATGCTATTCGATTATTATGAGATATCTTTTCTTTTTCCCTAGGAATGCTGTCTGTATTTTTTGCAAATCTGATAGTTAGAATTTAGAGATCTTTTGCTGTTTACTGAGACGTGGGAATTATTTTGATTTCTGACCCTGTATTCTGTATCTGAGCCTTCATGGCACTGAATTTTTATTTTTTGGTTGTTGTCTATTTGAGGCTTTGTAATAAATCTTTAAACTGTACCATAGACTAGAACTCTGCTATTGAGTGGACCCAGTCGTTTGTTAAATACTCTATTTGTTGGGAAGGATGTTAAGAAGGATGGTGACTCTTATCGCTAGATCAATGGTGTGAGAAGTTGGCCTGGTATATGCCCTCTAATTAAAGGGGGCACCTTGCACCAGTCCAAACAACCCTTATGATGTATGAGGTCAAAGATAACCTTTAGAAAGCTATCCTAGTGGTAGCTGTGGAGAGCAGCCTTCAGGCTTAATCTTGAAGGAATGTAAAGCAGCTTGTTTTACCAGAACATCATCTCCTATATTGACTAAATGAAAGGAGAACCACACAGTAGTTATTTAAAAATATGTATTTATTAATATAACACTCTCTACTATCCTCTACACGAGGATAGAACACAAAGCACACAATACGAGATCAATAGAACAGTTGTAAGTAGCACAATACACAGTGGGCTTCGGGGGAGACCAAACCATATACTAAAATAGTGGTATAACAACCACGACTGAGATCAAGACAAGGTCTGGAGCACGTAGAATCGCTGGGACCCCAAGGAACCACCCAAGGTGAGTAGATGGGGACCCCACGGAGGACGGGTGCAGTGTGCTAACACGACCGCGGGCTCCGTACAATTCTATGGGGAAGTTGCGGTTACAATTTTAAAGTTTAAGGACCCTTCTAGGAGGACTACGAGCAAACCCTTTGGAACTTAAGAGGTTGAGGAGCCACCTCACCCGTGGATACCGTAGTACCCGAGTTACCTATCCCAGGGGAGCCGGGTGCATAGGTCTGGAGTGGCGTCGGAAACCGCTGTCTTTCTCAATGGAGGGCCGTAAAGAAGTACTGCTGCCGTGAGGGTAAAAAGAGTCCAGTGGAATCCAAGCCTGGATTCTGGAAGGAAGGACTCTGAAGTGACCCAGACTCTGTCCCCTCTGCTTTCAGAGTGACCAGGGTCTCGGTAGACGAATGCCCACCAATGTCTGGTGCTTCAGGTGTTAAGAAGGGTTGCTTGACCCTGCAGCCACGAGGGCCAGGAGACGTCGAGGACGACCAGGAGCCTGAGGTGAGCTGTCCTACGAAGGATGTCGAGTGCTGAGGGGTAGGTGTCCGGCTGGAGCACCAACCAGCCTTGGCAAAAGCAACCCACGAAGGAATGTCAGGCAGGTTACGGACGGTATGGACCAGCAAGGTCCAGGGGTCTCACCAAGCAATGGAGAGTAGGGGCACGTCTGGAGCAACCAGGAAAGCCCAACAGAAATCAAGATGGCCCTCAGAGAGACCCACAGGCCAAAGGACCAGGAGTCGTGAGGGGACCTCGAGTAAGATTGCAAAGTACCAGCCCACGGAGCACTCGGTGCGAGGAGGCCGGAGTTCTTTGGTTCAAATACTGCTCAGGGTCAGGACTACACGGAGTCCAATGCACAAGCTCGGGAATCTCCAACAAGCATATGCAACTGCAAATGAACACGGTGCACAGGTGTTCGGGTTATGCAGTCCCCACGGGGGATACTGGCCTCAAACTTGCTGAGAGGGCAGATTGACCTCAGGGACCTTCAGAAACCCACCTCCTGTGTTGCTGAAATCTTCGGAGTCTGCAGGAGCTCAGGAGCAGCAGACCGATCAGTTGCGTTAAGGTGCCTGATAGGGCAGGGGAGTGACTCCTTCACTCCAAGGGAGATTCTTCAGTGTCCTTAGTGCATCACAGGTCCTGCACGGAGCCTGTATGGAGCAAGGGCACAGACGAAGCTTTGGACGGAGAGGGAGACTAAGTCGGTCCCAGCCGAAGTCCAGCGAAGTCCATAGTGTTCAGACGGTCGAAGGTCAGTGGTTTCTTCTTGTAGAATCTTGTCCACGTAAAATCTAAAGTCTTACAGCCAGGTAAGCCCTTTTGTACCCACTGGAGGGTTTGGACAGATTCGGGGGATCCTCTTAGGGGAGGGTCAGGACAGAGGGGTGGTTACACCCATGTCCTTTGTCCAGTTTCGCGCCAGAGCAGGAGCCAATGACTCCCAGAACTGGTTTGAGCTGGACTATGCACAGGGGCACCAAATGTGCCCCGGGTGCAGACTTTCAGGCACTATGAGTGCACCCACCCACCCCTATACACTAAATCCTGTCTGGGAGGTGGTCACACCTCCCTGTGACAGGATGCCTATTGTGCTGCCTTCCTCTGCTCAAGCTTGGCTCAGCAGCAGGAGGGCAGAAGTGTCTCTGGTCGGCAGCATCCATTTTGTGCTGACTGGGTCGAGAAGGCTGGCACCGGATAGACCAGTGACCCCACAAAGCTTGCTTTAGAAGGGTAGAATCATACCTCCCACACCGGGTAATGGTGTGGAGGTATGATTCCAAGGTGTTTGATACCAAACATGATATGTTTCTATGCAGCCGCTTTCGAGATAGCATTTACCGCGAAGTTATAATGCACCTCTACCTATATGTCCGGCTGAATCACAGACAACCCGGGAGAATGGTCTCCGAAGGCTGCAGAGAAGCTCTGCTCATGCAGGGACACCCTCTCACTAAAAACCCATCACCCTGCCTTCAGGATTGATAACGCCTGCTATAGGGGTGACTTATAAGTTTTAAGTGTAGTGACCTATAGATATAGTGAACCCATATCTAAAGTAAGTGGTGCAAGCACCAGCTTACACAGGCTGCTATAGCAGACCTGGAGTTCCATTTTGTATGGCCTCTCATGGGTGGCATAATACATGCTTCAGCCCATGGGAGGCCTCTGGGGTACCTATGCCCTGGGTACACCTGATCCTAGTCCTTAGAATTGGGGAGGGGCACAAGTTTATCCCTCTTTGAAATAGTAGGTATTTCCTCCAGGAAGTGGTGAAATGACTAGTAGGAGGAAAAAATGCAGGCGAAGCGACACGATTAAAAAGTGCGGGCTCCTCCATACGCGGAGGGAAGAGGTGAAGGAGTTGCTTCCACCTCTCCTCTCACCACTCTTGACCGGGGGGCGAGATGGAGGACGTTGCGGACGGCGCTGCCCAGTAACACCAGGACCGGTGTTTTCCATTGGAACTATGAAGAGGCCTACTGGGCGGATACCATAACTGTTTTTTACTTACTGCGGAGCCCGAGCAACCTTGGCCGATGCCCGGTGAAGCTGTCCTATGCAGCTATAGAGGAGTCTGGCTCTGGTTCACCCCCTCAGCCGTCACCTACCCAGCCGGACATCTGACATTGTTTTTCTGCGTCTCCCTGCTGTTTCCTTCCCTCCCAGCTCCACCAGCCCATCTCTGGACTCTAGACTTTTGGTCCCTTCCTGAACTCGTAACACAATGTTTCCTTATGTTAGCACTAGACCTAGTTTTTTGGCCGATGCCCGGTGGAGCTACCTGATGGCTATAGAGGAGATAGCTCCCTTGGCCGTCACCTACCCAGCCGGACTTTGGGCAGACTTTCCTTCGTCTCGCCTTCGCATTCTCCCTCCCACCCCTTTACCCTACCCCCTTTTCCCCTCTATGCTCCATTTTCTCGTCCCCTTCTTAATGTTCTTCCGTTGAGACCTAGCTATTTGGCCGATGCCCGGTGGAGCTACCTGATAGCTATAGAGGAGATGGGCTGTGGACTTCCCCCTCGGCCGTCACCTACCCAGCCGGACTTAGGGCAGACTCTCCCTCGTCTCTTCATCCTATTTCCCTCCTACTTCCCTCCTACCCCTTTACCCTACCCCCTCTCCCTTCTAAGCTCCTTTTATCTCGTCTTTACGCTCTTGAAATGTTTTTCTAGTAACTGATGTAACTGGTAACTGATGTAATTTTGTAACTTTGTGGAACCTTATGTAAAGCGCTCTGATACCTCTGGGTTTGGCCAGCGCTAAATAAAACTCAAATAAAAAAAATAAAAAATAAAAATACATGGGTACCATATACTAGGGACGTATAAGGGTACCCCAGTATCCAATCTGGAGTGTACCAAAGTACATGTGTAACAATTTCAAGGAGAAAGCAGACAGACTGGGGTCCTGATTAGCAGGATCCCAGTCAGACTAGTCAAAAACAGTGCAACATCAAGCAAAAAGTGGGGGTAACCATAGGAAGCAGATCCTACTTTCCTACACAGGGCGCTGGAGTTAAGTCACTGAACGGTGAAAGTTTGGGATTATCTTAATATTGGGGATCAGGTAAAAAATGGGGCTCGGCTCCCACAGCACTGAGGGGAGCTAACTCGTAAAAAAGGTTTGGAAACAAATGCTTAAAATACAGGAAAGGGGACCTCTGTTTATAGCCTGAATAAAAGAGAAAAGATTGTTTTGTGAAATTGGATGCTACGTGTCGGATCAAAGGGTACCTACCAGCAGTGACTTAGAAAAAGAAATACACTGTATCCAGGAAGGGGTACATTGCTTTGGAAAAGGAGATATTCCTTTTCTAATTAGATCGCACAATGTTTCTAGCAAGAAATATTTCCATGTGTTCTGTATCCATTGCTCGCTTTGCCCACATCTGTGCTCAGCCTTTCTCTCTGAGTGGTCTCTATACCTGAGAGTCCCAGCACTGCTGCAACCTCACACAAGAAGCTGCACAGATTTGGAGCATTGTTAGGAAAAATGTGCTATTGTACAGTCGACCATGAGAACAAACGCTGACTGGGTCTAGGGTGAGCAAATCTAATGTGGAGGAGGGGCCACTCGAGGGAGAGGTCTGGAAAACACATGTACTCTGATGGAGTCACGAAAGGAAAAGAAACAAGCATTGGCATAGCCAATAGGTCTCGCTTTTGGGACCTTATAAGTATTTAGTTATGCAGCACAATATCCTTGGTGCAACAACATCAACTGTTGCATGGCTAAACACTTATAAGGTCCCAAAGGCGAGACCTATTGGCAATCCAGTGAATCTAGTGAGTGTTAGAGCTGTGCAAGACAGACAGATGGGATGCAGGGGAGCAGTAGGGTGAGGAGGACCTCAGCTATGAACATAGTGTTGCTCCAACCCAGGAGACAAGGCTTAACTGGGAGGTGGTGAATAATGAGGTAGGGTTTCTCCTGAGTGCAACGCTGAATATGTTTTACGCATCCTATTTTTCTCTGGGTGATACACAATGGCCCACTGTTAACAAAATGCCATTTGCGTGCCTCCGAGTAGACCAAATTATTAATTTGTGGTGAATACAATTTTGAATAGGATTGGCTGAACAGTATAGTTTTCCTTCTTAAGAGCTGTGTATTATAGTACTGGAACTCCTGTATACATAACTGACAAGTAGGTCACAGAACAGTTGTATAATTTGCATTTGCGTAATTTAAGTTTTGTTTTTCTTTCCTGTGCCGCATAACTTGTTCCTCCAGTGCCAGATAATTTCAGTCGCCTTATCTATATTGATGTCTCTGTTTCTTGTTCCCTATAAATGGCAACAAAGCTCATGTCTTAAAGTAAGTAAATAATTACAATCCCGATGTTCTCCATTAAACGATGACGTTTAATCTTTTAATATGCAGTTTAAAAACTGAGTTAAAACATCAAATTCTGTCCCTGACAATACACATGGTTTGCAGCGGCACCCAGCATATTGTAAAGAATTGCTTCAGCTTTTGATAGTTGAGAATATTTGCATCAAGGTGACAGATGGTGCATATTAAAGATATCGATTTTAGTGCTTTAAACCGTAACCACCACCTCGTGTTGTGCATCTTTAAGCTTAAATATGTTGTGTATTGCATGAATTATTTCGTCCACCTGTTTGCTCTTTTTCTGCCTTGCTTTATCCCCCTAACCCCGCCCCTTTCCCGTCTCCTGCTTGCTGCCAGCTAATGAAGATCGCTGGTTCAGTGAAGCGACCCCTCGGGTCAGCCTTTGACCCCGGACTTGGACTGTTCCCGCTTCCGTATTCCATCTTAGATGTGCTCGTCCATGCCAGTTTGACACTGTGGAACGTGTCAATTACAACTAAGTAGTACACAATGGCTCCTTTCAGAATAGATCCTTTTCGTCAGGGGCTGTATGTCCATAAGCTAATATTTTTGATCTCGTACAATAGCGCGTCACCAAATTGAATGTCAGTCGGGTCATGTGTTATCGAAGACGGACAGGGCAGCGAAAGGGTCCCCAAAACAAACCAGCGAATAAATTGCACCCCTATCCTTTAAAATTAGTATGAAATGATGCTAAGTGGTATAGTAGTATAGGGTCATGCAAGAAGGTGCTGTAGCGCCTAGAGGCTTATTCTGGGGCACTCGCTAGGTTGGAACCTTCTAGAAATTGGGGACTTGCCTAAGGGAATCGGCTGCGGTGATCTAGAGTCCCTCATTAACCCCCTGTTTCTAAGGGGACAATTGCAGTCCGACCTGCAATAGGTTGGTAACTTTGTAACCGAATTTACCAATGCGTGTGGAGTATGGCGGAATTATTGATACCCGTGGAAAAATGATTGATGTGAGGTTACCGAAGCGCTAAATTTTTCCCCCTGTACTGCGACTCAACTCTTCCGACACAGTTGTGGTGTGCTTGTGCTGACTGGCATTGAGCAGTGCTCCCTGCTCAATGGGTTTTGGCATTTAGTTTCTGTGGTCTACCTTTGTAAGAAGTAAGGAGGTTAAAGAACGCGCTGCAGCCTTTAACGATGACTCAACATCTGTAGCTGAATGCTTTTGATTAGCTGATATGCTGGCTTTGTGGAGTAACAGTTATAAGAAAACTTTTTGAAAAGACTATTGAATCATTAAAGTATTGTCGAAAAGCAGAAATTCTAGTGAATATGAATCAGGTGTGAATGCATACAAGTGCGCCAACTTGTAAATCCTTGAGAGCAACGCGTCTCTAAATGCAACACGCATGGGCAACTTTAAATGTGGCACGTCTGTGTTGTTGTTGTTTTAAGTGATTGTCATTCTGCGGTGAGGACATTTGAATAGAGTTCGCTCATTCGTATGGCAAAGAGAGAAAGTGATGGAGGGAGAAAGACAGGGAAGCGGGAGGCATGTAAAGAGAGTAGAAAGGGGAAGAGAGAGGGCCGATAGGCAAAGAACGGGAGAAATGGGGCGAGAGATGGGCGGAGCGAGGCGCTTGGGAGAGCAAGCGAGAGGAAAGCCAGATGGCGCCTCGTCGCGCGCTGTAAGGGTGCCGCGAGGAAAGCCAGATGGCAGCTGTGCGCGTGCCCACGCGCGTAACCGCAAGCTTGAGGCCAGCAAAAGCGTGTGGTCGGACTTTTAAAAGCCCACTTACTAAATGTCTCGGCCAGAGCAGCGCATGCGCTGGCTCAGGCGAGACCTAAAAAAGGAGTTCTCTAAAAGTGAGCACTGGAAGGAAATGAGCAAAGAAGCTGTGCTGGTGGGTAGAGTCTAACACAATATGGGACCAAGAAAGTCATCGAGTAAGAAGCAAGCAAATGAGTGATAATAAAACCAACCAGTGGTAAGCGCTGGGTGGGCTGTAAGCCCCTGTAGGTTCTTAGTAATTCCACAGTAGGTTGTTTCTAACCACACAGCTTGCATTGAACAGTTAAAGAACAGTTTTTCAACTTCTAGGAGCAACATTAGGAATTGGACCGACTCCTCAAGTGAGCATCCTTCGTACTGATAGCATAGGATCAAACATTCTTGGGCCTGACTTGTGTTATGCACTTATCTTTTGGTATCCTCTGTGTTGTAGTTAGTCATATTATCCAGTCATTCATCCATTGCTAGTATTGGCCCCAAAAAGCATCAAACTTAGTGTAAATCTGCAACTAGTAATGAATAGTAATTGTAAGAAATGTAGCATTTTTTTGTCCTTGATTTCTCTTTGAAGGGTAGAAATGTAAGGGATATAGCTGGGATCTGCATGCTGTTATGAAGAACATCTTGTCCACTGTCTGGTTGGTGGAATCCCTGATGGGTTAAGAAACTGTGCAGTCTTGTGCCTTTCACAGGTGCAGCCCAGCCCATTCAATGATTGTCGTTCTATTTTTGACTAAGATCCTTTGAAGCATGGGTTGACAACTTGATCAATTTAGCTATTAGGTATTCACCAACCTTTCCCAGAACTAATACTTTAAATGATGTTTTCATTGTTAATCATCTCACTATCCCTTACTTTTAATCATTCTCACTGTATCTGTTTTTTGTGTGTGCTCAGTCTATATCAGTCACTGCCATCCACTCTTGTCCTGTCTCACATTCTTTCTCCTCTGTCTCACATTCTTTCTCCTCTGTCTCACATTCTTTCTCCTCTGTCTCACATTCTTTCTCCTCTGTCTCACATTCTTTCTCCTCTGTCTCACATTCTTTCACCCTCTTGTCCGGTCTGTTGCTCAAACCTGTTTGCACTCTCCCATTCCTCATTCTCATTTTCCATTTTACTGTGCCATCTCAGAGGTGAAAAAACGTTAAGTCACTAATATCCCCACAAGGGTAAAAGAATGAGAGGTAAGTCTGATTGCTCACTACAATCCTATCCCTAACAATATACGTATAAGGCAATCCAATCTGAAACGGGGTCTTCTGTGTGAAAAAATTACAGATTGACGGTTCTTATCACCAGTACATATGGCCAGAGATACACTAGATTTCACAATAAATTGGAAGGCGAATCTTCATCTACCATGCTTGGTGGCATGCTTCTTCATCCGGCTGCCACATTTGCCTTAAATTATTATAGTGATAAATGGGCGACTAAGGGAGTATTTTTTCATGCGTCTAAGATCTGTGTGAGGGAGTCTAAAAAGTAGAGTATATCTGTTAGGTGTCAGAAAGTAGTTTAATCTGCACAGGATAATTGCACGAGGATGGACTGAGGAAGCTCGTTCTTAGGGTTCTAAGGACAGATTCTTGTCAGTTTATGCACGCACATTTTTTTTCTTCCATTTCAGAGTGCGCTTGGAGAAGGATGAGCTTTGAGCCAGAAGTCTGGCATCCAGTAATGCCCCTTTCCACAGATCAGAATATCAGTGATTACCTTCAGCAACTATTGTTGCACCCAGTAGAAATGCTCAGCAAGCAGTTGTTGGGGAGATTTTGAAAATCAATGTATCCAACATTTCAACTCAAAAATTAGTTTTTTTCTGTATGCGAAAAGTCAAATGCCATTATTCTCGATTAATTTTGCTAGATGTTTGACATATAATAAGATGGGCTCAGTGCTGACTCCACCTGATTGGCTAGTAGGGATAGATAAAATGAGACATTAAAACCTGCAGCGAGTGGTTGGGCTTGGGGAAAACAAAAACTGCTGTTTGACCATTCCCTCTACTCCGAGTACCACCAGGCATTGAAAGAGGTTGAGATGCTCCAGAGTATCAAAGGTTGCCTGGGATCAAGAAAAACAGTAGTAATCCATTCCCATAAGTCCTCTTGGCAGAGGCCATTTATCACAGGAGTGCAGAATTGATTCCTTCCCTCTACTGAATCTAAAACGTTCTTGATGATGGTGAATCGGGGATTAATTAGACTCATGAAGTTCCTATAGGGGACATGTTCCCATAATTTCCAAAAGCTTGGATAAGTTGATAGGTTTTCTGGAATTCTTCCCCAGAATACAGAGAGAGGTTCTCAACACCCTCTGGCACCAAGGACTTAGTCAATGTACCAAAATGAGACAGAGAGCCTGATGGACTGCAAACTCCTGCAACCCACTGAACACTACGAAACTAGGAATATATTTTTTAAGATTGTTGGAAATGGGCCCTTTTTGCAGGGTTATCCCCAAACTGTTAGAATTTCTCCTCTTATTTTCTGACTTTTTTGTTGGTGTTAGGACTGTAGCTGAGTCTAGCTGTGTTCAAGTGCGCAAAATGTATGTGTTTTTCCCATAAAACTTAGTAACGTTGGTATGCACACAATTGGCTTATTTAGCTTACTTGTAAGTCTCTTTTAAAGTGGTATACTTTATACCCAGGGCCTGTAATCTGAATGCTACTAGTGGGCCTGCAGCACTTGTGTCACCCACAATGTAGCCTTTTCAAACCTGTCTCAGGCCTGCCATTGCAAGGCCTGTGTGTGCAGTGTAAAGCCACTGCCACTTGCATTTAAAACCACTTGCCAAGCCTTAAACTCCCCTTTTATTACACATAAGTCACCTCCAAGGTAGGCTTAAGTGACCTATAAGGGCAGGGTGCTGTGCAACTAAAAGGCATGTGCACGGAGGCAGAGTACCCAGTCTAGAATCCCGGATACAAGGAACCTGGGTCCATTTTGCAGTTGCATCATATGGAGTGAGAATTTATCGTCCCTCCTTTGGATTTGATAGCGAGACGACAATGTTTTGAAAACCACTACTTTTTAACAAAAGATTGGCAGCACATCTGTCTTTCCTTCTCTCAGCACACACTGGGAAGTGAATCTCGTCTAGAAAAGGCACTGATTGGATACTGTCAGAAGCAAGAGTAAATGCTTATTTCTTGATAAGTGGATGGTGAGGATTTTTTCTGCGCCTCTCCAGTATATCCGAGTTTGGGAGTAAGCAAACTAGGAGAATTATCTAAACGAGGTGGGAAGAATTATTACTTTCCTGAAGAAGGTGGGGAGATATAAGATTGGACCCACCGAAACGCGTCGGACGCTCTGTTTTTGAAATACATCACGGATCAATGATTTATGTTACACTACATGATTAATATTCGACTGGAGCTTTTTGTCTCAGTTGTGTGCATTGAAACTTTATTGATTGGTTGATTGACTATCGTGATGTTTTCCTGACAAGAACATATTTTCCTTGCAGTTTTGTTTGTCCCACTCGTGGTTTTTTAACCTGTATTGATTTTTTTTTTGTGATTCGTTGAATGATATATTTGAATATTAATTTGTTTTTTAATGAATTATTTTTAAACGTTTTTAAATTTGACATTGTATGTATATACATTATTTTAATAAATTTTGGGTTAAGTACGATATTTTTTTGCACTGATTTGACTTTCCTAGTTCATGTTCTCTACTCCTCTGAGCATGATCCACCCTATTTGAGTGAGTAGTGTATGTAAGAGTGGTGTTTGTGGTTAAAATATCTGCTCCCAAAGGGATTGTTTTTTGACTTTCAACTAAAAGGCAAGACATGTAATTTTAAGTTTTATATGTCCTGGCAGTGACAAACAGCTAAATTGGTTTTTCACTGCTGTGAGGCCTACTTCTTCCATAGGCCAGCATTGCGAATTCCCTTATATACTTTAAAGTGGTAATTCCTGATCAGAGAGGAGTAGCTTTATTATGTTTGGTATGGTTGGACTAGTAATGCTAAATCCTCTTTAATGGTAAAGTTGAAATCTGAAAGAGACTATTAGTTATAGATTCCTTACCTTCGAATTACCCCCAGGCGTCACACTGGATCCGGAGAAATGTTTTCGTAGCAGTACCCTTGCGCGTCGGTAGGTGGCGTCGGTCGACTCCGCGTTCATCGTTGGCGTCGTGATCGCCGGAATGATGTTGCGGTATTTACTTAGACGCCGCCCCTGCGCGCTGACTTCAGTTCTTTCTTTTTCCGCCCCAGCTAGCGCAGATCTGGAGAGAGCGGTACCCTAGTCACTTTTTGACTAACTGTTTTTTCAACTTTTTGTCAGTTTCTTTTTGAGTCGTTTGACTCCTGGTGCACAGGGATGTCACATCGGCGAACCGGCTTCAAGCCTTGTGGCTCCTGCCACAAGCTGTCGGTGACGTACCCACATCTAGTGTGCCTCTGGTGTCTGGAGCGCGACCACGACCCGAAGTTGTGCTCCGACTGCCAGGCCATGGCCCCGAAGTCTTTGCGGGAGCGGTCCCGAAAGCTTCTGTAGGCCCGGCAGTCGGCTCCGTGCTGCTCGAGGTCCCGGTCGCGGAGTCATCACCACCACTCCTCGCCGAATTCTTCGTCTTCGGGTAAGTCGAAGCACAAGAAGAAGGCGAAGAAGCACCGTCGCTCTGAGCCTTCTCCCCGTCCGTCGGCCGACGAGACGAGGGATGCGGACGGTTGTCGTCCTTCGGCTCCGTCCGCGGATCCTCCTGGGTCGGCTCCGAGTTTCCCCCCTTTCCGGGAGCCGTAGCGACCCCTGCCCAACTTCGTACATTTTACAAAGCACTCCATCTCTTGTGGCAGCAGCAGGGGATGGTCCTCCACCAGAACCTGTCCAGCCTCCACCTCCTTGCATGGAGATTGAGTGGCAACAGTTGATGGCTTTCGACCTTCCTCCCGAAGTCTGTAATGTCATCTTGGCAGCTAGGCGTCCCTCCACTAAATCGGTATACGCCTGCAGATGGAACAAATTTGTGGCATGGTGCACAGCAAAGGCTGTGGATCCCATTTCTGCTCCTCTTTCGGAGGTTCTCCTCTTCCTTCTTTCTTTGGCCCAGCAGGGATCTGCTCTGGACACCCTTAAAGGCTATCTTTCGGCCGTTTCGGCCTTCCTTCGCCTTCCAAATCAACCTTCTCTTTTCAAGTACCCTATTGTAAATAGGCTTCTAAAAGGCCTTACTCATTACTTTCCTCCTATTCCTTTCGTAATGCCCCAGTGGGACTTGAATCTGGTTCTGACTTACCTGATGTGTGCTCCCTTCCAGCCATTACATAATTGTCCTCTCAGACTTTTAACTCTGAAAACTGCCTTTCTGATTGCCGTCACCTTGCTCGCAGGGTGAGTGAGCTTCAGGCTCTTTCTTCTAAGCCTCCTGTGGAATTCAAGAAAGGAGGTAGACTGAGATGTAGTTTTATCTAAATGGTAGATTTATTCTTTAGTCCAGTCAGGACAGGAACATTAGAGGATATGTTGGCAGTAGTAGTATTGAAAGTAGTATCAGGAAAATGAGCCCCACCGGGAGCAGCATCCCTGCTGCTCAGCCCACATACAGCAACTGACAATTCCACTCAAACATACACACAGGGAACATTCTGTGACATCACTTACACTGGCTGAGCAGCAGAGTACCGAACACAGAGAAAGGACTAGACAGATAAGAGAGCAGGATACTACACACCTCCCTCCCTAACGGAGACGATGACAAATGAAAAGGCAAGAGGTATGGAAGTGAGAACAAATAAGTAAAGAGAAAGGAAAACAGGTCGAAAAACACAAAACACACACACACCCCCTGTCAACAGTAGAGATAGGTGTGCAATAAAGAAAGCAATACAATAAATGTAAAAGCAAGAGGGTTTGAGCCCTAAGAAGCACCCCAACACCCGGAACAACAAAATGCATAGTGCACAACAATAAAAGCAAAAAATGGAGCGACGGTGCTCACTAAATATGGTTTGAGTATCAGTATCACAAGTACTCATCACCACTCGGAAGAAATTTGAAAACAGCAAATGTCCACCACCAGACAACAGTAAATGCAAAAGTGGAGCGAAGATGCCCCGTAAAAGTGGTTTGCGAATACATCCACAGAAGAACCCACCACCTCACAGAAAAGGTTTGGACATAGAAATTAAGTCCACCACCTGGCAATAGTAAATGCAAAAAATGGAGCGAAAGTGCCCAGTAAATGTGGTGTGAACGTAGCAAATATGTCCACCACCGGAAGACACATACAAAGTTGACAACTCAACATGCTCCCAATAAGTAGTATGAGCTTAAAAATCACGCTCACCACCAGTCAATTCAAGTATAGTTTCAGCACAACAATAGTTTAGGATGCAAGCAACCAGCAATCCTAGCACTAGTAAAAGTAAATGTAAAAACGATTTGAGCACACTAATTGCCCATCACCAGAAAATGTCAACATTCAAAAGATGTACCATTAGTAAGGTTTGAGCTCAGTAACTTGCTCACCACCAGACAAATACACACAATAAACCCAAATCTCAGCACTATAAAAAAGTACGTAACACATGAATCACACCCAACTCATGTAGGCAGCAAAACCAGCACAAACATACATAAATTCACATTTAAAATTCAGATTAACAAAATAGTGCATTCCTCACGATCAAAATATTACCATTTGCAAATGTAGATAAAAATAAGCAGTGCAATTAATCAAGCAAGATAACAAATGAGCAATGACTCCATCACCAGCAACAATGTGAATAATTTAGGATTAGGAGTACAAAAGTACGTAAAGAGTGGGTGACAGCGCAAAAGCAGCATCAATAAAAATCATGGCCAAAATAAGTAAGCAGGTATGTAAGTAATCACAGCCAAGCCAATAAATGCAAAATATTATCATGACAAATTACTTTTGAATATATGCAGGAACAAATCAAGCATGGCAAAAACACATGTAGGCAAGTAGCAAAACTACCGCAAAACATACATAAGTACGTGTGAAATATAATATCTTCTGAACATTCTGATATACAAATGCAGCAAAGATAGTTATTGCCAATAATCAGCAATGCTGAGTAAATAAGGAGGTACTGTCACCGGCACACGAACCTTGTACCAGACTATCCACCTGTTGGGAAGGAAAAGAGTTAATAAGGTCCACTTCCTATGTTACCCGTGTAAAAACATCCCATGAACATCAACTTTTTTGTTTTCTTTTTGTTGCACCAAGTGCGTCTCTCAACGATGATTCCCCGCACATTAGGGACAGATCTGAGAAAGTAGAAGTTGCAGTTCGGGGCAAAGCAAGCCAGTGTAAGCACGGTGGTAGTGAAATGAATCTTGACCTATGCCAAGCACAGCACGGCATTGTCCAGGAAACCGACTGCGTCACTCGTAGAGCTGTCATCATGGATACCCGTAGCTGTATTCCACTGACGCATCAACAGCCTCCCAAACGCTCCAGCTCCTCGAGGAAGAAATGATTCAGCGCATGTAGAATGAAGGTGAGACTTCCCCTTTTAAAAGTAAACGCCATGCAACTCCTCCAACAATGCATAGAACGCTATGAGCGTAGCACACCCAAGACCACGCGGCCCTTTTTTCAAATGCTGCAGTAGAAGTACGCACGTTCCTCAAAGTACAAAGGAAAGCGCTCTCAATGCCTCAAACGTACGTTAAAATGAAAGAAAAAGAACTGCATGGGTCTCATTACAGAAAGATTGCAAACTCTTACCGGCAGGAGAATGTACACAGTAAAACGTAAATGTCAGGACAAAAACGGGCTGTAGGTAGGCTTCAACCAAACCGCCAGTCCTCATAAAAGTGAATCAAATAACATGCTGCCAGTTGCTCAGCGCTTGTTCTCCTGAAATGTTTGTAATTTTTTCCCCAGCAATATTTTGAGTCAGTTTTCTGTAGACACGCTAGGTCATGGTAAGTTAGCAAGCGAAAATCCATCAGCTGCATGCTTGTTCAAATGCCCTTATGATTTACAGTGTTCCCATGAGGTTGTAATCCAAGCAAATACTAAACGCAGGTACAAAACACTCTTCTTACATCAAGCTTGATGGCACAGAGTAACATTACATCAGCAGGGCCTGACACCATGCCCTGGGCTGAGGCTGTCTGATGAAAACAGACACCGGTGGGGCTCCGAGGGACATTTCCATTTAGCAGGCTTCAAATAGGCTCTTTTAAAAGTACACTTACTGTCTCTTCTTCTCTTTGTAGTAATGATGACTCCTCTTTTAATTTCAGTAATGTCCTTTTGTCCCAAGTGAGTCCTTTTCCGCTCGTCGCCAGTGTGGAATTCAAGAAAGGAGGTAGACTGAGATGTAGGTTTATCCAAATGGTAGATTTATTCTTTAGTCCAGTCAGGACTGGAACATTGGAGGATATGTTGGTAGTAGTAGTATTGAAAGTATTATCAGGAAAATGAGCCCCACCGGGAGCAGCATGCCTGCTGCTCAGCCCACATACAGCAACTGACAATTCCACTCAAACATAAACACAGGGAACATTCTGTGACATCACTTACACTGGCTGAGCAGCAGAGTACAGAACACAGAGAAAGGACTAGACCGAGAAGAGAGCAGGATACCACACCCCCTTTCTTTGCTGTTCATCCGGACAAAGTTGTCCTCAGAACTCGGGCTTCTTTTCTCCCCAAAGTGGTTACCTCTTTCCACATAGGACAGACTATCACTTTGCCCACCTTCTTCCCGCCCCCTCATCCTTCTCATCCGCTCGTAGTCCTCTTTCTCTCTTCCGCGCTCCCTGTTTACTGGATCCGTTGCTAGTGCTGGGACACCTCCGTTGGAGGTAGCCGTGCGCTCTATAAATGGCCCATTCATTCATTCAAGAAAGACTCCACCGTCTGGATCCAAAACGGGCGCTATCCTTTTATTTGGATCGTACAAAGCAATTCCGGGTGGACGATCAACTCTTTGTTGGCTATGTGGGCGCCAAAAAAGGTTGGGCTGTGCAGAAACAAACCATCTCTGTGGGTCGTTCTTTGCATCAAAGTATGCTATTCCTTCGCGAAGAAGGAACCTCAAGTAGGATTGCACGCCCACTCCACCAGGGCGACGGCAGCCACTACTGCTTTGGGACGCGGAGTCCCTCTCAATGACATCTGCCAGGCAGCCACATGGGCATTGCTGCACACGTTCACTGGACATTATTGCCTGGATACTGAAGTCCAGAGAGACGGCTTCTTTGGCCGTTCAGTTCTCCAGGACTTCTTGGTGTGAACTTGGTTCGCAGACCCACCTCCGGGGTTGGTATTGCTGGGGTAGCTATTCTAAGGTAAGGAATCTATAAATAATAGTCTCTTTCAGATGAACAAGTTACTTACTTTCGGTAACGATATATCTGTAAGAGACATATATTAGTTATAGATTCCTTGCTGCCCCACCCATCCTCCCCGTTCTGCGAACTGACTTCTAGTGTAGGGGACTCCCTTTCAGTGCCCTAGTTTTGTGCACCAGAGGTCAGTGTCTTGCATGGCTCTGCGCTTCTGGCGTGGGATGTTGTGTAAAGAACTGACGTCAGCACGCAGGGGCGGTGTCTAAGTAGATACTGCGACATCATTCCGGCAATCACGACGCCAACAACGAACGCGGAGTCGACCGACGCCACCTACCGACGCGCAAGGGTTCTGTTACCAAAATATTTCTCCGGATCCAGTCTGACGCCTGGGGTTAATTCTAAGGTAAGGAATCTATAACTAATCTGTGTCTCTTACAGATATATCGTTACTGAAGGTAAATAACTTGTTCCTTAACACTGCTATTTTAGAAATGCCACGTTTAGAAAGTAGACATTTCTCTGCTCTTAACTTTGCTCTGTGTGCCTGCAGCCTACCTCCAATCAACGTCTGGCCTGGGTGGCAGCTACACTTTGTGCATACTCTCTAGACAGCCACATCACAGGAATTGCTGGGTGTGACGGGGATACCTCTACATTCCTCTGCATACTGATAGTTTTCCTCTGCAGGGAGATGGTGGAGTTGGTTCACACACCCATCTGAATAGGTTGTGTCCTGCCCTCACACAGAGGGCTGATTTACCCCTGAATGGTAGTCTGGAGCCAGGGCTGGGCTGAAAGGGATCCCTGTGCACTTCAGAAGGTTCTTTTAAAGTTGCCCCCGCATTAAAGGCACTTTTGAGTGCAAGTATGAGGGCTCTGGCACTACCAAGCGAGTACACCACTGGACCAGGAAGAAACTCTGCTGGAGTAAAGGCTGCTGCGCTGGAAGGATTGCCACTCTGCTGTGATTGACTGTTCCTAGAAAGTGCTACCCTGCTTTGCTGAGCTGCCCTGCTGATCTCTGCCCGGCCAAAAGAACCACCCAGAGTGGCTCCAAGGGCTTGCTGGCCTGCCCCCTGTTTCCCCCCGCGGTACCAGGGATATCAAGGACCGCACAACTGCCCAAATCAAGTTCCCCGTGCCGTTCACCAGGCAAACTGCTCTGTGTTGCGTGGACACTCTGAAGTGCCCTCTGGTATTTGAGCATGGCATTCTATATGTAGCCTTTCTGCGCTGCTCTCCCTCATGTCAGTGCTCCTCGCAATAACCACGCAGGGAGTACAGCACTGTTCACCTGTGAAGTGCCCGGTAAGAAGCATGGCAATGGCTGCAGGCGGGACCTCTACAAGCGACTAGTGCGGATGAGCCATGCACCCTATCAGCGCCCCCAAATATAGTCACTCCAGGAGGCTCTGATCTAAGTGAGGCCCCCGCCTCTCTGATCGGCCGGACGTGCAGCTGTGCGCCGTAAGCTGGAACGAACAGCAGCGCATCTCTTCAATTGCCCCCCCCCCCCACACACACAGGTATTGGGACGCAGGGACACTTCCCCGCTCACCGCATGACATCGCAAGCATTGCAAGGGAGTCAATTGGTTGCGTTTCTCTCCCCCCTCGAGGCTGCGCAGGGACGCATTGAGGCCCGTGTCTTGCAGATATTACATTCCCCCATTATGGAAGTTACTGTAACGGCTCAATGAGGAGCCGCAAGGAGATTTCATGTTGCTTAGGGACACGCTGAGTTCCACCTTGCTCAAATACCCTAATTGAATCATAAGGAACGGATAAACTTGACAAACTACCGTAAAGGCTCTAAAACGAGCCCAGCTGAATTTGAGAAACACTGCTTCCACATTTGCACAAATACTTTACACATTGCCTTTCTTGATAAGCCTTTCTGCTCTGTGCCAAGCTACCAGAGGGTGAGCACAGGTTATGTACGTGGTGTATCTGATTTTACCTAACTAGAGTGGTGGGTTCTCTCTGGCTGTGGTGTATACCATTGCCAACCAGGGGCCCCATTTCTAACAAACCTTTATTAAAATAAATATCCTATCCTGGTACATATGATATGAGTAGTAGTTATTGTAAAAAATAAAAAGTATAGTGACAATTATATTGGTCAATAGGCAGAATAACAGAAAATATTGTAATGCTATGATGGTATTTTACGGTTTCTCAACATTGATAACCCTAGCACTTCCCTTCCCTCAGTTAACTAAGCTAATCCTAGCATCAAAAGGGGCCTACTCGAGCTTCATAGATGTCCTACATCCACATACCTTTTCTAAACATCAAAAACTGTATTCAGTTCGGAAGCAGTGGCTCTCTCTGGGCATCAGGGGAAATCTTGTCCTCTAGCAGGCAGATAAGCCTGTCTTAAAGCACATTGTGTTTTACCATAGCCTTCAGAAATTGGCAATTATACATTTACATTTTAAAACCTATACCGGCATAGATTAATATATTTAGTTCAAAGGGGGGATACATAAAATGAAGAAACTGTTAAAGTTCTGCTGCTTGCAGGGTTATGTACAGTTGATGGCATTGGAGCACTATTGTATATAGGTTCTTTAACTACATTACAGTACTATAAGCAAGATTAACGATTTTGTAACGGATCATACACCAAAAAGGGGATCGTACTCTGGCACCTTGAAATTTTTCAAAATGACAAAGTCCAGTTCTCGCTCAACCTACAACAGGTCTTCTCCTCTAAGGTAGAAGTCCAATGCTTCACTACATTGGTGATAAGTTGGGTAGAATTCATTCTCATCCACATTGGCGTTCATCACTAGTCTAAAAAGACATGCACAACCAGTTATGAAAAGTGTAGTTGATATTCCACGAAACCGATTTGAAGACAGTGAACTGAAGAAGGAAGGCCGTAATCAAAAAATAGTGTTAAAGCCAGTCAATAGGCCAAATCTCATGGTCTTAAAAACATGGATTATGCTTCTCATACTTAATGCATGGTTCAATAAGTGAGAAAAATGTGTTGAGAACTAAGTTTCCAGAAGCTGATAGATTTCAGATGCATACCGTGCTATTAGTTGGACAAATGTTTCTGCTGCGGAGGTTAAAGACACCTCTTTAAGTGTCTGAATCGCACACGCTTATTTAACTTATCAAAGTGTGTTTTTACCACAGCATTTCTTGTCTTTTGTACAGTTAACACATATAAGAAACCCATGGTCAGCCTTAGCAGGATTAGTTTGTTCTATTCCCATATGAACCATTTCCTAGAAGCATATAATCAAGATAAAATTAGGCAGGTGCTACAAGGAGATTACAAGGAAGACAATTGTTGTGCAAAGTGATATTCATAAAGGAGGGGGTGTTCTAATGGGTTAGTACATGCAGATGTGCTTGGGTATGTGGGATTGTTTTATCCAGCAGCTGAACTCTAAAGGAAATTTCCAAATGTGTTGGAGAAAAGTATTGTGCATTTTTTCATACCAACCTAAAGAGGTATGCTCATAGAAATGAAAAGTAGTGATTGGTAAGCAGATTACTCCATTGAGGAGCCACATTAGATGTGAATCTTCTGCTACATAAAATGGAGTGCTATCTTTCTGTTCTTTTGTTGGAAGATTGTGCAGTGCCTCCTTTTTGGAGGTCGTTATCTGTCTTGAGGCTAAATTATGCAACTTTGAGGATGCAGCGTTTTTCAAATGATTATGGATTTGTCACATAATCCATCATCTGCTGCATAATCTGCTGATTTTAACCCCTTTGGGGATTTCTTCCCCAGCTCCTGTGGCTGTGCAGATGGTTTCCCTGAAATGACGATCAGCGCGCACGTCGCGCTGATGTCATTTCAGTGAAACCGAAACTGAAATAAGCATTGAGGCTCATTTCAGTTTCACTTTCTACGTGCTCAGGGGGCCATCTGAGCCCACCGAGCACGTAGAAAGACGGGAGAGTTATCATTGGAAAGGGGAGAATCTACCCTTTCCAATGGTACCCCTCCCTAGTGGATCCCTGCTTGGGGATCGCCCTAGGAGGGCAATCCCCAAGCAGGGTTCCACCCACTAGAAACCAGGGAGGGGGGAGCGGCCCCTTGGGCAAGGGCCTTTGCTCCCCCCATAATATTTTGGGTAAATTCAGTCTTTCTGCCCCCCTTGGGTGGCAGATGGGGGCAGCAGCCCCCAATTTGCCCCCCCTGGGAGGGGCAGAAAGCCCACTAGATACCAGGGATTTTTTTCCTAATAATTAGGGGTGGGGGCTTCCCAATATGGGCATGCCAATGCCCCCACCCCCACCCCTGCGGCAAAGGTACAGTCTTTCTGCCCCCCCTGGGGGGCAGATGGGGGCAGTAGCCCCTAATCTGCCCCCCGGGGGGACCTGAAATCCCACTAGAAACCAGGGATTTTTTTTCAAATACAAATTAGGGGTGGGGGCTGCCCAATATGGGCATGCCAATGCCCCCACCCCTCATAAAATTCCAGACTTTCTGCCCCCTTGGGGGGGAGAGGGCAGAAAGCACCCTAGACGCCGGAGATTATCTTTTTTTTTATAGGCTGGAGGTGGGGGCTGCCCATAATGGGCATGCAAATGCCCCCACCCTACCCCCCCCCCCAAGAAAACAATACTTTCTGCCCCCCCAGGAGGCAGATGGGGGCAATGGCTCCTGATCTGCCCCCCAGGGGGGGGGGAGGTGCGGAAAACCCACTAAGCGCCAGGGATTTTTTTTTTATATATAGGTAGGGGGCTGCCTCACCCCCCCCCCAAAAGAAAATGCTACAGTCTTTCTGCCCCCCCGGGAGGCAGATGGGGCAATAGTACCCTATCTGCCCCCCCCCCCCCTGGGGCAGAAAGCCCTCTAGCCACCAGGGATTTTTTTTTCCCCCAAAGTTCGGGGTGGGGGCTGCCCAGAATGGCCATGCCAATGCCGCCACAAAAAAAGATGCCACAGTTTTTCTGCCCCTCCCATGAGGCAGATGGGGGCAGTATCCCCTGATCTTCCCCCCGGGGGGGGAGGGGGAAGAGAGCCCACTATGCGCCAGCGGTTATGCTGGCTTTTTTATACGTAGGGGTGAGGGCTGCCCAGAATGGGCATCTTAATGCCCCCCCCCAAAAGAATAGCCACAGTCTTTCTGCCCCCCTTGGGGGCATATTGGGGTAATAGTCCCCCATTTCCCCCCTCGCCAGGGCGGCAGAAAGCCCACTAGGTACTGACCTTTTTTCGGAATGTGCCTACCTGTGGATTTTGGGTCCTAGCACAGCCGGCACCTAGGAAAACATAGCAAACCTGTATATTTTTGAAAACTAGACACTAAGGGGAATCCAGGATAGGGTGACATGTGACTCTCACTAGGTTCTGTTACCCAAAATCCCTTGCAAACCTCAAACTTTGTAAAAAAAAGAAAAAATACATTTTCCCCACATTTCTGTGAAGGAAAGTTCTGGAATTTGCGTGGATCCACAAAATTCCACCCACCCCGCATTCCCCAGAGTCTTCCGATAAAAATGGTACCTCACTTGTATGGGTAGGCCTAGTGCCCCCGACAGGAAACGGCCCAAAACGTGACGTGGACACACCACATTTTTACAGGGAAAACTGAGCCCTTTTTTGCAAAGTGCCTAGCTGTAGATTTTGAACCCTAGCTGTGCCGGCACCTAGGGAAACCTAGCAAACCTATACATTTTTGAAAACTAGACACCCAGGGAAATCCAGGATGGGGTGACTTGTGTGGCTCTCACCAGGTTCTGTTACCCAGAATCCCTTGCAAACCTCAAACTTTGTAAAAAAAGAAAAAACACATTTTCCCCACATTTCTGTGATGGAAAGTTCTGGAATCTGCGTGGGACCACAAACTTCTAGCACCCCCCATTCTCCAAAGTCTCCCGATTAAAAATGGTACCTCACTTGTGTGGGTGGGTCAAGAATCTGCGACAGACAAGGGCCCAAAACGTATTGTGGAGACATCAAAATTACCTATCACAAAACGACCTGGTTTTGCAAGGGGGGGTACCTTGGGGAGTCTAGTGAGTTATGGCTTGCGTGGATCCCCCAACGTTTTCCTACCCAGAATACCCTGCAAACCTCAAATTTAGCTGCAAAAAGCACTTTTCCACACATTTTTTTGTGTGATCACTGTGCCGGCACAAATGTCCTACCAGGTAGCATTCCCCTTGGTCTACCGAGTAAAATGATACCTCACTTGTGTGGCTGTCCAATGCAGAATCCGCTAAAAACGTATTTTTAAAAAAATGTAGCACTTAGAATTTGCGGTGCTATACTTTTAATCCCTATGTTTTTGGCTCTTCCCAGTCACAGGCCTTTGGCCCACCCACACAAGTGAGGTATCATTTTACTCGGGAGAACAAGGGGAACGCTGGGTGGTAGAACATTTGTGCCGGCACGGTGATCCCACACAAAAATGTGTGGAAAAAGTGATTTTTCTCAGCTACATTTGAGGTTTAAATGGGATTCTGGGTAGGGAAACGTTGGGTGATCCACGCAAGCCATACCTCACTGGACTCCCCAAGGTGTCTAGTTTTCAGAAATGTGTGGGTTTGGTAGGTTTCCCTAGATGGCCGCGAGCCCTGGGCCAAAAACCCAGGTGCCCCCCCACCTGCAAAACCAGGTCGTTTTATGATAGGTAATTTTGAAGTCTCCACAATAAGTTTTGGGCCCTTGCCTGTCGCGGGTACTTGAACCACCCACACGAGTGAGGTACCATTTGTATCGGGAGACATGGGGAATGCTGGGTGGTAGGAAATTTGTGGATCCATGCAGATTCCAGAACTTTCCCACACAGAAATTTAAGAAAAATTTGATTTTTTTTTCTTTTTTTCAGCTAAATTTGAGGTTTGTAGGGGATTCTGGGTAGGAAAACGTTGGGGGATCCACGCCAGCCATACCTCGCTGGACTCCCCCGGGTGTCTAGTTATCAGAAATGTGTGGGTTTGGTAGGTTTCCCAAGATGGCGGCCGAGCCCGGGGCCAAAAACCCAGGTGACCCCCCCTTGCAAAACCTGGTTGTTTTGTGATGGGTAATTTTGATGTTGCCTCAATAAGTTTTGGGCCCTTGCCTGTCGCTGGTACTTGACCCACCCACGTGAGTGAGGTGCCATTTTTATCGGGAGACCTGGGGGAACGCTTGGTGGTAGGAAATTTGTGGATCCACGCAGATTCCAGAACTTTCCACCACAGAAATGTGAGGAAAATGTTTTTTTTGACAAAGTCTGATGATTGCAAGGGATTCTGGGTAACAGAACCTGGTGAGAGCCAGACAAGTCACCCCATGCTGTGTTCCCCTGGGTGTCTAGTTTTCAAAAATGTATAGGTTTGCTAGGTTTCCCGAGGTGCCGTCAGAGCTAGGGTGTAAAATCTACAGCTAGGTACTTTGCAAAACGGGTCAGTTTTCACTGTAAAAATGAAGTGTGTCCACGTTGCGTTTTGAGCCGTTTCCTGTCGTGGGCACTAGGCCTACTACCCACACAAGTGAGGTACCATTTTTATCAGGAGATTTAGGGTAACACAGAATTGTAGAGCAACTGTTATTACCTATTGACATTCGATGCATTTCTGCCTTCCAAATCAAAGACAATGTGTAAAAAGGAAGTCACTTTGAAAAATGTCCTATAATTCTCATGCTAGTATGGGTACTCACAATTTCGGAAATGTGCAAATAGCTACTGTTTCTAAACTCTATATTTTGTTCCAATTTCATAAATACATGGGTGGCTTTCATCCCGATTTTTCACTGTATGTTTTCCCAAATGAATTGCTATATACCCGGTACATAATAAAAAACCATTGCAAGACGCTGCTCAGTTATTGGCTCTGGGTTCGGCGGGTTCTTGGTGAACCTACAAGTCCTATATATCCCCACAACCAGAAATGTCCAGCGAATATAACGGTATATTGCTTTCAAACATCTGTCATAATTAGAAGAAGTTACAGGTGAAAACGTTGGCACAAATGGCTGTTTTTTCCAACTCATTTGCAATTTTTCCTATTTCCAACTGTTAGTTTCTATAAAGAAACCTTGAAGGATCTACACAAATGACCCCTTGCTGAATTCAGAATTTTGTCTACTGTTCTGAAACGTATAGCTTTCCAGGATCCATTATTGCTTTCATACCCATTTCTACCATTAACTGGAAGAAGGTTGAAAGCACAAAAAATAGCAAAAATAGGCTATGTCCCAGTAAAATGCCAAAACTATGTACAAAATGTTGGTTTTCTGACAAAAGTCTGTCAGTCACTGAAAGCTGGGAAAATGGTGATTTCGCCCCACAAACCCTTTGTTGATACCATTTGCAGGGAAAACACCAGACCCTTTCATTTGCAGCACTTTTTTCCCATTTTTCCCCCAAAAAACCAAATTTAGCTGTATTTTGGCTAATTTCTGGGTCCCCTACAGGGGAATCCACAATCCCTGGGTAGCTTTAGAATCCCCGTGATGTTAGAAGAAAAGGACGCAAATTTGGTGTGGATACCTTATGTGGTCAAAACGTTACAGGGGCCTAAGCGCGAACTACCCCAACTAGCCAAAAAAAAGCTTAGCACAGGGGGGGGAAAAGGCCTAGCAGCGAAGGGGTTAACAAATAAAATAGTTTCTAGTGCAAATGAATAAAAAGTTACTATAACACAGCAACGTGTTGCCAGGTATTGGAAGGCCGTTGGCAGAGGTGAGCTGGTCAGCGATTTGTTGCTTATTGCTGTATTTGGGTGTCAAACTGGTACTAATGAGGTAAAACATTAGCCTAGATGGTGTTGATGTGTAAACACCACAAAATAGTGAGGTACTATTACAAAATGTTCAGCAATATGCCATGTTATTTGCCTTTTCTGCAACCCTGCTGCATAAATTTAGTGCTTACTTTTTCCAGAATTCCCGTGGCCCTGAATATTTGGGACAAATACAACTGACTTGTTAATGAGTTTCCATGGCACTTTATGCATTTCAGAGTTTGTAATGCTGAATTGTTAGTTTCGACATCTGAGCTTGGCTCCGTTGCACGAGATTTAAATCTTCTTTAAAAACATTTTGAAGCAGAATAGATAATGGTTGAAATTGTGTGTTTACTTTTGGAAAGTGTTGAAAAGCCATCGTCAATAGTTTCATTCGTGCTTTGCATTATTTTTGTTTCTCTAACTCATTCTGTATCTACTGTTGCAGAGTATGCCTGCGCTTCTTTATAGCAGCAGCATATATCGGGTACATATAACATTTGTTATATGGGATGTGGCCCCCCAGAAGAAAATCACTTAAATCCTTATCTTCAATAAGCTTAAATAGGTGTCCTTTCACAGCACTCAAAGTGGAATGAGACTGCCATCTCTGACATGGCTTTCCTGCACTGTGTTTAGTTAGTCATGGGAGAATATATGTTCTATCTGGGATCTGGTCTGTTTGGCAGTGGATCAGCAGAAACCTGAACATGCATAAATCCGTTGTTATTGGTCACAAGGCTATTCCATCTGAACAAAACAACGTACAATTGTACAGTACAATCTGCACACCTCACACCACTACTAGAAATGTTTTCTTTTCATTTAAAACTTGAGAAATATGTCAAATTAATTCTTGCAAGTAATAGTGCATTTACATTTTGAAAAGATGTACTTTGTATCGCTGTCCTATTTAGAAATGTAATTTCTCTGGGAATCATACATGCCCTAAAACAGTCCTCCATACATTTTTTTTCATTTGTATTTTTCCAATATATATAACCTTGTTCTGCAAATAAATCAATATACTTTGTAGAATAAATAAACCTGTGATTAGTTATCAGGCTCGCTTTCAATTTTTCTGCTTCCTGAAAATTGTGTATTACATATGGATCAGGCCTGTCATCACTATTAAAACAGGAAAGCCGTCTCTGGAAACTTTTACGACCATTAGGGTCCAACCATGCTCTTATTGTCTGCAAATCTATATTTCTCTAGGACTGTTAATTTGAATGTAACAGTGTCTAGAATGATGACAGCAAAACAGAACTTGATGATTTTCCGAAATTGAGACGGGCATCTTCATTGTCCAATGAAAGCATATGAATGCAAACCATTCAATAATGTCCTATGAATTTGAAGACGGGCCAGGAATGGTTATCCAGGGAGATTATTAAAACTGAGGCAACTTGACAAATTTTTGTCTGGCCCATAATTTGATAAGGAACCCTTTCCCAAACAACACCCAGCACAGGATACGAAGCAATGTGCAGGACATAATTATTCGTTTTTGCTCTCAGAGAGGAAGGATGGGGTTGCAATTCCTGAACCACAGGCGACGGTAGTGTTTCATCAGGAATGTAGTTGTGATGTCCCAGCAGTCCTATAATCAGTAATATAATTCTTTATTAAAATGGGCAGGACTCCAGTAGCAGTCCAGATATTAGCTAGGAAATCAAAATATTTAGCCATGCTAAAAATAAACAATATATTCGAGCAAGCTGAATTATCAGATTGCAATAAATTAGTTACCTGAACAGAATTGGTTATTGTGCATTTGCATTTTAAACGTACACCTTAGCGAACGTATGTAATTCAAAAAGGGGATACTTAAAATCAAAATATTTGAAGATTATTTCAGCATGACAAGTTATAGATGCTCTTCATCTTTGCGTTCAGAGTAGATTTATTTTAGAATCCACAGGAACTATGATGTCAGAGTGAAATTTATGAATTTATTAGTACATTTTGCACCTAGATTTTTTGCCTGGACAAGTAATAGCTCATTTTGTTTCGCAAAGGCCTCTTTTGGTGCAGTAGAAGAATGAGTACAGAAAATCTTGATGTCTCCCGAACAGAGGGAAATTGTCTCCACTCTTTTAGCAACGATGGACTTTGTTTGATGTGGGCCATAAAATTAATGGGCCCTGACAGCATAATAAGGGTGTCAGTGTCATGGAAATTGCTGATCCTAGTTTTTTTTGTACAAGGTATAAGTGAACTAGTACCCTTATGCCTGAGACGAATGTGCTTGTTTTGCTAAAGTGTAGTTGCTGAAAAAAAGCGTTAAAGCGCACTTTAATTCTGACTCTGGCATGACCAAGCATTTGTTATTACCCTGACGTAAGAAATTGATTGGTCGATTTGAAGTGCCCCACATGCATACGTTGTGCACAGGCTGCTTTACTCACTGTTGAAATATACATGGAATTAAGTTTTAACCTTCAGTCCCAAATCAACGCCATGGCCAAGAGCGCTCACTCCCAACTCTGGGACATCAACAGTTCAGATATGTGAGAAGGATCTGAAGTCCCTAGTTCAAACCCTCGCTCTCTCTAGGCCTGACTCTCATAGCTTACTCCTCGCGGATTTACCTTCCTTGCCACTCAGCAGTGTTGAGAGCTGCAGCCCGATGTAGTACATTCATCTCGACTACTGTAGTGCGTCAGTGGCTTGCCATTGAAGCTAGAACTCCGTTCATTTTACCTCCATCACCTGTAAAGCCCTGCAAACCACAACCAAGTCATCTGGCTGAAAAACTGTAGCTTTTTGTCAGTCTGCGACGTCTGCACAGCTCTAGCTCCTTGCTACTCACCAGCCTTCATGAACGAGAGAACAATGTTTTGCCTTTTCTGTGGCAGCGTAACTCACGAACGTAAACTTGTGCACTATCTCCTTTCAAAAAGGAACTGAGTGCGCTCTCGTTTCAAATACTTTTTCAAGCTGCACCCTTATGTACTAGGCCAAACCTTACTTTTGTATTGTTAATCCCTCTGCTGCCCTTGGGCCACGATTGCTCCATGTATAACTGCACACATAAGGTACTTAACAACCTGCTCTTAGAATCTTTTGAATTGTGAACCTCTGTAGTATTCAAAGAAATGGTTTTGATGTCAACTTAAAACACTCTGGCATGTTTGGTACAGTTTTGCAGACTGGCCTGTCCTTTAAGCATTTTTATATGTTTATCTTAGCAGTGACACGGACCAAGAAATGGGGAATTTGAAAGAGGCATAATGTAACAGATTGGGTGTGAGAGTGGGGTTTAGGAAAACATCTTTGCATCACATGTTCCACAGGTTCTTTCAAGATCAACCCTCCTCCGGGTGCGCAAAGCTTTCCATTCTGAAAGAATTATTGCTTGTGGCTGTCTCGCTTTGTGCGACCCTGTCATTTTGGTATGACCTCCTTTTTTTGCTTTTCTGTTTGCAAGTGGTTCAAAATGATGCAGGTAATTTTTGACCATAGCCCTTAGGTGCAATCAAATGTATTCACTTTTTTTTTACACGTCGATGGCCTGTGAAACATGGGGTAAAATTCACTGGCATCTTTTTTGTTTTTTAAACCCTGTTTTTTTTTGCTATTTTATAATAGCTACAACAATGTATATTCACTTTTTTAGATCTTCAGAAACAAGGTGTACAGACAACTAGGCATGTTAATGTTATTTTCCGATTTACACATAATGTAGTTGAACTTATAATTATGTTTCGGCAAAGTTCTTAAATTATTATAGCCTTTTATGGTATATGGGTGGAAATATTTCATTTCTAGCGATTGTTTTCCAAATGTACAGATCTTTTTTTTTGGGGGGGTGTGGGGGGGATTTCTCTGCAGCTCCGATAGGTTTCATTTTAATTTCCTCAGCCAAAGTCCATTCAACTATCACTTTGATCCATTTCTGAGTTACATCGGGGTTCAACCAGCTGATTAATCGATTGCTATTTGCCTTTTGGTCAATAACTGGGTAAACTGTACGACATTTATTTTAACTTTACTTTTCTATTTGGTAGAATCTATGCCCAACAAACATGTTTATAGGTGCAGTTTGATTTTAAACTGTGTAAGCTCTGCATGTCGGTGTACCACTTATTTACAGTATTCAGCAATCTTAGTACAACCTACGCTAGATGATAAAGGGTAACTTCCTGTGCCTCACTCTTAGGGCAATATGCCTCTCAATCAAGGATCAATTCTGCAGACCATTGCTGTAGTGATAAATGTCCTATGTACAAAATTAGTGTGGAAGACTAAGGGCCTTATTACAAGATTGGCAGTCCTCCTGCTGCGCCGCCACCACATTGTCTGTTGGAGGACCACCAAAGCGGTGTTGCCCCCACCCGTCGGTTTACGATTGTAATCCATGGCGGGTGGGCGGTGCTTCGGCGGTCTCATGGCAGTGGACTGTTAGGCTCATAGGAAAGCCTAACATGCAGCCCGCCGCCGTGGCAGCACTTACAGCACATTTCTGCATGGTGTGGCATGCATGCCACACCATGCAGGAACAGGGGTGCAATTCTAGGGGGGGCGGAACATGTACCCTTCTGCATGCACCCCCAGGACCAGGAGTGGCACGGGGGCAACAGGGCCCCCATTGTTGCCTCTCTGCTACCCTTTCCATGGCGGTGAAACCGCCATGAACAGGACAGTAGACAGGCAATCGAGAATGTGCTCTGCATTGCCGCAGCGGCACCGCCAGCATATTCCTGCTCCTGACCACTGTACGACCGTTGCCGGATCCAGGATCCCTGGCAGAAGCAGTGGTCCGGTAGTGGTCCGACAGACACTCGTAATACTGCAGGCAGACCTGCAGTGTGGCGGAGGTCTGACTGCCACTGTGAGTACGCCAGCCCTATGGACCACCGTACTCGTAATAAGGCCCTTAATCTAGCACTACTGGATGCTTCACGTATGACTGAAAGAGTTCCCTAACATTGTTTATCTATTAATTGTCTTTCACTCTGTCTCCTACTTTGCTCACACTTTTAGCTGATGTTTGATCATATCTTCTCTTATGGCAACATAGTCTGCTAATACTACCTTTACCCTGATCTGCTTTAACCGCATATTTGATGCTTGTGGAATTTGTTGAGTTCTCCCTCACTCCTGCGTTGCTGTTCTACGCATAGCATGGTATTGGATAAACTGTCCTGCGTCTACCTAGAAGGCTTTCGTAGCTCCCTACAGTGACTCCAATCAACCATTTTCCTTTATGTCCCCCACTGTCCTGCACCATCTCATACCAATTGATGGTGTGCTGATGGTAGCTTTTAGATTTGGTAACTTCTATGAAGATTCATGACCTTTGTCTTCTGAGGAGTGTTACGAGCGAAGATGGCTGCCCTTCTTCTTGAGGTCTTATGCGTATTTGGGAGAAATGCAGATTTATGGTAATTTAGCTGAATTTCAGAACCAGTCTCCATGGACGTCTGTGTATTTGCAACTTATTTCGTTGTCTATTTTGTGAACCTGGGAACTTGTCATCTTTGCTTAGAAACTGTGCATCATGGTTGCATTGACAGGGTGTTGATAATGCAGATCTTCCACATACTGGTAACATCTCTCAAGGATTGAGCAGATTTCCAGCCACAAGTTTTAAGAGTTGCATAGTGCCTCCAGAGCTCAGGAAGACGCATCATTTTCTGTATTGAGGTGGTCCTGGAAGAGCCAGACACACTTTAATCCAGTATTTCACTGGGACTCCGAGAAGGAACGACCATCCCAGTAGGATATGACTCTTGGGGGTTTCGTCATGATCTAATTTAGTAATCCTTAGAGCAAAACCTTTAAACAGAAACCGTTTCCTTTTCAGTGCAATCTTGAGTGTCCATACCTACAGGAACCTTTTTCACCCAGCGTTTTTTTGCCTTTATATTGTCATTTTACTTATGCGCATGTGGCTGACACATTTGCAACTCGAATGCCACTTTCCCCTTGAAAATTGCAAGGGAAACTCTGTCTGCAGTATTGGGATTGATGTATGTGCTACAGTAAACACTCTGGTTGGCTGAAATAGTGTTAAGCTTTTATGAGTACAATGAAGGAAGCCGGTTATGTAGATTGAGGGAGGAGGCAGCTGATGAGAATCCCACTTGTTTGGGTACCTGTGCGTTTTTTCCTTTTGTTTTTGTATTTGGCTGTCAAAAAAATCCACTGCTTCTGTCCTGCATGGAGAATATCCTATGAATGAAGAGGAAAGAAGGGGCGTTGGTCTTGGAATGCGAGTCTGAGTTCTCTGAAACTTTGTTTTAGTTCCATTGTGGAATCCTATTCTTCAACAGTCTCATTAGAAGCCTTATAATTAATTTAATATATAAATGAAGGCTAAAAGTAGTGGGCTGGCTACTACCATGCAAAGTTATGTTTCTCCATTACCAGCGAGGACTTCAGAATTCTGCCTTCTACTGCATTTTCTCTCATCTGATGGTTCTGGAGCACTGGCTGCATCTTGACCTGGTCACGGTCACCCTCTGTCTACTCTCACTATGCAGTTTTCCAGAAGCTGTCTCGCATTCACAGTGGTAATTGCTCTGTATAATTGATCCCGAACTAAGATGTAGGCTCAGAATTTTGTTAACTTTACCTTTCTTCACAGTATTGATAAAGAAGCCATGAGACGCATCTGGCTCTCCGCATCACAGAGAGGATGACTATTATGGGATTACTCTAGTAACCTTATCAAATTGCAGTCACGTAAACACACCAGAGAGTTTTGTCCAACTGCAGAGCTTTGGTCTCTGTGAAACGTGCACCCAATACTCCTCCTTCTATTGGAGAAAGGCTGTGCTCTTCTGCGGCTACCTAGTAATTCATGTGCTTCCTCTTGCACAGCCTCCTTACTGACCACCATCTCTCTCATCCTGCTCCATCTGTTGCTATTCCAATAACTCCAGGGCTAAGGTTATTGCCTAACCTAGTTGTCCATAGCAGGGTTGCCAGTAGCCCTGCTATCGTCAGTCCTGGACTGTCTCCTAGTGATGCAGTTGAAATACCTAAAGCTGTAAGATTCTGTCATCCACACCCCTCCTTCTAGACCCTGCATGCAGGCCCCTCCTTCTTACTCCTGGCCATGATTATACATGCCTGTGATTCCCTATTCTACATGGTCCCTGGAGTCCTATTGCCACACTCAGACAGCACAAAGCGACCGAGCACGTATAGAAAGGTGATTGTCAATCCACAGACCATCTCCCGCCATTACAACGGAGAATCTATAAAGCATCACCCAGGGAAATCTACGCAGAAGAGTGCGTGCCCAAGGCAGCAGCCATAAAATCAGCCATCTGCTCTTGTCTGTACAAGTTTGAAGCATAAACGTATGCATTTCGCTTTCAGCAAAAGTTGTGCGCTTTCCAGGAAATCCCTGTTCTGATTTCTAAAAGCCATTACCAGATCCCCTGAGGGGAAAAAAAATACGTTGCAAGTACTCCAGAGAACTCGATTACAACCTCTCCCCTTGATCACAGAACAGCAGATCACGGCAAGGCGCTTCTGATGCACATTTGCTGCAGCGCCCTTAACAGATGTTTGACTTTTTAGCAATAGTTGCACTATGATTTTGGGACACATTGCTTGGGACATCATTCTGTTTCCAAAACAACTGAAGACTTTGCTTTTCCGTAAGGTACTCCAGGATCTTTAAATAAACTTATGAAGTTAATCCTTTAGTTTAATTTCTGGGGGTATACCTCACGCTGTCACTATCCTACAACATGTATATATTTAACGTAACCGAACATAAATTAACATTGACTGTGTTTTCCAATAAAAAGCTGGTCTCTATGGGATGTGATAATATAAAGCTATTTTGTTGGATACGGATAGTTTGAAAACCATCTAACTCCCACATAATTACACTTATGCTCGATCATCTTAAAACAATCACTAAAATGGGTTGAAACGTGATGACCCTAAAAACATCCTGAAACATTTTGGTTTACAAGATTGCCTGACTTCTCATTTTTGGGGGGTGCCTGTGTGACATAGGACATATAGAATCTTGGGCGACATTTTCGGTCTTCTGTTGCGTGGATATTGGAGCACAAGGAGTTGCACTTCAGTTTTGGAGGATCCTGACCGTAGAAGTGTGGGTACTGTATTGCTGGCCCTGCGCGAACTCCGGACAACCGCTATGTTTGGAGCAAGGTCAGTGGCTGGGCTGTGGTCACGTGGTCCGATGAGCGTGCGGGCTGTGTGCATTGGTGGACAGTTGCTTGCATTCATTGTTGCGGCCAAGTCAGGAATGCTGGGAGGCCCGTGCCACTGAGATGTGTGAGGTTGCGCTCTGTTGGCGGTCTTGTAGCGGATGGCATGTTTATCCATCAGCCTGAGGAACTGCGTCCTACGTTGAGGGTGGAGCCTGTGCACCTTTGCCAGTTGCGACGAGTTTGAGGCTCGTAGGGGCAGCGGCCATGCTCACGCACCGTGTGTACGTGTATTTCATTGGCTCATGCAGATAGGCAGACATTTTGAAACTGGTAATTTTTTTTTTCGGCAGACATTGTCGTTTAGGAGTAACGGTGACATGCACAATTATCTGTGCCTGCACTCGTCTGGACAACGCTGACAAGCACACCTTTTTCTTTAATTTAAGCCCTTTTCTACTGGGAGTGTATACTTATATTTCTAGCTATTGCAAACACACCAGTTGTACTTCTTTGTACTATTTTAGTGAGGTGTAGACGCGCGCACACACACTCCCAAGTAGTATTTTGGTTGTGCTGTGAAAGGCTTAGAAGGGTGAATAATCGAAAGTGAGTAGACCGTAAACCTTTAGTAAAATATGCAGAATGTCATGGCTCCTGATTTCCATCTCCTGGGGAACCCTTACTTATATGGTCTAAATGGAAGAAAGTGTTTAGTAATTATGCATGTGTGTGTGTGCAGTTCTAATTTGAGTGCAGAGAGGAAGCATGAACTTCTGTTGCATTGTCTGGGGCAGAGGGGCAAGATGTGTTGGAAAACTTACCAGAATTGAGCCAAGCAGAGATGTGTGATTTGAATGAATTTTAAATAGCTATGACTACGTTAGATCATCATTACTGGCCACAGGTTAGTACCATCCTTGAGAAGTATACTTATGGTTTGAGGAGTCAATGTCTGGATGACTCTGTAGAGGAATTTGTTACAAGTTTGTGTAAACTAGCATCCACATGCAAGTTTGGAGCCTCAGTTGAAGAGAGAATTCGGGACCAATTTGTATTATGTTGCAATAGTGACAAGATATGTGAGCGGTTGTGGATGAAAGATGAGCCACCACTTGAGGAGGTTTTGAATGTTGCAAAACGTGTTGAACATATGTTGAAGTGTGTGGGGAACTCAAGACAGAAAAGGGAGTGAAATGCACTGAGAAGGAAGGTGTGACTGAGATACGTGCAATGAAAATACACAATTTTCTGAAGAAGGTAGAATCAAAGGAGAAGGGACATAAAAAGACTGAACCAGATTTCAAGGGTACGTGTTTCAGGTGTGGACTTGAAAGTCACATGGCTAATGATGGGTCCCAGATGTGTAATTAATGTGGCATCAGGGGTCATTTCATCAAGTGTTGTAGGTACAGAGTAAAGAAAGCATACAAAAGCAAAACTTATGAAACATGTTAAAAAGTAGTATTACTAGTAAGAGAGGAGGTTAGAATGTTTCCCTCAGAGAAAACCATTGATAATGTGCAAGTCTCAATAAAATGTGATTCATGTTCACGAATCAATATCGTATCCAATCAAACATTTGTGAGTAAGTTAACTGAAGGTAGCAAATTAACAAACATGGATGTAAGACCAGGTTGTAAGACCAGGTGGTTATGGAGGTACAAGAATTGAGATGTTAGATTATTTCGAGGCTGTCATAGAAATTGGTGGGAAACATACCTGTCGGAAGATCTGTGTCGTTTCAAGGGGATGATTTATTGGGATGGTCTCATCAAAAAGAATTGGGTGGAAGTCTGCATCCTAATAGAACACCAAGTTCAGATGGATGAAATTGAACGCAAAGATAGTAAGTTTAAGGAATTTGAAAGTTTGTTTCTACACAAACTAGGTAAGTTGCGTGGATACAAACACAATCAGGCTGAGAATAAATGCAAGGCCAGTGGTAGCGAAGGTTAGGAGGATTCCCATGAACATGCAATCTGCTGTAGAAAAAGAACTAGAAAGACTATGTGAGAGTGGTGTGACAGAACCTGTGGAGGTGACTGAATGGTTGGCTCCCATACTGGTGGCATGTAAGGGAAATGGGGACCTACGTCTTTGTGTGAAATTACGGGCGCTCAACAAAAAAGTGGTGGTAGATAAATTCCCTATGCCCTACATTTAGGAAATAGTCACAACTTTTTCTGGGGCAAAGGTATTCACAACTCTGGACTTGGTCTCCGCATACCACCAGATAGAACTAGATGAGGGCTCTCGGGATCTAACAGCCTTTTTTTATCACCGTTTGGAGTGTATCATTTCAAAAGGATGCTTTCGGACTGATTTAGTCTGCCACAGTGTTCCAGAGGATCATGATAGGAACTTTGAAAGGTATACCTGGAGTGAAGTACTATCAGGATGACATTCTGATCTTTGGATCTACAAATACTGAACATGATCAGAGTGAGGGCGGTTTTGCGTAGGTTACAGGAGGCTGGACTCTCACTCAAAGCTGAGAAATGTTAGTTTGCGGTGAGTGAGGTCAGTTACTTAGGTTACAGAATCTCGGAAACTGGAATAAGGCCACGTACTGAGCTGGTTGAAACAATAAAATCCATGGAAGAGCCTAAGTCTAAGGAAGAATTGACATCCTTCCTCGGCATGGTGGAATATTACAGCAAGTTTATTAAAGACATTTAGCATGAGGAAACTGCTAAAGAAGAGAGTTGAATTTCATTGGGACAATGAGTGTGTGGATATATTTACAAGGGTAATGAATGACTTGTGCAGTGCTCCTTCATTACAGGCATCTGATCCAACTTATGACACCGAGGTAGTGTGTGATGCTAGTGCAAAGGGTTTCGGTGCTCTTCTCATTCAAACCAAGGATGGTAAGGAGAATTTGATAGCCTGTTTTTCTTGCAGGTTAAAAGAAGCACAATGTAACTATTCTGTCATTGAGAGGGAATCACTTGCTGTTTATTGGTCTATCAACAGATTCGGACAGTTTTGTGGTGAATCAAGTTTACAGTTCAGACGCTGGTGGAAGTGTTTGCGAGGAAGGGTTTGGATTCTATCTTGTCACGCATTAGAAGTTGGATTGAGGGACTTCAAGACTTTTGTTTAGATGTGCAATATATTCCTGGAGCCAACAACTAGTCAGCAGACTGTCGAGATTAGTTGATACTAAGGAGTCTATAGTTGATGAAACACACGATATGGATCAAGAGGACATGGTCAGCGTGTGCGAGGTTACTATGGGCGAGATGGGTGTGGACTTACAGATAATTTCCATTTTAAGGATAGATCCTACCAGGGTTTGAGGGCAATTACACCTCAAGAAGGGTGTCTCTCACATGTGGAGTCCCACAGGGCTCCTATTTGAGTCCCACTCTATTTATTAATGTTTACCTAAGACCGCTTGCAGAGTTAGTCCTGCCATATGGGATCCATATGGTAACATATGCAGATGACACACAGCTAGTGGTAGCATTAAGCCACCCGCAGAAGGCACCAGCTAACCTAGAATCCTGTATGGGAACGGTGGCTACCTGGATGGACCAGTCGTGTCTCAAACTTAATGGAGATAAGACAGAACTAATGATTCTGGGCAACTACTCCATTACTACTCCTGGATTGAGCTGGCCCAATTGCCTTGTCGCCAGAACCCAAGGAGAAAATCAAAAGCCTGGGAGTATGGCTGGATAGGTCACTTAAGTTCGACCACCAAGCGATACAACTTGCTAGTTCCTGTCATGGTAGCATCAGACAGATGCGAAAAATCCTCCCTCTTCTTCCGGCAACTGAACGAAGAATCATGGTCCAGGCACTGGTCTTGTCCCGACTAGATTATGGAAATTCCCCTTATCTGGGCACCCCAAAGGCCACCACTAGAAAACTACAGGTGGTGCAGAATTGTGCAGCCAGATTACTACATAACTCTCCCAAATCATATTCTGCTAAGCCTGTACTGAAATCATTGCACTGGCTACCAATACAGGATCGTGTAATATTGAAATAAATATGCATAGCACACAAAACCCTGTGGGGAACTGGCCCTAAAATCAATAACTCTCTAATGGCCTTTCATCGCCCAGCAAGATGCCTGCGCTCAGCCAAATTTGTTCCTGGCTACGGTTCCTAAAATAAAAAGAGCATGATCTGGAGGCCGCATGTTCTCGTACAACGCGGCAAGGCTATGAAACACTCTTCCCATAGATCTCCGTGCAACGACCCATCACCTCTCGTTCCGGAAACAGTTGAAAACCTGGCTATTTCTGAACCTTCCTTAAAGATCCTCGTGAGTGTGTGTACAGTTGCCAGCGCTGGGATGCCTAAGGGTAGCCATGCGCTCTATCAAATGTTAATTAATAATAATAATAAGGGACTTGTATTCAGGAGCCAAGGCTAGGATTAGATATGGAATCCACAGCGAATGCACCCAGTCGTTCATTATAGGAAGGGGGGGTAAGGCAGGGCTGTGTCCTGGCACCTTTCCTGTTTTCACTTTATATCAACAATATGGACACTGCCCTGGTACTGCAATCAAAAGATCTTGCACAGGTGGGACACCGTCCTGTGCCTGCTCTCCTCTATGCTGACGACGCCGTACTGATGGCGCGTACCCCAATTTCAATGCAGCGGGTACTCAACGACTTTGCCAAATACATGCAGGATCTTGACCTACATGTAAATCAGGCCAAGACTTTTATAATACAGTGCGGGAGGAAAGCAGGTAGCTCCCGAGCTATGAGAATTAAGGATACTATTGTTGAACATACGAATACCTTCTCATATCTTGGCGTGTTATTTGACAAAGGAGGTTCTTGGAATCAAGCAATCAAAACAAGGTCGCTACTATTTAAAAGTGTCTGCACGGCCTTACGCAAATTTGCCCTGAGATTGAGTCCTAACCCCCCCACCCCCGGAAATGCTCACTATCTATAAGGCTAGGTGTGTTAGCAGAGCAATGTACGGGGCAGGCATATGGGGACATGTGAATTGCACGCTGATACAAGTAGTGGAAAATGAATTTTTAAGATATATACTCGCTACCCCCAAATCCGCATCAACCTTTGTCTGCCACGCCGAGTTGGGTTTACCGTTTTTGACAGATCTAATTAAGACCCAACCAATCCTGTTGTGGCATAAAATATGGACATCTGAGTACACTGTTTTAAACCAACTTATTATTAAGGACTGCTTAAACTCTACTCAGTATGCACAAATTCCCTGGTTAAGGTATGTAGAGAGTTTCTGTAAGGACTTGGGTCATCCTGAATATTTTAATAAACCTGAAAGTTTAGGGAAACTGGACAGAAAAGTTTTAAAAGCTGATTGCCTAGTACATTTGGGGAATAATAGGATGTTGGAAGAACTTTTAAAACCTTCTGTGCAAAGAAACCAACTAATTTTAACCAGTTACGACATTCAATTATATCTCAGGATAGTCCCACATCAAAAGCATAGATATGTTTTAACACGTTTTAGGATGGACATTTTTCACCGCATGGTTACGTTTCCTGTGGTAAACGACTGGTCCTCCAACCTACCTAATTGCCCATGCGATAATGTCTCACCACAATCAGCAATGCATGTTCTTTTTTTGTAAGTTTTTACAAAAAATGGAGGAAGCAGTATATATTAAGTTGTCTAAAGCATTTAGATTTTTATCAATGCCGACCGGCTTATCTTTTCCTGCAGTCCCTACAGACCATGGACATGTGTGTAAGAATGTCATCCTTTTTATGGAGTGTTTTTTATGCTAGGAAGACTGTTTTACCAATTTTATGAGATGTTAATAATGGACGATTTATATGAATTTTAATAAATAGGTGTTAGTATGGGTGTGCCTACTAGGATCGTATGGCGGGCCCAGTTTTCTAAGGTTCTTACCTTCCTGTATGCTGCCACATGAGGTTCTACCAAGAAACTTTTAACGAACATCAGATAAATTCTCCTTTTAGAGTTCTGTTAATCGTGTTTGGAAAGGATTGTCATACAAATGAGGATCGATGTATGCATATCTGTTACTGTGTTCCTTGATGGTGTCCTATTTTTGTTATATTCGCTGTACTGTGATTTTATGGTCTAATATTTTTAGACTGAATAAAGATGATGATGATGATGATTGATTCTCAAGGAAGTATAACAGAGAGTGAATTAATGGAAGAGTTACAGAAGGATGAAGAAATGAAACGCGATACATGTGGTAAATTCTGGCAGACTGAATGCAGCAGAGTTCAAAGATTACAAAGGAAAATGGGGAAGGTTGTTGAATGAATTTACGGTTGACAAGGGATTTTTGTTAAGAGGGACGAGGTTAATTCCACCAGACACCTTGAGACCAAAGGTCTTACAACTTGCTCATGAAGGGCACATGGGTATTTTCAAAACGAAAGGGAGACTTAGACCATGATGTGGAACGTATGATAAGAGACTGTGGAATGTGTGGTATGCGATAAAGGGTTGAGAACAAATCAACCTCCCATGGTGTGCAGGGAGTAGCCAAAATATCCTTGGGAGGAAGTTGAGGTAGACATTTTGGGACCTTAGAAGTTTGAACATGCCACTCCCTACGTACTTGTGTTAATGGATTTGTACTCTAGGTGGGTTGAGGTGTCATTTATACATGACATTTCCTCTTCTGCAGTGATTAAATTTTTGGAGAGCATTTTCAAGTGTGAAAGTTATCCGCGGCATCTGCTTACTGATAATGGAGTGCAGTTTTGTTCTCAGAAGACCGAAACGTATTTAAAGGAATGTGGGATTGAACTTAAGAGGTCAGCCTTATATCATCCTGAAACTAATGGCACCGTTGAGAGGATTGTGAAGACTGTGAAGGAGGACATACAGTTGGCAAGAGTGAATGGTCTAGATTGGAAGAAGGAATTGTCTAACAGATCATCTGGGTATCGCATGTCTCCACACAGCACCACAGGCAAATCTCTGTTTGAGTTGTGCAAAGGGAGATCTCATCCACAAAAGTATGTCCTGGTTAGATGTTCTGGGGCAAAGATTGTGTCAATCATGCATGGGTGAATGGACAGAGAAAGAGATAGTAGGTCAGAGCAGGAGAAAAGAGAAAGTTGATAGAAACAAGAATGTGAGGAATGTGGAGGTCAAAGTTGGTGATTATGTAAAAATAAGGGCACCTAAATGATGTGCAGATGGGTCCAAATTTACGAATAAATTACAAGTGGTCTAATGTTTCAAGAATGCCATCAAAACACATGATGGTCTAATTTGGAACAAGAACAGCAGTTGTTCTTCAACAGGTGTCAGACGTACTTTCCGCTCGCAATCCGGATTCTGAGCAGATTTAGAGGAATATTGGAGATTCGGGAAATGCACCCTAATGTAGCAGCAAACCGGAAGAGTATTAGGGAAATCACAAAGCCTGCATATCTCAAAGATTTTGTGGTATAATTTTAGTGGAAAGTTTTCAGTGATCTGCCCTCTGTTGTATTGGATACTAATGTATTCGCTAAATGTTTGTTTTTCTCAGATTATTTATTTCTGAGAAGTTTAAGCACTGTTTTGTTTTTCTGGAGAAGAATTTCAAAAGTTAATAAGATGGGGGTGGGTATGGGATGTTTGTTGGGGGTGTCTTTATTTGTTGTGGGAGTGAGAAGTGTGACACAGGACATGTAGAATCTTGGGTTTGTGGAATGTGTTGAGGTAAGGAACGGAATGGACGAACTGTCAGGAGCGAGACAGTCAGGGATCGTTGTTGGATGAGGTGTATTCAATAAAGCTCTGCTTACCTTTATCGCCTGCTGACCGTGCCATCTTTGGAGGAACATGAAATGAGTGTTTTTGTAGAGCGCGTGTTTGCCGTGGCGTCTTAGCGCTTACTGCCCTTGATTTTTGCAACAGGAGATTGGAGCGGCTATGGTTTAGGGACAATTAGCCATGTTTTCAATTCTTTTCTGAACAGTAGTAGATTGGTTTGGTTTCTGAGGTGGATAGGCAACGAGTTCCATAATTTAGGGGTCAAGTAGCGGAAACTTCTGCCACCCCATTTCAAGGTCTTTACCCTAGGAACTGCAAGTAGTGAGGCAGATGACGATCTAAGGCTTCTCTGTGGAGTGTAGCGCTTGATATGTTGACTAAGTTGGGCAGGTCCAGCCCCGTACAAAGTCTTATGCACAGTACACACAGATTTGAATTGGATCCTTGCCTGGACAGGTAGCCAGTGCAGATCCCGAATGGCTTGACTTATTGGGCTCAATTTTGGAATCTTAAGTAGTATACGGGCGGCCGCATTCTGTAAAGTCTGTAATTTACGTATCACACACTTTTTTTCTCCCAGGTAGAGTGAGTTACAGTAATCAATCTTGGGTAGTATCAAGGCAATTACAACAGTTTTTCTGAGGGCAATGGGAATGAAAGGTAGAATCTTTCATAGGATTTTTAAAGTGTGAAAGCAGGAGGAAGTAAAGCTATTGACCTGATCTGATAGTAAAAGATGGTCATCTATGATAATTCCAAGGTTTTTAACCTTTTTTTACCAGCTGAGGGCAGAGCCTAGCTGTATCCGGCCACCAAGTAGAATTCCAGAGGGAGGTGTCTCTACCAAACGTAACCACTTCCGTTTTACCGGTGTTCAACTTCAGGCAGTTATCTTGCATCCAACTGATAATATTGCTCATGCAGGCATTAAAACTTACTGCCACAGTATCTGGTTTGGAGGATAAGGAAACAACTATTTGCGTGTCGTCGGCGTAACAGATGGCAGTGAAGCCATGGGATCGTATGAGTTTTGCCAACGGTGTGACGTACACGTTAAACAGGGTTGGGGAAAGTGACGATCCCTGGGGGACCCCACACGGCAAAGCGTAGGGGTGCGATTTGTGCTCTTTTATCATTATGGATTGTTCTCTATCGGTTAAGTACGACCGAAGAATGTCTGAGGCTTTGTCTACGATCCCAATTTCGGCCAGTCGCTGGATAAGTATGTGGTGGTCGACCATATCAAAAGCGGCCGACAAGTCGAGTAGAATCAGTATGGCTTTCTCCCCCTGGTCAAGTTGGACACGTATGTCCTCTGTAGCGGCGATCAATGCGTATTCAGTGCTGTGCCTCGGTCGAAAACCGTGTTGCGCTGCGTCAAGTATATCGTTGATCTCTATGAATGAAAGCAGTTCTTCATTTAGGGCTTTTTCCAGGATTTTTGATGGAAATGGTAGGCAGGTAATGAGTCCATAATTGCCAACCTCCATGGGGTCAAGAGTTGGCTTTTTGAGGATGGGTCTAACCAGGGATTTTTTCCAGGTGTCAGGAAAGTGTCCTGAGTCAAGAATATTATTAAGAAGAGGTGTTAGGTGGTTGGCGATTATGTTGGGGACCATATGGAAAACCGTGGCAGGGCAAGGATCCAGAGGGGATCCTGACGTAGTTGACATTATAATCTTCTCAACTCTATCCGATGTTAGGGGGCTAAATTCTTGTAAGCAGACTTGCATATTTGCCCTGTCATTATTAGGCTCATCTGACCTGACTCTCTCTTTGTTGTTAGATAACTCGTCATAGACTTTGACCACTTTGTCGTGAAAAACTCTGCTAGTTTGTCACAGAACTGCATAGTAGGACAAAACTGTTTGCTATTTCTGAAATTGGCTAGGTTAGAAATTGTCTTAAAAAGTTCTCTAGCTGTATTTTTAGAGGCCATAATTTTCTCGGTAAAGAAACCGGATTTTGCAGAGATTATAGCTTCTTTATACTTTATTAGTGCCTCATTGTACTGTTTTTCCCCAGTTTCAGAGTATTCCTTCCTCCAGTTCCGTTCTTTAGCTCTACAGTTTTTCTTTAATTCTTTTAGCTCCCCAGTGTACCAAGGGGCTGATGATGATCTTTTCCCAGTGAGTGTATGCGTTTCAGGGGCTAGTTTAGTTACTGCCGAGTCAATCCAGCTGTTGAAATTTGATGCTGCTTGATCAGGATCGGTGTCGATGAGGGGGCTGTGTGATCGTAAAGCAGTTTCCAGATCTAGACTATTTGCCTCCAGGGGCGTACTACGCCTGTCCTATTATTGTTCTGGGCTTTAGTGGGAGGACCGTTTATGAGTACTTCGAAGAAGACAGCGCTGTGATCTGTCCAGGACATTGGTAGTGTGCTAGTACATTTTATCTGTGCGTAGTTGGTGAAGATACCATCCAAAGTATGTTTTCCAATGGGGTGGGCTCAGTGACAATTTGCTTTAAGTCTAGGCCGTTTAGACTGTCTATTAAGACATTTGTGTCCACGCTTTCGATGGATTCTAAATGGAAATTAAAGTCCCCCAGAATGGAAAAATTGGAGTATTCCATACAAAACTCCATAACTGTAAGTATGGATTCAATAAAAGGGATTCTAGGCCCTGGTGGTCTGTAAACTAGTAGTCCACTAAAAACCAAAGTATTACATTGGAAGATAAACAGGATAGCTTCTTCCTTTAATTGGGGAATATCTGAGACGATAGCTTTAATGTGGGAACGGTGAGCAATGGCCACCCCCCACCTCACATTCTGCTCTGTTATATGCAACACTTCTAAGAAAATAAAAGGTAAAGGTTTACGATTTACTGGAAATCTTTGCAATATGATAAACAATATCTGGTAGAGACTTCTAGCTGTAGATTCTATTCCTTAGAAAATTCCCCAGGCCCTGCGCACTGCTAGGTGGAGTTGTTCGGCTCCGCATATGGCGTTGTCTGCATCATCTGCTCCAGAAATGTGTGGCACCTATATAGGCGCCATCCTTTTGTGCTACTGTTTGTACCATTCAGCGCGGACCGGAGAGAGCTATCCCAGTCGATTTTTTATTTTTTTTGACTGACCTTTTTAGGCCTTTTGTCGAATATTTTCTTGAGACCTTGTCTCCTGGTGTGAGGATGTCTGCTAAAAAGGCCGGTTTCAAACCATGCAGCACCTGTCACTGTCAGATGTCTGTGATGGACCAGCACTTGGTTTGCCTTTGGTGTCTGGAGCGTGATCACGACGTCAAGATGTGCAAGGATTGCCATGCATCCAAGGTGCTGAGGGAGTGGTCCCTTACGCTCCATGCTGCACATCCCCGCGACGTTCCAGATCTCCGTCCCGAGGAAGGGCCCGAGATAGTTTGCGAAGCAGCTCCCGGCAATCGTCATCCCACTCGAAGTTGCCAGGCAAATCTGGTAAGTGCCATAAGAAGTTGCTGCCTATGGTCTTGGAGGAGGTCCAAGCCATACCCTTTCAAGCAATTACTGACGCGAGCCAAGTTCACCATACGATGTGGGCTAGACACAACAGACACGCTTGGAAGAGCAATTTCATAGTCACTGGCCCCTAGGTGCCACACCTGGTTGAGAACCACTGGCTTTTCGGGGGATGTCCAGGCCTTGCTCATGGACATGCCCATTGATGGCTCTTGTTTGTTTGCATAGAAGGCGGGCTGGAGCACTTCAAGCACAGCAGGGCTATGGCCAGGTACTTGGGCCTTTCCATGGCCCTTCATCCACACCAGTCTGCCTTCCTCCTCCGTGGCCCCTGTTGTGGTTTACAACTATCCCCACCGCCCCCCCCCAACCCTCCTCCCCCAGGCACCATGGCCAGCAGGTCTCCCAGCCCTTTTGTGGCCGAAGAGGCGGTTACCAGAGACAAAGTGGAACAGGTAGACGGAGGTCAGGCAAGTTCACCACGCCCTCCGATAGCTACATGTAAGAAGCTGGCCTGGTATATGATGTCCACTCATGTAAGTGGGCACCCTGCACCAGTCCAGATAACCCTTATGGTGATTTAAGGGGTCTTAGACAACCTTAGAAAGCTTTCTAAGTGGAAGCTGTGGAGAGCAGCCTTCAGGCTTAGTCCAGAAGGAGTGTAAAGCAGCTTGTTTTACCAGAATGCAATCTTCTATGTATAGATTAAGTGAAAAAGAACCACACAAGGTAATTATAAAAATATGTATTTATTATATATACGCTCTAACACATACAAATATCTCCTACCCGGAGATATGCACAATGCACACAATACTTTGCAAAGAAATACAGTAAATAGCACAGAATACACAGTGGACCCCGGGGGGGGGGGGGCAACCTTATACTAAGAAAGTGGTATAAGAACCACAACTCAGATCAAGACAATGTGGAGAAGATGTAGGGGACCCAAGGAACCACCCAAGGTGAGTGACTAGGGACCCCACGGTGCGCGTGTGCAGTGTGGGAACGATTGCGTCCTCCGTACAGGTCTACGTGTAAGTCGCGGTTGGATTTTTTAAGGTTAAGGACCCCTCCCAGTGGACCCTGAAGAAACCCTGTGGAAGACAGAAGGTTGGAGAGCCACCCCACCCATGGATACCCTAGGAGCCACGTTAACTACACCAGGAAAGCCGGGTGCCTAGGTGTGAACTGGCTTGGAAACCGCCGTCAAACCCAATGGAGGAATTCAGGAAAGTGCCGCTGCTGAAGGAGAAAGTGTCCGGTGGAATCTGAAGGTGGATTCTAGTTGAGAGGTACCTGCAAGCAGAGGGAACCGAGTGTCACTCAGGAGTGACCAGGAGACTTGGAAGACGAATGCCCTCCGATGTCTGGTGTTGCAGGAGAGTTGACGATGACCTTGACTCTGCAGCTGTGAGGACCAGGTGATGCTGAGGAAGACCAGGAGCCATGCACAAGCTGTCCCACGAAGGATGTTGAGTGCTGAGGGGTCAGTGTCCGGCGGGAGCACCAACAAGCCTTGGCAAAGGCAACCAACGCAGAAGGTGAAGAAGGTGCAATGTCCGGACCAGCAAGTTCCAGGGGAGTCACCACAAGCACCACAAGCAGGGGAGTCCGGGCAGGCCCCGAGCAATCGGGGGAGTCCAAAAGAAATAAAGATGACTCTCAACAGGACCCACAGGCCGAAGGCACTGGAGTTGCAAGAGGACCTCGAGCAGCTCACCAAAAGATGCAGGCCACGGTGCACACGGTGCGAAGTGGATGAAGACTTTGGTACATGGAGGTGCTGGAGGTTGGGGCTTCTTGGAGCCTGAAGGTCTTGATGAAAGGAAGCCAACAAGCCTTTGCAACTGCAAGTTGACGTGGTGCACAGGGGTTCGGTTATTGCAGCCCCCATGAGGGATACTAGCCTCAAACTTGGTAAGAGGACAAGGCAGGCCTCGAGAGCTGTGGAAAACCACCACCTGTGTTGCAGAACCTTTCGGAGTCCGGAGGAGCTCAGGATCAGCAGACCGGTCGACTCAGTTGCGGTGCCTGCGAATGCAGGGAAGTGACTCCTTCACTTCAAGGGAGATCATCTTCAACTGTCTTTGATGCCCACAGGCCTTGGAAGGTTTCTCTATGGTGCACAGGCACAGAAGATGCAGCAGACTGGAAGGGAGACGTAGTCGAGCCCAAACGAAGTCCAGAGTGCCCAGACGGTAGAAGAAGTGGTGTCTGATCTAAATCTTGTCCCACGACGAATCTAGGGACCCACCCACAGGTAAGCCCTTAAGTACCCTAAGGAAAGGGTTGGGACTATTCAGGGAACCTTCCCAAGGGAGGGTCTGGGCGGGGAGGTTACTCCCATGTCCTTTGTCCAGTTTCGTGCCAGAGCGGGAGCCAACGGCTTTCAAGACTGGTTTGAACTGGACTATGCACGGGGACACCAAATGTGCCCCTCATGCAGGCTTAGTGGCGCTGGCAAGCGCATCCACCCGGTCCCAATACACTACATCCTGTCTGGCAGGTGGTCACACCTCCCTGTGACAGGATGCCTATTGTTCTGCCTTCCCCTGCTCTAGCTTGCCTCCGCAGCAGGAGAGCAGAAATGTGTCTCTGGTCGGCAGCAACCATTTTGTGCTGTCCGGGTCTAGAAGGCTGGCACTGGCAACACTGAGAGCCTAACGGAGGGCTCTTCCAGTGCTTGGAATCATACCTCCCATACCGTTTACGGTGTGGGGGTATGATTCCAACATGTTTGATACCATACATGATAGAATTCATTGCAGCCAGTTTTGAGATGGTCATCGCGTAATTGCGCGGTGCCCTTCTATATGGTATTTGGTTGCTTCACTGATAACTCAGGAGAATGGACTCCGTAGGTTGTAGGGGTGTCCTGCTTATGCAGGGGCACCCTCTCACTTAAAACCTACAGGTTACCCCTCTAGCAGTCCTTTGCAATCCTGAAGGCAGGGTGCTTGGTTCTAAGTGCAGTGACCCTAGATATAGGAATCCTATATCTTTAGTAAGTGGTGCTAGCACCAGCTTACACAGGCTGCAATGGCAGGCCTGTAGTTCCATTTTGAATGGTCTCTCATGGGTGGCATAATACATGCTTCAGCCCATGGGAGACCTCTGGGTGACCTCAGTACCATATACTAGGGACTTATAAGGGTACCCCAGTATCCAACCTGGGATGTACCGAAGTACTTACCACAACAATTTAAGGGAGAAAGCCGAGAGACTGGGGTCCTGATTAGCAGGATCCCAGTCAGACTAGTCAAAAATAGATAGCTTAGCACCAGGCAAAAAATAGGGGTAACCATGCAGAAGGATCCTACCTTCCTACACCACAGCCTTCAAAACCCCTTTAGTTTGCCCTCCAACCATCATGGGACATCCAGTGTTGCGCTATCACCTGCAACACTGGATGTCAATAACATCCAACCATTGGGTTTTGCAGATCGTCAAAACTGGTTGTTTGCTCCTCTTTGTGACTACCCCTCCACCCATGCCACCAACTTATGACAGGTTGACAGAAGACCACCTCTTCTTGCTCTGTGAGGAAGTACTAGCTTTCTTGGCCTAAGGAGCCTTAGAGAGGGTGCCGGCGGCGGAAGTAGATCCTGGTTGCCATTCACGCTACTTTCTATTGTCCAAGAAGGACGGAGGCCTTCGCCCTATTCTAGACCTGCGCCTTCTCAATCTCTTTCTGATAAAGGAGAAATTCTAAATGTTTCCACAAGTTCTCTCTGCCCTGGACCTGGGATAATGGATGGTAGTGTTGGACTTGCAGGACACATATTTCCACATCGTGCCTGCCCGCAGACCTTACCTGTGGTTCTCAGTGGGCCAAGAGCACTTTGAGTTTGCCGTGCTCCCCTTTCGCCTTACCAGCGCCCCTCGCGTGTTCATGAAAGTGATGGCGGTGGTTGCAGCTCATCTGCAGAGGTTAGGGGTTCCAGTCTTTTCCTACCTCGACGAATGCCTGTTAAGGCAGGTTCACCTCAGTCACCTCCCATCTTCTGACTATAGCTAACCTTCTGCACTCTTCTAGGTTCACTAACAACATGCTGCAGTCACAGATGACTCCCCCCTCAGACACTTCCTTTAATCTGAGCTGTTCTGGACACTGCTGTTTCGGCCCTGTCCTCCTGAGTGGCAAGTCCAGGATATTTAGGCTATGATACTGATGTTTCAGCCTCTATCCTGGATTTCGGCGAGAATGACCCTGAGGTTGTTGGGCCTCATGACAGCCTGCATCCTGCTTGTAGCCTTTCTTCCTTCAATCAGGAATAGACTGATACAGGTGTTCACAGACAACACCTCCGCCATGTGGTACTGCAACAAACTGGGCGAGGTGGGGTCTTGGACCCTTTGTCAAGAGGCACTGTGCCTCTGGACATAGCTGGAACAGCAGGGCATATCCCTAGTGGTTCAATGCCTGGCAGCCTCTCTCAACGCTAGAGCGGATGAACCCAGCCGTTGATGCCTAGCGGATCACGAATGGAGTCTCCATCTGGAGGTGGGGCAAGGCCTCTTTCTAAAGTGGGGAGAGCCTTCGTGAGATTAGTTCGCCGCCGCTGGGAATGTGCAGTGTCAGTAGTTTTGTGCGCTGGAGTTTCCAAGGCTGCTCTCGCTCTGTGATGCTTTTCGTCTCGAGTGGAGCGCCGGCATTCTGTACCCCTTTTCGCAAATTACCACTCCCGCCCAGTGTTCAGAAAAGATTAGGAACGACCAGGCTCAAGTCATTCTTGTGGCTTTAGATTGGGCATGGAGAGTCTGGTATCCCGAGCTGCTGAACATGAGCATTGGTGCTCCGATCAGGCTGCCTCTTTGGAAGGATCTACTGTTGCATCAATAGGGCAGGGTTCTGCACCAGAACCTGAAAACACTTCACCTTCATGTGTGCAGATTGAGCGGTGACAGTTGACAGCTTTCGTTCTTCCGCCGAAGTCTGTAATTCATCTTGCCAGCCAGGCATCCCTCCGCCAAGACTCTATACGCCAGCCATTGGAATAAGTTTGTGGCATGGTGTACATATAAACATGTTGATCCTCTAACTGCACCCCTTTCTCAGGTTCTTCTGTTTATTCTTTCCTTGACCCAGCAGGGCGCTGCTTTGGCCACATTAAAAGGTTATCTTTCTGCAATTTCGGCATTTCCGTGGTTGCCTGACCAGCCACCCCATCCCTTTTCAAATCCCATATTTTAAATGGGTTCCTGAAAGGTCTCCAGCATTGGTTCATACCTACCCCTTTTATTATGCCCCAGTGGGACCGAAGTGTGGTTCTTACATTTCTAGTATGTGTTCCCTTTGAGCCGCTCCACAACTGGCCACTCAGACGTCTTGCCATCAAATTAGCCTTTCTAGTGGCGATACCATCTGCAAGGAGGGTCAGTAAGTTACAGGCACAGTCATCAAGTCCTCCATACCTGGTCCTTTGGACTTGAGCACCTTTTTTACTGAAGGTGATAACTCCTTTTCATGTAGGCCAGTCCATCACTCTGCCTACCTTTTATGCTCTGCCTCATCCCTCTAAAGGAGAGAAGAGACTCCACCAGTAAGACCTACAAAGAGTGTTGTTCTACCTTGATCTTACTTGTGAGTTTCGGGTAAACTATCAACTTTTCGTGGGGTATTTCCGCTCCAAGAAAGGGAAGGTGGTACAGAAGCGAATCATATCGTGTTGGATAGTTTTGTGCATCGGAATCTGCTAAGCATTGGGCAAAAAGCAACCCCCTGAGGGTTTGCGTGCTCACTCTACCAGAGCCCAGACAACGACGAACTGCTATAGCTTGCGGAGGTCCTGTCCTGGATGTCTGTCAGGCAGTAATGTGGGCTTCCTTACACACATTTACAAAACACTGCTTCCTGGATAGTCTGCTCCGGCGTGACAGTCACTTTGCCTGTTTGATCCTACAGGATTTATTAGTCTAATTCGTATCGCAGCCCCACCGCCTGGTATGTATTGCTTGGGTATCTATTCTAATGTAACGAATCTGAGGCTAGAAATCTCTATCAGATGAACAAGTTATTTACTTTCGGTAAAGCCTTATCTGGTACAGACTCTTATCTAGCCGCAGATTCCTTATCGATCCTCCCTACCTCCCTGCTTAGCAAACTGATTACAGTGTAAAGGGTGTACCCTTTAAGGGCTCTAGCTTCGTACACCAGTGGTTAGTGATCCTCGTGGCTCCACTCTTCTGGCATGTTAAGTCACGAAAAGAAATTGATGTCGGTGCCCTCTGGTGGTGCCTATATAGGCAACACGCACGTCATTTCTGGCACGGATGACGCTGACCATTCCACGAGGAGCCAGACGTTCGCCACATAGCACGCAGGGGTACAGCTCGTCAAATGTTTTGGGTCCAGTCCGACATGGAAAATAATCTAAGGTAAAGAATCTGCAGCTAGATAGTCTCTAACCGAAAAGCCCTTACCGAATGTAAGTAACTTGTTCTTCACAATCGGTGTGAAAATTTTTATCACAGTTAAAACTATATAAACACAAAAGGCATTCACAATGCTGTTTCCAGTGACTGCCCTCAACAATACATAAACTTAGATTAAGTTAGTCAAGTCTCTGGAAATCTAACTATTTCGCAAAGGCCCCAAATGTCCAATGTTGATAAATATTTAATTTTTCATTCTTTACTAATTTGAATAGCCTAAGTCTAGGGATTTCACCAGGCAGCCTTGGGTTTAAAGTTGCAGCATTTACAGCAATTTGCTACTGCTTGTTTTTTTGGTAATGCTACCTAGTAAGCACGGGCATAAACATAGTAAACATGTATCACGTAATTCTTTGCACAAACAACAAGACCTTGAAACGTCTCCTATTGTAGTTATATGCAAGCTTGGCAAAGTCTTTAAAGTTCAGATCTTGTGTGACATTCTCATGAGCCTTGACTCCTGTAGATTTTTTTTTTTTTTTAGGACACTTTTCTCTAAATTTAGTATCAGTGGGGAAGTTGGGGCTTTTTATTTTTAATATTCAATAAGTAAATAATTAAGAAATAAAAGATTTCCGTATTGGAAGAGATGTTTCACAAAAATGTATTTATGCAATCCTTAATTGACATTACATTTTCCAGAAAGTCCCAAGACAGGAGGATGTATATGTTGGTGTTGTAATACAATCATGTACTGCCGATCTGAATGTTATATTTTTTTAATCATATAGCAAGAAAATTAAGACCATGTTTAACTTTATACTGTACTTGCTGTTGATAAGATCCATTTGAAAGAGACGACTCATTACAATGCCATGTCAAGCAATCCAAAGTTCCTGGTGTAGGGTAAAATTGAATGTACTTCCTTAAGTGGCCAGAACTGATAGGTGGAATAGGAAACACAAGCTTACATTAAAGTACAATTGCATCTTACCAGATGCACGGATTCAATGAATTTCCTTCTTTTTTGCTATCGGTATGATGTCGCTGATTCATAGTTCATACGATTTATTTGACTGAAATATTAGGTAGATGGGATGCTCTACCTGCTGATACATTCTCAAAACTTTTGAGATCTGTGTGGACGAAAATTTGTGGAGGAAGCCAGAAGTTGAAAATATGTAGGAATCCAGTTGAGGGAATGTAAATGATCTGCGGATTTTTATTTTATATGACTTACAGTTTCAAGATGTCATGATATAGGATCGCATCAAGAAAAAGGGGCTTTTCTGTGAACCTTATAACATACAAAATTAAGAGATCTTTTTAGCCCACGGTTCTTTTATTTGCAGACCCACGATGTTTCTTATTTTAAGGACACAAGTTTAGGTGCTCTCAGATGAAGAGTTCAGTGAAAGTGTAAACAACTGTTTTTTGGGAAATTGTAAATTTGATATTTGTTTTGTAATTGAGAAATCCAATGAATAATTTTATTGCTACTAAAATATAATTTAATTAACTTTTTTTTCTTCGACAGGTGAAAAAGGAAGCTTCAGCCATGGATCAGTTGTTGACGGACGATTTGAAGGATTTATTCAAACCCAGCGGGGTACCTTTTATGTTGAACCATCAGAGCGATATATTGGGGATAAAGCCCTTCCCTTTCACTCTGTCATTTATCATGAAGATGATATCAGTAAGTACATTTATCTTTATACAGGAAAGAACTGGTGCAGCCACTTCAGATTCTCAAATCCTACTAGCTTTATTTCAAGAGACGTGCTAGGGATCTAAATAAATTTTACATTTGAAAAAATTCTCTATATTGAGTGGTTAACAGTTCGCCTCATTAACCTGTGATGGCATCCCATGGAGGAGTTCGGGGGAGGGTTACAACCTTTTCAACAGGATCACCCATCGTATTAAAGAAAGCATTCTAAATTAGGTATCAATGTCGAACTATAAAACAAATGTGGAGGTTACAATTGAATTGTGGAATGTTGCTTCCGTGTTTCTGCAGGATGGTTTAGTAAAAGGTGATCTAGCTAGTTCTTTGTTTCACTTTTTCTCTTTAACTGACACACCCACACAGGTATGTTGTTATGGGAGAATTTTCATGGGAGATAGCAAAAAAAGAAAATGTTTAGAACAATAAGAAAATATTGAAGCTTCAGTCTTAGGGCTTTACAGAGTAGCAGTGCTCCATTGTAATGTGTTTTGCTGAGTAAAACACAAATGTTTTGTGTACTGTTTTTGTTTGCTTGTGTAACAACAACTCTTGAATTCTTGTGCATTTATTTCAAATGCTTTTGTGGTTGGACTGCTGTGACAAAATGCTGCTTTTTGCATCTTAATATGTTTTGTATCCTGAAATATGGCTCAGGTTGCCATCTTGCATGGAGACGACTAATGTGAAACCTTAGTTTTGGGTTTCGGGTTTCTTTACGTTACGGTTTATACCTAACAATACTTCAAATCTACGGTTGTTCCATGTTTAACTGTTTCTTATTACATACCAGATTGAAAGTTTCACGAATTGATAAGTAGGCTATTGACTTTTTTGAAGTATTCACTAGTGCTTCATTTGAAGTATGTAATACTTAATTGCAACCTAGAGGCCAGACGTGGCTAAAAGTTTAGTGAGTGGGTTATTTATTATTGAGGTACCTGGGAACTGAGCAGGACCCAACAGCCATTTCCTCTGTAGGTCTCTCCTAGAGACCGCTTTAGCCGTGTGCTGTCCAGACCTATTGTCTCCAATATGCATGGAGTGGGCTCATGATGGTCATGATCGGATGACTGCGTTGTCTCTCGTGTCTCTCCTTTTGAAATTTTGACGTTTTCCCTATTCCTGTGGGAAGCCAAGAAGCATTTAGTTCTCAAAGGCTCTGATTGGATGACTTGTATTCTTCTACTGTTGCGGTCAGGAAACTATTTTTTCGTTTTCTTTAAACACTCTGGGAATTCATGTGATATTCTCGCTACCATGTTTGCTGCCTACTCCACCCCAGCCTTCTCGGTTTTAATTATTTTCTCCTGCTTTTTCATTGCTGTCCAATCCTGCTTGTCGCCCTGTGCCCCAATGCTTTAGAATTTTATTTTCATTTTTTTGTTTATTTTGTTTTGCCTGATGCTGTTGGCTGGCATCCATTTTAAAATGAGGTTTTACCCATTTTATTGCCCATTCACCAGTGCACACGCATGGCCAGTGGTTCTAACAAATGGGTTTGTATCATTTGAACCAACCCATTCAAAAATGGCCACCGTGAAAGTACACATCCATTGCAGCTATCTTTGAAATTTGTTAATAGTATCTGAAAAAACTAATTGAAAGATGGCTGTCATTGTTTATCTACTGACTTGGTTTGTTGAGTATTGCAAATGCATTCCAAGATGGCTGCCATGGATATGTTCACATCCACAGTGGCCATATTTGAATTGATTGTTCTGGTCTTTGAACAAACCCATTTAAAGATGGCTGCCACAGATGTGTACGCATCCATGGAACCGGTCAAGCGCCAAAAAAAAAACCTTGGATCAATCCAGAATGTTTAATTCCTGAGACCAAATGTGTTTGTTTGTAGAGTTGGTTATAGTGGGATGGCTGAGGTCTAATAAAAGCTGAAACATGGGAAAATCCTTTGATATTTCTAATTAAAGTTTTAAACTTTTAAGACTGGTCCCAAAGGGCCTTAGGTCTCAAAGAGGGTAAGCTCGCCCCAGAGTGGAAAAGACTGACATTTTTAGAAAGCCAATGAGTGTTAGTGAGCACGAACAAATGTTTTAGGTTTAGGTGTCCAGCATTTTTTCCTACCTGGCTCCGCCCACTTCACCATTGTATAGCCCACGACCGCATATAGAGGGTCCAGTGCTGGATTACTATGATCGGCCCTGCTTCCTCAAATGGGACTTTCCCTCAGGAAAGTTTGGAAAATGATTGGACATACAGTCCATTTTGCATTCTAGTTTTCACTCACGTTTATTAAAAAGCCATACTTTCATTATCTAGTTGGGAGGGAGGAAAGGCTGGTCTTTGCAAAGAGATGCAGCCTTTTAACCGGACAGAATGTTTTTGCATTGAGGGAAAAAAGTGAACTTAGTTTTAGAGCTGTGTGCAGTTGAAGTGACAGGTGCTCTTCCTTGTTTGCCAGCTGTTGTTGGAAGGCAAAGCACTGTAGGTTAATTTATCTCTAGCCGGTGGTGACCACAGACCCTGACTCCCACTAACCAGATCAGTAGCCCAGTCCCCCTAGTGTATGCCTTAGAGAGAGCTGACATGAACCAGGCTCAAAGGAAGCCCAGTCTTTGCCTGTGGGCAGCCCTTCCCTGTGGGATCAGAAATATTCCAACAGGGAAAGGGAAACGCTGGTGTACAAATAAAGGAACCATTGCCTGTTCACAACTCCAACGTATTGTGTATGTAACGTGTACCTCGATGAGCGCCACATGCAAACTGGGGCATTTAAAGCAAAGAATTGTTGATGTATGCAACAAGAAGAAAACCAGTTGCAGTGGGGAATATTGAAATGTATGTCATGCAAAGGTTGGTGAACAAAGTGACATATCTAACAAAGTATTGGGTGCTCTGTTCAACTAGGAACAATAGAGAAAGCTGTAAAGAAACATTGTTGTACACAACAAGGAGACATTGATCTCGTTTCAATTTTTTGGCAAGACCGAGACATCGTCCCCAGTTCTGTACCGATACGTCATGAATTCTTTAATTATGCCAAGCTGCAACCCCAGTGGAATGCCAGACGTTAATGCTCATCTTTGTTCAGTGTGCTGCAGTGACATGAGCTTGCAGGACCAATGTAATCAATACCTGATCTTGTGTTCTCCATTTAGGGTGGTTGACTCAAGATAAGCCAATCTGGGTCTGCTCAATCGATCCTGCATGTGTGGTTATGGCACCCGATAAGTGTTCTGCTATTCACCCTACAACATGTGTGTTTTTGCCTTTTCTGCACAGATTGTTGAGGGATGTGGTCCATTTCCATTTAAAATGCAATGCCATAGCAGGCCCACAGTACATGGGAAACTATGGCCAATGTCCACAGTGTCTGGGGCATGCACAGCTTCAAGGAAAGTCCTATGGGGTTTAAAAAGGCAAGGAGTTCAGCTTTGCAGCTATGGTAAAAAATTGTCTTTAAATAGTGCTATAGCACTGCACTTCAGTCATATCTAGGTGCTCTAAATATCAGACGTTACTTTTACCCAATTTAATGGTAATTAATTTATCAACCTCAGCCAGGTGGAAGACTCAGCCGGTTTTGCCAGGATTTGAGCTCGAGTCTGGTGAATCATTGCAGAAGTGAGCAGTTAGCTTTTATATCTTGAGCCATCGTATAGCCATAGAATGCCTGGTTAGCTGAAATTTGCTTCAGAAGATGGACATTTCAGAAATGGTAGTAGCAGAACGCTCTCCGTTCCTGTGTCTGTCATGTGCCTCTTGCAACTAACACCACATAATGTAAAGATATAACTCTGTCAATTTTCTTGACCAGGTCTATATATGTGCAGCACATATAAATTCAGTTGGTCCTACCGATTGCATCGAAGATGGCAGTTTCCACAACCCTCTGTCACCCCTACAACCAATCTTGGTGTTCATTTGTTATTCGCCTGGAATGTCAGTATGTATGCACTGTACATATAGTTTATATAGAGCTAACCTGAGCAAAAGGCAGCTGTACTGGGTCAAAGGCAAAGACACAGTTAATGTTTGATAGGATTGTTGGTTTGCATATTATTACATCATGATGTAATGTTCTTTAGAATGTGGCAGGGCTGGGACATTACAGATGGATACAGGGATATTGTTCCAGATCCTAGGAGTGTAGATGGAGAACGCCAGTTCAATTTATTTGTTTTGGACTTCTTTGTCTCCATTCTTATGTCCTGGCTGTGGTGGTGAACTTGTGAGACAGGTATGCAGGACTGCTAGTTGTAAAGGCTTTATAGAGGATGGTGTTCTTACAGTGTGGGTGTAATGTGGTCCTATTTCTTCAGGCTCTTAATGAGGCGTACTACTGCATGTAGGATGCCTTTAACGGGGGCCACTGTACCGTGTGGTTGACCATGGAGCAGGGCATTACCACCATCAGGTGCAAGAGTATGAGGACTTAGACAGTAGCTCTGATGTCACTTTCTTGGTAGATCTTTTTCACTTTCTTAAGTAGATACACTTGATATCAGGCTGTCTTGGTTTTGTTGGCAATATGTTCTTTGAGGTTGCATTTGGTGTCCAAGTAGATTCCAAATGACGTGGCAGTGGCAGAAAGTTGGTGTTCGTGCAAGTAGTTGGGCTGGACTCTTTCATGATGTCAGTAGTCCATGTATTTCCATTTATGGACGACTGACTGCTGAAGGTGGGTTCTTGTACATTTATTTCAAATGACATGATGCTCACCCGTGCCTTGTTTCATCATCTGGGGCTCTCTATCAACCAGCACAAGTTGCACCGCACTCCATCTCAGTAGCAGGCCTTCATTGAATGACAATCCAGGATCTTGCAGAGAGCCTTTCCTCTGCCTACCGAGGTTTCGAACTCCAGTACCCTTTCCAAATTTAAAAATGATTGCCTTCTATTTACGTTTTCATGCTGCTTGCTCGATGAAGGATGATGTCCTGTAAGTGGTGGCTACAATGGCACTGGTTCCAGTTTCAGGGGAATCTACCAGCTCAGATACAAATCTTGAGCTCAGTTTCTGCATTTTTTTGGTGGTTGCTTCCCACTAATTTTATGGTGAATGATCCTTTCTGCCCACCACTGCTGTAAGAGATGCCTCCTCATTGGGCTACGGTGCTCCTCTCAGCGTGAGGATAGTGCAAGGCTTCTGTTCCCAGGCAGAACAATTTCACTTCCTCCTGTGCACGCGGGACAAGCATTGCACACTCCCAATTCGCTTTGGTTCTTAATGATTGTAGGAAAGACAATCAAGAGTGTTCCAAGACAATCAAGACACGTTCACACGGATAATCATGCAGTTCTGTCATTAGGCTATACAATATCGCTTGTTACTGACCTGCATGTCATATGGCCAAATAGTGGTACTTTCGACTTTAATCCTACAGAATTCTACAAATGGAGTCCCTTTATTTGGTGTGCTGGTGACATCTGATTTTTAAAGTACAATATGAAGCGGCAGGGCTGTTTTCTGTGATTAAATAGTAATACTGCATTATTGTTTAGAGCATGCAAAGTGTTTTATTTCATCCAGCTCTGGTTAGCGGTATATACGTTCACTGTCGAGTGACCGTGGCTATGTGATTGGTTTCTAAATCGTATTACACTGCAGTTATGAGAGCACAAATAACTTGGGTAGGGTGGGGGGCTAGGATGTAGGAACGGGATGAGTCACATTTGAAAGTGTCTGCCACTCGGTAGTTCGGCAATTAAATCCTTAGTGACAAATTGCAGAATGGAAATGGGCTTTCCCAAGAGGACATTAAATTGACTTCGTCAAGCACTTAGTCGGCGGGCATGCCTGCTTCCGAGTGCCAGGCATGTATGAATGCAGCAATTTTCATCATTTCAACAAAGAGCTTCTTGACATTTGCAGTTGGTGCCTGGCCCGAATAGAGCCAGATTTGAATAGCGCGTGATGAAAAACCACATGCAGTCCTGAAACCTGTCGCGAGAGTCGGCAGCGGGGAAATCAATGAGAGGCGTGAAGCGCCTTCTGCAGGTCACCAGGCCTTTCAAAGCGGCCTGCAAAACCAAGGCAAACTCATGGGGCCGATAACTGCATTCAAGGTCCAGCTTCCACAGTGTCCGTATTCGGGACCAGGAGCAGGCACCTGGAACTCGCAGCCCAGCTGTCTTCCTGTATACTAGATGTAGTTCTAGTTGTCCTTAATTTGTGCAGGTGTTTGGTACTGGCAGTGCTTTCAGAAGACCCATATATCGATGAAAGAAAACTCAGTTTATGGAGCTCACGGTATTTGTGTACGAGCCAGCATGCAGAAGGGAAGGTGACTTTTGGCCAGGACTTAATTTGTTTTGGTGGTGCTACACCTGGCATCCTTGGCGTGGTTTTTCCCCTAACTTTTTGCCTACAGACCTACTGTTTTGCTGACTTTGTTTTTGCTGGCTTTGGGACTCTTCACGCTTTACCACTGCTAACCAGTGCTAAAGTGCTTGTGCTCTCTAACTAAAATGTGGTAATATTGGCTTGTCCTCAATTGACATATTTAATTTACTTTTAAGTCCCTAGTAAAGTGCACTACCTGAGCCCAGGGCCTGTACATTGCATGCTACTAGTGGGCCTGCGGCATGGATTGTGTCACCCACTTAAGTAACACCCTAAACATGTCTCAGGCTGGCCCTTGCAGCTTGTGTGTGTGCTATTTTAAACTGCCAGTTTGACCTGGTAAAGTAAACCCTTTGCCAGTCCCAAACCGTCCTTTTTAATACAAATAAGACTCCCATAGGGTAGACCCTGGACAGCCCAGGGGGCAGGGTGCAATGTATGTGAAAAGGACATGTACTTTTACGTTTTACATATCCTGGTAGTGAAAAACTCTTACATTTGTTTTTCACCACTGCAAGGCCTATCTTTCCCATAGGTTAACATCAGAGTTGCCTTATCACATCTTTATAAGTGTAATTCCCAGATGGGAACAGGTAATCAGTTTGTTTGGTTTCTCTGAAAATGTAATGAAAGATTCTAACTAATGGTGAATTTAAATTACAATTTTGAAAATGCCACTTTTAGAAATTTGGCATTTTCTTGCTTTAGCCATCTGATAACTGCAGCCTGTCTCTGGGTCACATGGTTGGATGTAGTTGACAGTTGTGCTTTGTGTATTCCTCCTAGACAGATGCACACAATGGGAAGCTTAGGTGTGACTGGATGGGTCATCACTGGCAGGATTGGGAGGGAGGACCTGGACCCAGCCCCACTTAACCTTGAATAGACTGTCCTGTCCCCACACAAAGGGCTGCATACCCCATGTAGTTAGTCTAGAGCCAGGTTCAGTAAGGCAGGGCATCTGTGCACTTCAAAGGCATGCGTCTTGAAGCTTCTCCCCACTTCAAAGGCACAACTGGGTATAAATACTGTACCTCAAATACCAACTCTTCAGTACACTCCTGGACACTCTGTCAGTAAGAAGGACTGCTGTGCTGCTCAAGGGACTGTCACTTTGCTGGACTGTTGCTCTGAAGGAACTGCTGCCCTCTTGTGCTAGCCTGTTGCCCTCTTGCTTGGGTGAGAAGGACTGGACCTGCATCTCTTGAACCCAGAGTGACTCCAAGGGCTAGTTGGTTGGTTGGTTGGCTGGCTGGCTGACTGACTGGCTGGCTGGCCTGATCTGAAACCTCAGGGACACAACAGGCTTCAAACAACTTTGCATCTGCAACCGGACTCTGCCACCTGTGAGTCGACCCTTCCAAGTAATGCCGCCCCAGTCCTGGACTCTTGGAAGTTGACCTAAGGTGCTTGTCAGCCGCTGTGGATCCAGCGGAGCCAACACATCTCCTCGGCTGTGCAACCCAGAGGAGAACAGATGCATCTCCGCTGCTGCATGGATTAGACCTGTCGCAAGAACCCGCATCACCGCCGCAGCCTGCAATCTCCTTCCAAACAGCTGCTGGGTGATGCATCCTCGCCGCAGGCCTTCGTATCCCTCATCGATAGCAGCCTCGACGACGATTCCGGACTCAGCCTTGCAGCTTCTTGGAACCGATGCATCGCCCAAACTGCGCGACGCATCCTCGACACTGGACTTCGCATCACAAGCCCTGGCCAATGGGATCTTCAACAACGCAGGACATTGCACTGCAGTCTTTTTGTATCTTGGAACTGATGCATCGCTTCAGCTGCGCAACGGATCTTCAAAGCAGATCCTCTCAACACTAGGCAAATCCGGGTTTAAAATACTTTGTTCAGCGGGCCTAACTGGTTCCCTGTAGCCAGCCTGCGCTCCACTCCAGTCAACCTGAACTTGTGAATTTTGTCTCGGTCCGGCATGACAAAGATATCCACAGTTGGCGATTTTTGCTTTATGGCACTATTTTGACAATCTTTAGAATTGAATATCTCCGGTTCTACTGATTGGATTTTTGTTGTGTTGGTCTTGGTTTATTTATTGAAAATCACACTATTTTCCCAATTTGGTTGTGGGATCTCTTGGTGTGATGTTTTTCACTTTCCTACTGTTTGAAGTATTTCACAAATGCTTTACACCTTGCCTCTAAGTTAAGCCTGAGTGCTCTGTACCAAGCTACCAGAGGTTTGAGCACAGGTTCATTTAGGTTTGGCTTGTGCCTCACCCTTACAGGGATTGTGGCAGCTGCTTGACCACAGCTCACAACCTTGTGAACTAGTACCGTAATTTCTTACAGGGGCTTATGTAGTGGACACAAGCGCTCATTTATATGGACTTGAACTTACGTTTCATCATCAGTCTTTGGAAATGCAGGGCTCACCAGGACCTTGTTGTGCCGATCTGTTGCCACCAGCAAATTTGAAAGATTTTAAACACTACCTATGATGAAATGGTCTGCCTTCCCCACCTATCCTCAAGATAATTTTAGGATTACACCCCATACACTCAACTGTTTTATTCATTTATATAAAAACGACATCGTCTGAAAACAAACTAATTATCCTGGAAAGGTAACATGCTCTCAATCCTAACAAAAAGAAACCAATAAAAATAGGTAATTAGTTTTGATTAGAAGACCGTATTTCTGTTCGCTTAACCCTGCTTCTTTTGATGCACTTTATTCATACTATGTTTTCAGGCCTCATCAGAGTGCAGAGTTTATTTTGCCCTCATCCGTTTTTCCAGTCAAAGTAAATGTTTTTGCGGAAGCTTTTTCTACTGAAATAGGATTGCCTGATCTCCATAGAGTATGTAGATCCACGTATGCTTAGCATTGCTTCAATATTGTAATCCCATTGTTCAGAACACTTTTTCAGAACCTGTAGGCAAAAAGGAAGTTAACACTGGTTGGGTGAAATTGCATATTTTTTTCCCACTGATTATCCTTCTGGGAAGAATGCAGATTTAGCATATGCGCTCTGCATAACAAATACTGGTAAAGCCAATAAGGCTCACCTATGCGAGATCTATTGGCTTTGTCAATGTTTTTAGCCATGTTGCACAGCAGCGCCTCCACTGTGCAACATGGCTGAAAGTAAAGTGTGTCATAGCACTTTTTTTTTTTTTTTTTACCTTTAAGCCGTGTTGAGCAGCAGCTGCTGTGCATCATGGCTGAACGTAATTTTTTTTTAAAACTCTGTGATGCAGAGAACTGCTGCATCATAAGGCTTTTAATAATAACTTTCAGACATGTTGCACAGAAGCCAATAACTAGTAGGCGAGACCGATTGTCTTTGGCAATGCTTGTTTTTATTATTATTTTTAGCCATGCTGCTATATAGCATAATTACAAATCATCGCCAAATTCGGCAATGCCCATGCTGTACAGCATGAACAAAAGGCAATGGCAGAGTCAATAGTCTCAAAGGCAAGACCTATTGGCTTTGCGAATGATTGCTAGATCTAAGCACAGCACCCCTGTGATTCTGAGAAAATCAGTTAATCTCCCCAAGGCATGAAAAACAAAATAATAAATGACATTTGGCAAAAATCCTAACACATAAAGAAAGCAATTAAGTCCATGTCTTAGTAAAAATACCTGGGGAAGCAGATAACATCTGTTGTCACATTAAATATCCATTTCAAAGGAGAAAGGGGCTTCTTTGCAGTGCATGTGGCATAGTAAAACATAGCTACAAATGACGAGCGACAGGAAAGAAGGATAGAGAAAAATAAAGCAAATAAAAGTAGTACCTTAATCACAGCAGGATCAGTGGAAGAACAGCAATCAAGCAAAACCAATCAGTACTTGGTCCATACTCCAACCAAAAAACGGGGAAGCGCAACCAGCTTGCACTGGGCAATTAGAAGGGCACAAATAAGAGTGGCAATGAAACCAATGAATGTTAAGCAATGGGCGGCCTGCAAGTCCCTTGTTTTAAACAATATCTCTCGCAAGCAAGAGTGCATGCAGCACATGCTCTGTCGCAGGCGAGACCTAAAAATGATGTGCCAGGTATGCCCTCGCATACAAAAGGCATGAGATTCCAAGGCAATATATTGTTAATACAGTTTCTAAAGAGCACTGGGAGCACATAGCAAGCAGCCATGGCGCACATCCAATTTTACAGTTCCCATGGAAGACATTTCTGCTCGTAACAGAACTCTCTTGCAAGCAAAAAATACACAATCCGCACTAGCGCAAGGAAAACTAAACTTATGAGTGATATCCAAAGTTCAATAATCAGAGTTCACTGGAATACCACAAGCTTTTGCGGAAATTAAGCATCATATGGATGCAGTATATATTTGAGGAGAACCGCTTCATTACTTTACAATATTTTAAGGCTAGAGAGTGCGAAGTGTGCAGGATATCGAAGCAACCTCCCAAGCTCGATGTGGATAAGGCCGTTTCCATGAGGAGAAAGGGACAGTTACTCTCCACGCTCTACAACAGAGACCTCCAACCTTTTCTGTAATAACAGCTACTTATGTTCAATAAAAATCCTGCCGAGCTACTAATATTAGTGTTGTATAGACAACATTATGATAGTGGCCACCCCATGCAAGACTGCCTGCATTGATTACCTCAGTGCATCTGGCAGGGTTGGCAGTGGTAAGGTAAGAAAGATTTTATCAATTTGGACTGTATAGATATTTTGGAACTTCAACCATTTTAATCCAAACATCATCTTATAAGCTCTGAAAATACACACATTTATATCTTGAATACACACTTTTCAATTTTAATATACATACGCTAATTCATCCAAGCAATGACCTCTAATTTTGGTAGGATGGGCTGCACATAGGAGAGATACTTTGTAGGTAGCTGGAGAGCTACCAGTATCTCACAAGCTACTCATTGGAGAGGTCTGCTCTACAAAATGGTTGTGCGTTTAGACGAGAGATGGGGTGGGAAGATAAGTGTCAGATGGAATGCAGGGGACCTTTATGTGCAGGCAAACTAAATTGATAACTTTTTGTTACAAGCACAAGCTCCTTCACTTCACATATCTGCGCTATACTTGTTTACTTTACTCCCTCAGGGTTACGGAGGGTGTTTGCAGTAACCTCTGGTCGGCGTGCAGGTGCCACTTTGAGGAGGTGGATATCCTACATTTGGCATGTAAATGCCCCAGCGTGTAGAGGCTCTGGGGATTGCTGGCCCACACTGACATATAGCAGTAATAGTAATCACGTAGAGCTGGTAGTCTTAGTTTCTGGGGATATACTTGATATCGTAAAGAACTACAGGTGGATTAGTGACTCCTACATTCTTAGTGGCCGAGCGATGCATTACTTTGAGCTGGAGAAGGGGGCGGGGGTCACAGGTATAAAGATATTTACTGGAGCGAAGGTATTGGCCTCTAGTTCAAATATTTGTTTCAAGTCCACAATTGTGCTGCCCAATGGCATTTTGTGTCTTGTTAATTAAATAAAGGCTGATATCAATTTTTCATTTGTTGACACTATTAGTATTGTGTTTTTCTTGATGTTAAAAGCCAAATTCAGGAGACAGCAGCAATAAAAGTGGCAGTGGGTTAGAGGGCCTTTGTCATTAGCTGACACTGAACAAGCACTACCTAAGCCAATAGGTCTGGTGTTGGATGTCAGCTTTTTGGCATTATCAGAGCTCATTTGTTTGGTCATGTTTTTTTAAATAAAACTTTACTTTTGAAAAGCTACCGGGCCATCACAAATATAAAAATGCACGTTTGGTTGAAAGCAAGCAAATCATGTTTTGCCATAGCAGTCCCTGCTAGTGAAGGGAACTCTTTTGTCTGGATGTTGTGTTTGGGAAAGATTAGGATGTCGTCACTCATAGAGAAGTTAGCTAATGGCGGAAGTAAGCTGACCCAATGCCCTAGTGGGCGGAAGAAAAATGTGAATGACCAATCCGGCTAATGGATGAAGCTGGCTACTAGTAAGCAGATAATATAGATCGTTTTATTAAAATTAAGACTTCACTAATGCCAGACCTAAAAATCGTTTAGCACATGAAGTGTTGTATGTAGTCTGTTATGCTGTGGTAATAAATCAATAAAATAGGAATTGGCCTCAGATATGGCTATACCGAATGTTTGTGAACATCAAATACTAGGCACACTGAGTTATGGAAGGTTGCCTATGTTGCCTCATGCTCTGTGGCATCACAGGTGCCACCAGCAACATGCAGCCTCAAAGTTTTTAAGCAGGTCTGGAGCAGTGTGCATGAAAAAGAGGAACTGAGTTAACACAAAACATGTACCAGTCCTAGGATGGACAAGTACTTTGAGACAGGTCTTACTACACCCCTGTGTCATTAATACCTACATTTACCATTACGCATACCTTTAAAGTTCATGGCCCTATCTTGGACAACAGACTATTTCTCCTTTTCCCAGAAACCGACACATCTGCCCCTGCACTGCATTAGTCTCCCACGTTTACAATATCAACCATGCTGGCTTGTGGTCAATGAGGAGGGGTGACCATGAGGCATAGTAACACTTTTCCCATATCATTCATCCAACAACCCACACCCAGCACATGCTTTCCCATATCATTCATCCAACAACCCACACCCAGCACATGCGTAACCATCAAACTCGTCATCATAGCAACACAAACCTGTTACACTGCCCCAAAGTCCTGGACAGATGTGAAAGTCTCAAAGTGGAAGCCTCGTCTTAGACTCTATGTACTCTCAAATGCCCCTCGCTCAATTCCATCCTGCAGCTTGGTCTGCAAGTCAGAAAAAATGCACCCCTCCTAATTCATTGGTGAGACCATTAAATATTTTTGATTCCAAGCCTTCTTTGGCTCCGACAAAACACTTCTTGTCAAAACCTTCAAACTTTCCTAGCGAACAAACTTCACTAGATCAACCTTGATACTTCGCTTGAAATTATACTCGGCACCCTAGACCGAATACATAACTAGAATAGCACAGCATAATGTATGATCCAACAACACCCTCAACCAAAAAAGAATGCTAGAAACTAGGACCGCGTGGTGGAAAAGCCCCACCTCCAAGCCACTGTAGTCCTCATACCTGCAGGAGCCTCCTACGCAAAAATCTCTTCAAAGCAACTAAAAAAAAACTTCTCATGGAAAATCCTGAAAGCAGTCGTCACCCTCCAGGATTGTTCAGAGTGGTACACATTCTTCTCTCTCAAGGATACCACTCCGTGCATGCCTAACGACAAACCTTTGTCATATTCTAGCCACTTTCTTCAGTTAGCCCTGGAAAATCAGAACAGCCTTGGTACTCACCAACACTGCCATCTGCTGCTACAACACACCAGATCAAACTTAAGTCAACTCAATGCAGCACAAGTACTTCCTCCCCACTGCATTACAAGGTGTTGGGTAATGCAAAGGCTCCAAAAGAACCTTGCTGACACAAGATCGCTGCAAACAGAGGATCGATGCTGTCTCAGTAACGCTCTTCTTTAAAACAGAAGTCGCGTAACTACTTACGTGACCCCCAGTTGACTTAGAATCTGTTGGTGACACAAATTAAACACACAAAAAAGACTTTTACTATAACAGTCTATTATTTTACTCGGTACATTTATGTGCTCCAATATACATAGTGAGCATACCCTTGGGTAGCAGAGTGTTTGATATAGGTGATGCACTCTGTTCACTACTACTTGCTCTCATTTCTAATAACATAAACACAAGAAGTGCAATGCAATTTGTACCACTGTTACCTCTCATAATAGCTATTATTATTTAAATACCCCATTGTCAAAAAGCCTCGACACCGTGCCTCATGTTAAACTATTGGACAGGATTCAGGATCTTGGTATCGGAGGCTCTGTATTAAAATGGCTAACCTCATATTTGAAAGACAGGGATCAGGAGGTTTGGTGTCCTCCCTATGCAGCCAAAATCCCTAAAATGGAGGTCGGAGTCCCTCGGGGCTCCATTCTGAGCCCCACATTATTCAATCTCTACATGTCCCCTTTAGCTGGACTGGCTGAGTCTTATGGAGCGAAAATCATCTCATACGCTGATGATACTCAGCTCCTCTTCTCCTGTGACAAAGGGATGAATTTTGAGGGTACCGTGATCAAAACCTGCCTCTCTAAAGTGTTTACATGGTTAAGATCTAACCAGCTGAAATGCAATCCAGAAAAGTCGGAGATCATCTTTTTTGGCACTCAACCGCCAGATGACTGGAGACTCTGGTGGCCTGAAGATATGTCGCCACCCTCCTCGGCTCAACAAAAAGTTAAGAACTTAGGCCTTTTGATAGATGATCGTCTATCAATGAAGGCCCAAGCCCAATCAGTGGTAGGAACGTGCTTTGGTCTCCTCAGGATGTTGAGGAAATTTCTTCCTCTCCTGTCTCTTGAACACAGGAAATCGGTGGTCCAAGCACTAATCACTTCAACATTGGACTATGTGAATATACTCTATCTCGGCCTTCCAGAATATCTTCTTAAACGTCTGCAGGTGGCACAGAATGCCGCAGCTAGAGCCATTCTCAGGCTTAAGGTGAGGACACATATGTCCCCCTACCTTGGAGAACTTCATTGGCTCCCGGTAAAACACAGAATCCGATTTAAAGCGATGGTACTATTCTTCAAAGCTTGGCACGGAACAGGGCCCAAGTATCTGTGTAGAAGGATCTCTCATTATGTCCCTTCTAGATTGCTGAGATCCTCAATGAATCTAGCCAAGGTACCCAGAATCTCCAGCGTGCGGTCTGGGGGATCCTTATTTGGGCTTCTAGGTGCTCCGGCCTGGAATGCGCTCCCCGCCTCACTGAGAGCGGTGACGGATTTTACCATTTTCAGAAAGCGTCTTAAAACCCTGCTTTTTAATCAAAAACTGTGAGGACTTCTTTTGCGCGTTTAGGTTTCCTTATATGTGTCCTTCATGTGCTTGGAGGTCATTGGGCGGGTCTATGCCAGGGGGCCTTTTGATGCGCCGGGACACTCGACTGAGTAGCTGTGCGCTATACATATGCCTTTATATTCATATTCATATTCTCTTGACTAAATGAACCCTAAAAATCCCCCAAATTAGTTTCTTTTCACAGGATTTCCTTGGAATTCCATAAACTTGAAAAACAGTCACAGCCCAGTACCAGCCCTACATCAAATCCCACATTTTATATATACATGCTCCAGTTTTGCTTCTTGCTGTTCCACAGACCTGAAATGGCCCTTTTTGCAACATGGTATGATCTGCTAGAATCTGCAGAGCACTGTGCCTCATGGCCCCCACTCTGCACTCCCCATTGCACAACCCAAACATAAGTTGGCTGTAAATCCTGAAAGACCAGGTTGTGTAAATTGGCCGATCTTAACATTACTAACGACCACTGTAACCACAATGCAACCCATTATTGTCTGTATCCCACATTCTTGAGTGTCTAGAACCATTTATGGTGCATTGTGCACTATACTGATGCATAACCCAGGGTATACTGGGCCAATGCTTGTCAATGGAGCCGTTCACACCCCCTCCTTTCAGACAGAGGTGCTACATTAAGACCAGTAGGCGGTGTATTCGAATTGAGTGTCCAGAATTCCCAACGATATTTAGTAGAGCTAAAAATGTAAACATGTATATCAAGGTCTGGTATCACCCCAAAGAAGAGTTCTGAGAATTAAATGATAACAATGAAACGCCTGTGGAAGTCTTTGTCCAGAGTTGGATGCTTACATTGATGGGATTAGTATCGCTGTCGTTCTTAGACTTTAAATTCCATATAATGGAGATCTTGTCGGCTGCTTACGATGCAGTATTAGAACTGATGTGGCATTGAGCCCCCAAATTCTCTGTGCCATGGGTTTGGCTCATGAAATTTGTCAACCAATTTTTAGGTCTCGCCTAGCGTTTCAGCGCGCATGCGCTGCTCGCTCTGCGAGGCATATTGTAGTAGGGTAGGTTTTAGAAGTGGAGTGGAAGCCCCGCCCATATTTTTCATTGGCTGGCGTCATAGTCCATGGTAAACGCTGGCTTCCGATTGATAATGAGGCTTCTTAGTCCCTCCTTGTTACCGCCCTGTCTCCTTTTGTGCCTGCCCATCAGGACTGGATCTTTTACCTGCGGCATTACACGGGCTCCTTCATAAGTCGGTAGGCACTATGTTTTGTCAGTCGCCTTTGGCAAAGGCGGCTCGCGTGTTTATTTCTGCATCCCGCTTTCACTTTAACAATAGCTGCTGCCCCCCTACCCTCCCCCAGTGCTGTGTGGGGCGGCAGCTATTGTAAAGTGAAAGCGGGATGCAAAAATAAACACGCGGTCGCCTTTGCGCAATGGCGACAGCTTGTTTAAAGAGAAGCTGGTTATTTTTTTATTTTTTTAGCCCAATCCGCTAGATATGTTTTTGGGTGAGGACAGATGTGATTATTTTTTTAGGACTTGTGCCCTGAGTAGACCTAAGGTATAGTGAGTGAATCGAGCACACAGACTGCCGTGCGTTCAGCCACAGCACAGTCCAAGACATCACAAATGCAAGCATCAAAGGTGTGAATCAGGTGTGCGTTTGGGTGCAAACTAAGTTTATGGCACAGTGGTGAAACCATCCTCTGAGGCACCCCCAAGGGAGGGTCGGCGTTGTTTCGCATCTTTGGGAGATGGTTTATTGGAGTGGTATCTGCCTCTGTTTCGTCTGTTGCATCTTGCCGACTGACAGGGAACCCAGCCGGGCCATTTCCTGCATATGTTTAGCTGTTCCTTGACCCAGTCCCAAGCGCTTTCTGTCCTGAGCGTCTTGGGTGCGCCAAATGCGCCCTAACAGGAGCCAGGTCTTCCCACATCTGGAGTCGCGGATGACAAAATGAGGAGTGACAGCTCCCCTGGCAGCGCCTCAGATGCCAGTGGCCTCAACCCACAGCCAGATGGCTCGAGAGTGCCGAATACAGACTAATAAAACCTGGGTGTCGAAAGTAGGGCTTTCTGATTAAAGGCTGAGAAACAATCCTGCTCAGTTTGACATTTAGAACCACAGCCCAGCATCATGCGACAGCAATAGGATTAATAATGACAACTTGTTTTTCAAAGCGTTATGCCGTGGTGAAGTAGGTTCATAGAGCTATTGGTTACATGTATTCAATTGCCCAATGCCATGTCTTTCATTTATTGTCCTCGGTAGAAAGGACGGCTGGTTAGGCCCCGCCAGCACTGGCACCCAACGACCACAAACTGTGCACAGATATATACAACATGTGCATTATCACACCGGACTACCTTGCCTGCCTCTCACATTTAAAATAATTGATGCAGTTGAACTTCCAATACTGCAAGGCGCCACCTCAGAAACTGACCTCGAGGCGCCTCACGGAGACCTGGAGCACGCACCCATCAGCCGCACACAGATCTTTGCACCAGATCACCGGGCTTCAACGGATGACGCAGCAGGGCTCCCATGACGTGGGTCTGTCACACCAGAACTGGTTCCTTCGGCGCAGATGACATCACTTTTTTTTCAACTAAATGACATCAGCTAACAAAGTTTGGTTTGTAGTAGCACCCAGCCCTGCGCGCCCTCCCATCTCATGACCATGCCAATGATGCCACCTCCCCGAGGAGTCAAGAGGTCCATAAAGCGCCCCCTGATGGTACAGGAGGGCACTTGCACAAGAACAGCAGAAGCCCCCCCCCGGGGTACCTGCTGCCCCGCACGCATCTCCCCCTCTTGTCTAAGGACAGACTGTAGGAAGCGAAGCTGCATGAGTGCCCGCTCTGCACGTCCACGGCTCCTGCGGTGCCCTCCTGCAGACACTCCCTGTGAGAGACCCCGGCCCCTGCGGTGCACTCCTGCAGAGGACAAGGTTAGCAGAGCTGCTCTTGAGCCAGAGAACCAGGTCAGCAGAGCTGCTCTAGAGCCAGAGAACCAGGTCTGCAGAGCTGCTCTAGAGCCGGAGAACCAGGTCAGCAGAGCTGCTCTAGAGCCGGAGAACCAGGTCAGCAGAGCTGCTCTAGAGCCGGAGAACCAGGTCAGCAGAGCTGCTCTAGAGCCGGAGAACCAGGTCAGCAGAGCTGCTCTAGAGCCGGAGAACCAGGTCAGCAGAGCTGCTCTAGAGCCGGAGAACCAGGTCAGCAGAGCTGCTCTAGAGCCGGAGAACCAGGTCAGCAGAGCTGCTCTAGAGCCGGAGAACCAGGTCAGCAGAGCTGCTCTAGAGCCAGAGAACCAGGTCAGCAGAGCTGCTGTAGAGCCTGAGAACCAGGTCAGCAGAGCTGCTGTAGAGCCTGAGAACCAGGTCAGCAGAGCTGCTGTAGAGCCTGAGAACCAGGTCAGCAGAGCTGCTGTAGAGCCTGAGAACCAGGTCAGCAGAGCTGCTGTAGAGCCTGAGAACCAGGTCAGCAGAGCTGCTGTAGAGCCTGAGAACCAGGTCAGCAGAGCTGCTGTAGAGCCTGAGAACCAGGTCAGCAGAGCTGCTGTCGAGCCTGAGAACCAGGTCAGCAGAGCTGCTGTCGAGCCTGAGAACCAGGTCAGCAGAGCTGCTGTCGAGCCTGAGAACCAGGTCAGCAGAGCTGCTGTCGAGCCTGAGAACCAGGTCAGCAGAGCTGCTGTCGAGCCTGAGAACCAGGTCAGCAGAGCCGCTGTAGAGCCTGAGAACCAGGTCAGCAGAGCCGCTGTGGAGCCTGAGAACCAGGTCAGCAGAGCCGCTGTGGAGCCAGAGAACCAGGTCAGCAGAGCCGCTGTAGAGCCTGAGAACTAGGTCAGCAGAGCCGTTGTAGAGCCAGAGAACCAGGTCAGCAGAGCCGCTGTGGAGCCAGAGAACCAGGTCAGCAGAGCCGCTGTGGAGCCAGAGAACCAGGTCAGCAGAGCCGTTGTGGAGCCAGAGAACCAGGTCAGCAGAGCTGCTGTAGAGCCAGAGAACCAGGTCAGCAGAGCTGCTGTAGAGCCAGAGAACCAGGTCAGCAGAGCTGCTGTAGAGCCAGAGAACCAGGTCAGCAGAGCTGCTGTAGAGCCAGAGAACCAGGTCAGCAGAGCTGCTGTAGAGCCAGAGAACCAGGTCAGGAGAGCTGCTGTAGAGCCAGAGAACCAGATCAGCAGAGCTGCTGTATAGCAAGAGAACCAGGTCAGCAGAGCTGCTGTAGAGCCAGAGAACCAGGTCAGCAGAGCCGCTGTAGAGCCAGAGAACCAGGTCAGCAGAGCCGCTCTAGAGCCAGAGAACCAGGTCATCAGAGCCGCTCTAGAGCCAGAGAACTAGGTCAGCAGAGCCGCTCTAGAGCCAGAGAACCAGGTCAGCAGAGCCGCTCTAGAGCCAGAGAACCAGGTCAGCAGAGCCGCTCTAGAGCCAGAGAACCAGGTCAGCAGAGCCGCTCTAGAGCCTGAGAACCAGGTCAGCAGAGCCGCTCTAGAGCCTGAGAACCAGGTCAGCAGAGCCGCTCTAGAGCCTGAGAACCAGGTCAGCAGAGCCGCTCTAGAGCCTGAGAACCAGGCCAGCAGAGCCGCTCTAGAGCCTGAGAACCAGGCCAGCAGAGCCGCTCTAGAGCCTGAGAACCAGGCCAGCAGAGCTGCTGTCGAGCCTGAGAACCAGGCCAGCAGAGCTGCTGTCGAGCCTGAGAACCAGGCCAGCAGAGCTGCTGTCGAGCCTGAGAACCAGGCCAGCAGAGCTGCTGTCGAGCCAGAGAACCAGGTCAGCAGAGCTGCTGTAGAGCCAAAAACCAGGTCAGTAGAGCTGCTCTAGAGCCGGAGAACCAGGTCAGCAGAGCTGCTCTAGAGCCGGAGAACCAGGTCAGCAGAGCCGCTCTAGAGCCAGAGAACCAGGTCAGCAGAGCCGCTCTAGAGCCAGAGAACCAGGTCAGCAGAGCCGCTCTAGAGCCTGAGAACCAGGTCAGCAGAGCCGCTCTAGAGCCTGAGAACCAGGTCAGCAGAGCCGCTCTAGAGCCTGAGAACCAGGTCAGCAGAGCCGCTCTAGAGCCTGAGAACCAGGCCAGCAGAGCCGCTCTAGAGCCTGAGAACCAGGCCAGCAGAGCCGCTCTAGAGCCTGAGAACCAGGCCAGCAGAGCTGCTGTCGAGCCTGAGAACCAGGCCAGCAGAGCTGCTGTCGAGCCTGAGAACCAGGCCAGCAGAGCTGCTGTCGAGCCTGAGAACCAGGCCAGCAGAGCTGCTGTCGAGCCAGAGAACCAGGTCAGCAGAGCTGCTGTAGAGCCAAAAACCAGGTCAGTAGAGCCGCTCTAGAGGTGGAGAACCAGTTATATAAGACTTGTAGTGTAATGGCCTTGATTTACTGACTGTTGTAAATCCATGGAACTGTCCACCAGAAGAATATTTGGGCAAAAAAATAACCTCGAAGTACTGATTCTGTGGTACTGATAAAGTAAGAGTAAAAGTGGAGACCATGCAAGGTCACTGAAGTCAGGAAGGAATGGGCAGTTCTGGACAGCATTGTCATTCCCCAGGTAGGAATTCCCATGCAGAGCAGCGCCAAGTAGCTGGGATGAAACGAGCATTTGCAATGCAATAGTTCTCTCATTTTCGCGAGTTGAAGCTATTGGCATTGTAAATGACAATGTCTTTTATTTAGGTTTTAAAAACCAAAACATAAATAAAAGGCATTGTCATTTACAATGCCAATAGCTCAAACGTGCGTAAATGCGAGACCTATTGCATTGCAAATGCTTGTTTCAATAGCTACCTGCCTAAAGATGAAATAAGTTACCTTTCAAGCAGTTTGCAGATTTGGGATGATCTGCGAGTTGCAAACCTTCAAGAACATATCAGGGTTTGCAAAACTGCAGTTTCATGACTTTCTTTTCACCATCTTACATTTATTTATGTATTTCATTTTTTAATGCTTTTTTTTGTGGGAAGGGGACGGGTGCATTCAAGAGAGCGGACGGGTGCATTCAAGAGAGCGGACGGGTGCATTCAAGAGAGCGGACGGGTGCATTCAAGAGAGCGGACGGGTGCATTCAAGAGAGCGGACGGGTGCATTCAAGAGAGCGGACGGGTGCATTCAAGAGAGCGGACGGGGCGTTCAAGAGAGCGGACGGGGCGTTCAAGAGAGCGGATTGGACGAGCAAGAGAGAGAGGATGGGGTGAGCAAGAGAATGGGGCAAGCAAGTGACAGCGCAGCAAGCACACAGAGCGATACAGGATGGGTGGGGAGATGGCCTGCAGACACATGCAGTGCTGCAACTAAAAGAAACAAGCATTGGCATAGCCAACAGGTCTCGCTTTTGGGACCTTATAAGTATTTAGTTATCCAGCACAATATCCTTGGTGCAACAACATCAACTGTTGCATGGCAAAACACTTATAAGGTCCCAAAGGCGAGACCTATTGGCTATGCCAATGCTTGTTAACAATGGAGGTTGGGGCAGGTATAATGCTGCAGTGCGCTTCTGTTGCCTTTGCGTAGATGATAAAATCAATTTTGTGATTGGACTCCACAGTTCTTGCCTGCTCAAAATGAAGACTTGAGTTTTAATCTCGTCTTTCCTCACTCGATTAATTATGCGACCGTGGGCATTGAACTGTAATGCGTTTTCCAAAATAACTTCATTTGTCAGAAATTGTGAGCACTCTGGAAGAGCCCCAGCCCTCAGAAGCGCTGTGGTTGCATTAATTGGCGTTTAATCGCTTCAACCACAGAAGGGTGTCTGCAGGTGTGTGCCAAAGGAGCGCGCAAAAGATTATACATTCCAGCAAACCACGCTCGCATAAATACCACTGCCCCCCAAAAGCACAACATGGATTTAAAAACACAGGTTATGAGATGTAATAGACGGCTGCTTACTAAGTAACATTGGTAATTTATGATGCGCAGTTTCACAAACTGACTGCGTCGTGTCACTTCAGTAATGGGTGCCATGCATTTACCTGCGCGGCATGTACTGAGAATACGTGGTCTTGTGGTGCAGCTGTCACCTGTGGGAACAGGAGAACTGGATTTGATTAGTATATGGTGCCCAATCCTGGATGGCTGCCTGTGCCTCGGTTATAGCGGCTGGAAGTGGAGGTGCGTAGAAAGAAAACAAACCCCGGTAAACCCTGGAGCATCAGTTACAGCGCTAAAAAAAGGGCAAGTTTGGGGTTTAAAGTACCATATAAAACTAAAGTTAGATGTAATAGTAGGAGGTGCACGTGATGTCACGCCACGCAGCTCGCTTCATTGGGCTCAGATGGAAGGAAGACGGAGTTGAACATGGGACGTACACATGTGCATTTGTGTGTATTCATAAAGCACTGATAAGCCGGAGACTCTGTCTTCAACAGGCGCTCAACAAACTGAAATAATTTACACACATATGTCCGCGGAAAATCGTGTTACAGAACCCCTATAACTACAAACCTTGCAGGCAACTGCGAAGCGACTGCCACGCGCAGGATAAATGATATCCTAGCTGAAATAATGGCTGACCGCAAAAGCACGGGCATTGTAGCACATTGTTTTCAGTATTATATCATTTTCAGTTATTAGCGCTACAAAGCCTGCTCCTGCTGCTCCTAAGCGCTGGACGTAGCCAGCCAAGTAGCGCTCTACACTTTCAGACAGACAGCGAGTGAATGGGTGAGTGCAGAAGAAAGGCTCAGCGAGAGAGGCAGAAAGTAGAATATAAAGCAACGGGGGAAAGAGGAGGATACCTGAATGGTAGGGGAGACGCGTGCAGGCTGCAGCAGTAGGGACGTCAGAGGGGGAGAGAGAGGCGGAGGGGTGCATGGTTGGGGAAATAAGTTGGGTGCCAGGAGGAGGGAGTGATTTAGGACGAGGAAGAGGTTGTGAGAGAGAGGGGGAGCAGGAGGTGAGCCCGCGAGTGGTGTGCGCGCGCGCGCATACTCTTGGCAGAGCAGTCTTCACTTTTCAATCACTGCACTCGTGCTTGTGGCGCGCTGCTGCTCGCTCCCGCAAGGTGGATGCCGCCACAAGCACGAGTGCAGTGCTTGAAAAGTGAAGACCGATGGCTAAAGGCCCTCCTAGTGCAGCGCATGCGCGCTGCCTAGGCGAGACCTAAAAAAAGGTACCTCCGATGTCCAGCGAGCAGTGGAAGGGCATATGTGGGCAGTACTTGGGGCCATGCTCCAGGAGGAGGACAAACACACAAAGGGAGGCATGCGGTGCCCAAGGAGAAACTAGGAAATTTGAATGACTTCCAATTGTAAGCAGTGGGCGACCTCGAAGCCCCTTTTATGTAAACAGAATGTCTCTCAAGCGATGGCCAGGGTCGGTCTGGCGTATAGGACAACCAGGCAGTGCCAAACCAGCTTGTTTGACAGGTCAATGTGCTGGCCACTTTTTGTCTGTTTGTGGGCCTGTTTTTGTCCCTCTGATATTACCTTAAACCATGCCGGCAGCAGGCAAAAGTGCATGCAGTCTCCTATACCTTGCAAAACGCTTATACAGCTTGTCTTTACAAGTTCAAAGCTGCCCCAGTTTGCACACATGGGTTATATTTTTAGCTTTCTAAATCACTGATGTGGGCCACTTTTATTTGGCCAGACCTATTTTCTGTTCCAGTCCGACCCTGGTGTCAACGCATGTACTGTCTCAGTCGAGATCTAAAAATTGCTCATCTTGGACATTGATTTATTAGTGTTGGTCTGAAGAAATTTAGTGTACTTGAAGATATATGTGAGGCTTATAGGAAATTAGCCATTTCTGAGATTTGTAGAGTAGTGGAGCCTGACATTTTACCTCATTGAATTAGGTCAGTTCTGTTCCATCACTAAAGAGTGCATTGTTGCTGTGTGGGGTGGCAGTGGTTCATATGCCATCCCTAGATTTGTGATTTGAGAACTTTCTTCTAGTTTTCCTCCATTCTTTCATGTTATGTTACTAGTACAAGATCCCCTTGCTTTCTCTTGCCCATTCAGATGTTTTATTTATTTGTTGCTAGAAATTAGGGCGGACGAATCTCAGGAACACATGCCACACAACCTCACTATTACTGTTAATTAGTAATGAGTCATTTATTTTTTCAGGCCTCTGTACATTTCTTAACTATGAATCCCCTGAGAACAAGTGACTCATGCTGATAAATGCATGAGTCACACTATGGTGAGTGTGGAAGCTGTTTAGAGGGTCAGCTTCTCCAAGTATCCCACAGCCCAGCTTGATTCTGACCACCACACTCCGATTCCAGTGTGCAAACTCCTCATTAACCCAATTTGCACTTGTTTGCCTTGATGGAAGAATATGGGCCTAGTGTGTACTCTGTGGAATCTTAGGGTCTGCGATTTGAGCAGCAGGGACTGTATGAAAGTCTCATCATTGACGTGAGAGGTTCAGCTGTGGAAACATGCCTGGGTACCGTGTGCAGTTTTCTCCGTTATTAAAAATGTCCTGTTTGCCACATTAATTCCTGTCTTGATAAACCATCTTAAAGCAACTCAGTGTGCACATTAGTGCATTTCGTGATTGATGTAAATCAATTTAGACGTAGTTTAGTCAGTCTAGTCAACATTAAAGATATGTTTTATGTAGAAATGTAAACGTTTAATAATAGAAAATGTGTGAAGTAGAACTGTGATTAGCAGCAGTAGTGTTTCAAATGGGCTGCAGATTTCTTTTGATATGGCACAGACATGCAAAAAACCACTGCACTCATGCAAGGCATGTTCACCTAGGCAGGGAAGGCCTCCTGTATGCCTACATACTATCTCTGTGTGCACTGGTATCCAATGCCCAGCAGTGGCGACTAAGGGAGTTGGTCAAAGGAAAACTGGGATGCGGTGTGAAGTGGCCTTGCAATGTTCTCAAACTAAAAGTACCGCTTCTGTATAACAGCCAAAGCAAGGACATACTATATTATTCATCGTGTTAAATGTATACAGCAGCAGAAATTACACCCATCCTCAGCTGGCGTGGCAGTGGAAAATGCCATAGTCCCGTGGGTTGCACTGCCACAAATGTCTCTTCTTACATTATTTATTACTCACAGCAAAAGAGCCAGAGCCCTTTCATGCACAGAGATGGAAAAGGACAGAATGGCAAAAAAGTGAAATACATCGCTTCAAACGAGTCTGACTCTTTGAGAGAGCATTTCACCAATTTGGACTGAAGGAGTTACAAGGGCTATGCTTCTGGACTTCATTCTAGACTCTACTCTTAGTTTAAGCCATCATCTCAACAGCGTAGCCAGCTTACACCTGCATACAGGGAAGAAACTGTCATTTTATCTCCCCTAATAAGTCTCTAAGCAGCCGTCCATTCTCATTTGTCTACAGACTATATTTCGGAAATACCATTTTAACAGGAGCACACCGAACATCCATCCCGTCTCTTGTGTCCATTCTAAACTCTGCTGTAGGACTGGCACACTCTGCATCAACACCGTATTTCGGAGCCTTCATTAGCTGCTCTTCTCAACCAAGATTACTTGTACAATTTGCTGCCTCATGCACAGAGCTATAAATGAAAATACTCCTCCCTAGCATAGCTAGCAAAACTGACCATATCTAGCCACAGATTTCTTACCTATGAACTTCCTTGTGTCAGGCTGGATCCGGAAGATTTTTGATAGCAGTACCCCTGTGTGCCAATAGGTGGCATCGGTCGACTCCGCGTGACGTCGTAGGCATCAGGTTCGTCGTGACGTCCGCGTCGTCTATATAGGTGCCACCCCGGTGCGCTGACGTCGGTTCTATTCTTTCCACGCCAGCCAGCGCAAATCCATCGAAGACCGCTACCCCGTCACTTTTTGACAGACTTCTTCAACTTTTTATCAACCCTTTTTGATGTGTAGGATGTCCAGCAAGAAAACCTCTGGGTTTAAGCCGTACGGCGCCTGTCACTGTGCCCTGTCGGTCACAGACCCCCACTGGGTATGTCTGTGGTGCCTGGAACACAACCGCGATCTGAAGTCGTGCTCCAACTGCTGGGACATGGCGCCGAAAGCTTTGAGGAAGCGGTCCCTAAAGCTGCTTGCGGCCCGTTGTCCGGCGCCACCGAGGTTTTCCTGGAGATCTTGTTCCCAGTCTCGGTCGAGAGGAAGGTCGAACCACAGAGCGGTGCTCGGAAGTCTTCTTCCTCCAACTCGAAGTCGTCAAGGTCTGGTAAGAAGCACCACCATAAAAAGCACAAGAAGTCAAAGCATGCTTCGACTTCGCCCCGTCCGTCACCTTACGAGATGGGCGAGTCTCGACGCTCGGGGCCCCGCTCCGCAGCACAAGTGCCTGGGTCAGCTCAGATTTTCCCTCCCTTTCCGGGGCCGGGAGTGACCCCCGGTCAGTTAAAGGAATTCTATGATACCATGTGTGCTATATTTGGGTGGCCTGACCCTGCTGGTGTGCCTTCTGGCCCCGCAGGCTCAGTGGAAGGAGACCCGTGGGTTCTGCACCTCTTGCTAGAGCCCCTGCACCACGGGCTGCTCTTGGATCTGTTCCTGGATTCGGAACAGGCACCGGTCGTACCTCTTTGACCTTCCTCGGCGTTGTGTCGGCTGCCGAGACTCTCAACGGCGCCCACCGGCGGCATTTCCCCCATCATTCCAGACGACACTGAGCCAGCCGGGCGTCCGCCTATGCGAGACCGGCGCCGACGGAGCCCTTGGGCTCCATGTCATCCTGTGCCTTATTCTGAAGGGTTAGGACTGGATGAAGATTGGGAGGGGCAGCACGATCCTTTAGAAATCCCACTCTACAATGAGGAAATGGACTGGTAGGAGGATCTGGGCGATACCAGCGGCTTGGACACCTTCCGAGAGCCTGGCATGCTGTCTTCCCCCAACCTGGCTTTGCAGGAGGGGGGCTTCATTTGCAATGGTGGTGCGTAGGGCTGCAGAGGTCTTGTACCTGCAGCTTCCTACAGTGGCGGTCAATACTAACGTCTTGATGGAGGTCCTGCAGCCTGGTGTGTCTCCCTCAGAACCCTTGCTGCCATTAACGAGGCCTTGACAGATGTTCTACTGGACACATGGTCCAAACCCAACACAGGGGCTCCTGTGAACAGAATTATCGCCCACCACCCTGCAACGGCCGACCCAGCTTTCCTCTCTAACCACCCTACCCCAGAGAGCTTGGTGGTCCAAGCCTCTACTTCCTGTGGCGCGTTCCCTACCGCACCTCGGGACAGGGAATCCAAAAGGCTGGACAGCTTTGGCAAGAAAATCTTCTCTTCCACCAGCCTAGCATTGCAGTCGGTAAACACTGCATGCCTCTTGGGCCGTTATTCCCGTTTGCTATGGGAAACTGTTGCGCAAGAGCTGCCTCAAGTCCCGGAGGAGGCCTGGGCTGTCTTCTCCCCATCTGTTGCGGGCAGGAGAGATGCAGCCAAGTTTGGCATATGCTGTGGCCTAGACATGACAGACTCACTGGGCAGAGCCTCCTGCATCCTGCTTGTGGATCATGCCAGATGGCACATGCGGGCTCTGCAGTGGGACCTGAAGTGACAAGAGGCAGATCCCTCTCTCTTCCCCACCCAGGTCTCACAGTGGTGATGACGCGTCGATTCTGGGATGGGGCGGCCATCTGGGAGAGGTGGAGATCAGAGGACTCTGGTCTCCGTCAGAAGCCGGTCTCCACATCAACTTGTTGGAGCTTCATGTGATCCGATTGGCACTGAAACCCTTCTTACCATCCCTCAAGGGGAGGGTAGTACAAGTGTTCACAGTCAACACTACCGCCATATGGTACTGCAACATATAGGGCAGGGTGGGGTTGTGGACCCTCTGAAAAGAGGCCCCCTATCTCTGGACTTGGCTGGAACAGGGCATGTTCATAGTGGTTAAATATCTGGCTGGTTCCCTGAACGCCAGAGCGAACGAACTTAGCTGTCGGTGCCTAGCGGATCACGAGTCTCGTCTCCATCTGGAGGTGGCGCAAGGTCTGTTTCAACAGTGGGGACAACCCTGGTTAGATCTGTTCGCCTCCGAGGAGAATGCGCAATGTCAGAAGTTGTACGCGTTGGAGTTTCCTAGGCGGCACTCGCTCGGCGACTCTTTTCATCTCGAGTGGAGCACAGGCCTCCTGTACGCCTTTCCGCCCATACCACTCCTGTCCAGAGTGCTCAAGAAGATCAGGAGCAACCGAGCCCAAGTCAATCTTGTGGATCCGACTGGGCATGGAGAGTTTGGTATCCCGAGCATTTGCAGATTAGCATTGATCCTCCGATTAGGCTGCCCCTTCTGGAGGGTCTTCTGTCTCAACAGCAAGGAAGGGTCCTCCACTAGAACCTGTCCACCCTCTTCCTCCTTGCGTAGGGATTGAGCGGCGACAGTTGACAGCTTTTGACCTTCCTTCTGAAGTCTGTGAAGTTATTCTGGCAGCCAGGCATCCCTTCACAAAGTCTGTATACGCCTGCCGATGGCCAAGATTTTGTAAATATTGTACAGAGCGGTCTGTTGACCCTCATCTGCCTCCCTTTCTGGCATTCTTCTTTTTATTCTCTCCTTGGCCCAGCAGGGCTCTGCTCTGGGCACTTTGAAAGGTTACCTTTCAGCGCGGTCTGCTTTTCTTCGGTAGCCAGATCAACGTCACTTTTTAAATCACCTCTTGTACAGAGATTCCTGAAGGGGTTTACTCATTTGTTTCCCGCTTCACCCTTTATTATGCCCCACTGGGACCTTAACTTGGTTCTCATCTTCTTGATGTGTGCACCTTTTAAACTGCTACACAATTGCCCCCTCCAGCTGCTTACTATTTAAATAGCCTTTTTAGTGGCAATAACTTATGCCAGGAGGTTGAGCAAATTGCAGGCTCTGTCATCTCAAGCTCCTTACCTGACCGTCCTATCAGACAAGTTAGTGCTCCACACTAGGGCTTCCTTTTTGCCTAAGATGGTGACACCTATCCATCTAGGGCAATCTGCTATCAAAAACCTTCCGGACCCAGCCTGACGTTTGGAAGTTCACAGGTAAGGAATCTGCGGTGAGATGTCTCTACTAGATAAGGTGTTACCGAAGGTAAGTAACTTGTCCCTCATGCGGTGCAAGGGGCCTCAGAAGTCCCAATGCCCTATCATGCCCTTGTAAACCCCTAAACCCAGACCATCAACTGCTTGGAAGCAATCTGGCCCCAGAGCAGCCTGGAGCTCTTTATCTCCCAGTCTCAAGACATTGACCCCACTCCGCCCAAATCTTTTGCAAACAACTCACCTTTTCTAACAGTTCCCAAACTTAAGTCCAAGACACTTTCAAACTTTATAGCAAGCCTGCTATAATATTCTTGTTAAGTTGCTCGAACCCACTCCCTCATCTCAGTGTACCCCGACATTTTAACTGTTTTTTTTAACGGATTTTATTGAACTTCCTATAAATACAGTGCAGGTACAAGGAGATAGAGTAAAGCATGCACCCGTATGCTGCTCTTTCTTGCAGTTACATGTGCAGTACCGGATGCAGGTGACGAGCGACTGGCTACTCTGCTGACGTTTTAACATTGTTTTAATTTAATGCAACCTCATACCAGCCGGTCCAGGCATGCTCTATACATGGATAAATAAATAAAACCAAATAAAGCCAGGTTGTCTAATATGGTACCTACTAGAACATGGTTTATTGCGCTCTCCTTAAAGTAAAATCACTCAATTGCATTTCTAATGGGGTGTATATGGCATTTTTTGCTGAAGATCCCCCGCTGCAAATCCGGTACGCCTGACCTCCTCATGTATTGGTAATTAAAGAGCTCAAAGCATAGTTATAAAGCACCGGAGAGCTGTACATTACATCGGACATTGGGAGGTAATCTTCAATTTTGTGTACATCAAGTGGGGTTTACAAAAATGCATTTCGCACACGTTACTTTTTTTATGCACAGGCCGATTATGTGATTTGCCCAGAATTGCACTATGTTGAGTCAGGCGCCGTGCCTGGGATTCAAACCTGGGTACCCAGGTACTAAAGATGGCTGCTGTAGCGGCTGGGCCCCCATCCTCTCTCCTTGTGCTTCTCTCACTGCATGCACCATAGTCTATCCCTGTTGTAGAGCACCCAATGGTGCCCCCGGCACAGTAATATGTGCAGCTGTTGGTCAGTGTGCAACGGCTACATAGGTAGATTGGCCAGTGTGAGCGGGTGCTAGTTGTTGTTGGCCTGTGTAAGTGGGTGCCTGCTGATTTGCATGTATGTCTCTGTGGACATACATTATACAACTATCTGTCGTATTTCCTTTGTCAGTGCTTGTTTTTACCTTTGCGCCTTAATCCTGTGCCATCATCTCCACACCTTCGCTTGCGTGTTATGAACGACCCTAGGTTGATGCAAATGTGTATACAGCACTCAAAATTAAAGCGAAAATTGCATGTATTCTTTCAAAGTTTTCAAAGGTGCCAAAGGAGCAAAACCAGCAAGCATTATACATGTGTCAGGCATATTGTAGAAATTCTCGGCACCCAATAGTAACCCCACAAGGGTCTGCAAAACATCAGACCAGAACCCCCCACCCCACGCACCCTGCAGTCGTCATAAAGTAACATTACATAATCATGCTCCACGCACACGCGCCACCCCGTTGCATTAAACTGGTGAGTTGCTCACTACTAGTCTGTCCACCGGGTCCCGGGGAACCGAAGGCCCCAAGAGCGACCGGTCAATGCCTCTGTATGTGGCCCAGCCCGCCTAAATTTTCCCATGCTTTTGCGGACATCCCCGTGCCTTAAACACCGCCACTTCAGCCAACAGGCATCTATCCATTGCTTTCTTCCAATTACCTATACTAGGTGGGGACGCCGCCTTCCAGTGTTGTGCAATGTCCCGCTTGGCAAGTGAGACCCAAGAATAGCAGGTGTCTTTTGTATCTGTTCCCACCGATGTCCTCAGTACTATGGAGAAGAATCAGTCGTGGATCAGCAGGGATGTTCCACGCAAGGACCCGCCCCAGGCAAGATCCAATACCAGACCAGAAATGTTGCAGCGCGCCGCAGCTCCATACCGTGTGTAAAAACGACCCCTCTTCCGAGCCACAGCGAAGGCACATGGGAGACTGGATAGCCCCCATCTTGTAGAGGCGTAAGCGTGTATAGTAGGCCCTGTGGAGGTATTTAAATTGGATCAACCGGTACCGGGTGGATACAGCGGAGTACCGAAGGCTAGCCAAGGCCTCGGCCCAGTCATCATCGGTCAAGGTGGGCATATCCGCCTCCCATGCCGCCCGAGTCCTGTGAATAGTGGTCGTGGAGTGTGTCGTAATTGTTTGATATACTTGCCTAATTTTATGGGCCCCATAAGCAACCGGCCCTCAAGCGGGTGAAACTCAGGTAGGGTTGTGAGATCCCTGATGAGGGGAGACACGGCGTGACGGAGCTGCAGATATCTATGAAATTGTGTTTTATGAACCTGGAAGTCGTCTTGCAGCTTCTGGAGTGACTTGAGCGTGGACCCCTGCATTATGTCCCCCAACGTGGAGATCCCCATGTCATTCCCCTGACGGAACCCCACCAGGGACGAGACCGGCCGGAGATGGGAACCCTGCCAAAGAGGTGTTGCGCACGTCAGTTTACCCCACCAACCCATCTGGCGGACCACACACCTCCACGACGCCGGGATCCAAGAGAAGGCCCTGGACTGGACCACATCCTTCCTTTCCGGCAGAACACAAAGCGTCCGCCTCGCCCCCTTCCGATCCAAGGCCACCAAGATCATCTGCGGCGAACCCAAGGCTCCTCCCTCAGCCCAACGCTGTTCAACATCTACATGGCACCCCTCGCCCACCTCGCCCGACAGCACAACCTCAACATCATCTCCTACGCCGACGACACCCAGCTGATCCTCTCCCTCACCAAAGACCCTCACACCGCCAAAGCCCACCTCCACGAAGGAATGAAGGCCGTCGCCGAATGGATGAGGACCAGCCGCCTGAAGCTGAACTCGGACAAGACGGAGGTCCTCATCCTTGGTTCCAACCCTTCAGCCTGGGACGACTCCTGGTGGCCAACATCACTGGGAACAGCCCCGCCACCCACCGACCACGTACGCAACCTAGGGGTCATCCTCGACCCCACCCTCTCCATGACTAAGCAGGTCAACGCCGTTTCCTCATCCTGCTTCAACATCCTCCGAATGCTCCGCAGGATCTTCAAGTGGATCCCCACCGAAACAAGAAAAACAGTCACCCAGGCCCTCGTCACCAGCAGGCTGGACTACGGAAACGCCCTCTACGCAGGAACGACGGCTAAGCTCCTGAGACGGCTGCAACGCATCCAGAACGCCTCTGCACGTCTTATCCTCGACATCCCCCGACGCAGCCACATCACACCCCACCTGAGAGACCTGCACTGGCTCCCTGTCAACAAGAGGATAACCTTCAAGCTCCTCACCCACGCACACAAAGCACTCCACAACTCCGGACCAGCTTACCTCAACAGACGACTCAGCTTCTACACCCCCACCCGCCAGCTCCGCTCGACCAGCCTCCCCCTCGCCACAGTCCCCCGCATCCGGAAAACGACCGCCGGCGGCAGATCCTTCTCCCACCTCGCCGCCAAGACCTGGAACACCCTCCCCACCAACCTCCGACAGACCCAAGACCTACTGGCCTTCAGAAGACTCCTCAAGACCTGGCTCTTCGATCAGTAGCAGCACCACACCCCTCTTCCCCCAGCGCCTTGAGACCCTCGCGGGTATGTAGTGCGCTTTATAAGTGACATGATTGATTGATTGATATCTGAATGACTGTCCGACAGGCCGGGGGAAGCTCCGTCAAGGGTGAAGAACTATAGAGGAGGTGGAGCAGCGGGGTTGCCGCCATGAAAAGTCTCTCCACCGCATAAGCCGGATCTGCCTGAGAGCTGTACCACCACTCGTTTATCACTAGAAGGTGTGAAGCCCAATAGTATGTCCGAACGTCCGCAGCCGCAATCCCACCGCAGTACGTAGATTGAACACATGTTGCTAGCGCCACCCGAACCGCACCTCCCCCCCCAGAGGAACCTATTCAGAAGAGCGTTGATTTGACGGAACCAAGACTGAGGGATAGGAAAGGGGTAGTTCTGCAGCCGATATAACAAACACGGCAGAGACACCATTTTAAAGATGGCAGATCTACCATATAGGGGTAGTTGAGACCACACCGTCGTCTCATCCCGCACCATGGTGAGCAATGGCGCGATGTTACGTGACCACGCCACTGTCGGGCACCGCACGATATACACCCCCAGGTATCGAAAGCCCTCATCTGCGACAATCAACTGCGAAGCCCAGGCCTGAGACCGCTGATCCCCGGTGATAGGGAACAAAATGGACTTAGAGGAATTGGCGTAGAGCCCCGAGGTTGCTCCGAAAATTTGCATAATCTGGAGCACCCTAGGCCCGGAGACCCAGGGATCCGACATAAAAAACAAGGCGTCATCGGCATATAGCGCGATCTTGTCGGAGCACTCCGGTGACCAAACTAGACCCCGAAGGACAGAGTCCAGGCGGACCCAGGCAGCCAGGGGCTCAATGGCCAACGCGAACAGAAGCGGGGAGTGTGGGCACCCCTGCCGCGTGCCCCTACGGATGGGAAAGGGGGCCGAACAATGACCGGCCACTCGGACCGATGCAGTGAGGTCTGTATATAGTAACTGTACATACGCCCTGAAGCGAGGGCCCAGATTTACTGCCTCCAGGAGCTTGAAAAGGTACTTCCAACTCAGAGTCGAATGCCTTGTCGATATCCGCGAGCAAGACAGCTGCGGGTCGCTCCAACCGGTGGGCCTCCGCCACGGCATTGTGGGCTCGTCTGATATTATGTCTAGTAGACCGGCGAGGCATAAAGCCTGCTTGATCTGGATGTACCAGATCTTGTATGCACGTACGGAGTCGATCCGCCAGGACCTTCCCCAGCAGCTTAGGCTCAAAATTCAACAGAGAAATGGGGCGGTACGAGCCCGGCTCCTCCGGTGGGCGACCCGGCTTAAGAAAGACAACGATCTCCGCATGCCTCCAGTCCGGGGGCAGAATGCGCCGCTCCGAGGCTTCGCGGAGCGCATCCAAAAGATGAGGTCCCAACGTTTCAAGGTGGGGCCTCAGGAAATCGCACGGGAACCCATTCGGGCCGGCCGCACGTCCCGGGTGTATGTTGGAAAGGGCGACCGTAGCTTGTCCAAGGTGATGGGCTCCTCCAAGACGGCACGCTGCTCGTCAGAGAGGCAGCAAGGAGGGATGTCCACCAGGAAGGAGTCTATAAGGGGTTCAGCAATAACCTCCCATTCCTCATATAACTCCGCGTAAAAATCTGCAAAGGCCTGTACTACCGCCTCCGAGGAGGCGCACATGACCCCCGCGGAGGACCGCAAGAGGGGAACCTGCGTTGGGGCCGCCCTAGCCTGACAGAGCCTATGAAGCATCTGGCTAGACTTATCGCCCCATTGGTAGATCCTATGCTGAGTAGCCAGCCAGGCCTCTCTGGCAGCGTCCGTGTGAGTTTGGTGGAGCTGCTGTTGGACATGCAGGAGGTTCCGTCGGGCGGCAGGGTCGGAGCCCTCCACCACCAGGGACTGGAGCTCAGCTTGTCTATTTTCCAGGTCATGCACCTGGGCCAGGCGTCGCAGCTTCTCCCCGGTGCGGTAACTGATATCCGCCCCACGAATCGTGGGCTTGAACGCCTCCCACAGAGTGACCGGGGACTGACAGGATCCGACGTTAAAACTGAAATAATCAGTAACTGCCAAGCTCAGCATCTCCCGATATTCCGTGTCGCGAAGCAGCCAGGGGGACATGTGCCATCTATACGGGGCCCTGTTAGTCTGCAGGCGCAGCTTAAGTTGAATCGGTGAATGGTCAGAGAGTCCCCGGGGCAGTATCGAGGTGTGTGACACCCTATGTAGGTAGCTATGTGGGATGAACAAATAATCAAGACGGGAAAGAGTGGGGTGGACCGACGACGCATAGGAAAACCCGACTTCAGAGGGATGAAAGGCCCGCCACGTGTCCACCCAGCCCAATGTGTGCGCTAGAACGTTTAGTTTAGACGTAATGGGGGGTACATCAGGCTGACGAGCTCTCCACCTGTCCGAGGGACCCATAGTATTATTCCAATCGCCCCCCAGCACCATCAGGCCACCTGGGAGATCACCCCAGAGCTGTGTCAGTTTATCTACGAACGTCTGGCCTTGCGGCGGGGGGGCGTAATCTGTTCTCAGGCAACAGTACCCGTAATCACGGTAAAGCGGCCACCAGGATCTAACCAGTGTCGCGTAACCTGGAGCGGTACTCTACGATGTACTAATATGGGCGTGCCCCGCGCCCCTCGGGAGAAGCCGGAGTGATACACTGTAGTGTATCCATAACGGGCCAGGCATGGAGCTTTTGTGCCCAGAAGATGCGTCTCCTGGAGCAAAAGAACGTCTGCCGCATAGCGCTTCGCCTGTTGGAGCACTGCCCCCGTTTGACTTTATTTAACAGGCCTCGCACGTTCCAGGCAAGGATATTCAGTGTCCCCGGTGTAGAGCTACCCAACGTGTGTGCCATTCCCATGTGTCAGGGCGGAGAGGGACAGCCAGTGTGCGCCCGACAGAGCAATAGTGTGTGCGCGTGGTGCGAAAACAAAAAGCAAAACAACCCACAACAAGGTAACTGTCCCCAACCTCCCCCACACCCATCCCCCACTCCCATACTTCCAGAAACATGGAGTATCTGTCGCAGTGGAAGCCCCCCCCAGGCCCTCAACAGGATGACCCAAGCGATTCCTCCAATGGATCCCCCCCCTCCCAACTTCACCCAACATTACCCAAACAGATGGGGTGTGCCATGACTGTTCCCTCCAGGGCTAGTAGTAGAGACCCCAACCCTTGACCCCAACGTTTGCCAATGAGACCACTGTGGAGTATCGTGACCCGCCCCGATAATGAGCAGGGAGCAAAATTGGCCAACGAGCCCCAGTCTACCTCAGTCCCCCGTGCTCGCCGGCTCCTGGGCACGCCAGTTGGAGCGGGATCTGTTGCGTCTGGATGTTACGTCTCTGCCCTGGCGGCCACTCCGATGCGAGCCCTGAGAGGAGTCGGAGTCCAACGGGAGCGGCGAGTGCGGCTTAAGGACCCTGCGCTCATCTGTCCACACAAAGACCTCCTCCGGAGTGTCGAAGAAGAAAGTTTTAGCATTGTAGATCACTTTCATCCGGGCCGGAAATAGCAATGCATAGGATAAGTTTAGTTCACGTAGCCGTCTCTTGGCCGCAACGAAGGACTGGCGTTGTTGCTGCACCAGCTTGGTATAATCGGGGAAAACCATGATGGGATGTGGCTGATAAACCATTTTGTCTTTGTGTAGCCGGGCGTACCAGAGAATGGCGTCGCGGTCCACGTAGTTGAGGAGCCGGGCAATCACAGGTCTCGGGCGCTCCCCTGGCGGCGGCTTCTTGGTCAAAGCGCGGTGGGCCCTCTCTACTACGAAACAGGGGGACATGTCCTACGGGGGCAACAGCGCCTTGAACCACTCCGAGATGAACGCGTCCATGGATGAGCCCTCGCAGCCCTCCTGGAAGCCCACCAAGCGTATGTTGTTGCGACGGGCGCGTCCTCGACCCGGGCCGCCAGGTCCTGCGTATGCTTGGTTAGCTTGTCCACCTTTTGCTGGAGCACGGATACGGAGTCCTCCACAGTAGAGACCCTGGTCTCTGCCTCAGTGATGCGGTCGACAGCTTTCCGCAGATCTTGGCGGAGAAACGATACCTCCGACCCCACTGCGCCAATCTGGGCCTCAAGAGCGGTCCCCGATTGATTGATCGCCTCCAGCAGCGTCGCCGTGTCCGAGGACAGGCCCTCCGTGGACTCTTCCCCCCCCAACCCCCTCCGCCCACCCCCCGCCCAGGAGGGTTTGTGGTGGTGTAGCGGTCCATTGTGTGCTGCCTGGGGGCCGACGCCCCCCTGCCGATCCTTGCCCATGGTTGGCCGGTGCCCCTGGCTGGGGGGCACTCACCCGATCTGTCTCTGCAAGGGTCAGCGCCAAAGGCAGCAGCTCCGCACAGCATAGTCCCCACACCAGGCTCAACCGTAGGGGATCACCCTAGCATCTGCCACGACCCGGTATTCGACGACGTGTGCCCCCACCGGGCCCCTGCCGCGATGACTCCTGAATGTACGGGGCAGGACACCTGAGCCAGTCGGGCGTCCAAGGCGGCTCTGGGCGCAGGGAGGGGGACCAGGCACCAAGGGCAAAGCCGACCGCTCACCCACGCGGCGTACCAGGCCCCCGCCGGGTCTTCCGGCTCCCGGGCAAGCCCACTTCACACGGCAGTCACTCCAGGCTCCGCCAGACATGGGCCACAAGCCCGGCGGGCCCCCGCAGGTCCACCCAAGGATGTTCGGCAATCTCTTCTCCTCAGCTCAGCGATGTTGATCCGGGGGTGGCCACGCAAGAACCAGTGATGTCAGAAGCCGGCCCACGGCACCTCAGCATGCCGGAAATCGCAAGCATGGGGCCGCAGCAGACACACAGCCACCGGCAGGGGGTCCCAGGCAAGCCGCGTCTGCAGCGCCGCTCAGGCCCTCCGGCGCTCGCGGCGATGAAGATGGGGGAGGGGTGCTTCAATGGCATCGCGCCCTCTACCCCCGGCTCTCCGCACCTCTGTTCAAACGTATCCGGCGGCGCTGCAGCTCCACGGGTCCGGGACGGCTCCGGGGCACCTCCGTCTCGCTGTCGCCTCCCCCTCGGACGAGGGGAATACACTGAGCCGCGGACTCGGCCACGCGGCTCACCGTCACGGGACAGGCCTCAGATCACCGGGAGCCCGAACACGGTGCTCCTGGCCCTCCGCCGCCGCAAAACTCGGCCCACAGTGGCGCGGCGGGGACCGCAGCGCGAGGCTCCCAGGTATTGTGGCTGGGGTCAGGATAATGCAGGATTCTTGCCCTTTTACGGGAGCGAACTGCGGAGCGCTAAGGAGACGCGTCCGCCATGTTCGGCTCCTAAGCCACGCCCCAATGTAGTTGTATTTTTAACAATTAATAGCTTGCATTAGCAAAACAGTGAACAGCATGTAGAACCTACCTACACAGCAGTACGCTATTACTGGGAATTCTGTAGTGAGTACTTCCTATCCAGGGTTTATATCAAATTTTCAATTTCTGTCTCCTCCAGGGTAACCTCAAAGGCTGCTCCCAGATCTCCCTCAAACTGATGTGTTCAGTTTTGAACCAATCAAATAAGAATCTGATAGGATGACAATACAGCTCAATACCAATCTCTAGTAACATCGCATACAGTTCATTGTAAACACTCCAAAATGCATCCGTATCTTTAGGATCACCGCAGGTCGCTCTGCCTGCTTATTGAAGAGTAAGAATTTTTAATCCTCTTATCCGTAGTCACTAAACATGCCAAAGATCTTCCAGATCACCTTGGATTTTCTGACTTCTATAGAAGTGACCTCTCCATCAGCAACATCAACAAATTGTTGTAATTTAGTTCACATGCTGGCCTGCATAGACTCCTCACTCAGTTTGATCTTGTTGAATCTTGGATCTAGACTAGCACATAATGTCATGATGCCCCAGTTTTGTAGGTCTTGAAGGCGTACCTATTAAAAAATTAGACATGTCTTAATTCAGTTTTAAGTAAAGTGTCTAAGTATCCTGCCTAAAATACAACTAAGAACACCTGCAAATACAACTTTCTGAAAACATTATATGCAGTAGAAATCTGCAGCTTCGTTGTAACCAATGAATGGTCACCAAGAATCCTAGAGGGGTGCCTTACAATTTCGTACCCAGGTCATACTCTCAATAGATTTCAACGTCTCGTCAGTGCATCAATAGAAATCCTGCACAGATGAGAGAAAAGAGGAATCATTTCTACTCTTATGAGCTCCCCCACAACCCAAAGACATCAAGGAACATACTGTTCTCCTCAACAGTAGCACCCTGTTATCACTCACTTCTCTACTGTTCATTCCTCTGGATGAATAGCCGTAGTATGGAAATACTCCGTCTACAAGCCATACTACCATCACTTTTAGATAGTCTTACAACAGCCCCGTGTCTTTTCATAAACTTCTGAGGCCTACATGTTAGCTCCTGAGTATGGCTAAAGCATCTCATAACCATTCAGAAGCCCTCCTCACTAATGACGTGAACCACCTTAAATTCTAGTGACTTGTGGATAAAGATACATACGTTTGCGGGATAAGTGGTAAAGTTTGCAAAGTGCTTGTGGCAGCCCCACACGTAGCCTAAATGGTGGCATCCCCTGTAAGATGTATATTGTCACCCCTAGTCTGTATGTATAAGCGAAGACACTCCAAACCTTCTCCACATTGCTCAATCACTTGATATTCCTTGATAGAATTTGTCCTCTCATTCCAAAGAGCTCTTTTCACATGATAACCCTAGTAAGTCATTTTATGTAATTCACTGAGTGCATATCTCTGTATTATTTCCTTCTGCACCTCATCGTTGCCTATAAACATATAAAAATTAATATATTGATCCTCCATCAACAACTCCTTCTTAACAGGTTGTGAAATGGCTACTGTCCTGAGCAGGGAATCTGCCTCTGTGGAATCCACTGAAGAATAGTAAAATAAAAGCTACATTCTGCTTGAGGCCTGCCGGTTACACCCATCACCCTAGCGTATGTGCCTACTCATAACCAATTTTCAAATATGAATCTCAAAGTATGTCCCCTAGTCACAAGCTGATAGGGTTAATATGTAGTCACTAACATGTTCAGTCAGAGGGCTAACGGTGCAGTCGGGTGTGTTTGCGAATATCTTCATAAATGAGTGGAGAGTGCCCTGGTTGCTGGAGCTTTTCTACAAATGCTGTATGGTGCCAAAAAGGGAAAATGCCTGTCTGATCATGGTGTTTAAAACCTTTCTATCAGGCATAAGATGCTTGGTTTCATGAAAGGATTGTCTCCCCTGTTGCGCCACACGGCTGAAGTCTGGGGAGAAACTGCATGAGTGCAAGCAATTCCTCCACCGGTTTTAGCCTTATTGGGCTCCAGTTAGGTGTAGCTTGAGTCTTACAACACAGCGAGCTTGAGATGTATTGGCATGACCAGAGTAGCTGCCAGCAGCTGAGATTATTTCACTTTCACTTTTTGCTGTCCACTTTCTTTTCAGCCTCTTTCAATTAGCTATCCATCTGTTTAAGGGCATCAATCTTACAATTGGTTTCAGCATGATTGGATTGAATTTCCTTTCGTGTGAGCCTGTTTTCCCTCAGGTTCGATGGGCAACTTCTCTGAGGCAGCAGCAGACATTAACGAGCTGCTTTGTGGAATTGAGGACAATTTTCTGACATGGAGTAACTTTTCTATCTGACTTTGTTCTAAGCGTGATCATGGGATTTAGTGTCCATATTTGTCAGTCGAATCCCACCGATTTCTACTGCGTTGATTATTGCTGTGGTAGTCCACTGCCACATGATAGTGAGGATTTAACTATCCGCAGCATCCTGAAGCTCTGCATCCACTCACTGATGTCACGCAGGTGGGTATCTCAGAACTGGTAATCTAAACAACGCCCATGACTCAGTCTACTAACCGCAATAGACTGTGATAGAGGATCACCCACCTCTTGAGCCCAGTTCTGCACACTGCAACCAAGGGTCATTAGTCACCCAGGTCGAGGGGAACCAAGAGTCTTCTAACACAGAGGGAGTGGTTTCAGTAGCTCAATGCCTTCAGTGTTCGAGATACAGGAGCTATTGACATAGCCTTAAGGGAAAGGGTGAGAAGGAGTGGCAGGATAATGGGGGACTGGGTACTCTTCAGGGTTATAGCTCTGGTACTGAGGAGGTCTCTGCCCTGCAATTATGTGCTGGCAGTTTTAATATATTTCTTCCCCCACACTTTTGGTCCTTAAAGTGTTTGAGGACCTGCCCTTCCTGCTATTTCCGCATTGTTTATTTATCAGACATTTTACAATGAGTCGCCTTCCTTCGGTAAGAACAGTAACCCGATTCTGAGCACATTTATTCTAGATTTCATCTTGTGTCCGTGACCCTAAAATAGGGGGTATATCCACAACAGTGCAAGGGCTGATAAATCTGGAAGTCTAGCTAGCATGCATTATAAAGATCAGCCATGAGTAGTTGGTGGGACCACTGGCCAACTGGCCATTATCTGTGCTACCAAAGAGATAGGAAGGGCAAAGACATTGAAAGATCTTGGGAAAGGAGTGAGTGATCCTCAGTCAATCTAAATTTCTTATTTTGACTCAACCTCCCTGTCAGACTCTTTAAGGAGGAAACGGGAGTACTGGCTTAGTTGTAGATTTATATTCGAGGGACAAACAGCACAGCTGTTCCTGATAGGTGGCTGCCGGTCAAATAAAATGTAATTGTTGACAGTTTCTTGACAGCTCACATTGTTAGATCATGTTCAGTGTCACTTTATTTTTTTTTACTGCATTACTGTCTGCTTCTGTTCCATGTTTCTTACTCTGTTCCAAATTCGGATGCATGTTTGCTCCCAGTAGTCGTTTAAAATTCAATACATTCCTTGTCACAGCCTTCACTGCACTAGCTGCAGATACCGTGGTGCTTTTAACTTGAGTAACTTGCATTGGGTCACATCTGAAAGTGGCTTGAGCTTTTTTGCCTTTTTTTTTTTTTATTTGGGGTTGTTTTACCAGTACCCTGGTCTGATGGCTCAGTCTTTTGCATGCCCACGAGAATATGCATATTCTTTCATTCTCAGTTGCACCAATTTATCACACTCCCGTACTGTGTGTTGTACAGGAGAGTCTTTTCCACGAAATTGAGGTAGTCCGCTTCAAATTCTTGTCCCAAATACTGGTTCAGATGATGACTTTCCAGTAGTTGAGTGTGGAGTTGCAAAATAGATGAATAATGTTTGACAAATCTCTTGATATAATGTTATTTGAAGTAGCTTTGCTCTTAGGCTAGCTTTTTTCAATCATGGCCATAAATCCTCAAGCAGTACCATTTGCCTTAAGCCATAGTTGTGTGATTTTCCTGCGATCAGTGCCTAAATATTGTGCAGATCTCTGAAATTCTGTTCTACTGAATGGCGCTCCACTGTCAGTTTTCATTGTTGGAATTCCCCATTCTGCAAACACTTGATGAAGAACCAGAAGTACTGCTGCAGCAGAAGTAGAAGGTACATCGCGTAATTGTAATTATATAGCGCTTACTACCCCCGATGAGGCGCTTTTCGGCAAGTAGCACGGTACTCCGGAACCCAAGAAGGTTTAGTAGTGGATTAGTATAAGGAAATATGAATTAATTTGAGTGATGAACATGAAAGTCTTTTCGTTGGATTGATTAGGATAATGGAGGAATAGAAGAGGGAAGAGTCTAGAAAGTGTTATTTGGGACATCATAGAAGTAAGATGAGGTTTGGGATGAGTAAAAGGAGTGATGGAGGAGGGAAGAGTGTCTAGAAATGGATTAGGGAGATCATAGTAGTAAAATGAGGTTTGGTATAAATCGAAGGAGGAATGCATGAGTGAAGAATTTAGAAAGGGTTGTTTTGAAAGATCATAGTTGTAAATGAGGTATTGGGTGAGCCAAGAAAGGACAGAGGAGGGAAGAGTCTAGGAAGGGTTATTTCAGAGATCATAATAGTAGAAAGAGGATTTAGATGAGTCAGAGTGGAGTTAGAGGATATATTGAGAGAGGTATAGGGAAAAGCAGAGTAGTGCATTGGAGAGAGTCAATTTTAGTTTTGTTTCTTCTACAGTAGGAGTAAAGTAATATATAGATACATAACTACATAGAAAGGGTATACATGTGTAAGGAAGATAATATATCGACTTTTAAAGTTGTATAAACTCAGACTTTCAAGTGTTGCTGTACTCGAAGCTAATTTGTGCATTTTTTAATTAATTTTTTTAATTTTCTCAGTATTTTGTGATGCAAAACAGAATAGGTAATCGTGCAGAAATATGTAAATGAGATTTTTTTTTTTTTTTTTTTTACTAACCTGATCTATAAATACTTAAGTGCTGTTGAAATCCACAAGTCATGATAAAATGGTCCAGTAGACATACAATGCTTCTATAAAATATTTAAAACGAAAACCTGGGAAGAATGCTGTGACACGTCAAATAGGCTAGTACCCTCCTTTTTTCTGCTGATCACTTACGCCACACACATTTCAAGTGATGAGGTTAATCTCAAGTGTCTTAGTGGCAGGCAGTGGAATGTAGGGATACTAAGAGTGATATGTGTCCGAGCCCAGGTGATTTGAAAGGCCCAAAAGGCTTTGTGAAGTGCTCATCAATTCCAAATGAACAAGCATCCATGTATTCAAGAGTTAGTACGAGGTCAGCAGCCAATTCGCAGAACCATAAAGGAAACTGAAGTGTTAACATAAACACAGATTCTTGACTATTCCTCAGTGGTGCCAGCCATTGAAGAACCATACCTTTTCTGGAAGTCCTGGCATCATCAACTTGGCAGGAGGATTTTGTTTTCCAACAGTTTGGCATAATTGACAAGATTGTATTAGATTTTTGACCAGGAAACCTAAACCTGGAAACCATACTTTTTCTCGCTATCATTTCTTTGAGACAATTCCCAAATGACTTTCGTGAGTAATATTTATTTTTGCAAAATCGGTCGCATTAGAGCTCTGCTTCCTTTCAATAAGTCAATTCTCCGTCACTGTCAATTCACTCTGTATTTGCTGAAAGGCTAGCATCTCTTCCTTTTATCCCTTTTTGACATTTTATTGTTTCTATTCGTTGAAGTGATCACTTCTCTTAAAGAGCTAAGGACATTACTTCTCGCACAGATTTGCCTAACCGAAGGAACATTAATCACCCTCTTGTCTGAAAATATTCATTCTTACTGAAAAATATATGTACTCTTAATAAGAAAAGGAACTCTCATCTTACTCTGTTGCAGGTATTCTGCTCAGAAACAGAACTATGCCTGGGACCATAGAACATCAGTATGTAGAGACTGAGTCACCATACCCACATGAGTACCTATGGGCCCAAATCTGACTAGCTAATAGTGCCTCATTTGCCCCCCTAACCTTTCCAGAGAGACAAGTGATTTGGTACCCCAAAACACAACACTCTAGACTCTCTCGGGATCGTTCTCTCACTCGTACATGCCCACAATAAATGAAAGACACACGAGGAAAGCTTACAATATTTATTGAAATATTGTGCTCTGATATGCAATAACTGCGCTAAAATTAGAAAACCTAGGCAGGTCGACAATGTGATTAGCATAATTAAAAGACCATACAGTATAAATAGCCCTGTCATATTATCTGACAGATATACCTAAGCCCACCCTCACTACTAAAGCAAAGTGTTCTATTACAGATCTCTGGGACAAATGGCAAACCCGATACCTTGGCAGACATAGATAGCTGTTCTATATCTCGGCTGCACAGCCCTCTCGTCTCTGGACCTTTGCTTTGGGTGAAAGACTCCACTCTGTGTGTTTTTGAAACAAGTTCCGGGTTATATGATAAAACCTGTGTGTTCAAAAACAGCAGCTGGATTTTTGTATTCTGTCTAGGTGCTAGTGTCGGACCACAGAGCATAACCAGGAGCAGTGTTTGACTTTGCATGAGGTGTTCCGACTGAATCCCAGGAGAACAAAATACGAAGAACAAATTACGAAAACACGTGTAGCTTTTTTGTAAAAATATATGGCACAAAAACAAGCGTGATATTTTGTAATGTGTGCAAGGCAAAAACAGGCTACAACTTGCACTGTTTGGCTAACCTAGGGAAACCGACAGTGGGCTCCGTAGGGGACACACGACAACTCCTCATACCCACTACTCGTGCCCTCATTATTAGATATGGCACTTCCAGTTGCCTCAAGGAACTAGTAATATACAACGTTATTCTAAATTGAAAATCGATCTGAGACAAGCCGACAATTCAGTACCATATACAGCCTGTCTGTCTATTGCACAGAAAATACTGCATCCCCTGATCCTCTTTGACTGGCTTTTGACTTGTGTCGAAAGTATCTGCCTTTGTAACCCAGGGAAGGAGGGTACTCCTGAACAATGCCAGCCCCTAAAGGCATTCTGTAGAGAGAACATACTCGTGTGAAACTCTTGTACTTGTTTTGGTGACTCAACACTTTCGAAATGATGTCTCTAAATGTTCTTCAGAACAATTAGTGGTTTGAGGCCTGTAAAAACATGGTTTAATGTCTTTACCTATGACATTCTGCCAATACATGTGTTTGTACTGTGCTGGTAGTCAGATAAATGAATCACTTTTCAAAGCCACGCCACCCTTGTGTAAAACAATATATATATATATACTAACCCCCTCCCCCGAATAATGAAAATGTTTTCACAATTATTTTATTATATTAGCTTTTGCACAACCTATTTAATATCTCCACCATTGCAGTGATCTCTTTAAACAGCTTCCAGTCAAATGCATGATTGTCTGCGTGCTATGGGCGATCTGGTCTTGCTAAGGTATAAAGTAAAAGTATCCGCAGAATGATTCTTTATCAGAATACTGAGGTAGGGATTTTGATGGTATTTGAAGCCCCCACTCCTTGACACCTACTCCCAGCCAAGGCATGGAGACAAAAGATACTATGATGCCACGTCCCAGAGTGGCCCACTGCCACTCTGTTTTACTAGAGCACAGCACTGTACATCTTAATGCTTTTGACCAGTGCCTGCGCCCCCATTGTGTTCAATCCAGGCCCTCCCCCCGGGTCTCGCTTCCCCAAGCTGAAGACCTCTGGTCTAAATTGACTCCCTGTACCGGAGCACCAAGGCCCTCTGCAAACAGGGAGGTTGCAAAAGACAGCACCATTGTGTTCAAATGAGAAAACTATGACTCTTATGAGAGTGTTTCCACAAAGCATCTACTTGTGGGCAGTATCACATGCAAGGGCTGTGGACAATGCAGCTCTTTTGTGCTGCTGTGGGATGGCAGCAGTTGTTGGATGCTTGAATGCTGGGAGTAGGATTGCAGTTGACAAAGAACAGCGAAGCCACTGGGAAATCTGACACAGCAGGGAGACCAGCCCTGATTGCGTAAGCACTGCACAAAACAGGAGCTCTTCTGTATTTTGCTGCTTTGGGTCTGTTTTTGTTAAGAAAAGCAGCTTTGTTAAGACGCAACTGTGTCACATCTTGGCTACAGGGTGTTTCAAATACATATCTGTATTTGATTACAAGATGTTTCATGGATAAAAATACATTAATTACCTGTTGGAGGAGAATTGCCTGATGTCCTGCTGCATCTTAATGGAGTGCAGCAGTGCTGCAGCACATGGCTTCCATCTCAAATGTGCAGCATCAGCTCCTGAAATTATCTACTATGGAAAATTGGACAGGTGAAGGCTGGGTCATGGAGAGATCAAGGAAACCTGGAAGATATATCACCAAGCATAGATGATTGCAGTGTACCTAAAGCCCCTTGAACATGGTTTCTTTATTTCAGATTACTTTGACTTTGCATCTGAATTGTAACATGTAGAGCATCTTTGGGGCTGTAATAGAGTAACATTTTGTACTGCATAAAATCCTTCACACCCATCTTGTCACTGATTCCGACGCTCCTTTTGCTGGTTCAGTCGCATCTTCCTGACGGTGCTTTGAGAGGAGTGTGGTTTTGTCTCAGGGTGTTGGAGGAGTAATTAATGGCATTACGTAATAAAACATACAAGTCCATGAGCAGAATCCATTTAAACAGGAGGTACAAAGAGAAATCAACTGCCTCCAGAAACACGTCCAAAGTCCAAACTAAAGTCGTGTCACCAACTTAACTCAGCTGCTAGGCTCATTACCGGATCCAAACTCTACAACCACATCACACCAGATCTGAAATCTCTAAACTGGATCCCTCTCGAGGCAAGAATTCAACAAAACATTGCCTGCATGACACACTCCGCCTTACAATGCAACACCCGGATGTACATTGCCCAAAAATTGGAGGTATCTGTCGGAGCTAGATCCTCAAGAAGCTCTTCATCCTTACTGCTAAAGCCACTGAAATTTAAGAAGAAAACTTCCAATCGGGCTTTGTTTATTGCTGCCCCACGAATATGGAATTTCCTACCTTCTGAAATCCGAGTTAATCCTTCACTGGCATCTTTCAAAAAACAAGTGAAATTGTTATTTATGAACAAATACTTGCTCTAGCTCACAGGACATCTACTCATCGACTTTGGCAATTCACACTGGCTATACTTGCGATATGTTGCTCGGCACCATACAGGGATGTGGAATTCCTATAGCCTGACGCCCAGGACATATTGTTTGGGGTCAAGGGCAACAAGTTTCCATGTGTATTTTGTCCTTGGGACAAGTAGACCCAACCCCCTACAGCACAAACCCTTTGCCAGTTTACAATAACACATTATGGATCAGGGAAGGGAATTGTCTGTAGGTGAGGTAATATTTGTGTCCATGTGTTAATGCTGTTCAAACTTGTATTTATGGTTCATTAATGTAAATCCTTAATTATTAGGGCGAGCGCTCTGAGTAAATGTTGTAAGCTCCGACTGCACTTCTGACAGTGGTTCCAGTATAAAAATGTGTACATATGTTTTCAAAGTTTAGCAATCTGAGACTATGTATAATGCTCCCAGAATGCTCCCTGATTAGATGCAAATATTTGCAGAAGCTTGAAAGCAAGATTGAGGAGTCTTTGCTTTCAAAATAAAATGTTAACTAAAAAATGCAAGTAGGATTTTTTTATTTATCTAAACTACTGTAATATTTTAGGTACTATTTCTGTGCAGGATCATTTAGTAAAATTTGTTGATGTATGCTAGTATTTCCCAAAGATATTAATAATAGAGAATCAGTATACCCAGTTTCAATAAGATTATGGGGAAACATAAAATTTAACAAGCATTGGCAAGCCAGCAGGTCTGAAATTGGTGGTCCGCCTTTTGGTTTTGTCAATGTGTGACTTGTTTTGACATGGTTTTTGTAAAACCTTATTGGTGTGGGAGCTGTGGGGCCCTCACCATTATTACAAATATTGGCAAAAAGCAAAAATTGGTTTTAGTCTCAAAAAGCACACATTGCCACAGTAGCTCCTGGCACTGAACAAAACCACTTTGTGTGCCGATATGCTCCGTGTGAAAGAGCAGAATGCTGTCACTCACAGTGAAGCCAGCTGATAGAGAGAATTTTAATAAACACAAAAGGTCATGGTTAATGCCAGACCTAATTAGGGGCCCAATTATTAAAGAAAGTCTCAAAAGTGCACCCATGGTATATGTCTTTGCATTAAGTGCAGATATACAACTTTCATGAATACACAAGAACTTACAGAAGTAGGCCAAGAAATAGCACTCCTAGAAAACATTTGTGAACTGCATTTTAGCATGAGCAAATCTGAATGTGTAGATGTGCTCATGTGAAAATCTGAGTGTTTGCAAGTTCACTTGCCCTCCAACCACTTTTTTCCTAACCCTGGAAGAAGTTTCACATCTGCCACTGTCAGTTCTAAAGTTCCAACCTTCTCAGTATGGGAAAAGATTAGAGAAGAGTTGGTGAAAACCCTTAAAACATGCAAGTTAGTAGGTTTGCACAGACTCAAAAGGGCATTCCAACCCTGGAACTATTGCTTACCGCTACCTTCACCCCCAGTATGTAGATCTGCGGAAATGTGGCCGCATAAGGGAATTGCTAGTATTTAAACCCTACTATGGTATGAGCCCTGGCATAAGAGGCTATATCAGAGCTTTTATATAATGAGGCTGCTGCCATAATTTGTTGCCGCATTACATGGCACAAAAAGGACAAGTGGATTTAATTGCAGGACAAGTAGATGTATGAAGTAACCTGCCCCATGGACAAGTAGCTATTTTATTAAATTCCACACCCCTGACCATAGCATGTAATGTTTCTTTATGACGGACTAGAGTTAGTTCTTCACCCCGCCCTCGTACCACTGCTTCATGTACTGCTATTTTGGCCATTATTGCTTATCATTGTCTGCTTTGCTTGTTTTTTCTCACCCTGTTCATCTGTAAAGTGCTTTGATACCCTTGTGGGTCATGTTCGCGCTATATAAAACTCTAAATAAATGATGTGGACAGATTACTGATAAGTGTGCAAGGCAGTGGAACCAAAAACAAAACATTTGCAGAAACAGGTCAAACGTCAGCCGGGATAATAAAAGCCTACCAATGTTAAGTGGCTAAATGGAACAGGTGTCTGAATATTTTGCAGTGGTGACCTAAATCGTCAAACATATCTAGAATAGCGCTGTTAGAAATAACATACCCCCATCCTGTGCATAATTTAGGTATAATGCATGGAAGGCTGCAATCCTAGCATTAACATCTATCTCTAATTTACTTATTTTGTTAAAGTTGTGGCATCTCTAGTCACCTATTGTAAGAAAATGAATTAGCTTCTCAACTGTAATAATTCATTAGAGCAGAGTTGTCATTCCTTCTTCCTTAGCTAGCAGCCATGGTGAAAGGCAGGTCACGGAGCATCATTAAATCTCCAGTTTAAACAACAAAAACAAACTTGCCTTTTGCTCTTATGATCTGTTTTTTGAGAATTACCAGGAATCCGCAGAAACAAGAGCTTTATGACGATGTGTTTTTTTTTTTTGCACATAGTAATTCTGAGTCTCATCTCTTTCTTAATCTGAATATATTAAACTGATTCTCATGTGTTTTTGCTACAAATTATTAGTTGCTTTTTTAGTGTGCTTAATTTTGTACTATAGATTGTGCTTTTATTCTTCCACACTTTTTTTCTCACATAATGGAGCAAAATCCAGCGGATTTGAAAGGTCTGTTGGGTGAGTGATGTGGTCAGGTATAAGAAATAAAATACTCTCTGCCTTGCGTTAAAAGGACATTGCAGGGGGGTGTGTCCAAGATGGCGACTGTGTAAGTCTCACTTCTTGGAGCTCCGCCGGACCTCAGGGCCAAACGTATCCCGGCGAGGGAGTCTGGCGTCCGGACCAACTGGAGAGGGTCGGTGTGCTTACCGGCACTTAGCGGCGAGTGCTTTGGACCTACAGCAGACTCGGAACCTGGACTAACGCGGCTCTCCGGCGGGGCGGAGCCGGCCAGGGAGCCGAGAGGGGTCTGACTCGGAGGCCCTCTGGAGAGCGATGCGCCTCGGTGCGCCCCCCCTGTGATCGGGGCCGAGAACCGGGTCGCAGACCGTGTGAAGTGTGGGGGTGAAGGTTTGCTGCCCCCCTGGTTAGCGGCGGCAACAGTGAGCGACCACGCTTTGTCTGGTGCACAGGGGAGCGGCTTACAGCTTGCTGGGACGTGTGAGGCTCTCCGCTCGCTATTTCCCCCAGCGCCCGCTCGGACTATTGGCTGCACCCTCCCCTGTGGAGTCGCCCCCTGCCTTTCCTGTTCGGGTCCGTGGCGGGCCCCTTGCTGAGTGCTGATCCGGGGAGTGAGGCGAGGGCGCAAGACAGCGGCCTGCGGCTGCGGGCTGGCCCGCCTCATAGGAGATGACCTTTCGTAGCGGAGCTTGCCTTAGTTCCCCAACGACAGTATGAGGGGAGTTTAACCGTCTGAGGCCCCCCACAGTGAAGTTTGAGTGCTGGGGCCCCCCCGTGGCCTAGCCTGAGCCCATGTGGAACTCCCATAGGGCTCTCTGGGATCAGCTCATTTGGAGGGAGCGGTGACAGACTTTGGTGCTTAGGTGGACTTTCCCCCCACTCCACGCAGTTAGAACATGCATCAGGCTAGCTGCTCCTTAACCCCAGCGATGCCATAACTCTACAACTTGAGGCGAGGGCCCTGACGCACGGCCTTCTGCGGCCCACTGGTAGTGAGCCAGCCAGCCTCCCTTCGGCTGTGCACCGTGTGTGGGAATTGCCACCCCCCTTCTCTTTCTTCCTCCTTCTCCCCGGGTGGAGGTGGAGTTGAGTGTGGAGATCGGCCTGCTCACGTCAGCCTGCCCAGCGGAATCCGCGGAAGTGGGCTCCTGGAAGGAGCGAGCCGGTATTCCTGCGGTGGGAGACGCTGATTTTGGAGAACATGTCCACACATCGCCAGACGAAGAAGGATCCCTCGGCGAAGGACATGTTTGCCTGCTCGAACACGAAGAAGGCAGACGCAACGCGGGAGAATGAAGACCAAGGGGGGATTCGGAGAAGGCCAGTGGTGGGGAGGGAAGCCGGGAGGAACCCCTGCTCACCCAGGCATTCATGGAGCGCCTGTTCAGTACCCTCCGAGATGACTTTGCGGAGCTCAAGTGCGACATTGCCTCAGACATCAAGGGGATTCGGCAAGATGTTGCTGTTATCGATCAAAGGATGGACTCGATGGAGCGGAATCACGACGTCCGAGAGGAGGAGGTAGAGGACCACCGCAGGGAGCTCTTAGAACTCTGAGACCAGAACTCGGAGCTACGCTATCAGATAGAAGACTTGGAGAACCGATCTAGACGTTCCAACATGCGTATTAAGGGGGTTCCGGCCCGGGCCATCTCTTCTGACTTGGAAGGATTCGTGTTCCGCCTTTTCAAACACGTGACACCCACTCTGCATGATCAGGAGATAGTCTTGGACCGTACGCATCGGGCCGGGAGGCTAGCGACCGGGCCAGCCCCAAGACATCCTCACATGCCTGCACTACTACAGACAGAAGGAGGCAATAATGACGGCGACCAGAGACATGATATACATTGAATTCGAGGGATTCGAGGTTGGGCTGTTTCCAGATCTGGCCCCGACAACTTTGCAGCGACGTAGGGCCATGAAAACCCTAACCGATCTGCTCTGAGCTCAGGAGATTCGCTACAGATGGGGTCACCCCTTTCGGCTACAGTTTGTGTGGAAGGAGGAGACACGGTTGATTCGCACCTTGTGGATGCCTTTGCCTTATCAGAAATGCCAGACCTGCGACAAGCTGCCCCGCCGGGGTTACAGTCCTGTGAACCCTCGGACGAGAGACTGGGACCAAGGCGCTCTGCCAGACGGGGGCCGAAAACACTAACCAAACAGACGGAAGCCGACAGCCGAGAGGAACGATCATGGCTCCTCCAACATCTGCAACACGAGGGGTCCTCTGGACTCATACCTAGTGATCACTGAGGGATCGAGCGATTATGTTTCCGCTACTTCAAGGCAACCAACGCCGTTTCCCCATATGAGAATCGAGGAGACCTCGCGGAGTGGACTCCCAGCACCACAGTTTTAGGGTCACTCCGGCAGACCTCAACGAACCACTCGACCCAACCTTTCTGGGCACACCCTGCCGAGACATGGACCCCAAATTGTTGAGTGAGATGACTCCCGGGAGGGAGAAGTTAATAGACTCCTTGTTTTTGCTATGTTATTTGTATGTGTTAATAGTGGTAATCTTTTCCTCTCATTCCCTCTTACTATCTACCCCTGCCCTCGTCAGTGGGGGGGGTGGCGGGTCGCTTGCAAGGTACGTAGTCATTACACATGGTGTCTGTACTTAGTCTTAACGTTCGGGGCTTAAATTCCCCAGTGATACTTTAATTCCTCAAAGATACCAAATGCGATGTATGCATGCTACAGGAAACTCACCTACTCCAGGCAGATAGACGGCGGATACGCTCCCGTTGGTTTGACCGCCAGTACTTCTCATCCGGCTCCACCAAGAAAGCTGGGGTTGCCATTTTGCTCGCCACACATTTTGCGGGCAAGGTGGAGGGGGTCATGGTGGACATCCCTGGTCGGGTGCTGGAATTGCACATACAGATACAGGGCACCAGGTACACAATGGCCACTATCTATGCCCCCAACAATAAACAGGAATCACTTATCCGGGATGCCCTGGGGCGCCTACTTTCTACTCCGGACAGGGAGATGGTAGTGGGGGGTGACTTTAATGTTACCATGGATGGCCAACGGGACAAATCTCACTCCAGGACGGGGCAAGACAGGAGTCTCACCACGGGCACTAAGGACTGGCTGACTGAAGCAGGCATCCTCGATATTTGGTGACATTTGCACCCCACAGAGGTAGACTACACATTCTACTCAGCGGACCACCACACATGTACCCGAATCGACTATTTCCTCACTACGCCGGGGATAACAAAAGCTACTACCACTGCAGAAATAGGGGTGGCTGCCCTCTCCGATCACTCCCCTATTCGTTTGCATTTTCGCCCCCCATGGCAGACCTCAGCCACTCTCCGTTGGCGTCTCAACACCACACTCCTTACATATGATAAAGTACATACGGACACCCTGGGGGCCCTGACCTCTTTCCTGGATCACAATGATAATGCCGACACGCCAATCGCAACACTGTGGGAGACCCTAAAGGTGGTTTTGCGGGGCCACTTTATTGGCATTGCTGTGGGTTACAATAGGGAACGATGAGACAAACAGGACCGCTTAGTCATATTAAGGAATTAGAGGCAGAAAACGCCTGAACGGGAGCCGTGACGGTGCGCCGTCAGTTGGCGAACGTGCGCAAACGGCTACGGGCCATAGACATGGGAAGAGCAGAATATGCTTTGCTGCGACTGCGCCAAAAATATTACGCAGGAAGCAACAAGGCAGGGCGCATGTTAGCACACCGACTACGGGCACAGGTGCTAGAACGACGGATAACCGAAATACGTAGAGAGGACGGCTCTTCCGATGCCACAAACGAAGGCATTGCAGACTCTTTTGGTGCATTCTGTAGGGCCCTCTACACAGCCGATCCATTGCAGGAGGGGGAGATGGAGTCATACTTGTCCCGGGTCTATTTGGGTGAAGCGGAGGCGCCATTGTACGTTGCCTTGGAGAAGGATATCACGGTACAGGAAGTCCTCACTGCTATACAGAAGCTGCAACCCCAGAAAGCACCAGGCCCAAATGGATATGGGGGGGAATTCTATCAATTCTTTGCCGCCCACCTAGCGCCTATACTCACTCGCCTATACAATTCATTTGATACACAAGGAACTTTGCCAGAATCGATGCGCCAAGCCTTCATCACCGTAATACTTAAGCCGGGTAAAGATCCCAAGCAATGTGCATCCTATCGCCCGATTTCATTGTTGAACGTAGACTCAAAGATTTTCACTAGCGTGCTGGCGCCATATGTGCAAGGGATCATCGATCCCGACCAGGGTGGGTTTATCCCTGAACGTGGGTGCAGCGATAATACTAAGAGGTTATGCCATCTCATGGATAAAACTAAACGCTCTCGGACGCCGGCGTTAATCGTAACGATTGACGCCGAGAAGGCATTCGATCGCGTGCATTGGCCGTATCTCTATCGGGAGCTTGAGCGAGTGGGCCTAAGCCCCTGGTTCCGAGGCTGGGTACAGGCGTGTTACGCAGTTCTGCAAGCCAGCATCTGCGTGAACGGTATTCAGTCCGCCCCCTTTCCCATAGAGCGGGGAACCAGACAGGGATGCCCCCTGTCCCCCCTTCTATTTGCGCTCTACAAGGAGCCCCTGGCGGAATGTATACGGGGAAATACAAGGGTGACAGGAATTAAGATGGGAGGGAGAGAGCATAAGATTGTTATATGCAGACGACGTACTCTTGATTCTCACGAAACCGGTTGACTCTTTGCCAGCAGCCATGGCGGAGTTCACGGAATTTGGACATGCATCGGGCTTCAAAATTAACACACACAAGTCCTCGATCCTGGACCTGACATTGCAGGAACCGGAGCGAGCACTCCTTCAAGCACAATTTCCGTTTCAGTGGGCGACTGGGGGAGCCCCATACCTAGGCTTACAAATTTTTCCCACAATTAAAGCCACCGTAGATCACAACTATGGGAACCTACTAGCCATGGCCCACTCGGATCTCACTAAATGGAAGCAGCTACCACTATCGTAGCTGGGGAGGCTTGCAGCCGTTAAAATGACGCTACTCCCCAAGCTGCTGTGTGATGCAGACCCTACCCCTCCAGCCCCCCCCCGCGGGCTCTGGACAAACTGCAGAACTTGATTTGAGACTTTATTTGGGAAGGCAAAAGGGCGAGAATGTCCAGATCCTGATCCTTTCTTACGGCGGGGGAAGGGGGTTTGGGGATCCCCAACATTAGTAAATATTACTAGGCCGCACAGCTGCGGTACATGGTGGAGTGTTCCCGCACGCTCACTGAAAAGCACTGGTGTTTTATAGATCAAGCCATAGCTGGAATACACATCTGGAAGGTGCCGTGGTTGCCCAAGCCCCATAGACCGGTGGGAGTATACATCTCGCCGGTCACAAGATCGACAATGGGCGTCTGGGACAGGGTGCAGTTGAGACATAACCTCTCAACTCCGATCTCCCCTTAGACCCCATTTATAGGCAATTCGGACTTCCCTCCGGTGCTGGAGGGCTCTGGTTTTAAGGTATGGCAGGACACCAATTGCAAACGGGTGGGAGACTTATTCGACACAGACCGGCTCATGGGCTTTGACAAACTACAGACATACTACCCACTCCCAAACTCGGCGAAATAGCAATACATAGCGGTGGCGCACTGGGTCACTCGACAATGGATCCAGCCCCACGCGGGTAGGCCTTTATTGCCCTTTGAAAAGTGGCTTCTCACGAGGAGTTCAACAAGAAACCACTCTCTGACATATATACGTTCTTGATACAGCCTGTGCGTCCATTGACGTCACCCGCCAGGGCTAGATGGGGAAAAAGAATGCGAACGCCCCTTCTCTGACAAAGAATGGAGTGATAACCTACATCGGGCCCGAACACCACCCTTAACACCACTAGCAAGGAAATGCAACTCAAAATAGCTCATTATTGGTATTTCACACCGGCAAGGGTGGCCAAGTGGGACTTTAGAGAGGGTGGGCTATGTTGGCGACAATGCAAACAGCAGGGCACACTCGCGCATCTCCTTTGTCACTGCCCCAAAATAGAAGAGTTCTGAGCAGGGGTTCTGGACGCCATTAACACGATGTTCGATACGGACATATCCAGATTCCCCAGTTACACGCTATTGGGCCTTCCCAACCCGCTCACATACCCGCTGAAATCACCCTGGGACAAAGCTATCACCCTAACCTTAGGGGTGGCCAAACAGCTCCTACTAGCCAGATGGGGGACTGACAAGATACCCATGCACCAGGACTGGCTGCATAAAGTATGGGAAGTCTTGGGGATGGAGAAGCTGACGGCTGTGGCCACTCAGCAGCTGCCCTGGTTCGACAAGATGTGGTAACCGTGTATAACGTACTTGGCAGATAAATTCCGCGAGCTAACATGCGCCCAATATCTGCGGATTCTGCGCCTGACAGCCTCTAACACAACCCCACGCACCTAGTCCGCAAGTACCTGTAGGAAGCAGACACGCTAAACAGACGAGGCTTCCTTTTGCTATCCACCCTCCACGCCTCCTTTCCTCCCCCCGCTTGTTTCTTCCCCCCTTACAACGTTATTCTGTGTTACTTTTTCTTTTCAAGACTCACCTACTATTGAAAGTGCATCCAGATGTCTCGCCACCCGCCAGTGGTTGTAGGTGGTTGTCCTTGTTATATTCTTGCCGTCTTATAAAATCAATAAACATGGTTCAAACAGAAAAGGACATTACAGGTCACTATGTACTACCATGGACTTTGGCCGAGTTTCTCTTTGTGGTCATTGAACTTCTCAGTGACGTGTAATGTCCTTATATTATACAACAGGGGTACTTTATCACATATATAATACATGGATGGGAGCCTGCAATCCCTGTATAAAAAGCTATATCTAATTTTCCTATTACAGTCTAGTTGTAACTTCGCTAGTCATCTGTAATAAGGAAATGATGTAGCTGCCTCACTGTAATCAGTTATTACAGTTGAGTTGTCCAAACAGCTGCTACCAGAGTCCATAATCTGTGTAAAAGGCAGGTCAAGGAGAAGAACTAGGCCTGGGCGGTGAACTCTGTTCCATTCGCAGAGTTTATCGCGCTCTGCGGAGCTCACGGAGTTCTGAAAAACTCTGCTCCGCGGAGCAGAGTTTTTCCACACTCGCCAGCGATAAAGTTGGCGAGTGAAGAAAATCCAACGCTAGACTGCTTCCCAGCGAGATTTCTCAATAAGGGCGGTCGCAGACAGTCTCTACCGCTCTGTTGAGAAATCTTCCGTTCGTGTTGAGGAAGCTGCCGCTCAAGTAGAACTTCTACTCGAACGGCAGAAATAAGCAGAGCCCACTTGCGCCCTGCGGGATGTTGTTCGCGCTGATTTTAAAGCACGGGACAAACACCCGGCGCTAAAAATCAGTGTGAATGGTGCACGGTAACGCACTCTGCCGCTCGTGGAACTCTGCGTAGCTTGGGCGAACTCCGCCCAGGCCTAAGAAGAACTTCAACTGCTATGTAAACTGTGAACTCGAGAACTAGGTTTTCAGCCCTCATGGGCTTCACTGGTACAGTCCTGCAATTGGTCCCATCCTGCCTGACCGACCGACAACAGCCAATTCAGATAGGAGGTACAAGATCCCTTATTCACCCTGTCACCTGCAGAGTCACCAGGGTTCCAGCATGTCACCCATCATTTCAACCTCTTTATGGAACCTTTAGGTTATTCCTTTCAGATCACAATAAAAACCCTTCATTATGCTGACGTCATCCAGCTCCATCTCAAAATCTCCTCAACCAGTGACAAGCAGAGACTCAAAGCCTCCCTCAAAGGCATCTAGACCTAGATATCAACAAACTACTGGATGCTAAGCCCCATGAAGACCTAAATCCTCCTGTATCAACAGTGCAGAGCCTCTGATTCAGTTATAGCTTTCCAACTAAAACCTAATGGGCTTCACACCGCAATTAACAGAACAGGCCAGATCCCCCTAATTCACCTTCAGCTTGACCCTCTCACTCAAGAACACATTGCCAAGAAGAAAAAACACTCTTCCCCTGGAAAAAATGAAAACTTTTCTCGTAGGCAAAGATGTCAGAAGGACATTTCAAGCCCCAGTTTTCTCCCACCTAGATGGAGGCAACCCGGGGACCAACCTCTCTCCCCTGAAAGGCATTCTTCAGGCAGAAGCTCGGCTTATCAAGGGGCTGAAGAAATCTGGCCGTATCACCCTTGATTTAAAAGATCTACACTGGACCGCTGCAAACTGAGCTAATCTTCAAAATAAGATGCATCACTTACAAGGCACTTAATATGACGACCCCTGTTTACTTGCCTAACAAACTAGAGGCTAACCGAAGAAAACAAGCCTTCTCAGCATTCGCTCCCGGATCTGGACCAACATAACTTCCGACGTTGCATCAGCCCTCGCTCTCCTGTACTTCAGGAAAAAATTAACTTGCCTCTTCAAGGAACACTCCCTCAGGTAGATTCTCACTTTAGAAATACCAAACATGCATATTTATCTTGCAAAGCCTTCAGTACGGATGAAGAAATGCCTCCACACAAGTCATGGACTAATAGTCATAGCAATAAGTGCTGTCTGATGAATATCGATCAAATCAGAAAGAAGTCTTTCATAATTCCAATGCGAGTTATTCATCAATTATCAGCTTTAAATATAGTTCCAAAAATGCATACATTATGTCCATGACATGAGCTTTCCTTTTCCAAGCAAGCTAGACATTTTACTATGAAAAACATTTTCATTTTTTAATAAATAAACTCAGTTCCCACAAAGAAAAGCATTGTCAATGTCAGTAGGTCTGGCTTAGAACTGAAAGCTCCTCCTGAATCACTGATAAAAGTTTAGCAGTCAATAAGTCCTCATGTATGCACCCTGTTACTCAACCTGTTACTCAACCTGTTACTCAACCTTGCACTCATGCATCTACCCACTGAGTCAGTCCTGCACTCACCCACTTGCTCATCCTCCATAAAGCAGGCAAGCAAACTCCTACAAGAATATGGAGAAAAGAATTAAGAGAATAAAAGTAGAAAAAAAGTGCTGCAAGATCAACTTGGTGGGTATATGCTTGCAATACAAAAATAAAATTAAACACAGCAGCAGGTGCACATATATCCTTGTTTTAAAGTTCCAACTTAGCTTCCTATTTTAGAAGCAACGTGTTGACCATGTTGGAGCTGTAAAAAAATGGATACACTATGCCTAATACCATTCCAATATTGCTGCTCGGCAAACCTCTCACTGGGTGGCCATCCGCCAATGCTAAATTGTGTACTGTCACAGTTGAAGTAAGCAAATTTGCTAGTATAATGCTTCTAAATGCGTTGGCCATCTTGGAATAGTTAGGCAATGATAAACTATGGACAATACAATTTCAAGAAGTCTGCCCAGTTTAGATATAGTGACCGCCTAGGATGCAGTACTTACAGATAAAATTAGCTGCAAGCGAGCAACTCAGTTGGACTGTCTGGGGAGTTGCAGGACAGTCTAAAAAAAGGAAGAAATGAAAGCTAACTAATATAAAAGGAAAAAATTGAAAATTATAGCATTGGCCACCAGCCCAGACATGGAAGCGCACTCATTTTCAGGCATATGTGCACATGTGATCAGGTGAACTCTCTGGGCAATAGAACCAATGGCAGATAAAGACTATTGCCCCATGCAATATGCGGTTATCAGGAGAAGCAGTAAGTGGATGACTTTAACAGACAGACCCATAGACCCTCTCTGTATGCATATTTATGTGCACTTGTTTATTTTTCTTTATAACAGCCTGGCATGCATGTATTAAAACAAGCACCAGGCAGACAACTACAGCCACCAGGTCCTCCTAAGTAGGTCTAGCAAGTATTACAGTGCAGATCTTCTACCCCCAGGGTTTGTCAGAGGAAGCATCCTACACCAAAATCCTTGCTTCCTGCGGTAATCTGCGAAACTCCAGTTAACAAAGTACCTGTTTACAGTGTAATGACAAACCGCCATTAAAGGCCTATTGGCTTTTATATATGCTTTTTATAATAGAGGTCTAGTCATAGTAAGCAGATCCGGGTCTACCCTTTAACAGTGGCTTGTCACCATAGTGAACAGTATGGTACAGTGTGGCGTGGCAACCAATGTGATGGTCCTGGGGTACAGCCGATAGGTTACTCAAAACTGGTTTGTGTACAGTACGAGTTACAAATCTAAATCCCGGTGGATGGATGTCAGTCCTACTTCTCATGGTCACTCATTGGACGAGACATCGCAGCTGTCCTTGCAAACATGAAGCTATGGCGTTCTCAGGAGGCCCTTCGAAAGAAATGCTTAATGAAATTCCAGAAGGATGATTAAATTTTTGCTTGCACCAGATTTTGACATCACTGAATGAATAAGTCATGAGTAGTAAGTTGTCTTTTAAGGACATTCGTTTAGACACTAATCTGCAGGTGTCGATGGTTGCTCCAGAATTAATTCAAGAACTCAAGCGGGGATCACATGCACATTTGGAAATGTCATACGGCTTTGAAGAATTGCTGGATCGCCGCAAAAGCTCCTTAAATGTGTTAAAATGATTGTTTCAATTGTGTGCGGATCAGCATACTAGCTCTTGGTTGTATACAGAAGACAACAAATTACATGCTGCCTTTTCTGGCCCGTGATCTATAAGATTGAGTACACAAACGTCATGGGCCAAAATACCCAGTATATATCCATGTATTTTAATTTATTTTGCAAGATATTCACGAAACTCTGGAACTGATACCATTGTAACTTACCAACGTAACCACTGCATACGAATCAGATCATGAAAAAGAACACATTGTTTTTAGGTTAGCGTCGTTCATATACAGGAGATTGCTGTCTTTGGGGTTACACGCTTTTCTTATCGTTCTAGTATCAAGCACTCATTTCATTTCCCAGCAGGCTTGTCGGTCTTTTCTCGCTCGTTTCCCTTCCATCAGTGCAATAAATTCTCCCATTTGACATTACTTGAGCACTGGGACTCCAGAGGGGTCTGGCATGAATGAAATGGCAGCACAGGTGAATGAGCGCAAGAGGGAACGCACTGATGGTCTGTGTTAAAAAAATGCATGATCTTTAGGACCAGAATTCTAAGGAAAATGCTATTTATTAAATTCTTTCATTAACATCTGTTAATTAAAACAAGCTCAACAGTTCAATATCCCTTTAAGTAAACCAGCAAATTGCAATCTGCCGAGCCTGGTACGTTCTGCCCATTCTGAGCACGGGCCTCATGACCGTGAAGTGGGAGAGAGATTTCCCGTTTCCCATTTCTTGATCTTGAATTATTTGGTCCAGGCTTTGCTCGTCTCTGCAACTGAGAACATTTTGATGCCATTTTACTGTTATGTTGCCCACCTGGGGGCGTCGTGGCTTCAGAGGATGGACACACTGGCCTCTTAAACTGTCTGTTGCAACGGAGAGAGTGGATAAGGATAAGGAATGAGACGTGAGACATAAAACCTAATTTAGCAAAGCTAGAAGCGTCTTAGTTTTCACATTTCAACTTGGTTTTATTCAACACTCACCATCTGTAGTGCTCTCTGTGCAAAGGGTGCTGGGACATAATGTTGGCCTGTTCTGGCAATAAACGGGTTAACAGTGGGCCTTCGACAACTCCGGAAAGGTGACCCGCGCATTTCTGCCCCCTGACGTCACATCAAGCCTCATACGTCATCACAGCTGATTATGTGCTTTATTTGTTTTATTGCACTTTTAAAGGGCAGCATTTCACCTTGTAATATATAGATATATATTGGTTTTGCCTTTAATAAAAGCAATTCAAGGATTTCAAAGCACACACCAAGTGTCCGAAATTATTATTGAGTCTCAGTAGTGCGATTAAACTTTTTTTTTTTTTTTTAGCTTTTCCTGGCGTTATCGAGCCTATTTGGAGTAAGCGAACGACCTGCATATATATTTAAAAACAAAAAAAAAAAACCGTCTGTGCAAGCATTTGTTTTGGGGAAAAACTTTGTATGCCTTTAATAATGTTTTTATTGCTGGTGTAGTGTTGACTGGCCGTATTTATCAACCCAGTAGATTCGTTGAGTAACTAATAGAATTCGTGTTAGAAATACAAGTACTGGTTTAAACTATTACAAACTTCCAGTTTCACGGTGCGTGTCACAAGCTGCGTAGCTGTCCTATTTGTTTACTTTAATTTGCCTTTGGTTTTTCATAAACACAATAAGACTGGTATCTTTTTTTCGGTTAAAAACGGGCAAAAATGAATTTGCAACTCCATTTTGGTTGATGAAATTAATATCTAGGAAGAAGTTCAATTCTCGCAATAAGTTTATTATCGGTCTAATTAATGTCCACTTTCTGTCCGAGGGATGCAGCTCCCTCACCCAGCATTTTCCTTTCTGGCAATGAGGCTTGAGTTTCTTTTTCTTTTTATAATAAAGCAAAAGTGTCTTTGTGCCTCTGCATGTTGTAGTTCGCCACATTTGTGCTTTGTCCACATTTTGTCTTTTGACTCTTGCCTGCATGTGTTGGCCATTGCGGGTCAGTGACCCTGGTCAGGGTTGTACTGGTGTAGGCAGTCCTACCTATAGTTCACTCATTCCAGGCATCATACTACAGAATGTGAATAGTGTTTTCTGACCTGTTAGATTGGATCATGGAACCCTCTCTATGGGTTTCTTTAGTATCAGAAACCCATAAAGACCATAGGACGGACGAGGGACCAGTAGGTTGTTTGTGACTCCCTTCCCTTGATGAGTGTGTGATAACAGGAAGGAGCCCCCTGTCATGACCTTGATGCTAAAGAAACCCATAGTAAGGGTTCCATGACACAACCTAACATGTCAGAAAAAGCAATTCGCTATTTGCATTCCTTGGTGTGCTGCTTGGATGAGTGAACTATAGGCAGGGACACCAACACCAGTATAACCCTGACGAAGGCAGCAGGCCTGTATGGGCATCAATCAATCAATCAATCAGGGAATTGTAAGCGCGCTACTCACCCGTGAGGGTCTCAAGGCGCTGAGGGGGGGGGTCCGCAGATCTGTTTAGCCGAAGAGCCAGGTCTTGAGGGTTTTCCTGAAGGTGTTCAGGGAGGGGGCGCATCTGATGTCTGCCGGTAGCTCGTTCCAGGTCTTGGCTGAAATGTGAGAGAAGGATCTTCCGCCTGCTCTGGCTCTGTGGATGCGCGGGGTTTCGGCCAGTGCGAGGTTGGAAGATCGGAGGTTTCTTTTGGGTACGTGGAAGTTGATTCTGTCGTTGAGGTATTTGGGTCCGTTGTTGTGTAGGCATTTGTAGGCGTGAGTGAGGATTTTGAAAGTGACTCTTTTCTTCACGGGGAGCCAGTGGAGACTTTGTAGGTGTTGGCTGATGTGTTCGTGTCGGGGGATGCCGAGGACGAGTCTGGCGGCGGTATTCTGTACTGTCTGGAGTTTGCGGAGTAGGGACTTGTTGATGCCGGCGTAGAATGCGTTTCCATAGTCCAGTCTGCTGGTGTTGAGTGCGTGGGTGACTGTCTTCCTTGACTCAGGGGGGATGCACTTGAAGGTCTTGCGGAGTATGCGGAGGGTGTTGAAGCAGCTGGAGGTGACGGCGTTGACCTGTCGGTTCATGGAGAGTGATGAGTCGAGTACGATGCCGAGGTTCTTGGCGTGGTCTGAGGGGGTAGGTGGGCTTCCGAGGGTGGTCGGCCACCAGGTGCTGTCCCATGCAGAAGGGGTGGTACCGAGGACGAGGACTTCTGTCTTCTCGGCGTTGAGCTTCAGGCAGCTGTTGGTCATCCAGACTGCGACGTCTTGCATTCCTTTCTGGAAGTTGAGTTTGGCAGTGGTGGGGTCTTTGGTGAGGGAGAGGATGAGCTGGGTGTCATCGGCGTAGGATACGATGTTGAGGCCGTGTTGTCGGACGATGGCTGCGAGGGGGCCATGTAAATGTTGAAGAGGGTGGGGCTCAGTGATGAACCCTGTGGGACTCCGCAGGTGATTATCGTGGGGTCGGAGAGGAAGGGTGGGAGTCTGATCCTTTGGCTTCTTCCGGTGAGGAATGATCGGATCCAGTCCAGGGCTGTTCCTTGTATGCCTGCGTCGTGTAGTCTGACGACTAGTGCGCGATGGGAGACGGTGTCGAAGGCCGCTGATAGGTCGAGTAGGATGAGGGCTGCGGAGTGGCCTTGGTCCAGGAGGGTGCGGATGTCGTCTGTGGCGGCGAGTAGGGCGGTCTCTGTGCTGTGGTTGCTTCGGAATCCGGATTGGGACGGGTCGAGGACGGCGTTCTCTTCAATGAATCGTGTCAGTTTCCTGTTGACTGTTTTCTCTGCAACTTTGGCTGCGAAGGGGAGGAGCGAGATGGGCCGATAGTTCTTGAGGTCGGTGGGGTCAGCTGTGGGCTTCTTGAGCAGGGGTCTGACTTCTGCGCGCTTCCAGTCGTCTGGGAAGGTGCCTGTTTTGAAGGTGGTGTTGATGGTGCATTGTAGTTCGGGTGCGATGGCGGCCATGGCTCTGTGGTAGATGTGAGGGGGCAGGGGTCGGTGGGGGCCCCCCGAGTGGATGCTTTTCATGGTCGAGGCGGTGTCTTCGGCCGTGATCAGTGTCCAGTTGGAGATGGTGGGCTGGCTGGTGTTTCTGGGGGCGGGGGGGCAGTCTGTGGCGCCTGGTGGATGGTCGATGAAGTTGTCGTAGAGGTTTTTGATCTTGAGGTGGAAATAGGTTCCAAGCTTGTCGCAGAGGTCTTGGGATGGGTTGATGTCTGTGGCTTCGCTGCGTGGTTGGTGAATTCTTGAATGACACTGAAAAGTTCCTTGGAGTTGGTGGAGTTGTCCAGGATTTTGTTGTGGATGAAGTTCCTTTTGGTGGCTCTGATCTGGTTGTGGTAGTCCGTCATGGCGTCCTTGTAGGTGGTGTGGTTTTCGGTTGTCTTGGTGTTTCTCCAGTTCTTCTCCAGGCGTCTGCAGGTGCATCTGGCTTCTTGGAGAGCGGTTGTGAACCAGGCGGCTTTCCTGGGGCGTTGTCTGTCGGGGTTGCTTAGCGGGGCGAGCTCATCTGTGCAGTTGGAGATCCAGGTGTGGAGTTCTCTGGCTGCGTCGTTTGCGCTGTTTGCGTCGGGTGCCCAGGTGTGGTTGTCTCGGTTGAGGGTGGAGTTAAGTTGCTCGTCGGTAACCTTGCTCCAGTTCCTTCGTGGTGGGCGTGGGGCTGGTTTGGGTGCCTTGGGTTTGTTGATGGTGAAGTGTACGCAGTGGTGGTCGGTCCATGGCGGCTGGGTTGTGTGGCTGAAATGGACGCTGTTTCCTGCCGCGAAGATGGGGTCGAGGGTGTGTCCTGCTCTGTGGGTCGGTGTGTTGACGAGTTGTTTAAGTCCGATGCTGGCGAGGTTGTCACGAAGGATAATGGAGTTGGGGTCACTGGGGTTGTCGAGGTGGAAGTTCAGGTCTCCAATGAGTATGTAGTTTGTTGAGGCGATCGCGTGGGGTGCGATGAAGTCGGTGATGGTGGCGACGAAGGGTGTTCGGGGGGTCTGTAGACTAGGGTTCCCCGGAGTGTGGCCTTGGGGGTGTTCTGGATCTTGAAGTGCAGGTGTTCAGCAGAGGGGAAGGTTTCGCTGGAGGTGGTGAGGCGGAGGGTGCTCTTGTGGGCGATGGCGAGGCCCCCTCCTGGGTGGTTGGGGTGGTCTTTCCTGTGGATCTTGTACCCTTCTGGGATGGCGGTGCTGATGTCGGGGGCGGAGGATGCGTTGGTCCAGGTCTCTGTGAAGAAGGCCATGTCGGGTGAAAGAGAGTAGAGTAGGTTCCAGATTTCCATGGCGTGTTTGTGTACGGAGCGTACGTTGAGGAGGATGCATTTTAGGGTGTCGCCGGTGTTCGCGTCGGCGGTGTTGGAGGCCGGGGTGGTGGTGAGGGTCTGGCGGCAGTGGAGGCAGGAGAACCTGCCGTGGGCCGTGTTCGGCGAGGCCTGTTGGCATTATCTAAGTCTTCCAGGGTTGAGTGCGAGGAGGGTGGTGGTGTCGTAGCAATGGTTAGTGGGAGGTCCAGGGTTCCTGGCGCTGGCCGCGGTTGGGTCGCGGACGGGCGCAGACGGGCTTGCCTTTGGCGTGCTTTCGGCGCGCCGGTGGCGTGCCCGCTGCGTGACCGGGCAGCGGCCGCCATTAAGTAGGGGAGGTGGGAGGGAGGAGAGGCTGGGAGGCGGTAGCAGGGGAATTCCGGAGGGGAAATTCCGGGGGGGAGGGGCCGCAGGGGCAGCAGCGGCGAAAGGCAAAAGGAACAGGCAGGCACGAGAAAATAAAAACAGTGGTGGAATTAGAGCAAGACACAGATGGGCACAATAACAGTGGCACAACAGGGAAAAAATTAAGAAAAAAAGCGGCTGAGAAAGGTTACGGTGGTTGGAGGCAGTCTGGTCCCAGTTGGAGCGGGCAGCAGGCGCAGGAGCGGGCAGCAGCCTCGAACCTCCCAAGGAGGAGGTCGGGGTCTGGAAGCAAGAGACGGCACAGCGGAGCAGTGGGGAGAGAGTGGACCTAGACCGAGGGTCGGAGGTCTTACTCCATGAGAAATGGCCGAAACATGTAGGCAAGATATGAATGATAGGGGCGTAGCATAAAACATAAAAAATCCATGCAACTCCTTTTTAATCATTTCTGGGGTACTCTGCTAATTATGGGGGAATTCCAATTGGAGTATACCCAAAGTTATTTCTAATCTTTCTGGATCCCTGCAGTTATCCAGTCAATTTTATCTGAACTCCCAGACATCGGTTGAGTCCACCAAGGTGTTTGCCATCTACCTTGTTGTCGATGGGTCACCAGTGATGAAGCATGCTACAATAAGTGGGCGAGGTGACCTAACCATATTAGGGTGAGGTGGCCTGTACATTTGAGGGTGAAGTGACCTGTACATATCCCTGCAGCTGATTTAGGACTAAGAATTAAGTGTCCTTCATGCTCACCCTAGCACCTTTGGTGTGATATGTCCTGGTCTGTTATAAAGTGTCATGTTGTGTGGTATGTTCTGTAGTGTTGGGAGGTTTGTTGTGCGATGTAGAGTGGAACAGTGTGGTGTAGTGTATGGTAAAGTATATTTTTAAAGGTTGGGGTAAAGGGAAGGAATGCGGTATGTCTGGTGTGTTAAGGGGTAAGTAAGGGTGCGTGTGTGTGTGGATTTGCAGCTGTGCTTTGAATTCACCAGTGAAAATAAAGATCGGATACAAAATCCACTATGGCAAAAAAACGAATGCCACTTGGAAGTGTTTCAGAAAAGAGAAATGCGCGCACTTTTATTCCCTTGTCTAAATAAAAAAAAATGGCAGCGGCCTCTCCTGAGCCACCATTTGCACAAACCCTTACGTCAGATGACAGGCGGTATCCTTCGCCATCCTGGATTGAATGTAGCACTTCGACGTTAACATGGAAAGTGTGACCCCATCTCAGTGCGGAACATGCATGTTGACGAACATTGACGGTTAATTATTATTTTTCTGCCACTCCAAAGCAAAGCGGACTGCTGAACTGAATAAAGATGCAAGTGCGTCAGTGATTGTAAACTACATTCCTACCAGAAGGAGGCCCATTACCGATCTGAAGCCCATCATATCGCTGGATGAATGTTACCTATGCTAAGGCGCGCTTTGCTTACCGGATTAACGGTTTTACACCTGTAATATTTTACAGCCCTGTCAAGAAACGCGTTCATCACACGGGCAGCTCATGGGGTTTTAGTGTTCACGGTGTTGACATGTTAAAATATTTAAGTGTAATTGCTTCTATCTGTAATGTTTTTTTTTTGTTAATTACATTTTATTTCGGAAAGGGCACTGCTTGTTGTCGTAATGGCCATATTTGCTTTTCAGAATACCCGCACAAGTACGGGCCGCAGGGAGGCTGCGCAGACCACTCCGTGTTTGAGAGGATGAAAAAGTACCAGATGTCTGGCGCACAAGACCCGGTGACGCAGGTACCGCCTGAGCCTGTGAAGCATTTACATATTTATTTTACGAACTGCACTTTAGTGCAACCTGCATCATTATTCTGAGCCCAGCAGGGGTACTTGCTTATTGTCAGCATATCTTTGTGAGTGAAGCAGGAATAGGAGTCCTCAATCAGCCCAGAAATATTTGAAGATTTTGCAATCTGTTGTCAAAGTATCACAATTAAATGAACATTACAATTTCTTTTTAATTAAAGCTGATCAAATGCTGTTAGTGTAGTAAACAAGATATCTTTATAATCACTCGAAATGAATTCATTTGTTGCTTTCTAAATTACATTTGGTGATCTGTCGGGTCTAATGGTAAACACCGCTTCCTGTCCTAAAGAAAAAATATAAAAAATGTAAGTCCGTTTTTATATAGCGCAGCTACTCACCCTTACGGGTCTCAGGGCGCTGGGGGCCGGAGTGGAAATTAAGTGAGCTATTGCCCAGAGTCGCATGGTGCTGAGCTGAGCTGGCGCCGGAGCCGGGGATCGAACCGTGAACCCTGTGCTCCGAAGTCAGCTGCCCTGGCCGCTGCACCACACCTCAAAGAACAGTAGTCAATGCCAGTGTTTGATGGGGACGGGTGTAGGTGGGATTATATTTTTCTTTAGTGCTATTCAGACTGGTACTATGATGCATTTTGCAGCGCAGATGACTTGCATGGTATACACGGACTTTTTTATGCACAGTTTGCTCTGTGGAGAAAACTGCACATGTATTGACGGGTGTCACAATCTTGTTAATATACTGCAGGTGTATTGGCCGGTACTCAACATTAAAGGGCCACACTAAGATGTTTTAACAGACTGGCTTGTCTTTATATTTCTAGTTTTGAAGTTTTACATTACATTTTTGTGATGTAACTCGTCTAAGTCGCCCGTATACTGGACACAGCATACGTTTTGTAGATGCAGTAATCTAGGACCCCCAAGTCTGCTTCTTATGAAGGTCTATTATGCCACATAGCATGCAGACTTTCTAGTTCTGCCATATATCAGTCAGAAAAGGATGTGGCATTATCCCGACTCGGGATCATTAATTTTTGTTAATATGAACTGCACCCACAACCAGCAAACTCTGGTCTGTGATGGACGCCTTGACCATGGTGCGGCGGCGCTCGGACCCAACAGCGCTGCGAGGCCATACTGATGCTAGCACAGTGCTCTTTACATCTCTGCCAATTTAGCAGATGCTTTTTGCACTGTTTTCTTCTCTCCCTGAAGCCCAATTTAGTCATCCCTTATCAACCCATTCCTCTACATGCGATGCATTCAGTACAAATTTCAAATCAATTATGTGCATGAGCAAACTGCAGTGTATTTGCTTTTGAAGAACATGGCCACGGGGGAACCAAGTTTAATCTCGCTGCTAGCATCTTATTCGTAATTTGTGAAAATTCTGCGTCTGTTCCTTGGCAGAAACCGTTTGACGAGCATGATGAGGAAGGACCACAGATTTTAAGAAGAAGACGTGCAGCTCAAGCTGAAAAAAACACCTGCCAGCTCTACATTCAGACTGATCATCTCTTCTACAAATACTACGGAACCAGGGAGGCCGTGATTGCTCAGGTACCCTAATGTGTTGATAAGTACAATTTTGTCTAGTCTGCGGTTCCTCTGACTTTTAATTGTTGAACTGCTGCATTAACTTTGCTTGAGTATCATACAGTGTTCATACCAGCCGCTTTGTTTATATTCAATTAATTTCAACATAGTTTGTCTGATTGTGTGTTGTATGGCTCGAAAAAGACGTTTTAAGTGATGGACAAAGTGGGCCATTGCCCAGCACTCTCTCACCTTCCTAGGGGCCCCCTGGTGAAGTTGACTGGGACGGTCGAAGTTCTTGCAATAATAATGTTGCTAAAAAAAATAAAATCTTTTACCCCCCTAATGGTTCGTCCCTAAGCAGGCTTAACAGAACTTAGAGCCAGATTTACTAAAAATCTTTTACCCCCCTAATGGTTCGTCCCTAAGCAGGCTTAACAGAACTTAGAGCCAGATTTACTAAAAATCTTTTACCCCCCTAATGGTTCGTCCCTAAGCAGGCTTAACAGAACTTAGAGCCAGATTTACTAAAAATCTTTTACCCCCCTAATGGTTAGTCCCTAAGCAGGCTTAACAGAACTTAGAGCCAGATTTACTACGGGTTTGCACCAGAGCAAAGTGACGCAAAGCATTACAAACTCTTGCAAGGATATTTACTTTCCAGTCCAAAAGGTATTTTGTACTTGAAAGGTGCTCTTTTGTCAGCGAAAATACTGCTTTGCACCATTTTGCGTCAAAGGGATGTGCTTTGGGTGTATTAATGGAAGCACCTATAGTTTTTCACACAAGCCTGATCTAAGATACCCAAACTGGGCTTTTTGTAAAAAAATAAAATAAATAATGCCTACTTGAAACAGGCATTAACATGGAGAAAAGTTTTAGTTTCTCCAACTGTGCATTTCTGCTGCACTGCATGCACCCATACAATGTGTGGAATGCTTCAGAATTTGTCTAGACACAGGATTTTGTACTGGAAGGGTATGAAATCCTATGCTAGACAGCATGCACACACCTCTGCACTATGGTGCAACGTTTATGCGTGGTGCTAGGCAGGCTGTTTGAGAACCAGTGCAGGGGTAGTGAGCAGAAGCAGACCATTTTTAGGTTTTGCCTGCACAGAGCTTCCAAAATCTTTTGTAAACAAAATAAAAAGACATTCTTAAAATGAGCTTGGAGCCCGCCCATTACTTACCATTGGCTTCCACGTCACACTCATTTCCTTGCTTCTTATTGGTCAGTGCCTCCTCCTCGCCTCAGCCTTCATTCTTGGGCTTTTTGTGTGTCCCTGCCGTGAAGCATGAATCCACTACAGCTTCCGGTTTGTGGCCAGTGTACTTCCACTGGCTGCGGGTCCTTTTAAATTTTTTTTTTTTTTTTTTTACATACATGCACTCTTATAAAGTTCATATGCCTGCAGTCCCTCTCCCTACACCTGCCCTCCTCCTGCTGTCCGTGTCAACTTCCTGCTGTATGTTTTGTTTGTCTCATCCCGCTCTCTTCCCTCCACCTGCTGTCAGTTCTTTTTTCCTCTACCTTCTCCCTAATGTTGCTTGCCCCTTCTCCAAACTCCCACGTTGTTTTAGCCATATTGCACAACAGCACAGCCTGCTGTGCAACATGGCTTAACCCCTTCGCTGCTAGGCCTTTTCCCCTCCTGTGCTAAGCCTTTTTTTGGCTATTTGGGGTAGTTCGCACTTAGGCCCCTGTAACTTTTTGACCACATAACGTATCCACGCCAAATTTGCGTCCTTTTTTTCCAACATCATGGGGATTCTAAAGGTACCCAGGGTTTGTGGATTCCCCTGGAGAGGACCCAGAAATTAGACAAAATGCAGCTAAATTTTGGGTTTTTTGGGGAAAAATGCGAAAAAAGGGCTACAGATGAAAGCGTCTGGTTTTTTCCCTGCAAATGGCATCAAAAAAGGGGTTGTGGTGCTGAAATCACCATCTTCCCAGCTTTCAGGGACAAGCAGACTTTTGTCAGAAAACCAATTTTTTTTACAGTTTTGGCATTTTTCTGGGACATAGTCTATTTTTGCTATTTTTTGTGCTTTCAACCTCCTTCCAGTTAATGGTAGAAATGGGTATGAAAGCAATAATGGATCCTAGAAAGCTATACATTTCTGAAAAGTAGACAAAATTCTGAATTCAGCAAGCGGTCATTTGTGTAGATCCTTCAAGTTTTCTTTATAGAAACAGTTAAATATAGGAAAAATTGAAAATTAGTTGAAAAAATCTGCCATTTGTGTCAACATTTTCACCTGTAACTTCTTCTAATTATGACAGCTATTTGAAAGCAATATACCGTTACATCCGCTGGACCTTTCTGGTTGTGGCGATATATAGGACTTGTAGGTTCACCAAGAACCCGACGAACCCAGAGCCAATAACTGAGCAGCGTCTTGCAATGGTTTTTTATTATGTACCGGGTATATAGCAATTATTCTGGGAAAATTTATACATGGCAAAATCGGTATGAAAGACACCTATGTATTTCTGAAATGGGAACAAAATATAGAGTTTAGAAATAGTAGATATTTGCACATTTCCGAAATTGGGAGTACCCATACTAGCATGAGAATTATAGGACATTTTTCAAAATGACTTCTTTTTTACACATTGTCTTTCATTTGGAAGGCAGAAATGCATCAAAAGTCAATAGATAATAACAGTTGCTCTACAATTTTGTGTTACCCTAAGTCTCCCGATAAAAATGGTACCTCACTTGTGTGGGTAGGCCTAGTGCCTGCGACAGGAAACGGCCCAAAACGCAACGTGGACACACCACATTTTCACAGTGAAAAATGACCCTTTTTTTGCAAAGTGCCTAGCTGTAGTTTTTAACCCTAGCTCTGCCGGCACCTAGGGAAACCTAGCAAACCTATACATTTTTGAAAACTAGACACCCAGGGGAATCCAGGATGGGGTGACTTGACTGGCTCTCACCATGTTCTGTTACCCAGAATCCCTTGCAAACCTAAAAAAGTGTAAAAAAACACATTTTCCTCACTTTTCTGTGGTGGAAAGTTCTGGAATCTGCATGGATCCACAAAATTCCACCCACCCCACGTTCCCCAAAGTCTTCTGAGAAAAATGGCACCTCACTTGTGTGGGTAGGCCTAGTGCCCGCGACAGGAAACGACGCAAAACGCAACGTGGACACACCCCAATTTCACTGTGAAAAATGACCCTTTTTTGGCAAAGTGCCTAGCTGTAGTTTTTGAACCCTAGCTCTGCCGGCACCTAGGGAAACCTACCAAACCCACACATTTCTGAAAAGTAGACACATGGGAGATTCCAGGGAGGTATGGCTTGCGTGGATCCCCCAATGTTTTCTTACCCAGAATCCCCCAGAAACCTGAAATTTTGCTGAAAAAATCACTTTTTTCACACATTATTGTGTGGGAAAGTTGTGGCATCACCGGGCTGACACAAATTTCCTACCACCCAGCATTGCCCCAGGTCTCCCGATAAAAATGGTGCCTCACTCGGGTGGGAGGCCCAAGTACCCGCGACAGGCAAGGGCCGAAAACGTATTGAGGCGACGTCAAAAATGCCTATCACAAAACGACCTGGTTTTGCAAGGGGGGTCCCATGACTTTTTAGCCCGGGGCTCGGCGGCCACCTAGGGAAACCTAGCAAACCCACACATTTCTGAAAAGTAGACACCCGGGGGATTCCAGGGAGGTATGGCTTGCGTGGATCCACCAACGTTTTCTTACCCAGAATCCCCTGCAAACCTGAAGTTTTGCTGAAAAAATCATTTTTTTCACACATTTTTGTGTGGGAAAGTTGTGGCATCACCGGGCTGACACAAATTTCCTACCACCCAGCGTTCCCCCAGGTCTCCCGATAAAAATGGTGCCTCACTCTGGTGGGAGGCCCAAGTACGTGCGACAGGCAAGGGCCCAAAACGTATTGAGGCAACATTGAAATTGGCTATCAGAAAAGGCTCATTTTAGTTTCGTTTTCAGTGAAATGAAGTCAGCGCGACGTGCGCGCTGATCTTCATTTCACTGAAAGGGAGGGGGGGCCTCGGAAGCTGGGGAAGCTCTTCCCCAGCTCCCGAGGCTGTGGGGGAGAAAAGGAAATCCCTCTGCTGTCTGCAGCAGAGGGATTTCGTGCCCCTGGCCTCATGACGGAATGGTTCCGTCATGAGCACAGGGGCACCGATGCTCATGACGGAACCATTCCGTCATGAGCATCGAAGGGGTTAAAGGAAAGCAAGGCACTATGACACGGTCAACGCTAGCTGCATCATACTTTTTTTCCCTTTACTTTAAGCCATGTTGCACAGTTAGGGCTGCTATGCATTATGTTAAAAATAAAACGTTAACAAAGCTTATAGATCTTGCATAGACGAAACCTATTGGCTTTGCCAATGCTTGTTAATATGGCTCTGTGAAGCTTTCTCCGCCTTGCACAGCACCTCTGATTGCTGTGCCATTTTGCGCTAAAAAAAGATCTGCCCCTCAGTGTGCATGCCTAGCTTTTTCAGCCCAAATCATCGCATTCTCAGGTAGTTGGTGGTGATTAAATTGAAAAATAATCTGTCATTTCTCGCCCCGTACATTTTCTATTGTAACCCTTTCTCAGTCTCTCTCAGTACCTTGATTCTCTGGCTCAGCTCTGTGTACCTCACCTTTGTCTTGCTCACTTCTCGCTCAATATAACTTACTCAACTTAATCTCTCTCTACTTCTCTTTCATGACTGTGTTCTGCCACTCTCTGTTCCTACATCTTTATCCATCACTCTAGATCTCCAACCTTTTCAGCAATAAGAGCCTGTTATGTTCAATGAAAATCATCCGAAGCTACTAATATTATTAAATCCGTACACATCGGAATAGATTATTGTAGTGGCCACCCTATGCAAGATCACCAGCCGTGATCACCTCATTGCAGGATTACCAGCAGTAATGTATAAAAGGATTTGCCAATTTGGAATGCCTCTACAAGGGTTATTCATAATAGCCACAGCTGCAATGCTTCAGCAACAAGGTGATAATATTAGTAATATATCCCCCAATGCTGCACGATGTATCGTTTATTAGTTTTAAATATATTTTGGACATCCTGGGCTATGAAAATACACGCATTTTCAACTCAAATACTCATTTTTCAATTTTGGTATACATATATTAATTCAACCAAGCCTAAGCTTCTAATTTAGCAGGCTGGGCTGCACACAGCAGAGCTACTCAGTGGTAGATGGAGAGCTACCGGTAGCTCACAAGCTATTTGGAGAAGCCTGCTCTAGATCCCCTCTCTTTTTCTCTGCCTTTACTCTCTCTACCTCATCCCTCTCTTTGGCCTCAAGGTACTTTTCCCCCTGACCTCCCTGTATCTCTCCATCATCTTTTTCACTTCTCACATAGCCTTCTATGCTTTACCTCCTCTCTCTCTCGCTGTCTCTCTTCATATCTCTGCTACCTTACCAATCTCTCATCGCTTTCTCTACCTCACCACTCCCCCCTCGCCTTTCTATCTCATTTCTCTTTCTACCTCACATCTCCCTCACCCTATCCCACTGGTCTCGAACTACCTAACCAATCAGTTTACCTCACCATCAGCTCTCTACCTCACCTTTCCACTTCATTTTTCTCTTGATCTGTCTCTGTTCCCTTTCTTTCACCTCTCGAAATATCTTATTCCTTTCTGGCTACTTCTGTTTTCTGCATCTACCCCTTTTTCTCTACTCACACTCCTCCTCACCTCTCTCTCACACACACACACACCTCTCTCTCACACACCTCTCTCACTCACACACCTCTCTCACACACCTCTCTCACACACCTCTCTCTCACACACCTCTCTCTCACACACACCTCTCTCACACACACCTCTCTCACACACACCTCTCACACACACCTCTCTCACACACACCTCTCTCACACACACCTCTCTCTCACACACACCTCTCTCTCACACACACCTCTCTCTCACACACACCTCTCTCTCACACACACCTCTCTCTCACACACACCTCTCTCTCACACACACCTCTCTCTCACACACACCTCTCTCACACACACCTCTCTCACACACCTCTCTCTCACACACACCTCTCTCACACACACCTCTCTCTCACACACACCTCTCTCTCACACACACCTCTCTCTCACACACACCTCTCACACACACCTCTCACACACACCTCTCTCACACACACACACCTCTCTCACACACACCTCTCTCACACACACCTCTCACACACACCTCTCACACACACCTCTCTCACACACACCTCTCTCACACACACCTCTCTCACACACACCTCTCTCACACACACCTCTCTCACACACACCTCTCACACACACACCTCTCACACACACACCTCTCTCACACACACCTCTCTCACACACACCTCTCACACACACCTCTCACACACACCTCTCTCACACACACCTCACTCACACACTCTCTCACACACACCTCTCTCACACACACCTCTCTCACACACCTCTCTCACACACACCTCTCACACACACACCTCTCACACACACCTCTCTCACACACCTCTCTCACACACACCTCTCACACACACCTCTCTCACACACCTCTCTCACACACCTCTCTCACACACACCTCTCTCACACACCTCTCTCACACACACCTCTCTCACACACACACCTCTCACACACCTCTCTCTCACACACACCTCTCTCACACACACCTCTCTCACACACCTCTCTCTCTCACACACACCTCTCTCTCTCACACACACCTCTCTCACACACACACACCTCTCTCTCACACACACCTCTCTCACACACACACACCTCTCTCACACACACACCTCTCTCACACACACACCTCTCTCACACACACACCTCTCTCACACACACACCTCTCTCTCACACACACCTCTCTCTCACACACACACCTCTCACACACACACCTCTCTCACACACACACCTCTCTCACACACACACCTCTCTCACACACACACCTCTCACACACACACACCTCTCTCACACACCTCACACACCTCTCACACACCTCTCACACACACCTCTCTCACACACCTCTCTCACACACCTCTCTCACACACCTCTCTCACACCTCTCTCACACACCTCTCTCACACACCTCTCTCACACACCTCTCTCACACACCTCTCTCTCACACCTCTCTCACACCCTCTCTCACACACCTCTCTCACACACCTCTCTCACACACCTCTCTCACACACCTCTCTCACACACCTCTCTCACACACCTCTCTCACACACCTCTCACACACCTCTCTCACACACCTCTCTCACACACCTCTCTCACACACCTCTCTCACACACCTCTCTCACACACCTCTCTCACACACCTCTCTCACACACCTCTCACACACACCTCTCTCACACACACACACCTCTCTCACACACACACACCTCTCTCACACACACACCTCTCTCACACACACACCTCTCACACACACACCTCTCACACACACACCTCTCTCACACACCTCTCTCACACACCTCTCTCACACACCTCACACACCTCTCTCACACACCTCTCTCACACACCTCTCTCACACACCTCTCTCACACACCTCTCTCACACACCTCTCTCACACACCTCTCTCACACACCTCTCTCACACACCTCTCTCACACCTCTCTCACACCTCTCACACCTCTCTCACACACCTCTCTCACACCTCTCTCACACCTCTCTCACACACCTCTCTCACACACCTCTCACACACCTCTCTCACACACCTCTCACACACCTCTCTCACACACACACACCTCTCTCACACACACACCTCTCTCACACACACCTCTCTCACACACCTCTCTCACACACCTCTCTCACACACCTCTCTCACACACCTCTCTCACACCTCTCTCACACACCTCTCTCACACACCTCTCTCACACACCTCTCTCACACACCTCTCTCACACACACACCTCTCTCACACACACACACCTCTCACACACACACACCTCTCTCACACACACACCTCTCTCACACACACACCTCTCACACACACACCTCTCTCACACACCTCTCTCACACACCTCTCTCACACACCTCTCTCACACACCTCTCACACACCTCTCACACACCTCTCTCACACACCTCTCTCACACACCTCTCTCACACACCTCTCTCACACACCTCTCTCACACACCTCTCTCACACACCTCTCTCACACACCTCTCTCACACCTCTCTCACACCTCTCACACCTCTCTCACACACCTCTCTCACACACCTCTCTCACACACCTCTCACACACCTCTCTCACACACCTCTCTCACACACCTCTCTCACACACACACACACCTCTCTCACACACACACCTCTCTCACACACACACCTCTCACACACACACCTCTCTCACACACACACCTCTCACACACACACCTCTCACACACACACCACTCTCACACACACACCTCTCTCACACACACACACCTCTCTCACACACACACACACCTCTCTCACACACACACACCTCTCTCACACACACACACCTCTCTCACACACACACACCTCTCTCACACACCTCTCACACACACCTCTCACACACACCTCTCACACACACCTCTCACACACACCTCTCTCACACACCTCTCACACACCTCTCTCACACACCTCTCTCACACACCTCTCTCACACACCTCTCTCACACACCTCTCTCACACACCTCTCTCACACACCTCTCTCACACACCTCTCTCACACACCTCTCACACACACCTCTCACACACCTCTCACACACCTCTCACACACCTCTCACACACCTCTCACACACCTCTCACACACCTCTCACACACCTCTCACACACCTCTCACACACCTCTCTCACACACCTCTCTCACACACCTCTCTCACACACCTCTCTCACACACCTCTCTCACACACCTCTCTCACACACCTCTCTCACACACCTCTCTCACACACCTCTCACACACCTCTCTCACACACCTCTCACACACACCTCTCACACACACCTCTCACACACACCTCTCACACACACCTCTCACACACACCTCTCTCTCACACACACACCTCTCTCACACACACACCTCTCACACACACACACCTCTCACACACACACACCTCTCACACACACACACACACCTCTCACACACACACACACCTCTCACACACACACACACCTCTCACACACACACACACACCTCTCACACACACACCTCTCACACACACACACCTCTCACACACACACCTCTCACACACACACCTCTCACACACACACACCTCTCACACACACACCTCTCTCTCACACACACACCTCTCTCTCACACACACACCTCTCTCTCACACACACACCTCTCTCTCACACACACACCTCTCTCTCACACACACACCTCTCTCTCACACACACACCTCTCTCACACACACACACCTCTCTCACACACACACACCTCTCTCACACACACACACCTCTCTCACACACACACCTCTCACACACACACCTCTCTCACACACACACCTCTCACACACCTCTCACACACCTCTCTCACACAACTCTCACACACAACTCTCACACACAACTCTCTCACACACCTCTCTCACACACCTCTCTCACACACCTCTCTCACACACCTCTCTCACACACCTCTCTCACACACCTCTCTCACACACCTCTCTCACACACCTCTCTCACACACCTCTCACACACACCTCTCACACACACACCTCTCACACACACACCTCTCACACACACACCTCTCACACACCTCTCTCACACACCTCTCACACACCTCTCACACACACCACTCTCTCTCACACACACACACCACTCTCTCTCACACACACACACCACTCTCTCTCACACACACACACCACTCTCTCTCACACACACACACCACTCTCTCTCACACACACACACCACTCTCTCTCACACACACACACCACTCTCTCTCTCTCACACACACCACTCTCTCTCACACACACACACACACACCACTCTCTCTCACACACACACACACACCACTCTCTCTCACACACACACACACCACTCTCTCACTCTCTCACACACACACCTCTCTCTCTCTCACTCTCTCACACACCACTCCCTCTCTCTCTCACTCTCTCACACACACCACTCTCTCTCTCTCTCTCACTCTCTCACACACACCACTCTCTCTCTCTCTCTCACTCTCTCACACACACCACTCTCTCTCTCTCTCACACACACCACTCTCTCTCTCTCTCTCTCTCTCACACACACCTCTCTCTCTCTCTCTCTCTCTCTCTCTCTCTCTCACACACACCTCTCTCTCTCTCTCTCACACACCTCTCTCTCTCTCTCTCTCTCTCACACACACCTCTCTCTCTCTCTCTCTCTCTCTCACACACACCTCTCTCTCTCTCTCTCTCTCTCTCACACACACCTCTCTCTCTCTCTCTCACACACACCTCTCTCTCACACACCTCTCTCTCTCTCTGGACCTCCTTCTGTGTTTCAACTCACCCCTCCATCTTAACTGTCATACAGCCTTCTCCTTCATAGATCTCACCATCTCTTCCTCCTTTTCTGTTTCACAACTCTCTACTTCTTTATAAACCTCACCTCTTCCTCTTTTTCTCTTATGCCGCTCAGCTTCCTCTATTTTTTCTACACCACTTCTCTTCTTAGCCTTCAGCCTTTACTGTGCCTTAATCTCTTCCCCACTACTTTTTTACTCATCTGCCTCTCTACATTTCCTTCTCCCTTTCACTATCTCCTGAAGGCTTTCCCTACCTCTTTCTCTCTGTCTATATCTTCGTTTTCTTTTTTTCTTTATCTTTCCTTGTGGCTCCCTCACCTTTTTTTATTTACTTAACTTCTCTCCCAACATCACAAATCTCTTCACTTAATCTCTATTTGTACCCCCCTCTCTCTATTTCACGTCTCCCTATACTATTCTCTTTGTCTCTCTCCATCTCCTGTACCCTGCTCTGCCCCATTTCGCCTACTCATCAGGGTCACAGTTGTATAGCTAGAGCAGTGCACAGAGGTGAAGAGAGACCAACCAGGCAGGGGAAGAGAAATTGAGAAAGTTATTAGATTATAATCAAAGGAATGACCAGATTTCCTCAGAGCAGTCGAGGGGGTGGGATGAGGGGGAGTCGACAGGCGAAGGAATAGGTAAATTAAAAATAAATAAAACCACTTACTCGGGGATACGGTGAGCGCAAGGTAAGTGTTTTTTTATTTTTTATTTTACCTATTCCTTTGTCTGTCGACCCCCCCCTCACCATGACGTCAACCGGTTGCGCTTGAAGCTGAGTGCCTGCGCAGAGTGTTCACTGCTCGGAAGATCATTAAGGCCGTGCATTACAGAGCTTTTTCGTGTTCCATAGAAAGTTTATCAGGAGAAGGAAGATTTGAGAGCTGCCAGGGAATCAGTACAAGGTAACTAGAAATTGGAAAACAGCAGCAACATTATTCCACTCACAGGAAATGAAGGAATCTTTGTGTTGCTTTTGTCACTATTTGCATTTTCAGTGAAGTTCTGCCTCCCAGCATTTTAAGATGACTTTGTGCTTCACTTGTATCTACTCTGCAGAACCAAACACTTCCCAGTCTCGCCGACCAGCTCTGCCACTCCCTTTTTCTCCTAAGTTTATTTCGGCAACTCAAAAGAACTCTTGACACCAGACCAAGGGTGAAAGCGCGAAGTGTATTAGAGACTTCATAATATGTTGTCGCTTTTAGCATAAATATGCAGCAGCCCCCGCTCTTGCAATCTTTATTCAGCTCGCCATGCCCAGTGGTGAGGTTTATGGCAGGGCAGCTCGTCAATAAAAATATATAAGCTGGTTTATTGGACGGTACTACCTTTGGCTTCTGCAAAGGAATTATTGCCACGAGTGGTATTTCTCCACATCCAGTTTTCCACAACTCCGTCTTTTGCCCTGCTGAGTGTGAGAGGAAGAACAAGGAAGTGAGTGAAACATTGAAAGAGTAAAAAGTGAGAGTGCAAGCAGGACTGGCAGTCAACATAACAATAGAAGAAGGGGGCAACAGAGACAGAGTTAATAAGAGAGATTGAGGGAAAATCGAAATATTAGAAAATGTCTAGGAGTGTGAGAGCTAGTGGGACTGTAGTGGGTGAGCAGTGAGCAGAAATGAAGTATGGTAGGGTGAATGTTGAAGTTAGAGTGCAAGTGTGAGGAAGTATGTTAAGGAAGTTAGAGAGGAAGGGAAGGTGTGTGAAATGGAGATATGTTGGTGACAAATGCGGGGAGACACGGGGAAGTAGAAAGCTAGAGCAGGAAAGATTGTAGGACTAACCAGGCCTCTAACTAATTATTTTAATTCAGTTTGACATAATTGCTGTGATTTTGTCGGATGTGTCCGCTTGTGGAGATTTAAGTTTCGAGGTCATTATTTTATTGATAATTGTAATGAATTTTATTATTCACGTTGACCTCGTTTCGAATCTTCCTGACATCTTGTTGTTCTTCACACTAAACCCGTCCCTCCTCATTACTATATATAAGATCATAGATCTGTGGATTCTGTAAGATCACAGATCTATAGATTCATTTCTCTCCAAACTCCCCAACCATCTGGTACTTTACCAGCTTTTTTTTTTTTTTTTTTTACTGAGTTTTATATAGCGCGAACTTGACCTGAAGGTATCGGGTATCGGAGCGCTTTACACGAGCACCAGTTGCGTTACATGAGGACACATTCATTTTTGTTCGACACGGGTAGATTAAATGATTTGTCCAGAATAACAGGATGTTGCGCGTCCTTGCCGAGACTAGAACCCGGCTCCCTAGATTTGAGGTCGACCGCCCTAGCTGTTAGGCCAACTCCTCTCTTGGTTTTCTCGCGTGCCCCATCCAGAGAAACCACTTTATTCACTTCAGTCACAGGCTACCTCAGTTTATGAAGCTTATCGGATTCGTTTTTTCTTGACCCATTTCCAGCTTTTGATCGGATTTAACAGCCTGCCCTTCGAGCTGGTCCTCCACGTCTGCTTCTTCGTGGTTTCTCATTATATCAGGTCGTTCCTTTTCTATGGCTTGGTTTGTCATGATTTTCCCACACTTTCACCTCAATCCCGCTTGCATTTTCCAGTGACCTGCCACGTGTCTGCTGATGTTTTAAAAAAAAAAAAAAAAAAAGTTAGATTTCTCTTTCTCGTTATCTCTTAACAGAAAGTTGAAAGCAGTGTTGAATGAATCATATTATTTGGTGCATGCCCTCTCAACCCCATGAGTTACAAAATTCCATTCTTAGCTACTCGTTTCTAAGCCTACTCTTTGTGCTTGGTGCATGCCCTCCTCTGCCTTTGTCCATTAAAATTTGTAATGGCACCTAAGTTGAGTTAGTCTTTATCAACGTGCTTTTTCTTAGTTCGCTCACATGTTTTAATTTTACTAGTATGATATTTTTGAAATCCAGCCTTCTTATTTTCTGATTGCTCCTCTCATCTTTCCTCCCACTTTAGGCTGTTCTACTAATGTTCTTGATCCCCCTGCGATTTTGTTTTGCTGGGTTCCTCTTCGGTTTTAAATGTTGCTCTCTCTTCAGTGTCTCCAAATATATTCCAGAATTTTCTCTCCTATCTTGTATTCCCTCAATAACCTTCTTGCGTGGCATTCGCCCCACCATAAACATTCTTATCCATTTATTCCTTGTTCCTAAATGATTCTGAACTTTACAACTCATTTCTCCCCCATGTCTTCTTCATTAATTGAAAAACTGTCTCTCGCTCGTTTTTCCTGACCTCTTATTTTCTCAAGTGATTCCCAATGTTGTAACTAGTTTTAAACTACTTTATTTTGTAAATAGTTTTTTTTCCAATTTTACACGTTCCTTTGGTTAAATCCTTGCTGCAGGCACGTCCTGTGACCTGCAACAAAGTGTTCAAATCCATCCAAGGCCGACTCTGCCTTCCAACCTAATCAGGTTGGTAAATTAAGTAACATTAAATTGGGTAACGGTAATACCGGTTACTTACAGTGCTATGTAAAAAAAGTACATTGCTACAGATGCAACAAAGCAAGTTGTGTGGAAATAAGATTTGCCATATCTTATCAAAATGTATTTTAATGTAAATATCAAGTGCCTACATTTTGGTGAAGAAATGCAGTTTAGAAAGTCAAGGTGGATTGGCCAATGTTAAACCTCAAACAGCTCTTCCCCAGTGGCTGTTAAGCATTCTATTTTTTGACCAAGTTAGTCCTTTAGATGTATATAGTTTTGCAGCGTGAATCCTTTTCTGGATTCACATGCTGTGCAATATTCCGCCATCCAGTGGCTGGGTCCGGCATGGTCTGTTTTCTTTGTTTTGGTCGCTGTCGACCACCATTTGGTGCCAGGTACGTCCCCTGTGTGACGTCAGACGGTATTCCTGGAGGTCGACGTGCATGGTAGCCATCTTCAGATTCTTTTTTCCACCATTGGGTCTGGAAGCAAGTCGGGAAGTTCCGAAGAATTTTTTCAGATTTTTCCCAAAACTTCTAGAAAACCGAAAAAAGTTCACCACGAAGCTCATCTCTCATCGACGTCGTAACCGGAGAGAAGATCACAGTTCCGGCGAAGCTCTGGGGCAGATACCACAGAGGACCTCATCGGTCCACAAATGGCGAGGTCGGGGACATGGAAAATACCCCTCTCAAGTTTTGTCCCAAGTGCCACCACAAATAAGCTCAACGCGACCCGCACGACGTCTGTAACCTCTGCCTACCTGAAGACCACAGGACAAAAACTGCGAGGCCTGCGCAGAGTTTCTGCCGAAAACTCTAAGAACCTGCCGTAAGCAGAGAGAAGCCCACTATGCCACAATGTCGCAGACAACGAAGAAGACACACCTCAGAGATCTGTGTTTCTCCAGCGACGAGGACGAACACGGAGTGCCAGCAGAATCGACTCACGAGGGGTCGGACGTCGAAATTCAAGAAGGGGACTCCGAAAAGGCCCGCGCCCAGAAAAAGACAAGCGAGCCAACGAAGACGGGTAAGGTAAAACATCACACACATCCCACCACACACATCCGTCGGAACCGAAGGGCCACGAACACAAGGCGCAACCCAAGGCTGCTCCGACGCCGAGCAAAAAGGCAAAGGTCAGCCGCGATTGAAAGAGCCCCACGGAACCCAACCGAAGGTTACCGAGGAGGTAACCTCGCAGAAGACGCCGAAAACAAGGGTCGAAGCCGAACCCGTGAAGAAGAGCGCCACGCCGTCGAAGTCGGACGTAGGCTCAAGCAAAAGAGAAAATCCACGGTCTCCGATGGCGAGAGAGCCCTCGAGGTCAAAAAGAAGAGAAAAAGGCTCGAAGAGGAGATGACAGCGATTCTTCAAAAGAAGAAAGAGTTCGACGAATCCCTAAAGGATTTTCGAATCCCCAAAACTCCGGTCTACGAACCAAAGAACGCTCGGGTCGCCGAGTCAGAGAACATCGATGCTGAAGACGCGGAAGGGGGAGAAGACGATATCTTCGAATCACCTCCCACCCCAGAGCCTTGAGATGAAGACCCCGAGGAATACGAAGAACTTCCTGACGAGGAAGAAATCTCCGAAAATTTCGAGAATGCGTGGAACGAACTCGACACCAAAAGCCCCGAGGAGGAGATATGCAGTTATCCTTCGAAGGCTTCACCTCCAGACGACATAGCCTTTTATAATGGCATAGTCAAGATGGCAGCAGACCTCTTAAGAGTCACCCTCGAGGAACAGAAAGGAGACGCATGTTTCCTATTTGAAACCCTGGCCCCTGCCACTAAGGGAGTTCAGTACCTACCTATGCTTCCCAGTATCCTGGCTCAAGGCAAAGAAGCCTTCAAGGAACCAGCCTCGAGCAAGGGAATAACACCCAGAGTGGAGAAAAAATACAAAGCCTCCTCAAAGGACCCTAAGTACATTCAGGGGAACACTGTGCCAGACTCTATCATTGTCCCCACAGCCAGAAGGAGAGTCAATGAAGTCTCCAATACCGGGCCACCTCCAGAAAAGGAGAGTAAAAGAATAGACATGGTAGGGTGGAAAAGAAAGCAGCTATGGAATGGCGTATTGCTAATTCTAATGCCTTGCTGGCTAGACATGGCCACCAACAGTGGGAAGACATAGAAGAGCTTCTTCACAAGCTCCCAGAAGAAGATAAAAAGAGAGCAAAATCCATCATCCAGGAAGACAAGAACGTAGCAAATACTTGCCTTAAGTCGGCTCTCGACACAGCAGACACTGATAGCAGGCAAATGTGCACAGGTACCATCCTGAGAAGACATGCCTGGCTCAGGATATCGGGTTTCAAGCAGAAAGTTCAAACTTCCATCATCAACAGACCATTCACAGGAGAAGCACTCTTCGGAAAAGAGGTCGATGAGTCTCTGCAACAGATTAAAAAAGATAATGAAACGGCAAAGGTGATGGGAGCCCTACAGCAGAGAGGTTCTTTTAAAAGAGGTGGTTTCAATAACAAGAAGTCCACTGGAAGAGGCGCATTTGGCCAGGGGCAGAAAATGGCACAACAGTCACAAAGTCGAGGCTCAGCACAACAAACAGGGCAGCAGTCAAGCTACCAAGGTTGGCAGCAACAGCAGAAGCAGCCCTTTTGAGCAAGAGGCAGAGGCCAAACCTCAAGAGGAAGAGGAAACCGCTCCAACTGACTCGTTTGCAAAAAAGGACCCACACAAAACTCCAGTGGGGGGAAAAATATCCTTTTTCCTCAAACAATGGCAAAATATCACAACGGGCAATTGGATCTTAAAATTGGTAAAAATACGGGTATTGCATAGAGCCGACAAGAACACCACCGGCAAACCCACCAAAAGCAAGACATTTCCTGAAATCAGAACAAACATTGCTAAATTCAGAGATCAAAGAACTATCGCAAAAACACACAATAGAATTGGTGCCAAAACAGGAGTGGTTCGCAGGAAACTACTCCCCATATTTCCTGGTACCCAAAAAGGATCGGTCTCTAAGACCAATTCTGGACCTAAGGTTCATAAACAAGTTCATATTAACACAATGTTTCAAAATGTGTACCCTGCCAGAAATAATCCCACAGATACTAAAGGGGGATTACATGGCAACCATAGACCTCAAAGACGCCTACTTGCTTATCCCTATGAATAAAAGACACAAAGTACCTGCGATTCCTACACAACGGAACACATTATCAATTCAAGGTACTTCCTTTCGGAATAAAATCTGCACCACGTGTCTTCACAAAGTGCCTGGCAGCAGTGGCAGCGCATCTGAGAAGGAAAGGAATCCATGTCTATCCCTATCTAGACGACTGGCTCATAAGGGCACACTCAAAACAAGCATGCCACAATCATGTTCGAACAGCTGTACAAACGCTTCAAAAACTGGGTTTCTCAATAAACCACATAAAATCACCCACAAATCCAGAAAGGGAAAACACTTTCCTAGGAGCTAGATTAAACTCAATAAGTGCGAAAGTGTATCCAACACAAAAGAGAATACAAGCTATCCACCACGAAGTGACCCTTTACCAGAAGGGACAATCTCTGACAGTGAGGAAGGTCATGAAACTGATGGGCATGATGGCATCATGCATCCTACTGATTCCTCACGCTCGCCTACACATGCGCCCATTCCAGGAATGGCTTACCAACAGCTGCTCTCAGGCCACAAGAAGTTGGGAAGATCTAGTGGTTGTTACACAAGGGGTGCAGGCACAGATACAATAATGGGCATCCAACAACATAGCACAAGGGGAGACCTTTCAAAAACCCAACTCCATCTGTGACAAACACCACGGACGCATCCCTCAACGGTTGGGGAGAACACTTCAACCAGCTCAAAGTACATGGTCAATGGAACGAACGGGATTCCATAAAACACATCAACTATCTGGAGATGAAGACTGTCTTTCTGGCGCTGAAGGCATTCCAAAAACACATTCAGGGGAAAACTGTGCTGATCCAGGCAGACAATACCACAACAATGTTCTACCTCAACAAACAAGGAGGTACGAAGTCCTTTCCACTGAGCAAACTAGCACAGGACATCTGGCAGTGGGCACTGGCTCAAAAGATCAACCTACAAATGGTGTATTTGCCAGGAGTAGACAACATTACAGCGGATCAGCTGAGCAGGCAGAACAACTGCTCGCACGAATGGGAGTTGAAACAGTCAGCAGTTCAATAGCTGTTCAATCGCTGGGGAACTCCAGCGATAGATCTGTTTGCAACAATGCAGAACATGAAATGCCAGTCCTTTGCCTCGAGGTTTCCACATCACCCGTCAAAGGGGAATGCACTTTCACTCAACTGGTCACAGACATTTGCTTACGCTTTTCCACCGATACCCCTAATACAAAGAGTACTAGAAAAAGCAAAACACACGGGAACAAACATGATTCTCATTGCCCCTCAATGGCCAAGGCAGACATGGTACTCAACCCTACTGGAACTATCCAAAGAGAAGATGAGGATCAAAGCAGACAAGGATCTGCTAACAATGCAACAGGGCCAAATTTTTCACCCGGAACCAGCGACACTGCACCTAGCAGCTTGGCGCCTGAATACATAGAATTTGGCCACCTCAAACTGCCTCTAAGAACTATGGAAATTCTAAAGGAGGCAAGGAAACAATCAAGAAGATGCTACGCAGCAAAATGGAAGCGATACACCACATGGTGCACCGCTAACAATCAGATGGGTTAAATCAACACGCAAGACACAGTAATCACTTATCTAACTTATCTCTTGGACAGCAACGTCAACTACTCAAGCATAAGGGTGCACCTAGCTGCCATCGTAGCATATACAAGAGGGAGAGCATGCAAAAGTTTCTCCACAAGGCCTCTCATTAAGAGATTCTTAGAAGGAACAACAAGCATTGGCATAGCCAATAGGTCTCGCTTTTGGGACCTTATAAGTATTTAGTTATGCAGCACAATATCCTTGGTGCAACAACATCAACAGTTGCATGGCTAAACACTTCTAAGGTCCCAAAGGCGAGACCTATTGGCTATGCCAATGCTTGTTACGTTTTCCTATGAAAAGGAATTTCGGGCAGCATCCGAAATAGCATCATGGTATAGAAAAATCTACACAAACGTATGGCAAATATTATTTGGCTAATTGTGAAGGCGCCATGTGATGTGTTTACAAGCTAGAGAGAAAGGCAACATTTAAAGTGAGCGTTCAGTGCCGCATGATGACGCATAAATGTACAGCTGTGCACATTCTCATTTCTCTGCACATACTTGTCGCGTGGTTGCTCGGCGGGGTACATGTGGCCGGTGCTTTGCTTTACTCAGCATTGTTGTGCATGTATATAGAAAGCTGTCTCTTCATAACCGTCATGGAAAACCCACAATCACGCCCTTCCCTGGAACAGGCGATTATGTGTGTTCTTTAATGTGTGTTTTACACAGTGCATTAAGACAAGCCGCTGACCTTACTAATGCGCGTTCTCTATTCCCATGCCGATTCCAGTTAAGTGAGCATTCTCCACATTAAATGCACTCGCAAAGTAAACAAATGTGTCCCCTGGCACAACCCTACTGTGCTAAGGGGCTTTTATGGCTCAGTCGAGAGCACAGCAAGTATTACCTCAGGGCGGGGCGGCCATAAACTAAGCCCTGGGAGTCAGCGCGACCTCGGCCACTTTCGAAATGTCAACATACGTCAGGCTGGGAAGCAGCGTGCCCTGGAGGTCTGGCGCGCGAGATGACGGAGCCACTGCCAAATACATGCGCTTTAATTGCAGGGCAGATGTTGATCATCCCGCCCCACCATCCACCCCCAAAAAGCTAGTCTCTTAAGAGGGCACGTGGGCAGAGCGCTGCGCTCTAGAGAAAAAAGTGTCAAATTCTAGAGTACTGCACTGTACAAAAAAAATCTCAAATTGACCTGTTGGACAGTGAAAATAATGATTAATCGGGATCAAATGTTATTTAAGAACGTTCAGCAATGACCACTGACGCTCCAAATGTCACGTTGAATTGAAAAAAAATCCTATTAAGCAAACCCATGGAATGATTCTTTGTATGTTTCAAACAATCAAAAGGTCTAAAATTGAATAAAACCAAAACATCACCTTGCTCCTATTATAGGGTAAGAGCGACAACAAGTAATTTTCGATTTAGTACTGTAGGGGGCACCTTAATAATGATTTTTTCTTCTTATTGATGTTAAATGCTCAATACGTTTTAGTGCACTGGTCTAATAATTTGTGGTAACGCGGTAGCTAGGTTCCGACGAAGCATTCTTCAAATAAGATGCCGCAGCAGAATTTATATTGACCAATTAAGTATCAGTCAATTGTTACTTAGACCCGGTAGCCAGTTAATATATATTGACTGTAGAAAATGCACATATGCGCTGCTTGCTCGCTTGAAAGCGCCCGGAAGCAGTACATTGTTCTGTGGGTGGAGCGATGGCCTGCTAGGAGGGAGAATCAAGGTGCAATATGGTCTGATTAAAGCCCCAACCCGCAGGAAGTGTTCAGTTGCCGCCTTGCTCGTGGGATAAAGGGTTACTTAATTCCTTTATTAGTCGCGTAGGGAAATTGCTCGGCCATAATAAGCGGTTAGTTGTGGCATGATTGAAAGAAGTGACTTTCTTAACTTTTGGTAACCCAGGGCAAATGTACTTTTTAGTTGGTGTGATCTGACAATCCGACCTGGTTTTCAGTGACTGAAGGTGCAGCTTTTTAATTGATAATGTTCGATTTGGATTATATATGGGCACTAACAGAAATTGGTTGGTACAAAAGAAGAAACAACAAGGGAGACCGAGAAGTGCGCGCGCGCCTCGCGCTAAAAGTTAAAAAAAAAAAAGACGTGCAGCCGCGAGACGTGCTCTCTGGTGAGGGAGGGGGAGGAGCGGGTGAGGGAGGGGGAGGAAAGCCTGATGGCATCTCAGCGATGCGAGGAATGGATGGCAGCTGTGCGTGTGCACGCCATCGTGAACGCAAGCTGGAGGCCAGCAAAAGCCACTGGGTTAGCACTTTCAAAACCCATTTACTAAATCTCTCGCCGAGAGCAGCGCAAGCGCTGGCTCAGGCGAGACCTAAAAAGGATTGCCCCACCAAGGGAAGCTCCTGTATCCACATGGAGTCTAAATGCAGTGCTTTCACAACTAATGACAAAACACTTTGAACCCATGCACAAGGCAGATCTTAAACACATCACTTTTAAAACAGCCTTTCTCATCGCCATTACTTCCCTACGGAGAGTAAGTGAGTCACAAGCTCTAACAATACAAGAGCCATACCTACAAATTCAGAAGGACAAGGTGATTTTAAAAACGAACCCACACTTCATACCGAAGGTAGTATCAAAATATCCCTTGGATCAAAATATTCTCCTGCCGATTTTCTTCAAAAATCCAAAGACTAAAGCAGAAAAAAGTCTCCATACCCTGGATGTAAGGAGAGCGTTACTGTCCTATTTACAAAGAACAGAACAAATACGCAAAACAAAACAATTGTTTGTCGCATACGCTCACACCAACACAGGATCACCAGTCACAAAGGCAACAATTGCACGATGGATAGTACAAACCATCCAGTCATGTTATGCCTATGCCAAAAAAGAACTGATTATACGACCAACAGCTCACTCCACTAGAAAGAAAGGAGCAACCGTAGCTTTCATGGCTAATGTACCCATTGACACTATTTGTGCAGCAGCAACATGGACATCACCACACACCATTACAAAGCATTACTGTGTGGACATACAAATGAGTAAGAAGGCTCAAATTGGACAGAAGGTGCTTCAACACCTGTTTGCAAAGTCTTCCTCTCACCACAGCCTCCCAACCTCGGGAGAAACCGCTACATAATCTAATGCACAGCATGTGAATTCCAGAAAGATTCACGCTGCAAAACGAAATGGTTACTTACCAGTAGGAGTAGTTTTGCAGCTTGAAGAATTTTCTGGATTCACATGCGACCCACCCGGCCTCCCCTACAAGGAAAACAAACAGGTGGGAAAGCAAATGAATACATCACTTATTTAATTACCATCTCAAGGACTACCAATAGAAAAGCAGAAAAAAAGAATCCAAAGATGGCTAACACGCACTTCGACCTCCAGGATACCGTCTGACGTCACACAGGGGACATACCTGGCACCAAATGGTGGTCGACAGCGACCAAAACAAAAACAACCAAGAAAACAAAGACCATTCCGGACCCAACCACTAGATGGCGGAATAATGCACAGCATGTGAATCCAGAAAATTCTTCAAGCTGCAAAACTACTCCTACTGGTAAGTAACCATTTCGTTTTTCTGAACCAGGGCTTTTTAGCAACCCACTATTGATATGATCTGTGAAACACAATGCCACTCGGAATCGTGTGACTGCTGCCTTTAAAATGGCAATGAATAAACCTCCAAATTGACCACTGGTTTTGCATGAATATAATATTGATCCTCTGCTGTTGGCATGGTACTGTAGAATTAGTATAGTTTAACTATGCAGTATCCGGCCACTTAAGTGCAAAAGTAATGGAATAGCAAATCAGGATACCACAACTGCAGGTTGGCTTGTATTGTTGAACCATAATTGCTACTATAGGTGCAGCAGAGCACTCTAAAGTTCTTGGCAACTGCCAGACAAAGTCTGCCTGGTCATGCTGGTCTAGCGACAGAAGTACACAAGACTTTCCAGCTCCCCAGTACCTTATCCTTGAACAAGTGAGTGTACAGTGGGACCAGGAATGTCGCTAGGTCTCTTTTATGATCTACATTGAGCCATAGGGCGCATATTGCTGCTAGTCCTGAATGATTTTATCTCAAGAAGCCGTTTAAAACAACTTGCTGTAGAAGGCATGACCCAGTGGCACCCAGTTTTAGACACTTTAGTATGTGACACTAGTAACGCAGTCCTCAAAATGTGCAGGCCTTTGTAGGACCTCTTACAAAAATTATTCTCCATGTTAATTTGTATCAGCATTCTCGTTCTACTGAAAAGGTAATGTCACTTGAAAGCTTTTATACGTATGATAATGTTTTAAGTCCAGTGAAGAACTGTTATTTTACTTCTCCTTTCCTTTTAGGCCCTAAGGGTGTATAAGACTGTCTTTACGGTGCAGGTTTCCTGTTCAATAGCGTAGCAAGGATGTCATGGGCCCTGTTGCAATCAAGGAAACTGTCCCCTTTGACTGTTGTTGGGGTGATAAAATACAGCCAAAATGAGTGATCAATGGGACCCTTGGTAGCTAAGACCCTTTTCATGTCCCTTCTAAGGGCCTTATTAAGAGTTCGGCGGTCCTCCTGCAGCACTGCCTCCGCTCCGTCTGCAGGAGGGCGCCTGCCCGCCAGATTCAGAGTTGAATCCAGGGCGGGCAGTGCTGCAGCGGTCTCACATTGGTGGGCTGTTTGGGTCATAGGAGAGCCTTACATGCAGCCTGCCACTGTGACAGCACCGACTGCACGTTCCTGCACTGTGTGGCATGCATGCCACACCGTGCAGGTACCGGGGTGCAATTGCAGGGGGGACCAACAGGTGCTCCTCTGCATGCTTCCCGTGGCCCAGACCCAGCAGGGGCCCTGTTAGGGCCCCCTTTCTTGCCTCTCTGCCACCCTTTTCATGGCGGGCTCACCGCCATGAAAAGGGCAGTGAAAAGGCAACTCGTAATATACTCGTCGGTGCCGGCAGCGGCACCGCCAGCATATTCATGCCGGTTGCAGACCACCAGCCCAGCGGGATCCTTGATCCCGGCAGTGCCAGCAGTCTGACCACCACACTCCGAGTACTGCGGGCGGACCTGCAGTGTGGCGGTGCTCGGACTGCCACAACAAGTACGGGGCTCCTGAGGACTGCCGTACTCTTAATAAGGGCCTAAATCTGTAAGTTGACTGCCACTAATATTAATGTCCCTTTCTATAAATGAATGTGTACAGTATTACGTACAGCTACCTTCTTCCCTATAGCTTTACTTAGATATTCGCGCTGCATAATTCCACAGCCTTGCTACACAGTATTTATGCCTTTTGGCTGACTTGCCTTAATTTGTCAGGAAAAATTACATGAACCCTAGGTGACACAACAACGAATTTATGTAGACGATGTGCCAACTTTGCAAAAACATACCCACTTATATTAGTGAAAGATATCAACCCCAAATATGTAGAACTGCAACTACATTAAAATATAGGGAAGATGACATAAAAATACTTATAACCATATATGCGTGAGCGAGGCCATCATTGCTGAAACGCGTTGCAACGGCTGGTGATAGTTGGATAATAAATGACGGTTCGACCTTCCAGAGTGCTCGTGTCTTCCGTTTGTGGATTTAAACGTTTGGAACTATATATTGACACCTCATGCGACGCCACTCAACACCTTAATAGGGCAGCGCAGCCCAAAGCGGATGCAGTAATTCTTCATAACCATTTATGTATAGAACTCTTATAGTTATGGCAAATCGTGTGGTATTGAATACATTCTCTTTGTTTCAAAACACAAGACGTAGGAAACAAGAAATAAGTCCTTAATGGACTCATTTTGTGTTTTTATGTCTGGTGTTGTGATCTTCTCCTGCCTTTCCCTTTGGTTCTGAGGGGTTGCTCTCTGTTTTTTTTTGGCCTTCATTTGTCTCAACTCTTGGACCTCTCTATCTTCTGATTGGTGGCGTCAGAACCTCAATTTCCATTCTGCATGTTACTCTGATTGCAGCGGGGTTGCTGCATATATTTTTTCTGTTCACTTTGAGTGACCTGGTTTTTTTTTTTCTCCTTGTCATCAGTTACTCTTTTTTATTTTTTAAACCACGTTATGTTCAAACCTCTGGCATCATTTGAGATCACCCCATGCTTCTCTCTTGTCTCTTTCGAATGAACCAGCAGTTCAGTGAGAAGTAGAAGACACGCTGGTAGGCCACAAAGACTAATTCCCGGCATGGTACTTTCCTTTAACTTACCGCTGCTAGTTTCTATTACAGACAAACCCTTTACTGTTTCCCGTTGTCATTATTCTTTTTGGCTTGTTTAATTCTTACTCGGGTAGCATAGAGGGCTTGATTAATATTACAAAAGATATACTTTGCTCGGCTTAACTCAATTTCCTGATTATCCAGCCATGAAAAGAATGCGACCCATGAGCTTCCAGCCATGGTAAAGCATTCTACAATAGATTTTGCAACCTGGAAAGAATTGCGCATTTGTATTCTTTTCCTCCAATGTTGTAAATTTTCATACCTTAACCATATACTTAGCGGATTGTTGCCTACTAGTGTTTTTTTGGTAGAGTAAAACTGCATTCACGTTTCTCTGGTGCAAAGAACCTACTCTGTGGTGTGGTTAGCAATGTAAGTGAATGAATGGATGATAAATAAAGAATAAACCATCCCTAAGCTGGTTCAGCATCCTTGGAAGTTAGTATCGCTGCTTGCACAAGTGTAAATATGCTGGCTCCTCTTGTATTGTCTTCTGTAATTGGGCTAACGATCTACCATACTATTCAACACTTTACTTGCAGCAAACCTAGTCCATGTGGTTATATAATATCCGCTCTCACAATGCCAAACACAAATTTAATTTTTGCACAGCTGTCTAAGTTTTCCTGCTACGCAGTGGTGAAGTTAGCAGTCTTGTTGTCTTTCTCCTATTTGAGAAGTGCAGGTTTCAGCTGGATGTGTGATTTTAAAGACTCTGATTAGTAAGGTGATGGTTGTAGTGAAATAAAATAAGGAGGGAATGAGGACTTTTTAAAACAAAGTAAGAGTATTCGCCTAATGACCTGGCAGCAAGGAGGGAAGAACTTGCAAACAAACAGAGGAGAGCTCTACTCCTCATAATATACAGAACTAAAAACAATTGTACTTGGTGGGCGTTTTCTGACTATTTCCTTCATGCATTAGTGAGGTACCTAACCCATAGCCTTAAAGAGGACATCTCCTTCCTAAGGCCATTTGTGTACAGCCGGAATCACTCTCTGGGACTCTCGAGATGCTCGATACAAGGGTACGTATGCTCTGAGCCCTTTGAAATTGGCGACCATGGGTGCATGTTCTGTCTTCCTTATCAGACGGAAATGTTATGGCCGTCAACCATTCAACATTTGGCTAAAACAAACCATAAATGTTGCTGTCTTTCTTGTCGTGAGTGCTATTAGCTTCCTGCTTTATATTGTTTTTGTTATGAAGGATTTATTTTATCCAGAGCGGTCAATAATTTAATTTACCTTTGCACTCCCCTTCTCGTTTCATGTTAGTGGTTTGTGTATTCTCCCGATGGAGAAGAAGATTAAAGGGCCACCTTAGTGTATGTAGACATATTTTATGGGGGCTGCTGGCCTCTCACTACAATGTGTAACATTTTTTTTCTGTACGCGTTTGTTTCTTTTCTTATGTGCGCGTTTGTGTAAGGTGATCGTTCTTATGAGATTTTTTTAAACATAACTTGAAATTGGTTAGGCAATATAGTGGATTAATTTTTGAAAAAAAACCTATTTCATTTTGTGATGCTATTTAGAAGGAAAAAAAAAGTAATTTATCTTTTTGCAATGTTTGTGTGTGCTATTATTGTCGCAACCAAATTAAGAGAAATTGTTTTTGATGTCTTATGGTGAGCAGAGTTTCTTAGCCACTGGAGACAAGGATGCAGACTACAGGGACGACATTTTAAAATGGAATTTCAACATGGTGTTTGTGTACAAAATAGGATGTTGTGTGGCAGAGCACTCAGGTGGGCATCGAATAAAAACATTGGAACAGTTAGGGTAGTATTTACATAGTGTGCGTGTGGAGGTAAGGAACTCAGATAAGACTTAAAGGGTGGAGGTAGTCTGTGTGGGTGGTGTGGTGTGGTGTAAAAGCTTTTGCAGTTTCACATGCCTAAGAGATTAGCAAATCCATGGTATGGGTCAGAAGTTTTGTGACTAGTGTTATGTAACTGTGATCATGATCATTTGGAGGTTAATCCGCTGGTAAACTACCAACTTTACTTTAAAAAAATAAATAATAAAGATATGAATTAATATTTTAGTAGTAACTGTGCAAATATTTTGCTTAATAGATGGAGTGACATGAAAGGAGTAGGTGTTTGGATGAGAATTGTGCTGATGTGATCAATATCTCAAGTTTTCATTTTCCATTCGGGTTGTCAGTGTGTTCTCCAGGAAGAGATCAGTCTGTGATTTGGACTTCAAATGAGGAGAAACTGACCATCATGTACCTATACTGCACAACGTTAAGGCAGTACAGTGTTTAAACTCCCCACCTGGTGTGATTGATGAGAAGGTGCGTGTCTCGGTGAGAAGCGCTGGCAGTAAGGTTTGAAAATCAGTCGGTAGCTTTGCGCTGTGGATGCTTTGTATTAAAGTTGAACCGGTTTGTAGTAGATTTGGTAGCAGGACAGTCAGACTGTTGGTAGTTGGTTCTTTAGAGCAGGTTTGAGAAGATAAATGACTCATTAGAGTTGTGATAGTTGAAACTGTCCCCCATCAGATATTATTTGGTTGTGACATTGTTACATTATGACTGACTCTGACTTGCTTACTGATCTCCACTGAGCTTTTGCTTCCTCGCAGCAACAGGCTATATAGCCCCCAGAAGTGGGAAGCAGGAGAAGTTGGCTTTGTGTTTGGAGCCATGACTACTGCCGCCTTAAGGGGAAAAACGTCTCATTTACTATTGGGCCCTATCCCCAGTCAGAGGCCTCTACGCTAAAGCAAACCCCGATCTCCTTCGTCTGCACAATATCAGTGAATTTACAAGATGGCATCAGAGGAGAAGAAGCAGCAGTAGGAGGAGGTAGATTCATATGTCCCACTGAGAGGACCCTCTGACCTTGCCACCTAGGCCAGTAACCACCTTTAAGTATTTTTCTCCTTCAGATAATGGTTAGCCGGCAATATGTATAAGGAAAATGGACTTGATGGTTGGGGGTAGAAACTAGTTCTCTTTCCCCTCACTGTACCTTGGTTTGTGAAAAGCAGTCTGCATCTCTTTAAAGGCATAGGCAGCAAGAATGTTAAGGAGTTGACTCCCTTCCGCAAACCAAGGAAGGGGTTTTGGAGGGAATAAGGATGAAGATTTATCAGAAACCTTCCTTACTACTGCAAGTTAAAGGGGTCACTCTTTGTTACCGGCAGCAACAGTTGGTTGTTCTGCTGCACATTTCTTCTTTGGGACGCAGAAACTGTGGAGGTTGCTGTGTGCAGCTCTTATCCGATTGCTGTCAGTCTAGCACAGTTTTTGTGATGCCTACAAATTCAGATTTCCTTTTCAGTTTACCCGCATCCTCCGCCTTAGCAAACCTTGAGTTTCAACGTCAGCGCTATTGTCACCCTTCCTCTTTGGATTATTTTTGAGCTCCTTGCTTCATCTTTTTCAGAGTTCCTAAAAACTAGTCTCACCACTTTATTGTAGTGTTATCTTCTCCAGAGCTCTCTGTTTTGGTGTTGCAGGCGATTCGGAAGGGAGTTTGTGTTGACCTATGTTGCAGCAAGCTATGGTGTGTTTACAAGAAATCTGTTCATAATTAAACAACTTCACATAAGGGTATAATAGGCTTAAGTTATTTTTACATAAATAGTTGAAGTCTTGTAGTTGATAAATGTTTTTCATAATATGAAAGTACCTGGCAGTTTGGTGCGGTTGGTGTTTTAGATGAGTCTTCGAACTCCTGGGTAAATATCTTTTTCCATCCACCTTGCCTTGATTCTGAGGTCATTGGCAAGCTCTTTCCTCCTTTGTGTTGGCTTTACTTGGTCCCCAGGGTTTTTACACACTGGAGTTAGGTTATTTTTGGGCTCTAGTTGTGTTCCTTTAACCACCATACGTCCATTCCACTATGTTTTATAATCCTCCCATGAGTCTAGAGGAGGTGATCTGTGGGTTACCGTAGGGATTCTTGTGCTAGTGGTTGCATGTCACCCTTCATCCAGACCTGCCTCTCGCCTTCTTGCTAACCTGTTCAGCTATTTGAGTCGGAGTGAGGACCGGGGAGTTGGAAACCAGCTGGTGTTGGGGGAGGCATGACATGGGGCTGTTTTGTTTTGGGCAAATTAATAATTGGCGTGTCCTGTATAAGTAAAATTCGTCAAGGTGAGTAACTTCTATGGCACTCCATTTTGTAACACTTTTTGTACAGTGTGTGCCAGTGCACCATAGCACTTTATTCTCCACATTTCAGTTCTGACTTGATAACTTAAAGCTGCAGACTTCATGTTCATCATATTACACCTGCACTGTATATTTTTGATTTATAAACTAGGGCAGTGTTTTCCAAACTCTTTTTAACCATGACTCAGACTTTAGAACGACAAACGTTTGGGACTCGCCCTCCTTTAATGGGCATGAGGTGCATTGATTTTTTAAAATGAAATTGACATGCTTTCAGATTGATGTGAAATACCAAAATAACCTTCTCTCCAATTTTTTGTTTCTCTCTCAGCAATTGTTTGTAAAGGCAAAACCTTGTCAATGCCCTTCGATATGTCTTTATGGACTGTGGCCAATATATTCATCTGCCTATAAAAGTGGCAGATGGTGAAGTGCACTGGAGTCTGGAGCTAGAACACTTTTCAGAATGGGGTGCTGGCTTGTGGCATTCGTTCACTAAAATAACAAGGCTTCTGAAAAATCTTGGTGTTGAAACCAGTGATTTTAACAAATCTGAAAACCCCCTTCTGCTGCAAAGTAGGGGGTAAGGCCTCATATCCATGTTTTGAGTTAAAACGAGACCCAGTGATGCATTTTGGGATATGTATAATATATATCTTTTTTATATATTCCAAACACGGCCCAATGGCATTGGTGAGTTTTGCATGAGCCCCAGATTACATTACACAAGGTCAGATTCATTTTATTATAAGAATGGTAGATTGTGATTTCCCCAGAATCAAAGGATGTTGATCCAGAATCCTCAGCCCTAGCTGTTAGGCTACATACATATTTCTCAATATATATGTGTGTGTAGGAAAATTGGGTTGTTGGTTGACTAGGGTTTGAGCCCTGGTCAAGCAGCAACCACAATCCCTGTCAGGGTGAGGCACAAGCCAAACCTAAACTAATCTGTGCTCAACCCTCTGGGAGCTTGGCACAGAGCCGTCAGGCTTAACTTGGAGGCAATGTATTCATGCAACACTTCAGACCACCAAAATGAGAATACTACACAAAAAGAATCCCACACCACCTTAAAAAATTGAACTTAATTTAATGATTAAAACAAGACCAAAAATTAAATCAGTACAACTGGAGATATTAAATGTTAACGTTTTTTGTGACAGTAGCACCAGAAAGCACAAACGCCAACTGTGGTTAGTTGGTCGTACTGGATCAGGACAAAGTCACCAGTTCAGGCCGATGGTGATGGAGCATGGGATGGCTGCAGGGACCAAGTTAGGCCAGCTAAATAGAGTACTTTAAATTCTGGTTTGTGGTGTATTACAAGGGTCTGCGTCGAAGATGCTTCACGCAGACGAAGCAATGCTTCGGTTCCGACATGCGGCAAGGCTGCAATGCGAGTGCCTGCAACATCGTCGAGTATCCCATTGACAGGGTTTGCGATGCGTAATCCGACGTTGAAGATGCGACATGGTCAGGGCGTTGCGCAGGATCTGAGGCGCTGCGAGGCTGAATGGAGTCTAGTGTTGTCATCAAGGCTGCCTTCGAGGGATGCGAGGGCCTGCGTTGAGGATGTCACGCAGTGGCTGTACCGATGGACTGCGTTATGATGAGGGTCTTTACGACGGGTCCAATCCACGTAACAGCAGCGATGCGTCTGTTCTGCTCGGGTTTGCACTGCAGAGGAGATCCGTAATTTCCGCTGGATCCACAGAGGCTGGCAGACCACCATAAGCTCACTTCTAAGGGTCCAGAACTGGGATGGCACCACTTGGCAGATGGCAGAGTCCAGGTACCGGTCCCTTTGGCTTCAGATCAGGAGGCCAGCCAACTAGCCTTTGGAGTCACTCTGGGTTCAAGAGATGCAGGTCCAGTCCTTCTCACCCAGGCAAGTGTAACAGGCATCCGCACAGCAGAGTGGCAGTCCTTTCTGGCAGAGTATCTACAGGTCCTGGAGTGTACTGAAGAGTTGGTGTCTGAGGTCCCATATTTATACCCTGTTGTGCCTTTGAAGTGGGGAGAAGCTTCTGGAGGCATGCCTTTAAAGTGTCTTGGCTCCAGACTAACTACAGGGGCCCTTTGTGTGGAGGCAGGACACAGCCTATTCACGTGTAAGTGGGGCTGGGCCCAGTTCCTCCCTCCCATCATGCAAGTGATCGCCCATCCAGTGTCACAGTGGATTCATGGGTGCCCTACTAACTCTGTTTGCATTTTGGCACACACTTCTAACTTTAAATTGATCTTCATCTTAGATGTCGGTATACATGTTTTAATTTTTTTTTTTTTTTTAAGTTTGGACCTTTGTGTCTTATGATTTTTATTTTCATGTTTCCAGACTTTCTCCATATTTTTTGGCGATAACCCCGTCCTCCTCCCTCTGACCTGTATGGCTGCTGCCATACATCCTGCCCGTCTTTGAACACCCTGAATAAGGTGGTCTACATCTGTGCTTCACCGAAACGCGTGTCAGCGCAAACTTTAGCCTGGATTCAAATCATAGCCTGCATCTAAAAAGGATATATCTAGTTAATAGTTTCACAAATGGTCTACAAACAAGTGTATGCGAAGTGCTACAAATATTGAACCCCTGTGTAGTGGGACAACTGTATTCTCCTGAGTCAATTTTGGGCTCAGATCTATGAATATTTAAAACCATTAATGGGTGGGATACCGAGATATGTTATTAACTAACTTTGGTATGAATGTGAAGGAGTGTATGTAGTACAGCAGATAACAGGATGTATGTTGTTTTGACCTGAGTTGAGTAATGTGGATCCTGTCATAAATTGTATATGAAATACTGTGAGTAACTGTATCTCCCTTTGATAGCTCTGACTTGGGAGACGTTACGGCATTCGTGTGATAACGTTTTTGCTATATGATGTATCTTTGTTAAATGATAAGAAGTAAACACCATATGAAAAATGGTTACTACAATAAAATTACTTTTTGAGAATGTCTGACTCGTGTAACTATATTCTTCAAAGTTAGTGGATTTTTCCCCAGCAAGCAGTCAGTTATACCCTAGTATATTTCTATGAAGGCTTTTTTTTTGTTCATTTTTAATTTTCTCTCTATACCTCCCCCCCCGCCCCCAGTACTGCCTTCTCTAAATACCGTCCTACATGTTCCCTCTTTTGTCGAGTAGTAGGCCCATCCAGTCACACCTAAGCTCCCTATGCTGTGTGTCTGTCTCGTAGGAAGACACAAGCCCCAACTGTCAACCACACCCAGTCATGTGACCCAGAGACAGGCTGTCTAGTCTGTCAGAGTTCGTTGGTTCCTCAGGAGCAGTACCCTCAGGAGGCCCACCTTCCGGCAGCTCAGACTCTGGGTTTTTATGCAGCAGAGGTTCAGAGTGATCACACGAGGGGAAGGGAATTAACGAGGGTACTGCAGGGAGGGAGACCTGGAACAGAGGATCCACTCCATTATCATCAACTGCATGTATGACTTTCAGCTACATATCAACTACACAGCATCACATTCTATCAGAACAGTATACATTACCTGTAAAGTGAAATGCTTGTGGTGAATAAAGGATTCACAGGAAACTGCTGACTGTGTCATTAACTTCAATATTGGCAGTTCAAGAGCGTAGTTCAGAGAGACAATGGTTCTGCACTTCCGGGTTTTTTTGTGTCTCTCTATATCAGTGATCAGCCGTAACAATATTTTATCATCAACTGTGGTTTCAGCAGTTATTAAATCCAAGAATGAATGCGCCTCATAATCACATTGATCTGTCAAGATTCACTTGTTATTTCAGCAGTTATTACCTCCAAGAATGAGTGAGCCTCAAAAGCACATTAATGCATCAAGATTCACTTGTTATGGTTCAAGATCGTACAATAATGTCACAGTAATTCTCCGCCTTGAAGTGCTCTACATGCGCCTCAAATGCAAAACACAGAAGCACTGTTCAGTCGCTCGATTCTGTTCTCTAGTAAGGAGAAATCAATGCGCATTATGCAAATGAGGGTCTCCTACCTATTCTTCGATGCTTGTGAATAGACCTACCGCGGTCTCAAAACTGATCCGGACTATGCTGCTGGTACTCGGAGGTGTTGCGGCAAACCCTGAAGGCTCCATAATCCGCTCTTTGCCGTGGGGCGTCACCGCTAATATAGCATTGGTAACCAAGATGAGGCCGTGATTTGCAGTCTCTTGTGAGAGGCCGAGAGTGCTAGAAACTAAGAAAGGACAACGTTGGTGAACAAAAACGAAAGTACATGAGCATGCAGCTATTGCGCATCATGTAAAAGAGTCCATATCGTTCCTGCTTGCTGGTAAATTACTTGTTCACAGCACAAGTTTTGTCTTTGCACAATAAGTTTAGCAAGATGAATTTTTCGTTCACCACCATAGTCGTGCATTTAGTACAGTATACATTCACGGTACTACAACGCACTATAAAGAAATTATGATCAGCACTCATGACACATACTCGGAGGTCATAACGCCAGTTGGAGCCCCCATGAATAGGCGCAGTTAGTTGTTAGACAACGGTCTTACCAGATAGACCATATTCTTGTCCGAAAAGTTAGCAGAGCTCGCTAGAAATTTTTAGTACAATGCGAATTGTGACGCAGGCTGCAGGCAACACATGGCTAAGGCAAGAAAATGCAAATTTTCTAAAAGTGCCATTTTCAAAATTGTAATTTAAAATACGTCTTCACCATAAGTTTGGATTTTTCATTACAATTCCAGAGACACCAAACATGAACTGGTTACCTGTTCCCATTTGGAAATTAATCTTATAAAATGTAATAAGGTAACTCTAATGTTATCCTATGGGAGAGGTAGGCCTTGCAGTAGTGAATTATCAGGACATGTAAAACTTAAATGTATATGTCCTACTTTGTAAATACATTGCAACTTGCCCTCTGGGCTGTCCTTGGCCTGCCATAGTGGTGTCTTATATGTATTAAAAAGGAGGGTTTGCACCTGTCAAAGGGGTTACTTTGCCAGGTCGAAATGGCAGTTTAAAAACTTCACACACAGGCTGCAATGGCAAGCTGGAGACATGTTTTAAAGTGCTACTTAAGCGGTTGGCACGGTCAGTGGTGCAGCCCACTAGTAGTATTTAATTTACAGGCCCTGGGCACAGGTAGTGCCACTTTATTAGGGACTTATAAGTAAACTAAATATTCCATATTTGTGTAGTTCCTATAAAACCTATATAGGATCTGCGCGTTTAGACAACATACACTGCGGGTTTGGTGTCCAGACTCCCCCACCGGGTATGTGTGCCTGTATACCAGCTATCTCACAGTGCCACTAGAAACTCCTCTTACCAAGGAGAGAATAGTTCTTGGCAACTATCGGACATGACAACCCTGATCCCTCAGGACCGTGGAAACAGTGTACTACTTTTCGCTCAGTCACTCGTGCTCACTTAGTCTCAGAGAGATACACAGAATAAACGGCATGGACGTTTTTCAATAAGCATTTATTGAACAGTCGTTATTCTAGTGTAAAATAGGTGTGCTGAAACAACCATTAGACAGTAACAGATATAAATGATTAGAAGCACTAAGAAAGAAAGGATGGTAGATTTCTACCATCTTGCTTTAATCATGAATACTCGCAAGTACATAAAATACATGACAATAAAGTGCGTACTCCTACGATGCTACCCTAACTAGATGTACCGACGTGTACCTAGCATGTATGTAGGTGTTAAGCCAAGAATCCCTCTAGGATAAAGTCAACCCCATTACCTAAAGTGAGAGATTGTGGGACCCCGTCTTGGTCTCGAGCTGTACACCCTGGAAGGGATGTTTGACCACTGCGAGCTGGAGTATCTGCATGCAGGAACCTCAGCGTCTCGCGTCAGTGTGTCGGCATGGAAGTCGTGATCTCCTCGGTTTGTCTCAGCAAGATGTGATGTTTATATACCTAAAGGTCTCCCCGGGGGTTCTACCTTGCTGTGCCCCTTGTCCCGACTTAGGATGACGTCGGGAATTTACTTTATACATAGTTATTATACAGGAGATTGTAGTCCTGCTGAGTTTCCAAGAATCCCATGCATAATGTATGAGGCTTTTACCAGGGAAAAGCCTGTGGTCTGTGTGCAATGTCTTTTCTAGGTAAAAGGTCAGTCACAAGAATCGTTGTGTGTAATGTAGGGGAGAGTATAGGTGAAAGGTTACGATGTTACCTGAGCCTATATTGGGGTACCTATATGGAATATTAAACCCACTCCTCATCCGACTGGACGACATAATTAAATTTTAACGTACTACTATGCTGTCTAGGCACTGGTACGCAAACAACTACAGTAAAACAATAGTTTTGCTCAAAAATGTTAAACTCTAAAAAATGCTAAAAACAAAATTGTCACTCAAGCAATAGCTCTAACCTGTCCGTATATATAGTTCGAACAACTACAAGCATCTGAAAGCCATGCAGGTCATAAAAAGTGTCAATTGTTTTGGAGTTCCAATTTGAGTTTGTTTAAAAAAGGCTGAATTTTTCCCAGCACACGACGAGCCAAATGTTTGTGTCCTGGCTGGTAGACTCAACATTGCTGTTGCCTGCCTTCGCAGACGACAATCCCTGTAACACCTCGCATATTACGTCAATTGAGCACAGATGATCTTCCGTGCTGCCAGCAGGCGATGCTGGGGCAGCTTGTGCGCCATCCAAGGCCTGGATGTCAGTGGAGGAGCCGGTATCCATTCCAACAGGAGCTGAGACTTCATGTGGAGGCTCTAAGAATACCGCCCTCAACATAGGAATACGCTTGGGACACTGCAGAACATGGGCCGTTATCGGGTCCAGTAAAGCATCAATGTCCGGTTGCGCAACTGATGGAAGTGTCAGACAGACCCAACACGCATTCTTCTCCGCAGAACAGGCATCGGAGAACAGGTAGGATGCAGTCCATCCAGACTGGTCTAAATGACAGGAACCAAGAGGCGCTTAGTTCCCGTAGGTGAGGTGTGCCCAGATGTTGTACCATACGATCACAGTATTTATGCTCCAGGAGTGCTTTTTCCATTTCCTTGGTGACTGGGACGTCCATTGCGTAGCAGAAAAATTACAATCAGGATACCTGCTGTTAGAAACAGGATCAGCCAAAGTCCTCCAAAAATGCTTTCGAAAACGGAGTGTATAAAGTTTGGTATAACTCTGAGGACTGTCTGAAAGGTGCTTAACAGTCCTGAACCTATGGTCTTAAATAGGTGGACTATACCCGTCGTATCAGACATGTTAAAGATACGATTTACCATTTCTTTGAAATGGAAGGGGCAGTTCGTACGTAGGAGTGCCTGTATCTCAGCCGAGGACCTTGCTATTTGGAGATCAAAAGTCTCCCGGGCGTAGGTTAAGGGCACTGTTTTCTGTAGAAGCATGGCTTTCATTCTGCTCAGAGTATCAAACTGTATAAAGGAAACATTCAACGAAGGCCATAGCGGTGCCTCCCTGACTGTGTGTCGGTGGAAACAATACTTGCATACAGTAAGTAACCCTGGAGCTCACGGTGACGAGATATGCGATGCCCGGAAGCATCCCACAACAACCTTGATCGTTCAGCATCAAGTAACTCCCATTTGAAAGTAGCCTGAATACTGGGGTAATCACGGTTGCCGGGGTACCCCTCGAGTGACAGGATAGGTTTGCTACTGAACCATTGCAGGCCCTGTACCGCATGATATCCTGGCATATGAGAGATCCACTTAAAGCATTCTCGCAGTTTGTACCGCTTAGAAGCACTTCTAGATCCCCACTCCTGCATTGAAATCTGTACGGTAATTCCCAAGATCCCTTGATGAATTCGCTACCTATTTCTTCATATCTGCCGTCCATCATCCCCTTTGGTATCGCTTTGTTCGCCCTAAGTTGGCAGGGTATGCCCAGACGTGGGTCCCTTGCTCACTTTGCCACTGGATTCAAGATAGCCTGGCTGATGAGGGTTATGAACCCGAAACCGGTCCCAGGATGCTTGTTTCCGGTCCAGGGAAGACATGGCTTGGCAGTTCGGGCTGGACTGTTCCCATGAGGCACAGGGTCAGACTGATTTGCATATGGCCATGTCTGAACTGGGGTGGTGGAGTGAGCTAAAGAATGATGATGGATTAAACCCAGATCAGTTGACTGGGGGTGAGTGTTTGATTAGCTCAAGCGCTCCGTCCATCATCCCCTTTGGTATCGCTTTGTTCGCCCTAAGTTGGCAGGGTATGCCCAGACGTGGGTTCCTTGCTCACTTTGCCACTGGATTCAAGATAGCCTGGCTGATGAGGGTTATGAACCCGAAACCGGTCCCAGGATGCTTGTTTCCGGTCCAGGGAAGACATGGCTTGGCAGTTCGGGCTGGACTGTTCCCATGAGGCACAGGGTCTGACTGATTTGCATATGGCCATGTCTGAACTGGGGTGGTGGAGTGAGCTAAAGAATGATGATGGATTAAACCCAGATCAGTTGACTGGGGGTGATTGTTTGATTTGCTCTAACGCTCCGTCCATCATCCCCTTTGGTATCGCTTTGCCTGTTGTTCTAGGCAGTACTGAAATTGGAAAGTTGTGACCGGTAATGTGTTATGGCCATGGATCAACCACTCTGTGGACGGTGATTCTGCCACAGTGAAAGGTAATCTGTCCAGTTTTTCAATACGCAGCATTGTATATTTTGCTCCCCTCTGTGCCATTTTCATCTGTTTTTCTGTTACATTGTATGCAGAAAACAGGGACGTACTGTTGATAAAACGCCAAGGCACATAACCTGCGCGCAATGATTGCAGTGTCTAGCTTAATAACATAATAGAACGCAATTGAGAGAGAGGTGTGGTGCAGCGGCCAGGGCAGCTGACTTCGGAGCACAGGGTTCACGGTTCGATCCCTGGCTCCGGCGGCAGCTCAGCTCAGCACCATGTGACTCTGGGCAATAGCTCACTTAATTTCCACGACGGCCCCCAGCGCCTTGAGACCCGTAAGGGTGAGTAGTTCGCGCTTTACAAATACGGATTTAGATTTTAGAATTGTGATTGCCCGTGCTGTAGTATGGACAAATCTTGTTCTAGTACATCAATAGCAGAAGATACAATGTTGCCCTGTGAATAAATCCTGGAAGTTAATGTAGTCATGCCATTGTCAACTACGGCTAACGCCTTTTCTAAGTTAATCCCATCTATTTCTCATAGTCTCTCCCCTGCTTCTTGTTGGGAGATTTTCCAAATTTCATTATAGACAGCATAATAGAAACGTTTTTGCCGTGGCTTTCTGGGACCTAATAAAAAATCTATCAAAGAGAGGGACTGTAGGGCTTTTTATAGAGGTCCAGCACATATGCCCTGTCAAGTACTATCACCTAGAGATATGCAGTTCCTCTACTGTAGTGCCAATGAGACCAAGGTCTTGGAGAGGGAGGGAGAGGAAGGGAATCCTTCCTGTCGGAACTAGGGTCCTCACACACCCAGCCAGCTAGGTGTCATGCTTCATCATATGGACCTGCTCCTCGTCGGGTCGGCGCTGCAATACCTGACTGGCACCCATAAAGGGGCACTTTAATGGAGATCTTTTGTTCCTTGCCGTATGGTGCAGTGGGTGTGAGGGCTTTAGACTATAGGAGGTGTAGATGTAATGAAAAAGTGACTAAAAAAGGTAGGATAGTCCAAATAAGACTTTTATTCAGGCTGGCTATCCACCTCATTAAAAACAAAGAGTGGCAGCTTCCTGACGTGATGGTTCAGTTAAGCTATGCTAGACTCTAAACGGTCAACATGTTTCATGACTGCTGGTCAGTATGATCCGTGGCAATTCTTCAGGACCTAGTAAGTGAATCTATCTACACACAAGTGGTGGGTGTGGGTACTACCTACCACGTGTTCGCACTACGAGTATTTTTCGTAGTGTCAAGAAGTGACCTATCCTGGTGAGAGTATCACATCATCGGTGTCCGGTAGAATATCAGGACACGTTTGTCATGGTGTCCCATCCGCTTAGGGAAGTCGGCCTAGTCACCTACCCCTCTACCGTCGGCACCGGTAAAGTCTAATAAAAAATCCCATAGGTCCACATCCTCTGTAAGTAAGGATAAGTGTTGTTTCACCTGTGTTAGTGTTGAGGTCTTTAGCCAATCAGGCACAACTTCCCAACACTGTATGATGTCACCACCCCTGGATGTTCTCTTTGTATATAGCGTGGGTCTGGCCTATGGATACTGAACCCTTCTGTGGTACCCCTGAATCTTTCCTGACATCTGTTTGTGTCTGTAGGCCAAACCAACCATCTCTTCCAATTGGGGTCTGATCTATTGTTTTGTAAAATGTCATCTATTGTAGCCCCTTCTTGCAATGTATCATTTTCCTCGGTATGTGATGGTGTTGGAATCCGAGGTGTGTTCAAATCCTTGTTCTTGGCTATCCCAAGACAGGAAGTCTGTTGCACAGTTTCATTTAGAAATATCATCTGCTGAGGAATGAGGCATGCTCTAAATAGCGCTTCTGTTCCCTGGACTTGCCAGTCTCTAGAACCCCAGACTGATTTTAAGACTATAGTGTCCTTCCATAAGTCGAAATCCTGTTCAGACAGTTGGGTAATAAAGGAAGCAGAGTAAATCTGTTTGGTGTTAGTCAGCATATTTTTCTATGAGGATGTCGGTGCAACCTTAAAGTAATGAGGTCGGGTCAGAAATGTTAAACCCTGAAAAATATGAACATTTCTGTGCAAAGGTTTTCGAACTACTTTTCGGTGGTATAGGGCAATGTTCCCATTGGTGATTTGTGAAAACATTCCTAGGGGTACTAGATTTGTGTAGAAAATGATGACCATAATGTTGATAACAGTACATTGTGTTAAAATCTGATGTGTCTTCTAACATTTCATTGCTAGAAAATGCGGCAGATTGTTCTAAATCAGACAACATATTATTCACAGTTTCAAAATCCCAATCATCGGAAAATGTGCTGGAGGTAATATCATTTAAGGAAATTTTAAATAAATGAGGTATTTTTAAAAGTTCGGTCGAACTAAATAGATCATTATCAACCTTGTCCCATACTATACCATCAGGTATAGTAACCGCTGTAATGTTCACTTATGACAAGTCTCTTTGTTCACGATGTGATGAAACATGAGGTTTCAGGATCAAGTTCACTTTTGATGCTGCAGAGCTTTGGCGAAGGTAAGTTCCATTAATAAGTAAGCAAAAGACAGTTACTAAGCCTATCCAGAAAAGAAAGAAAAGTATCCCGGTGATTATCCAAAGTTCTGGCCAAGGTGACACCAGGTAAGTCTTTTTAAAAAAAATGAAGAAGTCTTTGAATTGTTGTTGACAAGATATATGGGGCTGGCATTGTTTCAGGTTCACTCGGATCCAAGGAAAAGGTATTGAAGTCGATGCAATAGCCAGATGCAGTTCGATCTATTTTTGGTAGCTCAGCAGGTTTTGTTGAACTTGTAGATGGCTCTTGTTGAGCCATATTTATGTAGACATCAGTGTTAGGTCAAATTGAAATTTGTCTTTCATTTTGAATTCGAATTTCTGTATCAAGAGGAACGAGTTCCATGGCATTGTTGCATAGTCCATCATTCCGTATAGGTGACTCTTCAAACGTGATGAGATTTCCGTCTGAACTTCCTGTATGGTAGCGAGAGGAGGGCGTCTGCTACCCAGGAGCCCACGAGGCCTACTATTCAGTATCGGCCACATAGTGTGGTTTTATCAGATCAATGGAGACAGATCTCTTCTCCTTTTTTCCGGAAAGAGGCGGCAGAAGTACAGTTCTTGTTCCTTCAACGGCCAGGACAGGTACAGGCTTTCTGTATGATGGCCCAAATTCTTTTTTGTCCACTATCTTTTCTCTGACCAGATCCCTGACTTTAGGGACCCAGACAGGTCTTGCTGTGACTGACTTGACTTCCCCAGTGGCGGTCCGCTTTACCTGCACATTGCTCTGTAGTGCCCTGGATTCCTTCAGGTCCTGTAAAACAGCCAAACGTTTATTGATGTCAAAAGGTTTTTCATCCCCCCACTGTGCCTTCACAATCGAGATCGGGTACCCACATTCTCGTCCCAAATAGGACCTCATAAGGAGTGACACCCCCTAGAGAACTTCTTGGCATATTGTTGAGGGCCCGCTGTACCGCATATAAGTGATTGACCCAACTACCACCCGAACCTAATACTCTAGCTGTTCATGATTGCTTTAAGTCCCAGTTTTTCCTCTCCACAACCGAATTTCCCTCGGGATGGTACAGAGAGGAGTATCGCAATGCTACACCCAAACCTCCCATGGCTTCCTTGTAAGCCCTAGATCTAAACGCAGGGCCACGGTCAGAATGTAATGTGCCAACTGCGTATGTCCCTATAAAGACTCGCAAATCTTTGATGACAGTTCGAGCGTCAGCCGAGCGCTGAGGCCATACCCATAGGAATCTCGAGCACGAATCCACTGCAACCATGATATATTTGTAAGCCCCATCAGATTGTAGGGGGCCGCAGTGATCCAAATATACATAAGCGAGCGGTCTGTCTGATATAAGCAATGGTGTCTGTGCTGGACGTGTTATGGTGGAGCCCTTCATCTGTTGACAGATTTCGCACTTTAAGATGTAATCTTTGGTCTTCTATGTTAACCCTGGCCACCAATAGCATTGTTTCAGTAAAGAAACTGTGGCCGACACTCCTGCGTGTGCAGAACCAAGTCCCTCGTGTGCAGCTAAAATTAAGCCTAATCTGCGATCCATGTTTGGTATTACTCTATCCCCCACTCCGGAATCTGAGCAAATGGAACGTTATTTGCATCTAACTTGTAGGAGTACTTCAGTGGAAAACGTTTGGCAATGCCTTATTGTCTTTGCGTGATGCAATAACAGCTACAATTATCTGTCCGTCTGTTCTCGTTTTTGAACGAGTGATTGCAGCTATGGATGCAGTTCGTACTTCCCCCTTCGCGGCTTCATCAGCCAATGAATTCCCTTCAACGTGAACGCCATCACGTTGATGACTCGGCGTGTGTATCACGTGAGCTCTTGGTAGTTCATTTTTCAACTCCACTATCTGTTCCCATAGCATTTAATGCTTAATTGTGCCACCTTTTGAGTCTTTAAACCCATTTTGTCCCCAATGGTGAAGATATTCATTGTATGACTGGACACAGTAGAAAGAATCGCACACAATCAGTGTGGGGAATTCTCGATCCGTATTTATCAGTGCCAGTAATAGAGCTTTTAATTCTGCCAGCTGAGCCGTGCAGTCTCCTAGAGACTGTGTTTTTGTACAGCTTGGATGGAACTTTCCGTCCTGCATACGACCTTTTACAATCGCACATGCGGCGCTGTATTGTTTTACTTCCAATGGCCGGCTGAGCAGATCCGTCAGTGTAAATTATGTATTCATACTGATCTAGAGGCATTATTTCATTCGGGAGAGAATATTCCTGTTCATATTGCAAAAACGCTTGTGTCTTTAAACTTGGGTCGTATCTGTATTCTACATCTGATGCAGTGAGAGAATTTGCCCATTGTATCCATCTCGGATGTAAAGCTTTAGCATTTGGAACGTTGGCCTTCGTAGCAGCCTCTAAGGCTGGTACTGGGGTCACGACTACTATTCGTTTTCCCTGAGCCAGTGCTCTTTCTCTCACTACAGCAGTCTGTACTGCAGTCAGAATTTTTTCTGTGGATGAAAACGCATCTCAGCGTTTGTGTACAAATGTGATTTGTATGCTATGGGTACCGTTTCGCCTTCATTGTATGTTGGGTAGGTGTACCCGGATTGACCCACAACTTTACGTATTACTAGATTGCGAACATTTACGCATGTCTGAAAGTGTTTGGACGCTATCATGTCAGCTTGTAGGGAACAAAGGATATCTGTGTGTTCCTGTGTCCATTGCCTAACTGAAAAATCAGGTCTTATGAGGTCGTAGAAAGGTTTAACCCTTTCTGCGTAATCCAAAATGTATGTTCTACCAAAATTCAGAAACCCCAGTATGGATTGTAAATCTTTTAATGATTTTGGAGGTTGGAGCAGCGCTCACTTTTCTAAAAAGTTGGCTGCCAAGCTTTTCCCTTTACTTGAAAGCTCATATCTAAAAAATAGGACATTGAGTTGGGCTATTTTTGATTTTTTGAAGTTGAACTTGTAGCCCTCAGAGGCGAATCCCAAAATTATGGTGCTCACCCTGGTCAAGTGTTCCTCTAGGTCATCATCTGTCAGATAAATATCATCTACATAGGACAATGCCTCTTCATCCAGATTCTGAAGTAACTCAGTTACCCTGACGGAAAGCAACCCTGGGCTGTTCTTATACCCCTGGGGGAGTCAACAAAATTGATGCTGGGACCCCAGTGCTGAGAATGCTGTCAAATATCTGCTCTCAGGCACTATATTTTGGCAGAAAAATCCATTTGAGATATCTAGTGTTTTATATTTTTTCCGCACAATGTTATTCATCAATGCTGCACTGTGTGCGTTTTGTACTGCATAAGTTTTTGTGCATGAGTTCAGATGTCTGTAGTCTAAAACTAGACAATATGAGTTGTCAGGTTTCATTACGGGAAACAAAGGAGTGTTCATTGAAGAGGTGCAAGTTTCAGTTACACCCTGATCTTCAGGTTGATCTAAGATCTCCCTGACCTGTTTTTTTCGCTTCCTGTTTTATTGGATACTGTCTCTGTGGAGTTGGAGTAGATTTTAATGGTATCACGTGGTGGGTTGAATCTTCGTCCCACCCAACATGGTTGCGATATAGTGCAGGAGCAAGGGCCACCTCCCACTCCTGCGCGTATGTGTGTTTTAAGTGGTTAGGAACAAGGTCGGAAAAGGCTGGAAAAATCACCCTTTCTCCCTTTGGGCAATCCATAATAATAGCAGCGGCCAATCTCTTTCAGCTAAAAGAATGTCATAGCCAAAAGTCAGGTTCTCCCAAAAGAGACCTTTACTGTCCCCTTCCATTTGAAGTGTTATTTCATGTAACCTATGTGGGACACTTACCCTAGTATCAGGCATTTCCACTGTGATATGTTCACTCAACTCCGCTGTCACCAGAAATTCCATCAGGTTCTGGCGAGCTATTGTTACTTATGCTGCGCTGTCTAGCATCGTTAGAGCCTATTCCCCGTTCAGTAGTTGAGTCCTCAGAATTCTGGGCATGTCTAACTTTGAGACCTGCTACCTTCTTTTTGAATTGAGGTTTTGCTTTATACTTTTCTTCTTTTTGGAAGCATATTCTGAAGTGCGTTGTGCGTCTCTGGACTTTGTACGCTCTTCTTGTCTGTGTTCTGACCGTCCTTCCCTCTCCGAGTTTTTCGATGAACCCTGAAAGGAACAAGAGAAATGTGTATCAGTGTCCTGATACCTATCAGGTTTTCTAATGTTGTCCCTATCCCTAAGGTTATACCTCCTTTCAGAGGGCTCCTGTTGAGGAGACCTACCTCCGGATTGAGATCTGTTCTCTTTATTCTTTTGTTGTTTGTTATTATGCCATTTCTTCTTTGAAGAAGCAGGTGCTTGCTTAAAGGTATCCTTTTCGGGACTACCCATCAGTTGAGGTTTTATTGCTCTAGCCCCCAAACTGTCTTTGCCTAATTCTGCATAAGCAGTTTCAATTATTTTAGGTAATTCATGTTCCTGTTGTAGAGGAGTGAACTCCCTTAGGCGTTGGCCACCGATGCTGCCTCCCCTTTAATATTTGCTAATATTATAGCTGATACCTAGTAACTTTATCCCTAAGTTCAGAGCAGGCTCTGCTCCATACTCGTTCTGTATTTGTCCTAATACATCTAGTATTACTGCTAATGATGGGATACCATGAGTCCTGGTATATATGGCAGCGAAAACTGTACCCCAAGAGGTACAATCCTCTATCTGGGGTGTTATCCCATGGGCAAGCAAATTGTTAACATTCTGTGTTTTTCATGTGGGCTGGTGTTTGGAAATACCGCCTCTAGTAGTGTTATTTTTTGAGTCACCCAGAATGGCATTTGTTCACGTTTAGTGGGCATTTTACCCATCACTGCGTGTAATGTTTGTGGTGTAATTTTAGTTGTTGATGTTTGAATCGGACCTGTTGGTGTAGCCGTTCCTGGCTGAACTGTGAGTGTTCTCATCACAAACTGTCATGTTTCTGTAAAGTTTTATTAATTCTTTATGAAGTGTAAGTAAGTCTCCTACTGGCATTGTTTCAATGTCAGGATGTGGTGTGTAGGCTGCTAATACTGACCATGTTGCTCTGGCTCTTCCGAGCGGACCGAGTCTTACTTTATTTTTTGTATGGGGTAGGGCGCCTTTAAACCAGTATAAATGTTCCTGGTAAGTGAGCGGAACTTCAATGTCCTCGTACAGACAATATTCGTTCTGTATTTCATCTTCTGTGTAGTAATGAAATGCCTTTGTTTGCGCATTTGCCTGTGGGAATGTAACCCATGAATAGAATATCTCTTCTAAATGATTCGTGTGCCTCAATCACGAAGGTTACTGGCCCACCCCTAGCTGTTAAACCATATAAAGCTAGTTTTAGGGTGATGAAATTTCTAAAATTTTCTGCAATTTGTATTGCATCTTCATCTTCTTCGGCTGGGAGATTTAGCTCATGTACAGCGTTATCCTGTTGCTCAGTCATCGTTTTTAGTAAGAAGAGTTTTGCAAGGGAAGTAAGATAAGGTGATATGCACAATAGGAGCAATGTGTCCTTCAAGCTTGATTAACCAACAGCCAATACATAGGATTTTGCCTTCTTGGCTGTGGCAGATTTTTGTTCCCTCCCACTCCAGACGTCTCTGGGAAAATGTGAGTAGGGTTCTCTGAGAATAGCACGACTGAGCTTCTCAGATTTGACTGTTAAATAAGTACCCAACCAACGTTGGCGGCGCCATGTCGTGTAGTTCCTATAAAACCTATATAGGATCTGCTCGTTTAGACAACATACACTGCGGGTTTGGTGTCCAGACTGATTAGACACCCCCACCGGGTATGTTGGCCAGTATACCAGCTAGCTCACAGTGCCACTAGAAACTCCTCTTACCAAGGAGAGAATAGTTCTTGGCAACTATCGAACATGACAACCCTGATCCCTCAGGACCGTGGAAACAGTGTACTACTTTTCGCTCAGTCACTCGTGCTCACTTAGTCTCAGAGAGATACACAGAATAAACGGTATGGACGTTTTTCAATAAGCATTTATTGAACAGTCGTTATTCTAGTGTAAAATAGGTGTGCTGAAACAACCATTAGACAGTAACAGATATAAATGATTAGAAGCACTAGGAAAGTAAAAGGATGGTAGATTTCTACCATCTTGCTATAATCATGAATACTCGCAAGTACATAAAATACATGACAATAAAATGCGTACTCCTACGATACTACCCTAACTAGATGTACCTAAGTGTACCTAGCATGTATGTAGGTGTTAAGCCAAGAATCCCACTAGGATAAAGTCAACCCAATTACCTTAAGTGAGAGATTGTGGGACCCCGTCTTGGTCTCGAGCTGTACACCCCGCAAGGGATGTTCGACCACTGCGAGCTGGAGTATCTGCATGCAGGAACCTCAGCGTCTCGCGTCAGTGTGTTGGCATGGAAGTCGTGATCTCCTCTGTTTGTCTCAGCAAGATGTGATGTTTATATACCCAAAGGTCTCCCCGGGGGTTCTACCTTGCTGTGCCACTTGTCGGACTTAGGATGACGTCGGGAATGAACTTTACACATAGTTATTATACAGGAAATGGTAGTCCTGCTGAGTTTCCAAGAATCCTCATGCATAATGTATGAGGCTTTTACAAGGGAAAATCCCGCATTCTGTGTGCATTGTCGTTTCTAGGTAAAAGGTCAGTTCCCAAGAATCTTTGTGTGTAATGTAGGGGAGAGTAGAGTAGAAAGGTTACTAGGTTACCTGAGCCTATATTGGGATACCTATATGGAATATTACAATTGGGTGTTAGCCAGTCTAACATGTTTTGAGAAGAGAGCACAAGCACTTTGGCACTCGTTAGCAATAGCAAAGTGTACAGAGTCCTAAGGCCAGCCTAAACGATGTCAGAAAAAACAGGAGGTCTGAAGGTAAAAAGGAAAGGAAACGGCGCCAAAGATGCCAGGTCTAACAGTGTGACAGTCATACACAAGTGTGATGATTGTGTATGATTGCGTATAGTAAGTATATTTTGTGTTGAAAAACAGAAGCAACAAAGACAGTTCACCCAGAGTCTTGCTTGGGAATACTTGCAAGTGTTTGTTTTAAAACTGTACTTGACAGACATGTGTCAGAGCCTTTGCATCAGTGGTGCTGGAACAATTTTCAGAGTGGGAGTGCTTACATCACTGAAGGCATAGAGATTGTGAAAAATTCTAGCTTCGTACAAAGAGCAAGTGTAGCTAATATATTCAGCAGGAGAGTGGTAGGAGTGTAGTATTGTAGCTGGTGGTCAGTGGTGCATTTGGAGCACACTGTTGCAATTACATTACTAAAGCATGTGGTAGAGCACTCTTACAGGCAGCACATTTTTCATTGAAATGGCCACTATACTTACACAGACTTACAGTTTTATTGATTAAAACTTTAAAAAGATAAATGGCATGATAATGTGTAGAAATAGTGTCAGCGAATATTTATCATTTGCGCATCACCTAGTAAAGTGTCTTGGTTTGTTTTGATCCTAATAAAATCTTTGTTTCCCTCACACTTCAGAATTACAAAAAGAAAGTGCCTAATATTTGCTTTCCTAATTGATATATTTTGAAATATGCGTAGAGTTCATTTACGCTATTTAAATTTTGTTGTGTTACATAAAATGACACTCTACAGCCTTTTCTTTCACAATCGTACACAGCAAGATTGTCACATAGTTTGCTTTGCAAACTATTCTCACTTTGCAGTTAGAAAAGTGAACACAAATCCCCATGTTAAAAAAAAAAATAAGCAGCAATTTATCAGAAGCCGTATCCTGACGTTATAATCTGTTCCTTTTTAAGTATAGCTCTACCATTATCGTCTTTCTACATAGGACATTGTACAATTGAAAATTTAAGGAAAAGCTCAAATTAATTCACGTGGTAGGTACCGGAAGAGCGACCTATAAAAAGGAGCTGCCAACCATTTGTATAAAAGGTCAGTCGTGAGCATGCAGGCTGGCTTCTAAAAATTATCAAAGTGCTTTTCCAAACTCCACTGAGCTTAAAGACAATGGAATTCCTGTGAATGTTCTATCTGTTCTTCCTTCCATTTCTTAAAATAAAATAAGGCTGCTCCTTTTAAGTTGCTCTCTCTTCAGTGTGACCTTAAAGAGCCTCGCAGAATGACCTTGCACAAGATGTGCAGATAAACTGCTTCCTCAAATCCGGTCTTAAAAGAAAATTACTGTGATTAGATTCTTAAAAGGGCAGCTCCTGCCCTGCTCCCACCCATTATGTTCCTAGAACATGTTCTCTGTTATGCCCAAGAGACCTTCATGAAAACTGCCGTGAGATTTTGTGCACTCTACATATTCTCCATGTTGCTCAGAAAAGGGCAGGGAAGAAACTACTGCAACTGAACGTAACTCCTTGGAAAAAACATTTAAAGGAAAATTGATGTCTGCGTTATCCACACGTATGTTTTTGCCACTCTGAACCCAATTTGACAGTTCACCTTTATTTTACCGTATTACCAAACAGTTATTCTGCCAAAACTCTCAACGTTTCCCATTTGTTTAAATGTCCAAAATATGCTAAATAAAATATCAAATGTGTTATCAATTTTTCTTCCATAAAATGTATGCTAATTTGGTGCTGCTTCAGGTTTTTCGATAGGGCGTCCTCGCTGGTTTAAAATCTCCATCTTCCAGTATTATACCTGCATTTACCGTCCATGATTAGCCACACCTGGTCTTTATTTAGTGCAAGTGTGGCAACAGGCCTGGCCTTGTTTTTCATTGTTTACAGACCACAGCTGATGTTTAGTGGAGAGGGGACCCACAGGAGGTTCTGTGTCTGTCCAGATGGGACAGGTAGTCATTGGTCGGACTGTATTTTTGCACATCTTCATCTCCTAGTTATACCAACGGACACAGGTCCGCCAGGGGCACCAGTTAGTAAGAAAAAGCCCAGCAGCAGAATTTGACCCCATACCCTCTCCCCGCCTTGTGTGAAGCTCCTTGACTGCCCTTTCCCTGCAGTCTGTACCTTTACTGGCAGAAATGTAAAGTGATGCATGTTGCGCCGCTTTTTAATTTTGAGAGAACACAAAATTGCAACAACTCTTTTAAAAAAAAAAAAAAAAAAAACTCGTGGTACCTGGCCAGGCCACTAACTCGGCAAGTGTCTGGAAACTTGACTGCTTTAGTCTCTGGATGTCAAGCCGTGGTGCAATCTGCCAGTATGCCAGATGATGAAGAGGAGGAGAGTTGAAGCTGTTCATGGTGCTTATTCGCCACATAGCTAGGGTGACCAGGCGTCCCGGATTTACCCGGACCGTCCCTGTTTTCCAACAGTTGTCCCGGCAGATTTCGGTAAAATTGTCTCATGTCCCGGTTTTTTGAAAGGGTAAACTGAAAACAGTGTGAGGCACTTTTTTAGGTGTTCCAAAGCAGGGCTAGTAAGCAGCTGTTATGAGTAAGCAATTTAATTAACGGGTATTATGCTGCTTTTAAAAATTACATTTTATTTATTTTCTTGGTGCCTCTTCTGTGTTTCTATGAGGATGAAGGCTGTCATTCTTTGCCACTTTATTGATGTACATTTGTAGTCCTTCCTCTATTTTTGCGAAATGTCCCGGTTTTTGGGTCCCACGATCTGGTCACCCTACACATAGCAGGTAATTGACTGCTTAGCTGTAGGGATGGGAAGCTTCAGAACCATCCCTGCCCCCCTTCCAGGTCACTAGGTGCCCAGAGAAGGCAGTGGAATGGAGCAGCACGGACCACAGTCTCTCCCAGCTCCCTTGGGTCTCTCCAGACCCAAGGGGGATGGGGGGATGGCAGGTGATGATGCTCTGAAGCCACTAACTACCAAACCCGAGCTTCCGGCTGCACCTGCAGGGGCCAGAGAGCTCGGCCAGGTCTTCTGGAGGAGCCGCTGCCAGTGCTTGTTTGAAGTGGAGAACATGCTGGTGTGGTGGAAGGGACGCCCTCGGGGTTGGGGAGGCTGTTTGCAGGACGCCATGAACTGCTTATAATATATGAGAGGAGGAAAGGAAACTGACCAGGGTGGTGATGAATGCGTGTTACGCGTCAGTCTTCTCACTACAGTGTAACCATGTGATCTGCTTACAAGGATGGTACCCCGAGAAAGGTAATACACAGCATGGCACTCAATATGGACTCGCTGTTGGGTGTTCAGGTGGAGATTTCCCTTTTACGTCCCACAGACCTTGTACAGAACTCAATGTTCGCCGTCTTTGTCAATATCACTCATTTAGAGTTTTTATATAGTGCTTAAATGCCTCCAAGTTACTCAGCACCCAGTGGGAAGCATGCATTTACTGAAAACTCCCCCTGAGAGTCTACATGTTATCGTTGCACAGTTGATATTTAGGAGGCTTTTCAAGTCTGTTCTTGGACTTGCAAGATCTTTTTTTGTGCATGAAAACATGTTCTGAAAAAATTCTCTTTAACTGTCTTTGTTTTTAATCCATAGATTTCCAGCCATGTGAAGGCAATCGACTCGATATACCAGTCAACAGATTTCCTGGGAATTCGCAATATAAGCTTCATGGTGAAACGAATAAGAGTGAGTAATCTTTAATAAAACATTATAAGAGTTTTGAAATGGGTTCCTTTGACAGTGTTTCATGTTTTCATGGTGCAAGGCTGTTCACTGGTGGCTACATGTCCATCGTTTGGAAGACCAGTTTTCAGTTCACTCTATCGCAGACACGATGTAGGCGATTAGTGTGCCACGTTACCTCAGTGCACTTGGCAGTTGGGTGTAAAACACGTCATTATAGAGTACTACTCTTACACAGAGTATTATTCAAATTTCGACAATTTCACAAATTTGTCTTTAGCTAAGCATCCTTCCCTAGTCAATGACAAAGACAGTAAATGGCTGCATGGATGTTTGTGGAGCTGTCTTTTCGCTGTGGAGGTCGACTGTAATACAGCCTAGGTTAGTTTAGATTATTAATATTTAAGCTAGCCGAGGAGCACACCATTTTTCCAAGGTGGTTTACCCTGAGCCGCCGACTTGTGTTGATAAATTATCAAAATGGAGGTAGATTAGTATCCCAGTTCTGGTTGCAAACTGACACTGCTGCTGGGCTTCTGCCTGCAAAGGGCTTAAATTTGCCAATGTGTAGCCTTCAGCCAAGCACGGACCTAATTAACACTTATCACTTTGTTTATATGTAGGTAAACTCATCCGTGCTATGTTCAAGGCACCACATTTTTATACATTTATATTTTAGTTTTAGAGCTAGAAATTCCCATTTAATGCTGTAATGTAGCTAATCACCAAGTTATGCCTGCACTGTTTTGTTCAAACCAATTTCTAAAAATTAGAAGTTCTTGTTTGGCAGAAGGATTTTTGTCTATGGAGTTCTTTTTCCCTGATGTAACTCTCCAAATCAGGTCATGCACTTGGTTTGGGCCTTTATTTGTGGTGGTTTGGAGAGGGGGAGGGGCGGGTTGGGGGGGGTGTTAGAGGTAAGCCTTGTATCACAGCACCTTCTGTAAATGGGCGCAGCATTTCACCCCTGTCCTAGCCAGACTTGTAAGACGAGCATGCTCTGGTACCTCTCAGGTTGCTTTATCTGTGCTGGGAATAGTAGAAGCAAACATTTAAATGCATTTCTGACGTATTAGCCGACAAGCCTATTACGGTGATGTTTAAAAGTACATGAAGGTCTGGGTGACATGTATGCCTCCTGAGTTTATCTGGTTGCATGCCTGGCTACTTCATCCAATATGGGACACTTGATGCCTCCAGACCGAATTTCTTATAAGCCTCTTGGTCTATTAAGTTTATTTCCTTGGGCATTTCCTTCCAATGTGAATGAAATACTTGTAAATGTGACTTGTTCATGAAACTTCCATTTATAAAGCTTGGTGATATCCTTCTTCTAAATCAGGAAAAAAACTTTACGTTATTCAGCTGCCTTTGACTTCAGAATCGATATTCACATTCAAATGGAGATTCATGGTCAAGACCTTGGTGGAATGTTTCCTCTGACATTTCAGGGTATTTCTCCGTTAGGTAGACTGGAAGGGTATGCCAGGAAGTGTGTACAGCAGTATATAGGGAAACAGTTATGCGTGTGGGTTGGAGGGTTTGAGAAAGGTGTCTGGTTGCCCTGTCGAAAAAACAAAAAGAGCAGCTTTTGTTAATCTTGAGTCACTGGTGACTGTGACATTGGACTGGCTTGGCCAGTTCCCTGGCTCACGGGCCCAGCAGAGTAGCTGGTGATGCTTTCCCTCATGCTTTTTGGGAGCCCATTCACCTTGAGCCAGTTATGCTGCCTAGTTAATAGTTGTGTGGTTATGGGAACTGCCTGAAGCCGAGCGCTTTTGGCTTTCAGCCCTTGACCTGAGGCCGAGTGCGGGGAGGGGGTGTTACTTTGTACTTTTCTTCACCATCCTTTTCCCACATCGTGTGCCTCCATGCTCTACGTTTTGGAAACTTAGTCCTCCACAATTCTAAAATATTATTTGACTTGTGCTGCTGTTACTACTCACACTATAGAGCAGCTACATTACCACTGTTAAAAGCTTTGAGAACAGCTAAGGTCTGAGCTGACTTCAGAGTATCAGAGTGCAAAAGCCTTTACTTTGTGCCCTTCTAGTGTTACCCATACCCATGGAAGTCTTCCAAGACACCAACTGTAGCCCCAACCTGTTGAAGAGTTTTTTTTTTTTTTTTGGGTGCAAGACGGAGCCAGAAGGTGAAATTCTTAACCTCATTTACCTTCCCACTCAGCCAGTGCTCACTCACAATTAGGCTGTTCTTGGGCTCTTGAAACACTTAGCTGTCCACGTTAGGTACTTAGTCATTTTTTTGAGCATCTTACCTTTTCGTAAACTGATAATGGCCCCATTGACTTTAATGTTAATGGTTGGTCCTCTGGGAAACGTAAACTTTTTTTAATCTTTGCATTTCACTTTTCTAGTTCTTGTGGCATTAATTAATGCTTTACCCTTTGGCCTTTTCAAACGCTGGTTTAAACCTCGCTGGTTTTTATCTTTAATTTATTTTGCTGTTTGAGTTGTTGTTGAGCTCTCACATCTCTACAAGACTAAATCTAGAGCTTGGCCTGCATTAAGAGAAAGCAAGCCATGGGAGACTTTGCTTTACCATTAGTGGAGTTCTGTGATCCAGTAGTCGCAAGAAAGAGCTTCCTATAGCATGTATAGCTCCTCCCTTCACGCAAGGTGGATTTCTCATAGCTGGTATGCTGATTTTTCAGGGTAGGAGTTTGGGATTGTATGCCAAGGTTGTTTCTAATTTGACCTGTGAATGGTTGTTGCAGCTGGACAGCCGACCATTTTCAGATTTGGGAGACTGGTGAGGGAATAGATTATAGAGGTCCTCCCTCCATCACCTTCTTCCTCACCTCTAGTACGGGGACATTGCTTCTAAAATAAAAGTGAGGCACAGAACCCTGCGATTGTAGTGAAGGAAGTAGAAAGGTGGTTTTAACAGGCCAATCAGGAGCAGTGTCTCGGGATGCGGTCAGCCTAGAATGTATCGCAGTTGGTCTGTGGAAGGAGTGTGCTGGAGAGCTGTACTGGCTCTCCTGCGAATGAGAAGGCAGGTTGTGGAAGATTGCTGTGAGTGGAGCTGCTCAGGAACAGCTCCTGTTTTTGTAGCAGGGTAGTCTATTGAGGAGTGACACCATTTAGTTGTTCTGGCTGGTCTGGCAATGTTGGAGTAACTCCTCCAGTGGAGTCCTCCTGCTGACAGTCTCCAGAATTATTTGATTTCCGCAGAGGCCGCAGTCTTTTCTGTGTCACACTAGGTTTTGTTAGTTATCAAAAGTCTGAGTACATGTAAGGAAAAGTGCAAGGGAAGGACTTCTGCTCCGAGATAAAACAAAAAATAGTCTTTCCATGCTCCAGCTCTCCCTGCTACCTTTACTACCTCAACACTCAATATTGGCACCTCTTAATCGGAGTGTCCTCAAAATAAAGCTCCCTGTAGTCTTTGTCCTTGTTGAAGAAGGTACTCCGTTAAAAGAATGAGTTTGACATCTGAATTCAAAACTGTCCTCCCAGTGTTTGTTCTATCTCTGTTTGGCTTTAATATGACAAACAATACAGAATAATTGACATGTGACATTTCGAAGCAGTTCAATATAAATATATGGTCGTTTGTAATTACGAAAGACTAATTCAGACATCGGTTGGCTCATGAATAGGTGCTAAAGGGATAATGGAAGAAATAAGCTGGCCTGAGTAAGGGCTCGCTATTTATAATTTTTCTTTTCCTATTTTAAGATGGTGGTAACATCTTACATACTTGTTTTCAATATCACGGTGATGAGTGTCTTGTACAATTGTCAATATTCCATTATCAGTGGAATGGAATATAAATACAATTACAGTCAATGTGAATCCTAGTTGTATAGTGCTTAGCTCTACCCTTGTGAACGGTGTGATCCCTATCCCTCTGATAGGCAGCAATACCTTTGGATGCTAGATTACTCAGTAGTTCTTGGTGAAAGGTATTTCATGATCCCATATTATTTGGGGGGTCTAATGTAATCCACCTGCCGCCCTCAGACACTGTCCCTAATAGAGTGTCCCAATTCTGCATGAAACCCATTGTAGCATGTTGCGGTCATAGTTTTTCTATTGGTATTTTTTACTTTCTGTGCCTGCTCATTTTGCACATCTGATGGCCAATGTACCAGGTAAGAAGTCAATGCATGGCAAGTAGCAAGGCTAGATCAAAGTATGCACTGTAGAACAATGGAACCTAGTCTTTTGAGCCTAGGCAGCCTTTCAAGAAAGCATGTTTTGTGTTTTTTATAAACCGGTTCTTCTAGTCACTTTGTAATAGTGTCCACCACCACCACTCAAGCAGCATCTGATACGTCAACAACGCGTGCTTAAAGTGTCACACCTAGGGCATGAGTCCTTGTCTGTTGAGTATACATGGGTTTAAGATGAGCCCTATGGAGGTAATTTTACTGCAGCAGCTTAAATCCAACATTTCTCAGCACGCTGGGTGTGTAGGCCAAGGCGAATGCTCTTTCTGCCGCAGTATTTTTATAAGGTATATCTGGTTTCTCTTAGATTGCACCAACAATACTTGGTATATCAAAGATATTTGTTGCATTCCGTCTCCGAACCTGAATAGTAACTGTAGGGTCTCCAAATCTCGTTCAGTTTATTCTGGACAGAGCAGGAAGTGGGCAGATTAATGTAAACAGCATTAACATTCTCCCCTTGGGGTTTTTCTATCAACCTCCAAGTGGTGGTCAGCGTTATTGGCAGGGGGATTTATATCCAGGGAATAGTTGTCATCTTTATACGGTACCAACTAGTAACCGCTACGAAGTTTTTGACTCTATGGAGGATATTGATTGACTCCCTGTTCGAGAGTCAACCATGTCCTACTTAGAGATTCTGCAAGTTCTAAAAGCGAATTAACAACTAATGTGCCAATATTAATAAATGAGTGTGGGGATGTATTTACCACTAATAGTGAACACCTGAATATAAATGATGTACCATCGACTCTGGAAGGTCCCCAGCCATTGGAGTTTGACTCCGACCATAAATTGATAAATACGCCTTGCACTAGCCAGATAAATAACATGCAGGGAGTTTCCCGCTCACAGTCATTGGAGTCTGTCACTAACCTTACTCCAACAAAACTGCCGTACAATAACCTGTCCAATAATACGGAGGAAGTTTATTGCAAATTGGTGTCCTGGAATGTAGCAGGTTTACGCCCAAAGTTGACCAATTCCATCTGGTGTGAATTTACACTAAGTCAAGATATCCTTTGTTTGCAGGAGACTTTGGCAAGAGACCAGCTGCATATTAATGGGTTTAAAACACTGCACACCAGGGCAATTGAAAGCAAAGGAGGTAGGCCCAAAGGTGGCCTCTGTACTTACGTATCGAACACTATGAAATTTAAAAAGGCAGAACTTTATTTAGATGATATTTACTATCAGTTAGTTAATATCAAAATTGATATTAAGCAATCTGTCATCTTGATTAATTTCTATAATAATATCCCCCACCTGATGTAGAAACAGTGATGAAAAAGTTAGGTAGTGATGTACAATCATTATGGCATAAATCTGCTCAAGATACTATGATACTATGGTACTTTTAGGAGGGGATTTTAATTGCGTTTTATGTCAAAATGCGGATATTATTACGTGTGGCCATGATGTTAACGAAGGGTTTTACTGTACGCATTTCTGCCATACTAAATTGGGGGAGCTGTACAATGAGATGTTGTGCACTTTGGATTTAGGTTTTGTAAATGAAATGTGCCCAAAGCCTGTACCAATGGGCTCCACTTTTAATGGGCGGGGCTTATTCTCGACCATAGATTTTTTTCTTGCGTCAAATAATTATGGTCCAAGAATAACATTGTTTCATATTGGCGATATATCTCTGAGTGATCACTTCCCATTGTGTATTACAATTAAAGGGTGGACGAGTAACTCAAGTAAAGGTAATAACAGTCCTCAGCCTTTTAGAGTCAATAGTACTTGATAGAACTAACGGTTTTGCCTTGAAATGGTCTATGATTGATCCTGAACGCGCTATAAAATACGTGGTGAATAAATGTAAAATTGCATTTGACACATGTTTGAGTGAGTTAGCAACCCCGAGTAGTATACTTGAGTCCTTTGCATCAATCTCTAGTGCTGTGAGGGAAGCTCTTTTTGTACAAAAACATAGGAAAGTGAAACCAACAGGTTGGTTTAATTCAAATTGTACCAAAGCACACCTGAATTTAAAAAAGGCACTCCATACTAATCCTAGAAATCAGGATGCCATAAGGGAGGCTAGGAGCATTTATAATCTAGCCATTAAACAGAGAAAAGATATTTTGAAAAAGGAAGCTTGGGAGTCCCTCCACCTAGCCGCCTTAAGTGGGGATAGCAGTGCCTTTTGGAAGGCAGTTGAAGCACCATACCTGAAGCAAGAGGGGGGTCCTGCCATTGAAATTGCCATTACAGAGGAACAATGGGTCCAACATTTTACAGAGGTCTTTAAGGAGGTAGGTTATACTGATAATAATATAGGTCAACTACCATCAATTAATAATACAGAAAATATTGACCTCCAATTTACCCTGGAGGAAGTGTTGAGGGCAATTTCGGTTACTCGAGGTGGAAAGGCCCCAGGACCCGATGGCGTCCCATGTGATTTGTTTAAATCCGATTTAATTTTATGGGGGCCAATAGTAACGCAAGTAATAAACGTAAGTTGTTTAGCGCCTTTTCCGGTAACATGGGTTGAGTCAACCATTGTCCCCATCTTTAAAAAGGGAAATCGCCAGGATCCTAGATGTTATAGGCCCATCTCGTTGTTTGATTCAATGACCAAAATTGTGGGTCGTATAATCTTAGCAAGACTTGAGGACTGGGCACTAGACAATAATGTCCTTTCCGACCTTCAATACGGCTTCCGTGAAGGAGTGGGCACTATTGAACAGAGTCTAAATTTAGCCCTATTGGTAGGAAAGTATGTACGCGTGAAAAAGGGAAGATTGTTTTTAGCTTTTGTAGACCTTACTGCTGCTTTTGACTCCGTAGGACATGCTAAACTCTGGGAGATTTTAGAAAAGATAGGCGTTGAACAACAAATTATTTATTTTTTAAGACGTTTTTATTGTAATGCACAGACAAGAGTTCGTTTTGATATTAAGGGCGGGTGTACAATTCCAATACGTAGGGGAGTCGGGCAAGGTTGTGTCCTGGCCCCATTCCTTTTTAATTTGTACATAAATGACTTAGAGGAAGTACTGGTTAAGGAACAAGTTGACTACCCCAAGATAAATGGTCGTTCTATTCCCGCCCTTTTATACGCTGATGATGCGGTTTTACTGTCACGAACACAAGTAGGTCTACAAAAGGTTTTAAATGGTTTTAATGACTATATGAATGATCTAGGACTCATGGTGAATACTTCTAAGACATACATTATGAGGTGTGGCAGGGGTAGTAAAAAATGTCGGGTAATGTTCATAGGTGACCAAAAAATTTAGGTAACAAAACTTTTTTCATATCTCGGAATACCATTCCACCAAGATGACTTAAGGGCTCAGGCAGTTAGATCCAAAAAATTAACCTTCATTAGAACGGTTTCGGCACTTGCCCAGTTCTTAAAAAAGCTAGGGAGAAGACCCCCGGTGGAGCTCTTACGGATCTACCAGGCAAAAAGTATTCCAACTGTTACCTATGGTTCAGGGGTGTGGGGCTTTGTAAATACCCAGTCACTACAGTCAGTGGAAAATAATTTTTGAGATATCTACTGTCAGTACCTAGAACAACATCATCCTGTGTGTGCCATGCTGAACTGGGTTTAATGTACTTGTCTGATTTTATTAAACTGGAACCGGTTCTTTTATGGCACCGAGTGTGGACAAAAGAAGCGACAAAGTTAAATAGGGATATTTTAAAGGATATTCTAAATATGGAAAAAGTTTTAACGATACCTTGGGTCAACTATGTTCGCAAATTTTTATTGAAACTAGGTCATTGGAATATTTTATTGATCCTGATTCTATGCAAGCGGTACGCAGGAAAGATTTAAAAAAGGAAGGCCTTGCGATGTTGGAAATGTCACGGCTGACGACCGAAATATTAAAGCCTACGGTACTAGAAAATCAAATGATTTTAAGTGTTTTTAAAATTCAGCCTTATTTAGAGATGGTATCAGAAGGATATGACAGATTCTTATTAACCAGATTTAGGTTTGGAATGGTCCACAGAATCATTAGTTTCCCCGTTATGAATGATTGGAGCCGAACTATGATATCTTGTCCTTGTGATAATTGCTCAAGCCAATCCACTATCCATGTTATTTTCTTTTGTGGATTCTATACTCACATTAGGAAAGTGTGGATTCTCCCAATGTTGAAATCTATGGGGATAAGAAGATGCCGACCAGCGTATATTGCATTACAAACCATGGATAATGTTAATATGATCTGGAATATTGCCATGTTTCTAAAAAAAGCGGTCATTTATAGAAAGAGCATAATATTCTGAGGAATTTTTTAAGTTTACCGTTTTAAGACTTATTGAATTGCTGTGGATTGTTATAAATTTTATTTGATGTTAATAAGTGTGATACTTTGATCTTAGCTCTGGTCACAATTTTACATGAATTAATTTTAAAAGTTGATATTTGATTTTAAATACTATTAAGATTATAATGTGTATGAATTGCTTTTATGATTGCACTATTTTACAATCGAATAAAGCTGAAATTGAATTGAACTGTAGGGTTGTATGTGTAGGTGGTCCTGGCTTACGATGACCCCATATGAAATGATCAATCTAGTGAGGGACTGATAATAAAGGAAGTGTGCTGTTGGGGCTTCCTACTCAGACATAATATCCTGAAATGTCTTCAGTAACCCAGCCTCAAATAATCCTTCTCCTGATATGATTCTAACCCAGGGCCATACACTCAGAGGAGAAGGTTGATTTATCTTGTCACTTTTGGGTAGGTTACACAGCAGTGTGTTGAGGTGTATACTAGGTCAGTGAATATCTGTTTAGGGCATCTTTCCCACCAATTCTTTGCTTTTTCAGCAGTCCAGGCAAGTCCCGTTTAGCCACTCTTTTCCTCAGGAGATGCCTGGCTATGGTCTTTTCGCCTGTAGCATCATGGTGTAATACACAACTTTATACAGTCAGGATTCATGATGGCCATTGGGAAGCTGACTGAAGTTGTAATTGACGTGCTGCCATCTCTCTGTTTTTGATTGCCAGTATCAGGGTCCACAGAGTTACTGTGCACTCTAGAGTGTCCAGGGCTGGACAAAATCGAATTCCCCTATGATCACTGATAGTGCCAGAAAATAAAACGGTGGGAATTAAAGAGCTAATGCGATCTTACCCATCAGTATCACCTGGAGCTATTGCCTTAAGGTGGTGGTGACATTACAGCTGGCTGCACGTTACCTAGTCTGACATCTGTCTTGTCTCGACAAACCTGAACCTGCCTAGTTACTTGAACGCATTAAACTGCAAAATCAAAGCTGTTTTGAGTACAGTATCCCGCATATGGACTACATGTTTATTGATTGGAAAAATGCACAATTTCTACCAGTTGACCTTTAACCCAGACATTGCTCCAAAGATGTGTAATGTATCGGTTGCTGGTCTCAATTCTGATGCCACGTCCTTTAAGAAAAGCAAAATATCGTCAGCATTTAATGATAAAAGACCTTCTGCCCATGTCATGATTTCGCACTAAACACTGTCAGCACAAACAAAAATCTAGACAGAGGACAACCTTGGCAGGTCTCTTTTGCAAAGTTCTCCTTCCATTATGCTCTCTAGCCATAGGCTCCCAGAGCGACAGAAGCTATTTTTTCAGCCATACATCTGCTTTACGCAGCGTGGCGTACAGATACTGCCACTCAGTAAGGCACTACAATTTCTTTGTCAATTTCTACTCCAAATTTCATACCACGCTGTGCTCAAATCATGCTTAAACACTTTTGTGTTAGGTTTGTTTCTCAATGGTTGCATTACGCCTTGTAAGTGTTAGTATTGTATTCCTCATATGCTCGCGTGAACTAATCATGCTATCAGTTTAATGTCCTAAGTATTAGTTGAGGCGTAACGTGCTTGCAGATGTCCAGATACTACATTTTGCACGGATTGTAACCTGCAATCCCGTGGAAGATAATAATTCAACTGGACACAGCCTCAACCGCTCTCCTTGTCGGAGTAATCACAAACGAGCATCGATCCTTTACCCTATTAGTATCAGTAGAATTTAGTGGAGGTCTACTCCATCTTTCGCATAATATTCCGACATTTCCCATAATGGCCGTTAAGGAAATCTATACTTAGATGATCACAATTATTGATTGCAAGGAGAGGTCTTGGTATCTGAGCATCATGCAGACACTATGCTATAACCTGCATGAGGCAGCAGATGAACGTCCCAAGAACTGAGATGAAAACCTGCCACAAGATCTCCTGCACAACCTCCGTCGTCGTCCACACAAGCCATGCCTAATATGTTATTGTGCAGCAAGTCCATGGCAGCATTTCTAGGCTCCTAGTCAGTCCTGACACAGCAGATGATAGATTATTGCTGACAAATTATCTGAAGGTGTGCTAATGTCTTGGGCCATAGCCTTTAAGAGAACATGGTTTAAAGTAAATAGAACTTGGCTGGTCTCTGATAGCAATAAAAACAAGCATTGAAAATGCAACAGGTCTCGCCTTTGATTAAGTTAAAGGCATTTGCTTTGCTAATGGTATTGTATAGCAAAGCAAATGGCTTTAACTTAATAAAAGGCGAGGCCTATTGCATTTTCAATGCTTGTTGTTTTGTGCCAACACTTTGTCACACGAGAAATACAACAAATCGCATAGTTGTGTTTTGCCAAAAAAGTTCGCTGAGTTTATGAAAGTATTTTACTTACGTAGCCTTTGAGTTCAGTCTTTATTATGCCTTCATGTCAGAGTGGTAAGAGTACAGTGACTGCAGCCGCCGTTACCAGCAGTGAGCTAGTGGTGGCAGCGTTCACAGTCAGTGAGTCAAGAATGCGTCATCAGTTAATCAGTCATACTTCCGGCTGCAGCTGGGGTGAGATGTTGTAGCCTCCTTATGAGGACAGGTTGCTTGTTTTTGCTAATTCAGTTAATTGCTCTGCATACTTCAGCGCCCGTGCACTGTATAGGCGTCTCACTGCTGCATGCCACAATGCCCAGGCACTGCAGGGAAGTCTCTGTGCCACATGACGTTGCCAGGTAATGCATAAGTCTATGCGTTTCATGCCACTGCGCCCAGGGACTGCATGGAAGCCCCACATGCTGCTGCCAGGCACTGCATAAGTCACTGAGCTGCATGCATCTGCTCCCTGGCTCTGCATGGAAGTCTCTGTGCTGTATGGTGCTATGCCAGTCTCTGTGCTGCATGCCTCTGCACCCTGGCGCTGAACGTGTCTGTGCTCCGTGCTTCTGCGTCCATGTCCTGACTGGACATCTCGGGGTGGCGGGAGCTGGAAGTCTCGAGCAGCATTCCTCAGTGGCCAGGCACTGGCAGTTAAGTCTCTGTGCTGCGCGCTCTGAGCCCGGGCACTGCCCAGAAGCCTCTGTGCTGTTTTGTAGTGCACATTCTTCTTCTGTGTGACCTCGCAGCACTACATTAGGAAAATCCAATTTAACATCCTCTCTAAGCAGCCCTGATTGTTTTATTCACGCAGACAGGGCAAACCTTGAAAACGGGTGACATTAGGCGGTTTATTCTCTTTCTTGTTTCCCAAGTGATCGATGGTCTCACTCGCTGGCGATGAAGCGCTGGTTTCATTATCAAGTCCATTGCAGTGATCAGATTTTTTTCTCTCCATTGTTGTATAGCACGAACTCGACCCGAAGGTACTGGAGCGCTTTACATGAGCACCAGTTACGTTACACATTTATTTTTGGTAGGCACGGGGAGATTAAGTGATTTGCCCGAAATCACAGGATGTTGAGCCGACGCCGAGACTCCAACCTGGCTCCCCAGTTCCAAGATTGGCTTTTACGCCACATCCTCTTTCAGATGCAAGTGAGCCGGACTCCTTCGTAAGAGAGCTGGAATTAGAGGGCCTTGACAGCGCAGTGGTAGAGTTTCTGGTTGAGAGCGTGCTGCCAGAGCAGTGTTCTGTGGTTTCGCACACTTTGGGTGTTTCTATGACTACTGTATTTTCACTGCCTCTTTCTTCCTAGGAGACCTAAATGCCTCGTTACCACATGGACCTCGAAGAAACCGGTTGCAAATTGCTAATGGACAATCTACCCCTGTTTGTGCTCAAGAAAAATACTTAAGACAATTTTTCAAATACGACATTGTTCACTTTAAATATAATTTCAGACTCCAAATACGTAGTTGTGTGTTTTGTTTTTCGATTTTGTGTGTGTGTGCCCGGGAACGCAGTGTGCTACCTACCCACGGTCCCCGCTTTTTCTATCCTTAGTGAAAGCACTTGGTCCCTTTGCTAATAAGTAACTGAACGCTCTGGGAGGGGTGCAAAGAAGAACCACTGTCCGGGAACAGAAGTAAGGAGAGCGTGAGGACTCAGGCAGAAGAGGGTGGGTGGTATAAACGCCGCCATGGGGCAAAGGTCCGCTGTCAGGGGAGGAGGGTTCTAGAGATGCGAGCCTCTCACTGAGCGGGGGCGTTGCGGTTAAGTTGGAAAGGTGGGGTGAGGGGAGTAGAAGACGACCCACCCGCTGTGAACTTGTTCAAGAAAGGGACCCCACGCTACTGCCTTCGCCCACTCAATGCGTCAATACCTGCAACTACGGCCTGCAAAACCTACTTCCCTCCCACTGTTCTAGCTTTGACCCGCGACCAGCTAGCGAGGCTCCCTAGTCACGGCAGAGGGCTACGTACACACCCACAGGCCCTCAGCCACGACCCCTGGACTCCTGCCCCGACCGGCCAGTAGACTTCTGCCCCGACCGACCAGTAGACTTATGCCCCCAACATCCCCTGCTCTGCAGGGCCCCCGCGGCACTCACCTGAGAGCATGTCGGTGGCCTTCATTGCCCATGTCTCATCGGGGCAGTCCACAAAGGCGTAGCCTGACTTAAGCAGAAACTACCCGGTGAACGGGATTTTGGACTCCTTAAAGAGGCTCTCCAGGTCCTGGGCGCTCACCGCCTCGCTCAGGTTCCCGATGTACAGCTTGTTCATCCTTTTTCTGCGTGGAAACGGCCGCCAAACGCGTCACACAACCAACTGGATTTTGCTCGAGAAGCAAAAAAAACCACAAAACAAAATCAACGCCGTCACGCATATGCGAATTTGGAAAAAGAGCAGGTTGATAGTTAAGTGGAATTGAAAACGTGTGCGAAATAAATAAAAAAATGCCTTAATTGCATTCCAGGATGTGTAAATAAAAAAAAAAAACCTTTTCCGAGACTAGAATAGCAGGCTTGGAAAGAAACCGGAGAAGGAGGAGGAGAAAACTACTTTTTGTACGCGGGGATGATGCTGCAGTCCAGGGAGGCTGGACTGCGTGTTAGCACGTCCTGGGTGCTGACCAGGTGGCCTGCCTGCCGCCAACCAATCACAGAGCCGACTGCAACCACGCTGCCTTCATGCTCCAGGCGTGAAGGCAGCGTGGTCGCAGGAAGCCCGGAGCATTGGCTCGTGTGCTTACACGGCTGTTGTGAAGACTTTTCTTATCTGCTTGTTAAAATAAACAAGCAGATAAGAAAAGTCTTCACGACCGCTGCAAAGCAGGCGAGCCAGTCCGGGTGGGCCGGCCAAAAAAGGGAAAAGGAGGCACCCTGGAAACCTTATTTCCAATGGCAGCGCACCGTTTAACATAAACGGTGACGCAAGCCAATGGGAATAAGGGGCGGGGCTTCAAGCCCTTTACAGAAAGTACTCATCTGCAATATATCTCGCCGGGCGAGCAGCGCATGCGCTGCCACGCCAGGCGAGACCTAAAAAGCTTAAAGCATGTGAGTGGGTGTTTACTTACCAGTAAAGGAAACAGAGGTACTATACACGTGTGATGTAAATTGAAGAGAACAATTTGGTTCCAGCATTGTGGTTCATGAGAGCAGCTTCTTTCTTCTAGGACTTGCTAAGGGTGTTGGTTTGTTCACGCTACTTGAAGAAAGTTTTGTTTACATTTTGGATCAGGACAGAGGAGTATTTGAGTGTTTTGTTAGCTATCGGCACTGTAATTGTGTTTTTATAGCTGCGATGTTTTCCTCATAATTAATTAGCCACATAATCCATCGCTTTCTGCATAATCAGTAGATTTTAACAAAAAGATAAGTTTATAGCTCAAACGGATAAAAGGCTACTAAAAACGCAGCAACACGTGTTGCCGTGCAGTGGAAGGCTCCTCGCAAAGGTTAGCTGTTCACCTTTCTGTAGCTTACTGCGATAAACTGGTACAAATGAAGTGAAACCTATCCTTGGATAGTGTTAACAAGTGTAATAAGCATTGGCAAAACCAATAGGTCTTGGCAATGCCTGAGCTATTGGCCTGTGTCAATATGAAAGTCTTTTAGCCACCTTGTCTAGCAGCACATCTGCTGTTAAGCATGGCTGAAAGTTACTGAAAGGCCGGAATCACAGGAGCCAACAGTCTCTCTTCACTCATGTTGTTTATTGTCTTGCCCCTCTTAACACAAAGAAACCCTATGACGTGACCTGCGCCGGCCCCATCATGGCGCTGTTTTTAGTGACGTTCAGCCATGCTGAACAGTTGATGTGCTGCTGCCACACAACAATGTTAAAAGACATTCACATTGGCGAGGGCATTGCCAAGATCCATTGGCTTTGCCAATGCTTGAGGGTGTTGACAGGGTCTTGCTGAGAAAATGCGGAAGTGATAGTGAAAAACAGTTGAGGAGCTTTGAAGTGAAGTGAGGATGTGGTGTAAGAGGCTGAGCTGCAGACGGGGGAACTGAGGAAACCGGTTCAAATCTATTGCTCGACTGAACAAGTTGTGATTCTGGGCAAATCACTTACGCTTCCCCCTGCCTACGACAATGAATGTTTCATTGTGTAATGTAACTGGTGAGCACCTGTAGCGCTCCAATACAATTGGCTAGTGTTAGCACTATGGTAAGACGGAGGATGGAACAAGCTCTCCAATACCATTGAATCGTGCAAAAAACAAATCTGCGACGAGGGACGTAGTAGGGGGACGGGGAAAGCAGGAGGGAATGGGCAAGCAACGACTGGAAAAAAAAAACCTGAATTGAAGCAGGATCAGCGACAAACATGAATGTGCCATTGTGTAATGTAACTGGTGAGCACTTTTGTAACTGATGCTCCAATACCACAGGCTTGTGTTCTCGCAGTGGCAAGACTGATGAAGCGAGCTCTCCAATACCATCGGATCGTGCAGAAAAATAGCTAATAAACGGGTGCTGTTCGTGTTTTAACAACTTTTTAAAGAAATGCATTCGTTTATGTACAAGCATGCATTTTAGTGGTTTTTGTGTATGTGTACAAGGGAGACAAGTGGCAGCTTGCACGGATCAGGCGACGCGGGGGAGGGGGTGAAAAAAATATATTTACACTTAACTCTTCACGGCCGCCGTCTCTCCTCTGCTTTTCTTCCTGACTAGTCCCGGAAGCAGGAAGCACACAGGCTCCCCCTAAGCCAATCACGACGCTGCTGTAAGAAGCGTCATGATTGGTCTGAGCGCCGTGGTTCGGGCCTCAGACAGGCAGTGGGAGCCTGTGCATGTTCTCCACCCAGGCTGTGCAATACAGCATGGTGGAGAACATGCGAAGTGTGCATGATTGTTTGGCCGGCCAAACCCTCATACGCACTTAGAGTGCCCACCCCTCCTCCCCTTGCTCTTGACTGCCCAGCCCCGCCCCTACAACTGAGCCACTATGAAAAAATAAAACGATAATAACATTGCGGTATCATTTTATTTTTCCTTTTTTCACCGCTGAAAAGCAGTGGGGCGAAGCTGAGAGAGCCGACCTAAGAACACAAGTACTCCTATGGATTGCTTGAAAATAAAGAAAAAAATAGCTCTGTAAACCGGGAGCAGTGTAAGGATACGTGTACTTGCTCCATGTGCTATGGAAGGGCCAAACAAAAGAAGAGGGCATGGCGCCTACATGCCATGACGAATGGCATCAAAGAAAATGAGAGCAATGCTGAAGTTTACCAATGGTAGGTGATGGGCTGTCTGTAAGCCCACAGATGGAACACAACACCTCTCTTCTAGACAGCGCATGCGCTAAAATGAGAAAATGAAGTAATATCACAAAATGTGCCTTTTGTTGATGCATAATTTAGTCTACTCTGCTGCATAATATGTTCCTCAACTGCTGCTTAATTCCAGTGGTCCTGGCTGTAAAGTGTTACTCTACGTATCCAAGAGCATTTCCCATTAAAGTGCATTGACAGTGAAGCTTCACTGCAATGGTCCCTGCACTGCAATAAATATACTTTCATGTTCCATGAACATGTTGCACATTGGTAGATTTGCACCCAAACGTTGTTCTGTATCAAACCGAGTTTTGTCTATTAAGTATGGCTTGTGCTGCTGAATTTTCCACACTCTTAATGTTGTGCTTTTTCATGTAAATGTGATAATACAAAGTGCTCACTTTGCACAAAGTGATTTTACACATAAATGGTATTCCTAAACGCTTTGTACACTCAGTGATTATTTTGCATAAAGAGTTTTTGCACTTCAGTGAGCTGTGAGCCTAATGTGTGAAAGTGATGCACACCACCTACTTCTAATCTTACAATGCATTTTGTTGTCAGTACTGAGTGATACCCTAAAACTGCATATTCCGGCTGTCCAATACTAAATCTGCTTCTTATGACCACTAAACCTGAAATGGAGAGCTTTATATCAAATCTGACTTCTGGATGAAGGTAACATCTCAGATTATATTCACACCTGGCTTATTCTAAACTATTGTCAAATACCAAAAACGCCATGCCCTGACTGCCAACCTGGAAACCGTAGTTAGTGATAAATCCAGTAGTCACCGATTAGACTACATTAAAACTGAGCTACTTTTTCCCTGTAAGGACATAGTCTTAAGGACCAAGGCAATATGCCTTTTCTTCTTAGAGTCTCATTACGATGCAGGTCGGACAAGTGTCCAACTGGCATCGTAGCGGAAATGGGATCGCCCAACAAGGAGTCGGCGGTCCTGCTACTATGATTTGGATGTGACCGCCTTCACGGCGGGCAGAAAGCGTATTTCTCCTATTGTGGCTTGTGCTGCGGACCACAGCACAAGCCGCAACAGGAAAAATACACGTTTGAAACATCCATGCACCGTGTGACAGTCACCATGCGGTGCCTGCCACACAATGAATGGTTGTTTGGGGGGCACCACGGGTGCACCCCAGGGCCCATAGCAGAGGGCCGCAGGGGACAGGGTACCTGTTAAGGGCCCCAAAAGACCCTTTCGGGCAGCCTTTTCATGGCAGAAAAAACAATATGAAAAGGCTGGCGGAAAGGTACATTGCAATCCCCACAGCAGTGCCCGAGCATGCAACAACCCCATTTTGAAGATTACGTTCTACCCACCGTCCCAACGGGCTCCTTGAGCCTGTCAGAGGAAGAGCGCATTCCCCCCTCAGGCATTGGCCAGACCGCCTGTATCGTAATATGTCGGTCGGACAGATACCTCAGATGTCAAGCGGACCGACAAGCTTTTGGATGACCTTCCGCCCAACATTGTAATGAGGCCCTCTGTCTTGATGAGAACAAACATCTATTATTGGGAGAAACTAATCATTTCAATGGGAGAGTCATGATTCAGTCTTCAGATAGCAACCTCGTGATCTTCAACACATTGTTGCTACAATGGACTACCTAACAACTTCTACCACAGGAAAGATGTTAACGTGACACCATGCTTACCTCTTCTATCGCCACTGGCTCATCCACCTATATTCCTGCAGATCTCCCTATTATCACCCTATGAAAATGAAACCAGATGGCATAATGCCTACATAAATCAAGATAATATGAACCATGTTTTGGGATAAAACTACTACGCTGACGCAGACAAAACCGATCAGGGACCAAACGCATGGCCCTCTCTGTAGTCACTACTGCCCCGCAATAGAGCTTCCCTGTGTCAGTCAACCTCTTAGCCCAGGTCAGCTACAGCAGAGCAGCAGCACCCAAATTGCATAGATTTGTAGTGTACTAATAGGTTATTGAAGAGCAAAGAAATTTTTTTAATTGTCAAGGACTTTTCATCCCCCAGTGCAGTGAGCATGCCGTTCACTCCCACTTCTGTTTGGGTTCATCAGATGGCCAGCTATTTCCATGATAAGATCTGTTTGATACAACAATCTTTTGTTTCTACGGACACACTTAAAATCGATGAGCCGTGGGGTGCTTACCCCTCGCCCTCTGGGGTTGGTTATTCGATCACCCAATTTCCCCCCATTTCCTTAGAAAAATCCCTTGAGTTCATGGCAACACTGAAGTCGGGCTCCCCTTCAGACCCATGTCCCGCAAAAATTCTGATGAACATTGCGGAGACTATAAATCCTGCTGTTAATTTAGTTCTGAATACCTCGCTCCAAAAGGGGACGGTACCTAGCTGTTGAAAAAAGGCAAAAATCATTCCACTGTTAAAGAAATCAACGGCTGATCCTGCAGTCGCTTCCAACTATAGGCCCATATTTCTGCTGCCTTTTTTCTCAAAAGTTCTTGAAAAGTACATTAATTTAGTACTAACGGAATATGTTTAAGTGAACCATGTTCTCCATGATAGTCAGTCGGGCTTCAGAGCCTCCCTCAGTACTGAAACAGCGCTACTGGAAGTATCAGAAATTATCAAAACACAGTTGGATAAAGGGGGAAGCGCTGTGGTGATATTATTGGACTTGTCTGCGGCCTTTGATACAGTGACCCATGACCGGCTCCTGCGAAGGTTGATGGAGTGTGGTATTGGGGGCACGGTATACAAATGGTTCGCCTCCTTTCTGAGCGAGCGGCAGCAGGAAATCTGGTCCCCTCCCCTATCAGCCGCAATTCCACCTATGAAGGTGGGTGTCCCACAGGGTGCAATCTTGAGCCCAACGCTCTTTAACATTTATATGGCCCCCTTGCTCTCCTAGCAGAATCGCACGGTGCGAAGATTATTTCTTACGCCGATGATACGCAACTGCTGTTCACGTGCGACAAAGGGACGAACTTCAGAGGGAGTGAGATCAACAGATGTTTGACGGAGGTCTTTTCTTGGATGCGACTCAACCAACTAAAGTGCAACCCGGAAAAATCGGAAATTATCTTTTTTGGTTGCCCACCATGTGAGGATTGAAGCCAATGGTGGCCCAGTGACATGTCTCCTCCCTCTGCCCCAGTTAGTACGGTAAAGAACTTGGGAGTTAAATTGGATGCTAATTTAGCGATGAAGACTCAAATTCAAACCTTTGCTGGCACATGTTTTGGTCTGCTAAAAATGGTAAACTTTCTTCCTCTGCTACCGGTTGAATACCGTAAAACCGTAGTGCAAGCCTTAATTTCATCCAGGTTGGACTATGTTAATGTTCTGTATTTGGGCTTACCAGAATATCTACTCAATCGGTTGCAGGTTGTTCAGAACGCCGCAGCCAGAGCTATTCTTATGGTGAATCCCAGAACGCATATGTCGCCCTACCTGAAGGCATTGCACTGGCTCCTGGTCAGAAAGAGGATCCAGTTTAAGGCTCTAGTGCTGGCCTATCGAGCATTCCATGGTACGGGCGCAGATTATCTGAGAAGGAGGATCCAACACTACGAGCCCCAACAGGTCTTGAGGTCCTCAGGGCAGTCCCTCATGTTTATCCCTAAGTTTGCCCGTTCTCGGGCTGGGGGACGCTCCTTTCAGGTCTTCGCGGCACGTCTGTGGAATGATCTGCCTTTGCATCTCAGACAGGCCCAGGACTTGCTGCTTTTCAGGAGACAACTAAAAACCTGGTTGTTTCAGCAATAGCACTCTGGTAGGCAAGGTTTAGCTCATCTTGTTGCGCATAATTTATAACTGCCTTGAACCACAAGTCTTTCAATTATGCACACCATCCGACGTGATAGTGAGCATTGAGCGTCTGCCCGGGACGCGCTACTAACGTGCACGCGGCCCGGCTCCTTTGAAATAGACACACGTTACCGCGGTCTCTTAGCTTCTCAGAATCATTCCGGAGCCACTGGCGGTGAGTCTTCAGCTCAGTCTTGTGTTGGATTTTTGGCCCTCGAATAGGGTTTCTCGATGCATTGCTACACGATGTGATTATAATGCTAACCTAATCGGATAACAATTCTTGATTTAGTTTTGGACTGTAATATGCTAATAATCTTTGAGGAATGCAAAAACAACAATTGATGGACAGAATGCAGAACAATGTCATACATTCACCCCAGTACAGAGATCTGGGCCTAAATCCATCGTTTTTTGCTCACCATGCCATTCCAGTTTGAACCCAGCCATATGCAAATCAGTCTTGACCCTGTGCCTCATGGGAACAGTCCAGCCCGAACTGCCAAGCCAGGTCCTCCCTGGACCGGAAACAAGCATCCTAGGACCGGTTTCGAGGTTTCACCCTCTTCAGCCAGGATAGCTTGATTCCAGTGGCATGGAGAGCCACGGGACCCACGTCTGGGCATACCCGTCCCACTAGGGGTGACAAATGCAAAAACAACAATTGATGGACAGAATGCAGAACAATGTCATACATTCACCCCAGTACAGAGATCTGGGCCTAAATCCATCGTTTTTTTGCTCACCATGCCATTCCAGTTTGAACCCAGCCATATGCAAATCAGTCTTGACCCTGTGCCTCATGGGAACAGTCCAGCCCGAACTGCCAAGCCAGGTCCTCCCTGGACCGGAAACAAGCATCCTAGGACCGGTTTCGGGGTTTCACCCCTCTTCAGCCAGGATAGCTTGATTCCTGTGGCATGGAGAGCATGGGACCCACGTCTGGGCATACCCGTCCCACTAGGGGTGACAAATGCAAAAACAACAATTGATGGACAGAATGCAGAACAATGTCATACATTCACCCCAGTACAGAGATCTGGGCCTAAATCCATCGTTTTTTTGCTCGCCATTCCAGTTTGAACCCAGCCATATGCAAATCAGTCTTGACCCTGTGCCTCATGGGAACAGTCCAGCCCGAACTGCCAAGCCAGGTCCTCCCTGGACCGGAAACAAGCATCCTAGGACCGGTTTCGGGGTTTCAGCCCTCATCAGCCAGGATAGCTTGAATCCAGTGGCACAGTGAGCCCGGGACCCACGTCTGGGCATACCCAGCGCACTTAGGACGAGAAAGCAAAAGACACACAATTGATGGACGGAATGCAGAACAAATCAAAACATTCAATCTTTGAGGGGCATTTATATTCTTCGTGCCAGGTCTTGCATTTTACTGATGCACAACAATGCAGGTAAAATGCGAGACACTTCCACAGAGTTGCTATTTGATATGCCCAACGCTACTAATGTTGGAATCTCGTAATAAAGCGCACAGGAGTCACTGACTGTTTCTTTTAATGCTTTTTGAGTGAATACATTCAGCGCTTAACGCTCAAAACATTAGTGCTGATGCCCCTTTTAATTGTTAATTTTAATTTTCCATCTTAACTTTGGGTCCGTTTTCAATCCTGGGTCCGACATAGAGATTTGACTTTGTACACTAGACTTTGGCCTGAAATTTCCCCCCCCCCCCCCTTTTTTGTACTCTGTAGGTTACTCATCAACCGTTACCTGACTACAGGGTGTACTTTCGGCACCCACTTCTCAAGTGAACTGGAATTGTTTTCCTTGTGCAAGTAAGCCTCATCCATAACCATTATATAATCGCATCTATGGGCGATTGGGTGACCCTTCTCTCTGACCTTTTCTTCGTCTCTGACTTTCTGTTTAGGAGCCAACCAGGCCCACATTTTTGAACATACAGCCAGATTCTTCGCGCTGTACTTAATGGTAATTACCACAGATTGATTCTTTTGTCACTGTAGTAGTGTTTCTTTATCAACGTCACCTAATTTTAGATAATTTGTTTTTAGGTGCTCCTCCCCCTCCCGCACATTTTTTCTTTTGAGTCCTGATGAAGACCCCATAATAAGGATGAAGCAACCTTTATGATTACAGGGGTCGAAACGTTGACGGCATATCCATATCTATATCAAGCATATCTATATCAAGCATGGGCAACAGAGACCTGTTTATCTGGGCCTAGATTGTTATGTTTATTTTGTATATTGTTTCGTCTAGTTGAAGACCGGATTGGTTCTAAATTATTTGGATGTATTCGAACCACATTGCCTTTCCGTTCCTACGCACAATCACTCAACTCTCCCTGAGCACTCACTCCCCTTTCTCTCTGAGCACTAATGCATACCAATGTTGATTAAGTTCATATTCATATGTTTTGATTGATTCTTTCTGTGATGCAATATTAAATCACAGTAAATCATCCTTTTGTGCTGTGACGTTTTAAATGATTTAATGGTTTTGAATTCAATTCTATGAACATAATACTATAAGCAGCTAGCCACTGTGACCATTTTTCTTGTACCTTTGCATCTCAGACAGGCCCAGGACTTGCTGCTTTTCAGGAGACAACTAAAAACCTGGTTGTTTCAGCAATAGCACTCTGGTAGGCAAGGTTTAGCTCATCTTCTTGCGGTTTCTGGTGGTTTAGCGCCGGGACACTCTGTGAGTAGCCGTGCGCTTTACAAATAGCTATTTTCATTTCAGTAATAAAAATTATTACGATCAATATTTGATTCCAACATAATATTGACAGCAATATGTCTTGTCGATCCAGTCAACAAATAGAGAAACTAAAAAAAGTTACCCTTTGTAAGATACTAAAGAAACGTACATAAATACTACAGAAGTATAGAAACCAACAGTTAAATGTTGTAGCTACATAACTCATGTATTGAGTTCTCAAATGCAGAAAGTAAAAAATACATTATTTAGTTGATAAAGGCTTGCTGCACAGTAACAAAAAAACTGTCATTACACGTTATTGTTCGGCAATTGGGAATAACGGGTATACCTAGTAATACCAGCTCCTTTTTTGCTTATGCCAGATTCTGCGCCATGTAATGGGTCCCTTTACTGCTGCAGTTTACAATTTGCTACTAGTCTCTGGTTAATGGAGTGCACCTATCATCTTCTACAGAGCGTAAACCCATAACTTACTTGTAGGTTTGGGAAAGGGGTAAATCGCCAAAATTGGACCAAACATCCAGCTCAACCGGTTTTCTAACTGTGTATACATTCGAGAGAGAAATATATATTGAAGTGGCCCAAGTACCCTACTCTGTGGCTCACATTGGCTGATGGGGTCGCCAAAAAATTTAGACCGATCCGGGGGAAGGGGGGCACCACCACCAACAACACCCCCCCCCGATAGGTAATTATAGTTAGTACCTAGTTTCCTTAAGAGAAGCGTTTTTTGACTTTCTATATCTTTGTCGTCGTTTCACAAAATTTTCCCAGAAAATGTGCCCCGGTGATTGTTGTGGCGCATGGAAAGTTTCAGGGTCCGAGAAAGAGGGGAGGGTCAAAAAATGTGTGTTTCCCATGTTAAATCGCATTAGACCTTTACACACGGATATACCAAATTTGACAGAAAGGTAGAAGTTGGTCTAGGGAAGTGCCTTTTTGTAATTTGGTGTAAATCTGTCAGTAGTTGCGGAGTTATTTAAAGAAATGTCCAATTGTATATATAGGGACGGTGAGGATCAGCGACTCCTCCCGATCTCGGGCTGAGCTCTGATTGGCTGCCCATATTTCAAACCAGGAAGTGTTGGCAGCCATCTTGGGACTCTGCTTGAGCCAAGTCCCAAAATAAATGTTTAAAAAAAAAAAAATGAGAAAAGGGGGCAGTGTAGAAATACTCTGAACCCCTAGGCTCCTCATGGGTCCCACAAGGCCAAAAAAGCATTTGTTGTTACAATTTCAATTGTCGTGTGGGATCCACGGCTCCCGCCAAATTTTTCTTTAAAAAACTGGCTCCCGTGCTGTTAGTAATCGGCGTCCGGGTGGGCCAGGTCCCGTAGACATTTTTTATAATAAAGGAGGGGGGACTCATGGGCCCCCCCTCCTGGGAATTATTAATGCCCTGGGGACTACCACTTCCTTGGGGCTTATTTATTTTAAAATGGGGGGCTCTCGGACCCCCCTCGGGTCCCAGGAACCACCACCTCCCTAGGGCCAAATTCCAAAATTAAATAGGTGGGCCTCCAAGACTCACCCGGGGACAACCCCCTCCCCGGGGCTTTCAAAATTGTAATGGAAGGGCCTCCGGGACCCCGGGGACCACCACCTTCCCGGGGCCAACTTCAACAAGAAAAGAAGGGGGAACATGTTGCCCCTCCTCCTGGAGCCATTAATGGCCCTGGGGACTGTCACAGGGCTCCTGCTATGTCTCGGGTTGCCTAAACCTGGGGCATAGCTCATAGCTGTTTGCTGTGGTTTGGCGGGAGCCAAGCCACAGAAAACGCCCAGCTTCGAGCAAGTGAACACATTAAAAATGCTCTTGCTTACTGGAAGTGGAGCAGAATTGCTTTCACACACTGGGAGCTGCGTTTCCTGTAGCTCCCTGTGTGTGAAAGCAATGGCGGCTCCCGCATGAGGCGGGGAGACGGCAGGGACCGCAGGGGCCTTCATGCTTCCCCTGCAATACCAGTTGAGAGTGGGTGCCCCGAAGGCACCCACTTTAAGATGGCTAGGCCCTGGAGGATGGGGTCCACAAGGCCGAATTCTCCCCGGGGGGGGGGGGCGGGGGCCGTACTGCCCCTATCCCTAAATGGCCGTGCCTCAGCGGATGGATCCCTGGGGCTGAAATCGGCCTGGGGAGGGGGGCCTCGTGGCGCCCCTCCTCTAAATATAAAAAAATACAAGTTAAAAATAAAGCTGGGCCCGAGGGGGATGGGGTCCCCGGGCCGCAATTGGCCACGTGGCACCCCTCCCCTAATAAAACATTTTTAAAAATTTAAAAGCCAACCAGCAAGTCGCCCGAGGCCCCAACCCCTTAAAATTTGCTGTGAACATATTTGTGACAATTTTTAGAAAAAAAAGTTTTTGGCCTTTGGGGGTCATGGTATTCCTACCCTGCCCCCTTGTGTTTTTTGGGGAAGTCTGGATGAGTCTGGATATAGTGGTGGCAGCCAGTCAGATATCAACATGGATCCACAAACTTTGTCCCGAGATATACATAAATCTTTTTTCTTAAACTTCAAAACTACTGAACAGATTTACAGCAAATTACAAAAAAATCTTTCTGGACCAAGATCTTGCTTTCTGCCAAATTTGGTGTAATTCCGTTCAGTAGTTCGGGCTGTAGTCGTGTCTAAAATCCCAATACGAAGCTGCTTTTGGAAAAAGCGTTTTGGGACCCCCCATTTTTCTCGGCCCCCGGTTGACGAATCACCCCAAAACTTTCCAGACAGCAGCTGGAATGAGTGGCAAACTAGTTTTGAAAATTTCGTGAAGATTCGTCAAACGGAGTCAAAGGTATTAGCAAAACAAAAAGCGATTTTCCTATGGAAGCTAGGTGCTAACCACTGGCAGATGCCAGTTGGTAATATAAATATATATATTTTCAAAAATACATTCCTTTATGTCTCTATTTATGCAACAAATATAAATGTTCTTTTTCAATGCATAACACAAAATTTGGAAACATTGCTCTATTTTTTTTATTTTTATTTTTTTAAAAAACTTTTTACCTAATTCCCTATTTGCCCTTTCATTTACCCTCTCATCTCTTCAGTGATAGAATTATCTAATTGTCATACCTATGTTAGTTATTTATATGCCATACCATGTAACTGCCATCTAGTTTCCTGGTATTGGGTTTGAATAAGTTATTTCCCTTTTGTTGCCGTGTCCAGTTATCCATTGGATAGCGCATGTAGTTATAACAAACTCTACAGTAAACGGCAGGCATTCCCAAAGAACTACCCCTCCCCTCTTCTCTAGCTGTCCTTTCTCCCCACCTGCCACCCCAGTCTTTTTGCTAAATCGAGTTGCTTCAACACCGGAGTTCTGTTTTTCTTCAGCGTCGATATGAGCCTCATCTGGGTCCCATACGTCTCCATGATGTTGGCGAATTGCAGTGTAATAGTCTCTCTTGGAGGGATTTAGGAGTTTCCTTGCTCGGAGGTGCTTTGTGCATGACAACAACTTGAAGTTTCTGCTAAATTAGTCTAAAAGACTGTCTCATTGTTTGATTAAGGCTTTCTCCTACCCACAGAATCAACAGGTTGCAGTATACACAAAGCAAAGTTCAGTCTTCAGACGTTGGTTGCAAGTCTTTTTATTATTCAAAAGTCCTTTGTATGCATGTGGAAAACAGCCAACGCGTTAAACCCTTCACAAGGGCTTCTTCAGGGCAATATAAGGTAGCCAGATTCGTGTATCAATGTATTGGTACCAGCAATGAGTGAAGTCGCAAGCCGTTCCAGTTGATGGACATAGACTCCACAAATGAGGCCTAAGGCCAATGGTAAGTACCCTTGTGTCCTCAGTCCAAGTCAAAACGTACGTTGCCTTCAAACGACGAAGAAATAACTTCAGGCCTGTGTCCGGCAGAAGCACCGCTGCTACTGCCGGACACAGGCCCGTTCTGAACTCTACGCCAGGATTGCGATAGTACTATTACTAATTACACTGGAGGCTTACCAATTGCCTTAAGAGTTATTTCTTTGCCGTTTGAAGGCAACGTACGTTTTGACTTGGACTGAGGACACAAGGGTACTGGAACGGCTTGCGACTTCACTCATTGTTGCTCTTTTTTCTTGAATTTATCCGTGGTCATGTGGCATCTGACCATTTGAGGTGGGCAATACGAGCTTATTGTATCTTCTGTGACTAGCCTAGGTGGTGCAGTTGTCAATTACCCTGCTGCCTTTTTCCTTAGTTGAGGCTTTCTCCTACCCCCTGCTACTTTTGACAATTTCTCCATGCTGAGAATCTACCACAATCTTTCAATTCATTTATGTTCAGAAGGTAGACTTTGCTTTCCTCAAATGCTTAGAATAGTTTGTTTAGCTACAAGCAGGAGGTGGGATATCAGTTTACCTAGTGTACCATATAGCGGAAAAAATATCTGGTATGAGATGTTCCAATGGAATCACCTTGGCATATCTGGTCAGATCTGACCCACTGATTTGTTCAATAGTGGACAATGCCAAGGTCCAGGAAGGTTGTATCTTGGGGGAAGTCGAGAGTATGTAGATAAGGGATCCCTCCTCCATGCATCTCCTCCAGCAGAGAGGGCTGCCCCCTCTATATTTTGGCTAGATGTGTTGGGTTGTAGTGCCAGCGGTATAATATCTTAAGTATGGTTTCCCTCCCTTTTGAGTACGAGGCACTCATTAGCTCTAATCAGGATTTCCATCCATTGGTCTTGGACTAAAGTGATACTTGGCTCCTTCTCCCAGGTTAGCTGGAATGTGTGTTTAGGTGAGGCCTTGTGTGGTATTGAGCATGCATATAATAGAGCTGGCATGCTTGTCATCTGTGCTTTGTAAGAGGCACTTTTTGAAGGATGCAAGAGCTCTCGCCCCGCTGCCTCCTCTTTTGCTTAATTCTAGAGTTTAGTAGCAAATGGCATCGTTGTAGATAGCAATATCTTTCTGTCTCTGAGATATGATACTCCTTAAGGTGCTCAAAAGATTTAATGGACCCTTGCGTGAACATGTCTCGTAGAGTTTTGCACCCTCCCTCAGCTATTTGTAGTTCTGGGCAGTCCAGATGTGGATTTGCAGTTTCCCCAAAGGGGTGTAAATGAAGAGGGGAATGTGGTGAGGCCCAACTTGACCCCCCCCTTGTCCCCAACCTCCAATGTCACTCTTGTGATGGGGGGGGAGATGTTGAGCCTTTGCGTCCGGTCGAGGTAGTCGGGGGGGGGGGGGGGAATCTCCCATTGGGGTTGCACCGCCATTGTGGTTTATCATGCACCATCCCTTCTCGGTTTCTCGTCGTGTCCAATAGATAAGGTAGCGTAGGTGTGTTGCAGCATAGTAATTGGCTAGACTGTGAATTCCCAGGCCCCCTGACTTTGGGGATAGCGAGCCCTGTTTTTGACTCCTACCCCCAGCCTTGTCCTGCCATATGATGGTGTTAGAGATCGCCTGGAGATCAGCTATGTATTCCCCAGGTATTCAGAGAGTAAGGGTCTGAAACGGGTTTATTATTTTAGGCAATATTGTTATTTTGTACACTGCTGTTCTACCGAAAAGTGATAGGGATTAATTTCCAGCTGTTGAGTTCACATCAGATGCATCATTTCAAGCACTGGAGGTTTAGATCACTGGTTTTAGCCAGGGTGAGGTCTAATGCCAGGCACAAGTAGTCTATATGGGAGGTGGCCCAGCGTAGGGTAGTGAGTTCTTGTACCTGCTGTACTACTGCCCGAGGGTGAGATATATTAAGGATTTCCGATTTAGTCATAATAATTTTGAACCCTGAAATGCCATGGTAGAGTTGGAGCTCCTCTAGCACCTGGGAAGGTGGATGATAGGGTCCGTCAAAGATAAGAGAATATCATCTACGAACATTGTCATTTTGAACATATGTTGGCTGAATTGGATCCCTTTATTCTGGGGGTTTCTTCTGGATGTGTTGTGCCAGTGAGTCCAATGTAGGGGCAAACAGAAAGGAGGGTATCCCTGCTGTGTGCCTCGCCATATCTTTACCCAGTTAGATACAAGGCAGTTGACACGGATCTTGGGTCGTGGGGCCTCACATCCTGTAAGGAGCTGGGACATAAATGTGTTTCCCATCCCTATTTCCCTCAAGGCATCAGTCAAGTTCCAGTAAACTCTGTTGAATGTTTATTTGGCATCCAGGGTTATCTTGATAGACTGCTTGGCTCCCGTGGTGCTGATGTCTAGTAAGTGAAGGGCAGCTAATTTGGTGGTGATCTTAGCATGTGTGTTAAGGAGGGGGATGGGCCAATATGATCCACAGTCACTAGGGTTTTTGCTAAGTTTGAAAATCCAGGCGATAGTGGATTCATTCATGGTGGGGTGACTGATATTATTGACTGTTACCCGGTCCTTCAAGAGGTAGTCTTGAAGTTGCTAGTTCTGGGTCCCTGTGAACCTATGTCACTTAGCATACAGGACACTGGTCTGTGGTCAGAGAGTGTGGTCAGGTGTTGGGTGCAGTGTGTTAAATTAGGTAGCAGGCGTTTATCCAGGAGAATATAGTTCAGCCTAGTGTACCTTTTGTGAGCTCCTGAGAAGTAGGAATGGTCTTGGGTAAGTGGGTGGCGGGTTCTCCATGCATATAGACCAGTTCTATTTCTTCCATTAGTGTCCTACCTGCAGGGGATATGGTAGTTGAGCTTCCCCTTTTTGTTTGGTCAATGTCTACCAAGGGGGTCAAGGGCAAGGTTAAGAACACCTCCAATTATTAGAGGTGCGTTAGACCAGGCTGGAGGGTATGGATCACGTCTGTCAGCAAGGATTCCTTTAGTCGATTTGGGCTGTAGACTGAGGCCAGAGTGAGTGGTAGGCCTTTCAGCGAGCCCCATATAGCCACCAATCTCCCACAAGCATTCCATAGTGTCCCTTCATCCACCAGTGGGCACTGTCGGTGTATGGAGATGGCCACGCTTCCCACAAGCATCCCGATGTGTCCCTTCAGTCACCAGTAGGCAGTGTTGGTGTGTGAGGATGTACACCTCTGCTGACTTCTTGTGGCCTGAGGAGAAATATTGACCCACGTAATCTCTGGATTTCAAGTGGGAGTGTTAATTATAAGAGGTGCATTTCTTGTAGGAGCCCTATTTCTTCCTGGAGGATGGACAATTTTCATAGGATTGAGCGTTGTTTAGTAGTGTTGTTGAGGCCATAAACATTGTAAGTGAGAATAGAAGAACGTTAGTGGCCATGGTCATGATGCAATATGTAGTGGCTTAGTTGCGCTTATGGGGAGGGCCAGTCCGGACATAATCAGGGATGGATGACTATTCTGTCCCAGAACCCAAGGATCTCCATTCAGAACAGAAACCAGAACAAACAACATTAGGAAATTGGAGTCCCAATTGAGATGGATGTCATTAGATGGAGAACAGTCCTTTTGGGGTCTGTAGTCAACAGTGTCGGTCCAGAAAGGACTAGGGCACCAGTTCTGTAGGGGCAAGGGGCTGCTGTCAACACAGGTCGAGGGTGTCACCCACACATGCCGGCAGTGCCCACGTTTAAGGCTCCGTCGTAGTATTAATTCAGCAGCCCCCTGGGGTGGCCTTACATCTCGGCGCAGTCTGCCTATGGTGCTGTCGATGTTCAGCAGTTTGGCGGGGCGGCGGGGGGGATGTCTCTCCAGGCATTGTGCCTGTTGTAGCAGGGAAGTGAGGCCCCGGAGGAGTTTGTTCTGCAGGCATGCCTGGTCTCTCAGGTTGCTGCTCTGGTATCCCAGAGGCAGGTGGGCCCTCCGATCCAAGGGAAGCACTCCATGTGTCAGCACCCGGGCCATTTTGGGCTTCACCATGCCCCAGTTTCCTGGTATTGATTTTCTCTCGTATGGTACAAAGTTGTTCCTTTATTCTGTCCAAGTGATTATGCACACTTACCTAATCATAGGAGTATAGAGATATATAGGAGATAATGCTATGCGGCTAATCAATTTGTGTCTATTTCTTTACCTATTTTTATTTCAGACTATACCTCCAGAATGGATGTTATTTACTGAGGATTTATAAGTTCAGTTTTGCAGGTTTTATATGATACCATATATTTCTCATCTCAGAAAGAGTTGACCCAATAGTTAATCTTAGTTTATACGGAATCCATCACGTAGGCGGGACTTGTACATAAATCAATATATCAAATAGAGCAGTTGTTGGCTAAAAATAGTCTGAAAATGAATTCTTCCTGACTATACTTGCTGGATTCCGGATCAACTAGGATTAACTGTTGAGCCAAATCTTTCTGAGGTAAATATATTTTATCGTATAAGATACAACAAAATAGAAATACGCATAAGTTGAGACATAGTTATGCTCGTGGGGGTCCTGCTACTCTGCCCACCTTTGGAGCTTGCAGAATGTGTTTTGCCAGGTTGACTAAATCAACTGGTGAAGTCTGACTTGAAGAAAAATGATTTTCTTTAGTGTCGTTTTTTGTCTCTTAAGCATGGGCAGGGAGCTCCGCTCTGTGAGGCATGCTGTATTTGAGTATGGACTTGAAGCTCCGCCCACTCTCCGCCCATATTTGTTATTGGCTTGTGTCATTGTCCTTCGTAAATGCTGGCTTCTGATGTTAATATGCTTGTTTGTCCCTTTGCCTTGTTTTCATTTGTAACCTCCCATGAGGACTAGCCTTTTTACTTCTGTTACGCAGTATGTCATATTTAGTCTGTAAGCACTATTTTCTTTAACGAGTTTCTCCTACTGCACGCACGCGCCATGCACGCTTTCACTTTCCAAGCGCACAGGACAATGGTGGCCGTTTCTTTGAAGCATTTACAAGAGTTTGAACTATTGGCATTGTAAGTGACTATGCCTTTTATTTATGTGTTAATTATCAAAACAGATAAATAAAAGGCATTGTCATTTACAATGCCAATAGCTTAAACTCTCGCAAATGCGAGACGTATTGCATTGCAAAAGCTTGTTTTCTTTTATGAGGGCATCCCCTTCTCCCCCTCCCCGATCATGTGCCAATTGTGCTGCTCCACCGCGTGCTAGAAACCCCCTCACAACAGCCTCCACCCCATCAACGCCGCCACCCATCCATTATTCCCTCCCCATTTTCCTTTCTCACCGGTCTTACTCTACTCCTCGTGTCTTGTTTTTTTCCCCACTTTTTTTATGCTCCTCGGTTGTGGTACATATAATTGAAAGACTATTTTCTTTTTTTAATTAATCCCATTATACATTTTACACAAAATATTCCGTTTTTGTGGAAAAAGTATTTCGTCATTTTGACATTTCTCCAAAATGAAGTTTCATTAGTCTGATTTTTCGTCAGGCTGACTTTCTTCATTTGGGAATTCCTTAAAATTACAGCATTTCCACTCTCCTGGTTTTAGATTCTTACCTACTAATACTATGTTTTGTTCAGTTTTTGGAGTATTGCTCCCCTTTGTGGTGTTTATTAGTAATGTTGATTTGTGTGTTACCATGCTGTTCGCTGAACCCAAGAGCATTACATTTAAGTGACACTCTTTTTACAATTTCAGCGGATTTGACAAGTGAGCAAAGTTTTGGTGACTGGGCAATACTGATGCACTTGGGTAGTGTGGTAGAGCTTCAGGGTCAGTAGTTGGTACTTTAAATGTGTGGCCAATGTTGAAGAAATATGCCCCAAGAAAGGTGGCTACCATTCTAACCTGAAGGTATGTGACGTTGAAAGCACGCGAGCTGAACTCACCCATAAAGTGAAATGCATTCCTGAAATGGATCTGTAAAAAGGCAGCAGAAGTTTGGATGCTTCAGGGACTACATTTATTTGCCCCAGATGTCCCTAAATTTAGATCTATGCTTTAACCTGTACACTGCTACTCATCTGCATATTCCAAAACTGGCAGGAGGTGATCTTACTCAGAGCAGGGATCCCCTTTGCTTTGGAGACATCCCACAAAGATCAGGAAGGTGGGGTGCTTTGTCTTGGCATGAAACACCTTTTCCTCATTTCCTTTTAACTGGTCTACTCAACCCCAGCCTTACTGACAGATAGTAAGTTATCCGCCCAGGGAAAGGAACTACAAGTTATTCTGTAATTAGCACAGGTCTCATTCACACATCGATTATGTTTTTTGATCTCATCTTCTCTATAGATTCATTTGTTATGGCAGAGATAGGCACATATGCTCTCTCTCTCTCGGTCTATGAGCCTGTTTCAATGTTCGATTCCGTTTTCCAGCACACACCTCAACAATTGAAAATGAATTAAGTTGCTTTTTGTGGTCAGATTCTTAGGACTAATACTAGAAATTTCCAAATAACTATCTTGTTGAGGCTGCAATGGTGTTGAGCAACAATTCAGGATGCAGACAAAGCTGTACTGAGAGAATACCTCATAACTCAAATGTCCACTTTTGCTAGATAAACAAACAATAGACTTGAAGCCAAAAAACCCAAGTTAGGGTCAGCATATAAATCTATTTACACCATACACACACATTGAGTCCTTCGAATGGGAAGAAGTGTGCTAAAGGTAATCTTGAGTAAAAGTGCTGCCTACAAACTGCTAGAGAACTCTTATGAAAAAGACATTAGTCTATTGGCCTATAAAATAAAGGCAGCCAAATCTCGGAATTATGTACACTTTGTTCTGAACTACACTGGAACGATTAATACCTCTGACCACAATATCTTTGGGGCCTTTATGCAGTTCTCTAGTCGTCCAATCCTGCGATTCCACATAAGATGAATATTTAACAAATGTATTTCTCGGCAAACCATTCAAAATTGCTGGAAGGGCTAGATAGACCGATTTCAGCAGATGTGGTCAACCAAGCCATCTCAACCAATGGATCTTAAAATCGTTTTTACAAGGCATTCAGCAAAATATTGATCCCTCTCCTGACCAAGTTTTTGGCTCCTATTTTACCATGGGCCACCTAGCATGATGAAATCTGGTCTAAGATTATAATTTCAGCCTCTTTAAGGTCCCCTATCCTGCAGGTCTTGCAGACCAATTGCTCTTGTCAACAGCGATGTGAAGATTTTTTCTAAGTCTCACAGTAGACTCTAAAACATTTGGCAATTCGGGTCTTTCCTTATCAAGCTGACTTTATAAAGGACTCTCGACTCAGTGACAATGCAAGACTTATTTAAATGGACAGGGCCACTCGTGATAACACCCGGATATTGCTGGACTCTGCAAAGGCGTTTGATAGTCAAGTGGAATTTTCTTTAGAAGACTATAAACAAGTTGGGGCCTGGGCCCCAGAATGCTTTCATTTATCAAAGCCAACTTTGCATCTTCCTCTACTATATAAAAGGTACTTTCTCGTTTCTCAGGGTCATTTTATCTAGAGGACTTAGACGGGAATGCCCACTGTCGACAGTGATCTTTGGCGTTCAGTAAACAGCTTGTCCTAAATATCATGACTAAACAACAAATCAAGGTTGAAACACAAATTATGGGCAGGTAAAAGTGGCGTTATAATCCTATTTTGAGCATTGGTATAATTGCATTCTGTACAAAAGAACAATTAGGCTAAAATTAATAAGTCATGTTTTTTGTTAACAAGCAGGGCTGATCCTCCGTTGGAGCGGAGGAGCATCGCCCCACTTAAATGCCCCGAGATGAAAAGTAAAATGGTAATTCATTACCATTTTATTTTTCATCCTCCTGAACTGAGCATCAGGACGGATTGCGGGGATACTGAGAGCAGCAGCAGGGAGGAGGGTGGTCTATTTGTGCACTTTTCAAAGTGAGCATATCCCTATGGCCGGTCGTCTTGAGACTGCCAGCCAGACAGGCGCACTTTGCAACCTCTAACCCAGCTGTCTTAAGACAGCTGGGTTAGAGCAAGTGCAAGCCTCCAGAGCGCTATGGAGCGCCGAGTGAGGCCGCTACCTCCAACCAGGGCGCTGTTCTCACAGCATGAGAGCAGCGCCAGGATTGGTCAAGGCAGTTTCCTGGTGGCCGGGCTGCAGTCGTGAGAGGTCCGGAGCAAGAGGTCCTGTCGTAAGTTAAGTTTACTTTTAATATATTTTACGTTTATTTGCGCACGTGCCAGTTTATTTTTATATTTTTTAATTTTATTTAAGCGCGTGCCTGCTCCCTTAACGCCGTTGATGCCAGCTGCCACTTTTAACAAGTAGCGGCAATGCTACTTTTAACCAGTTTTGGTATGATGACGTAAACTGCCTTTAAGAGAGATTTTATGAAAGAAGTTGATTCCTTGACAAAATAAATTTGTCAGATCATTCTACTAAATCCGTTTCTGTGAACTTTCTGGAGTTCCTCCTTTGTTCCCCGTTTCAGGATGTGTTCTTTTTTTAGTGATTGACAAACCACACAGTGTTGTCTCCGTAACAGACTTTGAATTATTAGTGAAAGCGTTAAGGTTCATTGGGAAGGCACTGCTGGTGTTTGATAAAATGTGCAAATTATACGTGCATCACAGTCTGACGCAGTGTCTTGAAACTTTTGCTATTGCTACAAGGTAAACTTATACTGTCTGCTATTTTTTGATAATTGGGTTACAGTAATAAATGCTAATTTGTACTGAGGATGTTGAGGGCATAATGAGCTGACACTAGTGCATCATTTCATTGGTGCATGGGCCAAACGATGTTCAGATTTCACTAGTTCCGGATTACCAAATAGGCAAAGTAGGCACCGGCCTATGGGCCCCACTCCTTTTAGGGGCCCTGGGACAATGGATCAAAATAATATTTATTTGATCTTGAAAGAAAATTACAATCAAGCTTTCTTAAATTGGTTCCAAGAGATAGAAAAAAATGAATCAACTCAAAGAAACGAAAACTTTACATTAAAGACTCTGTAGAGAAAATACTGGTTTAATGTAATGTACCCATTAAATATTTAAAGTTTGTTGGGTTATTTAAAAACATTTTAAATGTTTGTTTATTAACATTAATAATTGTTAATGTTTAGTTTTGTGTAATAAAATTGGTTTATTAAAATTCTTGATTGTTAAAATTAAAAACGTAATAGGAGATAATTTGCGAGGGGTCCCTACATTTCGACTGCCTAGGGGCCTCCACATGATTCAGTCCAGTAATGCATTTCACTGGTACTGGCATTTTACTGGTAGAGTAAAAGTCTTGACCATTCTTTGTGGATGCAGGTATCTTACTTTTGCAAAACCACAAACAACCAGTGGGCGATCCCCCCCCCCCCCAAAAAAAGTACGAATTCTGCACCCCGAGAAATGCTCCTACTGGCAGGTGCAGATTTGCTGCTGTTTGGAGAAAACATGCATTCCCGCCTGGAAATGTGCTCAGTGTCCGGTCTCGGGAATACTGCCAGCAGATTCATGTGATATTTTTGTGCTCTGTTATTTGCCGAATATAGAAATCTACATTCGTGGCATGCAGCTGTGCAATTGCACGTTTTTTTTTTTGTTTTTCTCCGCGCGAAAATGTTTCCCCATTGGAAAAACTCCTTCCCCTACACCCCATCAGAGGGAGTTTGGTGGTGTTCCGTTTCCATCGCGGATAGAGATTTAATCCTGCGCTTTGCTGGAACAAACATCCGACATTTCCTGAGTTTTAAAGGCTCAGATAGCGGGTTCTGAATGGCCAGATGGTCGCAAGCGTAAATTCAGCCAATTCCGCTGTCCGTGTATGTTTATGCCTGAAATTGTCTTTGTGGACCGCTCCCTAGGTTGTTTGTTAATGTAGATTAGATGCACTTTAAAAAAATATATTTTCATATTAAGGGGTTTACAAAAATGTCAGCGCATATGCAAATAAATCTTTGCCCCATTTCTAGATTAACACCACTCAAGACGAGCGAGATGCTTCGAATCCCTTCCGGTTTCCCAACATTGGTGTTGAGAAGTTCCTGGAGCTGAACTCTGAACAGAACCACGACGACTACTGCTTGGCCTATGTGTTCACCGACCGTGACTTTGATGACGGCGTGCTTGGTCTGGCCTGGGTTGGAGCCCCCTCAGGTAAGCTAACTTCATTTCTCATTTTCAAGGTGTGACTAGAGAAGGTTTACCTATTGGTTTATCTGTATGCCTCTAAATAACACCGAATTGAATACATTGCGAAAATGTGGAATTTATTCACAATTAGCAATGCCTGTATTTGTGATTCCTATTTGAACCATATCCATGCAGGGTGTGAAAAACATTAAGCATATCTTCCACTACATTAACCAAATTATTTTCAGGTAACCGGGTCAATTTTAGTCAACGCTAGAGTAATAAGTGGAAAACTTGATATAATTTGAAAACAGTACATAAATGTACAGATCTAGCGGAACATTTTTGATGCACTTGCCAAGATAGCCGTACGTAAGCGGGCGAACGTCATTTCTCTTTTTAACGGGTTTGACTGCAACCCTGGAGATCTTGTTTAAGTGCTTGGAGTACTTTGCTCACTGTTATGGAAAAAGATGCAGATGACCTGAAACATATACTCACTCATTACAGATGCTCAGGTGGCAGAGAGCACAAAGTGCATAATGCGTCTGTGCTATTATGTGTATGTGTGCACACCATACTCCTCCTACCCACAGATTGTTTATAACATGCTGCTTTCGCTCAATGGTGAAAAACAAGTGTATCCGTTTGATTGCACATAGAAATGCTCAGGTCCATTGAATACGCTGAACAAATCACCATTTGCATTGTCATTAAATCTGCATTATAACCGTTGTCCCAGTATGATGTTTATGTTAATGTTATTTATAGAGCGGTACTGGCCCTGGGGATCTGAGGTGCAGAGGGGAGGGGATGGGAAGATGGCGGAGTCTGCATTTTGCTTTGTGATGATTGTTGTGCCTAATACACTGTGATGCCTGAAAGTTGCACTTTGTATGGTTATCTGATCCAACCGAAAATAAAACTGTGTGTATATATGTATGTCTCTCTCTCTATATATATATATCCAGCTCCTGCGCACCCCTCTTGCGGATCACTCGTAGGGCGGGTGCTTCCCAAAATGTTACTTTGAGTGCAAACACTGACGAAGGACTGGTTCCGAAACGCGTTTTTGTTTTTGGTGAAATAAAGATCGACTGATTACCGACCCCGCGAGTGCTGATATTTCTTTAAAGTCAAAGAAATTTTTGGAGCAAGAATTTATAACCACGAAGCACCGCCGTGTTTTGGGAAGCACCCGCCCTACGAGTGATCCGCAAGAGGGGTGAGCAGGAGCTGGATTGATTTAGCGGAGGCACCGACCTGGGAGCAGCAACGCTGAGAAAAGATATCCGGGCGTACTGGCACTGAAGATGCACGGCGAGCCACGGAGACGCTGGTAAGCCTTGTATGCATGCAAGCGTGTAAAGGTGAAACCCGGGTCAGGGCGAGGGGTCGGCAATAGAGAATTAAGCAAGAATTCTCACTACGGTCATTAGAGGAGCCCGGGATCGGAGCTCCCAAGTAACATTTTTTCATCATGTTTAGTGAAACAGCGCGCAAAGAGGCTGCCATGGATATGTTTAAAAAGAAAAAATCAGCAGATACGGGACATAAAGAGACGATTGAGAGCAATAATATCGCTAATACTTTGTATATTCAATTCACGAAACTTGAAAGACTATACGAAAGAGAGATGCGTAAATGGTGGGAGGCCACCTCCCTCCAGAATTATATCGAGGTGGAGAGAGTCCCGAGAGGGTTGCGCATATACACAGTACCAGCATACGAGAATCCGGACCCGCTCCTCCTTGAGGAGTGGGCGGAACACACAGCCCTATCATGTAAGGGCATGCTTCAGATACTCGTGAAATTTGCGTGGAGCGATAGAGAGAAAGCCCTGAAAGACATACAGGAATTAGAAGAGGAAATAAGTAAAGATGCGGATAAAAATAAACAAGAGGAATTAAGGGAAACTATGAAAAAACGGCTGATGCAGTATGAAATGAAGATAAGCCAGCGTAAACAAGAGAAGTATGAACGAGATGAAAGAGACTATGCTATGGGAAGAGTCCTAACGTTTTCGAAGAAATTTGATGAGCCACGAAAAGAGATGTCACGAAAGAAAGCAACCCCAACCACAGTAGTTGCCAGGGTGGATACATCGGAGTCTGACATTACGGAAAATGAGGCCTCTGAGGATGAAACAGCAGGTCCCTCGGGAGGACAGAAGAAAACACCTTTTCACGAGGAGTTCAATCTAATTCGGCAAACGTGGTTAAGAGGGTGGAAGAGCAAACCCCCAGAAGGAGAAGGCAAACAAGAAGGGGCGGCTGGAAGGGGAAGAGGAAGAGGCAACCTGATGCCACGGGCGACACGAAGCAACAGGAGAGGCAGACGATAATGAGAACAGATAATCTCACGATAGTGAATTTAACATCTAAGACACTGACTGCCACAGAGGAATCGGTGTTGCAATTGGGTCTCACCTTTTGCCCCCACAGCCGTCTTGAGTTCACCCAGACTAGGATAGATCTTTTTAAATTCGTGCGCAAATTGAAATTGCACAAATACTTCAAATTAAAACCAACTGCAAAGGAAGCAAGGCTGTTAAAGTCCAAAGTCAGAGAGACGGACTTGTTAACGGTTAATGATTTAACCACCCTGGTGGTGTTGGAAGAATTACGTCAAGAAAATGAAAGCGAATGTACAGGGATGGGTGTAACCACCACACAAAGGATGAGTTACCTGGGCATAGAACAGGAGGCATCACCAAGCCCTTTTAAACCACCATCGCAATTTTTACTACAAATGTCATCGGATGCGATAGACGTATTTTCAGAAGCTGTTATTAAAGATCTAGTACAATTCCGGAGGAACATCAAGCCATTAGTTGGCATGAAGAATCTGACTAAAGACCAACGAGTAGCCCTGAAAAAACTACAGAGTGATGCTACTGTTATCTATAAACCCTCAGATAAGGTGGGAAACATTGTTTTAATTCCAAGAGATCAGTATGTAGAGGAGGCTCTACGACAATTGAAAAATGAAACCTGCTATACATTGACGACCAAAGTTCAATATCAGGAGAGTGTGGTACGATACCACACATTGATCAAAAAGTGGCATGATAAATCGATGCTGGATATTGATGAATATCTCTTTCTTAGAGTCTTGAATCCGATACTTCCCACATTTTATTATTTGCCAAAGATTCACAAGGATGCCATTAGGCCACCAGGAAGACCGATTGTGTCGTCATTGGGCAGCCTAACGGAGAATCTCTCCAGATTTGTGGACCATCATCTTTTTTTATTCAGTACTACAACTGTCTTCGTATATTAAAGACACGATGGATTTTATCAACCACATTGAACAACTACAATGGGAATCACCTTACAGTCTAATAGTACTGGATATAACAAGCCTTTATACTTGTATTGAACACTCACAGGGTCTGGAAGCAGTAAAATACTTTTTGCAAAAGAGATCATTGAAGTTCGCAAGCCAGAACATTATGTTAATTGAACTTATCGAATTCTGCCTATTGAATAATATTTTTCTCTTTCAGGGAGATTTGTATAGGCAGATATCAGGGACTGCGATGGGCACCTGCTTCGCCCCCAGTTACGCGAATTTATTAGTGGGCTGGTGGGAGGAGCAGGTGGTATGGTCCACCGCCAATGAAATCTGGACGAGTGAGGTAGTAGCCTGGTACAGGTACATCGACGACCTCTTCATAGTATGGAGGGGGTCAATAGATAAGGCAAAGGCATATATACAATATCTCAATACCAATCAAGTTAATTTGCGATTTACAGGGGAAGTTAGCACAGTGGCTGTTAACTATTTGAATTTGAGGGTGCAAGTGCAGGATGGGAGATTAACAACTGTACTCAATAGGAAACCAAGTGCTGGAAATAGCATGTTACATGCTGCTAGCAGCCACCCACCTAAACTTAAGAGTAGCTTACCCTATGGGAGTTTCTTAGGATAAAACGTAACTGCTCTAGGAAATGTGATTTTATCAAAGGATAGCTTTGATAGGTTTTTATCTAGAGGATACAACATAGATCTGTTGAAAACTACCCTAAAAAGAGTGGATTTTTTGCAAAGAGATGAATTGATTAAAGCGACACACTCGGGGAGGGATAAAAGTAGTGATCAAGGGAAATTCCGCATGATTACGACGTATTCGGATGATGCAGAGTTTGTAAAGAAACTCATGAGGAGAAATTGGCACATATTAAAAACTGACATGATCATTGGAATGGATATTCCATCAAGACCCATGATCACGTTCAGGAAGGCCCGTTCTCTAAAGGACAGCCTGGTTCATAGTCATTTTGATGTGATTTCCCCTAAACAAAGTACATTGAGTGAAATGAGAGGCTTTTACCCGTGTGGGAAGTGTAAGGCCTGTGCCTTTAGCAAAAGAGTACTCAGCTATGAGGTTACAGGAACGAAAATCCGTAGGAAAATTGTTAAATTCATGACCTGTCAAACCACACACTGTGTCTACTGCCTGAGTTGCCCTTGTGGCCTTAGATACATAGGCAGTACGATACACAGTGTTAAAATAAGGATACTAGAGCACATGCGTGCCATAGCGAAAAAGGATTTGAATTATCCTGTCGCCAGGCACTTCGCTATTAAACATAGAAGTAATAGGGATCTGTTACAATTTTTTAGCCTTGATCATGTTCCGATGAGTATCAGAGGGGGAGACAGGGTACTGAAACTACGGAGATTGGAGTCACGATATATAATCGATTTACAAACTAGGACTCCAAATGGGTTGAATAGCGGGGAAGAATTGGCAGTACATTTAGATATTTAATATGTCCCGAAATGATTGAAAAGATACTATTAAAGTTAATATTTTTGCTGATTTAATATCAAATGAGACTTACCGATTCACGGCGTAATTAAATAGAGGAATAGGGGCAATCTCCATTTGGAGATTGCCTTATGCCGATCCACGGCAAGATTTTAATTGAGAGTGGTAATAAGCGCGAATTGTTGTAAATAATGATAATGTTTTTTAATTTGAATATCAAATGAGAATGACTACTAGGCGCGCAAATCAAATAACTGTATGTATCAACATTAGTTTTGCAGATATGAGATTAGAATCTACATAAGACACCACTCTGATATGGCGCCCAGTAGAAAGGCGACCAAAATCCTCTTTCAGTCTCTATGATTTTGTTTTATTTAACACCTTAAAAAATGGCGCTCCGTTACTTTGAGTGCAAACACTGACGAAGGACTGGTTCCGAAACGCGTTTGTTTGTTTTTGGTGAAATAAAGATCGACTGATTACCGACCCGCTGAGTGCTGATATTTCTTTAGTCAAAGAAATTTTTGGAGCAGGAATATATATATATATATATATATATATATATATATATATATATATATATATATATATATATATATATTCCACAAACAAAGAGAGTGTCCCCTCAAGGAAGCCACACACAAGGAGGTAAGTTTTCACGCTTTAATGGAAGAAAGCTACAGCCTGGAAAACAGAACACTTCCCCTGATGATCATTGCGCCTGACGCGTTTCGTGCTTCCACGCACTTAATCTTGGGCAAAATCCATTTGGCAGTCGCACCACTTCAAGCACCTGATATAGTTCGTGAGACCCGCTCCAGTGGGCGTAGACAGTCGCACTGCCTGTTGGTCCCTGTAGTGCTGGGCAATCATCCTCATGTGAGTCGTGTGTGCGCTGCCAGGGACAGGAAGGACGCGGTGAAAGTTTTACAGTGCAGCCTTGAGTAAACGGGACATTCTGCCAACCCACTGGGGTTTTATTTATCGTTGATGTGGCAGCGCACACACGACTCACAGGGACCAACAGGCAGTGCGACTGTCTACGCCCACTGGGGCGAGTCTCACGAACTATATCAGGTGCTTGAAGTGGTGCGACTGCCAAATGGATTTTGCCCAAGATTAAGTGCGTGGAAGCACGAAACGCGTCGGGCGCAATGATCATCAGGGGAAGGGTTCTGTTTTCCAGGCTGTAGCTTTCTTCCATTAAAGCGTGAAAACTTACCTCCTTGTGTGTGGCTTCCTTGAGGGGACACTCTCTTTGTTTGTGGAATATATATATATATATATGTGTTCGAGGCATGTGAGCTGCAGAGCTCACACTGTGCATTAGATCGCCATCTGGTGTTGGGCTCGGATGCTTGCACTTTGTTGTCTTCGAAGAAGTCTTTGTAGTCATGTGATAGGTGACTCCTCCTTTGGACAATAGTGCGCATGGGCATCGACTCCATCCTCAGATTGTTTTTTTCCGCCATCGGGTTCGGATGCAACTTCGACCCTCCGGTTCGAAACTTCATTTTCAGCGTTTTTCACGACTTGATATCAATATCTCGACGTCCCTTCCTCGATCTCCTTTCCAGCCGTCGACGCGGGCCGTTGGGCCCATCGACGCCGTAAGGCCTACTGCCCATGGAAAGGACGCCCTTCCGGAAATGCCCCCAGTGTGGAGCAAAGTTCCCCCACAGTGACCACCACGAGGTCTGTAACCTGTGCCTCTCACCTGACCATAACGAGGCCACTTGTCCAGCCTGCGCTTCCTTCCGCTCCAAAAAGACCATTCGCGATCGTCAAGCCCGAAGGCACATCATGGCGCAACGGTCCGCTCCGGAACCCGTCAATATCTTCGATGAGGGTCCCGATGTTCCGGAGGAAGATTCCGAAGACCTCACTATCATCTCGGAGGCAGAGGACTCAGACGGTTCCATCACTCCAGGGCAACGAGTGAGTACTACCGCCCCTGCCCCAACCCCACCTGCAAAAACAAAGGCACCGGTCAACACTTCGCCTGCGGGCCCCAGTCGCGACCGTAAACGTGCTTCGGACGCCCCACCTTCCGGCTCGGCACCGAAGAAGAAAATAAAGCCTTCCGGCTCCTCGGCACCGACCAAACCACACGTGTCCGTTCCACAGGCACCTTCGGCGCCGAAATCCGGTTCGGTCCCAAAATCCGCCTCCAAGCATGCGGATCACTCGGCGCCGAAACCCAGGCTCCACGACACAGCCCCTAAACCGAAGCTGTTCGAGCCGATTGCTAAGCCGAAGGACTCCCCTACGCCTTCTAAGACAAAAGAACATCCAAAAAAGCCATCACCGCGCTCGGAACCGAAAAAGTCGGCGCCAAAGCCAAATATTCAGGAGGAGGAACTGTTTCGACCGGATCCCATCGATACTAATCAACAGAAAATACATATTAATCCTAACACTGGACATATCTCCTCTGTGCCACGCCACAAGCCTGTCCCTCCAAACAAGAAGGACTCTTCTACTTCCCCTATGCCTCCTTCTTCTCCTATACCCCTATCTAACACCCCTCCTCTCCACATCCCTGTTACACCGCCTCAGCCTGTAACTTCTCCACCACATGAATATCAGGACGACATGGGGTATGGTGATGACCCTGATAATCTACTTCTAGACCCAGATAACCCACCACAGGACGACTGGGGCTACAACGACCCCCTAGATCCTACAGACCTCCCCAGCCCTCCACCTTATCCCACAAAACCATCTCCACCAGATGATCAAATTGGTTTTGGACAACTTATCCAAAGGGCTGCTGTCTTTCACGGGGTGCATATAAACACCAACCAACCAGAGGAACATTTCCTTCTAGACACCTTTGAACAGTCTAAAAAAATGTTCAAACTTTACCCATGATCAAAGGTGTCATTAAACATGCCCCTGAAATATTCAACGACCCTGTAAGGGCCAGGATCCTTAACCCTAGAATAGATAAAAAGTAGAGACCTGCCCCTGATGACCCCGCCTACATCAAAGGTCAGCTCCCTCTTGACTCCCTGGTCGTCTCTAATGCTCGTAAACGAGCTAATTCCCCAAACTTCAGGGGATGCTCCGCCCCTGACAAAGAGTCAAAATTATTGGATTCATCTGGCAAACGTGTAGCTGCGCAGGCCACCAACATCTGGCGCATAGCTAACACCCAGGCATTACTAGCTAGGTACGATAGGGCCCACTATGATCAGCTAGAGACCCTATTGCAACACCTACCTGATCAGTACAAGACACAGGCCAATGACCTCATTCAGGAGGGCAAACTTATTTCAAATGCCTCCATTAAGTGCGCCCTGGATGCAGCCGACACCGCCGCTAGGTCCGTCAACACTAGCGTACTCATCAGACGGCACGCCTGGCTCCGTATTTCAGGTTTTAAGCCAGAAGTCCAAACTACCATCTTAAATCAGCCATTTAACCAAAACCAACTCTTTGGTCCTGCTGTTGACACAGCACTGGAAAAAATGAAAAAGGACACTGACAAGTCAATGGGAGCATTGCAGTCCCCACAACAACGTGGCTCCTTTAGCCGCTCCTGCTACAGAGGGGGCTCTAGGAACACCACAGACAATTCCTCTTCATATAAAAGCACCACCCAAACCTCTCCCAATAGAGGATACTTTAGAGGTGGTTACAGAGGCAACAACACTAAGGGCAGAGGTCGAGGTAATAACACCCGTACCTCCACCACTCCTAAACAGTGACATCCCTCCACTTCCCCCCGACCACACCACCCCTGTCGGGGAATGGCTATCACAGTTCCTACCTGTCTGGAACTCCATTACAACAGACAGGTGGGTAAGACAAATTATCCAACATGGCTACTGCCTGGAACTAACAGCTACCCCCCCCCCCAACATACCACCCAAGCAGCGTCCAATGTCCGCAGACCATCTTACGCTTTTACAGCAAGAGGTACTTTCCCTGCTTCAAAAGCACGCCATAGAGCCAGTTCCCCTACTACAGCGGGGCACAGGGGTTTACTCCCTGTATTTCCTAATCCCCAAAAGGATGGCACTCTAAGGCCTATTTTAGACCTCAGACCCCTCAATCAGTATATACATTCAGATCATTTTCACATGATCACTCTCCAGCAAGTGCTTCCCTTACTACAACAACAAGACTTCCTTGCCACATTAGACCTCAAGGACGCCTATTTCCACATTCCCATACATCCTGCTCACAGGAAGTATCTAAGGTTCGTACTCAATGGACAGCACTACCAGTTCAAAGTACTTCCATTCGGAGTCACCACTGCTCCAAGAGTGTTTACCAAATGCCTTGCAGTAGTAGCAGCGCACCTACGAAGACAACAAATACATGTCTTCCCATACCTGGACGACTGGCTCATCAAAGCCAGATCATTCAACCAGTGTGTCCAACACACTCACCAAACAATACAAACATTACACAACTTGGGGTTCACAGTAAACTACACCAAGTCGCACCTTCAGCCCTCCCATATACTTCAATATCTGGGAGCCACAATAAACACTTCCACTGCTCTAGCTTACCCCAGCCCAGCCAGGATAGCCAGTATACAAACCCTTATCCCTAGGTTTCAAATACAACACTCTCTCCCAGCCAGAGTGTTTATGCAGCTAATCGGCATGATGGCATCTTGCATTTTCATCGTCCCTTATGCCAAACTTCAAATGCGTCCTCTACAGGAGTGCCTAGCGCGCCAATGGAACCAGGCTCACGGACATCTTACAGATCTGGTGTTGGTGGACAGCCGCACACATCGCTCTCTGCAGTGGTGGAACACCAAAAATTTGTCCAAAGGGCGGCCGTTCCTAGAGCCGGTTCCACAAATAGTACTAACCACGGACGCATCACTCACAGGATGGGGAGCACACCTGTTAGATCATACAACACAAGGCAAGTGGACCACTCAACAGAAGCTGCTCCACATCAACCACCTAGAGTTACTAGCTATATTCCTAGCTCTCAAATCTTTTCAACTCCACGTACAGAACAAGGCTGTCCTGATCCGAACAGACAACATCACAGCCATGTACTATATACAAAAACAGGGGGGGGACACACTCTCCACAACTGTCCCAACTAGCACAGGACATTTGGAGGTGGGCCATTCCACAAAACATATACCTTCTAGCAGAACACCTACCAGGGGTTCACAATCAGATTGCCGATCTGTTAAGTCGACAGATACAACAGATTCACGAGTGGGAACTACATCCACAAGTTCTTCTACCTTTTTTCCAGATGTGGGGCCAGCCAGACATAGATCTGTTCGCCACACACCAAAACGCAAAATGCCCAACCTTCGCCGCCAGGTTTCCACACCCGCAGTCCCAGGGCAATGCGATATGGATGAACTGGTCCGGCAGATTTGTGTACGCTTTTCCACCACTACCACTGATCCCACTTGTAGTACGCAAGCTCCGACAACAGTCTCTAAAAATGATACTAGTAGCTCCCACATGGGCACGCCAACCGTGGTTCACCACACTACTAGAACTATCGGTAGTCCCATACCAAACACTACACCTCTCCCCATCAATGCTAACGCAGAGCCATGGAGAGATAAGGCACCCAGATCCATCTCAACTGAACCTTGCGATTTGGCTCCTGAAGTCCTAGAATTCGGTTACCTTAACCTACCGCCAGACTGTATGAACATTATTAAAGAGGCTAGACGCCCAACTACCAGAGCCTGCTATGCAGCAAAATGGAAAAGATTTGCTATTTACTGCACTAACAATCATATCCAACCATTACAGGCCTCCACGCAAAACATCATTTGCTACTTGCTACATTTGCAAAGATGTAATCTTGCATACTCATCCATACGTCTGCACCTCGAAGCCCTTGCTGCTTACTTACAAAACAGGCAACACTTATCACTCTTTAGAGTCCCCGCCATTAAAGCCTTTATGGAAGGCTTTAAGCGGATCATACCTCCCAGATTACCACCTTCCCCAGTGTGGAATCTTAATATAGTACTTACCAGGCTCATGGGACCACCTTTTGAACCCCTACATAAATGTGAACTTCAATTCCTTACATGGAAAGTTGCGTTCCTGATTGCAATCACTTCTCTCAGGAGAGTCAGTGAGATACAGGCTTTAACTATACAAGAGCCCTTCTTACAAATACATCATAATAAAATAGTTCTCAGGACAAACCCAAAATTCCTTCCCAAAGTCATTTCGCCTTTCCACCTTAACCAATCGGTAGAACTACCCGTGTTCTTCCAAAACCCAGATTCCGTGGCAGAAAGAGCTCTCCACACCCTAGATGTCAAGAGAGCCCTTGTGTATTACATTGACAGAACCAAGTCTTTTCGCAAAACCAAACAATTGTTTGTAGCTTTCTCTCCACCACACAAGGGTAATCCCATCTCAAAAGCCGGGGTTGCAAGGTGGATTGTTAAATGTATCCAAATCTGCTACCAAAAAGCCAAACGCACATCAGTTCCCCCTAGAGCGCACTCAACACGCAAACTAGGGGCTTCCATGGCATTCTTAGGGAACATTCCCCTAGAGGACATATGTAAGGCAGCCACATGGTCTACAACACACACCTTCACTAAACACTATTGTGTTGATGTGCAAGCCAAGCAACAAGCTTCAGTGGGCCAAGCTGTCCTTAAAACCCTTTTTCAAACTACTGCAACACATACAAGTGACCACCGCTAGGGGGAGATACTGCTGTACAGTCTATGCACAGTGTGAGCTCTGCAGCTCACATGCCTCGAACGGAAAATGCTACTTACCAGTATGCATCTGTTCTTGGCATGTAGAGCTGCAGATCCTCACACGCCCACCCACCTCCCCGGGACCTGTATGTGTTCCAGTCCTATCTTAATTAGATACACACACATGGACATCTCTTTCCTTTTCTACTAACTCCATCACTCCCCAATTTGGCGAAAAACAATCTGAGGATGGAGTCGATGCCCATGCGCACTATTGTCCAAAGGAGGAGTCACCTATCACATGACTACAAAGACTTCTTCGAAGACAACAACAAAGTGCAAGCATCCGAGCCCAACACCAGATGGCGATCTAATGCACAGTGTGAGGATCTGCAGCTCTACATGCCAAGAACAGATGCATACTGGTAAGTAGCATTTTCCATATATAATCTACTGGCGGTCGCCAGTAGATAGTTATAGTTAGGACCTATTTTCCATAGGAAATTCACAACATTCTATTTCCAATAACTTTGGCGCCGGTTGATGAATCTTTGCGAAATTTTCAAAACTCGTGGGGCGCTCCGGTCTGCTCCTATCTTGAAAGTTTCGGGGTGATTCGGCAAGCGGGGGCCGAGAAAAAAGGGGGGTCCCAAAACGTGTTTTCTCCATGTTAATTCCCATAGGAAATTTTAGACACGGCTACAGCCCGAACTGCTGAACGGAATTACACCAAATTTGGCAAAGAGGTAGTTCTTGGTTAAGAAAGAACCCTTTTTGTTAAATGGTGTAAATCCGTTCAGTAGTTGCTGAGAAAATCAAAAGTAAAAACACATATATCTATGGCCGCAGAGGATCCGCGCACCCTCCCGATCACGAGCTGTATGGTAATTGGCTGTCAGGGCTCGAGCCCCCCCACACGCCCCGGGGACCGCCACCTCCCCGGGGCACTAAGAATTTTAATGTGGGGGTCCGTTTCGGACCCCCGAGCCCCGGGGACCACCACCTCCCTGGGGCTTTGCACATGTTGGGAGGAGGGCCGCGCGGCCCCTCTCCTGGAGCCCTTGATGGCCCTGGGGACCGCCACACCCCAGGGCCGGCTCCTGCAGTGTCCCGGGGTGCCCACCCCCGGGACACTGTAGTTTGCTATAGCAGGGCGGGAGCCTCGCGGCTCCCGCCCTGTCATTGCAAACTGCTTTGGTTTTTGGAAGAGAGAGCAGGAAACCTGCTCTCTCTTCCAAAAACCAAAGACGATTGCTTTTCCACACGGGGAGCTGCATCTTAGCAGCTCCCCATGTGGAAAAGCAATGCCGGCTCCCGAGGGACGCGGGCAGCCGGCGGGACCGTGGGGGGATTGGGGACCCCCCCAAGGTCCCCAACTGAGAGGGCCAGCCCCGAGGGATAGGGTCCCGGGGCTACAAGTGGCCCGGGATGGGGGCCGCGCGGCCCCCTTCCCCCCAATTTTTTTTTTAAAACAAAGGCCGGCCCCGGGGGATGGGGTCCCCGGGGCCATAAGTGGCCTGAGGAGGGGGGCAACGCAGCCCCCCTCCAAAAGATTTAAACAAAAAAAAAAAGGCCATGCCCCGGGGGATGGGGTCCCCGGGGCCGATTAAGGCCTCGGGAGGGGGGCCACGCGGCCCCCTTCCAAATTTTATTTAAAAAAAATAGGGGGCAGGCCCTGGGGGATGGGGTCCCCAGGGCCAATAAATTAGAAAAAGAAGGGGGGCCACACAGCCCCCCTTCTTAAAAAATAAAAAAAAAGACCGGCATCGCGCCGGAGGCCACGCCCCCTCCTTGCAGATGGGGAACGAATTCCCCTTGAATACTGGGGGTCCCTGGGGGCCAACTAGCCCACCAGGAACCGCCAGGGGGCTGCGTTGCAGAGAGGTGTTCTGAGGCCATGCCCCTTATTACACCTCTCTGCAACGCAGCTCTGTGGCGCTTAATGGAGGTAGCTGGTGGGCTAGTTGCACCCCAGGGACCCTCAGGATTCAAGGGGAGTTAATCCCCCAACTTAAAATGCGCCACGGGGCGTGTTTGCACAGTGGTGCAGGGAGGGGGCGGGGCTTGAGGTGACATGTGTGCAAACATGCCTTGTGGCGTGTTTTAAGTTGGGGGATTAAGTCCCCTTGAATCCTGAGGGTCCCTGGGGTCAAACTAGCCCACCAGGTACCTCCAGTAAGCGCCACAGAGCTGCGTTGCAGAGAGGTGTAAAAAGGGGCGTGGCCTCGGACCACCTCTCTGCAACGCAGGCCTGTGGCGCTTACTGGAAGTACCTGGTGGGCTAGTTTGACCCCAGGGACCCTCAGGATTCAAGGTGACCTAATACCCCAACTTAAAACGCGCCAGAGGGCGCGTTTGCACAGTGGTGAAGGGAGGGGGCGGGGCCTCAGGTGACATGTGTGCAAACACGCCCTGTGGCGCGTTTTAAGTTGGGGAATTAATTCCCCTTGAATCCTGAGGGACCCTGGGGGCCAACTAGCCCACCAGGTACCTCCAGTGCGCGCCACAGGGCTGCGTTGCAGAGAGGTGGTCCAGGCCACGCCCCTTTTTACACCTCTGTGCAATGCAGCTCTGTGGCGCTTACTGGAGGTACCTAGTGGGCTAGTTGGACCCCTTGGAACCTCAGGATTCAAGGAGACTTAATCTCCCAACTTAAAACGGCCACAGGGCTTGTTTGCACACATGTCACCTCAGGCCCCCCCCTCCCTTCACCACTGTGCAAACGCGCCCCGGGGCGCGTTTTAAGAGGAAGTTTTAATCCCCCTGCCCTATTATGTACTAGGGCCTTACAGAGGAGGTCATGCTAATCACAGGGGTACCCCAACGCATAGTGTTCCCTAGTGTATGTAGGTGTTTTCACTGTATTCTAAGTGTCTTTTAGCAAAGCACTGGCTCTAGGCCGAGTCAGTTACCACCAGTACCCGTCTGAAAAAGTTGTGGGCACAGGATGATTTTGCAACAAGACCTCTTTCTGCTCCTCTGTTGGTTCTTTCTGCACATGTCTTGCTTCTTCCTGCTCTTTTCTTCATCTTTGTGGACTTCTCTTGCTTCTTTCTGCATTTCTTTTCCTTCTTTCTGTGCGTTTTTTCTTCTTTCTTCACATGTCCTACCTCTGTAGGCATAGTTGGAAACTAGCATTTAAAAAACGTTTGAAATTCACTTAAAAAACCATAGGTTTCAGGCACGTTATAGTTAGAAATTAGCATTTAAAAAACGTTTGAAATTCACTTAAAAAACCATAGGTTTCAGGCACGTTATAGTTAGAAATTAGCATTTAAAAAACCTTAGAAATTCACTGAAAAAACCATAGGTTTTAGGGACAGTTATAGTTAGTTGGACATTTCACTCGTACAAAACCATAGAAATTCCCCGTTATAGTTAGTTCAGCTAACTATAACTCGCGCCCCCGCAATGCACTGCTGATGACGTCACATATTACATCACTCATGACATGGTCAGTGACATCACTGATGACATCTCAAATGACATCTCAAATGACATCACTGATGACATCACTGATGACATCACTGATGACATCATCCACGTGATAATCTGATGCACCTCCTCACACCCTAATATAACCTTTGATACACCCACTCTAAATTAGACTGCCATTCGCAAAACCATACCCACTCACTGATTCTTAGGTCTACAAACACATCCACTCACTCACCCGTACAGTCACTCATACTTACGGTCACTCAGTACAGGACTATCATATGCACTCATACACCTACATAGACACTCACACACCGCCACTCATCCATAGAGGTACTCACACACCTAGTCAGTCATGCAAATAATTAATCACACTGCCATTTACTCACCTATACAGTTATACACACACCAGCTCACTTACTCATACAAATACTAGCACATTCTTACGCTCTTATACAATCACTGATACAAGTACACACTCATCCATACAGCCACTCTCACAATCACACACTCTCACTTATAGCCATTTATATACTCCAACACACATATATACTGCCTTTCACATATGTAGTTACTCACACATGTACCACTGAGATATACATTCACCCATACACACACTCACCCACCCATACAGTCCATCACAGATGCACTCTTGAAACCATGCACCCAGTGAATCACCCACTCACACATCTATGCACAGTCACACACACCCCACCCACACAAACACTCAGGCACCCATACAGATACTCAGACAACCAATCAATAACTCATATAGACACTCATGTAGCTATTCACAAACCCATGCAGCCGCTTACACAGCAACAGACAGACGGATACAGACATTCACACAGTTTAGTCACTAACCCATGCATTCAGTAAGATACGTTTAATCACTCACTTATAGAGTTAGTCACGCACCTACTAAATCATCCATTCAGACACTTATACACCCACTCATTCTTCAATACGCCTTTCCCTATATATATTAAACATATTTAAACTTTACAGAAACAGTCACTGGATGATGTCATCAGTGATGTCATCAGTGATGTCACTGTCCATGTCATGAGTGATGTAATATGTGACGTCATCAGCAGTGCATTGCGGGGGCGCGAGTTATAGTTAGCTGAACTAACTATAACGGGGGAATTTCTATGGTTTTGTACGAGTGAAATGTCCAACTAACTATAACTGTCCCTAAAACCTATGGTTTTTTCAGTGAATATATATATATATATATATATATATATATATATATATATAATAGCCCACGATCATCTAGAGATTTCTTGGCGCTAAAACAGAACTAAGAATCAAAAAGGCTTAAGTTTATCACTCAGGGCCAATCCCAAGTGTGCCTGTTTGAAGTGCTAGGTCTTCCGGCTTTTCCGGAAGTAAAACAAATTAGATTCCAGACAAATGTTCAATGGGAGCAAATTCCAGATCACAGAGGCTTGTTCCACAAAGCTTCTACCGCCAGATTTACATTTCTGGGATTTCCGAAGGGCCAGAAGGTTTGAATGAGAAAACCACAAATTGAGTTTAGGGGAGTAATGTTTAAACTTATTAGAAATGTATTGAGGGGCAAGTGTTCTAAGCCTCCAAAATGTTAGGCAGCATGTCTTGAATTGGATCCACTGGGGTATCGGCAGCCGGTGGAGTTCCTTCAGTAGAAGAGTGACGTGCGCCCATCTGGAGAGGTGCTATATAAGGCGGACAGCTTCATTTTGTATGAGCTTTAGTCTGTGGATTGTGTTAAGGACCCCTACCCACACTGAGCTGGCATGGTCCAGTCATGATGGGACCAGCGCCATCAGAATATTTTTCTGGCTTCTAAAGGGGGGAGTGGAGTGATTGTTCTCAGTAGGTTCAGCATAAAAATACATTTAAAAGCCACTGCCCCACCTGCTGATTCAGAGTGAGGTTGTTGTCCATAATCCCTATTCTTACTTTCAGATGAACGTAATCGATGATTGCTTTCAGCTTTTATTCCCCGTACTCTGCCATTTATTCATAATGTATAGCAGTAATACCAATTCTGTGCTTATTTGAATTTGATGGCTATTCATGGCTCACCTAAATTGATGGAATTTCATTATTATTCTTGCAGAGCCTCTAGTTAGTATTCGTGCTTACATCCACGAACCCAAAACTTTTTAATCACTGGTCATTTCCAACAAATCATTCACGTACTTCGATTCTGGTGTGAAACCCCTCGCACTCTCGGCCAATGTGTGCAAGTTCAGGGACAGTCTTCGTTTCTCCTGCTCAGTCTGCACAAAACGTGCGTCATGTGATCGCCTCATCTCATTTAATTTCTTGAGTGGTCTAAACCTCACTAAATCTTTGTCAGGTTTCTGATTGTTGGTCCTTTCTTCGTGTTAAGAGTTGAAATTTTAATATGTACATTTTAGATTAGCAAAATAATTTGAAGTGGTTTTCTTCTGAGTAAAACTCGAAAGTGACGAGTATGGCTTATTATAAAATCTAGTGCCCAAAACAGTTGAGGTCAACAAAGTCTTCTGTGATCTATTTGGTTTATTCCTGGCTATTTAAAAAACAAACAAAAAAAAAACAGGATATGTATCTGAATGGTTGAGCTACTTCAAAAACTTTGAAGGAAAAAAAACGGGAGAATAGAACGACAGTTAGTCATCCATCAGTGTTATAAACATTTTTTTTAAAAAGACTAAAACGTTTGCCCCAACATAGAACTCCAGAGCTAGATGACCTGAGCATTGAATTTTGTACCTGACCATGTCATGTAGACAAAATGTCTTTCTGGTGCTATTGTTCCTGGCTTGATCGATTTTTGTGGGCTGTGGGTGTTGAAAAGGATTTTGATTCCTAGCTCTTCTGGTGTTGCTTCACATCTAAATCACTTTTAGACACTTTTTTGAAGCTTATCAGGTCTCCGACAGCATCCGCACCACTCTTTGTGTCGAGCATTCTCTTACTTCGTTCTTACTTTACCTATGCTCTCTGTGAGTTTTGGAGGTGTAATATGTCAGAGTGCTCCAGGCACAAGGCTTTATTCCAGAGAAGAGCTTCTATCAATGAATGCCATTGTGGGTTGCTGGGTGCATGCACTTCAAACCCATGGATATGGGTCAATAGTCGATGTGCTGCCAGCACATCTATATTTGACGAGAAGTGATATTTACATTTGGGATTGTATCCTGCAGTTATGACTGGATTGCCGCTCTGTCACTGAGACGCGGCTCACATATTGACCTTATGCTTAGTTTGGTGCCTACTAATTGTTTGACTAGGACTCTGATGTAAGGGAAAGATGAGCAGGGCGTGCCCTGAATTTTTTTTCTAAATCTTAACTGAAAATCTTGGAAGGAATACTTCCCTCGCTAATTTTCCTCTACCTCTCGGCCCAGACCCTCCACCCCTAGCGTTTGATGAAATACTACTCCACGGTAGAGCATCAGGCCAGGCCGCGCCCACGTTCCGGTGGGTGGATAGTGCAGTCTGTATTAACGGCGTCCATTTAACTCTGATACTGGTGTTGCGGCTGAATATCTGACTGCTCTCGAGATTAGTATTCCCTAATCCATCCCATATTAAAGTGCCCATCTATATCTAGGACTTTCAAGGTTTAAATGGAAAATTAGTTCAGAGTTGCCCAGTTCCATCATCGCATCACTCCGTGGAGCATTTAGAGATCTAGGCCTCTTTAATCGGTTCTGAGCAGCTGGGAAAATCCACAACTTGTGTTAGTGGTGCAAAAATTGAATTTCTTGAACTACCTATTAGAATGCATACTGAGGTCCCATGGAATCTAGAAATCTGGTGTAGGGTGGAGTTGTCCTCTAAATTGAATACCCCATCTGTAAATATTTGTAACTCGGCGGTTCCTTTTAGCAGGGGAATGAGGTATGATAGTGCACCCTGGTTCAATGCTTACTTGTCCAGAATGAGTAAACACTGCTCATGCTTAGAATGATGGTTTCAATCATTTGAAGGATTCTACCACCCTGAAGGGCTAGAAAATTACATTTTTTTAAAACACTTTTGAGAACCAAAGGCCACTTTGTGGAGGCTCACTGTGGAGGCTCACTGTGCCCAATGAAACCCCCTCCCCTTTGATTTTCACCTGGAGAATCATCTGTGTTCAAGGAGTATCTTGACTCCTCATTCACCTGCCAGCTGCAAGATACTTTAAGGTCACTGCAGCTCGGCTGAGTAATATACTGATACCGTTATCCAAGCGGTTGCACAAATTGTGCTATCTGACCTTATGAATGCTACAGACACCATTTCTAAAGAAACTATCCTTACTGCATTAATTCACAACAACCTGTGTGTTAAAGCCGGTAAGCCATGGATGGCTAAAGTCCTGCAAAGGTGGTAATGAAACTGCTTCAGGAATTTATTGACTAATATAGCTGTATGCACACTAACCAGTCTGACTTCTACCTCGGGCATAGGAGTGATTCCACCTTGTTTATGGTCTGGAAAGGTAATTTGGTCCAGGCCAAAAATGAACAACTTTTGCCGCTCCATCACATTGGACCTCTGAGCAGTCTTAGACACCATGGATCTTGCTCTGTTGATGAGTTTTCTGCTGTTGGTAGAGGAGTGATCAGTTTGTTTACTTTCTTCTTGGAGTAGTGGTCACAGCAAGAGAGATTAGACCCATTTTCCTGTGGCTCAACCTTAATCCACTGTGGGATGCCACATGTTGTATCACCGTCCTCACTCTGTTCACCCCATCTCGACTTCCTGTGATGCCACAGCTTTATTTTCTATTCTTCCACTTCCTTGTGTGTTAGTGATCCATTTGTACACTTCTAGAACAGTGAGCACAATGTGGCTGACTTAATGCTGCAAAAATCGAGGCTGTGCTGCTTGACCCCTTCATCTGATTTCTAACCCAGTAGCTTGGTCTGATCGACTGGTCCTGTTCAGATTCAGCATGAAGGTCCCATATAAACTAAAACAAATTGCTTTTTTTGACGCAGATCTTTCCCCAAGTACACACGTTGGCACTTCACCCTGGCAGCTTTGGTTTAAATTGGGCTGGCTCTTCAGAATGCCCCCATTTCTGCTGCACCACTGTGGACTTTGGATAATTCGAAATTGGACTAGGTGGAGGCCTTGTATGGTAGGTAATATTCCCAGCCTGCCATGCAATGTTTGTTTATTCCGCTCACAGCCATACTGGTAATTTTTGGTCTCAGAAAGTGATCTCTAGTGATCTCTTAATTGCCTTCCAGTGAGCCGGTCCATGACTGGTATATATATTTCTTTTGAGCTCACACAGTGTCTGGCTGACTAACTTGCTATATCAGCCAACGCTGCCACCCTAGCCCCGTTCATGTGTGGGTTGAGTATGACATCTGGCGACCCAGGACTTGCTCGTCGTGGGCGAAAGGAGTGGAATTCTCTTCCACTGCATATTCTTTAGGAACCTACTTTGCTGTGTCTAAAAATCGTGTTTAGTTTAATCCAGTGCTTTAAATTGGCCGGTACTCACCGGTACTGAGTATCGGCACTTCTTAGATTTATCACTCTGTGTACCGGCACTTCTCTACTGCCGAGGAGAGTACCATGAAAAGGTAGGCTCATTGGCTGTGACCGGCACTTCTCTACTGCCGAGGAGAGTACCGAGTACCATGAAAAGGTAGGCTCATTGGCTGTGAGTGCTGGTGGGCAGGAGTGGAACGTGTCTCTGGCAGCCAAGGCGCCGCTTCTGTAGCCCCGATCTGAGCCCCAGCTGAGCTATTTAGCAGGGCTCATTTGAATAATGTCCAGGTGCTCACCATCATGCTGTTTGACAGCGCAGGGTCCATTCAAGTCCTGTGCTGTGGATCACATTCGCACTATCGTGTGCATTTGTGCAAACACAGGAATTATGGCAGTCCCCTGGCAGTGGCAATTAGAAAAGCCATGGTAGGTGAATAGTATAAAATGGCTTTTATCATACCTGAGTCTTTTGTGTGTCTGCTTATGTTTGTGTGTTTGCCTGCATTTTTATGCCTGTTTTTTGTAAGAAAAAAGCGAGAGAAAGAGAGAATCAAGACACACTCGGGAGGTATTTTAAAGAAAATGGGTGGCACTTTGTGTGCACATGTCTGCTCGGAGACAAAGGTTCATAAGTAACATAAAAGGGGGGGGTTGGGTGAGTGAGTGAAATGGTGGATGGATGGTTGAGTGAAAGGGTGGATGTATGGATGGATGAGTGGATGGATGGGTGAAAGGGTGGATGATTGGATAAAAGGGAAGATGATGGGTGGATAAGTGAAAGATTGGATGGATGAATGAAAGGGAGGATGGATGAAAGGGTGGATGATGGATGAGGAAAGGAGGGATTGAACAAAAGGGTGGATGGAATGAAGGTGTGAAAGGAGTTGATGGATGAGTAAAAGGGTGGCTAAAGAGATGGATGAGTGAAAAGATGGATGGATGGGTTTGGAGATGGATGGGTTTGAATATGGAAGGGTGAAAAGACGGAAGGGTGAAAAACTGAATGATGGATGAAAGACTGAATACCCAAGAGAATGTAAAGGTTAAATGGTGGACATTATCAGGTAAATGGTAGGATGAAAGGATAGATGGATGGAAGAGACCAGAAATATCTTCTGGGGAGGGTCATGATGAGTTGCTTCATTTGCTTGGTGCCATAAGAGCTTTGGTTCTGAAGTGGGGGTATTTTCAGTTTCTTCCTACTCTCGTGCTCAAAAATATATAGTATTGTGCCAAACAGCAAGTAACCGTATGCCATTAAGAAGGTGCAACTATTGCAAAAATAGGAAATGTTAACATTATCACACTTGTTTTTCATTTTGTGTAATGAGTTAACCTGCTTTGTTTATATAAACACATTTCTCATGTGTTTTGGTATGTGCTGCAACTATTATAGAAGTTGTTCAGTATCATCATGTCTTGCCCTTAGCCTCGCCCCTAGCCCCGCCCACTCACTACACCTCTAGCTAATTTTAATGAGTACCTGCACTTATTTTTTCCCATTTAAAGCACTGGTTTAATCCTCTGCATTTTATTCTAAGGCAGGTCCCCTGATTCTGTGCCAAAATGTAGTTCATTATGCGGTGTGCGCTAGGTGTATAAAAATAAATAATTGGGTTATTTGATGTCTTTCTTGGAGCTTCGGAGACCTGGGAACTGGCAGGCTCTGGCGCCGGCAGTGCACTGCGCGGCATTCATTACGACTGCACAAAGGAGTATTGTAGTCTTTATGGCTCTGTGAGACTTCTGTCTCTGATAAACCTTAATAACAGAAGCATTTGCGCAGGCATTTTGTTCCAATTGCCCATCCTTGTCTGAGTTGATTCATTGCCGGCAGATCGACGGCGCATAACCTTGTGTAGAGCAGGGCCGTTTCTAGGAGTTTTGCCGCCCTAGGCGAGAATTGAAAAATGCCGCCCCCTCCCTTTTACTACCATCACTCTCTCCCCCTGTCATCCAAGCTAGAAGAATTAATGCATTAGATATAAAAGAACTTGTATTCAACATTAAACAATAAAACACATCAAACATTAAATAACTAAATAAGCACTGTTCATGATATTTTATTTCGTTTTTAAATTTCTCTTCTAACTTCAATGGTGTTTTGGGTTCTTTCTCTTAATCCAATGGTACCTTCCATGCCTTTATTTTAGCAAAGTCTTTAAGAAGATCTCTAATGTTAAGCTGGTAAGCCATGTCTTTTTCTACTGAAATTGTGGCTAGTCCCATGAGTCTCTCTTGGATCATGGAACTGCGCAGATAGGTTTCGATTAATTTGAGTTTTGAGAAACTCCTCTCCGCACTTGCCACTGATATCGGTAAAGTCAAAAGGATACGAAGAGCTACGAACAAATTAGGAAAACCATTTTCTAACTTGTTTTGGCACAAATAGTTCAGCACATATTCAAGTTTCGCATTGTTTTGTATTCGATGACTTATTCGTGAAAGTTTAGAGCAGAGAACTGCCGCGTCAATGTCCTTTAGAAAAGATTGGGTTTCTCCAGGTCTACGCCGGGTTAGAGCTGTTTCCAATTTGATACACATCCATGAGTTCTTTGGAAGTTTTCATCTTGAGGTCACTTATATTGTATAGAAAACCAAATCTTGCAATTTCATTCAACTGTGTGAATCGTTCTTTTACAGAACTAATTGCCATGTCCAATATTGCAAAATAGTAATTTACTCTGAACTTCTCTATGGGGTAGCGATGGGTTCATCTTCTGATTCGTAAGCGAACAATTTCCTTTTCCTCATCTCTGGCTGAAAAATTGGCTCAATATTGATTTCTTCAGCTAGCTCTCGAGCATCAACCAAACTCTCTCAAATTCCATGTCACTCATGTTTTTTATATACTCCTCTGTATTTTTAAGCTCATTTACTGTTTTCTCAAGAGTAAAGTGCTTCTCTTGCAGCAGTTTACTGGTCAAATTGATTTGAAATAATATAGTGTGCCATATTACAACTGCCACAACAAACTTAAATGAAGATATGCTGTTTAGAAGACCTTCAGCTTCAACCTTAGTCATGGTACCAGAGCCTTTGAGAGTTGAATCTTCAGTAATTTCAAACAACGCATCTTACACATGCGGTAACTGGTACCTGATGGGAGTTAAGGCATCGATCCTGCTTGACCACCGAGTATCACTCAGAGGTTTTATAGTCAAAGATGGTATATGACGTTTCAGTATATCCCATCGACGTGGAGACGCAGCAAAGAATACATACAATCGTTGTATAACATCAAAAAAGGCTGTTGCTTCAGTGCAACACGAAGCAGCGTCATTTACCATGAGGTTCAGGGTGTGGGAACTGCAGGGGACATAGAAGGCACACGGGTTAATATCCAGAATTTTCTTCTGCAGACCTATTTCCTTGCCCTTCATATTGCTCCCGTTATCATAACCCTGACCTTGTAGGTCTTCAATTGACAATGACAAGCTTTTGAGCTGATTTCTCAGAACATGACTCATCGATTCACCTGTGGTTTCGGTTAGTGGTACAAATCCCAAAAAGTGTTTTTATTTGCACGAGGCTGCTTTCTTGGAATTCTTCATCAGAAGACTGAAATGACTCTGTTCCTGAAGATTGCACGATGTCCACAAATCTTATGATCATGGTCATTTGTTCCGTGCGGCTGATATCTGGGATGCAATCAAGAATGATTGAAAAATACTTTGCCTTTTAACCAATGAAATGATTCTCTTTGATACCGTTTGATAGCACTTGGATCAGTTAGTTTTGATTAAAGTTGCCTAAATAGTGAGCATGTCTTCTACCCTTATTTTGTATTCTCCTGAGATGTTCAATCATGATAGGATCAAACAAGGCGAGCAATTCCACAATTTTAAGAAAATTACCATTGTCATGAGCATGAAGTTTATCACTGCTGCCACGGAAGGCCAAATTTTGTGCACCTAGAACTCTTACAAGAGACATTACACGCTGAAAGATCTGATGCCAGTACTTTTCTTCTTCTTTGAGCTTTTTTGTATTAACACTATCTATAGTTGCGTCTTGTTTTAGACTTGTATACAGGCCCTTCCAGTTATGGAAGTTGGTAATATGTTCAACACTCTTTTCGTGTGAAGACAGAATCGCTGATATGTTATGCCAATCGTTGCATCCATTCTGAGTGAAACTTGTACTTGAACTTGAATTTCCGCCAAATACGTTGCAGCAAAAACAGAAAACTTTATCGGTTGATACAGAATACTGGAGGTATTCACGGTAAACTTCTTCTCCATTTGGAAGTTTTCTTTTATAATGTACAGCTGAAAACTTCCTTTTTTTCTCATCTAAAGGAAATTTTTTCCTTACTTGTTTTGGCGCATTTTCAACCAAAAGAGTTCTTAATTTGTCTCCACTTATTGGTAAGTCTTCCCAGGAAGCAGGGTCTGAATAATCTATTTTTATGCTTTCTTCAGTTATTTTCGGGCGTTTACTTTGATCACCATCTTCATTTTCAAGGTTATCCTTTGCAGTATCCACTACAAAGTGTTCTTCTTGCTCTCGGCTGTTAACTTCTATGTCCTTGTCTGGTAGGCCTATATCGTCATCTTTTTCTGAGGTCGAAGTTGATGCCCAAGTAATTTCAAGAGAACTCTTTGGAGGACGTAGACATTTTTCTATAGACCCGTTCAATTTGGATAGTTCTATTTCTCTATCCGCTTTTCTTTTTCTGTACTGAGCACCTGAGAGTTTTTTCCTGTCTGCCATTTTTGATCCTTTCTACCTGAAAAAATATAGGGCAATAATAATTCTGAATATTGTATATAATAATTCTGTATATTGCATTAGAAAATTGTAACAACATTATTACTGAAAAATTTAAGAAGCCAGTAACATTAATGGAAACAATTTTCGTAAATCTATTTTAAGATCAATTTAATGATTTCAACTCATTTCAAATATTATATCAAATAGATGGTATTTTTGCATATATGTCAAATTTTAAGAAAACAGCTAATTTGTTTGAGAAAAGACAGTAGTTTTTTTCTCGCTAAAAGATTTTTCATCTGAATTCCTGCTCCATTTTCTGAAGTAGTACGAATAAATGCGGGAAATATACACTGCTATCCAACAGATTTGCGATCTACGCTCATCTGGCCTCGGGAGCTGATTCTTTCGGTCTCGTGCTTCAGTTGCTAGGAAGAAGCTTGCCGCCAAACATCTGTATGTCCAATACAAGGTGGCCCCCCTCCCCGTGGCCCCTCTCCCCCCTTTTAAGTGAAACACTGGCACTCGCTGGGCTTTGCTACTTGCAAACTGCTCTTGCTTGCACCTAGCTGACTGCACTGGTGGTTGGTTGCTGTCGCGAAGGTGAGGCGCCGCTGTGATTCAGATCTGGGACTACACAAAACAGAGATCTCTCCAACAAATACTTTAACCTCCAGAGTTATCTCACCAATTATTATCTACAGATTTTAACAACAAAAAATGTGTTTCTAGCTCAAATAGATCAAAAGTTACTAAAACTGTGGCTGTGTTCCCGCTCAGTGGAAGACCCTTCGCAAAAGTGGACTATCTGTCAGTTGCTTTTTGCTGCATTTGGTTGTTAAACAGGTACTAATGAGGTGAAATGTTTGCCCAGGCAGTGGTAACATGAGTAAAACTGAAAAAATAAAGGCGCAATACAATCACAAAATGTGCCTCGTTATGCCGCATAATTTGCCTTTTTTTTAACGCATAATTTAGCCAACTCTCCGCATAATTTGGTTCCCCCTGCGGCTTAATTTCAAGTGGCCCTGAGTATAAATAACACCCACAATCAAAGAGCACATGGCAAAACAGCTGAATAGGTTAACCGCTTGCTGCAGAGATCTGCAGTGTTAGCTGGTCACAAATTGAAATATTTTCACACTCAACTCAGCCTTTTATCTTTCCAAGTTAAAAAGGAGTGCCTTTGTGTTGAGTAATATTGACCTATTATCTAAGCCCCGAGGCACAATTTAATTAGCGATGTATGTTTTGTAAATCGGCGTAGAGAGCGCAAACGTAGCTGTAGAACATCACAGCGCGGTACAATAGTTGCCTAGGTACATTTCAGTGGTAAATCATATAGAGCTGCCAAACTGACTCTAGAACCAGGTGGATTGGAGAGTCTCTATATGATTTTATTCACGCAGGTCAAGCATCACACGCTTTATATCTAGCCGCCGCTGATATGTCTTGCCGCATAAATCGTGACAATCAACCCCAAAAGCTAAAGCGCAAGATTGGCAGAGCACAATGTGAACTTGTTTTTATTGCAGGTTAGAAAATAAGTTATGGCTATTCGTCTATTTTCCACTATTTCCAGACCATAATAAGACTGGAACCTGTAGTTTGGGGTGAAAAAACAAAAAACTAATCTCAGATTGACGTGATGGAAAAAATAAGCCTCTTGGCACCATATATTTTTTTGTGTGGCGTGCTATTAGCCACCTGTTTGCACTGCTTAAAAACAAATTAAATTCGTGAATTATAAACCAATTACCTGACACAGTGGTTATTTTATTTCCTAAGCACCAGAGCAGCCGACACACTCGGTCCGTCCCCCGCGTGCCGAGAGAGAGGGTGGTGCGATGTGCGAGTAGTCACCGTCACTGGCTGCTGCATGAAGCACCGCTCAGGGACTGGCCAAAAATGATGCCCAGGGCCGTCATTGGTAGCGCTTTCCCGCGCTACAAGATTGACGGCCCTGGGGACCCACACACTGGTACCGCCGGCCCGCTCCACACACCACTATGCTAGGGTGTGCTGCGCAGCATGTACAAGCAGGTGCGCTTGCACTCGCATACAGGTGCTGCTGCCTTCAAATTAAAAAATGTTTCCCCCTTTTGCCGCCCTAGGCGGCAGCCTAGTCTTGCCTAATGGTAGAAACGGCCCTGGTGTAGAGTCGAAAGAGGACTCGCAAAAAAAAACCACGTAATATTACTTGCCTCGTTTGATGTTGAGCGAGTTTTCAACTCTGTTATGGAATTTTATGCTAAGTTTTTAAATTTATATTTGACAGTTCTGTTAAAGTTCCTTTATAGCAAACCTACTTTAAATGTAGTCATGAACTGGAATTTTCCAGATAAATGCTAATAAAATGAGACGAGATGAGTCTCCCCACGTTAAGAGTTTATTTTTTTTTACTGATTGTTGATCCTCAAGAAATAATGACAGCGACTAACTCAGCTCTGCCAAGTACTACGCATCACGCGCTAGACTAACGTATTTCAGTGTGATGGTCCGCATCACCGGACTGAAATGCTTTGTCACGCATTTTTGGCATTTGCGCCTGCCCCTGGACTGTCAAGCCATAGTGTTGCTAATTCCAATGCTAGTCTGAAATGTAAAGCCGGAGAGTGGCAGCCCTCTGCTCAGGCATGCTGGGGATGGCTGTCTGAGCAGTGATTGTGCTACAATGTAATAATTTGCGCCTAGTATTAGCAGCAGACTTTCCATAGCCGTGGTACAGCAGGGGTCAGGAGGCAAAGTTTCTGTGCGGCAAATGGTAGTTCCGCTCGCACTGTCGCGGTCAAATTTAAAATGAATCAACATTGTGATTTCCGACGACTGGGCTCTCGACTCACGGGACCGTGGCAGCTGCAATGGAGCGCAGAGCAGGCGAGCACACCACTCACGAACTGTGCAGCTGGTGAGTACCTTTAGAATCATTGCCCGGGCCGCAGTTAGTGATTACTTATTCACTCTGGAGACGGGCGGGGATATCACAGCCATGCCGTGGGACAGGAAAGAAAGGGTTTCTTGAAGTTTACAGTGTCAACCCCCGCAAGACGTCATTAAAAATTACCCTCCACATCACCTTGACGTAACAATCCTTGCAGAGTCCAATTATTTATAAGCATCTCTTAAGTAGCTGTTGCAGGTCCGACAGGCGGGAATTTCAAAGGTATCAGATGGGTGCCAGAGGAGCTTGTTTGGTGAGAGCCCCACACTCACTCAGGGTCACTTAGGTTATCGTCCATCAATGGCTGGAGTAGACTGTCCCACTGAGCGCCGCCGCAAGCAGCAGGAGTTACAGTACAAGCGCCTTAAATTACTTGATTTTTACCCGATGCACGCCTTTATACTTACTTCAGCATGGACGGCTCTCTCACGTCCCGTGCCTGCCAGGTATGTAGTTGCATTTAGTTGCTATAAAATTGGGTTCATTCTGAGCTGCCTACGATGTCCTGTACTCTAGGAATTTCGCAGTCAAGCAGTCTCTCTCTACTTCAGCAGTGACACATTAGTGCACAATACTGTAGTGTATCAGAGACTCGGGAGGGAGGGGGTGCCGTGCTAATCGACTAGCGCTGCATGCAATTTGCCTCATTATAGCGCCATGGGCGGCGCCCTGCACCAAATAAAACAAGATCTCTCCAGCAGGGGGGCCGTCCCGCGCAGCTTTACTGTACGATCAGATTACAAGGGCACTAGTGCCCTCTAATTTCTTGTGATGCTTTGCAGCAGTTTAAAATCTTTTTCTCATTGTTCAAATGGCTGTAAATTTTGATATTTATATGTTTCCCTCTTATTCATTGCTTTATTTTGCTCTCGAGATAGTGTCACTCATGGTCGTTGTAATGTCACTTCTAATCACACTGAAATTATGAAAATGTTCCACATCGCAATCTGAAACCTTGGCAGCTATGCTAACTAGACTTGGGAAAAGACGAGTGTTTCATAAAATCTGCTAATATCCCGTTGTGCGCATAACATTCTACTTTCTGCCACATGCCCGGCGGAAGTTCGTCGATGTCCTGTCTGGTCTTGCCTGGACGCCTGGCGGAGGACGAGCTGAAATTGAGAACTGTATGGGAGCCACACCCCAAGAAGCAAAGAACCCCTCGACGTAGACACACTGAAGGGAAGCGCCCCTCCTCTCTTTTCTGAAGGGCCTTTCTGGGGTAGTGTCACAGTTTCAGCGGCAGTACTGGCAGCTGTACAACACAAGAACAACAAACTTTAGTACTGAGGGCAGCCATAGTTATTGTCTACCGCTAGCTGTAAGTGCTGCAGTTAATAATATATTAGGCAACGTTATTAGTTAGTATACCAATTAGTTACATACTGTTTTCTAGCGGAGAGTTAGTCTTTTGTAATTGGCTTTTCAAACACATAAAATAGCATAAACAAGAGACTAGTCATACACTTCTGTTTGTGATACCGTTCACGGGCATCATTCCAGACTCACAGTCGGGTATTCTGTAGTGTGCGTGGGCCCATGTGCCCAACAATAAGGGCCAGGCACAAGCAGGGGATCTTAGAGCGATGACAGGTAGCAGAGGTCAGTCGGAGCAAAAAAATACGCCCGGTTGGGATGTCATCGCTGTGCCATGCTGTAAGCAGTCAGCACTCTCTCCCCTCCCTCCGGTATGGCCGCCATATACAATACAAATGTAGCCCATGTGTCCTTATGCCTGCATTGCGATCCGCTTCCACACTAGTAGTAGCAGTAGGTTTGTGGACACCAGGAGGAATATCCATCACACAGCCAAGCAGGGCCACCTTTGGTAGCCGTTGTAGGGAATGCGCCGTGATGTCTGCAGTCACCAGGTGCACGCGATCCCAATACTCTGCTATATGTGGGCACCGCCAGGCCAGGTGCAAGAATCTGACCCCTCCTCCCTGCAACACGCGCATCTTGTGTCCTCGCGAAGGCCCATGTGATGTAGCTGGAGAGGGGTGCACTTGAGTCGGTGCAGGTACTTAAAGTGGATAATCCTAAGGCAAAGCCTGTAGTTGAGTGATAATAGACGTATGTGCAAGTAGCAGTATCGCCACTGCTGTTCTGTAATAAGCTCGCGCAGCCACTCCTCCCTTGTTCCAGGCACAATCAACGGGGCCGTGGTCTGCATAGTGGCTTATAGACGTGTGATCAGGCATCTAGGGAAGGGTGATGTAAGAAATGGGTCGAGTGCCTTATGTTTGCAGGGTGCCTGTGAGAAGGTGGGTTGTTGTAAAGTGGAGTCGGACACAAGTGATTTAAGATGAAGCATTATTGTAGTAGAAACACCGGTACAGCATGAGCCTCCGTTCCTTGCCCAGCTCTGACGTCCACTGACGGCACTCTAGAACTTCATGCTGACGTGGACAGAACAGAGCGAGACGAGGAACGGAATGCAAAACAAGATATTGGAATAACCTGCAAATAAGATAAACACAACACATCTTCCCCCCTTAAAATAATAAAAAAACAAATTAACATTCTTCATCACAAACAAAATCTGCCATCCATTTGGGTTTAGAGCGGATATGTTTGTCACAAAGTGGTAAACCACTGTTCTCATTGCAAACTCCTCCACCAGGTACAACGTTATCACCCATAGTAGTGGTACTTATTTATTTATTTAAAAGGTTTTATATAGCGCTGGCTAGACCCGGGGTTATCAGAGCGCTCTACATGAACATAGGCAAAAGTAGAAAAACAGTTGAACAGGATACCAAATAAAGCAAGCGAATACATCACATTATAAAAATAAGCGAGGTGAGGAGTTAGGGTAAAAACGTGCTATTTCAAACAATGAAGAGGAAAAAGAAACATAATATACATGGGGGGTAAAGTCAGTGTCTGAAAGGGAGAATGTTATGAGCGGTGGGTGAGTGCAAAGATGGTAAGGAAAGAACTGACAAAATCGAAGCAGGGGGAAAAAGAAGGTTCAGTCCGTGTGGGGATTAAGGACCCCCAGTATAAGTTAAGAAGGTGGAGTTTGAGATCTTTTTTAAAGTTGAGGTAGGTGGGGGTGCAGCGCAGGTCAAGTGGGAGGGAATTCCAGATGCTCGGAGCATTCCCGGAGAAGGAGCGAGATTGGGTGGATTTCTTTTTTAGAAGTGGGGGGACTAGGAGGAGCGAATTGGAGCTTCTCATCCGTCTGGTACAGCCCGCCTTTTTGAGTTTTTGTTAAGTATAGCGGGGTTTGTTGGTGAAGGGCTTTGTGCGTGATGCAGGCGGTCTTGTATAAGCATCTTCCTTCAATAGGGAGCCATTTAAGGGCTTTCATGGCTGGGGAGATGTGGTCAAATTTTTTACAATCCATGATGAGTCTGGCTGCCAGGTTGAGAACAGCTCTAAGTGGGGCCAGGTGAACTTTGGGGGTTCCTGTGAGGATAGCATTACCATAGTCTAATTTAGAGAGGACTAAAGACTGGACAACTGATTTGAAGTCGTCGGAGGGAATGAAGGGCTTGATTTTCTTGAGGTGACAGAGTGTAGAGTGCTCCTTTGGCCGAGTTTTTTATGTGGTCTTTAAGGTCAAGCTTTTTATCAAGCGTGAAACCTATGGATTTCGCCGAATAAGATAGGGAGAGTGTGCAATTGAGGGCATTCAGGTCAGTGATCCAGCTTTGGATGGGGAGCCGATTATTTTTAGGTGAGAAGAGAATAATTTCAGTTTTTTTAGGGTTTAGTTTAAGATGATTGGCGTAGAACCAGGATTGGATCTTATTCAAGGTATTGTTTAAGTGGAGAATATCAGCGTGCGATTTAATTTTGTAATAGATTTGGGTGTCGTCGGCATAGAGGTGATAGTTGATTCCCGCTTGTTTCAGGATGAGGGTGAGGGGTTCCATAAAGAGGTTGAAGAGGTAGGGGGAAAGGATAGAGCCTTGAGGTACGCCCAAGTAGACAGTCGTCGGGTTAGAGAGGCAGGATTTGATTTTGATTTGTTGTGTTCTGTGTTGGAGGAAAGAGGTGAACCATTTGAGGACCACACCGTTAAGGCCAAAGCGAGATTGAAGCGAGTTAAGTAAGGAGGCATGATTGACTGTGTCAAATGCCGCCGAGAGGTCAAGGAGAATGAGAAGGCACGCTTCACCATTGTCAAGGGATTTGTGGATGTCGTCAACAATGTTCAGCATTGCGGATTCTGTGCTGCAGCCTTTCCTGAAGCCCGATTGAAGGGAGTCAAGTAGGTTAAAATTACTTATGTGATTGTTCATTTGGAACAAAGCACATTTTTCCAGGGTTTTAGCAAGCAGTGGGAGGTTAGATATTGGTCGGAGGTTGTTAGGATCGTTGGGGTCTGCAGTGAGGTTTTTAGGAATGGGAGTGATTTGTCCGAGTTGGAGGGAGTCGGGGACACATCCAGAGGAGAGGGAGGTATTAATGATCTTGGTCCAATAAGGGGCGATGATATGGTTAGGGTTGTGAACTAGGGACAAAGGGAGAGGATCTTTGGTATGAGAAGATGGTTTAAGTTTGGCTATAATAGTAGAGACTTCGAGTTCGGTCATGGGGCGGAAGTTGTGCCAGGAGGCGTTATTTTTTAGTTGTATGGTAGGAGGTGTAGAAGCGGGTGAGGATTGAATGGGTAGGAGGTTGGAAGAATGAGGTGGAAGGGGTGTTGCAGCCCAAGAGGTAGTGTAGAAGGCAGTGTTGCAGGTAAATTGGGAGTTGGGCGGGTCCTGGATTTAAAGGAAGGATTGATCAATTTTAGCAATTTTTTCAGAGAAGAAGCTGGCAATTTCCTCACATCTCGAGATTGACGCCTTCATCTCTAGGGGTACAAAAGGGGATGATAGACGGAACGTTTGAGCCAATCAAACACTCACCCCCAGTCAACTGATCTGGGTTTAATCCATCATCATTCTTTAGCTCACTCCACCACCCCAGTTCAGACATGGCCATATGCAAATCAGTCTGACCCTGTGCCTCATGGGAACAGTCCAGCCCGAACTGCCAAGCCATGTCTTCCCTGGACCGGAAACAAGCATCCTAGGACCGGTTTCTGGCATTTCAGCCGTCACCAGCCAGGCTTGCTTGAATCCAGTGGCAAAGTGAGCAAGGGACCCACGTCTGGGCATACCCCGCCAACTTAGGGCGACCAAAGCGATACAAAAGGGATGATGGACGGAGCGTTTGAGCCAATCAAACACTCACCCCCAGTCAACTGATCTGGGTTTAATCCATCATCATTCTTTAGCTCACTCCACCACCCCAGTTCAGACATGGCCATATGCAAATCAGTCTGACCCTGTGCCTCATGGGAACAGTCCAGCCCGAACTGCCAAGCCATGTCTTCCCTGGACATGTCTGAACTGGGGGTGAGTGTTTGATTGGCTCAAACGTTCCGTCCATCATCCCCTTTTGTATCGCTTTGGTCGCCCTAAGTTGGCGGGGGTATGCCCAGACGTGGGTCCCTTGCTCACTTTGCCACTGGATTCAAGCAAGCCTGGCTGATGACGGCTGAAATGCCAGAAACCGGTCCTAGGATGCTTGTTTCCGGTCCAGGGAAGACATGGCTTGGCAGTTCGGGCTGGACTGTTCCCATGAGGCACAGGGTCAGACTGATTTGCATATGGCCATGTCTGAACTGGGGTGGTGGAGTGAGCTAAAGAATGATGATGGATTAAACCCAGATCAGTTGACTGGGGGTGAGTGTTTGATTGGCTCAAACGTTCCGTCCATCATCCCCTTTTGTATCGCTTTGGTTGCCCTAAGTTGGCGGGGGTATGCCCAGACGTGGGTCCCTTGCTCACTTTGCCACTGGATTCTAGCAAGCCTGGCTGATGACGGCTGAAATGCCAGAAACCGGTCCTAGGATGCTTGTTTCCGGTCCAGGGAAGACATGGCTTGGCAGTTCGGGCTGGACTGTTCCCATGAGGCACAGGGTCAGACTGATTTGCATATGGCCATGTCTGAACTGGGGTGGTGGAGTGAGCTAAAGAATGATGATGGATTAAACCCAGATCAGTTGACTGGGGGTGAGTGTTTGATTGGCTCAAACGTTCCGTCCATCATCCCCTTTTGTATCGCCTTCATCTCTAGGGGGGCCGAAGATGTTTGTTTTCTAACAATGTTAAAAAGTTCTCTAGGCCTGTTTTTGGCCCTATCAAGTTGAGCACGGAAAAAGGCTGCCTTTTCGTTAAAAATGTGTTTCCTATAGGTGGATCTAGCAGTTCTGAGGAGGGCAAGGTGAGAGGGAGAAGGGTGTTGTCTCCAGGTTCTTTCTGCCAGTCTAAGCTGACGTCTTTCGTTATTCAGTTCGGGATTGAACCATGATTTGGATTGGATTTTTCTTTGTTTAAGTTTAAGGGGGGCAACTTGGTCTAGGACCTCACTTACAGTCTTATTGAAATGGTTAGTGAGCTCGGTAGCATTCTGATAGTGTGGGGTGAGATGAAGTTGAGCTTGTAGTTTATCCTCAAGTACACCTGGTGGAATTTGTTTAAGGTTTCTGATCCATTTCGTAGATTTGGTATTTATTGTAGTGGGCGGAAGGGCTCTGGTAGCTATCTTAAACAGAATCAGGTGATGATCAGACCAGTCAATAGGGATGATATTGTTGAGGGAGGCCAAATCAGTGTTGGAGATGATCGCATCGAGTGTGGCCCCTTTGATGTGGGTAGGCTTGTGGCATAATTGCTTGAGGTCGTTCAACTCAAGAAGGTGGCTGAGGCGTATGACCGTGGGATCAGTTTCATTATTCCAGTGGATGTTGAGATCTCCTAAAAAGAGGTTTTTTGCGTCTGAAAGGGAGGAGTGAGTGAGAAGGTCGGATAGTTCATCAGCGAAAAGGAGAGGTTCACCCGGAGGGTGGTAGATGTTATGAAATCTAATCGGGGCGGAGCCCTTGACCATGAGTTCAACGCCAAGGTATTCAAAAGTTTGGTAATCCCTGTTCTGTAAAAGGGAGAGTTGAAAATCAGACTTATGAATTATAGCAAGTCCACCTCCTTTTCTGTCTGGTCTGTCTTGTCTAATGATGGAGTAGCCGGGGGGGGGGGGGCGAGTAGGTCCAGAATGGCCATCGAGTGATCATTAAGCCAAGTTTCAGTGAGAAAAGCTATGTCAATAGCCTCACTGAGGATCGTTTCTGATAATTCAGTCGCATGTCTGACCGCAGACCTGCAGTTGACAAGCATGCAGGAAAGGAGAGTTGGGCTGTCATTGGCGAGTTTAAGGGAGTGTATGGTGGTGAGTTGTGAAGGGGGTCTGGGGGAACTAGGTGCGGCAGGGATTCTATTTATGCCCAAAATAACTGGGATGTTGGAGTAAGGGCGGGGTTGGTTAGTGTTAAGAGGTTTAGGAAGGTAGGAGTTACAGAGGCTGATTAGGTCATGCGTGGAGAGATAGCTTACCGCGCGGAGTGGTCTATGCATTCGACTGCGAAGAGGTTTGGTCAACCATACGGTATGTTGGGTGCAGTTATGGGAGAGAGAGCAGGGGGTTCCAGTGAGGGTGGGCGGGGTCAAGGTATTTAGGGAGTTGAAGGCCTCTCTGAGATGAGATAATTCAATAGTCATGGCTGCGAGTTTAGATTCAATGTTGAGAAGAGACTTTGTAATAAGATTTGTTGGGAGATCAGATGAGACGTGCGAAGGGGATGAGGAAGGTTTAGTGTTAGTTGTGGGAGTTGATCTAACTGGAGGTGGTCCAGTAGTAGATAAGTGAGTCAGGGAGGTGTAAGAGGGCGAATTAAGCAGTCCAGCAGTCGGAGTATCAGGGAGCGGTGTGCGGGTGGGCAAGATGATGGTGGGGGATTTGGGGCTTGAGGAAAGGTCTGGGGTGATTTTGGGAGATTTGGGGCTTGAGGACAGGTCAGGGGGGATCGTACGGGTGAGAGAAGGGAGGGCGGGGTGTAGGATACAACGGGGCATGCGAGCGTCGACTTCTTAGGTGGTGAGACAATGGATGGAGAGTTGAGTATAGGTTCTGGGACGGTGGACGGGGTAGGAGGGGAGGTGTTAATGGTCGTGGCGGGTTGGGGGGGCAGGGTCTGAACCAGGGTGTCTAGATGTGGAGTGTCCGGTAGTGTGGGTGAATTGGGGGTAAAAGAAGGTTTGAAGAGTTGGTAGGATAAGTGGCTGAAGTGATTCTCAAAGATATTGAGGTGGAATTCGGACGCTTGTATGAGAATGTTACCGGATTTGAATATGGAAATGGCAATTTCACCTTGGAAGGAAGGGGATGGCGCAGTTGACAATTTAAAACCATAAGGAATATTACCTGATTTAGAGATTGTAAGGTGGAGAAGGAACATGCTTTTCCATTTAGAAGGGTGTTTGGAGGAAAAAATAAGGTTTGTTTTAATTGGAGAGGTCAAGCTGTGGTAGGCGTCAACTATTAAAGTTTCAGGGTGACGAATCAGTAGTCTGTTTGAAATTCTTCTTAGCATTTTTAGAGAGATTAGGCGGGTATAAGATGTTCCATGAGTTGGGGCCATGTTTAGAGAGCGCAGGATCAGAGGGAGTAAGGGGGAAGTTGTGGTGGGACATGGTCTGACACTATGAGGGGGGGGGAAGAGGGAAGAGGAAGGAGGTATAGAAGCAAGCAGAGTGGGGTGGGGAAATTAGAGAGAAGGAGAGTGAGCGTCTTGGGAGAAGGGGAGAGAAATTATCCTAAAGAATCAACAGATCAGTAAGAAACAAAATTAATAAAGCATCAATCTTGAGGATCTGCACCAATATCTAGAGAAAGAGAGAACTCTAAGACATAATATCGTATAAATACCAAAAATAATTCAAGGCAGGTCAGTAGCATATGTAGGGAGGAGATTACGGGGGGGAAACTACGAGTACCGGTCAAGAACTCTAAGGCAATGTGTGGCGGAATAAGAAACTAATTACATTAAAATTGAGCAATAAAAAGTAGGTCATTCACCAAAACAATACAAAATATGAATAGCATTAACAGAAAAATATACGAATAACATACCTAACGTAGGGGGTCAGGTCTAAGATACAGGGTAATGCATAAAAGGAAAGAAACTCAAGGCCGTATATATCGTGAAACTAAGTAACTAAGAATTTCTTTATTTTTAAAAAAAATTTATTTAAAAGACAGGGGAGTGAGGTACCTACTACCTGGGCAAGAACTGACTAGCCTTACACCACTGGAAAAAGTCCCCACGATGGCGCTCGAGCAACCTCTGAAATCGAGGATTATGGGGAGTGAGGGATATACTAGGCAGTTAAAAGCAGAGCACATGTCTGAAGGCCAGGGCCCGTAGAAGTGCATCCATTTTGAGAATTTGAGGCAAGAGCGACACAAAATGGCGGGTGCAGGCCGGCAGTCAATGTGAGACGAGGTAGCAAGGAGAAAAGTCAGGCATCCCCCCCAAGCATGAGCCAGTCAAGAGACAAGGGCACCATCAGGCCGGGTCTCGTGAGGGGCCGAGACCAGAAATTCACGGGGTGACAGGACCATTGTATGAGGCCGCAGGGGTTCTTCAGTGGGTGTTATCGCACGGGACCGACCGTCCATTCACAACAGACGGCTGCTGCCCTGCTCATCCGAGATTAGCGATGAGCTGAAAGGCTCCGCCGAGCCTGGTTGATGGGGAAATTGTAGGCAAGGGGCCGCTGCACGGGATCAGGACAAACGTTGCCTTGGCTCCCGAGAACACAGACACAGCCCATCCCCCCAGAGGTCCGGCCGTCAGAAAAACCGCACTCACCCAGACGGTCGAGGAATCCATGCTGGACGGGCCCGCCAAGAGCAGTCAGGAGGTGTCAGCAGAGTATCCCCCAGCAGCCAGGCCAGGACCGGGCCCACCCGCACAGAGCTGGTGCAATCAGCAGTTTTCTCGGCTGTTTCCCTCAGCTGGTGACGAGCTGCAGCGGTGCTCGCACGGTCACCACAGCTGACACGCCTCGCTGAGGCCGAGAACGTCCCTCAGCAGCCCGGCCAGGTCCCGGCTCCCAGCCCGGCGCCGATACAATCAGCGGCTCCCTCGGCAGTCATTGAGGCATCCTCAGCTGGTGGCGAGCGGCAGCGGTTTTCACACGGTCATCGCTGCAGACATGCCTCATCTGAAAGAGACACGTTAGTGACAGATTCCTTACCTTAGAATATCCCCAGGCGTCAGGCTGGATCCGGAAAGTTTTTTGCGTAGCAGTACCCTTGCGCGTCGGTAGGCGGCGTCGTGCGGCTCCGCGTCCGTCGTCGGCGTCGTGATCGCCGGGATGACGTCGCGGGCAGTACTTAGGCGCCGCCCCTGCGCGCTGACGTCAGTTCTTCTTTTTCCGCGCCAGTAAGCGCAGATCCGGGAAGAGCAGTGCCCTAGTCACTTTTTGACTATCTTTTTGTGAAATTTTTCACTGTTCTCTTCAACGAGTCTTCACGACTCCTAAGGTGTCGTAGGGATGCCCGGCTTTAAGCCCTGCGAGGTATGTGGTCGTATGATGTCCATCACGGACCCCCACCTCGAGTGTCTCTTCTGCCTCGGCCGAGGCCACGACACGAAGTCGTGCCCTGACTGCCGGAAACTTCATCCGAAGGCTTTGCGAGAGCGGTCTCGAAAGCTCCTTGAAGTCCGGCAGTCGGCTCCGCGCCGCAGCAAGCCCCGGTCCCGGGAGAGGTCGAGGGCCGGACGCGGAGTCCCCGCCGTTCGTCGGAATCCAAGTCTTCGCGCTCCTCCGGTAAGTCGAAGCACAAGAAGTCTAAGCGGCGTCATCGCTCTAAGACTTCGCCTCGCCGGTCGCGCGACTCGGCTGAGGTCCCTGTCGGCACCGTCCCCGCCCCCGCGGCCCCGGACGTGCCTGTCGAGTTGCCCCCGCATTACCCGTCCTTCCCGGGTTCGGGGCGACTCCGGCCGAGCTGACAGAAATTCCTGTCGGCCATGGCCCGCCTCTTCGGGCCTCAAGGTCCCTCCGGTGCGCCTTCGGGCCCCGCGGGCCCAGATGGGGTTGCTCCGGCGTCGCCGTCGACTCCGGTCCCGGCGTCGCCTGTCCCACCAGCCTTCGTCCCGGCCTCGGCTCCGGCCCCGGCCTCGACCCCGGTTCCGGTGGTGCCGCAACCTCCATCGACGCCGGTTGACCTAACCACGCCTCCGCCGACGCCGATGTCCCCGGTGCCGTTTCCGACGCCGTCCGGGGCTCCGGGCGGCGTCGTTCCCGGTTCTCCCGGGTCCGGACATGGAGCCGGACCGGCGTCGCCCGACGCCGGTTCCGGCGCCGATGAGGCCTTGGGTCCCTTATGTCCCTCCTCCTCCATCTTTTCAACCTGAGGAGGACCAGGAGAGCTGGGAGGGGTCTGACGACCCTCTCACACAACAGTGCGAGTTTGACCCGGACTGGGTTGAGGAACTTGGGGATGCCAGTGGGCTGGATACCTCCCCGACTCTGGCATGCTGTCTCCTCCCGTGGCAACGGAGGAGGGGGCTAATTTTGCAACGGTGTTGCGTAGAGCTGCTGGAGCCTTAAATCTCCAGTTGCCTACAGTGGCCGTCAGGACTAACCTCCTGACTGAAGTGCTTCAGCCGGCGGCCTCCTCTTCGGAGCCTGTGCTGCCGTTCAACGATGCACTCACTGACGTTCTTTTGGGTGCCTGGTCCAAACCCACCACAGGGGCTCCTGTGGATAGGAACGTGGCCCGACGCCATCGCCCGGCTCCGGGCGACCCCCTGTTTCTCTCCCAACACCCCACCCCTGAGAGCTTGGTTGTCCAAGCCTCTGCCTCCCAAACAGCCTTCCCTACCGCCCCTCCGGATAGGGAATCCAAGCGCCTGGATCACTTTGGGAAGAAGGCTTTCTCTTCCTCCAGTGCTGGCTTGCGGTCTGTTAATACCGCTTGCCTCTTGGGCCGATACACCCACTCCCTGTGGGATTCGGTGGCTGATGTTTTGCCGCAGTGTTCTGAGGAGGTCCAGACACTGCTTACCCGCGCTATTGCGGAAGGGCGTGATGCGGCTAAGTATACCATCCGCTGTGGCCTTGATACCGCCGACTCGCTGGGCAGATCGCTTGCAACGACGGTGGCGCTGCGTCGCCACGCCTGGCTGAGAACCACTGGTTTTTCAGGGGATGTCCAGAATACTCTCATGGACATGCCCTTTGATGGAGTCGGTCTCTTTGGTTCAAGGCGGACCATGCGCTGGAGCGTTTCAAGGATTCACGGGCTACTGCTAAGTCCCTGGGCCTTGCTGTTGTGCGCCCTCCGCAAGCGTCTGCTTTTCGCCCCTTTCGTGGCCACGGAAGGGGCGCCCAGTCACGTCCACAGCCCGGCCAACGGCCCGCGCAGCAAGCGCCTTCGCGTGGCCGAGGACGTGGATACCGCCGTGGCGGTTCGGGCAACCAGCGTGCGGGTCAGGCCACCACCTCCAACCCGTCCGCGGCCTCCAAGCCCTCCTAGTCCCTCCTTTCAGGTGCACAGCACGCCAGTCGGGGGCAGGGTCCGCCATCACCTTCACCACTGGCGTCCCATCACCTCGGACAAGTGGGTCTTGGACATTGTCCGAAGGGGCTACTCCCTCCCCTTCGAGACCACCCCCAGCCATGCCACCTCAATTCCACCGCATGTCAGGGGATCACTTGGTGCTTCTACAGAAGGAAGTCACGGCCCTCTTGGCCAAGAGGGCCATCGAGCATGTTCCGACCCCAGAAGTAGGGCGTGGTTGCTACTCCCACTACTTTCTGGTGCCCAAAAGGACAAGGAGGACATGCGTCCTATCTTGGACCTCCGGAACGTCAATCGCTTCCTCCGGAAGGAGAAGTTCAAGATGCTCACCCTAGCTCAGGTCTTGACTGCCCTCGACCCCGGAGACTGGTTGGTAGCGTTGGACTTGCAGGACGCCTATTTCCACATCCCCGTCCTGCCGGCCCACCGGCGTTACCTTCGGTTCACGGTAGGCCTCGAGCATTTTCAGTTCACCGTGCTCCCCTTTGGCCTTACCAGTGCCCCTCGGGTGTTCACGAAAGTGATGGCGGTGGTCGCAGCTCATCTGCGCCGGGCAGGGGTTTCAGTCTTCCCCTACCTCGACGACTGGCTGCTGAAGGCGGGCTCGTCCCAGGCAGTTGTCTCCCACCTCCAGACTACGGCCGAACTCCTGCACTCGCTGGGGTTCTCCATCAATGTGCCAAAGTCGCATCTGATTCCTTCTCCACAGCTCCTTTTCATCGGAGCAGTTCTGGACACGACGCAGTTTCGGGCCTATCCTCCCGAACGGCGAGTCCGGGATATTCAGGCTATGATTCCGATCTTTCAGCCCTTATCCTGGGTTTCGGTACGGATGACCCTGAGGCTGCTGGGCCTCATGGCCTCCTGCATCCTGCTGGTCACTCATGCCAGATGGCATATGCGGGCTCTGCAGTGGGACCTGAAGTTCCAGTGGGCGCAGCACCAGGGCGACCTGTCCGATCACGTCCAGATCTCGGAGGGGACTGCAAAACAGTTGCAGTGGTGGCTCTCGAACCGGCAATGGGTCATGGGCAGATCCCTCTCCCTTCCCCAGCCAGAGCACACAGTTGTGACGGACGCGTCCCTTCTGGGATGGGGCGGTCACATGGGAGAGGCGGAGATCAGAGGCCTCTGGTCTCCGGCGGAGTCCCGGCTCCATATCAACCTTCTGGAGCTCCGGGCGATCCGACTTGCACTCAAGGCATTCCTTCCCTCTGTCAAAGGGAAGGTAGTGCAGGTGTTCACAGACAACACCACTGCCATGTGGTACTGCAACAAACAAGGCGGGGTGGGGTCGTGGACCCTTTGTCAGGAGGCTCTGCGCCTCTGGACATGGCTGGAACACCAGGGCATGTTCCTGGTGGTTCAACACCTGGCAGGTTCCCTGAACGCCAGGGCGGACGAACTCAGCCGCAGGTGCATGATGGATCACGAATGGCGTCTTCACTCGGAAGTGGCGCAAGGACTCTTTCTACAGTGGGGAGAGCCTTGGTTAGATCTATTCGCCACCGAAGAGAACGCGCAATGTCATCAGTTCTGCGCGTTGGAATTTCCAAGGCGGCACTCGCTCGGCGACGCTTTTCGTCACGAGTGGAGTTGCGGTCTATTGTACGCCTTTCCGCCTATACCACTTCTACCCAGAGTGTTGAAGAAGATTCGGCACGACCGGGCCCAAGTCATTCTTGTGGCTCCGGACTGGGCTCGAAGAGTTTGGTATCCCGAGCTACTCAATATGAGCGTAGATCCCCCGATCCGTCTGCCTCTTCGGGAGGATCTTCTGTCGCAGCAGCAGGGGACGGTCCTCCACCCGAACCTGTCCAGTCTACACCTGCTTGCGTGGAGATTGAGCGGCGGCAGTTGATTCCTTTCGACTTGCCTCCCGAAGTTTGTGATGTGATTCTGGCAGCCAGGCGTCCCTCCACTAAGGTGGTATACGCCTGCAGGTGGAACAAATTTGTGGCATGGTGCACAGCAAAGGCTGTGGATCCCCTTTCTGCCCCTCTTTCTGAGGTCCTTCTGTTCCTTCTCTCTCTGGCCCAACAGGGTTCTGCCCTGGGTACCATCAAGGGTTATCTTTGTGCTATCTCGGCCTTCCTCAGGCTCCCTGATCAGCCCTCCCTTTTCAAGTCCCCTGTTGTTAACAGGTTCTTAAAGGCATTACTCACCTCTTCCCTCCTGTTCCGTTTGTGATGCCTCAGTGGGACTTAAACTTGGTTCTTACCTTTTTAATGTGCGCTCCCTTTGAGCCTCTACATAACTGTCCTCTTCGTCTTCTGACTCTGAAGACAGCCTTTCTGGTGGCCATCACCTCCGCTCGGCGGGTGAGTGAGCTCCAGGCTCTATCTTGCAAACCTCCCTTTCTGTCTGTTCATCCAGACAAGGTTGTTCTTCGGACGCGTCCGTCCTTCTTGCCAAAGGTGGTTACTGCTTTCCACATTGGGCAGACCATCACTTTGCCCACCTTCTTTCCGCCTCCGCATCCTTCCAGAGAGGAAGAGAGGCTCCACCGTCTGGACCCAAAACGTGCGCTCTCCTTCTATATTGACCGCACAAAACACTTCCGGGTGGATGACCAGCTCTTTATTGGCTACGTGGGCGCCAAAAAGGTCGGGCGGTGCACAAGAGGACCATCTCCCGCTGGGTTACCTTGTGCATCAAGACCTGCTATTCTTTGGCTAAAAAGGAGCCTCCTGTTGGGCTGCGTGCCCATTCCACCAGGGCAACGGCTGCTACCACGGCCTTGGGCCGCGGTGTTCCGCTGCCGGTTATCTGTCAGGCAGCTACGTGGGCCTCGCTGCACACGTTTACAAAGCATTACTGCCTTGACAGTCAGGTCCGGAGGGACGGCTTCTTTGGCCGTTCTGTCCTCCAGGACTTCCTTGTCTGATCTTTGTTCGCAGACCCACCACCGGGGTTGGTATTGCTGGGGTATCTATTCTAAGGTAAGGAATCTGTCACTAACGTGTCTCTTTCAGATGCACAAGTTACTAACTTGTGTAACGATATATCTGTAAGAGACAGTAGTTAGTGACAGATTCCTACCGCCCACCCATCCTCCCCGTTCTGCGAACTGATTTCTAGGGTTAAGGACATCCCTTTCAGGGCCCTAGTATTTTTCAGACACCTATGTCAGCTTCTTGCATGGCTCTGCGTTCCTGGCGCGGAAAGTCGTGTACAGAACTGACGTCAGCGCGCAGGGGCGGCGCCTAAGTACTGCCCGCGACGTCATCCCGGCGATCACGACGCCGACGACGGACGCGGAGCCGCACGACGCCGCCTACCGACGCGCAAGGGTACTGCTACGCAAAAAACTTTCCGGATCCAGCCTGACGCCTGGGGATATTCTAAGGTAAGGAATCTGTCACTAACTACTGTCTCTTACAGATATATCGTTACACAAGTTAGTAACTTGTGCGTTGAGGCCGAAACGTACGTCCCCACGCAAAGGAGTCCTGCGATCAACCTCGCGGCAAAGCTACAGCCATCCGTGGACGACACGACAGGAGGAACGGGGGTGAGCGCGTTGGTTCCGATATCGCACGTCATCCAGCGGTCCCCACTGCAGGTAAGCGTTTCCAAAGTTACAAAGATGTAGTCGTAGTAGTTCTTGTAGAATAACTGTTAATGCAGGGTGGATGGCAGGTTTAGCGGAGGATATTCACCGAATTGGTGATCCTCAAACCCGGGAGCTCCTAGGCTGAGCTCCTACTCGGTGGCCATCTTGTCTTTTTTTTTTTTGTACCTCTGCTAACACAACTTGGCTCAGTGGTGGCCAACCTAGGAGTGCTGTTGCTGTCATCCTCAAAATTAGATGAAACAGCTCCTTCTGCACTTATGTCACATTCTGAATGATTATCAGCAGAACGAGAAACTGCAGGCACAGCCAAATTGTTGGAGAAATTGAGACTATGGCGAAAAGTGGCTACACGTTTAAGGTTCCAGACCTTGCCATCAGTTAATTGCACAGCATTCCTTAGGACTTTAGTGACTCTTAAGGGTTCAAAGAACTGGCTTTCACCCTTCCTAGTTTTCCAGGGTTTTTTAACCTTCACCCAGCAACCAACCTTGATGCAAACACTTTTAGAATTATGTTTAAGATCATACATTTCTTTATACTTGTGTCTATTAACAATCCTAGATCTGATTACATCAACTGGCACAGTGCTGGTAGCAGTTTCCAACAACCATTCTGGATTACACTTAGTTCTGGCACCACGACCTCTCATGACTTCAAAAGGAGACTCTTCCAAGGCATCATGAGGGGTAGTCCTATGCATCCACAGAGTCTTAAAGACTTGAACTTCCCAATCACAACCATTCTGAACAGCCATTTGAATAGAATTTTTTAACACTCTATTGAACCTTTCAATCATACCATTACCCGAAGGTTTGTAAAGAGAAGTTGTTCTATGCTTGATTCCAGTTCTCTCGAAATATTCTTTAGCAATGTTGGACATGAAGTGGACACCATTGTCCGAAATAACTTGGACAGGTAATCCTTCCTCAAAGGTCCTGTCAAGAAATTTCAAAACTTTATCAGAAGTAACTTTGTTGACAATTTTTATAACAGGCCACCTGGAAAAAACATCAATGAGTGCTATGATATATTTTGCCTCTATATCGATAGGACCCATGATATCAACAGCGATGGTATGCCATGGTTTAGTCGTAACAATGGACTCACACATTTTAGGTCTCAAGGTAACTAAAGATTTGTCCGAATTAGTGCACCACAGACAATCACGTACAATTCTTTCAATAAGAACATCAATTCCAGGCCACCAGAACCATTGTTTGATTCTGTTTGGTCTTGACAATACCACCATGCTCCTCATGACAAGGTTTAACAATGTCTGACCTTAAGGAAGAGGGAGGAACAATCCTGTCTCCTCTGAAGACATACCAGACCCCTTGATGATGGAGAGTTCATGTCTAATCTCCCAAAAAGGTTTCAAAACATCAGGAAGATTAGTTTTACCAGGCCAACCAGTGTTGATAAACAAAGATAATCTCTGTAAATCCTTGTCTAGACTGTAACACTCCGACCATTCTTTCTCTCCAAAATGGAGCACACCTTGGTTGTGAATCAAAGCAATTTGTTCAACATCCAAGTCACAACTCTCACAGTCCTGCATATCAATGGGTAATCTGGACAAGAAATCAGCAATAACATTCTTCTTGCCAGGAACATATACAATTCTGTAAATATAGTCTTGCAGACGCATAGACAATCTAGCGATTCTCGCAGAAGCATTCAAAAACCTCTCTGTAGTAACTTACTTGACTAAGGGTTTGTGGTCACTCCATATCTCACAAGGTTTTCCCCACACAAATGAACGAAAATGTTCCATGGCCCACACGCATGCAAGGGTTTCTTTTTCAATCACAGAAAACTTCTCCTCAGTAGGAGATAAAGCACGAGAAGCATAGGCTACAATGTTTTCCTTCCCACCAGCCTTGACTTGTGATAAAACACCACCCAAACCCTTGTTGCTGGTACCCACAGTGACCACATTGTCTAAATCAGGATCAAACCCCTTAAGTGCAGGAGCTTCCACAATTGCACATTTGATACTTGTTTTTAAGTAATTGTCTAATGTGAAACACTTTTGGAGAGAAATCCTTCTCAAATTTGGAATAAAACTCCACAAGTCTAAGGTAAGATCTGACCTCCTCCCTGTTTTTGGGACTGGTAGCATCACGAATGGCATCAATTAAGGAAGATTTAGGAGAAACACCTTCACAACTAAGAACGTGACCTAAATAAGTAATAGATTTGACTGCAAATTTGCACTTAGAATGTTCTACTGTCAACCCTTTAGCTTCCAAAATAGCAAGAACTTCATTTATAATCCTATTGTGTTCCAACCTATCTTCTCCAAAAACAAGGATGTCATCTTGGAAACACCTGATGTTTTTGATTTTCCCAAATAATTGGTACATTAACCTTTGAAAAATAGCAGCAGCCGAGGCTAAGCCAAACGGAAGTCTTTTGTATTGGAAACATCCAAAAGGGGTAATGAATGCAGTAAGCTGCTTACGGTCTTCGGCAAGGGAAATCTGGTGGTATGCAGCTGAAAGATCAATGGATAAAAACAACCTAGCATTTTTAACAAGAGATAACACCTCAGAAATCTTTGGAAGAGGAAACTTGTCCACTACAATATTATTATTTAAATGTCTAAGGTAAATACATAACCTCAACTTCCCATTGCTGCGTCTGGCTACCACAATCAGCGAAATCCATTCAGCTGACTCAATTGGCTCAATAATGTCAGCCTTGACCAATTTATCCTACTCTTTTTCAACAACATCTCTGAGTAAAACAGGAATGTGCCTAACCTTATGCACCTTGGGACACGCATCAGTTTTCAAGACTATACGATGCTCAATCATTGAGATTACCAATACCCCCATTGAAAACTTTGGGAGATGTCTTCAAAATCTCATCGCAAAGTAAAACACTATCATTAAGGACCATAACAGGATCAGGGCTATTAGGGTTGAGAATGATATCCAACTTCCCTTGGTCTTTTTAATCTAGATCAGCAGGCCCTTTCCTAGCAACATACAATTTACTAATGGCTTCTCTATTCTTAAATTTAAACACTAAAGACCTGTAACCTACCATATCTATTTTGTCACCCAAAAATCCTTCCGGATGGATGTCCGGCTCAAGAAGTTTATCTCCTAAACGCACAGCAAATAAGGATTTCCAAGTATTTTCGTCAACTATAGTGTATGGTGAGCCTGAGTCTGCATACATTTGCACCATGACACCACCAATAGACATAGAACACAAAGGTTTCTTCAAACACATGTTGCTCTTGTCATTGATATTCCAGATGAACAATTCCTTTGGATCAAGGTTTTGAGAACCATCATTAAAATTATTAATGGTATGTTTCTTGATGTTACACTCACTATCACTCGAATCACAGTCCGCTTCATCCACACACTTCAACCCTCCTACTACTTTTCCTTGTGCAAACCTTAGCAAAGTGTCCCAGAATTCCACAATTGGAACATTTTTGTTTAACAGCAGGACATGATTTGCTAGAAGCAATGTGTGTGGGACTATCGCAACGGAAACACCTGAAATTACCATGCCGATTAAAATCTTTGTTCTTAATAACCTCTGTTTTGGGTTTAGTGGTAGAATTAGCCCTGGCAGTAGTAGCCCTCATTTTAACCTTGCTGATTACCTCAACAGGGGTATCTGTGACAGCAACATCTTGTTTAAGCAGTTTAGCACTGCGACTAGACATCTCAGCCTTCCTAACGATGTTTAAAATATCTTTAAGTTCAGCATCCCCATTAATCCATAATCTCTCTTAGATTGCAGGATCTCTAGCATGCATAACAACTTGGTCTCTAATAAATTGATCAACCAAATGGTCAAACTTGCAATCTGCAGCAAGCTTCCTTAAGGCCGAACCATACTCATCAACAGTCTCATTGGCCTCCTGTTTCCTGTGGAAAAATTTAAATCTTACAATACCAATACGGACTTTCGGTGCAAAGTAGTTGTCAAAATCATTAATAATGGCGTCAAAAACATTAGCATCTCCACCCCCCAACGCTTTAGTCCTTTCTTCATAAGCCTTTATCCCTCCTTGACCAACTGAATGCAATAAAATCCTCTTTTTCCTATCTAGAGTCATCTTCCCATCTTCATCAATAGTGTAAATGAAATTGAGGAAATGAGACTTCCACTCAGTCCATTTCATGCATGGATTACCTCCAGGGGGCCAAAATGCTTGAGGTGGCTGAAGTGAAAAACTTTGACTGGCCATAGTACCAAAGGATAAAATGCACAAAGGTGTGTGAAGATTAACCACGTCCGAACTTCACCTGTGAAGAACTAGATCACTGTGCAGAATATTGTGTTTAAATAAGTAAAACCCAAACATACATGTGTTGAAAATAGAACTCCTCTAAAGTAAATTGAATCGCAGAATAATTAGTTATTCTTGGTGAAAAGTGTGCAAACGCTGTAAAGTTAATTCCTTAGAGGTGTGCATATCCCCGCGTATGATTGAAACGCACAGTATGCACAATGCTTTAAATAAATAAATAAAATAAAGGCCTGGTATACATCGTTATGTGGCAGAAGAGGAAAATGCTTTGAATAATTCCAAAGGTGTGCGCGTCACCGCGCTGAAGCAAATGATAATTGAGGTGCCTGGTAACGTGGTACATAAGGATTAAAAGCCTTTAATAATCGTAAGGGTGTGCGCATCACCGTACTGAAACAATGGTAATTGCTCAGGGTGTGCGCTGGTAGATTCCTTTAATTACTGCAAGGGTGTGCGCGTCACCGTACTGAAGCAAAGTAACAAAAATGCCAGAATACGCCTTTAAATATTGCAAGGTGTGCGCATCACCGCGCTAAAGTTAAAGATAACGCAGGTGCCTGACAAAATAGCGGCACTTAAGTTCACGCTACGTGACCCCAGCGTGAATCGCATACGTGGCTCAATGCGGTAACAGTGACCAGCAGCAAAGAACTCAGAAGCAGGAGGAGAGTTCCAAAGACAAGGGCTGCAAACCTACACTGGGTGTTCCAGGTTCGGCATGAGCGCGGAGATGCAGGCAAGTATGAGCGCTCGCGGCGTTTGAAAAATGACGGTTGGGCAACAAACGGTAGCTTATGGCCGCAGTACAGCAGTCAGTCAGAAAACAGCAATAAGCCAAAAATACGACCTGCCCGCAGCACTCCTGTGACTACGTCCACGTTGTAACTCACTGGTATATGTAGTAGGTAACTACGGATGCTTGAGTAGTTGTAATCAGGAGTTTATTCAGGAGCACAGCTAGAGGCAACACAACGCCTGCTGACCAAATCACCAACTGACGTTCCTAGAACACCCACACATAGAATAGAGAATACACGCAGGTATTCTGGAAGGGTGAGTAAGGGGAGACATAGAGAAAGGCATAGGAATACATAGCGACCATATTATGAGAGGTTATAATGTACAACACACCTTCCTCCTTTATGGGGAAAGAAAAACAGATACAATAAGGATGTAAAACACCCATCCTGTATGTACAATTAACAGCAATAATCATTGAGATAAGCTGGAGGTCTGCGACACCTTGTGATTCTGTTGTTCACAGACAAAGGAGTGATGTGAAGATTAGGGGAGTTGCCGGGAGAGTAGTTGGCAGTACTTCCCGAATCACAAGCATCACCTCCACCCACACTCCTTCTACTAATAGGAACAGGAAACAAGGGATCATCCTCCATTGTTGACAACATGTAACCACTGTTACCTGTAGAGGCATGAGTGTCTTGGACAGTGGTATCGTTAGATGCAGGACCTTTTTTTGATATAACGCAACTCTGCGGAGGTTCCATTTTTCACCATTGGTCAAGACCACGTAATGGGGAAACACCTCTTTGACACTGAACGGACCTTTAAACTTGGTTAACCCTTTTGAAATTCTACCAGGTTTTACTTTGACAAGATCACCTTTTGAAATATGAGAAGAGAACGTCCTTTCGGAACAAATGATGGGAGTGGATTCAGAGTGACCACCTTTAGAAACTCCTTCTTTAATCCAGGACGGAGTAAGTTTCGTACTGGGAACTCTGCCTCGCATTAGTTCAAAAGGTGACTTTTCATTTAAGCCATGAATAGTAGTGCGATAGGCCCACACCATATCTTGAACCATGTCATGAGCAAAAACGCCACTGGAGCAAGCCATCTGAATAATGCCTTTGACAAGTCTGTTGGCCCTTTCGCACAAACCATTACCCTGTGGGTTATACAAGGATGTGCGATGATGTGTGATGCCGCACTTAGATAAAAAAGAACACATATTGTGGGAGACAAGTTGTGTACCATTATCTGTGATGAGAGTATTAGGATAGCCCTCTTCTTGAAAGAGTGTTTTCAGAAAAGTAATAGTGCTGTCTGTGGTAATGTCTTTTACAAATCTAACTGTAAGCCATTTGGAGAAGACATCAATGGACACAATGGCGAAACGTTGACACAAAGGCAGTTCCTCCATTGGTCCAATAAAATCTAGGCAAATGCTGTGCCACGGACGACTAGAACTTACTAGCTGACCCATAGATGAACCAACAGCAACTTTAAGTCTCTTCTCACCCTCTTTGCATGCTGAACATTTTTCAATCCATGAAGACACATGAGAATCCATGCCCGGCCACCAAAAACTGGCTTTAAGCCTGCGCTGGGTCAAAGTTTGTCCCAAATGTCCTTCATGGGCAATATCAAGTAGTTTTGATCTTAAGCTTGAAGGTGGAACGAATCTGTCACCTCGCATGAGAATGTTATCTCCGCAAGTTGATAACTCATCTAATACCTTCAGGAAAGGACGAGCCGAGATGTGTACACAACTCTCCCGTCTGGAACCCAACCTTATAAGAAGAATGACCTGTTTAAGAACATGATCATTAGCCATTGCTTTACACCATTCCTCGTGTGTGAAAGTGCCTTCACTGACAGCAAGGACATCTTGAACTGAAGCAACAGCCCACTCTTCATTCTCAACATTGAGAGATGCATCATCAAGATCTTCCCACTTGATAGACATTCTAGATAAACAATCAGCTTGAAAGTTGCGCCAACCCGGGACATGTGAAATGTCGTATTGATATTCTTGGAGTTTGGCAGCCAACCTAGCTAGCCTGGGAGAACCCTTGCCCGCCCCACCGGGAGACAGTATGCGAACTAAAGGTTTGTGATCAGTTTTGAGGAGGAATTTGGTACCCCACAGATAAGTACGGAAATACTGGACACCCCAAGCAGCAGCGAGTGCCTCCTTCTCAATACCAGAGTAGTTTTGTTCTGAAGGAGTGAGAGTGCGAGAGGCAAAAGCAATTGCTCTCTCCCCTTCAGAATACTTCTGTAATAAAATAGCACCTAAACCAGTGGCACTTGCATCAACCATGACTACGGAGGTACGCTTCGTGTCAAAAGGGGCTAAAACATTGGCTTCACAAATTTCTTTTTGATGAGGCTAAAACATGTATTCTGGTCGTTCCCCCATCCAAATTTTACACCTTTTTTGAGTAAAAGTCTCAACGGAAATGTCTTGTCTGAAAAGTTTTTCACAAATTTAGAATAGTACTCAATCAACCCCATGAAGGATCTGAGCTGATCTTTGTCAGATGGACATGGGGCAGACTGAATCAGCTTCCAACAGATTCTTCTTGGGTTTGACTCCTAGAGCTGATATTTCATAACCAAGATACTCTATCTGTTGCACAAGAAAGGAGCATTTCTCTTTTCGAAGAGTAAGGCCGGCTTCCATAATTCTGTGCAAGACATCCTTGAGTACAAGATTGTGGTCAGCAATAGAGTCTCCAAAGACAAGAATATCATCTTGGAAGAAGACTGCTTTTTGAACACCTTTGAAGATCTCCGTGACCATGCGCTGAAAAACGCTGGCCGCTGAAATTAGACCAAACGGGAGCCGTGTGAACTGGAATGTTCCCTCCGTAGTTATAAATGCGGTCAGATGTTTAGAATCATCGTGAAGCCTTATCTGATGGTATGCGCTCTTAAGGTCTAATTTGGAGAAGAACTTCGCTCCCTGCAAGGTAGATACCAACTCTCCAATATTTGGTAGGGGAAAGGTGTCCGCAACAACACATTTATTCAGTGACCTTAAGTCCAAACAGAACCTCAATTTTCCGCCGATTTCTTTGTAATAACAAACCGGAGACACCCATGAGGATGCCTCTACTGGCTCAATTACACCATTTTGCAACATTTCATTCAACAAGGATTTGACCTCATCCCTGACTGATAGAGGAATTTTCCTTAATTTGTGTTGGATGGGAATGCTATCTTTTTTTAATCGGATAAGATGAGAGTAACCCTTCAATTCACCCAGCTCATCTTTGAATATGGCATTAGCACCCTGTAATATGTCATCTAAAGAGTAGTCATCGACCACCATGACTTGAGAAGGTGCCCTAGGGTTGATAATGATATGGAGATCGTATTGATGGACCCAACCCAGTATAGGAGGACCATCAACAGAGACATAGACTTTTCCTCTGATGGATCTATTCTTAAAGGAAATATGAGATTCAAAATACCCTAACATATCAATCGTGTCCCCTTGGTATCCTGTAGGAGATATATCGCTTTTATATAGTGGTTTGTTTTCCCAATGACATTTAAGTAAGGATTCTGGAATAATAGTATATCTGGAGCCTGTATCAACCATGAGGGAAACTTCACGACTATCGATGTTAAAAAGAGCTTTAGGTCTATTTTGTCTCTTATCATCACCAACTACATCAATGTCACTAACAACTAGCAACCTTTCCTTCTCTGTTCTGAATCCTTCTGTGGAATATTGGATGACCGCTACTTTCGGCCGATTCTTAGTTTTGCACATCTTTGAAAAATGTCCAAGCCTCCCACATTTTAAGCATTCTTTGTTTGATGCAAAGCAGAACCTGGATTCAGACGTGTGTCCATTGCTGCCGCAACGTGAACAATACTTGGATGGAAATTTATTGGGAGGAAGCTTTTTGTTGCTTGGCCTATTTTTACTTCTTACCAAAGCAACTGATTCATCATCGCCTAAATCACATTCATCACTCGGATTTTTGTCTGAAACTTCCGACACTTCTTGCTGAGAACAGTTTTTCCTTTGTATCTCCTTCATGCAATTCTCCGATTCCTCAATCACTTTGGCCAAATCGATGGCTACTTTCAAAGTGGGATTTTTCGCAGCCCATAATCTTTCCTGAATCTTTTTATTATTGCATTGAACTATTAACTGATCTCTAATAAGTTCGTTATTCATGGGCCCAAATTTACACTTCACGGATAATTCTCTTAATCGAGCCACAAAATCATCAATAGATTCATCACTCCGTTGGCGATGAGTATAGAATTTGTAACGGTTCATAACCAAGTTTTCCTCTTTGGAAAATCTAACCTCTAGCCTGCAAATTGCCTCTTTGTACTCGTCTGGTACGGGCTGCCCATTGGCTTGGAGTGCCTGAGGAAGAAATCTGAAGATGCGTTGTCCTTCCTTACCGAGTGTGCTGAGGAGTAATGCTTTTTTGCGTTTCCCTGAAAATTCCTGACCATCAAGAGCATCAAGGTAATTCTCAAAGATGATAATCCAATCCTCCCAGGGAGTGGAGGGAGTACCAGGTTCACTTAAGAATGGTGGTGGAAGGGTGACTGCTATCTGATGAGACATTGTAATGATGTGAGATACGCAAACTCCAACGAAGGTATGTAGGTCTGGTGGTGAGCTAACCTACACTGTTAGTAAGTCTGAAGGAAAGCTACCAGACACTGAATGTGTATTGACTGCAAACACCTCCACTGTTATTACATGCACAGGAAGAATTGATGGCTTTTTTTTTTTTTTTTAAAGTCAGGATGTGCGTATCATCGTACGATAAGCACTGTAAACATACCTGGAACCCGAAAGTACAGGACAGGTGTGCGTATCACCGCAGGTACACCCTATGACACGCTGCAAAGTGTTGATTTCTCCAATCTAAACACTTCCGACGGCTTTCCTTGACAGATGGTTGGTTCCCTAGCAACGCGTCTTATTGTGCACTTTGCGCTCAAAATGGCCGCTTAACGTGCTGACGCGATGCGCTGAGAGAAGAAAACGAAGCGAGGCTTGAAAGCAGCGTGCAATTTCCCTTACGCTTGCTGACGCTGGTTTAGATGACGTGATAGTGGCGTGGTTACCTATTCTGATAGCAACTAGGGGCGATTGACAACTGTCTTGTGTTGTTTGATGGCGCGGTGGGTGGTAACCATGGAGACGCGCTGGAGTAGGGAGACGCGCTCAGAGGTATGCGCGCATACAGACTCAAGGTTGCTGGATGACGTCAGTAAACCTTCTCCTCCTTCGTTTTGGGACCATCTGTCTCGTGTCGCTCTGGCTGTGTGGCCGTCTTGTCTCGTTGGACGAAGATCCTTTGATTTTCGTGGATTCGTTTTGGTGAAGCGTCGCCTGCTGGCCGTGGTTGGGAAACGATGGAAAACAGCACCCTCCTGCGATCTGGTCAGCTGCAATGATCCCAGGTCGTCGCCAAATTGTAGTAGGTAACTACGGATGCTTGAGTAGTTGTAATCAGGAGTTTATTCAGGAGCACAGCTAGAGGCAACACAACGCCTGCTGACCAAATCACCAACTGACGTTCCTAGAACACCCACACATAGAATAGAGAATACACGCAGATATTCTGGAAGGGTGAGTAAGGGGAGACATAGAGAAAGGCATAGGAATACATAGCGACCATATTATGAGAGGTTATAATGTACAACAGTATACTCCGACAGCTCCCTAGAATTCAGGACGGCAGCGAAGACACTCAAAACTGGTCACAGCTTGATCACAGTGAAACCGTGGAAACGCGTGGATTCTTCCGGTGTTTCACTCGTTGCCACTTGTAAAGTGGAGTCGGACACGAGTGATTTAAGATGAAGCTTTACTGTAGTAGAAAGACCGGTACAGCATGAGCATCCGTTCCTTGCCCAGCTCCGACGTCCACTGACAGTACTCTAGAACTTCATGCTGACGTGGACAGAACAGAGCGAGACGAGGAACGGAATGCAAAACAAGATAATGGAATAACATGCAAATAAGATAAACACAACAGTTGTGTCTGCAAGCGCTGTGCAACTTGTGGTGTAAGAAAACATCTAGGAGTGTGCATAGAGTGTGTGTTTGTCTGTCAGTTAGCTGGGTAAAGGAACCATCAGGATGGAGGTCCCTCATCACCCACAATTGCATGTGGTTCAGTTGTTTGCAGGCTCGGACATCCATTGAGGGAGGTAGGGCTGAGTTTCTGACCAGGGGTATCCACGTTGAATAAAGAAGGGGCAGGCAGGCTCTACGACATCCTACATCCCAGTGGTACAGGCCACGGAGTCCAAACCAGCTCTCAAGCGGTTCACAGGTGCGTACAAAAAGGTATTCAGGGGGCAAGGAGCTACGCTATTGGTTTCTACAGCTGTGTGAAGAGCGTTTAAGACCGGGTGTATCCATGAGTGCGCAAACTGCACCTGTGCGCACTGGTAATATAACTCTAGGTCCGCACCTACTGTGTCAACCTGGGCTGTTTTCCACCCCAAACGAGCATTAATAGAAGTGATGAGAGACCAATACGGAAGGTTCTTGTCTGTGGCATTGGGATACTCACAAAGAGATAGAGCAGTTTGGGCAGTATCTCTATCTTGGCTATGGCCCCCCCTCCCGGCCATCGGGAACAGGCAACTGAGATCACTGCGGAATCCTGTCCTCCAGCCATGTGATGGTCTTGCCGTAATAGTCTCTCCAGAGTTCCGTAGTGTATCTGCTGGCCCAGATACCCAGGTATCAGACTGAGGAGGCTGCTCACGCCAGAGGAGAAGCCAGAAATGGCAGGAGTCGAGGGGAAGATCACAGACCTGCCCAATTGATCATAATGTTGGTTAGGCCAATAAAGCGAATATACTCCCGCAGGACAGTCGCTAGGTTATGCACAGGGTCTCGGACGTATATCGTGACGTCATCGGCATACATGGAGATGATGAGCCACCGAGCGTAAAGTTCAGTCCACACTCCACATGTGCTGCCTGAGTCGGGCAGCCAAGGGCTCCATGGCAATAGTGGGCAGCCCTAGCACTTGCCTCTGCCAATCGAGAAGGCAGGCGCAACCACTCCGTTCACCCGGACTCAAGCAGTAGGAAACGCATCTAGCAGGGCAATTCATTTCAAGAAGTTTGGGCTGATTCTGATGCGCAGTAGGAGGAAGAATAGATAGGACCACTGTAGGGACTCAAAAGCATTTGTGACATCTAGGAAAGCAGCCACAGCAGGTAGGGCAGGCGTCAGAGTGTGAAGCACCGCGAACGTGTTAGGCGCTGTAGGCCAGCCAGGTTCAAACCCCGACTGATCAGAACGCACAGTATGTGAAAGGAGTGGCAGTAGGCGGTCATCAAGAAGTTTAGCCAGTATTCGATTGTCAACATTGGTCATCGAGAAAGGTAGATATGATCGCAATTGTCAAGGGACTTGCCAGGCTTGAGCACCGGCAGTTAGTCTTTAATTGTTATTGATGCAGATGCTTCTGAGATGCATACTTTTGCATTCTGTGGCACGGTCTGTTATTAGAGGGAATGGATAGCTTACATTAGAGTATATTATACTGTTGTTTGATTATCTTAGTTCATCTATGTTATCAGATGGGAGTTGTGTTCGAAACTACGGTTATATTTATTTAGGGTCATGCAGTGCTTAATTTGTAAAAGAATAAGTGCCAGTGCTCAAAATTTGCTCAGATGCTCATGGCTGGTGTTATCGAAGGTCGGAGTGCCGAATACCCAGGCTGTGTATTCTTTTACTCCTCATGTCTCTTTAATTCACCACCAGACACTCCCTGCCTCGTTCTCTCACTCTTGCAGGTTCCTTTTTACCCCTGCTTTCTCATTCGATTCCTTATTCTTTCCCACTGTTATGTTTTTCTCTCTTTTTCTGGATCAAAGTCTTTTGAGGAAAAATAAGTGCCAGTCTCCAAAAATGAGTGTCTGGGCACTTGGATCATGCTTATATGGGATGGGACAGCAAGCCTAGGGGAAAGTGCTTCATAAGATTTAGTGTGGAAAGTCAAGCAGTGTAGAACAGAAAGGAGACATGGACTGACATGGATACAATTGGTAGAGGTAGGAAGAGTTATGCTATTAATGCGCATTTCGCTGATAACTTGCATTCATTCCCATGCCAGAAGTACAAAAACAAGAAGCCGTTTTTATAGATTTTTGTATTTGTAATTACAGGGTAGTATCACTAAGGTTTTGTTAGTACAGAAAGTTGTCGGTTTCTTTTGTGCTTTTTGTGGTCTCCATAGCTTGTGCTTGATAAGAGGTTCAGTATCGTTTCCAGATGCAGTCTGATATTCCATCCAGCTTTTGCTTGCTTACCATTCTTTATGTCAAAAGAATAGCTCGGTGAGTTCAATTCTCTCTGTACATGACATCTATAACCAACAGGTGTCAGCAGGTGACAGGATTTGAATCATCGCAAGGCCAACTCAGGCTTCCAGCCATCCATGCTTGGTAGGTTGAATGTCATTAAATTCGATAGTTGCGCTTGTTTTCAGTGCTTGTAGACCGCAAAATGGTTCTGTGAACTTTCAGACACCAGCACTGAAGCGGGATGATTTTTCTAACATGGATATCACCTGAAGAGGCTCTATTCCACTTCATGGTAGTCTGTTCTCATTGTAGTCCTATAAAGAACATGGCACATATATGTGGGTGTTCGTACGGTGAAGACTGATGAGCTGCCTGTGGAGGGTGGTCTGTGGGTGCAAGTTCTTCCATTGCATTGTGTATGTCGGATGAAAGGGCTGATGGTAGTGCCATACAGATAGTTCCAAGTGAGAAGTGGCTTAAATGTCTAATTTATCTATGCAGCAAGATTGTTGGTGGGATATAGCAGGCAGAGTCCAGGGAAGGAGTGTAGGTCCTCAGACTGCTCTTGGATTTGTCTCAATCTGTGAAATGCTGAAAATAAGGCCTGGGTCGGTTTGGGGTCTGCACTCTACAAGTCTGAACAAAACCGTTACCCAGGAGTGACCACCTTATACAAATGTATAAAATGGATCACATACATCGGAGCACTATTGATAGCTTTCCTACAATTCCTAGAGAGAGAATAGATATCCATTTCCACTCATGGTAAGAGATGTTCTCTTTTCTAGTACATCTAAGGGAAAATAGTTACTCACTTCTGATGCATACTGTAGATTCCTCACTTCTTGAATATATTTCTAAGTGCCACACTGGATCCAGAACCTTTTCATAGTTCTCCTACGCCGGTAGGTGGCACTTGTTTCATCTCAGTGCCAGAGAGATGTCACTGGATCCATATAACACCCACCCTGGTGCAGTGATCTTGGTTCTTTTTTTCTCCGAGCTGCTCTCTGTGATTTTCACATTAAAAAAAATATATATATTTTTCCAAAATCACATAATGTGCAGTGTGCACGGATTACACCACCAGAGACTTTGGGGTTCAAGCCTGGTCAGACTTGCAATTGACAGTTTTCCATTGCAGACGTCTGCGAGGTAGTCTTTGGTATGTGGGGCTAAAGCACAACTCAAAATTGTGCAACAAGTGCAGCCTCTTGCATCCCAAAGCTATCATAGAGCATGAGTCCAAGCTTTTTACAGCCTGAATCAGGCTTGATGCAGGTCACGTGCAAGGAGAGGTCCCTCTTAATCGCGTTCCTGTCTGTTGTCGAAATCGAGAGACAAAGGAGGAAACACGATCAGGACTCCCCTTGCCGCCACTTGTAGTTGAGAGGCAGGTCACCTTGATGCACTCCATCCCCTGCGAAGTTCACTCCGTAGCTTGTCGCCTCCCACGGTGGAGTTACACACTCTGGCACCTGTTTCAAGCCTTCGCTGTCTCTACCATTTTCAGTGCCGTTACTGATATATGTGGAGTTCCCAGTGCTGGGTGCCAATTCTGTCCATTTCCTCAGTGGCATGATAGCAGGGAGGCTGTGGGCCCCGCTGCTGCTCTTTTTTGCTCAGTCTGTTAATTTGAGGCTTTGTATGGGTTTTTCCAGGAGTGTCCTCCCTCAGCTATTTGACCTGAGGTTTCCCCCTCAGGGGATGACTCCTGCGCCGGTCTTATCCACTCGTCGCCAAGCCTTTCACCAGTGACTTCTGCCAGCACTGTCCCTTGCCTGGCGTACCATGGACGTCTTATTTGGATCATACTTGGAGCTTATCCAAATGCCATACCCAGTCATGCATCTTATTCACCTTAGCAGTGAGGTTGCATATTTACACTGTCTTCGGACTCAGCAGACTACCTGGCTCTCCAGAATGCTACTGGGCTAGATGAATCACGAGAAACTGAGCTGAAGTATTTTCTTGCCCTGACCCTCCAGAAATAACATCTTTCTACACAACTCTAAGGAAGGCAGTAGCGATCTTATAATTTCCTTTGACCACTGTATAAGCCAGATCCAGCATTTTACCTGGGGTCCTGTAACCTTTCTGGGTAACATTAGTTTCTTTTGCCTTAATGAGGCCATGCTGGAGCCCATTAACACTGTGTGGACAAGCCCTCCTCAGCCCTGGCTGTTAACTGGCTTATAATGAGGTATAGACATGGAGGTTGTTGGTAAAAAGGTATTTTGTGCTCTGGCTCTCGGATCAATGATGCAATGTCTACTCACCAGATGTACACATGGCTTCTAGGAGATGGTGCATATTGTGGATTCTAGTCTTCCAGACACCTTAAGTTCCACTTTGCTAAGGTGGTGAGGCACGGTCAGGATGTCTCCAGTCAAATCTTCAGGACCCGTATGAAAACAGTGGAATCCGTGGCTAGAGTCATGGGTTCATCCACTGTTATGAGGATGCATGCTTGTCTCCGTTAAACCAAATTTTCCAGTGATGTACAGGTGAACCTCATAGATATATGCCTGTATGGAGATAAGGCGGAGGCATCTCTTGAGGTTCAGGGTGGGGGAGAGTTGTTGCCCACTGTCTTTGCCTTCAGCACCCAGCCTAGGACTATAAACCCTTTTGGGTTTTTTCAAAAGGCTTTGTATTTCAACAGCTTTGGTACTCCCAGCTTGTCCAACAGCCCAACCAACTGCTGCACCAGCACACTGGCACGGGCAAAGGAAAGGGTCGTCCAACCCAGCAGCACCTCTCATTCTCCTCTTCCCCTGCAACGCCTGAAAAGTCGCTTTAACCTTCCTTGAAGGAGCATGTGCAGCCAGTTGTGGGACTGATGTTCTCTTTTGTACAGGCCTCAGGGGCATGAACATCAGACAAGTGGGTCCTACAAATAGTAGAAAGTGTGTATGCCATACCCTTCCAATAGGCCGCTTCTCTGATCCTCCCCATGAGCCCCTTGAAGTGATACGATCCTCATAGGATCCTGCAGTAGGAGGTGGTAATCCTGTTGCAGAAAGGAGCAGTGGATTTGTTCCCAGAGCAGGAAATAGGACACAGGTATTAATCTCGCTACTTCCTAGTTGACAAGTAGAACTGCAGTCTTTGTCCAATCCTAGACCTCAAGATCTTAAACTTGTTCTTGTGCAAGATAAGGTTCAAGATGCTGTCCCTGACTCAAGGTTTTCTGGCACTTGAAGCAGGAGACTGGATAGTGTCCACAGACTTTCAGGACATGTAGTTATACATACCAACCCTGTAGTCTGGCAGGATGTATTTGTTTCGCAGTACTGTCCACTCGGCAAGTCACTGTACTCCAATCTGGTCTAACATTCGAACCTTGAGTCTTGACCAAGGTAATGATGATAGGTGCCGTGCTTCTGAGAAGGGCAGGGATCCAAGTGTTCTTGTATCTAGAATACTGGTTGCTCAGGACAGTTCACCGCAGATTGTGGCTGATCAACTGCAGGCATTAGCATCCTAGGTCTTTGACTTGGGCTGCTCTATCCACATAGTCAAGTCCCAGCTAGTGGCCTCTCAGTGCCTCCCGTTCATAGGGGGGCAATACTGAACTTGTGTTCTTGAGAGCCTTCCTTTGTCCTCAAAAGATGCGGGAAATTCATTGATTCTGGAGGAAGCTCAATTTCTAAAGGTTCTTAGTCTGCTACGTCTGCTGCCTGCCTCCATCCTCCTGGTCATGTACTCACGCTGGTGCTTCTGTTGGCAAGGATTCCAGCACATGGGAGATCTGTCAGATACTATCACTGCATTGGATTTGGACTGGTGGTCAGTGGAGGAGCACCTATCTAAAGGGATGTCTTTTTAAACTCCTCCATCTGTGATTACGGTGGTAACAGATGTATCCACTATTGGTTGGGCTGCTCACTTGGAAGAACTGAAGATTAAGGCCTCTTTTATTCAGAAGAGCAGATGTGTCAACAACCTGGCCAAACTGTGAGCAAGTTGGCTAGCTCTCAGAGCCTTCCTCAAATTCTTTGAAACACTCAGTTTAGTTCTTGATAGACAATACTGCAGCTACGCGTTAAGCTATCGGACATGGAGGAGTTGGGACTCATCTTCTCCTTTGGAAATTGTTGAAGTTCGGTGCTTGGGTGCAGCAGCCTAGAAGCTTGCTAGTTGCCAACTATCTGGCTGTTTCACACCATAAAAGGGTCAATTATCTCTGCTACATCTTGCTGACCGCAAGTGGCTCCTCCACCCAGAGGTAGTTTGGACGAGCTCACTGTGGGCACCCCTGAGGTGGACCTCTTCTCCCTTTGTGAATATGCTCATTTCCCACTGTTGTGTGCCCTCCAGTATGCGTTTTAGGGAACCTTGGAGTTGTTTCGTCTGAAGTGGCATTTTCTACTTTATTACTTGTTTCCTCCAATACCCTTGATTCCTTGAGTTCTAAGGAAGATTCATTAAGACTAGCCCAAGCCATTTTCATGTCCCCCGAACTGGCAGAGAAGAGTGTGGTATACAGCCCTATTGCGACACTTCCTGTCCCCCACTCATTCCACCTCTCAGGGCTGACCTCTCCCAGGCGGAGGGTCACGTGATGTACCCCAAACTCCATAGTCTCCATCTTCCCGCCTGGAGGCTGAGTGCGGACGCCTGAGCTCCTTCCACCTGCTGCTGGAGGATGTCGCCGTTATACTGTCAGCTTTTCACTCCTCTATAAAACCAGTCTATTGTGGTAGGTAAAGCAAATTTGACGCATGGTGTCTGGAGCAAGATGTAGATCCTTTGAAAGAACGCCTGGGTTGTGCAATGGGCACCATCAGAGGATGCATTGGTGCCCTTTCAGCATTTCTCTGCCTTCCAGATCAGCCATCCATCTTCAAATCCCGGCTCATGATTAAGTTCTTGTAGGGACTGACAAAAGTGTCCTTTGACACCCCTTGAAATGCCCAATGAGGTTTGAATATTGTTGGTACTTTTTTTTCTTGTGGCTAGATCTTAGCAGGACATATCAGTGAGTTGGAAGCATGGAACATTCGTCTGCATTTCACATGCTTCTGCCTTTACAAATAACAAACTTAGAATTGACTCTGCTTTCGTTAAGTTACATACATTTGGTAACAATCGTTCTGGTGGATACTTTACCTGCAGGTCCCTCACCAACCTTGCTTGCCTCTCAGTTCTGAAAGATGGTTTTAAGCAGCTAATATTTTATAAAGGTTCCGCTATAGAAGTTGCACAGCACTGCCACAAAATTGTATCTGGTGCTTTGTTTTTCTTTGCCTCTGAGGGCATGGAAAAATGGATGGGAAACTGTTGTCGGTGTGACATAGTGGTCGCTACATGGTTCCAGTATTGTTACTCAGGTGCCACTTCCAGTGCTCACAAGGAGCCAGTGCCTAGTACCTTCATCGGAGAGCTTTGATAAGTTTCAGGATTCAGTCTCGCGCCTGTGGTTATTCAGCAGGTGAGAAATATGCAGGTAGATCAGAGTATCCATCTTAAATACTACATAATATAGATGTTTCCCAAAATCTCCCTGATCTGATAGAGACTTCTAGCTGCAGATTCCTTACCTTTTTACTTTCCCCAGGCGTCAGACTGGATCCGGAAGATTTTTCTTGAATAGTACCTCTGTGCGCCAGTAGGTGGCATCGATCGGCTCAGCGCCCGTCATCTGCGCCTGAAGTGACATTGGGGTACCTATATAGGTGCCACCCAGGCACGCTGACGTCCGTTCTTTTCTTTCTGATCCAGCCAGCGCTGATCCGGAAAAGAGCTATTTCAATAATTTTTTGACGGGCTCTTTTCAACATTTTGTCGACTCCTTTTGAGGTTTACCTTCTAGTGTGTTGAGTAGGTCTTTGCACAAGCCTGTTTTTAATTTCTGTGCCCAGCGGGGCCACAGGCATCCATTCGTGGATCCAGACTGATGCCAGTTGTTCCATCTCGACCTTCCCCAGTGTCGGTGCCGATGCTGCCCGATGGCGCTATCCCCCATTGGCATCTCCGACTCCGACATGGAGTCAGATGGGTGTCGCATGATGCCTGCTTCAACGCCGGCTGGAGCTTTGCCTCCTAGATCTGAGCCTTATTTTCATCGGCTAGGCCTCGGGAAAGACTAGTAGGGGTCGCTGGACCCTTTGGAATACCAGCCCTATGAAAAAGAGCAAAACGACTGGTGTGAGGACCTGGGTGAGGCCAGCGCGTTCTGGATACGTCTCCAGATGTTGATCTGCTCTGTCTCCCTACCATGGCTATGGAGGAGTGAGCCTCTTATGCAATGGTAGTGCTGAGGGCGGTTGAGGTTCTTGACCTTCAGCTACCCATGGTTGCAGTCAAGACTAATCTCTTGACAGAGGTGTTGCAACTGGGAGATTACACATCAGAACCCTTACTCCCTTTTAATGACGCCCTCACTGATGTCCTGTTGGGTACCTGGTCCAAACCCAGCACAGGGGCTCCTGTGAATAGGACGATTGCCCGCCGCCATTGCCACGCACCTGGGGACGCAAACTTCCTCATGCAGCACCCTACCCCTGAAAGCTTGGTGGTCCAAGCGTCCACCTCCCAAGGTGCTTTCCCTACCACTCCCCTGGATAGGGAATCCAAGAGGCTGGGCATTATTTGGGAAGATGTTTTCTTCTGCCAGCCTGGCATTATGGTCTATGAACACCGCATGCCTTTGAGCCGTTATTACCACACTTTGTGGGATATGGTTGAACAAGTGCTGTGACAGGTCCCAGGGAGGCCATGTCTTCAGAGACCAGGCAGATTCAACACTTGAGCGCTTTAAGGATTGTTGTGTTATTGTCTGGTCCTTAGGCCTCTCTACTGCCCCACGTCCACCTCAATCTGCCTTTTGCTCCTTTTGTGGCTATGGAAGTAGCTTCCAGCTGTACTAATTTCCAGCCAGCCACTGTGTCGTGCCGGCACCCCAGACTCTGCGTGGCCGAGGGCATGGTGCTCACAGACCTCATGAGTCAGGTGGCCAGTGGTCTGGTCTGTCCACCACCCCCCTACTGCATCAGCCTCCAAACCCTCGTAGTCTGCTCCTTTGCTACCGTGGGCACCTAGTTGGTGGCAGGATTTGCCATCACCTGCCCCACCGGCAGTCCATAACATCGGAGAGGTGGGTTTTGCAGATTGTCCGAAGGGGCTACAGCCTCCATTTTGAGACTACCCCTACCCCCATGCCATCATCTGACGATCGACTGATGGAGGGTCATCTGTCTGTTCTCTGTTAGGAGGTCACAACTTTCTTGGCCAAGGGAGCCATAGAGAGGGTTCCGGTGCCAGAAGTAGGCTGTGGTTGTTATTCCCCCTACTTTCTTGTTCCCAAAAAGGATAATGGCCTTCATCCTATTCTTGATCTCAGAACTCTCAATCTCTTCCTCAAAAAGAAGGAATTAAAAATTCTCACGCTGGCTCAGGTCTTGTCGGCCCTAGACCCAGGAGACTTGATGGTAGGGTTGGACTTGCAGGACGCTTATTTTCACATTCCTGCCCTACATGCCCACCAGCGCTATCTGCGGTAGGGCACGAGCACTTTCAGTTCACCATGCTTCCCTTTGGCTTTACCAGTGCCCCTTGGGTGGTCACCAAAGTGATGCAGTGGTTGTAGCTCATCTGCGGAGGTCAGGGGGTGATAGTCTTCCTCTACATAGACAACTGGCTGCTGAAGGCGGGCTCGCCCCATGGCTGTCGACTCCCACCTCCAGACTACTGCAAATCTTCTGTACTAGCTGGGGTTCACTATCAACGTGCCAAAGTCACACCTGACTCCCTCTCAGACTCTCCCTTTCATCAGAGCTGTTCTGGACACAGTGCAGTTTTGGGTTTATCCTCCTGAGTGGTGAGCCCAGGATATTCAGGCTATGATACTGATGTTTCAGCCTCTAACCTGTGTTTCGGTGAGATTGACATTGAGGCTGCTGGGCCTCATGGCCTCCTCATCCTGCTAGTGACACACGCCAGGTGGCATATGCGGGCTCTGCGGTGAGACCTGAAATTCCACTGGGCGCAGCATCAGGGGAATCTCTCCAACCTGGTCCAGATCTCGAAGTGAACTGCAGACAATCTGCAGTGGTGGCTAACGAATCCCGATTGGGTCAGAGCCAGATTCCCTTGCCTTTCCCAACCAGATCACGCTGTAATGACAGATGTCACTCCTGGGATGGGCAGCCATCTGGGAGAGGCGGATTTCAGAGGACTCTCTGGTGGAATCTGGACTCAACATCAACCTGCTGGCCCTCCGTGCATTCTGACTGGCATTGAAATCCTTTCTGCCCTCCATCAGGGGGTTGCTGGTACAGGTGTTCACGGACAACACCACCTCCATGTGGTACTGCAACAACCAGAGCGGGTGGGGTCATGGACCCTTTGCCAAGAGGCCCTCCGTCTCTGGCATGGCTGGAACAGAAGGGCATATCCCTGATGATTCACAAACTGACAGGTTCTCTGAACGCCTGGGTGGATGAACTTGGCCAAAGATGCCTAGCAGAACATGAATGGCGTCGCCACCCAGAGGTGGTGCAAGGTCTCTTCCAGAAGTGGAGAGAGCCTCGGTTAGATCTGTTCGCCTCTGCTGAGAACGTGCAATGTCAGCAGTTTTGCGTGCTGGAGTTTTCAAGGCGGCCCTCGCTCGAAGATGCTTTTCGTCTCGAGTGGAGCTCATGCCTCCTGTACACCTTTCCGCCCATACCCAGAGTTCTGAAGAAGATCAAGAACGACCGGGCCAAAGTCATCCTTGTGGCTCCAGACTGGGCATGGAGAGTCTGGTATCTTGAGCTACTGAACATGGCCATTGATCCTCCGATCAGGCTGCCCCTTCTGGAAGATCTTCGGTAGCAGCAGCAGGGGAGGGGTTCTCCACTCGAACCTGCCCACTCTCCGCCACCTTGCGTGGTGATTGAGCGGCGACAGTTGACCGTGTTTGACCTTCCTCCCGAAGTCTGCATTGTCTTGGCAGCCAGGCGACCCTCCACGAAGCCGTGGTACGCTTGCTGTTGAAAATAATTTGTGGCATGTTGTGTGGAAGAAACTATTTATCCCCTTTCTGCCCCTCTTTTTGAAGTTCTGCTTTTCGTTCTTTCTCTTGCCCAGCAGGGCTCTGCTCTGGGCACTATTAATAGCTATCTATCTGCCATTTCTGCCTTCTTTCAGTACCTGATCAACCCTCTTTGGTCAAGTCCCCTATTGTACACAGGTTCCTCAAGGGTCTTACTCATATCTACCCTCCTAAACCATTCATTATGCCTCAGTGGAACCTTAATTTGATTTAACCTCTACACAGTTGTCCCCTCAGGCTTCTCACCTTGAAAACAGCCTTCCTTGTGGCAATTACATCTGCCCACAGAGTAGGTTAGCTGCAGGCCTAATCATCTAAGCCGCCTTAACTCTCGGCCTACCCTGACAAAGTGGTGCTTTGCACAAGGGCCTCCTTTCTACCAAAAGTGGTCACGCCTTTTCATGTAGGCCAATCTATCACATTGACAACCTTTTATGCTCCTCCAAATCCCTCTAAATAAGAGGAGCAACTCCACTGTCTGGACCCAAAAAGAGCATTGTCGTTCTACCTTGACCTCACACGAGAGTTCCGGGTGGACGACCAACTCTTTGTGGGTCTGTTGGTGCAAAGAAAGGTCGGGCAGTGCAGAAACGGACTATCTCCAGATGGGTCGTGCAGTGCATTAAAATCTATGCACTGGCCAAGAAGCAGCCTCCTGAAGGTTTGTGGGCTCATTCCACTAGAGCTAAAGTGGCCACCACTGCGTTAGCACGCGGAGTTCCAGTCATACATATCTGCCAGGCATGCACGTGGGCTTCCCTCCACACGTTCACTAAGCATTACTGCCTGGATAGTCTGGTACGCTGGGATGGGCACTTTGCCTGTTCAGTCCTGCAGGATTTTCTTGTTTGAAATTAGTTCATAGACCCTCCTCCGGGGATGGTATTGCTTGGGTATCTATTCAAAAGGCAAGGATTCTTGGGCTAGAGGTATCTATCAGATGAACAAGTTACTTACTTTCGGTAATGCCTTATCTGACAGAGATTATAGCTGGAGATTCCTTACCGACCCACCCATCCTCCCCGCTCTGCAAACATGTTTCTAGGGACAGGGATGACCCCTTTCAAGGCCCTAGTTTTAACACACCAGTGGTTGTGTTCTTCATGGCTCCGCGCTTCTGGCATGGAAAGTTGTGAAAAGTAGCTGACGTCAGGGCGCCTGTGTGGCGCCTATATAGGTACTCCAACATCACTTCCAGCACGGCAGTCGATGTACCCAGAGCCAATCGATGCCACCTACAGGTGAGCAGGGGTTCTGCTCATGAAAAATCCTTCGGATCCAGTCTGACACATAGGGAAATTCAAAAGGTAAGGAATCTGTGGCTAGTTATAGTCTCTACCAGATAAGGCATTACCGGAGGTAAGTAACTTGTTCTTTTACCATAAGAGGTTCTTCAAAGGTAGAGGTTTGTATGATCTTCTTCATTTGGGTAGAAAAGCAACATATTGTGTGTTCCTGTGATCTGTTTTGACTTAATTGCTGTGCCCCATCTAATAATTTCTTCTAGCTACCCATACACAATACCTGATCTCGTGGTTTGACGAGGAACCCAGTGATTTGTATGTTTTATTGGAGATGCAAAACTAGAACCATGGGCCATTAGAAATTATAACTTGTGTTGTCACTCTACGAAGCTGCAAACTGGCAGTTTGTTGCCTTAGGTTTGTAGATATTTATATTGAATTTCCATACATGAACAATATAAATGTGGTATAATCTTGACTTGAGGAGGAGTGATTGCTCTGTCTGAAATGTAGAGGAAAATTGACTGGTTTAGTTAAATCAGGTTTATATTTCTGAGGTGTTTGCAGCATATCTTCTCTTGTAGGTTCACATGATGTGCTTGATTCCACCATATAGTTTGCGGCTTAACAATTAGCAAGTTCTTCACATTCATATATTTTTCTTTGTTATGGCTAATTCCCATGGCAGTCAGAAATCCACAATTTACTGGAAGAAGGACTAGACCTTAAATTTGCTTTTTACCCATTTAGGCTTTGTGCGGTATATAGTGCTGGTCTAGTGGATAACAAAACATTCTCTTGTTATATCAAGAAAGGATGGAGGACAACCATGGACATTCTTTTCCTAGGACACTACTCTCTTCACTTTTCGTCTCAATACAATCCACCTATCCCACCAACCATTGTCAGGGTACAAATAAATGGGTATTAAAGATGGACACACAGTGGTGGGCAGAGGAGAAGAGCAATTTTGTAACAACTGTTGCATATTTGCATAAAAATGTTATTAAGAGTAGGGTGTAACATAATTACATATACAAAAAAGCATTGAATTTCTACTGGCCTAAATGGCCGTGCGCTTTTACCGGGAAACCATCTGACATATAGATTACCCAAAGATATCTGTTTTGGGGGAAGACAATTATTTCCCAACTGAAATACAATATTTATCAAACATTGTCACTGTCATAATTTTTAATAATTCCAGTATTTTATTCACTGTCAAAAAAGATTCTATTTACAGTTAATTCAAATCACAGAAGTCCATTCTTAATGAATCCCAGCTCCCATATAGTTGTCGCCCAAGAGGGTACTTTATCATGATGATTTTTTAGTACAGATCGGCGCAACACACCTGAAATCACCCAGACATTACCAAACATTTCCACAAAAAAACAAGACCTCTGTTCTTTGCCAATGCTTGCTAAGATTTTGTTTCCTAAACTTAGAGACTGCAGTCGTTGTAAGCCAGTAGCTTGTCTTCATGAATGTAGAACTTGAACAGCAAATTTCCAGTAGGTCCTTTTTAAATTTAAGCAGCTTTGAATACTCATTATCTGCTTAAATTTCAGGCAGCTCTGGTGGGATTTGTGAGAAGAGCAAACTCTATTCTGATGGCAAAAAGAAATCTTTAAACACTGGGATCATCACTGTGCAGAACTACGGATCCCACGTCCCTCCGAAGGTCTCGCACATCACGTTCGCACACGAAGTTGGACATAACTTTGGCTCCCCTGTAAGTATTGGTGATTTTACTTCCTGCTTTCCTTTCCAATCTATCAAGTTCTGACCCCTTTCTCTTGCCCTCGCATGTGAATCTTTGTTACACCTATTGTAAATTATTGCAGCTACTTCCATTCCAGAATGCTGTATGGTTAAAAACTGAGGAGTTGTAGGTCGTAGGTAGGTGCATTGTAAGTCATTGCATCACAGCCACTATATTGAGAGTACCTTTACATAACAATTTCACAGCCAAGTTCATGTGTACTTTTAAAATGTTTTTATGCATTTACTTTTATTACTATATTTATTTGAAGTTAAGTAAATGTTAGTATACTTAATTCTATTTAAAAAAAAATTTGAATCGATTTAAGGCAGTGCATTAAACTCAGTTTTTAATTTATTTTTACATGGTTTCAAAATTTAGCTTTACTTTTTTATTTTTACTTTACCCAGTTCAGTTTTATTTTTTACTTGATTTGTTTTCCAGGCTATTGGTAGTAATATGCATGAATATTTATAATTATATCATAAGTATAGTCTAATATGTGTGTATGTATATGTGTGTATATATATATATATCTATATCAGCAAACATGGTCCTTTTCGGGGGGAGCACCCTCCAGCTGATGCTCGTTGCGAGACAGGGCCACCTCTCGCTGATTATTTTTCAACAACAACTTAACACGGCACTCTCCTTGGTACAGGTATATTTCTGTTTATTAAGACCTCCTTCTCCACCTACGCGTTTCGAACACAAAGTTCTTGTTCATGGTAGTATACGGAGTCCTACTTCAATTTCCAATCTTTTATACATAGTCTCCACGTTGCCCATAATGAGGCATTGTGGGACTGATAGTTTTTGCATGTTATCCAATTACTCTTTGTATTTCTTTAAACCAAAAATGTTGCAAAAAAAATGTTATTTTTATAAGCCATTATTATGCATTTTCATCATATACAAAAAGTCTACCCAGTATATAGTATACTGTCAGAAATGTTCGTTACATCTGACTTGCGAAAATTGTCCGTATTTACAGAGCAACTTGTCAACTTCAAATAAATCATGACTTTGTGTCCCATATGTCTTTAAGGGCTGAGTGCCCCACTATCTTACAGACACTTGAAACAAATGCTATTAAATTAGGCTTTTTAAAAGAAACTATTTGCAACACAATGAAAATATGATACCGGCTGTGTGTTCTCTTAGCATCTAAACAGCATTCTATATTGAGGAAAATAAGCTTATATGTGGAAAGTTAACGTCTCTGGAATATACTCAATATAAGTCTGTATACCAAAACTGTAACAAATATTTACAAGTGTATATACATTTCTTCGTCCCCGTTGAGCCCAAGAGGGACCTTGGTTTTGAATCGAATAATCAGTTTTGATTCCATATGCCTCAATTTGAGAGTTCGATTTCCTCCTCTCTCATGTGGCGGAATTGTGACCAGTCCTGAGTATTTCATGTCTAACCATGTCCGGTTGACATGTGTTTACATGTGCTTGGCAAGTGCATATGTTACATCCTCATTTTGTACAGCTCTTATGTGTTCCAATATACGTTTTTTCAGGGAACATTTGGTGCTTCCGATATATCTTTTTCCACAAAAGCACTCCAAGAGGTATACAACATAGGTTGATTCACAAGTGATTTTTTCTTTTATTTCAAAGATTCTGTCCCTCGGATCTTTAATCGATTTGAGATTTTTCCCAATCTTGCAAGCTTTGCATGTTGTACATTTTCCAAAGCCAAGTTGTCTTGTTCCTAACCATGTAGTTTTTTTCTCACTTTCAAAGTGGCTTCTTATGATTGTATCGGATATGGACGGTGCTTTTCTATATGTTGTCATCGGTCGATTCCCCAACTCTTTTCCGATATCAGGGTCCTTTGTTAGCACATTCCAGATGACTGTATTCAGAAAAAAGACAGCCACAAATAGTCTTCTCCATGGATCAAGCTTTCACCCCCAATCTCTTATAAAGAGCATCCCCTATGGGGAATTTATAAGAATGAAACGCAACTGTTCCGAACCACCGGAAATGGAAAGCAAGTTCGAAGAAACAACTTCACGTTTCCTTCAAAGAGGATATAAATACAAGGATATTTAGAAGGGTGAAAGGAGAGCAAGACAAAAAAGCAGAGCTCAAACATTGGTGGAAAACAAATCAAAAGAAAAAAGTATTGAAGATGAAAAACCATGATTAATTCTAACTTATAGCAAAGAGTTATAGAATCCAAAAAATCCTGACAAAATACTGGAATGTGCTAACAAAGGACCCTGATATCGGAAAAGAGTACAATCATAAGAAGCCACTTTGAAAGTGAGAAAAAAACTACATGGTTAGGAACAAGACAACTTTGCTTTGGAAAATGTACAACATGCAAAGCTTGCAAGATTGGGAAAAATCTCAAATCGATTAAAGATCCGAGGGACAGAATCTTTGAAATAAAAGAAAAAATCACTTGTGAATCAACCTATGTTGTATACCTCTTGGAGTGCTTTTGTGGAAAAAGATATATCGGAAGTACCAAATGTTCCCTGAAAAAACGTATATTGGAACACATAAGAGCTGTACAAAATGAGGATGTAACATATGCACTTGCCAAGCACATGAGAACACATGTCAACCGGACATGGTTAGACATGAAATACTCAGGACTGGTCACAATTCCGCCACATGAGAGAGGAGGAAATCGAACTCTCAAATTGAGGCGTATGGAATCAAAACTGATTATTCGATTCAAAACCAAGGTCCCCCTTGGGCTCAACGGGGACGAAGAAATGTATATACACTTGTAAATATTTGTTACAGTTTTGGTATACAGACTTATATTGAGTATATTCCAGAGACGTTAACTTTCCACATATAAGCTTATTTTCCTCAATATAGAATGCTGTTTAGATGTTAAGAGAACACACAGCCGGTATCATATTTTCATTGTGTTGCAAGTAGTTTCTTTTAAAAAGCCTAATTTAATAGCATTTGTTTCAAGTGTCTGTAAGATAGTGGGGCACTCAGCCCTTAAAGACCTATGGGACACAAAGTCATGATTTATTTGAAGTTGACAAGTTGCTCTGTAAATACGGACAATTTTCGCAAGTCAGATGTAACTAACATTTCTGACAGTATACTATATACTGGGTAGACTTTTGTATATGATGAAAATGCGTAATAATGGCTTATAAAAATAACATTTTTTTTTGCAACATTTTTGGTTTAAAGAAATAAAAAGAGTAATTGGATAACATGCAAAAACTATCAGTCCCACAATGCCTCATTATGGGCAACGTGGAGACTATGTATAAAAGATTGGAAATTGAAGTAGGACTCCGTATACTACCGTGAACAAGAACTTTGTGTTCGAAACGCGTAGGTGGAGGAGAAGGAGGTCTTAATAAACAGTTAAGTAGAGTGCCGTGTTAAGTTGTTGTTGAAAAATATATATATATCTATGTATACGTTTCCCCATTACGCCGGAACGCGTTTGCACAATTTAACAGACATGGTTATTTCATGCGTGCCCGTGAGTGCCATTTCTTCCTTTGTGGTGTCTTTATATTTATTTATTATATTTATATATATCATTTTTTTCGAAATGCTTATTAGGACTTACTGTGAAGTAGTGATTACTGATCTAAGTGTAGCAAAACCTACCTGCGATGTAAAAGGTACCCAATGCACTATCTGTGATGTAAAGGTAGCACACTGTTCGAGGCATGTGTGCTGTAGATACACATGCTTTGCATACTTCTGCCATCTAGTGTTGGGTCCGGATGTTTGCAAGTTGTTTTTCTTCGAAGAAGTCTTTTCTAGTCACGAGGTAAGGTGACTCCTCCTTTCGGTGATAGTGCGCATGGGCATCGCCTTCATTGTTAGATTGTTTTTTTCCGCCATCGTGTTCGGGCGACTATTGCTGCGCTCCGGTTCGAAACCGTTCTTTGGGTTCCCCTCGGTGTGCAATCCTCTCTACCCTCGACGGTATTGTTTTGTGCGTATTTCCCAACTCTCCATGTATTGTTTCGGTCAACGGAATCTACTTTTCGATTGGAATGCTTCGTGGACGGCCTTCGGTCCCTAACTGTCCAGCTCTGTCGATGGAATGGACACCGTTCAAATTCTGTCCCTAGTGCCACGCAAAGTATCCGCGCACTGACTCACACCAGGTGTGTAACTTGTGCTTGCCTCCGGAGCACAAAGAAGAAAACTGCGACGCTTGCAGATTGTTTCGGTCGAAGAAAATCCTTCGCGATGGTCGGGCCCGACGTCGAGAGATGCAGCGTCAAAGCATTGACACGAAGACACGCCAGATATCTTCGGTGAAGAGTCCGGTCAAGAAGATATTGGGGTATCAGCGGCGGATGAGGAAGAGGCCTTCTCCATGCCGGAGGCAGATTCGGAGCTCGAGATAGACCTCGACGTCGAAGAACTTCCGCAGGGACAGGGTGATGTGAATCCAGAAGACACCTTGCCCCATCAACCCACTCACAAAAAATCTAAGGCTTCGGCACCACCTCTGCCTTCCAGCTCGGCTCCGAAACACCCAGTCAAGCCTTTCGGCTCGGGATCAAATCCAGTTCCAAGTCCAAATCCAGCCCAGAGCCGAAATCCCCCGCACCGAAAAGTAAACCGCCTTCGGAGCTGAAGTCTTCCGCACCCAAGGGCCAGTCCATATTGGCACCGAAAACGCTGGCGCCAAAACCGAAAGATGTCCCTTCGGATCCAAATTTAGACATTGTTCCACCGAAAATGGATCCCAAACAGAAGAGACTTTATATTAACCCAGAAACTGGTCATATTCATATCAAGCTGCCTCGGAAACACAAGCTTCCTGATGAGGACAGTCATTACAAGATCCCTTTAAAAAAAGAAGACTGTTGCTACCAGCCCCTTTCATCTACCACCAGCATCCCCTCAACCACCCTCTTCTCCGACTTTAAATCCTTTGCACATCACACCTCAAGATTCTCCATAATCTCACCATGACGGGGACGATATTGATGAGGGAGGCACACATTTACCAGTAGATCCACTTATTTGTATTTATTTATAAAGTTTTGCATAGCGCGAACAATACCCAGGTGGGTATCAGAGCGCTTCATAATTTGGATGGGTAGGAAATAATAGTTGGAAAGAACCAACGTTACTTACAAAAGCAAACATGAGCAGCTTCCAAGAGGGTATCAGAGTACATCAAATTAAGAGTAAGACATACCGTACTGGGAGAAAAACGTACATCACTTAAAAGTGCATACTAGACGAGGCTGGGATTAAAAGGTGAACACCAACTAATCAATAATCCGGGGACAGTGAGTGAGGAGTGGAGTCATGGCCAATTAAGGCAAGAACTTGTTCATTAGGATTGTTTTTACTCCCTTTTTGAAAGAAGCTGTAGAAGAGATCCAGCGGACTTCCGGTGGAAGAGAGTTCCAGATCTTCGGGGCAGAGCCTGAGAAGGCTCTGTGGCTTGTTCTCTTTTTGTGGAAAATCTGTGGTTTCAGAAGCAGTGAACTTGCACTTCGTGATGGTCTACCCCGTCCAGATAATTCAAGCTTTTGAGCCAAATAAAATGGGGTCTTAAGATAGAGGGCTTTGTGAGTCAAACAGGCAATCTTTAGCTAAATTCTTGCTTCGTAAGGCAACCAGTTTAGAGATTTTAGGACTGGGGATATGTGAGCGTTTCTTTTTGTACCAGTAATCAATCTGGCTGCGGCATTCAAAGAGGCTCTTAGTGGGGCCAAGGTATATTTGGGAAGGCTACAGAGCGTCGCACTCCCGTAGTCTAGCCTAGGCAGTACGAGCGCTTGAAACGCCTGCTTGAAGTCATCTTGTGGAAGGAATGGTTTGAGATTCCGGAGTATACTCATCTGGTGTTTAGAGCTCTTGCTTATATTGGTAATATGATTCTGCATATTCAAGTGCATGTCCAGTGTGATTCCAAGGGATTTAGCAGATTCAATAATGTGGGGGGGAGCAGTTGAAGGCTGTGAGTTGATTCAACCAGAGGTCGATCTTGGGCGTGTGATTAGGAGGCGAGATGAGAAGGAATTCCGTTTTGGAGGTGTTGAGCAAGAGGTGATTCTCAGTTAGCCAATTTTGAGTATTCGTTCGGGTAGCGTTGAGTGAAGTGAGGTCATCAGGGGAGTTGATTTTCAGATAAAGTTGTGTCATCTGCATACATATGAAAAAAATGTTCGTGGAATTTAGTGCATTTGCTAACGGTTCCAAGAATAAATAGAAGAGGATGGGTGATAAGGCAGACCCTTGTGGAACCCCCATGGATACTGCAGCGGGCTGGGATAGGGAATGATTCACCTTGACTCTTTGAGATCTGTTGTGGAGGAAGGAAGTAAACCATTGCAATACCAGTCCTGAGAGGCGCATCCTGTGCTCTAGAATGGATAAGAGGTTGGCGTGATTGACAGTGTCAAACGCGGAGGAAAGGTCGAGGAGGATCAGGAGGCAGGTCTAGCATTTTTAAAATGTCATCCAAGATGTGAGTGAGAGCAGATTCAGTGCTGTGACCTCTCCGAAATCCAGATTGATGTTGGTCCGGAAATTGGAAATTCTCTATGTGTACGCAAAGTTGCGATAGTACACATTTTTCTAGAAGTTTAGCCAGAGTGGGGATGTTGGAAATAGGACGGAAGTTATTAAGATCAGATATGTCGGCATTAGGATTTTTTAGGATGGGGGATACCTGACCAGCTTTTAGGCAGTCGGGGATCATGCCTTGTGGCAGTGAAGCGTTGACCATCTTTGTCCAAAGGGGGATGATGGTGTCTCTGATTTCTTTGAAGATGGGCGGAGGTAGTGGGTCGCGGAAGTGGTTAGATGGGTGGATCATAAGGAGAATGTTGTAAATGTCTCTTTCGCTGAAAGGAGTAAAGGTATTCCTAGTGGCATTGTTCTTGGTGCTAAGTCTCAAGGGATCGAGGCTCTCATGGTTGGCAAAGGGAGAAGCAAACCCGTAGGATGGAAGAAGAGCCCTTTTAGAATCCAGGTCACTACTGATGATTTTTGCTTTCTCAATGAAGAAGGCAGCCAAATCGTCGCATGATGGAAGGCCGTCACCAGGGTCAGGGCGGTAGGGTGCTTTGACCGATTGTTGTTTAATAATTTCAAAAAGTTTCTTGGGTCGGTTTTTGGCTTGATTAAGTTGGGTTCTGAAGAAATCAGCCTTTGCATTCTTGATTTTTTTTATTGTAGGAACTCCTAACCGATCTAAGGTTAATTAAATGATCCGTGGAGGGTTTGGATCTCCAAGATCTTTCAGCTGCCGTTAAGTTGCGGCGATCCGAGTTTAGGTTGTCGGTGAACCAAGGTTTGGAGAATTTGGCCGAAGCATTTTTTTGTTGTAGCGGCGCTAGGAAGTCCAGGATATTAGAGTTAGTGGAATTGTAGAAATCTGTGAGTACATGAACGTCTGTTGTATCAGCTTGGGAAGACAAGACCTGCTTACAGCAGGTTGTTAGATCTTGGGTGTTGATGTTCCTGAGGTCTCTTTTCCATTGCTTTGTTTTCTTAGTTGAACTCTTCTCAAGGACACCTCCCTCTTGATAAAGAAGAAGATGCTGTAGTGGTCAGACCAATCACATGGGCTAATGGAATCCAATGTGATGGTGTTTCCTTTTGATATGATAAGGTCCAGAATTTCTCCCTTGCTAGGAGTTGGTCTGTCACAGAATTGAGTCCGCTCATGATCAGATGGGTAGGAGTTTAAGCAGTTTACCGCTTGATCATTAGGGTTGGACCAGTGAAGGTTGAAATCTCCCAGGAAGATTTGGGATATCGAGGTGTCGTCATTGGATGAGATGTTTTCCATCAAATGATCAATGAAGGAAAGATTGTCTCCAGGGGGGTGATAGGTGTGTAGTTTGCATACAGATAGGTGGTTGCTTGAGATATTAATGCAAAGGTATTCACTGGAGGTTGAAGTGAGGGTATCCGATTGGGAAACCGATAGTGTATTCCGATGTATACACTCTAGTCCTCCCCCTGGTTTTGTAGATCTGTCCAGACGAATTGTCATGGCTAGGAGGAACTAGGAGGTCAAGGATAGGGGTTGAAGAGCCATTTAGCCAGGTTTCCGTGAGGATGATGATATCGAGATCTTTGTGTAGGATGAGGTCAAAGATATCGGAGGCGTGTTTACTAGCTGATCTGCAATTGAGAAGAGCGCATTTCAATTGTACAGGTGCGTGTGGGGAAGGGGTCTGAATGATAACTTTTTTGAGGTTGTCACTGTTTATAACTCTGAGGTTGTTTGAGTGTTCCCTATATTGGTTGGCGTGAATGGCTTGAATATGACCCAGCGGGGTCTTGTCAGTGTCTAGTGTGTTGGAGTAGGAGAGGAGTAGATCATAGATATCACTAGTCGCTAGATCGGTCTTCGTTCTTCTGGGGCGGAAGGGAGCATTTGGGAAGGGTAGGGTTTTCCGAGTAAGGTGAGAGGAGTGTGTGTCAAGGACAGGGACTGCGCCGGTAGAGACTAAGGGGAGTTTCCCTAGGGAATTGAGAGATCTGAGCAGAGGTAGATGCTCGATTGAGATGGCTTTCAGTTCATGAAGTTCGCCGTAGAGGAGGCGCAGGTGGTGAGAGATCTCGTCCAGACGTGCAGCCAGAACTGAGTGCTGGTTATAGAATAGGAGTTGTGTGTAGAGTTCCGGCGGAGAGGCGGGGCCTCGAGAGATAACTGGATGGTCAGAGGCGGCAGTGAACTGGTCTGGGGGAGCGATTGAGTCAGTGATGATTTGCGAAGATCCTGTTCGCGTGGAGAGGGGAGCCTGAGATGGAGGGAGAGAGGAGGGACAGGTGAGTGGCGGATAAGAGGTGGGTGAGGAGAGGTTGATTGGGTAGGGTTGGGTGGATTCAGTGGAGGGCAATCGCCTAGGTTCAGACAGAGTATTAAGTGAGATTATGCAAGGAAGTTCACAGGGTGAGGTCAAAGGAGTTGGGACGTGAGGGGTAACCCCAACTAAGGAATCCTAGTGTAACCATTTAGAAATCGGGGAAGTGTGTGATGCTGTAAGCCCGCTAGCCACCGGAAAAGATGATCGGGTGGGCTGTGAGGGGTCCAGGGAGTCAGGGGACTGAATGGAACTGCGATCGCTTGGGGGGTGAGTAGGGTTATGTGAAATTGGAGTCATTCCGAACATGGTGGGGGGGTGTGAATGTGATGTCTTGTGTAATAGGATGGTTTGGGTGGGGATGAGTGGGGGAAGGGGTTACAGCTTTCCTGAGTGTAGGGAAGATATTATCCATCTTAGCTAAATTGTCATTAGAGGCTTGAATTAGAATAATACCATTGTTGTAAAGGGTGATGGTTGCATTCGCATTGAAGCAAGACGAGGGCGAAGCAGATAGTTTGAGACCATGTGGAGTTTTCCTAGTGGCCGATATACAAAGCATGGAGTGGAAGACGTTCCTCCCACATGCCCGTTTTCTGGAGTAGATGTCGTTGGATAGATTACCCTTGTTGGCAGAGAAGTAGACATCTGAGATTAAAGTTTCAGGTCTGGATTTGAGTAAGCGATGTTTGAGCTTTTTGGCCGCGTTTTTGGAGAGGTTAGGTGGGTATTTAATGGTGAAGGCATTGGAACCGGTGGGGTCAAGTCTTAAATCCATTCTGAGAGAGGCCAAGGTGAATCCTTTTGAGGGATGGGAGCGATAATATATAGGTTTATGACGGTGATAGTGATTCTTCAATAATTAAGGCATAGACCGATTAGGCGGTGGACCTGAAGGCCAGGCAGATAAACCAGTTATCTGTGGATTATGATGATTTTCTTTAGATTGAGCGTAGACAAATAGGCGGCGGGCGTGAGCCACGAAAAACTTCTGGTGGTATGACAGGTAAGAACAGGCTATCCTATGGTACGCAATGAAAGAGGACCCATTCCAATATGGCCGATCTTAGTTTAATCCAGATGAGTAGTCCTACCTTTTTCCTCACTACATTGATTGAATGTACAAAGACTAGTCCTACCTTACTTTTACTGCCCTTGAATGCTCCTTAGGATGTTAGATTGCAGATATACAAGACCTACCTTCCTTTTGATGACAAGTAGTGATGGGAAAAACTCCTCCTTTATTTTCGGTGCAGGACTGAGCCCATATTCATGTGCCTAATTAGCTGGGAACGGGCGCCATCTTGAAGAAGAGGATTCCCGGTGAACGGAGGACACTTCCCTCTCACTGATGGGCTTGGATCGTTAAATGCGGGGAAGAGGCGAGTGGCACTATGGGGGACTTGATCGAGTCCAACAATCCCTTGTTGATCGCATGTCTGGAGGCAGGAGACTCCCGATCAGCATGTCGATCACCTGGACGACCGACCCTTGGTTGCATACATCTCGAGTGCAATACCGCGTGAGAGCAGACGAATATGCGGATCCTGCCGTGGGGGGGAGGTCCGACTCCGGACGGCAACGATCGGTGACCAGAGTGGCCTGCGGTTGAATGAGGAGACGAGACGGGTGTACCGCTGTGGGCAGCTCTCGATACCGAGGTAGGTGTGGCGGTCTCCCTCGCAATAAGCGTTGTCGCGTATCTCACCTCAGTGCCTGAAGCGGGCCTCATTCAACCTCAGGCTCAACCTCGGGTTCCAGGCGGAGGGGAACAGCTGAGGATAGTAGAGAGATCTTGAAGTAACCGCAGGTCAGCGACAGTCGAGGCGCCAGGGATCGAGGCAATGGGTCAGTATTTTTGATCGAATCTCCGAGTTTTCTGCGACTCTTCGTCAGTTGCAAGCAGCGCTGTATTTAGTAACAACTCTGGGAGAGGCTGAGGGGAATCGATGAGCTGGGCATAACAGGGATGTGCGCAGATAATGATCCCTAACCCCCGGGAGCCTCCGGAGACAGCTCCTACTCAGTCGGCCATTTTTCATCACATTATTTACAATCAATCCATGGAGTGATTATACAATTGACCCTCCATTAGACAATGATCCAGACCTTTACCCTGCCAAGTCATCTCCACCTGATGACAATGTATCTTATCAAGAACTCATTGCCAGGGCTGCAGAATACCATGGGGTGGTACTACACAAGGAATTCCTAGAAGAGGATTTTTTGTTTGAGACATTAGGATCTACACACAGGTCGATACAAACACTCCCTATGCTTAAGGGGTATGATGAGACATAGTGACTAAATTTTTAAAGATCCTGTGCATGCACGCATCTAGACTCCTAGAGTCGACAAAAAATATAAAGCCTCCTCAACAGATCCGGTATAAGGGCCAGTTGCCAGTAGACTCACTGGTAGTGTTCAATGCTCGTAAATGAGCTAATTCCCAAACATCAGGGGACGCTCCTCCCCCAGACAAAGAATCCAAGCTAATAGACACTTCTGGCAAACGCAAAGCTGCCAATCACTGGCATATTGCAAACACATAAGGCCTTTTAGCTAGATATGACAGGGCACACTGGGATGAAATGGAGCAATTGCTCCAATATCTACCAGAGGAGTATAAAGTAAAAGCGCAAGATTTGGTAAATGAAGGAAAGCTTATTTCCAATACTTCAATAAAATGTGCTCTAGATGCTGCTGATACCGCAGCTAGGAGGGTCAACACTAGCAGCTTACTCATGAGACATGCTTGGTTAAGGATTTCCGGGTTTAAGCCTAAAGTCCAACAATTTATTTTAAATACACCATTTGACAAAAACATCTCTTTGGTCCTGAGGTCGATCAGGCGCTTGAGAAAATGAAGAAGGACACTGAAGTGGCTAAGTCCACGGGAGCGCTCCAGTCTCCTTCAAACAGAGGCTCCTTTTGTCGAGCATGGTCCAAAACCACACACTCAGACCAGAATACCTCCTCTTACAAAGGTAATAACCAGCCCTCTTCCTCAAGAGGATTTTTTAGAGGAGGATATAGAGTAAACCACACTAAAGGCAGGGGTAGAGGCACCACGTCCCATAACTCCCCTTCCCCTAATAAGCAGTGACTTCCCCACGCTTCCCTCCGACCATACCACACATGTCGGGGGAAGACTTCAACAGTTTCTCCCCATTTGGAAATCTATAACAGACAAATGGGTGATCGGAATTATCCAACATGGCTATTGCCTGGAGCTTACCACCAATCCTCCAAACATTCCGCCTCTCTCTCACAAATTGTCTCCAGACCACTTGCAATTGCTCGAACAGGAAGTGCAATCTCTTATTAAAAGGAGCCATAGAACCAGTTCCAGTACAGTACCAAGGTTCAGGGGTTTACTCTCTCTATTTTCTGATCCCCCAAAATGACGGATCCTTAAGACCTGGTCTGGATCTCAGAAAGTTAAACCAATATATACTGTCAGAGCACTTTCACATGGTAACACTTCAACAGGTACTTCCACTTTTACAGAAGGGAGATTTTATGTCTACTCTAGACTTAAAAGACACATATTTTCACATTCCAATTCATCCACCTCATGGCAAATACCTCAGATTTGTGATAGCAGGCAAACATTACCAGTTCAAAGTACTCCCGTTCGGAGTGACCACTGCTCCCAGAGTATTTACCAAATGTCTGGCAGTAGTCACAGCTCACCTCCGAAGACAACATATTCACGTCTTCCCCTACTTAGACGACTGGCTCATCAAAGCCAGCACTTACCAAAACTGTCTACTACACACTCAGACCACAATAGATCTACTTCATCAATTGGGCTTCACGGTCAATGCACAGAAATCTCACCTGCATTTTTCACAGATGCAGTCTTATCTAGGAGTCACTATCGACACTCTCAAAGCTCTAGCCTCTCCTAATGTAGCTAGAATTCAAAACATTGTCTTATACTACAGTTTCAACCCAACCAAACATTACCAGCCAGAGTATTCATGCAACTGCTGGGAATGATGGCGTCTTGCATCACAATTGTGCCACATGCAAGGCTTCACATGCGTCTCCTACAAGAGTGCTTAGCATGTCGTTGGAATCAGTCGCAGGGTCCATTAACTGATCTAGTGTTGGTAGACGGCCGCACCCATCGCTCTCTGCAGTGGTGAAACCCACAAAATTTATCAAATGGGCGGCCCTTCATCGACCCTGTTCCACAGATCGTGCTAACAGCAGACACATCCCTGACTGGTTTGGGGGCCCATCTCCAAAATTACATAATCCAAGGTCTGTGGAGGGACAAACACAAAACTCTCCACATCAACTACCTAGAACTTCTAGCAGTGTTTCTAGCACTCAAAGCTTTTCAAACTCACCTCATAGGCAAAGTTGACCTAGTCCGCACGGACAACATGACAGCGATGTACTCTGTACAAAAACAGGGGGGGGGGGCCTCTCTCCAACTGTCACGCCTCTCTCAAGCCATTTGGAATTGGGCAATCCATCAAATTTATCTTCTGGCAGAACACCTTCCAGGAGTAAACAATCAAATTGCAGACCTCCTCAGCAGAAAAAGGCAGCAAATTCAAAAGTGAGAACTTCATCCCCAATTTCTCCTTCCATACTTCCAACAATGCGGTATCCCACAAATAGACCTGTTCGCCACAGTCGACAACGCATAATGCCCAAACTTCGCCTCCAGGTTCCCACACCCACTCTCCAAAGGTAATGCCTTAGGGATGAACTGGTCAGGGATATTTGCCTACGCTTTTCCGCCTCTCCCGCTCATTCCATTTGTGGTTTGGAGGCTCCCTCACACTGATTCTAGTAGCTCCCACATGGGCCCATCAGCCATGGTACACCACCCTGTTAGAGCTGTCAGTAGTTCCACATTGAAAGCTGCAGCTCACCTCCAGACTCCTCACTCAGAACCATGGAGAAATAAGGCATCCAAATCCCAAAGAACTAAACCTAGCGATCTGGCTCCTGAAGTCATAGAGTTTGGTTATTTAAATCTACCGCCAGATTGTATGACTATTCTGAAAGAAGCAAGAAAACCTACTAGCAGAGCATGTTATGCAGCAAAGTGGAAAGGATTTGTTGTCTATTATAATAACAATAAATCAATCCTCTGGATGCTTCTGTACAAAACATTATATGTTTCCTGTTGCACTTGCAGCAAACTGGACTAGCTTATACATCTATTCATTTGCACCTTGCAGTGGTAGCGTATATTTGCAAAACAGACCGCAAATATCCCTTTTCAAAGTTCCAGTAATCAAAGCCTTCAGGGAAGGCTTGAAAGGGTAATACCATCAAGAATTCCCCCTGCACCAGTGTGGAATCTTAACATTGTCCTTACAAGGCTTATGGCTCCACCTTTTGAACGTTTGCATAATTGTCCTTTACAGTTTCTTTCATGGAAGGTTGCTTTCCTCATTGCAATCACTTCATTGAGGAGAGTTGGTGAGCTACAGACATTAATCCTAGAGGAACCCTTCTTTCAACTCCATAAAGATAGAGTAGTTCTTCGCACCAATCCCAAATTCCTTCCCAAAGTAGTTTCTGCTTTTCATATTAACCAATGAGTTGCGTTACTTGTGTTTTTTCCTCAACCTGATTTAGTAGCAGAACGAGCTCTTCACATGCTTGATGTTAAAAGAGCATTATTGTATTATATAGAAAGGACCAAAGATTTTCGCAAAACAACTGTTTGTTGCATTTGCTCCACCTCACAAAGGCAATCCCATATCTAAATCTGGCATTTCAAGATGGATTGTTAAATGCATTCAAACATGCTATGCAAAATCTAAAATAACTTTATCCATACCCCCTAGAGCGCATTCCACTCGCAAAATAGGGGCTACTATGGCTTTTTTGGGTAACATTCTTCTAGCTGAGACATGTAAGGCAGCTACATGGACTACACCACACACATTTACCAAACACTATTGTGTAGATATGTTAGCACGCCAACAAGTTAATGTAGGCCAAGCAGTACTTAAAACACTGTTTCAAACAATTGCAACATCTATAGGTTAGCCACCGCTATGGGAGTATACTATTTTATAGTCTATGCAGAGCATGTTTATCTACATCACACATGCCTCGAACGGATTGTTACTTACCCAGTAAGCATCTGTTCTTGGTATGCAGAGCTGTAGATTCACATGCGCCTCCCCGGGCACCTATAGTTGTTGCCGTTCTTCATTATACATTCATATGCATGGACATCTCTATACTACACTTACTTACTCCATTCTCACCCTCTTGCGGGAAAACAATCTAACAATGGAGTCTATGCCCATGCGCACTATCACCGAAAGGAGGAGTCATCTTACCTCGTGACTAGGAAAGACTTCTTCGAAGAAAAACAACTTGCAAACATCCGGACCCAACACTAGATGGCAGAAGTATGCAAACCATGTGAATCTACAGCTCTACATGCCAAGAAAAGATGCTTACTGGGTAAGTAACATAATCCTTACAAGACAAATCAATGACTTACTCCCTGCTGCCACTTTCTTTGTATAGGCGCTCCTATAGCTTGTTTGACAGAGTAATGGTCTGTCACAAGAGAGTGGGCTGGATGTGAAGATATGTCCTCTCTCTCCTGTCCCCTGGTATCCCTTCCGAAAGTAATTGGATCGCTGTGTCTGTAAATACATCATTGAGCATAGAGGAACAACACCAGGTAGGACTAATCAGTGGCAGAAAGACCAGGTTTATCAGAATATTAAGTGGTCCCCTCCCTAGAACATCTTACCCTGAAATCAATGTTTTGTGATGGGGGGGATATTTTGGTAATAAATGTAAGTAGGGGACAAATATGCGTGCATATACTTCTATATATACATATTTATACACCTACCTTTACTTAAAGTTAGCAGGAATACCCTTGCCACCTTTTTGTTATCTGTTCCAATATTTTTATAATGCATCCACACCTCCTCAGTCACGGTTTCGTGCATCACAACCGTGCTGCAAGCTAAATGAGAAAAAGCCACCCATTTCTCAGGAAAAAAGTTTCTCTTCCATACATCATAAAATTCTTCTTGAGTTAAGTTGTACATATTACCTGCCAGTTAGTATCTAGTTATAGGTTAATGGTGGTAAGACACAGGCTTTCTTGTTTGTTCCACTAGGATATGATATTCTCTCACTGGTTTGGCGCAAAGCTTCACGTCAGACGCCAGATACAGTAATGGCCATTTGCAACCTGACAATTAACTGTAGCCATCTATCATTTGATTCTTACATACACGCAGTAGTCTACCCTGTACACTTTCATGTGCACACATTGTCAAAGATACCTTGGATCAAGATAAAAACGTGGTTGTACCTTGTGGTCTCTTCTAAACTACACAGTGAATCAGAAATGTATTTAAATTATGCCCAAAAGTAGATTCAGGGGCTGTAAGCAGTCCAAAATCATGCCAGACTTGTCATCTTTGGGCTGCAGAATTGGGACTACGTTTCAGAAAACTGGGCTGGTTGACGCGTAACTGGCATAAAAAACATATGTTTATTTTTCTTGTCTGCAAAGCCACCAGAGACCAGCCCATGCCCTCCTCTCCAGCCGGATGTAATTTAGTCAGCAGGGAAGGCTGGTCATCTCTTTGGAACCTAGGCAGACTGGACCTGGGCTTGTGGGAGGCTGAACTGGGAGCCAAGTTATGGAGCGTGTGGCCATTTGGCCCCAATGTTCTTCCCTCTCTATTGTTCTTGCCAGTTAGGCTATATTTCCCCTTGTGATCTGGGCACAAGTCTGCATGCATTAATATTGTCTTTCTTTTTGTTGCTTCTGACTCCTGTGTCCTTGGCACTTTTACACTTGGGTTTTTATCACACTGTTAAGCATATATTTGCAGTCAGGGCTCGGTTGGTGTTTGTATTGGGACTTCATGCACCTTGAAGCTGATTATTTTGCTCTGTTTGTACTCTACAAATGGCAAACACGTTTGTAATTATTTTGCAGTCCTATTTATCTGAATGCCCTTTACTGAATTAAACATTTCGCACGCTGACAATTGTAGCATTTGTTGGGTGAGGAGATTGTATTTACATTACAAAGTAAATATCTTCACCAAGATAAGCATTTAGCTGTCCTCTTGGCTTGTTCATAGGAAACCATACATTTTTATATTAGTTTCTTTTAATATTTTTCATACCACATCTAAATTAGAAAAACTAACATACTTATTTTAAAGGGTTATTTTTATTACTTGTACATAAGAAAATGGCAGCGTGATGAACATAAATGAGGTAGGTTGTGTGCATGAAAATTGACGAGGAAGAACAACTGATCAAGGAGCTAGATACCCAGGAGACAAAATGCTTAGAGAAATGTACGAAAGCCATGGAGCTCACTGGTCAGAAAAGCAAGACTGAGAGAGGCACTAGAATCACAAAGAGCAGGGCAGAGCGACCCTGAGATTATGAGGACAGAGAGCAGAGTGAAGATATACACTGGGGTCATCCAGAGAGTAAGATCAGGGTGGAGAGATGTATTGGAATCATAAGGGACAGAGAGCAGGAAGAGAAGGGTGCAGAGAGACACCGGGATCATAAGGGACAGAGAGCAGGAAGAGAAGGGTGCAGAGAGACACAGGGATCATATGGGACATAGAGAGCAGGAAGAGAAGGGTGCAGAGAGACACCGGGATCATATGGGACAGAGAGCAGGAAGAGAAGGGTGCTGAGGGTCACTGGAATCATAAGGGACAGAGAGCAGGAAGAGAAGTGTGCAGAGGGGCACTGGGATCATAAGGGACAGAGAGCAGGAAAAGAAGGGTGCAGAGCGACACCGGGATCATAAGGGACAGAGCAGGAAGAGAAGGGTGCAGAGAGACACAGGGATCATAAGGGACAGAGAGAGCAGGAAGAGAAGGGTGCAGAGAGACACCGGGATCATAAGGGACAGAGAGCAGGAAGAGAACGGTGCTGAGGGTCACTGGAATCATAAGGGACAGAGAGCAGGAAGAGAAGTGTGTAGAGGGGCACTGGGATCATAAGGGACAGAGAGCAGGAAAAGAAGGGTGCAGAGGGGCCCTGGGATCATACGAGACAGAGAGCAGGAAGAGATGGGTGCAGAGAGACACAGGGATCATATGGGACATAGAGAGCAGGAAGAGAAGGGTGCAGAGAGGCACCAGGATCATGAGGGACAGAGAGCAGGAAGAGAAGGGTGCAGAGGGATCATAAGGGAACATAAGGGACAGAAAGCAGGAAGAGAGGGTGCAGAGAGGTACTGGGATCATAAGGGACAGAGAGCAGGAAGAGAAGGGTGCAGAGAGGCCCTGGGATCATGAGGGACAGAGAGCAGGAAGAGAAGGGTGCAGAGAGGCACCAGGATCATAATGGATAGAGAGCGAGCAGGAAGAGAACGGTGCAGAGAGGCACTGGGATCATAAGTGACCGAGAGAGCCGGAAGAGAAGGGTGCAGAGGGATCATAAGGGACCATAAGGGACAGAGAGCAGGAAGAGAGGGTGCAGAGAGGTACTGGGATCATAAGGGACAGAGAGAGTAGGAAGAGAAGGGTGCAGGAGTGGATAACGACGCTCGAATGATAGACAGGAAGAGTTGGATGGAGAGAGATGTAGAGATCACAAGGACAGTAAAGAGTTTGGATACAGTAATGGCGAGAGGAACCAGAGAGAGTGAATCCAGTAGGTCTGGCTTTTGTGTGAGGCTTTGAAAGCAGAAAGTGGTGGCAGGGGTCGTGTCAGTCTTTGTTCTTGTTTTAGAATCACATGAACATGCATTTGTGGTAATACACACAAGTATAAATGGTGGGAATGCGGTTTCTTAACATTTTTCCATTGTGCTTGCTACAATGCGTAGCTGTGTGCTTTAGACAGCACACATAGGGTCTTACAGATGTAATAAGTGTTGCCTTCAGAGCACAGGCAATGCCGACTACATTGTGTTACGTGTTCCCAGTGTTGGGAAAAAGGCAGCAGTTGTGTATTACAGAGGTTAGCTTGGAATGTTCATTTGATGAGTTGGAACATGTGTTCCTTCTATGAGTGTTCTGCACATTGGCACAAAAAGAGCCCTGTGATAAAGGATGGGCGCATTATTTCCTTGTAAAAGGCCGGGGGGCACCAAACCTCTGCACAAATCATCACCAGTCCATTTGCAAGCAAGAGGTTCATGTCCTGCAGGGTGAGATGGTGAATCGCAGCAAATACCCTTACAAAACGAATCCCAGTGTACACAGTCACTCCCTCCCTGACAACCTCCTACTGCATATTTTGTTCTTACAAACCAGCACAGAGGCAGCTGAGGACTATTCCTCTGAGCAGCAGTGAAATACATAAATCCATGGGACTCACAGGAAGCCAGTGCACCACAGCTCTCTATCACTATTGATATAGCGCCTTCTATACCCTCCAGGAGGCCTTTCTTGAGTGTTGAGTTGAGAGCTGCTCTGTATCATTTGTACAGCAATCACAAATGTGCACCAGTGTTGTTTGTCCTTTGTAAGACTAGTTGGGTGGAGTGCCTGAGATGTGGAGGCAGAGTAGGAGAGTAGTGAAAACCTATGAGCAGACCATAATGAGCAGGATACAGTGCCCAAGCCTTTGCGCACCAATGCCCAGAACATGCAACATATACTTGTGTTCGAGGCATGTGTGCTATAGATGCATATGCTCTAGTTACTCCTGCCATATAGTGTTGGGTCCGGATGTTTGCAAGTTGTTTTTCTTCGAAGAAGTCTTTTCCATTCACGAGGTAAGGTGACTCTTCCTTTTGGTGATAGTGCGCATGGGCATCGACTCCATTGTTAAAAATTAAAGAAAAGCTGGATCCCAAACAGAAGACGATCCACATAAAGCCTGATACTGGACACATACCAGCTAAACCAGTAATACCTTCAAAGAGGAAGGCAGACACTGAATACAGAATCCCTCTCAAGAAGAAAAAGGACATGGCTACTAGCCTTATTCATATTCCCCAAACCCCTCCACCTTCTTCACCAATACCCATTTTACCAGATACAGATCCTCTACACATTACACCATCAGGTTCTCCTAGCACAAATCCTGATATAGAAGAGGATGACGACAATTATAATCAGCCACCACCAGATCCTTGGGATGACTATAACATAGATCCACCTCAAGACACAGACCCTGATCTATATCCAGCAAAGCCTTCCCCTCCTGATGATGATACTGCATATGAGGAATTAATTGCTAGGGCAGCTAATTACCACAGAGTGCCTTTACACAAAGAAGCACTAGAAGATTTCCTATTTGAAACATTAGGAAACACACAAAACAACACAAATGTTGCCTATGCTTAAAGGTATGTCGAGGTATACTAATGATATTTTTAAAGACCCAGTTAGAACACGTATATTAACACCTAGGGTGGACAAAAAATATAACCCCACCCCTCTGACCCAGTTTTTATTCCAGGTCAGTTGCCTTTGGATGCCTTGGTGGTCTCTAATGCCCGTAAGAGGGCAAATTCGCCAACATCAGGGGAGGCACCACCTCCAGATAAAGCTCCAAGCTCATAAATGCATCAGGAAAAAGAGTAACTGCTCAATCAGCTAACCATTGGTGTATAGCTAATAATCTGAAAGAGACACGTTAGTGACAGATTCCTTACCTTGGAATATCCCCAGGCGTCAGGCTGGATCCGGAAAGTTTTTGCGTAGCAGTACCCTTGCGTGTCGGTAGGCGGCGTCGTGCGGCTTCGCGTCCATCGTCGGCGCCGGGATGACGTCGCGGGCAGTACTTAGACGCCGCCCCTGCGCGCTGACGTCAGTTCTTCTTTTTTCCGCGCCAGTAAGCGCAGATCCGGGAAGAGCAGTGCCCTAGTCATTTTTTGACTAACTTTTTGGTGATTTTTCACTGTTTTCTTCGAGTCATCTCGGCTCCACAGTGTCGGTAGGGATGCCCGGCTTCAAGCCATGCGACGCCTGTGGTCGAATGATGTCGATCACAGACCCGCACTTAGAGTGTCTCTACTGTCTCGGCCGCGACCACGACACAAAGTCGTGCTCCGACTGCCGGGCCTTGCACCCGAAGGCTTTGCGAGAGCGGTCTCGAAAGCTCCTCGAGGTCCGGCAGTCGGCTCCGCGCCGCACCAAGCCCCGGTCACGAGAGAGGTCGAGGGGCCGGTCGCGGAGTCCTCGCCGGTCATCGGAGTCCAAGTCTTCGCACTCCTCGGGTAAGTCGAAGCACAAGAAGTCTAAGAAGCACCATCGCTCTAAGACTTCCCCTCGCCGGTCTCGCGACTCGGCTGAGGCCCCTGTCGGCACCGTCCCCGCGGCTCCGGATGTGCCTGTGGCGCCGCCCCCGCATTACCCGTCCTTCCCGGGTTCGGGGGCGACTCCGGCCGAGATACAGGAATTCCTGTCTGCCACGGCCCGCCTCTTCGGGCCTCAAGGCCCCTCCGGTGCGCCTTCGGGCCCCGCGGGCCCTAATGGGATTGCCCCGGCGCCGCCGACGACTCTGGTCCCGGCGCCGCCTGTCCCACCAGCCTCGCTCCCGGCCCCGGTGGTACCGCAACCCCCATCGACGCCGGTTGACCTAACCACGCCTCCGCCGACACCGATGTCCTCGGTGCCGTTCCTGACGCCGCCCGGGGCTCCGGGCGGCGTCGTTCCCCGGTTCTCTCCGGATCCGGACGCGGCGTTGGACCGACGTCGCCCAACGCCGGCTCCGGCGCCCATGAGACCTTGGGTCCCGGACGTCCCTCCTCCTCCTTATTTTCAACCGGAGGAGGACCAGGAGAGCTGGGAGGGGTCGGATGACCCTCTCACACAGCAGTGTGACTATGATCAGGACTGGGCAGAGGAACTTGGGGATGCCAGTGGTCTGGACACTTCCCCTGACACTGGCATGCTGTCTCCTCCTTCCGTGGCTACGGAGGAGGGAGCAAATTTCGCAACTGTGTTGCGTAGAGCAGCTGGAGCCTTAAACCTCCAATTGCCTACAGTGGCTGTCAGGACTAACCTCCTGACGGAAGTGCTTCAGCCGGCAGCTACCTCCTCGGAGCCATTGCTGCCGTTTAATGATGCACTTTCTGACCTTCTTTTGGTCACCTGGTCCAAGCCCGCCACAGGGGCTCCTGTGGATAGGAACGTGGCCCGACGCCATCGCCCTGCTCCGGGCGACCCCTTGTTTCTCTCTCAACATCCCACCCCGAGAGCTTGGTTGTCCAAGCCTCTGCCTCCCAAACCGCCTTCCCTACCGCCCCTCCGGATAGGGAATCCAAACGCCTGGATCAATTTGGGAAGAAGGCCTTTTCTTCCTCCAGTGCTGGCTTGCGGTCCGTCAACACCGCTTGCCTTTTGGGCCGATACTCCCATTCTCTGTGGGATTCGGTGGCGCTCGTTTTGCCCCAGTGTCCTGAGGAGGTCCAGACACTGCTTTCCCGCGCCATTGCGGAAGGAAGGGATGCGGCAAAGTACACCATCCGTTGTGGCCTTGATACCGCCGACTCGCTGGGCAGATCGCTTGCAACGACAGTGGCGCTGCGTCACCACGCCTGGCTGAGGACAACTGGTTTCTCGGGTGATGTCCAAAACACACTCATGGACATGCCCTTTGATGGAGTCGGTCTTTTTGGTACCAAAGCAGACCATGCGCTGGATCGCTTTAAGGACTCACGGGCTACTGCCAAGTCCCTGGGCCTTTCTGCTGTGCGCCCTCCGCTAACCTCTGCTTTTCGCCCCTTTCGTGGCCACGGAAGGGGCGCCCAGTCACGTCCGCTGCCCAGCCACCGGCCCACGCAGCAAGCGTCTTCGCGTGGCCGAGGACGTGGCTCCCGCCGTGGCGGGTCAGGCAACCAGCGTGCGGGTCAGGCCACCAACCCCGCCCCGTCCGCGGCCTCCAAGCCCTCCTAGTCCTTCCTTTCAGGTGCACAGCACGCCAGTAGGGGCAGGGTCCACCATCACCTTCACCACTGGCGTGCCATCACCTCGGACAGGTGGGTTTTGGACATTGTCCGAAGGGGCTACTCCCTCCCCTTCGAGACCACCCCCAGCCATGCCACCTCAATTCCACCGCATGTCAGGGGATCACTTGGTGCTTCTGCAGAAGGAAGTCACGGCCCTCTTGGCCAAGAGGGCCATCGAGCATGTTCCGACCCCAGAAGTAGGACGTGGTTGCTACTCCCACTACTTTCTGGTGCCCAAGAAGGACAAGGAGGACATGCGTCCTATCTTGGACCTCCGGAACGTCAATCACTTCCTCCGGAAGGAGAAGTTCAAGATGCTCACCCTAGCTCAGGTCTTGACTGCCCTCGACCCTGGAGACTGGTTGGTAGCGTTGGACTTGCAGGACGCTTATTTCTACATCCCCGTCCTGCCGGCCCACCGGCGTTACCTGCGGTTCACGGTAGGCCTCGAGCATTTTCAGTTCACCGTGCTCCCCTTTGGCCTTACAAGTGCCCCTCGGGTGTTCACGAAAGTGATGGCGGTGGTCGAACTCATCTGCGCCGGGCAGGGGTTCCAGTCTTCCCCTACCTCGACGACTGGCTGCTGAAGGCGGGCTCACCCCAGGCAGTCGTCTCCCACCTCCAGACTACGGCCGAACTCCTGCACTCGCTGGGGTTCTCCATCAATGTGCCGAAGTCGCATCTGATTCCTTCTCCACAGCTCCTTTTCATCGGGGCAGTTCTGGACACGACGCAGTTTCGGGCCTATCCTCCCGAACGGCGAGTCCGGGATATTCAGGCTATGATTCCGATCTTTCAGCCTCTATCCTGGGTTTCGGTACGGATGACCCTGAGGCTGCTGGGCCTCATGGCCTCCTGCATCCTGCTGGTCGATCATGCCAGATGGCATATGCGGGCTCTGCAGTGGGACCTGAAGTTCCAGTGGGCGCAGCACCAGGGCAACCTGTCCGATCACGTCCAGATCTCGGAGGGGACTGCAAAACAGTTGCAGTGGTGGCTCTCGAACCGGCAATGGGTCATGGGCAGATCCCTCTCCCTTCCCCAGCCAGAGCACACAGTTGTGACGGACGCGTCCCTTCTGGGATGGGGCGGTCACATGGGAGAGGCGGAGATCAGAGGCCTCTGGTCTCCGGCGGAGTCCCGGCTCCATATCAACCTTCTGGAGCTCCGGGCGATCCGACTTGCACTCAAGGCATTCCTTCCCTCTGTCAAAGGGACGGTAGTGCAGGTGTTCACAGACAACACCACCGCCATGTGGTATTGCAACAAACAGGGCGGGGTGGGGTCGTGGACCCTATGTCAGGAGGCTCTGCGCCTCTGGACATGGCTGGCACATCAGGGCATATTCCTGATGGTTCAACACCTGGCAGGTTCCCTGAACGCCAGGGCGGACGAACTCAGCCGCAGGTGCATGATGGATCACGAATGGCGTCTTCACTCGAAGGTGGCGCAAGGTCTCTTTCAGCAGTGGGGAGAGCCTTGGTTAGATCTGTTCGCCACCGAAGAGAACGCGCAATGTCAGCAGTTCTGCGCGTTGGAATTTCCAAGGCGGCACTCGCTCGGCGACGCTTTTCGTCGCGAGTGGAGTTGCGGTCTGTTGTACGCCTTTCCGCCTATACCACTTCTACCCAGAGTGTTGAAGAAGATTCGGCGCGACCGGGCCCAAGTCATCCTTGTGGCTCCGGACTGGGCTTGAAGAGTTTGGTATCCCGAGCTACTCAGTATGAGCGTCGATCCCCCGATCCGTCTGCCTCTTCGGGAGGATCTTCTGTCGCAGCAGCAGGGGACGGTCCTCCACCCGAACCTGTCCAGTCTCCACCTGCTTGCGTGGAGATTGAGCGGCGGCAGTTGATTCCTTTCGACTTGCCTCCCGAAGTTTGTGATGTGATTCTGGCAGCCAGGCGTCCCTCCACTAAGGTGGTATACGCCTGCAGGTGGAACAAGTTTGTGGCATGGTGCACAGCAAAGGCTGTGAATCCCCTCTCTGCCCCTCTTTCTGAGGTTCTTCTGTTCCTTCTTTCTCTGGCCCAACAGGGTTCTGCCCTGGGTACCATCAAGGGCTATCTTTGTGCTATCTCGGCCTTCCTCAGGCTTCCTGATCAGCCCTCCTTTTCAAGTCCCCTGTTGTTAACAGGTTCCTAAAAGGCATTACACACCTCTTCCCTCCTGTTCCGTTTGTGATGCCTCAGTGGGACTTGAACTTGGTTCTTACTTTTCTCATGTGCGCTCCCTTTGAGCCTCCACATAACTGTCCTCTTCGTCTTCTGACTCTGAAGACAGCCTTTCTGGTGGCCATCACCTCCGCTCGGCGGGTGAGTGAGCTCCAGGCTCTATCATGCAAACCTCCCTTTCTGTCTGTCCATCCAGACAAGGTTGTTCTTCGGACGCGTCCGTCCTTCTTGCCAAAGGTGGTTACTGCCTTCCACATTGGGCAGACCATCACTTTGCCCACCTTCTTTCCGCCTCCGCATCCTTCCAGAGAGGAAGAGAGGCTCCACCGTCTGGACCCAAAACGTGCGCTTTCCTTTTATGTCAACCGCACACAACACTTCCGGGTGGATGACCAGCTCTTTGTTGGCTACGTGGGCGCCAAAAAAGGTCGGGCGGTGCACAAGAGAACCATTTCCCGCTGGGTAACCTTGTGCATCAAAGCCTGCTATTCTTTGGCTAAGAAGGAGCCTCCTGTTGGGCTGTGTGCCCATTCCACCTGGGCAACGGCTGCTACCACGGCCCTAGGCCGCGGTGTTCCGCTGCAGGATATCGGTCAGGCAGCTACGTGGGCCTCGCTGCACACGTTTACCAAGCATTACTGCCTTGACAGTCGGGTCCGGAGGGACGGCTTCTTTGGCCGTTCTGTCCTCCGGGACTTCCTTGTCTGATCTTTGTTCGCAGACCCACTACCGGGGTTGGTATTGCTGGGGTATCTATTCTAAGGTAAGGAATCTGTCACTAACGTGTCTCTTTCAGATGCACAAGTTACTAACTTGTGTAACGATATATCGGTAAGAGACAGTAGTTAGTGACAGATTCCTTACCGCCCCACCCATCCTCCCCGTTCTGCGAACTGATTTCTAGGGTTAAGGACATCCCTTTCAGGGCCCTAGTATTTTTCAGACACCTATGTCAGCTTCTTGCATGGCTCTGCGTTCCTGGCGCGGAAAGTCGTGTACAGAACTGACGTCAGCGCGCAGGGGCGGCGCCTAAGTACTGCCCGCGACGTCATCCCGGCGGTCCCGACGCCGACGACGGACGCGGAGCCGCACGACGACGCCTACCGACGCGCAAGGGTACTGCTACGCAAAAACTTTCCGGATCCAGCCTGACGCCTGGGGATATTCTAAGGTAAGGAATCTGTCACTAACTACTGTCTCTTACAGATATATCGTTACACAAGTTAGTAACTTGTGCCACAAGGTCTGTTGTCCAGATACGATAGAGCTCACTGGGATGAAATGGAAGAGTTATTAAAATATCTCCCAGAAGAACACAAAAAGAGGGGGAAGGAAATAGTGCAGGAAGGGAAACTTATTTCTAATTCCTCGATCAGGTGTGCATTAGATGCCACAGATACTGCAGCCAGATGAATCAACACCAGCATTCTACATAGGAGACATGCATGGCTCAGAATTTCTGGTCTCATACCAGAGGTGCAACAAACCATTCTTAATGCACCCTTTGATAAAGAACATCTCTTTGGGCCTCAAATAGATCAGTCCCTTGAAAAAAGGACAAAAGATACCGAAGTGGCAAAGTCTATGGGAGCACTTCAATCTCCTTCTACCAGAGGTTCCTTTCGTTGCTCCTTTTACAGAGGAGGCTCCAAAACTAACACTAACACCTCAGATGTGGCCGCATCTTCATACAAGACACAAACACTATCATCCCCCTCTAGAGGATTCTACAAGGGTGGATATAAAGGGAACAATTTTAAAGGGAGAGGTAGAGATTCACCAACACGTACCTCCTAGTCCTCTAACAAGCAGTGACTTGCTACCACTTCCCCCTGACCATTCATCACCTGTCGGGGAAGATTTCAACAGTTTCTTCCCATTTGGCAATCAATAACAACAGACAAATGGGTTTTGGATATTATCCAACATGGTTATTGCCTGGAGCTTGCCAGCAATCCTCCCAATATTCCACCTTGCATTCACAAACTCTCGCTACAACGCCAAAGGCTTCTCAAACAAGAAGTACAAGCTCTTCTAACAAAAGGAGCTATAGAACCAGTTCCATTAGAACATCAAGGATCAGAAGTTTACTCGCTGTACTTCCTAATCTCCAAGAAGGGTGCGTCTCTACAACTAATCTTAGATCTCAGACCGTTAAACGTATACATACTGTCAGAACATTTCCATATGGTTACCCTTCAACATGTGCTTCCACTTCTACAACAAGGCGACTTTATGTCCGTACTAGACTTAAAAGATGCATACTTCCAAATTCCTATCCACCAAGCACATCGCAAATATCTCAGATTTGTGATAGTGGGAAATAATTATCAATTCAAAGTACTCCCATTCGGAGTGACACCTGCACCCTGAGAATTCACAAAATGTCTAGCAGTATAGCAGCTCATCTAAGAAGACAACAAATTCATGTCTTCCCATATCTGGTTGATTGGCTCATCAAAGCCAACACACACAGAATGTGCTTGCAACACACTCAAGCTACCATAAACCTTCTCCATCAATTGGTATTTACAGTCCATGCACAAAAGTCCCATCTTCAACCCTCACAACTTCAAACATATCTGGGAGCAACGCTAAACGCTCACACAGCTCTAGCCTCTCCCAGTGCAGCCAGAATTAAAAACTTTCAAACTTTATTACTACAGTTTCAAAACAACCAATACCCAACAGTGAAGACTTTCATGCAACTGTTAGGAATGATGGCATAATGCATTGCAATAGTGCCTCACGCAAGATTACAGATTCGTCTTCTACAGGAATGCTTAGCACGTCAGTGGAATCAATCACATGGTCAATTAACAGATCTAGTGTTGGTAGACAGCCACTACTGGAGGCCTTTCATCGACCCGATTCCACAAATCGCACTAACAGCAGATGCCTCTCTGACAGGTTGGAGTGCCCATCTCCAGCATCTGACAATTCAAGGTTTATGGGACACCAAACACAGAAGTCTCCACATCAGTTACTTGGAGCTTCTAGCTGTTTATCTAGCACTAAAAGCTTTTCAGCCTCACCTCATGGGGAACGTTGTCCTAGTCCGGACGGACAATATGACAGCCATGTACTATGTACAAAAACAAGGGGGGGGGGGGACACACACTCTACAGTTGTCACGCCTCTCTCAGACCATTTCGCGTTAGGCAATACATCACAAAATTCATCTTCTGGCAGAACACCTTCCAGGAATGCACAACCAATTTGCCGACCTCCTCAGCAGGATGCGGCAACAAGTACACAAATGGGAACTTCATCCCCAGGTTCTGCTTCCATACTTCCAGAAATGGGGATTCCCACAAATAGACCTCTTTGCCACAGCAAAGAACTCAAAATGTCCAAACTTCGCATCCAGATTCCCACAGCATCTAGCCAAAGGCAATGGCCTATGAATGAACTGGTCAGGAATATTTGCTTACACTTTTCCTCCTCTCCCTGTCCTTCCATTTCTAGTTCGGAACTCAGACTTCATTCACATGGATTCTAGTGGCTCCCACATGGGCTTGTCAACCATGGTTCACCACACTCCTAGAACTGTCAGTAGTTCCACACCAAAAACTGCACCTCACTTCCAACCTTCTCACACAGAACTGTGGAGAAATCAGATATCCAAACCCCAAGGAGCTCAACCTTGCGATCTGGCTCTCAAAGTCAGAGTTTGGATACCTAAATCTACCACCAGATTGTATGACCATTCTTAAGGAAGCAAGAAAACCTAACACTAGAGCATGTTATGCAGCAAAGTAGAAAAGGTTTGTTATATATTGTAAAAATAACACTATTGATCCGCAAGATGCATTTATGCAGAGTATTATTTGTTATCTTTTGCATCTACAACGAGTTGGCTTAGCTTATACATCCATTTGACTACATCTTGCAGCAGTAGCTGCATATCTACAAAACAGACATTTATCCTTATTCAAAGTTCCAGTAATTAAAGCTTTTATGGAAGGCCTTAAGAGAATAATACCACCCAGAATACCAGCACCTGTCTGGAACCTGAACATCGTTCTCACAAGGCTTATGAGTCCTTCTTTTGAGCCATTACCCAGTTGTGCATTACAATTCCTTTCATGGAAGGTTGCCTTTCTAATTGCTATCACTTCATGAAGACATGTTGGTGAGCTACAGGCATTAACCTTTCTTTCAACTTCATAAAGATAGTGTTTCTTCGTACAAGTAGTTTCTGCGTTTCATATTAACGAATCAGTTGTTACCTGTGTTCTTCCCTCAACTTGATTCAGTAGCAGAAAGGGCTCTACACACACTTGATGTCAAAAGAGCACTATTATACTAGATTCATAGAACAAAAGATTTTCGTAAAACAAAACAACTTTTTGTTGCATTTGCTCCACCTCATAAAGGAAATCCTATCTCTAAATCCGGTAATTCTAGATGTATTCGAACTTGCTATATTAAAGGAAAAAACTTTAACCATACCTCCTAGAGCACATTCGATGCGCAAAATAGGAGCATCTATGGCCTTTTTAGGCAAAATTCCCATAGCTGACATATGTAAAGCAGCTACATGGTCTACACCACACACATTTACAAAACATTATTTTGTGGATGTATTAGAGTGTCAACAAGCTAATGTAGGGCAAGCAGTGGTAAAAACACTTTTTCAAACAACTGCAACGCCCACTGGTTAGCCACCGCTTTTGGAGGGTACTGCTATACAATCTATGCAAAGCATGTTTATCTACAGCACACATGCCTCAAACAGATTGTTACTTACCATGTAAGCATCTGTTCTTGGCATGTAGAGCTGTAGATTCACATGTGCCCCCCTCCTCCCCGGACACCTATGGTTGTTACAGTTCTTATTGTTCACATTACATTCGCATGGACATCTCTATACTACATTTACTTACTCCATTCTCACCCTCTTGTGGGAAAACAATCTAACAATGGAGTCGATGCCCATGCGCACTGTCACAAAAAGGAGTCTCCTTACCTTGGGACTGGAAAAGACTTCTTAGAAGAAAAACAACTTGAAAACATACGGACCCAACACTACATGGCACGAGTATGCAAGGCATGTGAATCTACAGCTCCACATGCTAAGAACCGATGCTTACAGGGTTAGTAACATAATCCTTTCTTTGCACTACAGAACGGAGAAAGTATGCCTGTTTTGATGCGCACTTCAACCAACAAAAATATTTGCTGCCCTACACTTGCTGGGTGTTACCAGGTCGGATCCCAAATGTAGCACCACTGCTAAAACAGCTCGTGATGAGCTCTGGTTTCTTGTTTCTTTTATTCAAGATAGCAGGGAGCACCCTATTATAACAAATACAAGCATTGGCAAATCGTACAGGTCTGCCACCAGCCTTTTTGCTTTGCCAGTAGTTCTTTAGTTTTGTCATTCCTTTTGACTTTATTGGGGAGGTAGCAGGCTCTCCTCTATATCTATCTATCTCTCTCTCTCTCTCTCTCTCTCTCTCTATCTCTCTCTCTCCCTATCTCTCTCTCTCCCCATCTCTCTCTCCCTCTCTCTTTCTATCTCTGTATATCTCTCTCTATATATCTCTTTATGTATATCTCTCTATATCTCTCTCTATCTCTATATATATCTCTCTCCATATATCCCTCTCTATCTCCCTCTCCCTATCTCCCTATCTCCCTCTCCCTATCTCCCTCTCCCTATCTGTATATCTCCCTCTCTCTATCTCTATATCTCCCTATCTCTATATCTCCCTCTCTCTATCTCTATATCTCCCTCTCTCTCTCTATATCTCCCTCTCTCTCTCTATATCTCCCTCTCTCTCTCTCTCTCTCTCTCTCTCTCTCTCTCGATCTCTCTCGATCTCTCGATCTCTCTCTCGCTCTCGATCTCTCGCTCTCTCGCTCTCTCTCGCTCTCTCGCTCTCTCTCGATCTCTCGCTCTCTCTCGCTCTCTCTCGATCTCTCGCTCTCTCTCGATCTCTCTCTCGATCGCTCTCTCGATCTCTAAAACACAGTGGTAGTCACAACTATGTAGATATAGTTAGGACCAGGTTTCTATAGGAAATGGATGTCTTGGTTTGCTAATAACTTTGACACCGTTTGACTAATCTTTCTGAAACTTTAAAAAAAAAAAAAAGTTCTTGCCCTCAGCTCCTGCCTGGAATGTTTCGGGGGGGATCTTGCAAGCGAAAACTGAGAAAAGGAGGGGTCCCAAAAACGCAACATACACTTGGTTACTTAGAACTACAGAGGGAGAAAGTATAGTCTATCTAGATACACTATTCACCAACAAAAATATTTGCTGCCCTACACTTGCTGCGTGTTACTAGGTCAGAGGCCAAATGTACCATCATTGCTAAAACAGCTTGTAATAAGCTCTGGTTTCTTTTATTCAAGATTGCAGAGAGCACATATAACAAATACAAGTTGGCAAAGTGTACAGGTCTGGCATCTGCCTTTTCGCTTTGCCAGTGGCTCTTTTGTTTAGTTATTTTTTTTGTAACATTTTATTGGGTAGCTGGCAGACTACAAAATGCATCCATAAAACCAGTAAAAGAATAAACCGCTCCAGCCTGGTGTGCTTTAAACATGATGGTAAGGGCCAGGCGGAGCCGCTGACTAATAGAAAGAGAGGAGCTGAGAGTAACGTGGGAGCGAGCCAGTGGTAAGTAATGGGCGAGCTCTAGGTCCCATTTAAGATTTTTTTTCTTCATTACAAGAGATTTTGGAAGCACAAAGCAAGCGCTGTGCAGGCAAAACCTAAAAGAAAAGCAGTCACATGCTGACAATCAGCACCATGTTTTTTAATATATAGGGACAAAGCAGTCCTGAACAAAACATGAAATTAAGACACACCCAGTTGTTCTGAATCACATCAACAATTCTCATGACCAGCATCCACTTAATCCTTTCCATAAGGATTATTGACCTCCGTTCTATCAGTCTCTCCCCTTAACCCGTTAAACAGCTGGCTGTTTATTTCTGTTTTGCCTCCGTCTACCTTGATGGTCGTTCTCTCACTGGACACAAAACTGGCGACTTGCCTGTTAACAGTAACCGCCCTCCGGGCCTAGCTGCTGTCTATGTACATATTGTATTCCACCCGCTTTGCCAAATATTTCCAGGTGTATTTAATGTTTGTTTGTACATGAGCCTTAGTTTGTTGTGCGTCATTCACGAAGTGACTGGATTATGGCCTGGCTCTTGATTTTGTAAAGCGCTCTGATACCCCCGGGTTTAGCTAGCACTATATAAAACTTATAAATAAATAAGGCAGAGGCACAGTTACTGCAACATCAATTAAATGTTGACAAACATCTTATGTTTCAGTCAAACTGTATATTCAAGAATACATTTCATAGCTCAAAAACAATTCTCTTTTTTGGCAACCAGTATATGCAGTACCATAGAGATCCGTATTGTTGACTCCTTACACCAATGGGTGGGGCTAAAATTCTCATCAGACAGGTAATCAACAAAAATAGCCCATCGTTGTTGCAAGAATTTGAAATGATTGTCATTAATGTTCTAAAACTGGTGTTGCTAAACCTCTGGGGGAAAAAAACACTGATACTCCAAACTGGTACGAATGGTGTAAAGGGCAAGAGGAAATTGAGGCATAGTAGTTAAGGTGAATATAACCTGGGAAGTTTATGTACAAACTACATTTGTATGACCGTTTTATGCGAGAAAACAAGACACATATTTGAAATTTTTTTAAAATATTTGTAGGGATTCCAGGTCAAAGCAAAACCAAGAAGATGGGTAACCAAGTAGAGCAAATCCCTTGAGTTCCCAGTTTGCCACAAACGTCCATGACTATGTGATAGTGTTAAATGTGATATCTATGTCGTCATTATTTTGTTCTTTCTCTGGGTATTTGTTGTTCTGAATCCTATTGTTTTTAGAACATCTGGATCCTGTTGTACATAATTGGATGAGAAAGAGTGTGCCCCATTGTGTGATATGGACTGGATCAGTGCATTCGTTCATAAATTTATTTGTGAGCTGTGAACAATCTTAGTGTTTTTTTTTCAGGAATTATTATAAACTGTGCGGGTAAAAAGACCTAACTTTCCTAATACCTTTCCCTAGTCACGTTCTAATTTCCTAAAGACAAGTGTGATCCCTCATAAAACGGAGGAGAATTCTCACTATCCTGCAACACACATAACCCGGGACTTATCTTTATCACAGAGACCTGGGTGGCCGCTGCTTCCAACCCAGATTTTCTTGATTTCACACCTCTTGACTACCTATCCTTTTGGCTGGACCGGGTTTTCCAACAGGGGGAAGGCATAGCTATTTTTTATAAAACTGAATAAGCGGTCAACTGTAGTCCCATTGACTCGCTTCTCTGTGAGGCGGTTTCATTTCTGGCTAAACTTTCAGCAAATCACGCTTTTAGAGGACTGATCCTCTATAGCTCACTGGGCCCTCGCTCCGCCTTCGCACAGTGCATTGGTTCCCTCCTTGAAAGCAAAATTACTTGGCAAATTTCACTGTTCTGGGGGATTTTAACTTTTATCTTGAGGCCAATGAGGACTCTGATAACTCGGCTTTGCTCCGATCCTTGACCTTCTTTGGTCTGCTTCAGAAGGTGAACAGCCCGACGCATAAGGCAGGCCTCACCCTTGACGGGATTTTTACAAACAATCCTTGTTTACATGCCGTGAACAGTCTCGTTCTTCCCTGGTCCGGCCACAAGGCTGTCGTCTTCAATATTTCTTGCCCGCACTTAGCTCCCTCCATCCCTGCGCCCCCCTTCTGGATTATTTCTCGACTCTGGTAATGTAGAGCTGGCGGTCAAAAATTTCACTCGATGGATTGAGTCTAGCTCTAGTACCTGGATAAAAAGGTCAAAGGTTGGTTCTCAGCAGAACTAAGGTCTGTGAAACAGGCTTGTAGAAGACAAGAAAGAACTTGGCACACTCTTTATAACAATAACAAAAAGGCCAAATATAAAGCCATGATTCGCAAAGCGAAAACCTTGTTCTTCACCACTAAAATTGAGAATTATGCTAATTCCTCTAAGGAATTATTCACCACAGTAAAAAGACTCACCCAAGCCTCCCCCCACACCCCCCACCTCGGCCCACTGTCTGCAACCAGGAATTTACAACTCAGTGACCGAAGCCTTCCGCTACAAAGTAGAGGATGTTAATACCTTTTCTTTAACACGCAACTCTATGGGACCAGCTCTCATCCTCCCTAAAACATCCATCGTTAACACAGATTTCAATTAATTTAGACACCTTCTAACACCGAAGTGGTCAAGCTTCTTAAAGCTGCTAAATCAGGCTCTCCTGAGGAGCCTTGCCCACCAAGAACAGCAATTTTGGTAGCCGATGTTATCGGCCCTAAGCTGGCGGATTATTCCAAGTTCTGTGTACCTCCGGTACATTCCCTTCCTTCGGAAATAAAGTTGTATTACCATCCCTCATTCCAGTTGGCCCAAATAGCTACCGGCCTATTTCTTGCATTCCACTCCCAGCCAAAATATTTGAAAAGGCCTTAAATACACAATTGGGTGAGTATATTACCAAAAACAACTTCCTTGACTCCTCACAATTCAGCTTTCGAGCCGGACACAGTACCGAGTCCGCACTCATTAAGGCCACAGAAGAGATCAGGCAGTCCCTGGACACTGGCGGCTGGACTGCCCTGATCCTGCTCCACTTATCGGCGTCCGTGGATACAGTCAACCATGGGCTGCTAATGGCACGCTTGATCGGGGTAACTGGTTCAGCCTGGAAGCTAATGAATTCATTCTCATCTTGACGGGTGCAAACTGTTAGATTAGAGTGATTCTCCTCCCCCTCTTGCTCTCTACCCTCCGGGGTTCCACAAGGGTCTTCAATCAGCCCACTTCTGTTTAATGTCTACTTTATCCCACTGGCGGATCTCATCAGATCTATCTGTTTCGAAATCCTGTCCTATGCTGATGACCCCCAAATTGTTGTCTCCCCGTGGAACAGCTGACAGTGCAGCAGCGGAAACATTTTCTGTCTGCATAAGAGTGGTAGGTAATTGGATGACGAACAATTGTCTGACAAACAATTGTCTGAAACAGAACGCCTCCAAAATGGAGGTGATGGTGTTCGGCCTTTTGGACGCCCAAGTGGTGGCCCACCGAGCTGGGTCCCCTCCCTACTCCATCTAGGTGTGTAAGAAACTTAGGAGTTCCTTTAAATAATAAACTGTCCTACAATGACCAAGTAAATACGGTCACTTCAGCTGCTTTTTTTACCTTGAAAATGGTTTTTTAAAATTCTGCACTTTCTTCTGGAACCTCTTTAAAAAAACAGTGGTCACTTCTCTAGTTGTATCAAAAATCGATTATTGCAGTGGGGTTTATCTCACTGCCCACTGTCAAGTTTTAAATAAACTGCATGCCTTACAGAACGCGACAACACGATTGCTAGGTAATATTCCCAAGCGCTGATTTGTCTCATCTTATAGCCAAGCTCCACTGGCTCCCGGTCAAACAAAGGATACATTTCAAAGCTCTGTGTACCGTTTGTAAGGTCCTACACTGAATGGGTCCGGACTTCATGAAAAAATGCTTCACTTGGTTGTATCTACTCGCTCCATCAGATTGCTTCAGCTAAACTCATCCCAGTCCTGACATACAAACGCACTAGTTGGGGTGGGGAAGCTTTGCAGGGAGGGGGAGGGGTGTAGAGGCTTTTGCTGCAAACGCGCGAAACAGTCTTCCTGGGCACATTAAATCCCAACCCAATCTCCTGTCCTTTAGGAAAGCCCTCAAAACCTGGTTTTATGTCTCCACCTAAAACCTGATTCATGGACTATCTGCACTCAGCTAGCACCAAGTCGCTCTTTCTGGGCATTCGAGCGCTTTATAAAAACAACTAACATAACATATTGCTGGCTAATCTATATTAAGCTGTGTCTGGAGAAGGGAGAATATTTTAGAAAGGTTTGAGGCAGAGGTTTAGTACAAACTTAAAAGGCTGGAGACAGATACTTGGAGGCTTGTGTCAGGATTTTCTGATGGAAACTTCTAACAGCATATTCTTCACCTTTAGAATATCCCCAGGCATCAGCCTGGATTCATAATATTCAGCATAGCCCCTGCATGCCAGTAGAGGGGGGCATCATGCAGCTCCACATCAACTCCGCGCTGCAGCTGAGGTTATAGCTGGAGCTGCATAGAAGCTGTGTTGTGGCTCAGTTCCTACATGTCTAGCCCCCATACACTCTGACTCTAAAAGATTGCCTTTGCCAAGTAGCAGTGCTCCACCAACAACTGTTCGGGTCAGAGTCTGACCGGAGCCAACCAGCTTTTTGTGATGATGGTAATGGTGCGACAAATTCTCCTCTTAATGTGATGGTGACAATTTTTATTTGCACCTACAAGAGGCCCCTGTGCTGGATACTTCACCTGACACAGAACTGGTGTGTGCTCCCAGTCCATCCACAGACATTTGTTTGCTTCGCCATGGTCATTAGACATGTGGATGAAGTCTTAGATCTGAAGCTGCCTTCTATGGAGGTGAAAACCAACGTTCTTGCGAAAGTGCTACAGGCCAGACCTCTCTTCATCAGAGGCGCTACTGCTGTTAACCGATGCTCTGACCAACAGCCTCATGGGCACTTGGACTAAACCCTGCTCTTTCCCACCTGTAAACAGCCACGTGGCATATTGTCACAGACCCACTCGGGGGACCCTGCCTTCCTAATTCTGCACTCTACTCCAGAGAACCCGCAAATACAGGTATGCACTAGCAGGGTTAACCCCAATTCTTTTCCTGCTTTCTATCCTCCAAATCATTAAGGGACACAGTGGCTAAAATCTCACCAGCTGTCCCAGAAAATCTTCGCAACAATGTGCCACAGACGATTCAAGAAAGCCAGGATGCAGCCAAGTACGTCATCCTGTCAGGCCTGGACATGGCTGACTTTAGATAGAGCGTTCTGCACTAGCTTGTTGCTCCGGCGCTGTGCGAGGATGGGATCCACTGGCTTTTTAGCTGACGTTCAGGTGTCTCTCATGGATATGCTCTCCCTTTGTCTTTGCATTCCTGCAAACCTCTCCAATTTACACTTTGCAGCACGTGGCCACCCTGTGGGAGGCCAAATCATGAATTTTCTACACAGGTGGCCTCCAAGACCTGGACTGGATGTAATTCCTATATTCTAGTGGAAAAAAAGGGCGGAACCCTTTGCCCTATTTTAGATCTTTGACCTATCAGTTTCTTCCTGCGGAAACACAAATTCAGGACGCTCACACTGGCCCAGGTCCATTGTGCCCTAGATCCAGGAGAGTGAATGGTAGCAGTGGACCTAATGAATGCCTATTTCCATATAACAGTCTTTCAGACCCACAATGTGTTACCTGCGGTTCAGGGTGGGCCATAAGTGTTTTTAGTTTGTAGTGCTTCCTTTTTGCCTCCCCAGTGCCCCTCGGGTAGTTCATGAAGGTGATGTCGGTGGTCGCAGTATAGTTTTGGAGGTGTTCCCCTACCTCAGCAACTGGCTGTTGAGGGCGGGTTTACCACAGTTAGACCATGACGAATCTCATTACATCGCTGGGGTTCACGAGCAACGTGCCAAATCACACCTAGCTCCTTTGCATAGCCTCCCTGGGTACGGTGCCTTTGCTCCGGATCAGCGGGTCCAGGACACTCTGGCTATGATCATGTTTCAGCCTCGGTTCTGGGTTTCAGTGAGTGTGGCTTTAAGGCTTCTTGGCCTACTGGCCTCCTACAGGCTGCTCGGCACCATACCGAATGTGGACTCTCCAGCGGGATCTGAAGTCTAAGTGGACCCAGCAGCAAGAGAATCTATCAGACTGAAAAAGATCTGCAGTGTTGGCTGCTTGACCACAGTTGGACCTAGGGCAGACTCTTCTCCCTACCCCACCCAGAGCTGACGGTAGAGACAGTCAGGTTATGTGGGAGCGGCGGAGAGCAGAGCATCCTGGTCTCCGGCGGAGACCTGCCTCCACTTTAACTTGCTGGGCTTGTAGGCTATTTTCTTGCTGTTGAAAGCCTTCCTGCCATCCATCAAGGGGAGGCTAGTTCAGGTTAGTCTGCAGATGCATATAACGAGGACGCTAGGGAAAACAATTTGTAATAGCCTGGTTTAATCAAAACAGAAGACATCAGTGTGTATGATTTGTGACTGGGGCTGGCGAGATTTATCATGACAAAGAATAGGTGGAACAATTTAGTCTCTGGTCTTAAATTAATACTTTTCACTTTACGTAAGTTAGGAAGGGGATTGTTCTATGGCAATTTATGTGAAGGATTTTGCGGTGTCACTGCCTTCATTGGTATCTGTGGTTTTGTAATCATATCGCCGAAAAACATTAGTTAGTAATTTAAGATGCAGACAGAAGATGTTCAATTTTCTTATGACCTACTGTCTGACCATCAGAATCATCTAAATAATCCCATTTTCTTTTAACATCTGCTGTACGATTATACTACTAAAAGCAGTGGGCCAAAATAGTCTTATGCGGTGTTAGTTTGGGCCAGTGTTTCCTCACTCAAGCCATATAAAATAGGATCTAGTACAAGTAACCAACTTTTGAAGAATGGTTGCTTCCTCTAGTATTTAGTCACAGTAATGTAAATCCAAACTTTCCTAAATGCTTTTATGGAAAAATCAGTGTTGTATAGAAGGATAAAGTAGCATAGAATTTGAGTACAGAAGTTTACGGTACAGCTACCACTGAGTGCACTTGGATCATTGGATTAACATAATACGTCTTGAAAACTAGCCAATATGCAGATTTCAAATGTTTCCATTTTTCCTGCACCTATGAATGCCTTTTAACACATTATCTCAAATCAGGATGCACTACAAAATAAATGCACGTCTACCCTTAGTTTCTGCGTCCTATCCCTAATGGAGTAAACAAGGTGGTGAGAAAAAAGGTAAATTTGGTCAATTTATGGAATGCGCATCAGACTGTCCCATTTTGACCTCACCTCTCTTTTTGCCACCTCATAAACCTTGAGGCACATCACAATTTAAAACTTTAGCTGCAACATGAAATCCAGATAAGGTCCCGTTCGATAGTCTTTAACTTTTTCGATCATATAAAACACTGCGTTTGAGTGCCAGGGAATACCTGCCTATTCCCACAAAATAGTTTGCATAACACAGGATGTTCCCACATTTGGGACCCTCAACTGCATTTATTCCCAGTTGAGGGTTTCCGAATGGAAATTCACCACTTGCACTATATCTACTGAAATAGCACGAAGATCCCCTTCCACACGTATTTCCAGTGGAGTGCCACCTCCCGTTGACGGCTACCGACAGTACCTTACATTGCCATGAGTTAAAACTCTCCCAGTTGCACACTGGGGGAACGCTGAGGCTCATTGAATTAGAGACCAGTAGAACTTTTGATGGAATTCCTTGAGTCCACGGTTCTGAAGATGCCCTCTCCCAGTTGTGCAGGAAATGTCTTTTTCGGCTCCCAGTTAAGTCTGCTTCTACTGGCGAATATTAAACAGGACCCATTTATATCTTTGAAGGACACCCTTCATCCTGGCGATATGAAACCTTGGTATCTGGACATAAATAAGTGGTTGACTGCTGTTAGTGTTGCCTTTAGTTGACTGCTCCTCTTTATCCTTGAAAGCTGTGGCTTGATTGTAGCAACAGGAGCAGCAACCCCTACCTCGCCCTATCTTGGTGAAAACACGAGAAGAGGAAACTTGCCATTTGTTAAAAACTGTGTAAGTGTCTGCAAACGTAATCTTCTAGTTGGGACCTGCTTCTGAATTGCAAACTCACCTAGTCTTTAATCTGTTTTGACAATGGTATCCTTTTCCTTCCTGGCAACACAGCGCAGTTAGTCTTAGGATGGTAAATGCTGGTTGTTCAACTAGTCTCCAAGGTAATGGGGTGTACCCAGAACATTGGAAGTCCTGGTCTCCTCAACCATAGCCCGAACTTTTGCCAGAGTGTCCTAAAGATCAGCAGCGTATGCCGATCACTGCCGTTCTTGCGATTCATTGTGTATTTTGTAATGAATGTTATCATACGAGAAAAAACTCTTTTGTCTTCGTTATTTTACCCTCAATTGAATATCTGAGGCACTCTGGCAACTGCAGGCCTGTTTCTCAAAGGACGTCTTGTTCTGTTACGTTCCTTTAACCTTCAGTGAAGTGTGGCGTGAGAAGGCCAACCCCTTGATGTGTAGTCGGACCCAAACATTGCACATCTCTTGGTTGCCCTTACCTGGAAGGGTCTGATGTAGCCAGGTTATTTTGCCCAAGTGAGTCCCACAGGCATTGGTATTTGGATCGTTGCTGATGCCACCTGGAGGTCCTTGTGTTGCTGTGCCTCGATGTTGAAAGGTGAAGGACTTGAGCTCTGTCCAGTCATTATGAAGGTTGTGCTCCGCTAGTTAAAGCCATCCATGGCAATATCAGCTAGAGAGGTGAAATATGTTTTTTAATGAGAGACTTTACCCAGCCTCATTTTCTTATCTAGCACCTACAGGTTGCAGCAGACTTCAGGCCATCATATCCTATATCCGGGTGCTCCAGGCTGGTCTCTTCCTCTACGTTGAGTGAGATGCTCAGTTAGCTGGTCCCCTCTGCAGTTTAGTTTCATATTCACGGGTAGACTATATGTTTGAAACGGCCTGCCTTACTCTTTTATTTACAGGTGTGCCCAGGACTGTAATAGTCATCCACAGTCTACCATTATCAACCTCAGAATTGACTTTCCTGCATCTTCGGATGCCAGGAAGCTCTGATTCCTGATCTAACATGGCATGCTGGCCGCCGCCCAGAACGGTAGTCCTCGCTGTTATAAATCCTGCTTTGGGGTAACACCTTGGTGTATTCTCTAGGCAACTGACAATGTTTTATGTTTTTAATTACTAATCATGCAATGACTAAATATATGTATCTACTGATATGTGATTTTCTTTAACTGTTATTAATTGCCAGTGGTTTGTCTTGGTCGCAATGAAGTTCTCATGACATTTGTACAATGGGACATACATAGAAATCGCCGAAATAGTGTTTTTTTCTTCCTGTTATTGTTAAAAATACAAGTATTAGGCTTGTATTCTTTGAGTAAAAGAATTACTGTTTCATTTGCGGTTTATAGTAATACAACTATCGTTTTTACTCGTTTGTAGCACGATTCTGGCATTGATTGTACCCCTGGAGAATCTAAGAATCTGGGCCATAAGGAAAACGGCAATTATATCATGTATGCCAGAGCTACATCTGGGGACAAACTTAACAACAACAAGTTCTCCATCTGCAGTATCCGGAATATAAGCCATGTTCTTGATAAGAAGAGGAATAGCTGTTTTGTGGGTATGTATGGGATCCATGAAGCTTACGTAAAACATCAAAACGATTAATAGCTATTGATGGACATTCATTTCCGAGATGTGCTGTTAAGTCCAATTTCCTTTTAAATCCACACACTTTCACTTCTGCATACTTCCAAATTTAATTAAATACGTGTTTTTTAGGACAGGCGATGCTGCTGTTTTGGAGAAAAACAATGCTTTTTCAATGGCTTTAGTAACCTTTTCGAGCTGCAGAGGGACATATATATTAGGAATGTAATTTTTTTGCCCTGTAGTAATAACAGATGATGGATCAGTTTTGTGACAATTCCTTTCTAATGCAGTAGCGTTTTGGTTGTCATCACGAAGCACTCGCGGGACGTTTGGTTGGCACATGTACAGACAAACCTGGTTAAGAATATTGTAATAATAGTATCCGGTCTATAGGTGGAAACCAGGACACTTGTTTTGGATGCTCCCAGAGCCGACAAACATTATTTTGCTGTGGCAAGATTAGTCATCAGCGCTGATGTCCAAGCTGAAGGTGCTGGCTGTGACCCCATTGAGTTCTCGGATGGGTTGATGTTAGAATAAGTCAAGCGTGTTTATAATGGGTTCTCTAGGGGTCTGATGTGTTTCCAATTTTGGAGCGCCTTACCTTATGCCCATCATGCCAGCACAGTGGGTCTTCCTTAGATAGTCTTCGTCAATACACCTAATCAACAGATCAGAAGAGGCAAAGGGATGTTCTGGGCCACGTTGCAAGATTTTAATTAAGCTTTACTGCCTTCTGCTCTGGGCCTTAAAGTGGACCTTTTTTTGGTCACTTCTAGGGAAAGTTCGACTGAAATGGAATAAACACAGTAACACTGGCATCCCCTCCCACTGTGGAAGCCCGAATGTGAACCCAGTGCCAACCCATTAGACATAAGCGTACCTGATTTTAGTGTATGACGTTAAGGACCTGAGTCTGGTGAATGAGATTGCGCTACAAACCTTAAACCTCTGGGGCTATTCCAGTATTAAAATTCCCATCCGCTGCCAAGCTGCCTATTAAACTGTAAATCGCTGAGTGGCTCAAAGGAGCCTCCTCGGATCCGGCCTGATCAATGGAGATATGTCTGGGCCAGAAAACTCCCTTTAATTGAAGCATATGTTTGGAACTCTGCTTAAATAAAGGCCTATTCTTCCTTGAGTACGACCGCACTGGTGTTGCCAGCCATGGTTATTTCATTGGGAAGGGTATCCTATAATCCTACATGAGGATTCAAATATTATTGAACACATGGGTATTTTCAAGAATTATGATGCCATGAATTTCACACACTTTCAGAGCACGTATCGAATATCCCCAGAATGCAAGTAATGAAATCAGGTGTCGAGATGGTAGAGATTAAACAAACCATAATCGGGGATTGCTTTTTGCAAAAAAAGCAATTTTCAAAGTGCTTTTAGATAAATTAGTAATCAACTGTTTATTTAAGTTAAATATGCCTCTTCTGTAAGTGCTGAAAACTACCTGAGAGGGTATATAAGTGAGTCTGTAGTATAAAACTCCTACTTTCTGAAAATAATGTACAGTAACCATGCATGGAAGTAAACATCTGCTTAAGCGTAACCTAGCTTCTGGTCTAGAAATGAGTTAACAAAGTTAATGTTAAAACCATCTTAGTATCGCTTGTATCTGATAGAGACATCTAGCCGCAGATTCCTTAACTTAGAATATCCCCAGGCGTCAGACTGGATCCGGAAAACCTTTTGCAGCAGCACCTCTGCGCGCCGGGGGGCGGCGCCACCTGGCTCCGCCCTGACGTCGTCCACGGACATGACGTCAGCGGAGCCATATAGGACCCCTCCAGGCGCGCTGACGTCAGTTTCCTTCTTTTCTGCGTCCCGACGCGGATCCAGGAGTAAGCGGTTCCTCTGGCCTGTTCTTATCAGGCCTTTTCGATGCCTTTGGCGTCAGGGAACAGTGTGTGATGCCTTCTGGCTTTAAGGCGTGTGAGACCTGTGCGCAGCAGATGTCGGCCACAGATCCGCACGCCATTTGTATGTGGTGTCTCAGAGTGCACCACGACTCTGAGGAGTGTGACGCCTGCCGACAGATGCGGCCAAAGTCCCTGCGGGAGCGCCGGATGAAGCTGTTGGCCGCCCGGATATCCCGCGCTCGGCCTCCGTGCCAATCGCCCTCTCGGGCTGGGTCTTCTGTTTGCGCCCGCTCACGGAGTCGTTCCCGCGGACGTCGTTCGCCGCACAAAGGTAAGCCCAAGTCACAGAGGTCGTCGGCCTCACATAAACGTGACGGCGGGGCCCATTGCTCCCGTTCCAGTCCAGACACGGGCACCCAGGAGTCGAGCCCCGTATACCCACCCTTTCCGGGTGCGGGGGCGACTCGGTCCCAGATGGAAGCCTACTCCAAGGCTCTGCACTCCATCTTTGGGTCACCTCCTCTCCCTGGCGCGCCTTCGGGCCCCACAGTGGAGGTAGGCACTCAGGTCGGGTCTTCGCCGGCGGGTTCGCCCTCGGCGCCGGCCGAGTGCCTCGACTCCGATTCCGGAGTCGTTGCGACGTCGGGACACGGCTCATTCAGACGTCGAGCCCTTCTGCCCTGTCTCCGCATAGCCCTTTGCGGCTCCCTGCGTCAACATCGGCGGCGGATGCACCACGAATGTCGACTCCTGGTCGACATCCTCCCTCTCCGCAGCTCTCAGTGGGGGGGGGGGGAACGTCGACGCCGGTCCGTGACACGGCCGGGTCACTTCTCGTTGAAGTCGACGTCGGTACGACGCCGTCTCAACGTCGGGTGACGCCGGTGCAGACGCCGGTCCCTGTTGTTCCTCTGTTTGAAGAGGACACGGACCCGGAGCACCCAGGGTTTTCTCCACACCCTTTGGCTCAGATGCCACTTGGGCAATGGCCCCTTGCTATTCCAGCTGCGGGGCGTGTTAGCTTGCAACCGTCCCCTACCGACGGTCTGTTATCGCCGCCCAGAGTGCCTACTGAGGCTGGCGCAGCATTTTCACGGGCTGTTCGTAGGGCTGCAGCTATTTTACACTTACACCCCCCATCGGTCTCCTTGCCTTCTGATCCGTTATTGGATCTTCTCCACCAGGGGGCGGTGGAGATGGAGCCCTTGCTGCCTTTTGGCGGGTTGTTGTTGGACACCCTTCTTGGCACCTGGGCACGGCCCTCCTCGGGAGACCCTGTGGATCGGGCCGTCTCACATCGGCATCGTCCGGCTCCAGGGGACCCTGCCTGTTTGTCTCTTCATCCTGGGGCTCAGGGCCGAGTAGTCCAGGTGGCTTTTGCCACGCAGCCTTCCTCTCCTCTTCCATTGCTGCCTCCCACTTGGGAGGCTCGTTGGTTGGAGACATGTGGCCGCCATATTTTTGCGTCCACTAGTTCAGGCATCCGTGCTCTGAACACAGCTTGCGTGTTTGCCCGGGCTTCTTGTGCCCTTTGGGACTCCGTCGAGTGTCTTCTTCCCACACTCCCCGAGAGTCCTCGTGCTGACCTGGCTCGTTTCCTTCATGTAGGCCGAGAAATGGCACATTTTACCATTCGGTCGGCCATCGACACCACAGACTCAGTGGGTCGGGCGATGGCCAGGTCCGTTGCTCTGCGTCGCCATGCCTGGCTGCGCGACGGGGGTTTCCCTGACAATGTTCGGGAGAGTCTACGGGATTTGCCATTTGATGGAGTGTCCCTTTTTGACCACCATGCGGACTCAGCGGTCAACCGCCTCGTGTCTGGCCTGCCATAATTTTGCTGGTCCAGTCCATTTGCGGACTTTTTCCTTCCCTATGCAGTAGTTATCTCTGCTTAATGTGGGCCCTGGGTTCATGATGTAATACCCAGACGGCCTGGGCGGATTCTCGCCGTGGTTGCTTCTCTTTATTGCAGCTGGTCGGCCTCTTATGTTTCTGTTGATCCTCTGTCTATGGGTTCACGCTCAAGAGGTGCCCCTTGTTGGGGTTCGGACTTACCTTATGTGGGGTATTCGTTGGCTATCGTATAGCTGCCTCCCTCACGCAGACGGCTTGGTAGGCTCCTGGGGAGTCTTATGCAGACGATTGCCCTGCGGATGTGACTGTAGTCTTTTTCTACTGTTGTGGTCCCTTCCTCTGCCTTATTGCGGCCCACTGGTTGGCATCGTTCTATTGTCTCTCTGATGGGGTCTGCGGATGGTCTGTGGCCATCCCCTGCATCTACAGATGCTCACTTTCTTGAGGTTCTGCCTCCTCTGCCTCTTCCAGGAGGGTCTTTTCAGCTTGGCCCTCCTTGGCTTTTTCTTGGCTGCCCTTATTGTCGGCCACTGTCCCTTAGACCACCTTGTTCCCATTTCGGCATCGTTCTTCCGCTGCGGCTGTCCCACCTGTGGACGGCCTCAGGGCGGAGCTCTGTCGCTGCCCCCCAGGCACGCAGGGCTGCCTCGGCTCGATTCTTCTGTGTTCTATTGACGTCCAGTGGATGCTCCCTGGTAGGTTCGCTGTCACGGAGGGCTTCCGCTTTCCTTGAGCTTCTGCGATGCCAGGTTCTACTCTCCTCTCTGAGATGAGTAGTACTTTCTTGTAGTTCGGTCCAGTCTGGACTTCATTCTTACATGGTGGTGTCTTCGCCACATTCGACCTTACTGTGCATGGCCTTCTGCCCTACTTTCACGGGCGCTTCCCCGGCAAGGGTTTCCTATTCCCCTGTTGCATTCCGCGCTGGAGTTTGTCATGCTTCTACTTTGGGCGGCTACTCTCTGTGGAGGTGTTCTCCTCAGGCCATTCTCTAGTCTGTGTGGTATTATACGTACTTCTGTACACACTTCCTGTTACTCTCTGTACGTTTCGTCCTGACTCTTTACTGTGCTACTCGGTCTTCCAGTCCGTCTCGCAGGGACAGTGGCTCCTCCTCCTTGCAGTGAAATGGTGTTGCTTATGGTTCTAGACATTGCTCTGTCCAGTTCACATGCAACATAGCTGTTGGTACCTATGGTGCGCTCTTGCTTTTTTTTAACAACGCATCATTCATGGCTGCGTCCTCTCTTGCTGTTCTGTTCGGCGTTATACACGCAACTGACGGTCACCCATGCTGGGTACTTGCTGCGGTGCCCGTGGTCTTGGCTCCACTTTCCTGTAGGAGCAAGCCTTCTATGTGTGTGCAGTTTGCCGGCTCCCTTTCATAGGTTGCCTACCTGGTGATGCGTTTCTCGCATCTAGGCTATTACTCGCGGCGCTCCATTGTGCCTGTCCTTTTACATGGTGTGGTTCGGGCGGTACACACGGTCTCTACGGTGTACTTATGTCCCCCGCATGCGTCGCTCTTTTTATCGCATGCTTATATGCCATTCTGCTTTTACTCTCCGCCCTTTCCCATGTCTTTTGTGAAGGGGCGCTTGGGCGAAGGCGAGTCTTTTGTCTCGAGTACACAGGCTCTTCCTGGGCAGGGTCAGCATCCTACCGCTGCTGTCCTTAGTTCCTGGCTGGTACGCTTCCACAGTGCTTCTTCCACTGTTGTGCATGTTCGACCCTTGTGCTCAGTTGTACCGTCTTGCCCTCTTGCTGGACCCATTGGCTCCTACGGATCCCTCGGTCCCTGCGATCAGTTCCTCTTCTTTTGCTGAAGTACTAGACTGTCGCATTCCGCACTTACCTTTTGGTTCTGTGCTTCCTTTCAAACCTGTATTAACAAAAGGGCTTTCATGCCGCCCCTCGGGGGGCTTGTCATGCCTTGCCTCCCATGGTTTGCCACTCCTTACGGGGCTTCCAGGTCTAGTGTTAGCCACTCTGGCATTGCTGCCCCCCCTGTGTTTAGTCAACTTGTTGACGATTGGGTTCCCTTTGGAACTCGGTGGGGTTCATTCGCAGACCCGCCTCCTATGGGGTACGGCTTTGGTATCTATTCTAAGTTAAGGAATCTGCGGCTAGATGTCTGTCAGATATACGAGTTACTTACCTTCGGTAACGATGTATCTGGTAGAGACACAGTCTAGCTGCAGATTCCTTAACACCCGCCCATCCTCCCCGCTCTGCGAGGACCTTTTCAGATTGGGTTTTATGCATTCGCCTCTCTCTGGGTGGCTTTGTCTTCCTGCGGGGTGACATCTTCCCCCTCCCTCCACGGTAGGGGGTTTCATTTGGTTTACTTGTGCTGCTCCTCCCAATATCGTGATTGGGCGGTGTGTTCAGGTATCCTTCTACATCCCTACACCTTGGTTCTTCCAGTGTGGGGCCTTATGATATTATTCTTCCCTCCCTCCTACTTTCTCCATTAACTCTCCTATAGTCAATTCGTTGGGGTCTCTTGGCCTGTACCTTAGTCCAATGGATGTCTTACAGGGGAAGGGGTATCCCTACTTTTGCAGATCTTAATCACTCATATTTAATTCTGTGCTTCCGGGCTTTCTTGCCTGTCACAGTTAGATCTTCTGCTTACAGGCGTTCTGTTATCTGCCTTCACATTCTTTTCGTATCTCGTTTTGCTTCGGGAGGGGGCGTACTCTTTCTTTTGCGGGACTGCTTCTCAGTGTCCTGCTCTGCTCTTTTCCTTCAATTCATAGGGTGCAGGCTTTCTGTCGTCTGCATTGGCATTCTTTCATATGTTGTTTTGCCTCAGGGGAAGGGCATTGTCTTCGCTTTGCGGGGCTCCTTCTCAGAGCGTTGCTCTGCTCTTTCCTTTCTATAGCTTTCAGGATACAGTGCTTGTCACTGTCGTTTCTGAAGATGTTTTTCGCCATTCAGTTCTTTTTGTCTCACTGATTTTCATCTTTCGCACACTGTTCCCATACTCTCACAGTTTTTTTGGTGGTGGCTCCGCGTTGTGGCGCGGAAAAGTTTCTTCGAAGAAAACTGACGTCAGCGCGCCGGGAGGGGTCCTATATGGCTCCGCTGACGTCATGTCCGTGGACGACGTCAGGGCGGAGCCAGGTGGCGCCGCCCCCCGGCGCGCAGAGGTGCTGCTGCAAAAAGTTTTCCGGTTCCAGTCTGACGCCTGGGGATATTCTAAGTTAAGGAATCTGCAGCTAGACTGTGTCTCTACCAGATACATCGTTACCGAAGGTAAGTAACTCGTACGTTCGCTTCTGACTCCCAGTAGCTAATCTTTTAAGTGTTGACAGCTCAGTAATTTCTTCTTTTCTGGGAAGGTTAAATAAGTGTTTTATCTGATGGTTTTAGACTCCCAGTTCTCGGTAACTGGGCTGAAGAAACCTCCCCAGTGGTTGTTTATCCCAAATGGTCAAGTGTCCCTTTCTACCAACAGGATGGTGAGCACTAACAGGCACTCAGGTATACATATCACAGCTAACCCTACTGGCCTTTCTAGGAACGCTAACCCACACCTCTCTTGTGTTGCACTGGAAGGACATTGCTGTAATATACAGATACGTACCTTCAGTTTCGTAGGTGGCGTGATAACAGATGGAAATCCAGTAATTTAAGATAGGTTGATGGGGACCCTAATGGTAGATTATTTTGGAATGCCCTTAATTTCGTAATTACTAGTGAATAATCACATCAAAATTGTGAAAGGACTAAGTGGGTATAAAATATTTTGCTTGTGTGGAAGGAAACAAAATTAATTTCCAAATGATTTCGTTGACAGCTTGAAAATAAAATTTGTAGTGTAAATCGGCAAATTTACTATTGTCTGCCTAAATATGCTACCTTCAGCGCATCTGTACTTAAATCGAATGTACTGTCATTTGATGTCCACAATACATGATCACTATAAGTACGTGTTAGAAGGTGGTTCTGACACTATGGGCCACCTGGATGTTTCGCTTTTTGAGCACCTAGGTGTTGAGGTTTTACTGTGGGAGAGCCTCATTAATTGGGACTCCTCCACAGTGAACTCATGATGAGACTGCATGTGGATTTTACTGGTGTCCCCCTAGCTTGACTAGGCCGCTGCGCAGCAGCTGGAGTAAGGGGCACCGGGCTGGTTACATGCAGACACATGTGTACATGCGTGTGCACACGTGTATGGGGCTGCGCAGGGGAGATTCTTGGCTTGCGCAGTCCGGGAGCAGCTACAAAGGGAATGGTGTGGCAGGACTTATGCAGAATTGGGTGGTGACATGGAATAGGCCTTACACGCTAGGAAGGAACATGCCAGGGAAAGTCAGTGTGCTTTACTGTGTTTTTCACTTCATTATTCCCCTATGGGGATGTGGAGCCCATGTGCTAGCTTAACTTCCATAAGGCCTACAGATTCCAGACACTCACTAAAGTCCACTGTAGCGGATGTGAAAAGAAGTATTTTGCAGAGTCCAGAGTCATATTTGTACTGCTTTTGGGTCATCCAGAAATGTTACATCTCTCTGAGTCAGATCATAACCAGGGCCTGGCTGGGGGTTGACCTCAGCAGGCTGGATTGATGACCTTTCCCTCCCAGAGCGAAGACCTCCTTTCCACGAAGGGAAGATAGGCGGAGCTACAGGCTCATCCATCAGCAGCTATCACGGGGTGCCAGGCACCAGGCTGCACCTAGGAGGGAAGGGCTCTGGTTTCAGAGACCATGTGGCCAGAGACCCTGGACGACGCCATTTTGAACCAGCCCAGAGGCTGGACAAGAAGGAGGGAGCCGGGGCAGGGAAGTGATGTGGCGCTGTTGGATAGGACCAACAGAGACTTCCTGCCAGCCCCCTACTCAATTTTTAAAAAGTGCTTGCACAGGAAGAGAAGCTCTCTCTGGGTGTGGTCTGCGGAGGCGGAAGGTGCTGGAGCCTGGCAATGGGCAGTTGGAAGGAGGTACCCCCTGACTGTCCCCCAGGCCCCTAACAGCGCCAGAAGAAGAGCCCAGGACCGGTGCGCAGAAGCAGGGGCCTCTGCGCAGGGAGAAGAGAGGCCCAGGAGGAGAGCCAGGCGAAAGTCTGGCGCAGGGAGCCAGTGAAGACCGCTCCCTGCAGAATGCTCCCAGTGGCTGGGGGCCGCCGCCAGGAACGAGAGGACGCGAAAATGGAGAAGATCGGACCCCTGGGGGCTGAGATATGCCCCCCAGAAGGTACGCGACCTTTGACCTTTGCGGGGACCGACGACTAGGCACGTGGGGCTCCGCCGCCGGTCTGGAAGATGCCCCCGGGGTGGGTCAGGTCCCGGGGCTGCCCCCCCAAGGAGAAGTAAAGCCGGGGAGCGCCGTCGCGCTCCCCGTGAAGGTGCCCTGTATGGGGGCCAGGAGCCCACCCTGGCCCCCACCAAAGAGAAAGGCGGGGGAGCGCCGTCGCGCCCCCCGCAAAGTTGTGCCCAGGGGCCCGGGACCCCATCCCCGGGCCCCGAAAAAGTAAAGTCGGGGGAGCGCCGTCGCGCCCCCCGCGAAAATGAGCCCAAGGGGCACGGGACCCCATCCCCGGGCCCCGAAGCAAAGTCGGGGAGTGCCGTCGCGCTCCCCGTGAAGATGCCACCCCCGCGAGGAGGAGGGGGCCCGGGACCCCATCCCCGGGCCCCGACGAATGTGAGGAGGCCGGGGAGTGCCGCCGTACTCCCCGCGGTCCAGCAGGACCGGAGCCAGAAGAACGAGTCTGCCCGATGGAGCGGGCAGACCGGAACTGCTCAGCCGGCTCCCGCTGCAGCACACGAGGGTGCTGGCCACGCGGGGAGCCGGCGGGGGCAGCCGGGGGTGGGCTCCCTAGGCTGCCCCCCCCCCCCCAGCAGAGAGGCAGTCGCGGGTCCCGGGTGGGACTGGGACCCGCCGAAGAAGCGGGGAGGTCTCGCGGGGACCGGGCCCCCGCAAAAGCAAACCGAGCGGCCGGGGGTGGGCTCCCGAGCCGTTACCCTCACCTGGGGGTCCGGGTGGGACCGGGCCCCCACCAAGGAAGGGATTAGGCGCGAAGCGCCAGCTCGATCGCGACTCTCCCCGGCACAGCGGGAGAGCCGCTCATCCAATATGCAAGAAGAGGAGCATGAAGCGCCCCATAATGCCTTGCCAGGCATTTGGAAACCTGGCGTTTTTGACCCTGGTGGCCCCCAGAAGAGGGGGTCACCCTCGAGTGAAAAAGGGTGCTGGGGGAGCTGCTGGAGAAGCGCAGTCTCCCCCCAGCATGAAGTGAAGTCCCACCCTAAGTTTCCTAGGGATTTGGAATGGATAACCCCTCAAGGGCTCAACCAGCATTTATACCCCTTCTAGGCTGGAACTTTTGTTCTACAGCTGAGGGTGTATTGCGACGTGCTTAATGGAGTGAAAGGCTGAGTTGGGGATGGCTCGAGAAGGGCATCCCCTGGAGGTGAAGAGGTGTAATTGCACCAGAACTGCATTTACTAACGGTTATTCCTTTTTAGAGGGACTGAAGGTCACATATGTAATGTGAAGTACCTGTGTAAGGTGATGTCATAAGCAAAGTGGGTTATGTTGCCAGACACTCCTGCTAGGGTGTCTGGCTGGATATGCGTAATCCTGTGATTTCATCTGTGATGCCTTTAGGGGCTGTAATTGCAACGCATTTTAATGTCCAACAAATGTGCTGAGTACTGTCAGTCTAAAGTGTGCGTAAACATGTATTTTTGCTGCTGCGCTTAAGTGAGGAACAACCCAGACTGTTAGCCCTGAATATGTAGGGGTGCATACTGTATGGTCAATATAAGATGCTCAGTCAGGGTTATGTGTCACTAGGGCAGGTGAACCTATTTTTAATGCGTGTTGAGGTAATGGGGTGGGTCGCCACTGGGATGGTGCCAGTGCGCAGGGCCCTCGCTCCAGGTTATGCTCAACACACTGCATTAGGGGGCAAGATGATATGCATACATGGGAGTGGTGGTACTAGACCCCACCCCCCCTTTGGGGAGGGGTGGAGATGTTATGCAATGTCACTAAGTAATTCCAACAGCTTATGTATATTTGTAAATTGGTGCATAGTATTGAGTAGTGTGTGTGTTTAATAAATGTACTCTTACTTTTATAAATCAAAGTACAGACTGGACAATCAATTATTGAGTGTTATTTCTGCGCACCTGCAAATGGCGATTACTAGCCCACACCACCTCCCTTGAGTAAAGCCTCAGTCTGCTCTGCAACGCTACTCTGAGTCAGGCGCTACAATTGGGTGTTTGGTTCCCAGTGAAGGACAAATGTAGTCCTGTTATTTGTGCAGGCCTCACAGATACTGCCTCGTTTTCCAACAGTACGTTCTAAATCCATTGTAGAATTCACAAATCCTTTCTTACATTATTTGCTGTCAGTTGCCCGCCCTGTAGGTATAGAGCACATAATGAGGAGAAGGGCAATTAACAGCTTTTAATAACTAGGTTGAGTGCGTTCTCCTGTTTAAAGCTATATAAAACTCTGTTAAAAAAAAATAAGTACGGATCTTATAATTGTAATTTCAACCTGTAGATATGGTATGTAAAGAAACACTTTGAGTCCTGTTTCATTTGTAGTTTTTTTCTATTTAATTCTCAAATCCAAATTTGCATCGTGCTCCTAGTGATACAACAATTAATTTGTGAGTTTTGGCAGCCGACACGTGTTTCGACCTCTAGTGGCCCATTGGCGCAGACCTGTTATGTGGGATTTAACTCAGGACTTGGTTCAACACGACCTCACCAAAAGACATCTTTCTTCCGACTTCACTGTTGAAATCATTCGTCGAATGACAGTATATGCAGAATGTAACAATGATGTTCTGAAGATTATAAAAGCCTTGAGAAAACCCTAGGCTGATGGGCCACTAGAGGGTGAAACACGTGTCCGCTGCCGAAATCAATTAATTGACGTATCACTAGGAGCACGCTGCAAATTTTGATTTGAGAATTAAAAAGAAAAAAACTACAAATGAAACGGGAGTCATAGTGCTTGTATACATACCATATCTACAGGTTGAAATTACAATTATATGATCCATACTTAAACAGGAGAACGCACTCAACCCACTTTATATCTATCTGTAACAGAGGCAAGTAAGATCCAATGCTTGAGTAAGCGTTCTACCACCAGAAATAAAAGGGGCATTACCTTCCAGGGAGAGAACACTTGGACTTTATATCCAGAACACTACTAGCTTTTAATAACTGACAGTTTTAGGTGAATAATGCTGTTGAAACCAGCCCCCTCATCTCTGCCAACACAGGCCTACATGTCCACTGTTCTTTGCTGTGGTTCTGCCCTTTGCCCATGTGAATGTGGTTTAGCAGTATAGTGCTGATAATTTAAAATGCATGATCGTGAAACAGCAAATCACTTAAGTGAACTAACATGACTATTTATGTCCCTTTAGCCAATCATTGCAGACTGAGAACAAAGATGATTTATTGCAGTTTACATTTTAATGTATTTTTTCGAATGTCCATTGTAATACATTAACTGGACATTTGCTTGCATAGCTTTGGAAAATGGGCGCCTTGAATTCCTGCTGCTCATCCATGTTGGACCCGATCAGGATGCACACCTCTGATTTGTGTTGCTTGGTGATTGAGCTGAGGTGTTTTTGTCGTTCATCCTAGAATCTGGCCAGCCTATTTGTGGTAATGGACTGGTGGAGCAAGGAGAACAGTGTGACTGTGGCTACAGCGACCAGTGTAAGGATGACTGCTGCTATGATGCAAACCAACCAGAGGAAAGGAAATGCAAGTTAAAACCAGGCAAACTGTGCAGGTACTCTTGTTTTCTTGTCATTAGACTTGGTGTGGAAGCTTAGAAGTGTTTGTGTGAAAATGTTACATGTTCAGTTTTTTAACCTGCTTTACACCCTTGTGAAACTAGCAAATGGTTGAGGCAGTAAATCATCAATGGCTGTCATTCCTCACAGAACTTGCACATATTCTTGGATAGACCTATCCTGCTAAACCTTACCTAGTAATGCTTGGACTCGATTTTTATGCAACCTATCTTTAACGTTGGTTTGTAAAATCAGTTTAGAAAGTGCTCATTCCTCAAAATAGTCATCCACAAATCACTTTCTCAATATGTACCTCTGGAGGCCTTTGCTGGCACCTTCATGCCAAACAATCAATCAGTGGGTGGCATACTCCAAATTTTCTTCAGTGGGCTAACTAGCAGGCTGTTCTTTCACATAATCTACATATATGAATACCTGCATCGCCGAAGACTTGACAAGCTTCGGTCCTAGCTTCATTATAAGCATTTAATTAGACTTTCCTTTGTATACAAAAGGCAAACCTCTGTATTGGGCCCTCAGCCAATGCAGACCCTATTTGGAAGGTAGTCACCTACAGTGGAGCACAGTATGCTAACGATGGTATTATCTTGGCCCGTTTTCAGAACGATGTTCCCTAATTTGATTAAAGCAATTGTTTCCCCAAACTTTGAATATGGAAGTACCAAAGACTACTGCAAGGAAAGGATCTAACAACTGAGACTTTTACCATCAGCCTTTATGACCCAGCTTGCAACATTGTGAACCACAGATGTTTATACTATTATGTGAAAGGGTAGTAATGGTAGTACCTTTGTCCTCTCCCTCAGTTTGCTGTTGAATTGTTTTGAAATGAGAGCGCTATCACCTCAGAAATGGTTTTCTTTCTTTTTGTTTTCCATTCTCGGAGTCTATTATAAATTTTGTCAGTGGTGACTTCTAATGTTGGTTTTTGTGACCTGAAGATGTGTATTCACAAGCCAAGCTCAAACAAAGGAGTGCAGTATCATGAATACTTGATTTCTTGTTTAGTAACTTGTATATATTTAAAGAGACTACCATACAGTTATTCACATACCTGGCTTAGTACCTTTTAGATATCTTTGAAATTTTAGGCATTGCAGCGAAATTGACCTTTGAAAGTGACAAATTCTTTAGCTCACTGTTGACTCCAATATGGTTAAAGCTGCTTCTTTCTGCTTTTTCATTCCTGTTTTTTATGGCAGCAGTTTGCTGTCCAACATTGGTATAAGTGCTAGTGCAATACACAAGTTTAAAGTAAAGCCATTCAAAAACATTTGGTAAAATGTAAAGGTAACACAAAAAAAATGTAAAGATTAAAAAAAAAAAAGCTCATAAAAAGGCTAAATTAGCATTAGACCCATTGGTGAGTCTGTTGAAGATTGTGTGGTGGACCAAGAGGGTACATGGATTGTTCATTTAGGTGTTGTCCATGTTGCCGGCCATCTAGACCATAAATAAGTTGCTGCAGGCTTGTAGATAGTGGATGTATCATACCTCTAACATAGCAGCAGTGCATCGTTTTATTTCTTTGTTGTGAGCCTTGAACAGTGTTAGTAAACATTGCTTGCATTGCTTTGCGGTTTTTGTACAGAACAGAAAGTAGTTCACAATTGCTTCATGTTGGAAGCCGGAGTCCCCGTCCTGCGCCACTGTCACAAATGCGAGACCCGGGACTCCTCACTCAACGTTAGGCCAAGTAAGGACACCGTTTGAGATAGCCCTGCTCACCCCCTTAGTAGCTTGGCACGAGCAACCAGGCCTATCTCCGAGGCACGAGTGTACAGTATGTGCAACCACACTCACAACAACCCACTGGTGACACCACAAATGGACTCCACTCGAGTTTGATAAAATGAGTATAAACTTTATGTAAAAAGATATACGATCAGACCACACGATACATAAGCCAACATATAATAAAGGGTAATATTCGTTCCGGCTGGTTGGTAGGTTCAAATCCCAACCACCGCTTTCAAAATGCTATGCTGGTCGTAATGCTAGAATCACACACGTTGCAATGGACAAACAATAGTGCACTGCGTAATGATACAATCCTGTGCTGGGCAAAGGAATAATAATACAATGCGTAACGATACACCCCGGTACCTGCAATGGGAGAAATAATGCAATGCGTACCGCTACAATCATGTACTGTGCAATGAAGGAATAATGCAATAAGTCACACCCCAATCACGTACTTTGCAATGAAGAAATAATGCAATACGCACCGCTACAATCATGTACTTTGCAATTAAGGAATAATGCAATGCGTAGCTACAATCATGTACTTTGCAATGAAGAAATAATGCAATGCGGGTCGCTACAATCCTGTACTTTGCAAGGGAGAAATAATGCAATGCGTAGGGCTACAATCGTGTACTTCGTTATGCAGAAATAATGTCAGGCATCATAAGACAGTCCGGCAGTTCGTTAGCAGCAATATTGGCAATGTGTATTACGACAGTCCGCCTCTTCGATAACCGATGCCCCCCACATGTATCAACGATGACATAAAGTACAGCTTCTCACTCGGGCCCCAGCACTGCCACTCCTGACCGCAGTAGTGGCCCCAATCTGAGCCGAAGCAAAGGCTCACGCCGCCAGAAGGTCTGAGAGGCCGAGAGAGTGTCCCTCCAAGCCCGCACCCCGCCCAGGCACTGATCCACGTTACTTAGTGGCGCGACCCCACTCTCTTCTCCTCCTTCAGCGAACTGGGCCTTCCGTGTAGAACTTTCTCAATGGGCCTCAGTGGCTCGGCCTGGCAGCTCAGCTCCTCCGGGCTGCCGGGCCGCGACTGTTAGGAAGGTCTCAGGCGGCCGCAGGGCACACGTACCCCACGCCCCTGAGATTACGTTACTCCGGGTGCACGTTCACCACAGCACCCTCCGGGTCTCCTCTGGCACGAAGCCACACACACAACTCTGATGGGACTTCACGTCGACTCCGAGTGCACGTTCACCAGGCACTCCTTCCTGCGGTCTCAGTTGGCACCAAGACACGCACACCGCGCTGCAGAGACTCACTTTATTCCAGTGCACACGATGATCAGCCGATCACCTCCACAGTCCCAGGTTGCACCAAAGCACGCACAGTGCTTCACTGAGACTTACTCCAACTCCAGTGCCCCGATATCCAGGCGCTCTTCACCAACGCCTTCGGCCGCACCCCGACACGCTCACCGTGTCCGAGCCTCACTTCTCCGGTGCACTCGATGACCAGGCGCTCTTCACCAGCGCCTCCGGTGCACCCCGACACGCACCCTGCGCGTCCGAGACTCACTCCACTTCCGATGCACACGTTGACCAGGCGCTCCTCACCAACGCCTCCTGTGCACCACGACACGCACCCTGCGCGTCCGAGACTACCTTCACCTCCGATGCACCCGCCGACCAGGCACTCTACACCAACGCCTGGGGTGCACCACGACACGCACCCTGCGCGTCCGAGTCTCACGTCCCCTCCGATGCACACGCTGACCAGGCGCTCTTCACCAACGCCTGCGGTGCACCATGACACGCACCCAGCGCGTCCGAGACTCACTTCACCTTCAATGCACACGTTGACCAGGCACTCTTCACCAACGCTCCCTGTGCACCACGACACACACCCAGCGCGTCCGAGTCTCTCTTCTCCTCCGTGTGTCCAAGATCACAGGGCACACCTTCCGAGGGTCTCAAGCTGCCACAACACGTGCCCACCGCGTCGCTTGAAACTTCTCCGGAAACTTCTATGTTCCTGTGTTTGCAAACAGGGAGCCAGCTCACCTCGGGCCCTTGGGGTAACAAGACACAGCACAAAGCACAGTCTTCTTCAAGCAGGGGGACCCAGCGCACACAGCACAGTCCCAACAGCCTCTTCCTTGGTTAAAACAGCAAACTGCATACCAGCCCCAGATCACGAAGCAAGGGTTGGTCCTTCCCAGCAGTCTCTTAAGTTGTTCCTTCCTTAGCAGAGGTTCCTCTTGACCACGAAATAGGTCCAAGCCTTTTCAGTCTCAATCCATTTCTATTCCAACGTTCAGGGGTCTCTGCTCTCATAGTTATACCCCTAAATGTCTTTGAAGTTCGTTGTGCTCAGGGGTCCCTGACCCCTGCCTAAATCAGTTCTGGGTGTCTCCCTCCCAGTGTCACCTTTCTCCCTTTGATACTGGGGGTCTGGATCCTTAATCACTCAGCAGGAGATGGGTCAATTGTTTTATAGCTGCAACCCAGGCCTCTTCACCTCCCGGTGCTTTTCCTCGCCTACTCTCCAGATGCATGTCAGCCTGGTGCCATCTCAACCCCTCCCTGGGTCAAGACCTCCCCCAGCTCCTCTCCCCTTTCAGATCCAGACAGTCAATCCCCATTCAGCAGGGACACACAGAAATGCTTAAAGCACAAAACTCAGCCACTTTCTAAAAGAGTGGTTTCTGAACACACAGTGACAAAACCACGTTCATAGAAAGATGTGTTATGACGCTGTGAGTTCATACATAGTAAACTTCACCTCTCCATTTTAAACTTATGGGAAACTAGGCTAACAAACACAATACCCAGCTTCCCCCATTCTGTCCTATGGGCAGGATGGCCTTTCACCAGTGAAAAACAAAATGGAGTGTTTTTCACTGTCAGGACATAACACACACCTCAGTATATGTCCTGCCTTTTACCTACACTGCACCCTACTCAGGGGTTACCCGGGACCTACCACAGGGGTGCCCACTGTGTACGCAAAAGGGAAAGTAAGGCCTGACAAGTGGTTGCACTTGTCAGGACAACATGATAACTTAGCAAACTGCGCGCAGGCCCTACACTGCAGGCCTGAGTTCCCTTCTCCGCGCACCTTTGCATTACTAGCCCTGGCACACACAGTGCACATCACTAGGGACTTTACTACTAAAGCAAACATACCAATCATGGCCAACCAATTACCATTACACTTTACACAGGGAACACTTGTACTTTGACACTGATCAGCAGTGGCAAAGTACCCAAAGCATCTAAATTGGCAACTCTATCTCAGGAAAACGGTCTAGGGGGAAAGTAAAAAGTTTAGGGAACTTTAGCCAAAAAGGCCAAGTCCTACACTTCAGTTCCACACATCTTAGTCAGTTGCTTTGGGTGATCTCTTGAGGATTCCACTTTGTCCGAGCACGTACTGGCAGTTGTCCCTATCTAAATCTTAGGTTCTATGTACGGCACAACTCTGTAGGTGTCTGGATATCTCTCAAACCCAAGTATTGACTTGACTGTTATGCAATCTGTTGATAATGGGTAAGTTGTGGCACTTTTTAACATTGATACTTGTCTATTCGGCGGCTCACTTTCTTTAATTTAATTTAACAAATCATGTCCCTGTTTATCACAGGATTATTTTTACCATACCTCCCCAAAACTGTTTCTCTTGAATGTCTTTTGCACATTGCACAACTATTGGCACTACCTTGAGTTATCCATATTCAATATGTTTTTGATAGACCTTGCATATACTTTTGGATGTAAGTATATGTGATGTCTGGTGCATAGAAGAACAGGGCATGATGCAACTGTTTCTGAGACACCGTTCATATTAAACTTGAGCCTTATTGGGTCCAGTGAAGGGCCTGGGCCAGGCTGCAGAAAGAGTGTCAGTTTGATCTATTGCATCATTCCTGATGCATCTCCACAGGTGTGCACTGTATATGCTAGCGGTAATTGCCTTTGGTATGTCTACCTGTAGGATTGCATTCAGAATGTCTCTACCTACCTTGTTTATGCATGGTAGGATGCCACTCTCAGTTGAGTACATTATACTCATTGATTTTCCTTTGTTGTAGATATGTCCGTTATCGCTGCGTCACCAGCAAGCAGGAGTTTAGCAATTTTGTGATTACCCAACCTGGGAATGTCTTAATTACCTTTTTTTCCTCTACGTATTCACCAGCATCATTTTGATAAGACCGAAGAGTAACAGGGCCAATATGTACCTCTGGCAAACTCGTATAGCTACAGACATTTTTTGAGTGCATTTGCCATGCTTTCCCGTACCTGTGTTTGGCTGTAGCGTCGTCGGCTAGGAACTTTATGGGTTCAAGCAAGTGTATTGGCATGCCCAGGCCATTCAGTACAGACCAGAGCAAAGGTTGATTGACAGAATCATATGTTTATTTTTGATTGATAATTGTCATCAACAGTGAGGAATGTCAAAGGTGACAATATTTTCATCAGAGAAATATAGCCTTGTTGCTTACTCAGTTATTGCTATCTCTTGTTAAATCTGGCTTGGAGATTACTTAGAATGTTATCTGCCTATCCTTGCATATAATTTAAGAGCTTGTTACCATAGATTTTATCCTCCACAACAGAGAGGATAACAGTTGATAGTTTGCTGGATTGGAGTGATTGGACTTTTTATAGACTGACAATAATTGCTGATCTCCATGTGGCTGGTACCGAAAAGATAAGTGTTTAATACTACTGCTTGGAATGGCCTCTTAGAGGTTCTTATTCGCTTTGTGTAGGCTAATCGGACCACATAAGGTCTATTAGCCTTATGCGGTGCCTGGCTAGAAATTTTTGGGAATCTGAAATTCCATCTCCCTAGTGGTGATGGACAAAGTCTGGCTTTCTTTGCCCTCCGGCGTTTTCCATCAAGCATCTCTCCCTGTTGTTTACCTTGTCATTACCTATTGAGTGCAGTTGACTGAATTGGACAGTTAAGCCCCAACACCCATTTCTAGGTAGTTGTGCCTCCTTTAGTACCCCATGTCACAATTTTCCAGATATTGTTAGTTTTCTTGGACCACTGGTCTAAATTCTCCCCATTCTCTTTATTGCACCTTCTTTTTGGTTGCTATTAATGCCTTTTACTCAGTCCTGTGAGAGTAGACCCAGGTCGTCAATAGGTCTCTGATGTAAAGACCTCAGTACTTTCTTCTTTTTTTTTCTTCTTCACACATTAAAGATTATACCATTCATACTCCTGTTCATTAGTTTGGGTGTTGAAGTTGAGCTGTCGATTTAGTAGAGAAGTATTGTGTAACTTGCGCAATCGTTCTCTCAAATACCTCTGTTGCTTGTCTGTTGTTAGGTACGGCATCTTAGTGATAGTTTATTAGAATCTGAGTTCCCATCTTTAGTACTTCTGTAAGATCTGGTGATTCAGGTTAGACCACCACCATTAATTTGCTCATTATCCTGACGGCAAAGAATGCCTTTTTCTTGATTCTAGCTAAGTGCCCTTCGATTGTTGTCCAGTGCGAGATCTGTGTTCACCATTTGAGGCTCATGGGCTTCCGAGTTATGTTGAACTACATGTAGGCTCTGGTGGGCCACCAAACGATCATTGTCACTTTCTATTCTGGGTTCCATCAACCTATCCATAAAGAGTTAGCTTAATAAGTATATAATCTATATTGCCTGCTCTGTTACGAGGTCTTTGTTCTTGCTGCAGGGTCCAATTTTATGTGTCCGTTTAACAAACGGTCGTCATGTGTGTTAAATGGATTGCTTTGTGGGTGTTCGTCCCCAGCACATATCAACCTCTGAAATACTCCATGCAGACTGTTACTCGGCCATTTACTTCGTAGCATGCTTGACACAGTCCTAACTTTAAAAATCGCCACACATAAAAAGAACATTCTTATTGTTGCCCATAAGTCCTGTCCTTTTCTGTAGGGTGTCATCTTCTAGTGCTGCTATTAGTGAATCCCCTCTTTTTGGTATTCCTGTTGTTGCTCATTCTTGGTGTTGTCCCTTCAGTCTAATATGCTGTATATTTCTGTTTCGGGCTCGGAGATATTTAATTTTAGCTTAGAGGTTGATAGAGATTCATGTCACAAGCCCACCCATTGGTCTTTCCTGGTTGGATTTTAGCACTAGTTTGAAAACATCCAATAATTCCTATGGTAAGGGCTTAGATGATCTTGCTAAAGCTGCTGCCATCCTTCACCATAAGTTGGTCTGCTCTTTTGGACCTTGAAGAGAGAGATTTTCTTTTCACCGCTTTCAGATAGATGGAAAACAAGTTTATTAGGACAATTATCCATAAAACATTCTAAAACAATAAAAACACCTGTACAGTATAAAACTGACTTAAAACCCATCGGCTCCTCCTTCAAACATTGCGCCCTACTGTAACACATCCTTGAGACTGTTTTACAGTAAGTATAAAACAAACAATTCCTACTGCCACATAAAGGTAGCGCATTTCTGACAACTCTAGCGCCTCCAATCTTTGAAATTGTATGTATTTTAAAAACAAGGGTATTAAAAATTTGATACGAATGACAATTTAAAAAATACAGTGCATAAGTGCATACAACAGGGAACATTTTACATTCAGGGGTCAGGGGCAGAGACCATTACCTCCCAAGTCATATTATACTGGATGTGGAATGAGTAAATTGGGCTGCATCCCACTCTTACAATTTTGTTCCGCTATCTGGGGGTCAGGTGTCTGAGCCAGGTAAGGGAAAACCATTTCTAGGCCCAAAGTGTTTATTGAGAAGCTGATAGATTGCTTCTTCCTCAGGTATGCCTGGTCGAGCAACCTCTCTCGGAAATTGTTTCATTGCTTCTTTACTGGGGCTAGGGGACCAAGCTACAATTGTACCCGAATCAGAATGGTTGTTTTCGAGAACTCTTAACCTTTTCCTTAGTTCCCGAGCCCACCTCCTTTCACTGGCTTGGATCTCAACCGAACACAGTTTAGACCCTTTGAGGTTTCATTCTCCACAGAAAGCTTATTGAAAAATCTTAAAACCTGGAAATATGTCAGCAGGTTCCAGGAGATCAAATCCAATGCCCTCCTTATACCTTGTACGATGGTACCTGGTGGCAGCGACAGGAGCATTCTAAGAACCGGCTCCTCCAATCCATCCCAATCGCAAGAAAGGTAGAGGGCAAGTTTCTCAGCTCCATATAGTCCCAAAGTGGGTATTTTCCCTTCATATGCCTTCATTATCATAGTAAGGGCCAGACCTCTATATTTCCAATTGAGTCTGATCAGGCAAGTAGCTTGCAACAAAGACCTCTGCTTGATACAACCCTATGTGTCCCATTTTAAGTTCCTGTTAAAGGACAGGCCTAGATATTTGAGTAGTCACTATCTCCACCTCCTGAGCATACAGATACCAATTAAACCTTTTTCCCCAAATACCAACACCAGATTTTCAAGCGGTTCTGTTTGCTGTATGTTTTAAGGGCGTCTAGTTTTCTCTGCAGTGAGATAGGGATGTAGTCCAGCAAACCAAATTGTCTGCGTATATCAGACAAGAGATTTGCTGATTCCCAACTTTAGGGCATACTGACTTTGCTTGTGTTATAAAAGATGGGAGGTCTGCTAGAAATAAGCTAAAAAGCAGGGAGGCTAAGACACACCCCTGCTCAAGACCAGTCTCCGGATTTAAGATTATGTGCAAGTTTCAGGCTTTAGAATAGGGCCAGTGCCAGTCTGTGTTTTGTAATCTATAGCAGTTGGTCCTTGTTCCACATACTTTTGATGCTAGTTCTGTGCATGGGGGTATGATACTTTTCTTTCACCAGCAGGGAAATCTCCATAATTGGAGAAGTTTGCATGTGTTATGACTAGTTTTGCTATAGTTGGGGAGGGCCATGTAATTTGAATTGGTTCACCCTGTTGCCCCGCAGCCATTAGAAATTTTACAGAGTATATCATTTGAAGTGAGATGAGAGAGCTAGTGATACAGCAACTTTAGAATTTTCCCTCTGTTTTGGATATCTTGTTACAGATATCTTGGGTTCCTAATGAGTGGATCTGAAAGAGACACGTTAGTGACAGATTCCTTACCTTAGAATATCCCCAGGCGTCAGGCTGGATCCGGAAAGTTTTGCGTAGCAGTACCCTTGCGCGTCGGTAGGCGGCGTCGTGCGGCTCCGCGTCCGTCGTCGGCGTCGTGATCGCCGGGATGACGTCGCGGGCAGTACTTAGGCGCCGCCCCTGCGCGCTGACGTCAGTTCTTCTTTTCCGCGCCAGCAAGCGCAGATCCGGGAAGAGCAGTGCCCTGGTCATTTTTTGACCATACTTTTTGGTGATTTTTTCACTGTTTTTCCATCTTTCAAGGTGTCGTAGGGATGCCCGGCTTCAAGCGATGCGGCGCCTGTGCGCAGATGATGTCCGTCACCGACCCGCATTGGGAGTGTCTCTTCTGCCTCGGCCGAGGCCACGACACGGCGTCTTGTACCGACTGCCAGGCCCTCAACCCGAAAGCTTTGCGAGAGCGGTCTCGAAAGCTCCTCGAGGCCCGGCATTCGGCTCCGCGGAAGCCCCGGTCGCGTGAGAGGTCCAGGGGTCGATCGCGGAGTCCACACCGGTCGTCGGCGTCGAAGTCTTCTTCGTCCGGTAAGTCGAAACACAAAAAGTCCAAAAAGCATCATCGCTCTAGGACTTCGCCTCGCCGGTCTCGCGACTCGGCTGAGGCCCCTCCCGGCACCGTCCCCGCGGCCCCGGACATGCCTGTGGAGTCGCCCCCGCCATACCCGCCCTTCCCGGGTTCGGGGGCGGATCCGGCCAAAGTGCAGGAATTCCTGTCGGCCATGGCCCGCCTCTTCGGGCCTTCAGGCCCCTCCGGTGCGCCTTCGGGCCCCGCGGGCCCTGATGGGGTTGCTCCGGCGTCGCCGACGGCTCCGGCCCCGGCGTCGCCCGTGCCTCCAGCCTCGATCCCGGCTCCGGCTTCGGCCCCGGCCTCGATCCCGGCTCCACAACCCCCATCGACGCCGGTCGACCTAACGACACCTCCGCCGGCGCCCGATGTCTCCGGTGCCGTTCTCGGCGCCGCCCTGGGCTCCGGGCGGCGTCGTCCCCCTGTTCCTTCCGGCTCCGGACATGGATCCGGAGCGACGTCGCTCGACGCCGGCACCGGCGCCGATGGGACCTTGGGTCCCAAATGTCCCTCCTCCTCCTTATTTTGAACCAGAGGAGGACCAGTTGGACTGGGAGGGGTCTGATGACCCTCTGACGCGACACTGTCAGTATGATGAGGACTGGACAGAGAGTCTAGGGAGGCCAGTGGTCTGGATACTTCCCCTGACACTGGCATGCTGTCTCCTCCCGTGGCTACGGAGGAGGGGGCCAATTTTGGTACGGTGTTGCGTAGGGCAGCTGGGGCCTTACGTCTCCAGCTCCCTACTTTGACGGTCAAGCCTAACATCTTGACAGAGGTGCTTCAGCCGGCAGCCTCCTCTGCGGAGACTGTGCTGCCGTTTAACGACGCCCTCACTGACGTTCTTTTGGGCGCCTGGTCCAAGCCCAACACAGGGGCTCCTGTGGATCGGAACGTGTCACGACGCCATCGCCCAGCTCCGGGCGACCCCCTGTTTCTTTCTGTCCACCCCACTCCTGAGAGCTTAGTTGTCCAAGCCTCCGCTTCCCAAACCGCCTTCCCTACCGCTCCTCCGGATAGGGAATCCAAACGCCTGGATCAGTTTGGGAAGAAAGGTTTTTCTTCCTCCAGTGCTGGCTTGCGGTCCGTTAACACCGCTTGTCTTTTGGGCCGATATACCCACTCCCTGTGGGATTCGGTGGCGGATGTTTTGCCCCAGTGCCCTGAGGAGGTCCAGGCACTGCTTTCCCGCGCCATTGCGGAAGGAAGGGATGCGGCCAAATACACTATCCGTTGTGGCCTTGACACCGCCGACTCGCTGGGCAGGTCTATTGCAACGACGGTGGCGCTCCGACGCCACGCCTGGCTGAGAACCACTGGTTTTTCAGGGGATGTCCAGAATACTCTCATGGACATGCCCTTTGATGGAGTCGGTCTTTTTGGGTCCAAAGCAGACCATGCGTTGGAGCGCTTTAAGGACTCACGGGCTACTGCCAAGTCCCTGGGCCTTTCTGCTACACGCCCTCCGCTGACTTCTGCTTTTCGCCCCTATCGTGGCCACGGTAGGGGCGCCCCTTCACGTCAGCAGCCCAGCCACCGGCCCGCGCAGCAGGCGTCTACGCGTGGCCGAGGACGTGGATTCCGCCGTGGCGGATCGGGCAACCAGCGTGCGGGTCAGGCCACCACCTCCAACCCGTCCGCGGCCTCCAAGCCCTCCTAGTCCCTCCTTTCAGGTGCACGGCACGCCAGTAGGGGGCAGGGTCCGCCATCACCTTCCCCACTGGCGCACCATCACCTCGGACAGGTGGGTCTTGGACATTGTCCGAAGGGGCTACTCCCTCCCCTTCGAGACCACCCCCAGCCATGCCACCTCAATTCCGCCGCATGTCAGGGGATCACTTGGTGCTTCTACAGAAGGAAGTCACGGTCCTCTTGACCAAGAGGGCCATCGAGCATGTTCCGACCCCAGAAGTAGGGCGTGGTTGCTACTCCCACTACTTTCTGGTGCCCAAAAAGGACAAGGAGGACATGCGTCCTATCTTGGACCTCCGGAACGTCAATCGCTTCCTCCGGAAGGAGAAGTTCAAGATGCTCACCCTAGCTCAGGTCTTGACTGCCCTCGACCCTGGAGACTGGTTGGTAGCGTTGGACTTGCAGGACGCATATTTCCACATCCCCGTCCTGCCGGCCCACCGGCGTTACCTTCGGTTCACGGTAGGCCCCGGGCATTTTCGGTTCACCGTGCTCCCCTTTGGCCTTACCAGTGCCCCTCGGGTGTTCACGAAAGTGATGGCGGTGGTCGCAGCTCATCTGCGCCGGGCAGGGGTTTCAGTCTTCCCCTACCTCGACGACTGGCTGCTGAAGGCGGGCTCGTCCCAGGCAGTCGTCTCCCACCTCCAGACTACGGCCAAACTCCTGCACTCGCTGGGGTTCTCCATCAATGTGCCGAAGTCGCATCTGATTCCTTCTCCACAGCTCCTTTTCATCGGAGCAGTTCTGGACACGACGCAGTTTCGGGCCTATCCTCCCGAACGGCGAGTCCGGGATATTCAGGCTATGATTCCGATCTTTCAGCCTTTATCCTGGGTTTCGGTACGGATGACCCTGAGGCTGCTGGGCCTCATGGCCTCCTGCATCCTGCTGGTCAATCATGCCAGATGGCATATGCGGGCTCTGCAGTGGGACCTGAAGTTCCAGTGGGCGCAGCACCAGGGCAACCTGTCCGATCACGTCCAGATCTCGGAGGGGACTGCAAGACAGTTGCAGTGGTGGCTCTCGAACCGGCAATGGGTCATGGGCAGATCCCTCTCCCTTCCCCAGCCAGAGCACACAGTTGTGACGGACGCGTCCCTTCTGGGATGGGGCGGTCACATGGGAGAGGCGGAGATCAGAGGCCTCTGGTCTCCGGCGGAGTCCCGGCTCCATATCAACTTTCTGGAGCTCCGGGCGATCCGGCTTGCACTCAAGGCATTCCTTCCCTCTGTCAAAGGGAAGGTAGTGCAGGTGTTCACAGACAACACCACCGCCATGTGGTACTGCAACAAACAGGGCGGGGTGGGGTCTTGGACCCTTTGTCAGGAGGCTCTGCGCCTCTGGACATGGCTGGAACATCAGGGCATGTTCCTGATGGTTCAACACCTGGCAGGTTCCCTGAACGCCAGGGCGGACGAACTCAGCCGCAGGTGCATGATGGATCACGAATGGCGTCTTCACTCGGAAGTGGCGCAAGGACTCTTTCTACAATGGGGAGAGCCTTGGTTAGATCTATTCGCCACCGAAGAGAACGCGCAATGTCATCAGTTCTGCGCGTTGGAATTTCCAAGGCGGCACTCGCTCGGCGACGCTTTTCGTCGCGAGTGGAGTTGCGGTCTGTTGTACGCCTTTCCGCCTATACCACTTCTACCCAGAGTGTTGAAGAAGATTCGGCACGACCGGGCCCAAGTCATTCTTGTGGCTCCGGACTGGGCTCGAAGAGTTTGGTATCCCGAGCTACTCAATATGAGCATAGATCCCCCGATCCGTCTGCCTCTTCGGGAGGATCTTCTGTCGCAGCAGCAGGGGACGGTCCTCCACCTGAACCTGTCCAGTCTACACCTGCTTGCGTGGAGATTGAGCGGCGGCAGTTGATTCCTTTCGACTTGCCTCCCGAAGTTTGTGATGTGATTCTGGCAGCCAGGCGTCCCTCCACTAAGGTGGTATACGCCTGCAGGTGGAACAAATTTGTGGCATGGTGCACAGCAAAGGCTGTGAATCCCCTTTCTGCCCCTCTTTCTGAGGTCCTTCTGTTCCTTCTCTCTCTGGCACAACAGGGTTCTGCCCTGGGTACCATCAAGGGTTATCTCTGTGCTATCTCGGCCTTCCTCAGGCTCCCTGATCAGCCCTCCCTTTTCAAGTCCCCTGTTGTTAACAGGTTTCTTAAAGGCATTACACACCTTTTCCCTCCTGTTCCGTTCGTGATGCCTCAGTGGGACTTGAACTTGGTTCTTACCTTTTTAATGTGCGCTCCCTTTGAGCCTCTGCATAACTGTCCTCTTCGTCTTTTGACTCTAAAGACAGCCTTTCTGGTGGCCATCACCTCCGCTCGGCGGGTGAGTGAGCTCCAGGCTTTATCTTGCAAACCTCCCTTTCTGTCTGTTCATCCAGACAAGGTTGTTCTTCGGACGCGTCTGTCCTTCTTGCCAAAGGTGGTTACTGCCTTTCACATTGGGCAGACCATCACTTTGCCTACCTTCTTTCCGCCTCCGCATCCTTCCAGAGAGGAAGAGAGGCTCCACCGTCTGGACCCAAAACGTGCGCTCTCCTTCTATGTCGACCGCACAAAACACTTCCGGGTGGATGACCAGCTCTTTGTTGGCTACGTGGGCGCCAAAAAGGTCGGGCGGTGCACAAACGAACCATCTCCCGCTGGGTTACCTTGTGCATCAAGACCTGCTATTCTTTGGCTAAGAAGGAGCCTCCTGTTGGGCTGCGTGCCCATTCCACCAGGGCAACAGCTGCTACCACGGCCTTGGGCCGCGGTGTTCCGCTGCCCGTTATTTGTCAGGCAGCTACGTGGGCCTCGCTGCACACGTTTACAAAACATTACTGCCTTGACAGTCAGGTCCGGAGGGACGGCTTCTTTGGCCGTTCTGTCCTCCAGGACTTCCTTGTCTGATCTTTGTTCGCAGACCCACCACCGGGGTTGGTATTGCTGGGGTATCTATTCTAAGGTAAGGAATCTGTCACTAACGTGTCTCTTTCAGATGCACAAGTTACTAACTTGTGTAACGATATATCTGTAAGAGACAGTAGTTAGTGACAGATTCCTACCGACCCACCCATCCTCCCCGTTCTGCGAACTGATTTCTAGGGTTAAGGACATCCCTTTCAGGGCCCTAGTATTTTTCAGACACCTATGTCAGCTTCTTGCATGGCTCTGCGTTCCTGGCGCGGAAAGTCGTGTACAGAACTGACGTCAGCGCGCAGGGGCGGCGCCTAAGTACTGCCCGCGACGTCATCCCGGCGATCACGACGCCGACGATGGACGCGGAGCCGCACGACGCCGCCTACCGACGCGCAAGGGTACTGCTACGCAAAACTTTCCGGATCCAGCCTGACGCCTGGGGATATTCTAAGGTAAGGAATCTGTCACTAACTACTGTCTCTTACAGATATATCGTTACACAAGTTAGTAACTTGTGCTTTAGCAGTGCGAATATCACAATATAGCTCTTAGACCACCTATCCCTGACTTGCATGTAATGCATCTTTTCTGCCTCTCCCGGGTATTTTTCACAGGCCTTATTCACCCATTGTGGTACAGCTGAGGAGTCTTTCTTTAATCCCTTCTTGGGAAGTTTTTGTTACCTTTTGGCGGTACTCCACTTTTCCTTGCTGGTTTGGTGATTTGTGGGGTCAGTAATTTGTGTCTTGGATGTCTCCTCATGAGTGGTTGCTGTCATAATGTTTTCTAGTTATTGTTTACGTTTTGAGAATGGGTTGAACTCCAGCCAATTGGGTCTAAATGCAGCATAAGAGAAGACGACATATCTGTGTGTAATAGTCCGGAGGTTTTTGTTTTATTTTTGATTGCTGGGGGACATGCGATTGAGTCTGTGTTGCTGAATCAGACTTAATCATCTTTACCAAGGTTTGTGCTGTGTCACCAGGTGAAACCCTTTTTATGTGTGTATAATTTTTGTATGTTGTTCGGCGGACTAGGCTTATTGGTTAAATTTGCCACATAGATTAGTGACTAAGTATGCATGGGTTTAAGTTCTTGGATACCTTTTGTTTGGCCTAATGAAGTGTAGAGCTCCAGGTTGAGACGAGTAGTGGTGTCCAGTGGGACCATCATCAATTCCCACTCGGGCCAATGTTTTCTCATGTGGGGACAGTTGGGCACAAATTTCCTGCAGAAATGCCACATGAGTATATCTTAAGTGGGTGCTGTATGCTGTTTCTACAGTCTGTTATCCTAAAGTGATTTATTTCAGGGACATTCCCTAGTTGTTTTATCATTGCTGACTTTTTCTCTGCAAGTTGTTGCTTTTCCATGGCCTCAACAGCCACATCTTTGGAGTGCAGAATGTGGGGTGGCATTTCGTTTGTATTCTGTAAGGCCATCTTAGAGGGCTACCAAAATAAGGATTCGGCCATGCATCGAAGGTCCTCCATATTAATTTCATGAGTGATGGGATAGGTTGTTCTTAAAGTTACATTAGTCGTTGAGCTGTGGCCTTCTCTGCAGTTAGTGGAGTGTATGGGCTCAGGTAAAAGATACAATTGAAAGGAAGGATGAGTCGTCCTCATTTAGATGCAACACATCAATGTTGGCCCTATAGTCCAGGGCTTACTCGTCCTTGCTGCATAACTCAGTTGAGATTTTGGACAGTACTTTCTGGGTTATTGTTCTTTCAGTGAGAATCCTACCTGTGAATGTGGAGGACATTAAAGATATATTAGGGGGTACCTCATGTATTTCACTTATGATCCAAATAAAAGGCTGGTTGTTTCTTGGATGCTGTTCCTTGTTTCTTTGCTTGTACCAGCTAACTGTTCAAGGGCTTGCTCCATTACAATTTCAGCCACTTTCTCCACATATGTGACGTTTTGTACTTCCTTGTGTTCCATGCTTATGCTTTTGCTTTAAAAGCAATTTATCACATTTGTTCTTTTAGTTTGAGCCATTTGAATTTCCTCAAATCGTGGAAGCTCTTTCCCAGAGTTCTGACTCAACCAGGCTGTTTAGTTTGATTTTTTTTTTTAAATTGATTTGCATTGTCGGTGGTACTTTTATGCTCCCTTATTGATTAACTGGGCCTGTTTGCTTCTGTACTTGGGGTAGCTCCATTTTTAGTGACTTTTTTTACATCTCTGATTCAAGCTTCGGTAATCATGTCTGTCTTCCCAGTTTTGTTGGCAGCTTTGCGAGCCCTTGACCTAGTGTATAGTATAACCCTTCCGTAAGCTCAAGTTCCTCTGAAAGGTATAATAATTAAGCCTACTAGTCTTGCTAGGACGCATTCAGGCCCAATGGAGGTTAAGCTTGAGATTTTGTTTAAAAACTCACTAGAGCTCTTCCCGTAAGTACAGGTTCTCCTTTGAATTGTACTTTAGCTTTAGAGTTAATGATTCTGGGTCCTTCCATGCAACATTTTAAGTGTTTGTGTATCTGTTGCTGTAAGGCTCATCCAGGGAGTTGATTTTTACAAAGGACAGTGTAAGGCAATCTGCTCCATCACGCAGTTCACCAGGTCAAGTTCTGGATCAACTGGCTTAGATATGGTGAGATTTTAGTGATATTGAGAAATGCCTAACCATACGCCAAAAGGCCACTTAAGTTGCACTTATTTTTCTGATGAATAGCTCTAACCTTGGATTCCTCACCTTTTAAAATATTCCAGGCACCAGTTGGATCCGGAAGATTTAAAACAGCATTGCATCTGTACATCTGCATTGTGTAGTTACTCGCTGGCTTTGTTCAGCAGTGGAAGAGCTAAACAGAGGTGCTTATATGCACCACTCTGCGCGTTGTCATCAGTTCCTTTCTTTCTGTGCCTTTGTATGCAGATCTGGAGCTTGGTCCCTCTTTTTCTCATTAGTTGACAAGCTTTTTCTACAATTTTCTCAAAAACCGGTGTGCAGGGGAATAGGTCTCTTTCTAAAACCACTTGGTTTAAGCCTTGTCACAAGCAGAAGTCTGTTACTCCCAGTCATGCGAAGTGTGCCCTAATGAATCACCAAGAATGTGAAGAGAAGCTGCATGTCACCAAACACTGTAACAAATAGCGCCTGTCCCACTCAAAGTCGAGTGTGTAGACCTGCTCCCGCTCTCTTGGGTGTTCCCACGACAGGTCTTCGTCACGGTCCAAGTCTTTTGGTAAGTCGAAGCGGAAGCACACGACTACTATGTAGGATTTGTCCCATTCTCGCCACTCTCGTCCTGAGTTCTCGGTTTTGGTTTTCCACTAAGAAGCAGATTCTGCAGCTGATCCCTATGAACCCTAAGGCCATATGAAACCTTGCAACTGATTAAGGCCTTTCAAAATGCCATGTTCTGCATCTTCAGCATCCTTCTGGTTCCTCTGGTGCGCCTTTAGGCCCTAAGGATTCCAGTTCGGTTATCGCTAGCAGATCAGTCTTTTGCGCTGTATGTGCCCTCTGAACCTATCTTGGGTTCCATACTGGGTTCGGTGCTAAGTCCCTCTCTGGCTCCAAAATCCATATTGGGCCCTTTGACATACACTGGTTCTGATGCCACCAGGGCCAGAGGAGGATGCCATTGCAATAATTGTGTCTGGATCTGAGCAAAGTTGATCTCGACTAAGGTTGCGTTTCGAATCCACCTGAGACACCCCGTCCCCATACAATCTGATTCTGACTAGACAGTGCCTCTGCCACGGAGCCACGCCCAGCGCTTCAGCAACTTTTCAGTTCTGACTAGTCAGTCAACGTTTGGAGATGATGGGTATGAGTTACCACAGTACCATGAAAATTTTTATATGGATTTACAGGAGGCCAGTGGGATGGACAGTTCCCATATAATGGGCTGATTTCAACCCCCAGGCCTATCTGCAGAATAGAGAGCTTCTTATTCTACGGTGATACGCCATGCAGCTCAGGTATTGGACTTGCTTCTATGGAAGTCAAAACAAATGTTTGCACTGATGTTTTGCAGCCTGGAAAGGCCTCCTCAGAACCTCTACTGCCATTAAATGAGGCCCTTAACAACACAATACTGGGCACCTGGGCTTAGCCTTGTTTTGCAGCGTGAATCTTTTCTGAATTCACATGCTGTGCATTATTCCACCATCTAGTGGTTGGGTCTGGAATTGCTGTATTTGTCCCTTTCTTTTTTTTTTTTTTTTTTTTTTTTTTTTGTGGTTGGTGGGCGTCGACATACCACCATTTGGTGTCCCTCTGTGACGTCGACGGACTTCCTCCGGAAGCTCCCACCTTTGGTCGCCATCTTCAGATTCTTTTTTTCCACCGTTGGGTCTGGATCGTTACGGAAGGAGCTCCTAAGATTTGGAGAGAAGAATCCACGAAAGTTGAAGGAAATAGTTCTACAGGTCAAGGATACCTACATTCGACGTTCCGGTCGTCGATTCAAGCAGTCTGAGTACGCCGAGAGGGAAAACACCCAAACTTCCACGAACAACCGGAGAATGCGCATGTAGGGGGCTCCCTGCTCAAGGTAATGGACAAGACACCGTTCAAGTTCTGCAAAAATTGTCACAACAAGTACACGCAGAAAGATCAGCATCCAGTTTGCAACCTTTGCCTGCCGCTGGATCATCAAAGTCAAGACTGCAACGCGTGCTTGCCCTTCACCCCGAAGACATTGAGGGTGAGAGAAAGGCAGAGACGGGCCAACTACAACATGCAGGTGCAGGACCCTACACCAACGCTCTGAGACCTGGACCTCTCCAGCGAAGAGGAGGACAACGTCGCCGAAGGGCCTGAAGTGGATGAGAACACAGACGTCCGGGACGTAGTTGTCGAGAAGAAGACTTCTAAGGAGGTAAGAGATACGTCGACCTCGAAAAAAGTAGACGAGTCATGAAAAACTGACTCTAGAGCCTCGAAGTGATCCTCGGCGTCGAAGCACTCGACGACCGCAGAAGCGTGCAGAGATGGGCACTCCGTCGGATCCTTGGACAAGGACTCCAGAACGGCAAAGACCCTCAAAGTCGAAAACGTCAAACGACTGACACGATAAAGACGCTTCGACGTCGACAAAGGAAAGGTCGAAACAGGCTTCGACGACCGCATCGGCGTTGGGCAGCGCGAAAAGAAAGGCCGAAACTCTCGGCGTCGAAACGCACGCAGCCGAGGTAGGGGAAAAAAGGAAGCGCCTCAAAGCCGAAATGGCAAGCATACTACAGCGCAAGAAAGAATTCGACGAAAGCTTGAAGCAATTCAAGATACCGCCGAAAACTTCAACAGAAGTAGAGCAATTCGTCGAGGAGTTGCAATCCCCAACGACACCCGAACCGAAGAAGAGAAGGAAGAATTCTTTAAGGAACAGAGGGACGTAGATGAACACACGTATGTGGAGTCTGCGAACTCGGAGACTCAAGACCTCTAGTGGCAAGATCTCAACGCCGATCCACCAGAAGAGGCGATTGATACATATCCCTCGAGGCCATCACCACCAGATGACATTGGGATGTACAATCAGTTGATTAAAAATGCAGCTGAAACTTATGGAGTGCATTTGGAAGAAGAGAAACCACAATCATGTATTCTGTTGGAAACTTTAATGCCAACACAGTCAAGAAACCAATTCCTTCCAATGCTGCCTAGTGTATTGGATCAAGGAAAGGAAGCATTTAAGTAGCCCGCAACATGCAGAGCAGTCACACCAAGAGCGGAGAAGAAATACAAACATTCTTCTAAAGATCCAATTTACATCAAAGGATCAGAAAATGCGGACCCCTATTATCACTTCCACTGCTAGTAAAAGAGCAAATGTGCCAACCACTGTTGGACCACCACCAGACAAGGAGAGTAAGAGGATGGACCTAGTGGGAAGAAAGGTCGAGAGAAGTGCGACAAACCAATGGCGCAAAACCAACTCTAATGCATTGCTAAACCGGCATGCATATCAGCATTGGGAAGAGGTAGGGGGAACTACTGAAACACCTACCGGAACAGTTCCAAAAGAGAGCTACCCACTTAGAGGAAGGGGGTAAAAACATTGCGAATACATGCTTAAAGTCACCTCTTGATGCAGCAGAAACATCGAGCAGGCAAATGATGATTGGCATCACAGAAAGAAGTCATGCTTGGCTGCGAATCTCCGGTTTCAAACCGGAAGTCAAAAGCAACATAATTAACTCACCATTCAATGGAGAGCAAATGTTTGGGAGCGTTGTTGATGATAAACTAAATCAGTTGAAAAAAGACAACGAGACAGCAAGGTCTATGGGCGCTCTACAATTCAGAGGCATGCGTAGGGACACCCCGTCAAGAAGACCAACAGGTAGAGGTAGTCACCAACCTACTACCTCACACCAAACATATCAGGGATCAAGCCAAGGTCAACAGCAGGGCCAGCAACAGAACTGGCACTACCACCAGGGAAGACAGTCCTTTTGTGGGCGCCCCCGGGGAAGAGGCCAACCACAAAGAGGCGGTCCACAGACCACAACCAAGTGACTGCATTCCAAAAGGGGCACACTTAACGAAAACATCTCCAAGTGTACACACAGCATTACAACCTTCACAAACAACATCCTGTAAGTGAACAGTTCAGTCAACATACAACACCAGCGGGAGGCAGACTAAAATATTTCCTCCAGGAGTGGAAGGAAATAACTTCGGACAGATGGGTGTTAAACATAATTCAGTACGGTTACTGCATAGAGCTAAGCAAACAACCTCCCAACAAAAAACAAAGAAAAAGATACATTCACAAAGGGAATTCTCTCAATTACTGCAAGAAGTGCAGGAACTTCTAACAAAACATGCAATAGAACATGTGCCTCACAAGGAGAGGAACAACGGCATTTACTCCACATACTTTCTAATTCCAAAGGTAGATGGAACACTACGCCCTATATTAGATTTAAGGTTCCTAAACAAGTTCATAAAGACACAAAGGTTCAAAATGACTACGCTGCAGGAGGTGATGCCTCAATTGCAACAAGGAGATTACATGGCAACCATAGACTTAAAAGACGCTTACTTGTACATCCCTATGAACAAAAGACACAAGAACCTATTGAGATTCGTGGTCAACAAAACACACTATCAGTTCAAGGTGCTGGCATTCGGACTCAAATCAGCGCCAAGAGTGTTCACAAAGTGCCTAGCAGCAGTAGCCGCTCACCTCAGAAGACATGGAATTCATGTTTACCTGTATCTAGACGACTGGTTGGTAAGAGCAAGCTCATACAGTCTCTGCAAACAGCATATACTACAGGTGATACAGACACTAGTTCAGCTGGGTTTCTCAATTCATTGGAATAAATCATCACCAGAGCCAGAACGAGTAAAGGTGTCCTAGGCGCAGAATTAAACACAGTTAGGGAAGGTGTACCCAAGCAGCAAGAGAACATTCGCCTTACTGAAGGAGTCTCATCTTTACCAGAAGGGGCAACATCTGACAGTGAGGAAACTACTAGGAATGATGGCATCATGCATTCATTTAATTCCCAACATTCGTCTACACATGAGACCATTTCAAGAATGGCTCCAACAACAATGGTCACAGTCAACAGGGAGTTGGGAGGATCTAGTGGTAGTCACGCAAAATGTTCATCAGGAGATGGCATGGTGGAGCAAAACAAACATATCACGGGGCAGACCTTTCACACAACCAACCCCAACAGTGACCATAACAACAGATGCTTCCCACAGAGAGTGGGGAGCGCACATGAACAATCTCAAAGTACGAGGATTGTGGACACATTAGGATGCAGTGAAACACATCAACTTTTTGGAGTTGAAGACAGTGTTCTTAGCCTTGAAAGCATTTCAGAAACAAATCTACAACAAGGTGTTGATTCAAACAGACAACACAACGACCATGTTTTATATAAACAAACAAGGGGGGACTCAGTCTGTAGCTCTCTCAACTCTAGCCCAGCAACTTTGGAAATGGGCAATCCCAAAGAACATAGAAATAGTAGCAATACACTTACCAGGGAAGGACAATATCGAAGCGGACAGACTGAGCAGACAAATGTTATCATCCCACGAGTGGGAGCTGAATCAATCGGAACTCCAAAAGATTTTCAGGAAATGGGGGACTCCACAAATAGACTTATTTGCAACACCCCACAGTGCAAAATGCCAAAGCTTCACATCCAGGCAACCGTGCAATCAGTCCCTAGGGAATGCCCTATGGATGGACTGATCAGGGATATTTGCTTATGCTCTTCCCCCGATCCCACTACTCCACAAGGTGATCCTCAAATGCAAAATCAGCCAAATGACAATGATTCTCATTGCACCACAGTGGGCCAGGCAGACTTGGTTCTCGGAGATATTGGAAATATCTCAAGGAACAATGCACAAATTAACAAAGAGACAAGACCTATTAACAGTGCAAAACGGAAAGGTGCTACACCCAGAACCAGAGAGCTTAAGCTTAGCAGCATGGCTGCTGAGGACTTAAAATTTGGACACCTCAAACTACCAGAAACTACAATGGCTGTTCTCAGAGAAGCAAGAAGACCAACGACTAGAAAATGTTATACAGCAAAATGGAAAAGATACACGCAATGGTGCCTTAAGAAAAATCTGGCAAAAAAGATTACAAAAGAAAGAACAGTCCTAAAGTACTTGACACATTTACTTCAGGGTAACCTAAGCTACACTTCACTAAAGGTACACTTAGCAGCAATTGTAGCGTACACAAGAGGAGAAACAGGGAAGAGTTTCTTCACTTCTCATGTGGTCAAAAGGTTCCTAGAAGGAGCAAAAAGAATAGCACTACCAAAAATGGTGCCAGCGCCCAAATGGAATCTGAACATAGTCCTAACACAATTGTTATGTTATGTTATTCACATTTCTTAAGCGCAACTGTTACCCGAGGGTGTCCTGGCGCTGTACGCTATCTTCCGGTTACCAGAGAGTGAAATGCCTATAAGGCGAAAAGCCAGGTTTTAAGTCCCTTCCTAAAGGCCAATAGATCTGTGGCATTCCTAAGATGGAATGGCAACTCATTCCAGGCCCTGGCGGCACAGATGCTGAAACCTTTGCCCCCCCATTTTGCTTTCCTAAAGGAGGGTACTATCACTAGTCTTGCTCCTGCTGATCTCAGTGTTCTCCTAGGGACATACCATTTAAAACATTGTTTTAGATGTTCTGGGCCTCTTCCATAGAGGGCCCTGAAAACTGTACATAGGGATTTAAATTGAATCCGCTGTTTAACAGGGAGCCAATGCAGCTGTTTCAGCTCTTTTTTTACTGAGACAAATTTCGATGTTCCGGTCAGGAGTCTTGCTGCTGCCTTCTGCACAAGTTGGAGTCTATTAAGATGTTTCTTTTGGATGTTTAAATATAGGCTATTGCAGTAGTCCACCCGTGATAGTATTAGGGATGTTATTATTACCTTATGGCAATCTGCTGGCAGGAACGGCATGATTTTCCGTATCATCCTAAGAAGATGGAAGCAGGTCGATATGACCGCACTCACTTGATCTTCGAATGTCAATTTGTTATCAATTAGGACTCCTAGATTTTTAGCCTTTCTGGTTGGTTCCGGGAGCGGCCCAAGTTCTTCTGGCCACCAATCTGAAGTCCAAAAATTGGCATTGCTGCCAAATATAAGTACTTCCGTCTTGCTAGAGTTTAATTTTAAGCAATTCCTTGACATCCACTGCCCGACTGCTTTCATGCAGTCGTGAAATTTTTTCCCTTTCTCTGCTTCTTGCCCAGGACTTAATGACATCACTATTTGTGTGTCATCTGCATAGGATGTCAGGTGAAATCCAAAGGATCTGATTAACGCGGCTAGAGGTGTAACATAAACATTAAACAGCGTGGGACTCAGGGAAGACCCCTGAGGTACTCCACATGGTAAGGAAAATGGCGATGAACGGGCTTTATCAAGATCCACAGTTTGAATTCTTTCTGTCAGAAAGGATTTCAATAGGTCCCAAGCCTTTCCTGTTACCCCGCAGTCAGATAAACGGTCCATCAAAATTCCATGATGGACCGTGTCGAATGCTGCGGAGAGATCCAACATGATAAGCGCCACACTGTCTCCCTTGTCCAAGGCTTCTTTTATTTCCTCTGTTGATTTTATAAGGGCTGATTCTGTGCTATGCTCTGCCCTGAACCCATATTGGGTGAAATCTAGTGAGTTCCTAGTAAGGAGATGGGTAGTGAGTTGGGTATTCATAGCTTTTTCAGCCATTTTTGCTGGCAGGGGCAGGCGGGAGATAGGCCTATAATTGTTAGGATCCTTATAGTCAAGGTTATGCTTTTTTAGTAATGGGAGAATGGACGCTATTTTCCAATTTTTGGGGAAATACCCCGATTCAAACATCGCATTAAAAAGCGGAGTCAGTGCCTTGCTAATAAGCTCTGGGACAAGTTTGATCACTGGAGCTGGACATGGGTCATTTGGTGATCCTGATTTAATAGAGATCAGAAGTTTAATCGTGTCCTGTAGAGCCAGTGACCGAAATTTATCAAGGGTTGGTTGATGCTCCGTTGGGTTTGTCATAGGTCTCGCACACTCCAGGGTCAGTGTGGTTGGGGGAGATCTGAACGAGGAGAAGATAGCTTCTACCTTCTGTTGAAAGAAGGTGGCTATTTCCTCACAGAGTTCTGGACTGCTTTGACATTTTGAGACGGGTGGAGTTGTCAAATTAACTACTGTTTTAAAAAGTTCCTTTGTTGACGATTTAGCTTTTGAAATTTGCTCCATGAAATTTTTTTTTTAATTTCATGCAATAGCTGTTTATAAACAGTAATACTATGTTTATAAGATTTTTTCTCATCATCCTTGTAGCTTCTTCTCCATCTCCTCTCTAGTCCTTTACATATACGTTTTTGCTTCCTTAGTTCTTCAGAGTACCAAGGAGCTGAAGGCTGGGTGCGTTTGGGAGTCCATCGTTTCACTGGGACTAATTTCTTGCATGTTGCATCTATCCAGTTGGTGTAGGAAGTGGTGGCTTCTTCTACATCTACAGGAAGACGGTTAGCTGTCGCCTGGAGAGAGGCGGCTAGCTCCCACCTATTAATTTCCTTCCAGGCTCTAGTTTCAATTTCCTTATTAGGTCCTAGTGTTTTCTGGTGGGATTCAACATGTATTAAATCAAATATCACCGCAGCATGGTCAGTCCAAGTCAGAGGTAATACCTTGGCGAGCTTTATTAGGGGGTTGTTTGAAAATATCCCATCTAATGTGTGTCCCGCCATATGTGTCGGACCTTCCACTAATTGTCTTAGCTCCCAGCTATTCATCATCTTAGCCAGAGTGCTGGTATCTGGATCAAGGTGAGCTTCCAAATGGAAATTGATGAAAGCACCATTTGAACCGCTACACAAAGCAACGCCACAAATGCTCACTCTAAAAACAGCCATCTTAGTAGCAATCACATCTCTTTTCAGAGTTAGTGAACTACAGGCACTGACACTACAGGAACCCTATTTCCAGATACATAGTGACAGTGGTCATGAGGACAGATCCACATTTTATGCCAAAGGTGGTATCAAAATTCCACATAAATCAGACGATACTAATTCCAAGTTTGTTTCAAAACCTAAAGACATGGGCAGAAAGAACTCTGCATACATTTGACGCTAGGAGAGCAGTCATGTACTACGTTGAAAGAACCAAAGGATACAGGAAGACAAAGCAATTTTTTGTCTCTTTTGCTAATAGCTTTTTGGGAAGACCAGTAACCAAGAATACCATCGCAAGATGGATTGCACAAGGCATTCAGCTATGTCACACACAAGCAGGTCAAACATTACAAGGAGCACCACGGGCTCACTCAACAAGAAAGAAGGCAGCTACAGTCTCATTTCTGGTAAATACTCCAATTCAAGACATTTGCATGGCAGCAACTTGTTCTTCAGTACACACATTTACAAAGCATTAATGTGTGGACATCCAAATGAATAAGGAAGCACAAGTGGGACAAAAGGTCTTTCATCATCTATTCACAAACCAACCCACATCTTCCACCCAGCCACCAAAAGACTAACAAACTGCTACAAAGTCTATGCACAGCATGTGAATCCAGAAAAGATTCACGCTGCAAAACGAATAATTTCTTACCTGTCGGTGTAGTTTTGCAGCTTGAAGAATTTTCTGGATTCACTAGCGAACCCACCCTCCTCCGCCAGGAAGAATGAGGGGGGAAAAAAAAAATCTGAAGATGGCGACCAAAGGTGGGAGATTCCGGAGTGAGCCAGTCGACGTCACAGAAGGACACTAAATGGTGGTATGTCGACGCCCACCAACCACAAAAAACAAGCATTTGCAATGCAATAGGTCTCGCATTTACGCAAGTTTAAGCTATTGGCATTGTAAATGACAATGCTTTTTATTTATGTTTTAAAAACCAAAACATAAATAAAAGGTATTGTCATTTACAATGCGAATAGCTCAAACTCTGGTAAATGCGAGACCTATTGCATTGCAAAGGCTTGTTTAAGCTTAGCAGCCTTTGGATCATTAAGATATGTCTCCTGTAACAGAGCTGTATGAAATTTCAATCGAGCTGGGAGAGATGAAGCACGCTGATGTTTAATGGTGTTTTTGAGCCTCTTGACATTCCACATAACTGTTTTAAGTTGCATCACAAATATTAATGTGGGCACAATTGATAGATCTTAAGAGTTTCTCATGCTGCCTATTAGTGAGTGATACAGTTGTTCACGCTACAAGCTCATCAGGTATTTGGTCTTTTCGCATACTACACAGAGCAATGTTCACACGTGCCAATTGTAATTGCCATTTTACAGGAGCGTGTGAAGGAGGTATACACACACAGCTGTGAAAACACTGACAGCAACAAATATAAAGAAAATGATGTGTATTTAGATGAGGGAAGAGAGAATGGGTGGATGGGTGGATGTGTGGTGCAGAGTACAGAGTGAAACGAACGTGATTACCAGATAGGAGATGACTTGCAAGATATGCAGATGAAGGATTTCAAAAAAGATGTGGGGAGAAAAAGGGCCGTAGTGTGAGAGACTGCAGAGGTAAGAGGTGCAAAGGGGAGAACAGGACTGATCGCTTTGAGAAATACCGAAGACCACTACCCCTTCCACACACCCTAGTAACAGAAAACATTTACTTATGAGAAAGCGTCACACATTTGGCAGTACAATGTCACTCGTACGCACACTAAAATCTTAGAACTGTCACACATAAGCAACCTGAAATATTGGTAACCATGAACTAGTGGCTACTACAAAGTGTCCCCTACACAATCAACTTACTAGTAGGCAGTTAAATATAATATAAGGTAGAGGAAGACCACTGAGTTTGGGGCTGTTCTTAATGGAGCTACTGCCTCTAAAGGCAGCCCATAGCAGAAGCTGCTACTTACATACATAGCGAGCCTCATGAAAGAGAACAGATTGGCGAACCTGCCCTTACCTCCGACCTGCCCACAGATGGCCTTTAAAGCCCGATATCCTTCGCTTTGCTTTTCGACTCTAACCAACTTTAGTAGGTGAACGGTAGTGACAAGCGTACATTAGAGAAGTAATCCTTGGCAACCACGCGTGACATACGACCTACGGCCTAGCTTCTGTGCATACATGTAATGCGAGAAGCCTATTAGAGGAATGCCCGTTAGCAACGACGGCTAGTCACGTGATAAGGAAGTCCAGTCACAGCTTGGCACAGCTACCATCGGTGATAGGCTAAACGAGCAAGATCAACGGGCCAGTTTCGATTTGAGACCCCGTTCCGTATTTACAATGCTATAGGTGTCGCATTGTAAAAAAAAGTGCGGTGTCCCTGAAGCGGGCACCGCGCTCCGAATTAAAGTTAAAAAAAAAAATTAAATAAACTGAGCGCGGTGTCCCTAAAGCGGGCGCCGCGCTCCGAAATAAAGTCAAAATAAATAAACTGAGCGCGGTGTCCCTAAAGCGGGCGACGCGCTCCGAAATAAAGTCAAAATAAATAAATAAACGGAGCGTTTATATTTGCATCGCGATTTCACTTTAAGTGAAAGCGCGATGCATATAAACAAGCGGCCGCCCTTGCCAAAGGCGACTGAAACAAGCTGTCGCCATTACACAAATGATAAAAAAGTGTTTACCCATTAGTTAAAGGAGACTGTATAACGCCGCAAGTAAAACATCCAGTCCGGTTGGGCCGTACGAGAAGGAGACAGGGCGGTAACAAAAAAGCCTCATTCTGAATCACGAGCCAGCGTTTACCATAAACAGTGACGCCAGCCAATGAAAATGATGGGCGGGGCTTCAGCTCCACTTCTGAAATATCCCGATTACAAGAAGCCTCGCAGAGCGAGCAGCGCATGCGCGCTTCAACGCATGTCTGCGAGACCTAAAAAGGGACAAATACAGCAATTCCGGGCCCAACTACTAGATGGCGGAATAATGCACAGCATGTGAATCCAGAAAATTCTTCAAGCTGCAAAACTACACCGACTGGTAAGAAAATATTCGTTCTTGCCCACCAGTGAACTGGCAGGTAGCCAGATGCCTCTCACCTGCGCCAGGTGACCCAGATTTTTTAATGTAGCAACTTAAACCGGAAAATCTGGTAGTTCAAGCTTCCCCTAGCAGGATTAAGGCCAATTATTTCCTTTGAGCCCCAGTCAGTCGAAGAAAATTGAGGCATTTGGGAAATAATCGGCTAGGTCCTGCAGTCGGCTAGTGTCAGCTGTCTGCAATGGGGATGCGATACATGCACTCTAGGACATGGCCAACGAGATCTTGCCGGCAACCCTGGAAGACGTTTGAGTCTCCTTGGCTCAAACTATCCGGGATGGCCCGAATGCAGGCATAAATATAATACGTTCCACGATGGACACTGCTGACTGTTTGAGCAAAGCAGTCAGACTTCAGCCTGGTGCTGTGGCATCACACGTGGATGAGATCCACTGGCTTTTCTGGAGAAGTGCAGGCATCACTCATGGATGTGCCTCATGACGGATCCCCCTTTTAGGTAAGAAGGCTGATTTGGCCCTGGAACAATTAAAAATATAGCCGGGACATGCCAAAGTTCTTGGGCCTTTCTACTCCTGCTAGGCAATTTCTTAAGTAGTTTCATCCCTTTCTGGGATGTTGCAGAGTGTTGGTGTGCTGATAGTGCATAGATCCACTGCCCCACAGCAGGCACCCCAGTTTCCTTTCGGAGTTGGGGGATGTGAATCAAGCAGACAATGTCCTAGCCTTTTGAAGCATCAATCCTTCCAGTTCTCTACCTCTTCAACAACAATCTCAAAACCGCTTTAGTTTGCCCTTAGTGGCACACGACCACTCATTTCAGTGGGGATATTCCTTGCCATTACTTTCCGTTCTGCCACATCTTTCATTCACATCAGAGCAATTTTCAAAGGAGCACCTGTCCATCCTGCTCCAAGAAATTCAGGCTGTTTTGGCCACAGGAGATATAGAGCGGGTTCTGGCCTCGAAAATAGGGACTAGCTGTTACTCTTGCTATTCCCATGTTCTGAAGATGATAGTAGATATTTTCCTTCTGAATAGCTTCTTGCTCATGTTTGCTCTTGTTCGGTCTTACCTGTATCAGGCCACTAGGTGGTGGCTTTGGATCTGCTGGGTGCCTACTTTCATGTGCCCATAATGCAGTCCCACAAGCACTACTTTTGGTTCACAGTAGGCCAGAAGCATTTTCAGTTTGCTGTGGTCAGCCTCGGCCTCATCAGTGCCCCTCAGGTGTTCACGAAAATGATCGTGGTAGTCTCAGCACGTTTTTGGAGGTTGGTGGTTCCATTTTCCCCTACCTTGAGGATTGGTGGTTGAAGACGCGTGTTCGCCACAGTCAGTCTTATTCCATTTCCAGACAACCGTGAACCTCTTGACATTGTTGGTGTTCACTATCAACTTGCTGAAGTTCATTGGAGACATCCTGGATGCGGTGATGTTTCGGGCCTTCTATCAGTCAGAGTCCAGGACATTTGGCCTATGATCATGATGTTTTAGCCTCTGTCTTCAATCTCGGTGAGAGTGGCTTTTTTCACTTTATCTCTTTGCCTCCTGAATCCTGCTTCTCGACATTGCCAGGTGGAATATGAGGGCTTGGCAGTGGAATCTGCAGTATCAGTTGGCACAGCACCAGACTTGTCAGATTCCATCCAGGTTTCGGAGGAGACTGCCGTAGTGGCTTCTCAACAGCAATTGGACCAGTAGCAGACCGCCCTCTCCCCTGCCTCATCTTGGGACTGAGAATGGTGACTGATGCATTGCTCCTGGGCAGGAAAGGTCATCTGGGAGAGGTAGAGATGAGACCTCCACATCAACCTGTTGGAGCTGTTGGCCATTTGCTGGCCCTGAAAGCCTTCCTACCATCTTTCAATGAGAGGCTAGTTCAGTTTCTCTAGGACAACACCATGCGGTACTGCAACAAATAGGGCAGGGTAAGGTCAGGAGTTCTGTGCCAAAAGGCTCTCTGGAGCTGGTTGGGTCATCAGGGCATTTCCCTGGAAGTGAACCTCCTGGTGGAATCTTTTAAAGCCAGGGCACACTAACTCAGTTGGAGGCTCCTGTCTGATCACGAATGGTAGCTTCATCCGCAGGTGGCACAGGGTGTTTTTCAGCAATGAGGTGAACCCTGGCTACATCTTTTTGCTGACAGTCAAGACCACTCAATGTCAAATCTTTTGCATGCTCGAGTTTCTAAGAAGGCTGTTTCTTTGAGATGCATTCCAGCTGGATTGGAGCACAGGACTCCTGTATGCCTATACCTCTCCTGCATAGATTTCTGAATATTAGGAATGACTGTGCCCAAGTTATCCTAATGGCTTTAGATTGGGTCAAGAGTGTATGGCACTCAGAACCTCTAGGTATGGACATCTGTCCTTGAATCAGGCTACTGCTTCTGTAGGATCTTGTGTCGCAGGAGCAGGGCAAGATTCTGCACGAGGCTTGTGCAGTTTCCACCTCCATGTGTACAGTTTGAGCTACAGCAGTTGACTACATTTGATTCCCCCCTCCACCGAAGTTGTGGATGTTGTCATTGCTGCCAGGCAAGTCTCTATAAAGTCCATCAACACGTGGTGCTGGGACAAGTTTGTGGCCTGGTGTGACACTGGAATGTGAACCCATTACAAGCCAAAATGTTGGATGCCTTGTTTTTTATTTTATCCATGGCCTAGAAAGGATTGTAATGGGCCCTGTTATACGTTATTTGTCTGCACTTTCTGCTTTTTTGCGTTTGCTGGACTAGCCGTTCTTGTTTAAATCACCTGTTGTGAAAAGGATTTCAAAAGGTTTGACAGCTATATTCCCCGCCCAAACCCTTAATTTGTTCCTCGCTTTTCTCATGTGGACTCTATTTAAGCCGATGCACAGCAGTCCTCTACGTATCCTGTATCTGAAGACAATTTTTTGTTACAATAACTTCAGCTTGCTGCGTCCGTGAACTTTATGGTGTCAGTGCAGTCACTCTGCACAACCTTTTTTGCCAGACACACTGGTGTTGAGGACCAGAGCAGTCTTTTTTACCTAAAGTTGGGCTGATGCTGCTACCACAGCTCCAGCACATGGAATGTCTGTCGTTGCTATCTGTCAAGCCACATCATGGATGTCAACGCACACATTCACAAAGCAGTACTGCCTTGACAGTCAAGTCTGATGGGAAGAACATTTCGTCTGTTCAGTCCTGCAGGACCTTTTGATCTGAGCTCTTCGACAGATCCACCACAGTGAGAGGTACTGCTTTGATATCTATTCTAAAAGTGAAGAGTCTGTGCTTACAAGTATCCGTCAGAAGAACAAGATACTTCCCTTCAGTAAATCTTTCTGGTGGATACTCTAACTGCAGATTCCACACTGACCTCCTACCTCCCTGTTCTGTGGAATAGTCTCTTTTGTGCCCTAATTTAGGAATCTGCACACTGGTACCGCCAATATTTTTAGGTCTCGCCTAGCGTTGCAGCGCGCATGCGTTGCTCACTCTGCGAGGGCTAATGTGATCAGGAGATTTCAGAAGGGGACTTGAAGCCCCGCCCATCTTTTTCATTGGGTCGCGTCAGCGTTTATGCTAAACGCTGGCTTCCCATTGAAAAGGATGCTTCTTAGTTACCGCCCTGTCTCCCTTTTGGACGGCCCATCCAGACTGGGTCATCAGCTTTACGGCTGTCGTGAAGGAATTTGTTATCTATCGGGGGCGTGTAGTGGCGGCTCATGTTTCTGAAGTCTTGTTTTAATCACTCTGTCTTGACAGCGAGCTTCACCAGATGCAGCGTGTTTTTCTTATCTGTGTCTGCCCCCCTAGCCTTGTGTACGTCTCACTGCACCAGCCCCTTTGTTTTTCTAGCCACTCTTCTCCCCGACATAGCCGTGCTCCCTCTTACACTCAGCAGGCAGCTGCAGTGGGCTACGGGCCTACAAAGGACCTCCACGCGCTCGAAGGGGGTTGATTGGCAGCTAAGGGTTTGGGTGCTCGGGGCTCCCTTTTTATGCTTCTTTTGCTCTGGGACGCCATCTTGTCAGAGCCTGCACTGCCCCCAGCAGCCAGAACCGCTCTCTGCAGCCAGCCCTTCTGCCTGTGTGTGGTTCTGTTTTTTTGGACGGCTTTCAACTTTTAGAGCGAAGGGAAAAACATTTGTCTCAAGGTAAAAAAAAAAGCGAAGCAGTCAGACGCATGTTTTCTAAGTAGATTAATGTTTCTTTTTCTAGCGATGGAGCTTTACTGGTACATGCCCTTTTGTAAGTTTGTTTTCCATCCGTGTGTAGTGAGTAATTTGTTTCAATAAACTTGTAACTTTCTGTTCTTTGATTTTTTTACCTCTCATTCATGGTAATCCCGGTTTGATAACTATGTAGATGTTCACTCGATTTGCGATAGCTTGGTAGTTGTCATTACTGTTTAAAAAAAAAAAAAGAAAATGTAAACCGAGTGTAGTTGGTGTATTGCTTTGTTTACATATAACAGTCTCTATTGCTGTTGTGGGGGAACAGGCTTTAAATCTTGATTATACTTGTGAGCAGTGTAGGCCTAACGTTGCCTGCTCTTCTGGAGCTGTGTGGTAATGTATCTACGCTTGTTTGTGGTGCGTTGAAACCGCATTATAACGGACGATCTGTAACCATTTAACGCCATTTTTGTTTACTGATGAGAATATGTGCAAAACTTACAATGACGTTGCCTAAAGTCAGTCCTCACTACACACTAAATCTAGGGGTGGCCAGCATACGGAAACGTTATATAACTTTACTTGGATTTAGGCTGCGTTTTTTCTTTGTATCTGAACTCTGAAAGAAGGCAATTCTGTTGGTCAGGTGACTGTTTTAAGATCTTTATTTCTGACTTTCAGGTAACAAGAACGTCAATTTACAGTTTAACATGCAATACATAATTATCTGGACTGCATGCAATGTAATGTGTTGTGATTTTTCGCTAGCCAAGTCATGCTCGCCATGTTGTGCTAAAGGGTCTCTTGACATGTAGCTCGTCAAGGCTGTCGTGTTTTTAACTGTCAGACTTGTCGCAGTTCGAAAGCGGCCTTGTAACAACACCTCCTGGGGATCGTGTGCACCCCCTCTGACTGGCGGTAACTATCTCCAGGTGCCCATTTCCCTCAGGTATTTGTGCCACACGAGAGTAGCTCAAAATGCGCCTTTTCTGTTTATGCCAATGGTGATCTGATGACGAAAGAGCAGTCTGTGATTGATAGACTCCATCTTGGGATTGTTTTTACAGGTAGCTCACATTAATACAATGTATGGGCTGTCAGTAAAGTTGTTGCTTCAGATGAATGAGTCACGTCTGTGCAAGTACTTTAAGGACCCTGGGCACTGTAGCCATAGATGCATCGTGCGTGGCTGCAGATGTCTATAATAGGGGTGGCTTGTCCACAGGGGAAACTGTTGGGATGAAGTATCCGCTGGCTACAGCGTAATATGTGCTCATTAGCCTGGCATATTTCTTTGTGACCTGAGCTGGGTTGCTGCAGGTTGGAGTCTGCATTTTTCCTAAATAGTTCCCATATGTACAATTAATAAGGCTGAGTGTTTTAATTGCTTCATTCCTGTTACAGCAATGCAATAGGTCTCTGCATTTGCAACAGTTTGAGCTCTTGCCATTGTAAATGACAATGCCTTTTATTTATGTGTTGGTTTTTAAAACATAAATAAAAGGCATTATCATTTACAATGCCAATAACTTAAACTCTCGCAAATGCGAGACCTATTGCATTGCAAATGCTTGTTTATTTCTGTGGGCTGTGCCTCTGAGGGCACGGACAAGAAAGAAAGACATCAGCATGCAGAGGTGGTTCTTATATTTGGCTCTGCTAGTCATTTCTAGGACAGAACAAATTCAACTTGGAGCCGCATGACGCCACTTACTAGCATGTCAGAGCAATGCTCTTTTAAATCTTTCAGTTTCAGTCTGGCGCCTTGGTATGTTCTAAAGGTGACCAATCTTGAGTTGGAGTATCCACCAGCGAGGGTGTTACCGAAGGCAAGTGACTTGTTAGTCTCTGTCGCTCCCTTGGTTATACCTTCGGGAGCATACCTGCCTCGAGCCCCACAGGCTCCGCCTTCTCTTACCCCATCTTCTCACATCCTTTTTACATCCTTTTGCTACCAGAGGGGGCAAGCATAGCTAACGTTTGTGGTCTGATTCAGCTTATTCCATCTTTGCTTTGCCCCAAGTAACCAGAATTAAATCTTCCTTCTCTCTCCCCTCTATCTCACAGACTTCTTACTCCTTTTGTCAAGGAGGGTGCCCAGATGAAAGCCAGAAATGTTTGGTATATTACAATTTCTCTGCCGGTAGCCTGGATTTTGGGTGTGCATTTTGCCAATCTTTTTAAGTGTTACAAGCATGTTAAAAGTATTTGGGGGATTTTAAGGCATTTAGGATTTTGCTACTCCTGTGCTTTTTTTTTTTTTTTACGGAGTTTTATATAGCGCGAACTTGACCCGAAGGGATCAGAGCGCTTTACACGAGCACCAGTTGCGTTACATGAGGACACATTCATTTTTGTTAGGCACGGGCCATTAAGTGATTTGCCCAGAATCACAGGATGTTGCATGTCCTTGCCGAGACTCGAACCCGGTTCCCCAGATTTGAGGTCGACTGCCCTAGCTGTTAAGCCACATCCTCTCCTCCAAGCTTGAAGCCAACTGTGCTCTACCTGCCCTCTCTTCCATCGCAGTGATGTGTAGTGGGGCATCCTGGTCTGATGGGGCTGGGGAAAGATGTCATAGATGTTGGCAGAGCTGGCCGGAAGGCTCCATGCTGCACCAAGCCTGCAGATTCTAGCTACAAAGCAAACACAAGGAGATGATTGACAGAACACTGAAACTTTTCAGACACTCACCTCCAGCCACAGATCTGGGTTGAATCCATCATCGTTCTTTAGCTCACTTCGCCACCCCAGTTCAGACACAGCCATATGCAAATCAGTCTTTACCCTATTCCTCATGGGAATAGTCCAGTCTGAGTTGCCAAGCCAGGTCTTCCTTGGACCGGAAACAAGCATCCTCGGACTGGTTTCGGGGTAACACCCCTCATCAGCCAGGCTAGCTTGATTCCAGTGGCAAAGTGAGCAAGGAACCCACGTATGGGAATACCCTGCCAACTTAGGGCGAACAAAGCAAACACAAGGAGATGATGGACGGAGCACTGAAACTTTTCAGCCCAGGGCCTGCCCCTGGTGCCTCTGCGACTTTCCCTCAGCTCCCCGAGGTTAAGTGCAGAAGGCATGGTGAGGCTTATAGGGAGAATGAGCGGGAGAGAGGAGGAAGGTATAGAGAGCAATCTGAGAGGGAGAAGATAGAAGGGAAGAGAGAGAATTGATGGAAAGAGTGCGGATGAAATGAAAATAAAATTTATAAAGCACAACCATTACCCGGAGGTATCGAGGTGCTAGGCGGACAATACAGCTAGGAGGATCCAGAAGATGAGTTATTTGCAGAAGAGTCAGGTTTTTAGGTGTTTCCTGAAATCTAACAGATTTGTCTTTAATTTAACTTCTGTTGGAAGAGTTCCACAGTCTCGAGGTGCATACAATGAAGCCTCATACCCCCCCCCCCACACACACACAGTTGGCTTTTTTAAATCTGGGGATTACAAAATTACCGCTTGTGGATGAGCGTAGAGGGCGAGAATGAATGTAGCGTTGAAAACGCTGATACAAATAGTCAGGGCCGACAGCTTGTTGAGCCCTGAAGTAAGACAATACAAAGTGCCTTAAACTAAATGCGTTTATCTATGGGGAGCCAGTGTAGTTGGATCAGTGCTTGGGAAACTGATTTATGTTTCGGAATGCCCAGTAGTAGCCGTGCCGCGGCATTCTGTAGCGTTTGTAGCTTTTGAAGAAAAGGCTTTTGGATATTGATGAAGAGGGCGTTGCCATAGTCTACTTTGGAGGAGATAAGAGTTGTAACTACCCTCTTCTGCAGGCTTGCTGGAATATAGGGCAAAACTTTCCTTAGAGTTTTCAAGATGAAGAAGCATGAGGAAGTGATATGATTTATCTGTCCTTCAAAGGATAAATTGGTGTCAATAATTATCCCAAGGTTTTTTGCTTTGTCACTGGGAGTAGGCAAAATCCCTAGTTCCTGGGGCTAAATAGCATATCCTCAGTCTTTGAGGAGTTTAGTTTCAAACAATTGCTGCTCATCCACTTCCCGATATGGAGCATGCAATCGTGAAACTGAGCTGCCGTGTCCCCAGGATTGTCAGTGATAGATACAGCAATCTGCGTATCATCTGCGTAAGAAACTAAGGAGAAGCCAAATGATCTGATTAGGACTGCAAGTGGGGGGCATGAGAAGACGAAGGGAGCGGGCTGGTTTGAGCATTTTTGCCAGGGCTGCTTTTGGTTTCCTTGTCCAGCCCTGGCTGCCAGCCGTGTCTTCTGAGTAGTATGGGCGTACTGTTGGTGGTTTTGGTGGTATGCTGTTGTAACGTTATGCCAATTAGGCTGAGCGACGGGGTATGAGCATTGCTGGGCTGCAAGGGTATAGTTACTTCCTTTCAGCTACAGGGGTAATGGGAGGGACTGCTTGTCATTTACTCGGCATCAGTAGCATCATTGGCTTATTGGGAGATTTTGAATGCAAAAGAGTACTTTTCTGTCTGTCACTTTAAAAAAGTGCCACCATTTATTCTTTAAAGTAGCTTCAGCTGAACAGAGTCAGCACTCATTGAACTGTGTTACTTACTAGGGATACATTTAATGTGTTTGAAAAATGGAACTAAAATGGTCCTTTCTAATGCATCTTTCTAAACGAATATGGGTATCTCCCTCCTGATAATTATCTGTCTTGAAGCGTTTCCCCACAAAAGTGCTATCTAATGCCCAATGTGGAAGGAGAACCTTCATTTGTTTGGAATATCCGCAGTTCCCAGGATGAGTGTAGACCGGTCCAGCCTCGCCTTGTGTCTATGCATTGCCCATAATGCGTATTTGGACATTTAAGTTGTACATCTCTGACCTAATTGAACATCTTATTCACATTTTAGTTCTCTTTCTGTGATTTGTATCTAATTGAATAAATTATGACGCACTCTACTTTTAAAACCGTCTCTTGGTGTCCATTTTGCAAGGAAATCTTGGAATAGGTATGTTAGATCAACTTTCCATGTAAAAAAATATGGGAAATATTGTTGTATCTATTCGTTCATTGCAGTGTGTCGCAAGTAAGTCTGATTCTAGCTAAGCGGTTTACTGTGTGCACTCAGCAAAACTAATCGATTCTGAGGGAAATATGAATTTTGAATGCACTATTGGCTGCTCTCTAATTTCTGTGTTTCCCCCTCCTTCTAGTCCGAGCCAAGGCCCCTGTTGTACTCCGCAGTGCAGCTTCAAGCAGAGGACGGAAAAATGTCGCGAGGAATCCGACTGCGCGATGATTGGGACCTGCAGCGGTTCCACTGCCTTCTGTCCTACCTCTGTCGCGAAGGAGAACTTAACTGACTGCAACCGGGGAACGCAAGTTTGCATCAAAGGGGTAGGTGTCGCCACAGGCAGCAAGTTTGGTTGCAGACTCTGCACCGCGTTACGTTAATGTGAGAGCGAAGCAGGCATCCAAAGTAAGCCTAGGTGGAGTTCGCGGAGTTCTGCTACACGGATCTCCGCGAAGTGCAAAAAAACTCTGCTGCGCTACGTGGAGCACCGCGCAGTGTTAGAATTTTCAGCGCTGGGTGTTTGTCCGCACTGTGAAATTATTTCGAACGGCACCATGCACAATGCAAGCGGGCGCTACTTCCTTTCAGCCGTTAGAGTAGATTTCTACTCGAGTGGCAGTTTTCTCAACGTGAACGGACGGTTTCTCAATGCGAGTGGTCGCAAGCATACGCGGCCACTCGCATTGAGAAATCCGACCGCCTGCGTTGAGAAATCCTGCCAGGTTGATTTCCCTCGCTCGCCAACTTGACGTTGACAAGCGCAAATGAGGAAAATTCTCACCGGGAGGGGGATTTTCCTCACTTGCCAACTTGATGTTGATGAGAGTGAGCGAGGAAAAAAACTCTGCTCTGCTACGCGTAGCTGAGTTTATCAGAGCTCTGCATAAAGCAGAGTGCGGAAAACTCTGCAAACTCCACGAGCGGAGTGGAGTTCACCGCCCAGGCTTAGTCCTAATGCAGTCTGTAGATTAGTAATATCCTGGCATATACAATTAAAGGAAGTACGTGATCAGTTATTGAGCATTTGAAAAACATGCATGGCTATACGTTAAACCACCTTATAATTAATTGCCTTATCTGACTGGGTGCCTATATGAAAAAAAACTTTAGATTATTATCCTGCTTAACCCTTTTTTGGCTTATAAGGTTAGGTATTCTCTGTGGATGCTTTTACCTCGGTATCTTGCATCTATTCAGAACCATCTGCAGGAAGTGTTTTGGGGTATCCTATTAAGGAAGCCTGGAGAAAGGATCTCATTTTTCATCTTCATGTACGCTTCACAGAAACCTTAGAGGCCTTTTAAACGTGTTTTATGCCATTTAGCTAGTAATAATTCTATAAATACTTATATCTGTATTTTATGCATTAGTTCATATTTTTCGCGGGGGCGTGGCCAAGCAGGCTACGATGGTGGCTGTGTCCTGCTGAGGCTCCGCGATCGGGCCCGCATCTCGCCCGCTTCCAGGTGTCGCCCGGCCCTGCGGAACCATCCACCAGGTGTCGGAACTCCTGCTGCCACTTATGGTGTGGAGGGTGGCAGCGGCCGTGCCTCCTTGGGGCTATAATTTCTACATGATGCTGGAAGCACCAGACGGACGCGACGAGAGCCGGAGTCCGTCCTGCACGTCGCCTACCGAGCGCGGACCTGACGCGGCAGTCGTGACCCCTCCAGAGGTGAGGAGACGCCCCACGGCGACCGCGCCTGGCCATATACCCCGGCGGACCCACGAGACTGAGCCTGGTATCGGGGGAGGAGGGAGACGGTCCGCCATTTTGGTTGGTGCGGCCCGATACCACGCCGCCGTCTGCCCATTGAGGGACAGTGACCTGTGCCTACACCAGGCAACCCACGGCACACCGGACGTCGGGGGGACTGACTGCCGCCTCCCCACTCCGCAGAACACCGCCAACCGGTTCCCGGCTGAGCTCGCCTGACCCCAAGATGGCGCCCGGGGCACGGTAGTGTCCCCCACATCGGCAGGAGGCCCGGAGGGACCGGCAATACAGGCATACCTCGAGGTGAGCGGCGGCGCTCGTGTATAAACGAGGCCCGGCAAAGGGGCTCCCCCCTCCCCCCCCAGGCCCCGATTTGCGAGAGGGACTGGTTGCCTGACCCCACAATGGCGGCTAGATCTCGCTGAAAATCCCCACTGCCACCCAGACGCTTGGAGACCGGGGCATCGCGTTCAGGCGGCTGGTTCCCCTGCAGCTCTCCTCATAGGAGCCTCCCTCCTTTCGGATCACACCACCCCGGGCGGAACCCGCAACACCTTTACACCTGCGGAATTGCGGGCAAGACCTAGCGAAGGTTGGAACGAAGGCCCGGACATCCACCGCGCTACCTTTGTCTGCCACCCTCTGCCAGTCACGTACCCAGCACCCCACGAGCTCACTGGTTCCAGAGCAGAGATACAGTCCTGACGAGCTCCCCACGCAGGATCACTGCTGGCGGCACCCGAGGAGTGCAGGACCTCCGCACTTACTACAATGGGGAAACCAAAGGGGACACCACAAAATACGGTGCCAGAGACGGCCCCCGAAAACATGCCGCACTCCCGGGTATGGGCCACCACTACGGTATCGCACTCTGATCGATCCATCTCAGACAAGCTGGACCAGGTGCTGGCGGCCATCGAACTCTCAAGGACTCCATGGAGGAGCGCCTTGGCACCCTCGCGACGGACGTCAACCTCCTCCGAGATGACCACCGCAAACTGGCCGACAAAGTGAAGGAGGGGGAGAAGACCCTGGCTGACCTACAGCCCACCGTCAAAATGCACCAGCGGACACTGCAAGATGTCCTAAGCAGTCTGCACACAGTGGAGGAGCGGGTGACCGACTTGAAGGCCGTTCAAGACGCTGCAACATCAGAGTGCTGGGCCTCCCGGAGGGCATCGAAGGCTCGGACCCGCTAGACTACCTGGAAACCTGGGTGAAATCTTTTACCCCCACGACCGAACGGACGGCGTTCTTTTCTATCGAACGCGCCCACAGGGTCCCTGCCCGCAAGCCTCTACCAGGGGCGGCACCCAGACCAATGCTGGCGAAATTCCTCCACTTCCGCGACCGAGACGCGGTTCTACGAGCTGCCAGACGGGCTGGCCCCCTACACGTGGAGAACAAACAGATAATGATCTTCCCAGACTATGCACGTGCGGTGCAACAACAGAGGTCCTCATTCCTTGAGGTAAAACGCCGACTACGCGCACATAACTTTCAGTACTCGTTGCTCTTCCCAGCCCGCCTCAAGATTCTCTATAACGGCTCCGCAGTCTTCTTCACCGACGCCAACGAAGCCAGCGACTGGGCGGACTGTCACTGCCCACGATCCTCCGGAGCGGAGACGGCCCGATCTGCACCTTCCAAAGCACCACGCTCCCAGAGACGCAGCCGGAAACAGCAGCGCAACGGTACAAATAAAGGACTCGAAGAACATTTCCAAGACTCCCCAGATCTTGAACAGATCATGAAAGAACGTCGAGAAGCCCTGCAAGCGGTAATTGACCTGCAGGCATCCCCCCTCGCGGGAGACATAGACCGGCCTCCCCACCTCTTCTCATCAGAGGGCGAGGATGACACGGAAGAGACTCTGTCTGGCACGGACTCGTCTGCACCTCCCCTGGTCACCCCTCAGACGGCAGAAATCATGTTAGATGGCCAAACGAACACTCTTTCATCCTGAGATAACGACACATAGAACTCAGGCAGATTTTCTTACACCTAGACGCTCTCCTCGTACATACACACACCGTGCCTTAGATCTAACTTGTTCCGAGCGACACCTCATGATCCTCCAAAGGCCCGATCTGCGAAATGCCTCGCATACACACACTGCCACCCCCAACTCATCTTAGTGTATTCTCTCCACCCGTGAGAGCCGGTTTGGACGCATCGTTCCCGACGATGGGTCCTCAGTATTGGGACTGTTTCCCGACCCCCAGTTCTGCAGTTTCTTGCCCCATGTTCCGAAATGTCCCATCCCCACATGGAACTTCACATTTCAGGGTACCCAAACCACGTGCATAGGCGACACACGAGCACGCACAGGTGCTGCCCTCACAGGGAATCAGTGAGCACGATGCCCCGACGGCTGCTGGCTACGCTGATGTTAGTTTATACCCCCACATGGCTATAACCACACGGACCTCTGACATCAGCCTCCTCACACTCAACGCTAGAGGTCTGCACACACCCAGTAAGCGCTATGCTATATACTCCTATATAAAACGCCAAAATGCCCGGATCGCGTTTCTTCAAGAGACGCATCTTACCAATGCTGAAACTCGTAAACTATTACTTAAATGGCGGGGAACCATATGCGCCACGTCATACTCCGCATACGCGCGCGGGGCACTCATATGGGTCCGCCCAGGGACTCCCTTTCAGGAAACCAGACGGGTGGTGGACGGAGAGGGTAGATATGCCCTGCTGGAGGGGATCCTAGATGGGCAATCAGTGCTTCTGGGCAGTATCTACGCCCCGAACATAGACCAGGACAAATTCTGGGACCGCCTTACAGGGGTCCTAGCCCAATTTGCCTCCATGCCATGGATCTTTGGCGGCGACTAAAACTGTACATTGGACACCACCTTGGACCGCTCCCACCCCCCGCCCAAACATTCTCCTGCGCACAAACAAGCCGAGCGATTCAGGTCCTGGGTCACACAATGGGCACTCACAGACGCCTGGCGACTACACCACCCACAGACACAAATGTATTAGTTTCACTCCATCCCACATGACCTGCGGGTCCGTTTGGCTAGATTCCTGTGCTCGGCGGCAGTGTTGCCCAAGATTCGGCATACCGATTATTTAGGTAGGATTCTCTCGGACCACGATGCCCATATCCTGCAACTACACTGGAGACCCCCACACCCTCCCGTCCCCACCTGGCGCCTCCCGTGCGACTGCCTCTCGGATCCGGTGTTTAAGCATGAACAGGAGCAAAGCATCTAGGCCTACTTCGCCGTCAACACAGGGACAGCATCCTCACTCTTAATGGAGTGGGATGCCTTTAAGGTGGTGGCCCGCGGGGAGTGCATTAAGCAATTTGTCGGGGTGAAGCGAACACTAGAGCAGGCACTTGTCGCAGCCGAAAGACGGCTCGCCACCGTCACCAAACGGACCGACACATCCGCGGAAACAGTGGCGCAAGAGGCTGCAGCCAAAACCACCTATCAAGCGGCATGCGTAGATCTCTGGCGCTATAATTTCAGGACCTATGCTACCCGGATGCATAAAGAGCGGGACAAAACAGGTACACTACTCGCATGGTTAGCTAAACAGGACTCTAATATCCAGCCCATCACGGAATGGTAACTTAGTGCGCTCCCAAGATGAGATTCTCTTAGCATTCTACCACCACTACTCGGAGGTCCACAGTAGCCCAGTATCGATTACGCAGGACACCCCTGACCACTTCCTCGATCCCTTGACGATCCCCAAAATTACAGACACAGACAGGAAAGCTTTAGACACGAAGATACAAGCCACTGACATTACTCAAGCCCTCCGCTCCCTAGCTTGCAACAAAGCACCGGGTCTGGATGGGTTTCCCTTAGAATATTATACCACCTTTTCCACTCTACTAGTCCCCCGTCTCACAGCGATGCTTGCGTCCGCATTGGAACGGAGGGAGTTACCAAGGTCCCTCCGGGAATCAGTTATTGTGACCTTCCTGAAGCCGGGTCGCGATCCTCAACGGATGGCCTCTTACCGTCCCATTACATTGCTGTCCACCGACTGCAAGCTCCTGGGAAAGATCTTAGCCCGACAGATACTCACAACTTATACGGCCTCTAGTCCATCCTGACCAATGTGGCTTCGTCCCAGGCAGAAACACATCCCAGAACATACGCCGTCTTTTTCATGTCCAGGACCAGGTAGGCGACACATTTCCTCGGGCGACATGCCTCATCCTGGACCTAGAGAAAGCTTTTGACACCCTCCAGTGGCGGTATCTCTTCTCGGTCTTACACAGGATAGGGCTCGGTCCGAACCTATTGGCGTACACACGGCTCTTGTACACAAATCTCACCTCCCGGGTCCGTATAGGACGACATATCTCAAATGAATTCACGATACAAAGGGGCACGAGACAAGGCTGTCCATTATCGCCTCTACTATTCGCCCTGGCGGTAGAGCCCCTAGCGATACGACTACGCCGGGAGGGGGAACGTTGGGGCATCCCCATAGCAGGCACCGTTCACAGCGTCTCTATGTACGCCGACGACCTCCTCCTGTACGTAAGGGATATCGCCGCGGATCTGTCACCCATCTAGTCAACGCTAACAGAGTTCGCCAAAACATCTGGACTAAAAGTAAATTGGGATAAATCCACAGTGTACCCACTGCACCCGAACCTTCCCCCCTGCGACGTACGGCTCGGCGATCAGACGGTGATCTGGAGTGCGGAGGCTCCCCGTTATCTCGGGGTTCGCCTCTACCACTCCCCGGCCGACGTTTTTGAGGGCAACCATCGCAGAGCCCTGGCCGGCATCAGATCGGCAGTGGGATTCTGGAAGCGCCTTCCCTTGGCTCCGATTGGTCGAGTAGCTCTGGCTAAAATGATAATGGTTCCCCGATTGCTATACCACTTCACGAATTTGCCGGTAATTCCACCCAATACCTTTTTCCGTGACCTAGACTCCCTTCTCGGCTCGCTCATCTGGGTACAGGCAGGCATAGAATAGCATTAAAAAAACTACAATTACCAACCACACAAGGAGGACTGGGCGCTCCGTCTTTCGAATCTTACTTTCTTGCAGCACAGCTGCAATGGTTATCCTACTGGTCGGCGGGTAGAAACATGGGCGAGACACACACCACCACTGGTCAGGTCTCTATTCCGGAGCTCTGCCACCTGTTGCTGCCAGGCGCCAAGCCGAGACGCACATATCCCCTACAAGTAACAGTGGCGCGTAACTGTATGCGCAGGATACACCGTATGTCGCCGGGACAAGCCCCATATTCTCCCCTATTGCCGCTGGCCGGGTGGCCCAAACGCGACCACTATTTCGGGCCCCACATGCTTCGCGCATGGACTGTTTGCGGTATTACCGAAGCGGAGTCATTATTCGAGGACGGACAGCTCGATCCTTCCAGAGTCTTGTAGACGACTACGACCTCCCCCTGGCCAATTTTTACTTCACCGCCAACTCCTCGAGGGTTACCGCCCGCACCACGACCTCACGACTGGCGAGCCTATGACACACCCAGTTGTCCACTCAATCCTGCATATGGGGGCGGGGAGACACTTGACCACATGGCTCTATAAAGCCATCCGAGAACTCGTCAACAGGCCCCTGGTGACCCTCCGAGCTACCTGGGAAGAAGAATTAGGCGCCCACTGCATGAGACAGAATGGGAAAGGGCTCTCGAGTATCCCAAGAAAGTGTCCCGAAACGCACGCTTCAAAAATATACAATTTTACATCCTACATAGGGCGTATCTTTCCCCAGCACGCCTCCAAAGATTTTACCCTGCCACACAATTCCTTTGCCCTCGATGCCGCTCCCCAGACGCAGACTTTCACCACATGTTCTGGAGCTGTCCTACTATACAATCATACTGGCAGACAATTCACAAATCCCTCAGAGACCTCACAGGGCTCACATACCTGGACTCCTGGGAACCCTGTGCCCTGGGTATCTTTTGGAAACACAAACACCACAAAGTGCCCATCAAATTCACCTCATTGGCTCTCCTCCTGGCAAAACGGAGCATAGCCATGCACTGGCGATCCCCCACGGGCCCTCCGCTCGCGGCATGGGTGGGGGCAGTATACAAATGGGCAGCAGCGGAAGAGGAAATTTTACGCGAGGAAGAGGTGAAAGGAATGCGTAAACATCCCATCTCCATGGAATGGGCCCTTCTCCTGCACCACTATAAACAAGCAATGCCCTGGGAAAAGGTAGCCGACGGTTCACACGCATCAGCGACCCAACAATTGACGACTTAAGTCCCACCTGAGCATACCGGTTCCCCATCCGCAGTCCCCACATGACGTGGTCCACCTCTAGCATCACATTCTACATCCCACCAAACAGCTAGCAGTCGGCGCAGAGCTGACGGCATCTTTCCTCCTCTCCCTCGGCAGCAGTAGCGGCATTCCGAATAGTGAGTTAAACGTCGCCCTGCTATCTCACTTAACGTTCGTACCCAGAACTCCATGAACACTTCCCCAGTTCTGTTCCCCAGTTCTGTTCCCCAGTTCAAATTGGCATTCTCTTAACACTGGACCTTCATATTATTTAGGACCTTGTATGATTACCAGCAATACCACTGTATTTTGATGTCAAGAGAGAGAAATGTAATTTTACTGAAATGTATCCTAACATATATATTGCGACAGTAAATGCTAAAATGCCAATAAAAAAATGGATTTCATAGTTAATATTTTTCGCAGTACTGGGAGCTCGAGTTCAAAGGTCAGTTACTGGCTCAGACATAGAGCGCTATGTCTGGTGTAACAGGGTCCCGGTGGTCAGACCAGTTCCTGATGGCACTGTCCTTTTGGAGTATTCCATGAATCACTGTCTCAGTGAGCACTTTGAGGCTTGCCACACCCCTTCCTGCTCTGCCACCATAATGACGTCAGCAGCAAGATAATGTGGTCAGTAGAGTTTCTCTCCCACTCATGCACCACAAGCGCACTATTTTAGTGACTCCCCAGTGTGGTTTGAATCTATTGTGTGTTCATTCCCACCTTTACTGGTAGCCTTTGTCAATTTTTTGTTTGTGGATTATGTATCGGCAATATTTAAAGTACACAACTATGACTAAACAAGCAATATACTCATCTAATTAACTGTTTTTTCCACCCTACAACAGCAATGTGCTGGGTCCATCTGTGAAAAATACAACTTGGAGGAGTGCACGTGCGCCAGTTCTGACAGCAAAGATGACAAAGAGTTATGCCATGTCTGCTGCATGGAAAAAAGTAAGATTTGCTGGATTCAGGAGTTATCGATTGTAGTACTTTAAGCATCTTCACCAGTTCATTATCAATGTCTCGGCAGATGGTTTGCGAACCATGGTATTGGAGTCTTTTTCTGGTGCTTTTTTTTTTTTTTTTTTAGCTTCCTATTTTAAGGAAATTTTAGGTAAATTCATGAAGATTAACGCACTAGAGATAAGTGGGCTGCGCAAATTTGCAGACGTGAATTGCAATAAAATTCCATGAAATTCACTAAAGACTACCTACAAATACAGAAAAAAGCGCAATGCTGGATTTAGCATCCTGACCACAAACTGTCCAGTTTATCCTGGTTCTCCCTAGCCAAAGAAGGTCCAAGGCGAAGCCCAGAAATGACACTATTTGCCCAGTTAACAGGCACTTAGTATTTGTCTTTCTCTTGACCTCGTTTTACAATGCAGTACCACAAAAAGTATACAAACAGCGTAAACGTTTAAAAACGGCTGTGTTTCTGGTTCACCTGCGGAGTGAATTTGGGCTGTAGTTGTAGCATAATTTTGCTGTGTCAATGAATTACAAAAAAAGCCAACTGATTTCACTCTTTTTTCAATTCGTGAATAGGGTGACTGCATGGAAATTGAAAGTTGTCAGGCTTACCCGCAGGTTAAACAAGGGAAGTAGCATAGAGACTAAAAATTACTGTAAAGTGAAATTTATCCTTTTGATATTTTTATTTTATATTTGATGTATACTCTGTTTTGTACAAAACAATATTGTACCTTTGTGGCCTCATCTTGCTGAGAACTGTTGGCTGTGCAATTGCTGGGCCCTCCTTACCTAGCCATAGCCATGATTTTATAGAGTTTGTCGCCACGTGAATAGGAGGAAAAACAAGGCCTTGTTTTTCTACTCCCAAATAATTTTTTTGCAGATACTCTCTGCAGGCGCTATATATGTAATTCTAAAAATTCTGATCTCAATTCTCTGTGCTGGAATCAATGCTCTACTGACCAGAAGACTCCAGACCATGTAAAACTCAGTGAACAATCTTGCCCTCAACCTCTCGCCCTGCACTCACACTACCCATCACCTCAAAGAGCTCCACTGGCTACTAATCCACTATCAAGCACTCTTCAAACTCCTCATGCACACATACAAACTCTTATGCAACACTGACCCCACGTACCTCAACAACTCCATAAACTTCCACAAACCTACCAGACACCTCCGCTCAGCCGGATCCCTGCTCCCAGACAACCCCCTCCCCACACCTTGCACAGAACCTGATCTGGCTGTCGTGTAGTCTTGTACTACCTCGCGCCTAAAACTTGGAACAACCTGCCCCTGCGCATCCAAGCCTCCTCCTCAGTTCTTAAGTTCTGCAGTAAACTGAAGACCTGAAACCATAGGCATGTCTCTTCACCTAGCCCGACCCTGGCTCGGTCCATACACTTCCTGCTTGAGCGCCAGGATACCCTCCCAGGTTAGGTGTGTGCCATACAAATACACATACCATAACATTGTGCTTGGTATTATGGTATGTGCCTGAATTGCTGATGGTTCGTCCCCAGAAATGGCATATGCAATTAAGTTTCAGCTATATAAAATGCGCTTAATACTTACACAATGTTTTTTTACACAGTCAATGGACTCCCGCTCTGCAGTTGTGCACAGCTACGCAGCTATCCTCTGCACTGCTCGCCATTGTCATTGACCAGCCACATTTTCCTCCCCCTAGCTGCACCATTATTCAACTACATCTTTGCCCTGCATAACATCAACAACACACCTGCATACAGACACACACGCTACCAGCTCCCACACCCAGTGCTAATACTTCCTTCCCATCACCTTTTTTAAACCATTTTCTTCACATGCATCTCTATCTGCTGCTAAAATAAATACCTCTGTAAAAGTTCACAAAATAAAGCATAATTTTATGCTGCTTTCCTATTCCACAACCAAGTTAATGTCAATGAATTCATGTACATGTTTTAAATTGATCAGTGCTACTTCTACAACGTGATCAGTTTCATGCAGTTTCTCTACCATTATTTTCAGTGAAGCCTCCTACATGTAGCAGCACTGGGTCTGCTCAATGGAATGCCTATTTCAGTGGCAGAACCATAACCCTGCAGCCTGGATCGCCTTGTAACGAGTTCAAAGGCTACTGCGATGTGTTCATGCGTTGCCGATTGGTTGATGCCGACGGTCCACTTGCCAGATTGAAGAAAGCTATTTTTAATCCAGAACTCTATGAAAACATTGCTGAATGGATTGTGGTAAGCAGATTGTTAACTTTTCAAGATGCATTTAAAATTTGAGAGGTGACAAATGTTTGGCATGTTCTGGATAATATATCTTGACTGTTTATCAGTGATTCAATATTGTAGCTCTAGTTGAAAAGCTGTACTAGTTTGTTCCTGGGCAGATAGGTTAAGTTCACCCCATGAAGTGCAATAGAAGACTTTGCTGATCGTCTGCAATAAGTTTGAACTTGCCGGTAGAAGGACTTTGCTTTTTCAATGGTATTTACAACTCCACATCATCTATTTTGTTTGTGGGAGCCCTGGAATGGTTGCCTTGTCTGTCTGCAGTATGGTGCAGATGCCAGGACCGCAGTCATCTTCTGTCGAACACCGGATGCCCTTCTTGAAACAAATGTTCACTTGGACATTCTGCCGTCTATTTGTTGAAAGATTCCCATAATTTGCCTTCCTGCTTTCGGTGTTTCAACGTGTAAATTACTTGCCTTCCTAAAATGAGTTTGGCCTTCATAACAAATGTTTGATTCGCATGTAAATGATGTACCTGGGTTTGTTGCTGGGTGGTTTGCCGGAGTCTAGATGTCTCCTTTTGCTTTCTTCCTGATAGTTAAATGTCAGAATGGGTTCTGCTCATGCCTTGAGCCCTGAACTGTGTCTGTGCATACCATGTGTTGGGCCACTCTCTAGAAGGGTGGTGTTTGTTGGTCATTACACTAGTTTGAATGCTCAGTGTAGCATGAGCTTGGATTATTCAGATGATTCACATGTATCAAACTTCTCACTTCATCAGAGGTGCATCGCTTCCTCAAAGATTTTTAAAATGTAAATGTTTCTTTACTTCCTTCCCTTTTTAGTCTACTGTTAAACTGAGCCTTTCTTTCACGTTGATTAGGGTTGTGTCTGCATGTTTTCTGTTTCTCTCTGAAACAGTGTCAGCTGATGTTTTATCTTCTTCATAAGGTCCTCCAGGAAACTGACATTTAGGGCGATTGCATACATTACCTAACCATCTGTTATTCGTAGGTAAATATTGTAAGAATCCAAAATCTTTGATATTACAAGTGGAATTACAGCAAGTGTTTTGTTAAAATATGTACTGCAAATAGTTTGAGTAACGAAAAACATTTGAGGGTTTGGCAAGTACGTTGTTAGTTTAGAAAAATAAAAATGATGAGAAGTTTTGCGATATTCCAGTACATGACAAATCTCTTCAAGAGTCAGAAAAAAACTAAATCCTCTCTACACTACACGTTGTGAAGCTAAAATATCTACTTCAAAAACTGCCCCTAAAGTAATTTCTGTTACAGCGGGTAGTACAAAATCTCTTGTGCGCAATATCTGCTCTTCCCTGTATTCAGTTTTCCTTTTCCATAGAATAGAATATTTAAAAAATAAAATCTGTACACACCCTTTACCACAAATACTTCCATCGCCATCTTTTTTTGTTCTGTTGTTGTTTGCCTCAACATGGTATCTTATCACTAACAAAGTCTCTTCCGCTAGAAACATCTGGTTATGGAACATTATGCTGTGAAACTGTCTTCCGACTGGCAGTGCTACACTCGCCTGAGGCCAAGGCCAGGAGTTGCAGCAGTTGCACCGAAGCAGGCACTGTAATATCACATGCATAACTGCAGTAAAGAGCTGCACTGAAGCAAAACCAGAAACTTGTATCACCAGATAAATATTGGCTGTGACCATAAGCCCTTGGGGCTAGAAAATCTGTCCAGCCAAGGACTGCAAGGTGGGATGGAGCAGATGAACTACAAGATATGTGACCAAAGCACACACCAGAACACACATATGCTAGTTTGTCTGGGGACCCACACTTGTTGGCATGGACAATTCACTGCTCCACTGCATTCAAACTTTTATTAACTCTTATCCTTCGCCCTCGTGTGTGGCCTGCCTCCAGACAGTGTGGTGTGTTCCCACACAAGCCCTGGATGCACACTCATGACTGATATAGCTGCATCTTGCATTCACAAAATATCTGTTGCTTTCCCCCCAGGCAGCACCTGCAGCTTTTGCCCAGAAAAAGCATTGAATGTTTCCTGTTCTCCAGGCAGACAATCGTGCCTGCCTTAGTGCAGCGAATCCTTTCCAGATTTCCAAGCGGTGATCGTGTGACATACTCCTTGTTTAATTCATGAGCTGCAGCTTGTAGTAAAACGTGCGTCCCTTCTGTTTTTAGCCCGCTTTAGTTTACATCTTTATCGAAGGGCCAGATTGTGGAGTTGCTTCGCTTGGTGAAGTATTTGCTCTGCAATTTCTAAACTAATGGTTATGTTTCCCCAGGCACCCCGAACGCATTCCAATAGCATCTTAGTTGTTTGCCTTTTGTCTGAATTTCTGAATTGTTTTTTTAATTTTTTTTTATTGTTGTTGGAGATCTCTTCCTCGAGTCTCTTGGGGAGTTAATAAAAACTTGCTGGTGTTTTTCATTTCATTTACAGCAATATCGCCAGAGTTCGATCAGTCTTTTTTTTCTAAACTAACAACTTACTTGCCAAACCTTCAGATTTTGGAGGAACGTGAAGTAATAGCAGGTACAACCTTGTGTGTTTTCCCTATCTAATACAAAGATTTAGGATAGCATTATATTTTTATATATATATTGACTGAAAAGGTTGAAGTGGCGTTTTTAGTTAGGTGTTGAAATAAAATGAAAGTAACGTTTAAAATCTAAAAAACACTGAAATTCACCAGTTATAGTTTACTGAGCTAACTATAACTTGTGCCCCCACCATACACTGTTTAGTACCTCACGTTACATCACTCGTGACCTGTTAAATGACATCATTGATTACTTCATACAATCATTGTGGCACAGTCCTATAGCCAACCCCGCCACTCCCACATGGCTGCATAGCTTGAAGTTCGAAAACTTCGCAGCAAGAGGGTTGGCCAGGTGCGGCGCCCCAAACCCTCTGGATACCCATCCTCCCTTTTCTATAAAAAAAAATTTTGTAGTTAAGTAGTGTGGTCCCTGCTGCTCGAGCGTCACCCAGATGGTACTGCGGTACAATACAACCTTTCCCAGGAAAGCTAGCATGGTACCATGAGAGTGACGCTTGAGCAGCGGCTCCCGCAGAGGTACCACAGTATCTGTGCCACAAAGGAAAAAAGAAACGTCCAGGGGGGTTTGGGTCAGGTATTTCTGAGTCCACCCCCAGGAGCCAGAGTGTCTTACCTCCCCCCTTGTACCACTTTTCAAAAACATTTTCAGGACTAAGTTCTTGAGTCCTGTAATACCTGCACAACATTATGTTCTGTGCTGTGGCCAGCCAATCAGATTGCTCTTGACTGGTCCTGATCCTGCAGTTCTGAAAAGGCTGATGGGAGAAAAAGCTTCCATGGCCTATCAGAGTGCCCTGCTTTTTTAGGTCTCGCCTGAGCCAGCGCATGCGCTGCACTGCGAGATATTTAGTAGTTGGGTTTTCAAAGTGCTACCACAGCTTTTGCTGGCCTAGCGCTCGCGGTTACGCACGCGTGCACGGGCGCAGCCGCCAGCTTTCAGCGCCCGAGGCGCAATCTGGAGCGCGATCACTTTAACTTCTGCTGCGGATCACTTTCACGCGCGCACACAACTCCTGGTCGCGGCCGCACGTCTTGCTTGTTTTGCTCGCGCTTCTTGTTGTAATTGTAATATTACCACCAGGTCTAATTGTATTTTTTTGAAATGTGGAAACATCCTTATAGATTCAGTTTGCAAAAACGTAACTCACATTGTACTGGCATGTCTGTGTGACTGCTTGTCTGACCTTCGGCAAACATTGGCTTTCCGACAGCATTTTTCCAGCACTCTTCACAATGCACAGCATTCTGCGAACAATTATTATCACTGGAAACTGCTTCATTTAGTTTTATTTCTCTGATTGGATTCACACTCCGGGACATCTACCCAATCGAGTAAAAAATCAATTTCGACGGAGGCCGCTTTGAAAATGATTTTATTGTTTCAGCCGTTGATTTGCCACGGAAGCTGAGTGTTTGGTTCAGCGGGTGAAAGCGGTAATGTCGAGAGGCCTTGTCATACATTCGTACGACGCATGGATGAATGAGCAATCTGTGAATCACTCCATTTGAGGTGCACGGCGTCTTCGATGCCGGCTCTTGTTAAACCTTCCTTTACTCCAACGTTTAACGCCACAAGTTTAATGTTTACTACCAGGGCTCCTACTGATATGGCTGCAATAGGCACGAAGTGCCCTCAGTGCGATTTGATCACAGGACGCACTAACGAAATGAACGTATTAACTTCTGGCCCAACGACGTCTCATGCAGAAAGCGTTAATGCTATAGGGCAGGTGGTTAACCGCTGTGCTGCATAGGTCTCTGCAATCTAATGGATCACATATTAAAAATACCCGTGGGGAAAATTTAGCCGCTCATCCTTCAGAGGTTCTCAATTGCACCAATACTTTTGATTCCTAAGCACCAAGAGGCAGTTCTTGTGGGGTGTGTGCTGCTAACTTTCAGAACACTGAAAGCAGTGTGGTTGTCAGGGGTGACTAAGTGGACTGCAGCTTTGGCGCGCATCCTCCTCGCTGCAATTCGTATTTCCACATTTTATCTGCGCATGAGAGCCTTTTTCTCTTTTTAAAGTAGTTTACACTTCTAGTAGGACTATTTTATGCAATTCGATGTTTTAAACAGAATCAAAGACTTTAAGGAACCACTTCCGGTGATGTGACCGGGGTCATATGTCATGCACTGATATTTCTTGTGATGTCATTGTGAGGGTCAGCAGGGGTGTGGCGTCACTTCCTCCATGATTCAGCTGAATAGGGACAGTCCTATGAACTAGCCAGGTTATACAGAAGAAGAGGCCATTCACAGCATGCTCTTCACTCAGATTACAATGTTACTCTTCAGGCTCCCCAGCAGAATTAACTTCAGAATTTACGTAGTGAGGCCTAGACAGCCAGCTATGGACATTTTCAGCTTAACCAAACCTCGTAAGTTTGTCTGTGGTATTTCTATAGCGCAAACTTAGCCAAAAGGCAGCGAAGCGCTATACAGGGTCCAAGGCAAAGACAATGTCTGATATGAAGGGTAGCTGGTGTCTAATAGCAAAGTTTGGATGATTCTGAATCATGATGTAGTGTTCTTTAATGAGGAATGTCTTTAGCTCTTTTCTAAACTGTAGCAGGGTTCAGGCAGTCCTGCTGGATATGGAGATATTGTTGCAGATCCCGGAAGCAGCCGCCCGCCATTTCTTTTCGTTTTCATTACTTTTGTTACAATCGCGTCACCTGCGCAGGTGGTGCGATTGCATCAAAAGTAAATAAATATAATTTTTTTCCCCCTATTTCTTTACTTTTTATGCAATCGTGGCACCCACGTGGATGACGCGATTGTAACAAAAGTAACGAAAACAAAATGAAATGGTGGGCGGCCGCTTTCAGCATGCAAACAAATAGGAACAAGCATTGGCATAGCCAATAGGTCTCGCCTTTGGGACCTTATAAGTATTTAATTATGCAGCACAATATCCTTGGTGCAACATCAACTGTTGCATGGCTAAACACTTATAATGTCCCAAAGGCGAGACCTATTGGCTATGCCAATGCTTGTTCAGTTTTGGTACTGCAGGACCAACCGTCCAGATCGGGGGTCTCCAACAGGTCTATCACAAGTCACCTGTAGTTCGCAGGCTGCTACTGGGTAGCTTGCACATGATAAATGCCTGTCAGCAGGCTTGCAATATACAGCTGCCCACCTGACAAGGTAGCTATTTACAACACTGTGCCCCTTTCTGTGAGGGCTGGAAAGCGGACAGTGCAGGATGATGCAGACTATCCTCATCTGAAAAATTCTCTCTTCTTTCTTGCCTCTCCTTCTCTTTCTTTCCTTGTTTTCATGTCCTTAATCTTTTCTTGATTTCTTTCATCCCCTTTCTTGCTTTCCCTCTTACTCTTCTTCCTGTCCTTCTTCCTATCTTTTTACACTACATCTTTCTTTCCCTCTTCCTTTGTTGTGCATCCTTTTTCAGCTTCATTCTTTTTTCTTCTTGTCTTTCTTTTACTCGTTCTATTTTCCCTACCGTTTTCTTTTCTCATTTCTATCTCTGCCTTTCTTCTTTTCCTCCTTTTCAGCCTTGTTCAATCAATCAATCAATCATGTCACTTATGAAGCGCACTACATACCCGCGAGGGTCTCAAGGCGCTGGGGGAAGAGGGGGGTGGTGCTGCTACTGATCGAAGAGCCAGGTCTTGAGGAGTCTTCTGAAGGCCAGTAGGTCTTGGGTCTGTCGGAGGTTGGTGGGGAGGGTGTTCCAGGTCTTGGCGGCGAGGTGGGAGAAGGATCTGCCGCCGGCGGTCATTTTCCGGATGCGGGGGACTGTGGCGAGGGCGAGGCTGGTCGAGCGGAGCTGGCGGGTGGGGGTGTAGAAGCTGAGTCGTCTGTTGAGGTAGGCTGGTCCGGAGTTGTGGAGTGCTTTGTGTGCGTGGGTGAGGAGCTTGAAGGTTATCCTCTTGTTGACAGGGAGCCAGTGCAGGTCTCTCAGGTGGGGTGTGATGTGGCTGCGTCGGGGGATGTCGAGGATAAGACGTGCAGAGGCGTTCTGGATGCGTTGCAGCCGTCTCAGGAGCTTAGCCGTCGTTCCTGCGTAGAGGGCGTTTCCGTAGTCCAGCCTGCTGGTGACGAGGGCCTGGTTGACTGTTTTTCTTGTTTCGGTGGGGATCACTTGAAGATCCTGCGGAGCATTCGGAGGATGTTGAAGCAGGATGAGGAAACGGCGTTGACCTGCTTAGTCATGGAGAGGGTGGGGTCGAGGATGACCCCTAGGTTGCGTACGTGGTCGGTGGGTGGCGGGGCTGTTCCCAGTGATGTTGGCCACCAGGAGTCGTCCCAGGCTGAAGGGTTGGAACCAAGGATGAGGACCTCCGTCTTGTCCGAGTTCAGCTTCAGGCGGCTGGTCCTCATCCATTCGGCGACGGCCTTCATTCCTTCGTGGAGGTGGGCTTTGGCGGTGTGAGGGTCTTTGGTGAGGGAGAGGATCAGCTGGGTGTCGTCGGCGTAGGAGATGATGTTGAGGTTGTGCTGTCGGGCGACGTGGGCGAGGGGTGCCATGTAGATGTTGAACAGCGTTGGGCTGAGGGAGGAGCCTTGGGGTACGCCGCAGATGATCTTGGTGGCCTTGGATCGGAAGGGGGCGAGGCGGACGCTTTGTGTTCTGCCGGAAAGGAAGGATGTGGTCCAGTCCAGGGCCTTCTCTTGGATCCCGGCGTCGTGAAGGCGTGTTCGTAGTGTGTGGTGGCAGACCGTGTCGAAGGCGGCTGATAGGTCCAGGAGGATGAGGGCTGCTGTTTCTCCGTTGTCTAGCAGGGTCCTGATGTCATCGGTGGCGGCGATGAGGGCGGTTTCGGTGCTGTGGTTGCTGCGGAAGCCGGACTGGGAAGGGTCCAGGATGTTGTTCTCCTCGAGGTAGCGGGTCAGTTGTTTGTTGACAATTTTCTCAGTGACCTTCGCGGGGAATGGGAGCAGAGAGATGGGTCGGAAGTTCTTGAGGTCCTTGGGGTCTGCCTTGGGTTTCTTGAGTAAGGCGGTGATCTTGGCGTGCTTCCAGCTTTCCGGGAAGGTTGCTGTCTTGAAGGAGATGTTAATTATTTTCCGGAGATGGGGCGCGATGGCTGTACTGGCTTTGTTGAAGATGTGGTGAAGGCACGGGTCTAGCGGTGAACCGGAGTGGATGGTGTTCATGATCTCGCTGGTGTCCTCATCGTTGATGTTGGTCCAGGAGAGCAGGCGGTTGGTGGTTGTGGGGCAGTGGTCTCGGTGGTTGCCGGGGCGGTCGTGGTGTTGCAGCTGTCGTGGATGTCGGCGATTTTGCGGTGGAAGGAGGTGGCCAGTGAGTCGCACAGGTCTTGCGACGGCTGGATGTCGTTGGTGTTGGAGCTGGGGTTGGAGAGTTCCTTCAGGATGTTGAAGAGCTCTTTGCTGTTGTGTGCGTTGTTGTCTAGGCGGTCTTTGAGTGAGGCCCTTTTGGCGGATCTGATGAGGTGATGGTGATTGCGGGTGGCGCTCTTGTGGGCGGCGTAGCTGTCCGCTGTCCGTTCGTGGAGCAAGATCTTCTCCAGTTTTCGGCATGTTCGTTTGGAGGCTTGGAGGTCTTCGGTGAACCAGGTGGCTTTCTTGCTGGTGTGGCTGTTGGGCGGATTCTTGAGCGGGGCGAGGGTGTTGGCGCAGTCGTTGATCCACTGTCTGAGGTTGCGGGCGGCGGTGTCGGGGTCGGAGGGTTCGGCGGGTGGGCTCAGGGCGAGGGTTGTGGTTAGCTGGTCTTCCGTGACTCTGCTCCAGCAGCGGCGAGGCATTTGTTCGGTGCGGTGGTGCGTGGTGGGCTTCCTGTAGATGAAGTGGATGCAGTGGTGGTCAGTCCAGTGGGGTTCGGAGGTGTGGTTGAAGGAGACGTGTGGGCTTGCGGAAAAGATGGAGTCGAGCGTGTGGCCGGCGGCGTGGGTGGGTGTAGTCACGAGCTGTCTGAGTCCGAGGGTGGCGAGGTTGTCGATCAGGGTGGTGGAGTTGGTGTCCTTGTTGTTCTCGAGGTGGAAGTTCAGGTCCCCGAGGAGGATGTAGTCCGTGGAGGCGATGGTGTGTGTGCTGACGAAGTCAGCGATGGAATCGCTGAACTGTGGTCGGGGTCCGGGGGTCTGTAGATGAGGGTTCCTCTGAGGGTGGTGTTGGGATCGGTGTGGATCTGGAAGTGCATGTGTTCGGCGGTGCTGAGGGTGTCGTCGGTGTTGGTTGAGACTCTGAGGGTGTTCCTGTGGACGATGGCGATGCCTCCTCCGACTCCGTTGGTGCGGTCCCTGCGGGTGATCTTGTATCCGTCCGGGATGGCAATGGCGATGTCGGGGGCTGAAGCGGGATTCAGCCAGGTCTCCGTCAGGAATGCGACGTCTGGGGAGGTTGAGTCGAGAAGGTCCCAGAGTTCGATGGCGTGTTTGCGGGCGGAGCGGGTGTTGAGGAGGATGCATCTGAGGTAGTTGGGTTCTTTCCTGGGCGGTGGTTTGGCGGGGCGGGTGCTGGCGAAGCTGCAGTTCCGGCAGGTGAAGGGCCCTTGGTTGCACTTCGGGGTGGCCTGGTAGCAGGCGTGATCTTTTCCGGGGTTGAGTGCGTGGAGGGTGCTGGCGTCGTATCGGCGTCTGTTGATGTGGCGGGCGCGGGGGATGCCCGGACCAGGGGGTCTGGCGCTGGGCGCGGCCACGGCGCGGACGGGCGCAGACGGGCTTGCCTTAGGCGCGCCTTTGGCGCGCCAGCGGCCGCCATAAATGGGGAGGTGGGAGGGAGGAGCAGGGAATGGGGCAGCGAATGGGCAGTGAGGGGGCGGGGCCGCAGGGGCGCAGCGGCGGGAAACAGGCACAGAAAGGAAAAAACGATCACAATCAGGGGCAGCAAGGGGGCACAGAAAGGAAAAAACGATCACAATCAGGGGCAGCAAGGGGGCACAGAAAGGAAAAAACGAGCACAATCAGGGGCAGCAAGGGGGCACAGAGGAAAAAACGATCACAATCGGGGGCAGCAAGGGGGCACAGAAAGGAAAAAACGATCACAATCAGGGGCAGCAAGGGGGCACAGGAAGGAAAAAACGAGCACAATCAGGGGCAGCAAGGGGGCACAGAAAGGAAAAAACGATCACAATCAGGGGCAGCAAGGGGGCACAGAAAGGAAAAACAGAGCACAATCAGGGGCAGCAAGGGGGCACAGAGGAAAAACGATCACAATCGGGGGCAGCAAGGGGGCACAGAAAGGAAAAACGATCACAATCAGGGGCAGCAAGGGGGCACAGGAAGGAAAAAACAGAGCACAATCAGGGGCAGCAAGGGGGCACAGAAAGGAAAAACGAGCACAATCGGGCAGCAAGGGGGCACAGAAAGGAAAAACGATCACAATCAGGGGCAGCAAGGGGGCACAGAGGAAAAAACGAGCACAATCAGGGGCAGCAAGGGGGCACAGAAAGGAAAAAACGAGCACAATCAGGGGCAGCAAGGGGGCACAGGAAGGAAAAAACAGAGCACAATCAGGGGCAGCAAGGGGGCACAGAAAGGAAAAAACGAGCACAATCAGGGGCAGCAAGGGGGCACAGAAAGGAAAAAACGAGCACAATCAGGGGCAGCAAGGGGGCACAGGAAGGAAAAAACGAGCACAATCAGGGGCAGCAAGGGGGCACAGAAAGGAAAAAACGAGCACAATCGGGGGCAGCAGCAGGGCACACAGACGGAGCTCTGTGGTGGGGAGCGACCTACCAGTCAAGGTCAGGGGTCGCTCTCTTCACGCAGCGGCCGCCATAAATGGGGAGGTGGGAGGGAGGAGCAGGGAATGGGGCAGCGAATGGGCAGTGAGGGGGCGGGGCCGCAGAGCGCAGCGGCGGGAAACAGGCACAGAAAGGAAAAACGATCACAATCAGGGGCAGCAAGGGGGCACAGAAAGGAAAAAACGATCACAATCAGGGGCAGCAAGGGGGCACAGAAAGGAAAAAACGATCACAATCCGGGGCAGCAAGGGGGCACAGAAAGGAAAAAACGAGCACAATCTGGGGCAGTAAGGGGGCACAGGAAGGAAAAAACGATCACAATCAGGGGCAGCAAGGGGGCACAGAAAGGAAAAATCGAGCACAATCAGGGGCAGCAAGGGGGCACAGGAAGGAAAAATCGAGCACAATCAGGGGCAGCAAGGGGGCACAGAAAGGAAAAAACGAGCACAATCAGGGGCAGCAAGGGGGCACAGGAAGGAAAAAACGAGCACAATCAAGGGCAGCAAGGGGGCACAGAAAGGAAAAAACGAGCACAATCAGGGGCAGAAAGGGGGCACAGAAAGGAAAAACAGAGCACAATCAGGGGCAGCAAGGGGGCACAGGAAAGAAAAAACGAGCACAATCAGGGGCAGCAAGGGGGCACAGAAAGGAAAAAACGAGCACAATCAGGGGCAGCAAGGGGGCACAGAAAGGAAAAAACGAGCACAATCAGGGGCAGCAAGGGGGCACAGAAAGGAAAAACGATCACAATCAGGGGCAGCAAGGGGGCACAGAAAGGAAAAACGAGCACAATCAGGGGCAGCAAGGGGGCACAGGAAGGAAAAAACGAGCACAATCAGGGGCAGCAAGGGGCACAGAAAGGAAAAAACTAGCACAATCAGGGGCAGCAGCAGGGCACACAGACGTCCTTACATTTTGCTTTCTTCTTTCATTATCTTTATTTCTTCTTTTTTTCTCTGCTTTCTTTTTCTCTAACTCGTTCTACACCTTTCTATCTCTCCCTTTTCTCAATGATTCTATCCTTTGTCCTTTCATAGTTTCTTTTTCCTCCCACTTCATTCTATTTTCTCCATTCATTTTCCCTTCCTTCCCTCCGTTTGATTTCTCTATTTCTTTGTCCTATCTTTCTTTACTTCTTTCTTTATTCTTTCTCCGTTCCCTCCTTTATTTCAGTTGTATCTTTTTTCTCTGTCTTCCGCCTCTGTTATTCTTGCTCACTTTCTCTTTTTCTTGTATTTAGTTATTATTCCTTTTCTGCTTCTTTCGTATCTTTCGATCTCTTGCCTTTTCTCTCATTCTTCCCTTTCTCTGTCTTTCTCGCTTCCTCTTCTCTTGTCGTCTTAGTTTTCTCACGTTTTGTCTCGTTCTCTCTTTTTCTCCCTTTCTCCCTTTCACGGTCTCAAAAGCAAAGGGACAAAACTGATCCATGGAAACCCTCGATGTAAACCTTTTGCGACACAGCTTCTGTGCCATTAATGCTGTATGCACCCTGTAGCAGGACTAGGGTACTCTATGGGCAGTGTTTACATTTATTGAATCCCTTATTAGCCAGTAGGTCTCAACGGTTTTTAATGATCAGAAGTAGCTCTTGCTAAAGCAAAAGTTGGAGACCCATGTTATAAAGCTTCATTGACAACCTCAATTCTAATCCACAGATTTATTTAATCCACTCCAATTGTTACTTCCAACCACACAATCAGCACCACAATCACCCTACTCTTGTTCCAGACATTGCCATCCGACAACTGTGCAACACGTCTTTGCACTCTGAAACCATTTAACATATTGGGAATTGAGAAAAACATTTACGAGGCTTTCTCCCTAACCTTGTTCTAATCCAGTCATCTCCTCTAAAAGATTTCCTTCCGCAATCCCGGATGTCCTCTTTCTACCTCTCATTTTGTCATACGATGAGTATTCACCACTTTCACGTTTCACAAGTGTTGTATGAGGTTTTATGATGTGCCCACAGCATTTCCTCGATTGTTTTTCTCCAGTAACGCCTTGACCCAAAGCCAATTCCAAACCTTCTTTTAGTAGCCTGTTTTGCCATACCAATTGTTCATTTCTCGAAGGGAAATGCACAGAAGTGTGCATAGGTTTAATCTCATGATAATCCCCAATCTCTTTAGAAGCCAAATGAACACCATTGTCTGTCACTATTTCTTGAGTAAGCTGTTCTCTCAAGAATAATTGCTTCATAAATTTGCTCATTTCGATACACTTGTGTAACAAACTTCACTTCTGGCCATTATGAAAATTGATCCATAATAACAGTGGCATATTTGGGAGAGGCTCCCGACACTCCCAACAGAATTTTTAAAAAAGGTATCTTTTTCCAAGGACTAGCTGGTAGTTCAAATATTGTACTCTGATGCTTCACAGTTCTTTGTGACTTATCACTCCAATCACGTCACCCAAATAGTTCCTTTACTTTTTGCACAAAGATTGACTCCAGTCTACCAAAGGTCCATTCTACTTCTTTTCTGCTACACATGCCTGGATGGCCTTCATGAGTCAACATTAATACCCTTTGCCGTGACCTCTGCAGAACCACCATTAAATTATCATGAGGCATCATCTTAAAAATAAGCTACAGTGCATATATATATATATATATATATATATATATTATTTTTTTACAAATTGTGCATTGCATGCTGGAAGACATCAGACGTTAACACCAAAGGGCAATCTTTTGTACCAAAGAGCACCCACAGGAGTGAAAAACTGTCAGTGACATTGATTTCTCATTCGCAGCAGTCTAAGGTGCTGACAAAAGATCAAGGGTCCAAACAGTGGTCACACACTTAATAGTCCTCACATTTCACTGATGTTTGACAGAGGGCTTAGATCGGTCTAAACACTCATTTAAATCCCTTGAATCCACACACTATCCTAATGTTTCTATTAGGTTTTCTACTCCCCACTACAGGAGATAGCCATTCTGAAGCTTCGGTCTGTTTGATTACACTTATGCTACACAATGTAGTGTCTTCCGTAACTCATTTCTCACAGACACTGCCATGTTTCTAACTTTGTCCTCTTTGGGTTCAGCATTACACCTAACAACAGTTGTTAAGTATTCAAAAACGTTTAACAATTCATTAAATACTTTAAAAAAAAAAAAAAAAAGAGGCAGTGGTCTGACCATGCATTATAAGAAGTAAATTACCCTCTACCATATGTTAAAAGCAAGTTGCAATTAACTTTACAGTTCCATGACCTCTGACTTTGGCCTCATTTCTCTGTATGGTCACATAATTCGTTGGTGACTTGCAATAGTCTGATAATGTTCTGCAGAAGGTATTTAACATATATTTGTGTGTGTATGTTTTATAGCAGACTCTCCCTAGTCCGATCCTGCACAGCAGGGGAACCATTTCCAAAAATGGAACCCTTCTCATATATTCCCCTACAACCTGAAATCTCCATCACACCATTTGAGTGCTGGGCATGACGAAATGCTATTGCTAGATTAACAAAACTACTTTCTGCATATTTCTTTGAGTCATCCTGCTACTTTTGAGGACGCTGCAAACTGAACTTGTTTTGAGATGATAGCCAGCTCCCTAACCCTGAAAGCAGCCCAATAAGGGAAATTCATGCCTCGTAGCAGCTACTGGAATCCTTACGGACTCATAACATTGCACTGCAATTATTTTAAATCTTTTCCATTTTTGATATTGTGCTTCTAGACCCTTGGCGTTGAATAGTGTCATGCACTGTGCATTGATTCTCTATGTAGAAGATAGAGCTGAGTAGTTCAGGTTGGCATTGACAGCACCGTTTGTACGCACGTTTGCAAGTATATATACAACAGTATTCAGGATTGTGCATTGAAATTGTAACAGTAAGAGTGCAAATGCAATAAACTGGGGTGGCATGGTGAGCAAAAGAATGATGGATTTAACCCAGATCTCTTGACTGGGGGTGAATGTTTTGATTTGTTCTGCATTCCGTCCATCAACTGTGTGTCTTTTGCTTTCTCGCCCTAAGTGCGCCCGGTATGCCCAGACGTGGGTCCCGGGCTCACTGTGCCACTGGATTCAAGCTATCCTGGCTGATCAGGGGTGAAACCCAGAAACCGGTCCTAGGATGCTTGTTTCCGGTCCAGGGAAGGCATGGCTTGGCAGTTCGGGCTGGACTGTTCCCATGAGGCACAGGGTCAGACTGATTTGCATATGGCCATGTCTGAACTGGGGTGGTGGAGTGAGCTAAAGAATGATGATGGATTAAACCCAGATCAGTTGACTGGGGGTGAGTGTTTGATTGGCTCAAACGTTCCGTCCATCATCCCCTTTTGTATGCAAATGCAATAGTGTTAATAATTATATGTATAATCAACATTAAATGAGAGATGACACCCAGCATACAGTGTCCAACATAATACATTAAAGATGTGCTGGAAAGAGCCCAGGAAGACCTAGCCATCCCCTCTGTCAGGTATTGGTTCTACTCTCCTGTTTGAAGACAAACTAACTGCACACAGCAATGGGGCATTTCCACAGTCAGTCCACTAGCCTCTCAAAAGCAAGTCTCTCACAGGGACCAGGCGGGCATCTGAACTCCTAGCCTGAGCTAATTAGTAAGCTTTCCAGACCTTAATCTAGTCGGCCTCATTCTTCCTGGATCCCAGTCCTCTCAAAGTCTCAAACTCGACGGTGACCATCTAGCAGCACCCCTTCTCCAGTCAGCAATCCTGTGCCTATCAAGAACAAAGGCAATGGTTGAGAACTTGTTGTCTTTTCTAGATCTCTTTTTATAAGCCTAGTAGGCAAATCTCCGGGAACAGCTGGAAGGTTGTGACAGAATCTCTGCCACTGAGATTTTCCCGGCCACCCCAACTCTAAGTTGAGAAAATCAGCCTCTCTTCTTTACATCTGGATCATCACCCAGGAAGAGAATCTTTTGCAGAGGTGGAAGGGGTGGGGATCACATACCTGCGGTGTACTCAGGATATCATCTGCTGTAAGCCACAATGTATTTTCCACTGATCTGAATCCAGTGCCATGATTTTTTTCTCAAACAAATTTGATTGCATTTTTTGAAAGAGACACAGCCGTTACTAAATACAGAACTTCAGTTCACCATGTGTTGCAAATTAGTACAGGCGTCAATCCATTCCATTGATGAAACATACAGGTGAAGTTGCAATGTAAGTAGTACTTCCAGTGCCAGATTATACTAAGCGCCAGGTTACCCTTCCGGATGATAGTGCGCTCTACAAATCTGCACAACATAACATGTAATTTCCTGCGATGTCTTAACTGTGACTAAAGTTATGTGACATCGTTAACCTTGTTATGCTGTTAGTTTTAAAAACTGAACAATTTTACCTGAGTGTTGGCAAGTATGTCAACGTATAACTCTGTTCTTGTCTAATAAATGTTTTCCACAACCCTCGATGCAGTTGTATTTTCTATGTAACGCCTTTAAAAAACTGTTATTTTCCTGGTAGTCTAAGATAGAATGCCCAGGCACTAAAATGCATGTTGTACTGCTTTCCAAATTTAAAAACAAAAGTTGAGTGTTCACAATTTAATTTCAGGCTCACTGGTGGGCAGTGCTGCTGATGGGGATCGCCCTGATTATGCTGATGGCTGGATTTATTAAGATCTGCAGTGTTCATACTCCGAGCAGCAATCCAAAGTTGCCACCTCCTAAACCTCTCCCAGGTAAGCACCATAAAATGACAAGACACCACAATCACTACTCCTTACTGCAAGTTGCATGTTTGGCATGATGCAGCATCAATATTTGTTCCTAAATTCAGTTGTCCTCGTTACAGGCTACCATGATGAATTATTGAGATAGTCAACGTGGGTATGGAAATCTTAGTGCACCTGTCTTTTTATCTTTCAAATATTTTTGTTTGCACACATCCGAACACAGGCAAGACTGATAGCATAAAATAAACATCTCTGTAGATGCTAATAATATATTTGACCTACCAAATTAACTATACTATTATGCCTGTCTCATCACAAAGTGACCCCAATTTTCTCACGTACCACTGTATTCCATTCCTCACCAAATGAAATGTAGTCGTCTGCCCTGGCCTTGTTTCGTAGAGGTCCGTATGTTTCTTCCCCCTCCTTCTTGGTCAGGGGTTCACCATTGTCTTTACGTGGGGGCATGAGAGCTTTCCAAATTTCAATGCCGTGTAGGTCATCCAGCGGGACCATATGGCCATGGATTTGCCAATTGCATTTTTTAAAAATAGTAAAACATTTATTAGGTTTTGACATGGGTAACTTGGTTCTCGACAAAAAGGCATAAAAGACATATTTTCTTTCACAAAACACATTTTCGTCCCCAGGCCTGTAAGGTTTAAGTCCCAGGCATTCGTGGTTGTCCTTATCTGCTTCACTCGCAACGTTATGGTAAGCCCTCCATTTAATCCAAACCTTGTCATACTTGCGTGGGCAGCCACGTGCTTTATAAATTATTTCCTTCTGTTTAACGACCCAGTCCATGCCCCTCTTCCAACTCGTGAGAGATGGCCCATTGGGGGATCTCCAGTGTTTGGTAGCGTCACGCTTGGTCAGCAGCGTGCCCAACCCCACCAGTGTCCTCTCCCCCGGGGTCCTCCCATGTCCTCCGAAATTCCAAGGATCACTAATCTGGGGTTGGCTTCGATATATAAACCCACTCCAGAAAGTGTGGTGGTTATTTGTGATCATTACTGGCTTATGCCCAGGCAGGCCCAAGCCCTGTGATAAAAGTCCCCTTCGGGCTCCAAAGGGGAGTGTCTAACTAAAGTCTTGTATATTTGAGAGATCCCACCCTTCCCCAGCGGACTCATAAAGAGGTGAGCTTCCATTGGGCTGTATTTGGGGTCATCACCCAGCGTCTCTTGGTATTCAGAGAGAGCGTGTAAGTACCGAAAGAATTAGGATTTGTGCATGTGGAATTCGATCTGAAGATCCTGGAAGGATTTGATGCGATTTTCCTCCCAGATGCACAATCTCTATTCTGACCATCCCCGAAAACTATCCAGACTCGACAGCTGGTGGCCAGAGTGATCCTCTGTTCCGAGCCAGTCCAGCGCAGCTATGCCCTTCAGGCTTGGAATACCACCGTAGGCATTTCTGGGAGACATACCAGGATGGGTGACCCATAAAGGATGTCTGTTATATTGTCCATCCCAATTAGGGCCTGTTATCCTTGATACGCTGGGTCTTCCCAAACTCCATGGAGCCAATCATTTACTACTAAGGTGTGTGTGGCCCAGTAGTAGAGGTGGCTGTCTGCCATGGCGAGCCCGCCATCATAAGTGGAGCGAACACACTTCCCAATGGCGACCCTGGGGGTTTATGGGTCCATAGGAACTGTTTTATGGACGTCGCTAGGCTACTAAACTAAGTCTGGATCCAAAGGGGAAACATCTGGAGTGCATATAGCAACTGGATGAGTATCGTCATTTTAAACAAGGTTATTCTGTCCATGAGATTAAGGGGCAATCTATCCCATTTGGGCAAGTCCACTTGGGCCCGCAGGACCAAGGGACGAAGATTCAAGCTCCAGGTAAGTTCTGGTACCCATAACATGTGCACACTTGGGTAAATGAAGCTATAGGCGACCTATGGAGAGTCTGGATTGCCAAGTCTCTTTTTATTGGTCTCCACGTAGGATACCAGGAGAGATTTGACCCAGTTGAACCGTAACTTGGAGCCTGACCTGAAGGAGGTCCGTATCTGGCACAAGCGGAGCCCAATGATGGCGGGTTGAGATAACAAAAGGACATTGTCTGCGTGAAGGGCAATCCTGTCTTCCGTCACAAGGCCCCAGTTAAAACCCCATGCCTGTGCGTCACAGCGTATCCAGACTGCCAGGGGCTCTATGGGAAGGCAAATATAAGAGGTGACAGGGGGGCAACCCTGTCTGGTGCCCCTTCGGATGGAAAATTTGGGAGACCTGGCTTCATTGACTTTTGCCTGAGCAGTTGCATAGATACTTAATGCAGGCTAGATAGCGTGGGCCGAAGCCCATTTTAAGTAATACCAATGCAGAGTGTCAAAAGCCTTCTCAAATTCTATGCGCGTGAGAGCTGCCTAGGGAGCGAAAGCGAGCCAATGCCAGATGAACTCACCTAATACAGTGTTGCATACTCCAGTGCGGGATGAAGCCGCACTGGTCCGGGTGACCAGGTGACCCAAAACGGTCCGAAGGTGAATAGCAGTACCTTAGCATTGAAGTTGGGTTATTAGATAAGAGAGAGATTGTTCATCAAGATCCTAGCATTAAGCCGCCACATGCTGGGGCATGTGTGAAAACCTAAAAATTAGTATTCCAAATTCTCCAAACGTTTCTGAGACCCAAGCCATTTGCCCATCGCTGTCCTTTCTGGAGCTCCGGTAGGTCTCTGAGAGTCTTGGTCGGTCAGGATATCATTGAAGTTGCCACCCAACAATTGTTAGTCTCCTACGGCAAAGCAAAGAGAAGTTTCTGAAGAGTTGTCAGTGTAGAGCCAGCTAATGCAGGGGACGTTGACATGTACAGACAACATTGTAAGGGGTACCCTCTAGGAATCCCCCGATGATCACACATCGCCTTTGCGTATCATGAGATACTCTGGACACAACCAAGGGGCAGGGCCTTGTGAAAAAGTTTAGCTACCCCTCTAGAGCCCTGGGAATACTCAGCATGGAGCAACCGGTCATAAGCCCGTTGGGCAAGAAATGGGCAGCTAATACCCTGCAGGTGCATTTCCTGTAGCATCAGAATTGCTGAGGTGTCGATGTACACCCCTCTCAATGCAGTCCAGGGGCCCATTGACGTTCCACGTCATTACAGTGAATGTATGCATAATGGTGGTGGAAAGCAGTTCCAGTGCAGGGAAGGAAGAGGCCAGCGAGTACCCGCAGTGTAAAAGACTGTGTGATGGTGTTGCCTGTAAAGCAGCTCGGAGGATATGTGGTATGAGCTTTGGTCCTTGGCCAAGCCCTGAGCAGGCGCTCCTGTGTAAGGGACGATCGCCCACTGCCCCGTTCCTGAGGATCCAACTTTCCTCACCCAGCACACCAGTCATGAGAGATTGGTGGTGCAGACCTCCATGTTCAAAGTCAACGATATTATGGTCCCTACCACACCATCGGACAGGGAATCCAAGAGGCTGGATACCTTTAGGTAATAGGATTTTCTCTTCCACCAGCCTTGCACTGCGGTCAGTGAACACCCATGTGCCTCTTAGGATTGTATACCCACACAGTATGAGCATCAGTTTTGCAAATGCTACCCATGGTCTCGTAGAAAGCCTGAGCCATCCTTACCCAGGCTATTGCCGATGGCAGTGATGCAGCAAAGTTCACAATACGCTGCGAGACTGGACATGACAGACTCGCTGGGTTGAGCAATTATTTCGTTGTTTGTGCTTTGTCGCCATGTCTGGCTGAGGTAACTGGCTTACCAGATATTACTGTGGCCATCCCAGACAATTATCGTATGCTTAGATCGGACAGGCAGGACAGGTGGCGGAATAGCTATTGTTTTTAAAGATACTGTTAAACTCTCACTCATAAACACTCTCCATGTGGACCGGGCTCAGATTTGTGTTTTTAAGCTCAAACTTTCCTCCAAGGACTGTTGGAAAAGTGCATTAGTGTACCGTCCGCCAGGGCCCAAACAGAAGTTGTCAGTACCTTACGGAATACATTGCAACCCATGGTCTGACATCCCAACAATTCCTCTTGCGGGGGACTTTAATTATCATGGTGAAGATTCCCAAAAAACGGAGGTTACATAGCTTATTTCTGATCTAGCCTTTCTTGGCTTACATCAGAAAGTGTATGGACCTACTCATGTTGCGGGGCATACATTAGATTTAATCTTTACTAATTCCGTATCCCTAACCTGTGAACCTCCTCCACCCTTACTCTGGACGGACCATTCTTAATCTGTTTCCAGATTCCCAAATCAATGGTGAAGGTTAAAACGAATAAGCACCATACAAATCTGTCTAGACACTGGCAAAAAGTGACCCAGGACTCCTACGCTGAAGAATGAGTTTGCTGTCACATCTGTATATCCAGATGTTGATCAAGCGCTACTAGAATATCATACAGCCTTAGATGGGGCTTTTAACAAGGTAGTCCCTCTTAAACCTGGCCCTGTTTCTAAACACAAAACCCATGCTCTCTAGTATTCAACGGAATTGAAAGTAGAGAAAGCCTCCTGGAAAAACTGGAGAGAAGATGGTGCCAGACCAATACCATAGCCAATAAAGCATCTTTAACGGCATACCATTGTAACATCAAAAAAGCCCGGACGTTTTATTTCTCTAATCAGATTCGCTAGGCAAGGAGCTCTTCTAAAGAGTTATTTAAAGTACTTAACACATTTGTAAACCCCTGTGCTTGTTCCCAAGAAATACCCGGTAACACAAGCTCTGTGATTCGCTGCCTAATCACTTTGAAGGCAAAACCAAAGTCATCTATCCGAGCTTCTCTAGCGAATCTATTCGGATACGCAAGGAGACTAATTCCAACTTTCCTTCTTCTGAATGTGCCATTAGCTTAAGCAAGTTTAGTGCTTTCTCGCCTGAGTTCATTCAGAAAACGCTCGCCTCCGCAAAATCTGGATCTCCTCTGGACATCTGTCCCCCTTGGATCTCCGTTGCTGTATCCAATCAGCTTGTACCTGCTGTATGCTCACTATCAATCCATCAGTGAGCTCCAGGAAAATTCCCTTGGTTCAGAAAGCAGCTCAAGTGATACCTATTCAAAAGAAGGCCACTATGTCATCTATGGATCTGACCAAATATCGACCTATCTCGCTCCTTCCTTTATTGGACAAGCTGCTGGAAGGGCAAATTAATGAACAACTTATGGAGTATCTCGAGGTCAATAAGATTCTGGACCCATTACAATCTGAGTTCCGACCTTTTCTCAGTACATAAACAGCCTTGGTAGCAGTCACCGACCATATGAGATGCTCCCTTGACGCCAATATTTAATCTTTGCTTGTGCTACTGGACTAGTCTGAGGCGTTTGACAGTGTGTTGCACCCTAGGGTGACTCGAAGGCTCCAACAGATTGGAATCCATGGCACAGCGCTCCAGTCGTTCGTGATTTTCTCACCAAGACAACACAGACTATCATCTTGGGTTCTTATAAATCCCGCACCATGAAGCTGGACAAGGGGGTACCGTAGGGCTCCTGTCTTAGCCCTATTCTTCTTAACATCTATGTTGCCACCTGGCCAAGTTAATCTAAGATTTTGGATTTCATGCGCTTTCCTATGCTGATGATACGCAGCTAATCTCTTTTGATGAAGATCTGACCATAGCGAAAATACACTTCTCAGCTGGGGTGAAAGCAGTTGCCAGCTGGATGAGAGAGAACTGCCTCCAGCTGATTATTGGTAAAACGAAGATTATGCTATTCGGCAAGGCCCAACAGCTTTGGTCCTCCAATTGGTGGCTCTCAGAACTTGGCACGGCCCCTACCGCCCAATAAAATCGTAAAAAAATCGTGGTGTCCGTATAGACCAAGTCCTCGTATGGAAAGAGAAGACTGTGTCCATCATCGGCATCTGCTTATACACAAAGAGCTTGCTGAGTTGAGTTTTCCCTTTCCTTCCACTTTCTCTGAGGAAAGCAATGGTGCAGGCTCTGGTTGTTAGTTGACTAGATATGGTAATTAATTGCTGGCCTCTATAAATGAGACGCTGTTATCTAAATTTCAACTGGTGTGGAACACCGCTGCCCATCTTATCCGCAATCTTCGATCTGGGGCCGCCTCCGCCCCTGGGGTGATTCGCACACAATATAAATTAAAGTAACAACATAACATCAAGGGAAGACTGGTTCCATGTGTTCATGGACCGCACTACCGCCATGTGGTACTGCAACAAACAGGGCAGTGTGGGGTCGTGGACCCTGTTACAGGATGCCCTGTTCCTCTGGACATGACTGAAACATCACAACATTTTTCTGGTCTTATAACACCTGGCGGGCTCTCTGAACTCAGGGCAGATGAACTCAGCTGCAAATGGCGTCTCCATCCAGAGGTGGTGCAAGGTCTCTTCCGTGACTGGGTAGAACCTTGGTTAGATCTATTTGCCACCACTGGGAATGTGCAGTGTCTGCACTTCTGCACATTGGAGTTTCCAATGGTGGCGGTCGCCCAGAGACTCATTTCGTCATCCCAGTGACTCCGAATTGGGCACAGAGTATGGTATCCCGATTTCTTGAGCATGAGGATCACTCCTCCGATCAGACTACCTCTTCTGGTTGATCTGTCGCAGCAACAGTGCAGGGTCCTACACCCTAACCTGCGCACTCCAAGTCTTCATGAATTGAGATTGAGCAGCGGCAGTCGAGTCTTGGATCTCCCAACAGATGCATATGAGATCATCTTGGCAGCCAGGCGTTCATCGCCTGCCATTGGGACATGCTTGTGACTTCATGTGTTGAAAAACATGTTAACCCACTTTCTGAATACCCTTGTGTTAATGGTTGCTGTTTGATTTGTCCATAGCCCTGCAAGGACTTGCTCTGCGCACAGTTAAGGGATATTTTTGGGCCACCTATGCTTTCTGTCAGTTGTTGGACCAACCCTTCCTGTTTGTCACCCATTGTGACACTTTTTTTTTTTTTTAAAGAACTTCAGCTTGTTTCCTCCCAAACCTTTTGTTTTTCCCCAGTGGGATCTAAATTTAGTTTTAACCTATTTGCTTTGTTCTCCTTTTTTAACCCATTCATAGCTGCCCTCTAAGAGTCCTGTCCATCAAGACAGTTTTTTGGTGGCCATCTCATCAGTCAGGAGGGTCAACTAGTTGCAGGCTCTTTCTTTTCAACGTCCATACACCAGTTTCTTCCCAGACAAACTGGTTCTCCGATCCCGTGCCTCTTTTCTGATGAAGGTTGTGACACCTCTCTATATCGGCCAAAGTATCACGCTACTGACCTTCTGTGCTCCGCCTCAGCCGTCCTAGGAGGAAGAGAAACACCATGCTTGGACCGCAAAATAGAGTTGTTGTTCTATAATGATGGCATCCACGACCACAGGGTGGATTATGAGCTCTTTTTTTGGTTTCACTGGAGTGAAGAAGTGGAAGGCAGTGCAGAAACGGACCATCTCCAGGTGGATTGTACTATGCATAAACATCTGCTATGCATTATCCAAGAAGCATCTCCCTAAGGGTTTGCGGGCTTATTCCACCAAAGCCGCGTCTACTGCATTAGCTTGTGGAGTTTCTGTCTTTGACATCTGTTAAGCTGCTACGTGGGCATCCTTGCATGTGTGTGCCAAACACTGCTTCCTTGTCAGCCAGGTCCGTCATGACGGGCTGTTTGCCAGTTCGGTCCTCCATTTTTTTGTTCTGAGTCGGTTAGCAGATCCATCGCCGGGGAAGTATTGCTTTGGTGTCAATTCTAACATAAGGAATCTATGGCTAGATACCTTGATCAGATGAACAAGTTACTTACCATTGGTAACACAGAGACTCTATCTAGCCACCGAATGCTTATTGACCCACCCATTCTCCCTGTTCTGCGATCCGGTTCCTCACTCTCAGAAATCCCTGTAGGCCCTAAGCATATACACACTGGTCAATCTACCTTCTGGCGTGGCTCCGGGTTTCTGGTGCGGAAGCAGTCATGTAAAGAAACTGATGTCAGCGCGCTTGGGTGGCACTTATATCGGCACTGCTCACATCACATCCGGTGCGTGCAACAACTATGATTCAAATTGGTGCCACCTACTGGCACGCAGAGGTACTGCTCAAGATTTTTCAGTTTCAGTCTAACGCCTGTGCAGTTTTCAAAGGTAAGGAATCTACTGCTAGATAGAATCTTTACCAGAAGTAATTAAGTTGTTATTTAGGAGCTAAATGTTGTGTCCTGTTTTCTTCCTGTCGGACACTGGTTTGGGTCCCTCTTGCAGCCAATGTCCTCCAGAAATCTCAGGGTTAAAGACCTTTTACAGATGCCTCAAGAAAATGCTCTTCTAAAACTTGCACAACATCTGCGTGTAGTATTTCAGCTCAGAACCAGACGCAGTGAAATGCAGCTCATGCACTTCATTGGCCTCTAAAGCTATTAGAAAGCGGGAGGCCAAGTGTTTTTTGTTAAGACCCGCAGGGATGTGCCAAAGCATTCCCCTTTGCCTTCTGGTAGTTTACTTAAAGGACACAGTCTCCTACAAAAAGATCTTCCCACAGAAAAACATAAAAAGTGCCATAAGAAGGATAAATTGTCTTGCTTGAAGAAACTGTCCCACTCACAGGCTGTTTCAAGTGGTTTCTCAATACCAGACTCTTACTCATCAACAAAAAAAATCCGGACATTCAAGAAAATAAGGACTGGAGTTCCTGACTCCCTTACCTGGTCCTGCTCAGGTCAAATCTATCCAGCTGGCAATGCTGGATTTGTTCCGGATGGCTCCTATACCCCCTGGGCTATTCTCCTATGGGTAAGCCCAGTCCCGGCGGTTTGGTGAACTCCGGCAGCTCTGACTGAGACACCTTTAACTCCGCACTCAATGGGCTTCAGCACCTAAGAAGTCATTGAAATCTGCCAGGGTGCTGTCTGCCGCTTTGTCGGTGCCTCCTTCAGTGTCAACATCAACATTGTCTGGACAGTTGGCTACAACGCTGTCCTCAAAGCCTTTGAAGTCAGACAAAATTATCCAGTTGGCAAAAGTGAAAGTAAAGGCATGTTTTGGTGATGAACCATTGGTGGAACAGTGTCCTAGAGCTTAGAGAGTCACCTGGATAGTAGAATTGTTTAGCTCAGTGTCAGATGCCCTTTCAGCGCATAATCAGGATTATGGCCATGGCCAAATGTGTCCAGAGGCTGATAACCTCTTCCCCACTATAAAACTGATCTGTATCTTTATTTAGAAAATGTAAGTTGATGGGTCCTTCACCAGAAAGGGACAATCTTACCCTTCTGTCCTCCTTTTGAGGAAGTCTCTTTATTCACCACTGTGGTATGAAAAGCAGAGGTATTAGAATTGCCTCTGCCCTCCATTGAGGCCAAGCCGTAACATTTTAACATAGATTATACAACCCTCGTCTTCAGTGGTAGAGCCCTTAGTCCCATTTAAAGAGGCTGTTCTAGAAGTCGGCCATGGCTTTATCGAAGAAGCCCATTTCGGGCCTAACCGTCCTCCGGCAATTAGCCAGATATAGATTTGTCCTGGGTGACCCACAACTTGTCATCTCACCCCTCTCCAGAAAGGTTAGAAGTTAAAGCTTCTTCCTCAAAACTGAAGCCAAATGCCTAGCCAATGGCGGCACCTTATAGAGGATCAAAATCTGGACTCTCTGGGCTGTATAGTCTTTGCCTCTGCCCTCTGAAAATGAAACAGCGATATGTCAATGCCTTATTGGCAAAAACGTAGTCACCATCTTACCAGACCATGTGAAAAAGCCATGTGCCAATTTGCTCAATAAAAGTTTGTATGATTCCAAACAAATTGTGAAGGGTGGCCTGGACTAGAACTGTGACTTGATTCCTTGGCTTAGCTGCCATGCTGCACCGCTACTCTTGAATATGTTCCACTGGTTTCTCAGGAGATGTCCAGGAAATCCTCATGGACATACCCTTTGATGATGAGCAGCTGTTTGGACAGAAGAGGCACATCCCTCGAACGTTTCAAGAACCACAGAGCTACGGTTTGTTCACTAGGCCTAACCTCCGTAAAGAGGCAGTTCCACAAAACGAAGGAGGTTCTGAAGCTATTTCAGGGCAATGGAGTCCTGGCCAATACAACTTTCGCTGCCGATCCAAACACCCCTAAAAACTGTATTTCTCCTTCCGGGGCATGTATAAATCTAGTGGATGCTATCACCAGCAGCAGATTCAGCCTCCTCCATCCTTTGCCAGATCTGCTACCTCAAACCCTCTGGCATGTGGGTAATTCTTCCACTTTTCTATCAGTTGTGAGACTATCACAGTAGATTGCTGTGTCATCCAGCTAATCTACTTGGGCAACACACTACCCTTTCTGCTCCGTACAGCCTGCTCTCCCTCTACCAGGATATCCTCTCCAGCTTATGCATCGATTGATTTTAAAGGTAAGAGGGGCCTCCTGGATGAGATTGGCAAGAGACTTTACTCAGTTGACTTATTGGTCCCCAAGAAGGGCAGATGTCTAAAGCCAAATAATCTGGATCTCTCCCAAAGTGCTGCCATTGGTAGGAACCTCACTGGCATGTTGAGAAGTCCATGTATTTCTAAAGAGAAGTCCACAGCGTTAGTCAAGGAACACCTTCAGTGCACAATGGCTCCACCCCACATTTTGGACTTTGTCAACACCCAGAAGTCTCACGTCACTCCAACGCAGAGATCAACCTTCATAGGAGAGATACTGGGCATGGCTCACATGGAGGCTTTTCCTCTTCAGAGTATTGTGCTGCCCCACAGCAAATGACGCATGACAGCCCTTTAGCGGAGCCTGCAGAAACAGAAGCTTCAGCATCAAGGGAGCCTCTGGGCGTATGTGCTGATGTTCCAATCAAATCATCACTGGTGGGTAGACTCCTTGGCTGTGTGGTGGGTTGGCTTTTCAATTTTTTCCTAGATTCAGGCTACCACAGTCATGGATTCCTCCTCGCTGGGTTATGTTGCCCGTATGGGTGACTTGACGGCACAAGGCCTCTTGTGATGGAGGTGACCTTCTCCGGATTGGGGTATACATTTGTGCATCCCTTTTGCACGGTCCAGCACAGGAAGTGTCCTTAATTTTATGCCATACTCTTCCTTCTGAGTGGTAACCATGGTGATGCCTTCATGTTCAGCAGGTATCATGGCTTGCTGAATGTGTGTTTCCACAGATTTCACTTGTGTTGAACATTCTTCTGAATGTGCGGGAAGATAGAGCATGGCTGCTTCTCATCAGCCTAAATTCAGCGAGATAGAGCTGGTATGCTGATCTGTTGGCACTCAGATCTTGGCCACCGGTACCTCTCCTGCACAAGATGGATCTGCTTTTGTAGGTGGATGGTATGGTCCTCCATCCACCCCAGTTCTAAAATGCCATGGATGCATGTATGGAGGTTTAGCAGTGGCAGCTAAAGTACTTTTGCCTTGCTGATGAAGTTGCGGAGGTCATCTTGGCTATCGGGAAACCCAATTCAAAATCCATGTATGTAAGTCGTTGAAACAGACCTGTTCAGTGATGCAAGCTGGAAGGCCCCAGTTGCTTTTAAATCCAAGCTTTCTCTTGCACCGCAGGGTGCTGGCAATCAGTTAAGGGCTGTTTGGCTTCCTTGTCTGCCTTCATGTGTCTTCCTGACCAGCTATTCTTGCTTAAATCGCCTAAAGTGATTTTCTAAAAGGTTTACTTTACTTGTTTCCTCTTACTCCATTCATTGTCTATCACTAGAATATGAATCTTGTATTGATTTTATTAATGGCATATATTTTTGACGCGGATTTGGCCAGTTTGATGGCAATAACGTCAGCTTACAGGATTGGAGAATTTCAGGCCCTCTCAGTTCATCCACCTATGTTTTCTAACAGGATGAGTTAGTTTGTGAGCCCATCGTTCCTACCCAATGTGGTATCTTCCTTTGAGAGGGGCCAGTCTTGTACTACTAGACTAGCATATATGCATGCTATGTTTTATTACAGCGACTGCACTCATTAGGCCAGAGTGAATGATTCACTGTTTATGGGCTTTGCTGAAGCCATGATAGGCAAGACACTGTCCAAATGCACCATTGGGTTATCCCATGTATCAAGATGTGCTAAATCCCAGCAGTGAAGGAATTTCCAAAGGGCATTTCCGCCCATTGCACTAGGGCCATGGCTGCTACCAAGGCTCTTACTAATGGCTTCACAGTGGCTGACATCTGCCAGAGGGCCAGGTGATCATCCTTACCTACTTTTACTAAACATTACTGCCTCACAACCCAATCACACTGTTATGGGTAATTTGCAAGGGCTGTGTTACTTGACTTCCTTGTTTAACGGGTACTACTTAATCCCACTTTTCAGAGTGGTATTGTTTAGAACTCATTTATAAGGTGAGGAATCTACGTAAAGACTTATCCCTCTGAAGAAGTTAACTTTCGGTACAATATGTTTGTAGCATGAATGGCTGTTCACATACTCTGCATACTCCTGCCATCTAGTTTTGAACTCAGACTTTAGCAAGGTTTTTTTTTTTTTTTTTTAAAGAAGTCTTTGGAGTTACAGGCCGTACTGTGACTCATCTCTTAGTGGGCAATGCTCATGGACTCCAACTCTGTTAGATGTTCTGTTTCACAGTTAAGTTCTGACATTTACTGAGAGTGTCCAAGATGCAACGTATTTTCAACATTTGTTTCAGGCCCATTTACTGAAAACTTGGACTCCCACCGTCAGAAGAATCTCTTCTTCGTCCACATTTTCTCAGACCAACGCCCAGCGACAGAGTCCCTGAATGCCAGGACCCCCACATCCATCTAAGCCACATGCCCTTTTCACAGATCTTCGAATTTGGAGAACGTGTAACTTTAAAAGGTGATGGAATGGACAAACAGCCAGTCCTGCCCCCAGTACCATGCAGAGTACCAGTGTTCGAACTGTCATGAGGTTTGTAACTTGTACCTCTCCCTAGACCACAATGATTCCTCATGTGAATTTTGGCTCACCTTCTTCAAAAGAAACCCAATGGAACGGAAGGGTGAGGCATTGGACACACAGCAAGATGCACCAGCAGTCTGTCGGTTCTCCCCCACCCCCCCTCCAGACAACATCGGTAAACAAGACCCCTTTGTCACAGAAGATGATGATGACACCAGACTTTTGGCGTTCCACTGTGCCAAGCCACACACAATCTAGAGGCCATCTCCGCCAGCACCTCCTACCTAGAAGAAGAGGAGGTGGAGGCACTGCTAGCCCACAGCCCTCGACTCGAGACAACACCCAAGGTTGTAAGTCCAGTCAGCCACAACGCCCATTCCAAGTCCACAAGAAGCCCCAGGGAGTCTGCTCTTGAGCCCAATGCACAAGACATCAACACCTCCAGGCCCTCTGCTACTTCCGGGCTCTGGTTGGCACCAGGTGAAGACCTCTGTTCTGAGAAAGTACCTATCCAAGAGTGTCTACCTTTTCCCAGCCATTGAGACCTTCGAAGCCCAAAGCCACAGACAAGCCTCCAAACCACTCAAATACTAAGGCACCATCGATAACTGGCTCCAGAGCAGCCCATCCTGCAATTATTCTAAGAGGAGCTTGATTCAAGACTGTTTATTCACCCCCTGATGGGGAAGATTTCAGCCAGACCACCTTCACCAATGACTGCAGAGACTCTGCCTTTAAAGAGGTTTGCCTTTGAGAAGGAACATGCATTGGACGCTCCTTGGATCCGATGCCTAGGAGACATGGGCACCATTCCGTCACCGGTTCCACCAGTACCACCACCATTGCTGTGCATACGCACATCACCCCTACTCCCTCCGCAAGAGTCCCCTTAAGGGGTCCTCATGCTCTTTTTATTTTTTGTTTTCTGACTCGGGTTAGCCCTTTGCTACTGCTGACCCCTATGACCTCTGGCTTGAGCCAGGGCCTAAAACAATGATCCTAGGGGTGACCCAGACCTCAATCACTATCCCTTCTGATGGATGCTTCTAACTGCAGATTCTTTGCCTTATGAATACCCAAAGGCACCAGACTAGATTTAGAGATTTTCCCCAACAATTCCCTCGCACGCTGGCAGTTGATGTCATGCATCTCTGTCAGGCCCATCCCACTCCGAAAGTGACATTGGGTCCACAAAATAAATATTACCTTTGTGCATCGAGGTCATTTCCTTGCTCTTTCCACACCTTTCGATGCAGATCCGAGCCCTTGATTTTTTTTTTTTTGATCGGTTAATAGAGCATTCTCCTCTGGAAAATGTCCAGTGTAGAAGGGATGTCTCCCTCCCCCCCCTCTAAAAACGAAGGGGGGTTCAAGCCCTGTAAAGATTGCCACAGCAGATTTCAGTGACTGACTCCAAGTCATGCCACAAATGCGTATAAATGAATCTGAAGGCAATTTGGGACTGTGAGGTCAGACTCTGTCGCCGAGCACTGTAGGAAGACTCCGAAGGCCTGATCCTGATATAAGCGAGGACGCAAATACGTTCTCTGTCCCGAGGACGCTCCTGAGAGAGCACTTCATCTCATTGCAAATCTTCGGTAAGTCAAAAAAGAAAAAACACAAAAAGCCAAACTCTGCTCCCAGTCTTCCTGCCACTTGCCGAATCGCAAGCATACAACAACAAACATTTTTATATACCCCCAGGAGACCAGTAGCCTGGACATCTGGCCTGAGCATGGTTTTCTAGAAAAGTGGTGAAGTTTAGATGTTTTTGATGTCTGACATAAGTTGTCAGGGTAAGAGATGGGTTCTAGCTTTAGTTTGTTGATGGAGAAGTCTTTGAAGGTTTGATCTTCTCTTTTGGGTTGACTTTGGTTTATTTGTTGGACACTGAACAGAGATGTAGGAAAATCAAGTTTCACTCCACAGGTATGGGTGGTTTGCATTCCATTGTCGGTGCAATTGAGAATACGATATTGATGTTGTGACCTTTGGAATGTTTTATTTGTTTGACGTGCTGCACCATGTTGAGTGTGTCGATGAGGTTGAGAAGAATGTCTTTTGTTTTTTGAGCTTGCATTGTTTGGGAGGTTCAGTCATTTAGGAGGTTGGTATAGCTATGTCAGATAGTCCCTCCAGAGCGCCATTCCTCTGCTCTAGTGAGGCGAATGCATGTCGACGTTGGACCTACTTTCATACCCTTCCACCTCTGCTACCTTCGCTTTGCAGGAAGTGGCCAGCACTACCAATTCAAAGTTCTGCCCTTGGAGGTCCCAATGGTGTTAACCAAGAACCTGATGGTGGTAGCTGCTCATCTCAAGAGGGATGGCACTCATGTGTTCCCCTATCTCAACAGCTGGCTGTTTAAGAGCATCAGCAGGCATCAATGTGTAGCCCCCACTCAAGCTGCAGTCTCCCTGCTCCACAGCCTGGGATTCACCATAAATGCCACCAAGTCCCACCTTCAACCTCCTCCAGGTCCAGCCTTTTCTGAGGTCGGTACTGAATGCTGTCAAAGGCAAAGTATTCCCCAACTTAGAATTTCGTCAGCTGCTGCCTCTTTTTCAGCCTAATCGTCCACCCAGTCAGACCTGTAATGCGCCTCCTTGGAATGATGACCTCATGCATAGCCATAGTACCCCATGCCAGGCTCCACATGCGTCCATTACAGTAGTGCCTCTCTTGGCACAATTGTCACAAGCGAATGGTCACTGGGTAGATCTAGTGTTGGTGAAAGCCAGTGCCCATCGCTCTCTGCAGTTAGGAGGAACAGCAACACCCGTTGCAGGGCAGGCCCTTCACAGACACCATCTCGCAGGTGACCGTTACCACGGGCTCATCCCTTTCAGGATTGGGAGATGCAGCTAGACATGACAATACACGGAGTGTGACTCTACTCATCCCCCACCCCAACACCCCCGAAATGCCAAGGGTACCACATCAACTACCTCAAGCTCCTACCCAGTCCTAGCTCTAAAATCCTTATTTCAGGTAATTTAGGGCAAAGTATTCCTATAAAGATGGACAACACAACTGCCGTGCAGTACCTCCAGAAGCAAGGCCCTACGCATCCTCCTCAGCTGTCGGCAATAGAGCAACAGATTTGGCACTGGGCCATCTGCCACTGCATACACTTCCTGCTCGCATCAATAAGTCCTTGTATGGAAACTCCACCTGCAAGTCCTTCTCATCTACTTCCACATTTGGGGTGCCCCAAAGATGGACCTGTTCACCACCCATGGCAACTTAAATACCCAAACTTCGCCTCCAGATACCCCCACTCACAGTCCATGAGCAATGTTGTATGGATGAACTGATCATGGATATATGCTACGTTTCTCATCCTCTTCTATTCCCTCCGTATATTCTAAGCAAGATGCGGCAAACCTCCTACACACTCATCCTCACACTTGGGCCAGGCAGCCTTGGTACTCCATGTTCCTCGAGATGTCCATCAGCCCCCCAAAGAAGCTGTCCAAAAGGCCCGATCTTCTCACATAGAACCAAGACCGAATCAGGCAAAGAGACAGCTCGACCAAGCGATCTGGTATTTGAGGTTTTAGTGTTTGGATATCTCAGCCTCCTACAGTAATACACGAGTATTGTGCCTTAACCCCACAGACCTGTACTTGCTTTTTCGCAAAGTGGAAAAAATGTGTCCAATATGGCATCCCCAAGCAACTGGACCTTGTAAAGCCTACCGGCCAGGACAAACTTTGCTATCTCTTGCACCCGCGTCTATACCTGCCATTTACATTCAAAACAGAACATTCTTCTTTATTTAGGATTCCTTTCCAAAGGCATTCTTGGAGGGCCTCAAGAGGGTCATACCTCCTAGGGTGTTCCCAGCCTCTGCATGGAACCTTAATGTTCTGCTTACCACACTCATGGGTCCCCTCTTTGAATCCCTGCAGCCTTGCCCTCTATAGTTCCTGTTGTGAAAGGTGGGCTTTGTAATAGTTGTAACTTTCCTCAGGTGCATCTATGAGCGACAGGTACTTACCCTGCAAGAGCTATTTATTCAAGTTTACAGGGACATTGTTGTTCTCAAAACGAATCCCTAGTTCCTTCCCACGGTAGTATCCCCTTTCCACCTCAGATTATAGAACGCCCACTCTTTCTGCAGCCAGTGTGTAGGAAAGTAGGATCTACTTCTATGGTTACCCTCACTTTTTGCCTGGTGCGAAGCTGTATTATGACCAGTCTGACTGGTATCCTGCTAATCAGGAAGCTAGTCTATCTGCTTTCTCCCTAAATTGTTGTATTGAGTACTAGGGTACACACCAGATTGGATACTGGAGTACCCTTATCAGTCCCTAGTATATGGTACCAAGGTACCCAGGGCATAGGTACCCCAGTGGTCTCCCATGGGCTGAAGCATGCATTATGCCACCCATGGGAGACCATGCAAAATGAAACTACAGGCCTGCCGTTGCAGCCTGTGTAAGTTGGTGCATGCACCACTTACTAAAGATATAGGTTTACTATATCTAAGGGTCACTGCACTTATAATCTATAAGTCACCCCTCTAGCAGGCCTTTGCAATCCTGAAGGCAGGGTACTTGGTTCTAAGTGAGAGGGTGCCCCTGCATGAGCAGGACACCCCTGCAGCCTTCGGAGTCCATTCTCCTGGGTTGTCAGTGAAGCAGCCATATACTATATGTAGGGGCACCGCGTGATTACGCGATGACCATCTCGAAAACGGCTGTAACGAATCCCATCATGTTTGGTATCAAACATGTTGGAATCAGAAGAGCCCTCCGTTAGGTTCTGTGTTCCCGGTACCAGTCTTCCAGACCCGGACAGAACAAAATGGTTGCTGCCAAACAGTCACATTTCTGCCCTCCTGCTGCTGAGCCAAGCTCGAGCAGAGGAAGGTGGAACTATAAACATCCTGTCACATGGAGGTGTGACCACCTCCCAGACAGGATTTAGTGTATTGGGACCGTTTGGGTGCGCTTGCTAGTGCCAATACGTCTGCATGAGGGGCACACTTGTTGTCCCCATGCATAGTCCAGTTCAAACCAGTTCTGGGAGCTGTTGGCTCCTGCTCTGGTGTGAAACTGGACTAAGGACATGGGAGTAACCTCCCCCCTGAATCTGCCCAACCCTTTCCCTAGGGTACTTAAGGGCGTACCTGGGTGTAGGTCCCTAGATTCGTCGTGGGATAAGATTCAGATCAGACACCACTGCACTTCTACTGTCTGGGCACTCTGGACTTCGGTTGGGCCTGACTTTGTCTCCCTTCCAGTCTGCTGTATCGCCTGTGCATCATACAGGAACCTTTCAAGGCCTGTGAAGCATCAATGACACCTGAAGTAATCTCCCTTGGAGTGAAGGAGTCACTCCCCTGCATTTGCGGGCACCGCAACTGAGTCGACCAGCCTGCAGATCCTGAGCTCCTCCGGACTCTGTGGGCTCTGCAACACAGGTGGTGGTTTTTCACAGCCCCCGAGGCCTGCCTTGCACTCTTACCAAGTTTGAGGCCAGTATCCCTCATGGGAGTTGATATAACCGAACCCCTGTGCACCGCGTCCAACTTGCAGTTGCAAGAAGATCTTCGGGCTTCAAGTAGCCCAAACCTCGAGCATCTCCTGTGACCAGAATCTTCAGCCACACAGCATCATGTACATCGTGGCCTGCATCTTTTGGTGAGCTGCTTGAGGTCCTCTCACGACTCCAGTGCCTCCGGCCTGTGGGTCCACTTGAGGGTCACACTTGTTTCTTTTGGGCTCCCCTGATTGCTCGGGGCCTGCCCCGACTCCCCTGCCTTTGGTGAATCTCCTGGACCGTGCTGGTCCCGACGTTGCTCCTTCTTTGATTCCTGCGTGGCTTGCCTTTGCCAAGGCTTGTTGGTGCTCCCGCCGGACACTGACCCCTCGGCACTCGACATCCTTTGTGGGACAGCTTGTGCCTGGCTCCTGGTCTTCCTCAGCGTTGCCTGGTCCTCACAGCTGCAGAGTCAAGGTCATCGTCATCCTCCCTGAAGCACCCGACATCGGAGGGCATTCGCCTTCCAAGTCTCCCAGTCACTCCTGAGTGGCATAGACTCTGTCCCCTCTGCTTTCAGGTACTCCTTTTAAGAATCCACATTTGGATTCCCACGGACACTTTCTCCTCTTCCAGCAGCGGCACTTTCCTGAAGTCCTCTATTGGGTTCGACTGCGGTTTCCGACACCACTTAACACGTATGCACCCGGCTTCCATGGTGTAGGTAACATGGGTACTAGGGTATCCACGGGTGGGGTGGCTCTTTAACCTTCTGTCTTCCACTGGGTTTCTTCAGGGTCCACTGGGAAGGGTCCTTAATCTTAAAAACTCCAACCGCGACTTGCACATAGACTGGTATGGAGCACGCGGTTGTGTTCCCACACAGCACACGCTCTCCGTGGGGTCCCTATCTACTCACCTTGGGTGGTTCTGTGGGTCCCCAGCAATTCTACGTCCTCTCGACATTGCCTTGACTACAGTTGTGATTCTTATACCACTTTCTTAGTAAATGGTTTGGTCCCCCCCTGGGGACACTGTGTATTTCGTGCTATTTACTGTGTTTCTTTGCTAAAGTATTGTGTGCATTGTGTTTATCTCAGTGTAGAAGATATTGGAACGTACTAGAGAGTATTCTATAATAAATACATATTTTTATAAATACTTGGTGTAGTTCTTTTTCACTTAATCTATACTATAAGATTGCATTCTGGTAAAACAAGCTGCTTTACACTCCTTCTGGACTAAGACTGAAGGCTGCTGTCCACAGCCATCACTTAGAGAGCTTTTTAAGGTTGTCTAAGACCCCTTAAATCACCATAAGGGTTGTCTGGACTGGTGCAAGGTGCCCACTTACATTAGTGGACATCATATACCAGCCCAGCCTCAGCCTTACACAGACTCTGTGGTAGAGAGAGACCCTCATAGTCTAGACATTTAACTGGTTCTCATGTACTATATTAATATGACCAAGTCCTTCTGCAGGTCTGACCAACTTTGTTTCCTTTGCACAGGGGCCATCCCTTCTCAAAGGCTCGCATAGCTAGGTGGTTAGTCCAGTGCACCCAGACCTACTATCACAAAGCCAAAAGAACCCTTCCACCTCCCCCACCCCCAAAGGTACACCTGACCCACTAAAAAGGTGCAACCATGGCGTTTTTGGCAAGATGCTGCTACCAGATGTGCATAGTGGCCATCTGGTCAACCCTGCACGCGTTTACCTAGCACTATTTTATGGATTTCTTAGTCCTATGGTTGGTCAGTTGGTACTAAAACATCTGCACCATCCACAGGCGAGCCACTGCTTACAGAGGGTACTGCTGTACAGTCTATGTAGAGCATATGTATCTACAGCACACAAGCTACGAAAGGAAAATGTTACCCTGTAGGCATCTTTTTGTAGCTTGTAGTGCTGTAGATTCACATGCGTCCACCCTCCTCCCCGGAGCCGATCTCTCTTGCAGATCTCTCTTCTTATCACCTATTTCTTACACTCTGAACATGTTTTGTCACCATGCCGCATTCACTCACCACTCCATACATATGCTCACCCATATCAATCTAACTTGGAGTCAGTGCCCATGCACAATACCTCCTAAAGAATCTGTCCCAGTATGCCCTGTGACTCCAGAGATGACTTTGAAAAAAACAAACTTGCAAACATCCGAGCCTAACACTAAATGGCAGGTGTATGCAGAACATCTGAATCTACAGCACAACGCATGATGAACAGATGTGTACAAGCTAAGTAACATTTTCCTTCTATTGGCTGTATAATCTTTCGCCAGTTCTTCACTGCCCTTCCTTCTCCCTTGATGAGATAGTGCTGTGCACAGCAAGATCCTAGGGTACTCAAACATTTTATGTGCTGTTATTGGCACTTTTGGTTCCTCTCTGCACGCTTCGATAGGGTATGGAAAAAGTGGTAGGAAAATGGCAATTAAGTGCAATTGCTGGGGAAAGTTTTCTAGGCAAGTGTGACACCTGAAAGGATATTCCTAAGGTGAGGTATCTGTTGGATGATTACGTATCCACCAGAAATATTGTCACCAAAGGTTGGCAGCTTTTTCTTATCATCCACTGTTAAAATAAGTTCAATGTAAGTGGAAGAAAAATAAATCATTTTTTCTCATTGCCTTAAGAGATGCCTTCTTTTGCAATGCAGCAGGCTCTGTGGCTAAAGCATTATTTATATGAATTTAATACATTTATTAGAAGAGTTTATGCCATTCGTTTTATATGTATGTTACTCAATAAATGTTTGTAAATTATCTAAAAACATTACTGCTACGCATAGGAGTAAATGTGGCTTGCATATGGAGTTTTACTCTTCTTTTCCTTAATATTGCCCCAACCCCCTGGTATTTTTTATTTTTTATTTCTGGCATCCGTGTGATATATCATTGTAATGTTAAATGAATACATATTGTGATTACTTTTAAAGCCAAACTGATTGGTCTCACATCTGTGTTTTAATGATGTAGACACTTCCAGAACTGTAATGATTATAAAGTGATTGTCATATAGTGGAAAACCTGAAAGGAGGGAAAATGTAATTGAATAACATTTATTCTTAAAAAAATAAGTTTGGGCGTCTATCAAAACATTGTTCTTTATTAAAGCATTTGAGTTTGATACTTCTGAGAACACATCGAGGGAGGAGATTGACTGGTAGACAGAGGTAGGGGAAGATCATGGGGTTGAGTGTGGGTCTTCGCGATTAAAGAGTAGCCTTTCTTTTCAACAAGGAGTCTGACGTGTTCACGCAAAGGGCAAGAACACCAAGTAACATGTGGCTGCTTGCATTTAGGAGATGATTGTAAATGTAATTTTATGTTTTGTAGGCACATTAAAACGTCGGAGACCTCCACAAACTGCTCAGCAGCCATCCCATCAGAGACCCCGGGAGAACTACAGGATGGGGCAAATAAGACGTTAACAACAGCTTTTGCCTTGGTTCTTCCTAGTGCCTACAATGGGAAAACTTCACTCCAAAGAAAATCTTCTAACAGTCAGTGTCCCAGTCTAACTCATAAATGAAACAACCTGGAGGAAAAAAGGCAAGCTTTTACATCCGGAAACCAGTGGAGTTACTTAATTTTTAACGTGCTGAAACTTCCAGCTCAATTGAAGAAAATGACCTGATTTTCTTAGATATTTTAACCTGTCTTATGGCACAAAATAGAATATTGTGTTTTTTTTTTTTAATTTGCTGCCTCTGTCGATCATTGCTGCATTGGTCCTTTACTTGCAGGCAAACATGGCTCTTATAAAACTTGCATTCAGAAACAAACAATATATTTTTCAACGCTCAGAAGGTAGACCACCTCGGCATTGGAGACATTACTTGCCAATGTGTATACCTTGTTATATGCAGATCTGTATTTCTAATATACACCTGTATTTCTGTGTACAATTGTAAAGAAAAAATATTTGCAATATGGGTATGTTTCTTTGTATTATAAAACTTTTTCTGATGATAATTTACTGTTTAATTGACATACTCAGGATAAAGAGGATATGTTGTATAGTGGCAATGGATTGTGGAATAGTCTCCACAACCGCTGTGAAAAGACTGTGTTTTTTCAATGCTATCATAATTTGTTAAAGTCCTCATCATTTTTTACTTTACATGAAAATCGTTTAAGATTTAGCACTCAAGACTGATAGCTTTTTTAAGGTGGTAAGTGTATCAAGAAAAGTGTATGAATATGCCAGACAGTTAAAATATTAAGGAGTATGTAAGATTCCTGTGATCTTAAATGATTAATTTTTTCTTCTCTGACTACTCAAGTTAATACAGAGAGATTGTTGTATCCATCAGTAGTGATATAATCAGTTTAAGCTTACACCCAGACCTTTGGGTTGTTCGCTCAAGTATCCTTGGAGTATGGTGATTTTGACCATGATGGTAATAAATGCATCAAGGATAAGTGTATTTTTGTCTTTAGCAATCTTTTTGAATTTTTTTTTCTCATCATGTTGTTAAATGGATAACCACTAGTGCAGTTACTTAACTCAGCTAGAGAAGATCAACTGTAAAGGGTAGGCCTACTGTGTGTGTATATGTTTTCTTTGTTTTTAACTTTCCACCCAGATAAAATAATTTTTTAAAGAAAAAAGTGGTAAAGATAAAGACAACATGTCCCTTTCCACACTTAACACGAATGTAAGCAAGTGGCTTTGAAAACACGCTAACTGGCATTTTTCACATCTTATTGCTATGCAGGAAGTTGTTTGGGACATTGCATGAAGTGAGACCTTGTGCATAGTTGCTACTTAAGTATTTTCAGTTGTAAAAGCGACATTGACCATAATGAAGATCTTAGCTTTGCTTGGGTCAAAATTTGATATATACACTTAAGGTTGGAAAGACTTTCTTTTTTATTTTTATCTCGAGTGTAAGGTTTACACCATGATTCTCATAATGTGACGCAAGCCTGCAGGGCCAAAAATGCTTGAGTAAGTAACACAATCTCTTCCTTGTAAACTTGTACAGTATGTGGTAACTTTTTCAAAATACATCTTTTTGTACAATGGTTTAGAGACGATTTTGTACATGAAATCCCAGTCCAGTAGCTAGGAGACTTTAAATAATTCTAAATGATCTTAAATAGGTAGAAATGTGTGTAGTTAGTTTTAAAAGTCAATTAAATATATTTGTTTTCAGACTGAGCAATGATTGGTAGTGGCGGGTGTGTTGCTTTTCCAAAAAGATGACTTATATTGCAAGGGTTCCTAGTACCTTCTCCAGTACGATTGACCTCAAATCGTGCACCTGAAGGGTTTTTTTCTTCTTGTGATGTTATCCTGTGGTAGGGTTTGGGCAGGTTCTGGCCACTTGGTTCTACTTTTTAGTCTTAGTTAAATGTTTTTGGAATAGAAAAAAATGTGCACTGAACTCTCCACTGTAAGTCATAACGTTAAAATGGAAAATCTGAAAGATCAAGACAAATGAGATCTAATACTACTGTCAGTTTAATGTCCACTGTGTTTTATACAGTATTTTTTTTTGTTCACTTTGGAAATTTTTACTAAAAAGTTGTAAAATAAAAAAAGTATTGTGTAAACATATGTAAGTTTTTTTGAAACTTGAATTGCATTAATAAATTTAGACTTGATGAAATCAGTGTGCATGTTCTGTATTTTTCTAATACAGCAATACAAGAAATACCTTAATGCACTGGACATCCAGAGACAGTTTTTCAACAAACAGAAGCAAATGATAGCTGTGTAAATGTGTACATCATCCATCAATCAATCAGTATTTGTTAAGGCTGACTACTCACCCATGAGGGTCTCAAGGCGCTGACAATCATACATAACATTCACCTGCTATGTGTGTTGCTTTGTTTTCCAACCCGCCCTGACGAAAAGTTAAAATGGATTGTGTAGATGACTCCATTCTGGGTCAAGCCCTAAATGTTGGAAACTTTTGCTCCATTTTGTTTCCAGTATGCGTTTGTGCTATGGTTTTTAAATTCCTAAACGTTTCAAGCAGACCTTAAAAAGTGAACGATTATGGTTTTCAGTTGTGTTTTGCTATAACTGCTCCATTATGATGTAAAACAATAACTATAGGAAACTTTCAGCTTTGTTTTCCTAATATGTAAATGATTTCAGAGAAATGCATATTTTTCTTTTATTTAAAACACACTTAAAAGTGGTTTGAGTTAGATTTTTTAAGTCTGTTTTAATCTATTAAATTACTTCTGCATGTCTCTTATACTTTGTAGGAAAGCCTATTTTTGACTTCGTATACTGAAATGGATTACGTATTTCATGAAAAACAGGTATGTACAGTAGAGCAGCAACAAATTGTAATACTTAGTGAGACAGATTATCAACTGATTTTGTTTTGGGTTAGCATTTCTACAGATATTGTCTTTCAAAGGGGGAAGGCACAGGCTGTGGAGGCCAATAAACATTTGCCCTTACTGGTTGACCAAAACATTTTGATCTTGAAAACAAACAACACATTTGGTACAATTACAGCGCAATTTGAATGAATCAGCATGTTTTTTTTGTTGTTGTTTTTACATATTTGTCCTCTTATATTTGTACATTCTGCCCTGGCTTAATTTTTTGGGAGTTTTAACATTTTTTAAATTTTTATTTAGATCTTTTTATTGGTTTTAATAAGGTAAGAACAGCAGCCGCCACCTACATCCATAAGCCGTTGGGGAGTATTAACCATTATAAGAATAGGAAGGAAAACCGAGGGAGAAAAGGCGATAGATATAAAGAAAAAATAATAGAAGATCACTCGACAGCCGAAAATAAGTCACCAGCGGAAAGCTGTCTTATGGCGGCGGCAATGCCATAGGTGCCAATTTTGTACAGTTTACGCCGCAGTTTCAAGTGCCTGGGTTAGGGGAAGCACCCCCAAGTATTTAGGACAGGACAATTCAACAAATTCTGTCGCTAGAAATCAAATGGTGGAGCCCCATGTTTTGTCAAAGAGTGGTAATGTGTGTGTAACGCTGGCTGTAAGCTTCTCCATGCCCACAAGTTCCAACACTTTATGCAACCAGTCCAGCCTGGTCCGAATCTCACCAGTGCCCCAATGGGATAGAAGGGTCTGCTTGGCTGCCCAAAGAGCCAATGTAATAGCTCTTCCACAGCAGGATCTGAGAAGGTAGGTCAAGGCGTTAGGCAGACCCAGCAATATGTAGCTCAGGAATCATAGATGGCATCAATGTCGGAAAAGACGGCAATCCAGAACTGCTGGATCTTTGGGCAGGGCCCCAGCAAATGCGTTAGGGTGCCCTCCCGTCCGCATAGACGCCAGCACCGTGGGTCTTCCCTGGCCCTCCAGTGGGACACCAGGACCACAGTGTAATACCAATAATAGGCAATCTTGAGGAACCTCTTTGCTCGCTGTACTGCATGAGGAGGCCCTTGCTCTGTGGATGATGTCCTGCCATTCTTTAATGGAAAATTGACGCTCACATTCAGACTCCCACCTACGCTGGTGATTTTGTGTGGTGTAAAGCTGTGGTGAGGCAGGAGTATATCTTGAGAGTAAATGTTTGTCAGAGTGGCGAGTGACAAACCATTTTTCAAAATCCGGCAGGGGACGGCTAGCGTGTGGGCGTACATGGGGCTGCGTGACCCTATGTCGGAGGGTGATATATTGCCAGTATGCCTCCTGAGGTATGCTGTATCCAGCACAAAGCTGGGCAAAGTCCATCACTGCCGTTTCATCAGAGAGGTCCCCCAACCTCTTCCAGTTGGCTTCCTGCCACTTATTGTAGCCGTCTCCCTTCTATGCCGGGGGGGAACTCCGGGTGGCCGATAAATGGGGTCAAGGGTGACATCGGCATGGAGAGGCATCGCTCTACCTGTACCCTGTTCCATGCCCCTACCAACGCCCTAGGGACAGGTGAAATGTACACCCCTGCAGATCTTTGTTTCTTCGGCAGCCAGGGCACTTTCCATATGTGTAACCCAGCAACTGCACGGTCAATGAAGCACCATCTGATTTTCAGATGCCATTTTATACCATTCAATCATATAATGCAGTTGGGCCGCTTGATAATACCTTTCCAAATGGGGTACGCCCAGCCCACATCCTTCTGTTTAAAATACGCCTGATGCTGGGCCATGCAGGCTCTCTTGCCCACCCACACGAATTCTCCAATGAGGTTCTACAGCTTGTACAAGACCAATGGAGGAGGCTGCAGTAGTAGTGTCTGCATGACATATACGTTCCGGGGCAGTAAAGACATTTTGACCACTGCCAGTCTGCCCAGCCAGGACAAGGTATACTTTTTCCAGGCCAAGAGTTCAGACTTCCTCATAGCGAGTAGGGTAGCATAGTTTTCTTGAGATGTACGTTCAGGTTTGGAAAAAATCCATAATCCCAGATACGTCTCCCCTTCGATCTCCAAGACAAAAGGAAACCTGGCCATTAGATGCACTTGGTCATCCCTGGGGATCGTCAGTCTGAGGGCCTGTGCTTTCTGGAGGTTGGCCTTAAAGCTGACACCGCCCGAAGGCAGCCATTGCCTGCAGAAGATGGGGCAAGGATATGAACCTCTGCGTAAGAATCAGCAGGTCTTGATCTGCATAGAGTTAAATTTTGTTTTACCTGTATCCCATACGGATCCCAGCAATGTCGGTATGTTTACGAATCTGCTCTGTGAAAGGCTCCATGTAGAGCGCAAATAAGGGCGACAGGGGGCACCCTTGTCAGGTTCCACACGAGATCTTAAAGGGGCAGGATGAGATTCCATTCACACGGTAGTTTGCCACCAGTGTGGTGTAGTTACAGCTTATCCAGCTTTCAAATCTCCCCCCCCCCGCCCATCCCCCCTCCAGCCTGAATCTGGCAAGCACCGCCTGTAAGTAAGGCCAGTGCCCCCTGTCAATGGCATTTTCTGCATCTATGGACAAGAGCAAGGCCGGTATCTGGAAACATTGTGATTTGTCAAGCAGGTGGCATAGTCGCCTAGTGCCATCGAGACAGCCTATTTCAGGGATAAACCCGGATTGGTCCGGATCAATGAGACCTTGCATGTACGGTGCCAGACAGGAAGCCAACACGCTTGTGAAAATCTTCAGATTGACATTTAAGAAAGAGGTAGGTCGGTACGACGCACATCTCTTAATGGTCCTTACCTGGCTTCGGAAGAGCCACAATTGCAGCCATCTGCATGGACGGAGCAAGGCACCCAGTAGCACTAAAAGAATTAAAAAGATGGGAAAGCAAAGGAGCGATGGAGGGCGTGAACATTTTGTAAAAGTCAGAGGTAAGTCTGTCCTTGCCAGGCGCACCTGCCAAGGGGGAGTTTCAGAATAGCACGTAGTACCTCCCAGGGCTAACATCAATGCCCAGTTTGAACACTTCAGCCTCAGGGAGCTGGGTCACTGGAGCCTGTGCGACAGTCTACCGCCGCCGCTTCATCAAGCATCTCAGCAGAGTAAAGAGCAGAATAAAAATGCTCAAATTTGCCTGCTATAAGGTCATCAGTTCGCAGCACCTCCCCATCCAGACCCTCAAGTTCATGAACTCTGCGTTGGGTCACCTGAGCCCAGAGTCTGTGTGCCAGTAGTCTGCATGCTTTGTTGCCTCTCTCATAATACATGAGGGCGGATTCCGCCCTGTCCACATCCAATGCCCTCAACTGCTTGCGAACAGTGAGCTGGCACCTTGCTTGAATGGAACCCATGCGCAAGTGGACCCCTTCCCGTTCCCTGGCCGTGTCTTCTAGTTGCTCCCTCTTAACCTTCCTATCCCTATTGAGCTTAGCTGCAGTAGCGATAAACTATCCCTGGAGTACCGCCTTTAATGTGTCCCACAGCTGCGCAAACGGCGTAGAGCCATCATTGTTAGAGTCCAGGAAATCCTGTATGGACTTCCGTATTGCCACCACATTGGAGTCGTGTGTGAGCAGTCTGTGGTTCCGCTGCCATACCCAATGAGGGGGTGTGCCCCCTTGGCAGTCTCAGGGAGAGGTTGATGGGGGAGTGATCGACAGCGCCGCCACTCCCATCTCTCCCGCCAGGGACATGCACGAGGAGGTCAGAAAGAGATCTATTTGGGCATACGTCTGGTGTACAGCAGGAAAAAAAGGTGTGATCCAGTGCGACTAATATAAAGTCTTCTCTTTTGGACATAACCTCCAGGTAAAAGATCACACACAACAACTATACCTTATGACGGTGGGGCCCATAACGCATAACCATACACTCTTTCAATTGTTTCCCTGGGTAACATCCACTACTACCAAAGAGAAGAATATGCTTTGCTGGAGGAACGGGATACCTTATTTAAATCGACAAGATATTTCCTTAAACATCATACATAATCAGTTCTAATCCTGTCGGTTCTAAGACATCAAGGTATTCCGCTCTTTGGTCGATGGACCAACTAGTAGAATAAGTTGATGGTGATTAAGACCAGCTCAATCACGTTCAAAACCTATTAAAACATTACACTTATTATTGAGCTAAAGAACCACAGACTCGTAGTTTTAATTATAATAAAGTTTATCTACTTTCTTTAAATGCATGAATAAGATTCAATTTTACTAATCGTTTTAATACATTTCAATATCATTAAGCTTTAGAAAGAATTTTATGCATACCCCATTTAGATGAAGAATAGAAGTTCACCAAAGCAGAAAAATTGTAGATCACAGCATGGAATTCCCAAAACTGACTGTCTGTCCCGCTAAACAGGCCTCCTCGACGGACCTCCTATACAGGTTTCCCGCATCGATCTTGTTCCTTTCCCAGTCAAGTTTAAGTTCGTAAAAAGAATAATTCTATTAAGAAAAAATGGCCTACAGAAAATAGCAGCAGTCTCTGTAGCATCAACGTTCAGTGCTCAAAAAATTATGCATGAATAGCGCACCTCCTACTTAAGAGTAGGTCCTCTTATACCCTACTACTAGCTTACTAAACATAAAGTTGCAATTTTTGGGGGGCGAGAATCACGCTAATTGATCCATTGGAGGGGTGGCAAGCATCACCTCATTGCCCTCCTTGTTCAAACCGGTTCTGAAATTGTTTGATTTTTGTCCTTTCACACGGCTTTTGGGTAATAGCAATCCGATTGACAGTTCATTAAATGTTGCTTCTTTCTTGTAAAATATTTTAAACAGTCCATTGTTAATTCACGGCTACTCGTCCCCTGTTCTCACGGATTCACGCTGAGTCTTTCTTGGCATACCCTTCATGTCAGGTCAGTCCGACCTTGACACTTCTCACTCTGGGCTCGACTCGTACCCACGTGACATGCTTCTGCGGCTTTCTTTCGCTTGGAAGCCATCTTTGCATCTGCGCATTAAGCCCATTTGCCTCGGCAGCCATTTTTACAGCACGGCCTAATAGGCCCGAACGAACTATCATGAAAACAAACACAATCATAATTAATATAAAGAAAATAAGCCCTTCGGTTTCCCACCCGTCATTCTAAGTACCCCAAATAGGTGTTACCTAGCATAAGCGACATGTAAAGCCATGTTTACTTACCATCCGCATTCTTTTGCCACAATACAATTTTCTACATAGCACAAATCATGCAATATCACTCTAATTAGTACGCAAACCATTATATTAATATTATTTCAACTTTACAATTGTAAATAGGTTAGCTTTGCACATATATTGCGGTTACCACTTAGGTAAAATGTTGATTAGTCGATCAAACAATTAATAACATTAGTTTATTAGCATGAATATTAGGGGTTCCAAATTTTTTATTTACCTCGCTCCATCAACTCCCCCTTTGGTGATTTTTAATATCACCACAAAAACCCATGTTACACAAATTTTCAGATAGAATGTTTCTTGTCCACTTGCTTTTGTTAGTTCACACATCAGTGTCCCTTTCATCTTGTCTTTTTGTTCTTTCATACATGTTTTCTTTTAGTTCTTCAAGTTCTATTTCACCCATTTCTCGTTCTCTTTATTTATCTTATTTTCTTTTTATTTTGTTTTGTCTTTTTCTCCTTTTAATACATATTATCACAAACTTAGCTCATAACACCACCAATATTACTACTGTTGCTGATATCAAAACTTTCCCTACAATAGAACTACCTATTTCAGTGAACCATTTTGGTATTGAGGAAAAACTCTTACCAAGTTTCTCCCAGGCATTTTCAACCTCCAGTGGAGCAAGTTCTTTGTGCAAATCAGTAATATTCTTTATATAATTCTGTATATTTTCACTTTTATCTGGAATGTAAGTGCAACAATGTTGGACTTTCAGCATTCCACAGACTCCACCCTCTTTTGCCGAAAAGAATGTCAAGGGCAAGTCGATTTTGCATCACCATAGCTCTCATGGCAACCATCTCGGTATTTACCATCAAGAACCCTCCAGCAGTATTCGTTGATAAACGATCTACTACTGTAGACAATTTCCGAATTTTAAATGCATTCAAAGATATACCCACTGCTGGTATCATTGCTCCAAAAATGTCACCAACTATTTCTGAAAAACTTTCCCTCTTTCTACGTGTAAATGTTTCCCCCATTTCGTGTGTTCCTTTCTCTCCTCTCTCCACATGAAAAATCTTTGGAAAGACCAGGCCTAAATAACATGACCCATACCAATGGTCCGGCAACCTGTAATGAGCTCTGTTTCCACAAATATAATAGATCCCTGGAAATATCGGATCTTTTCCTCCTTTGAATCCCCATCCTCCTAAAATTTTGTAATTGTCTCGGCAGTCACTGGAACCCACGAAATAGTTATCATACCTAGTTCTATTTCTACTGATGCACAATTTTCCCTGTTGGGGCCAATCTAAGGTCACAGCTGCATTTGTCTTTCTCTTATCATTACTTTCTCCTTCAAACGCCCAAAGGGGTGTTTTTGTCTCTTCTTCTATTACCTTTCTTTGAAACTTAACTCTTCTGCTTTCTACCATTTCTAAAAATACCTTTTCTTCTTTCTTTAACTCGCAGGTAAGATTGTGTTTAACTTTATACTCCAATGTTAAGTCTTTATTTTCTAAGAAAAACTCACCAAACATCCTTGCTTCTTTCACTTTGTTCAATTCAGGTATTATAGGAACTTTTGCAAAAATCTTATTTATGTCAGTATAATAATATTCTAATCTACCTGTTTTATAAAACAAACTAGCTAAAACACTACATGTTATCCCATACGTCAAAGGAACGTGATGATAGGTCACACCTTCTGTTACAGACGCAGGTAATTGCATACAAACATAACAATCCCTCACATCCATTGTTTCAACATATTCATATAACAATTTTGTGAAAATCAGTTATAGATCTATCCTTATGTAACTCGGCACTATCTAACAATGTTGCTGTATTCTGTATGTTGGCTTCTTTATCCTTTTTCGTGTTGTTCCCTAATGTGGACGTTTCTTCTACAGCTAGTCTAATTGGAATGGTAATTGCTAAAATAAGCCAAACAAACATTAATAAACCTGTACAAAAGAAACACATTTTACACCATCTACGTAAAAACTCACATCTAGATTTTCTATTCTCTGGGTCTACCATTTTTGTTCTATTACTTGAATATATATATATATATATATATATATATATATAATGTGTCACCACACCTCAGAATGACGTTTCAGCCACTCTACCCTCTCACTTTGTCTCGTTTGGTACTTTCTTTAGTTCTTCTCAGAACTCTTCCTTGTCTTGTTCAGGTTTGGGTTCCGGTTTTTCTCTTTAATCTCTTCAGACTTGTTGCACTTCACTTTCACCCATTGGTTTGCAGCTTTCTTCTGGGTTTTCGTGAGTGTTATCTTCTTTGATGTCAGTCAATGCAATGTATAGCCACTCAGGTGACTTATATTTCAAATTAGGTTTCTTTGCTCTCTTCGTTTTCTGCAATTGTTTTCCACCTTGTTTTCCTTGTTCCTTTTGACTTGTTATCTCATTTACCTGTTCTGCATTATCTCTGTTTAAGTTTATAATTTTGTATCTTAATCTTTTGACTTCGTGGGGCCAATTATCTCCTTTTCTCTGCCTTTTTGGTTCACTTTCCTTTTCCTCTCTTTCAGCTTTCCAAGTCCTCTTTCTTGGTCCTAGTCTCTGTTTTCTCTCTTCTTCACTTTCTTCTGATTCTGTTTCAGACCTTATTTCACTTCCTCTTATTTTGAACTTTATGATTTCACCTTCTTTATCAAAATCTGAACCTTCCTGTGTCTTTTCTGTTTGGACACTTGTTTCTATCCCTCCTCGAGTTTCTTCCGGATCTCCGTTGATCTCTCTGTCTGTTTCTAAATTTCCCTGTTCTTTGATTTGTTGATCTGTCCCTATTGCTCCTCGGGTTTCTTCCGATTCTTCTTCTAACTCTCTATTTGAATCTATCCCTCCCTCGTCTAGTTCGATAATCTTTGAAGGAAATCTACCATAGCTTGTGCTTGGCTGATCATTATCACGGTCTCTTGGTTCAGTTTCTTCGTTTATGGTGTCAGTTTTCCATTTATTCTTTAGCTTTACATCACAATCTGATTGGTCTGTTTCAGATGCTGAGCTAGTATCTGATATTTCCAGATGTCGACTTACAGGTCGATCTTCAAGTTCTGGAACCTTCGTTATTTCAAGTTCTTCTGTTGCCAAATCTGTACCTGGGTCTTCCAGATGTCGACTTTCAGGTCGAGCTTCAAGATCTGGAACCCTGTTTGTTTCTACTTCTGCATCAGATGCTGAACTGGTATCAGATATCTCCAGATGTCGACTTACAGGTCGATCTTCAGGATCTGGAACTCTGATAGTATGACTGGCATGCACCCAGTTTTTCACTCCTGCACATTTGACAGCAGTTGTTGTCACCAGGATCACTTGTCGTGGTTTATCCCAGCGAGGAACCAAACAGTTTCTTCTCCTGTGGACTTTTATGAGGACCCAGTATCCTGGACTCAAATCATGAGCTGGTTTTCTTTCGAGAGTGGTCGCATCCGGTCCAACCTGATGAAACACAGAATGCACCACATCAGCCAATCCTTTGCAATAATCCAGTACGAGATCATCAGTTATAGTCAGCAGTTTGTTGACCGGTACATGTGCTTGTCTCATTGCTCGTCCCGTGATTATTTCGTGGGGACTCAGACCTGTTTTTCTGACAGGTATGCCTCCGATAGTCATTAGCACCAATGGTAGGGCATCGGGCCATTTGAGTCCTGTGGCTTGACACATTTTCCCTAACCTATTCTTTATTGTTCCATTCACTTGTTCTACTACTCCAGAAGCCTCTGGTCTGTATGCACAGTGCAATTTCTGTTGAATGTCAAGAGCTTCACATATCAATTGAATTAATTCATTTTGAAAATGTGTTCCTCTATCTGTTTCAATCGTTACTGGAAAACCGTACCTTGGAATGAATTCTCTTAGCAGGAGCTTTGCTACAGTAACTCCATCATTCCTTCTTGTCGGATAGGCTTCCACCCAACGAGAAAACAAACAAACGACCACTAGAACGTACCTCAGTCTATTGCTTGGGGGCATTTCAATAAAATCAAGCTGCATTCTGGTAAAAGGACCTCCCTCTCGCCCTATTGTTCCTAGACTCACTACTGTTTTCCTTCCTGGATTTATTTGCTGGCATGTAAGACATCTTTGACAAAGACTTTCAGCTATAGCTCTGAATTTTGGGTTATACCAGGTTTGTCTGAAAAGTCGTATCATGGCATCCCTTCCAATATGAGCTTGTCCATGGTACATCCATGCCATGTTAGAAATCATGCTATCGGGCATAACTGGTCTTTCATCTCTATAAACCCAAACGTCATCCTCCTCCCTTTTCCTGCATCCTGCTTTTATCCAACTATCTTTTTCCTCATCATTTGCTGCTTCCTGTAACTGTCTTACCTCCTCCCATGTTTCAACAATGTTAGTAAACAGCAAGGGACATGGAACATGCTCTCTTTCTCTTCTTCGATTCAATGAGACTGCATTTTTAGCACAATATTGAGCTATCTCGTCGGCATATCTATTGCCCACGGTTATGTAATCCGCCTCATTTTTGTGCGCAGCACACTTCACCACTGCAATCTGTTTAGGCAGCTGTATCGCCTCAAGCAATTTCTTCACAAACTCACCATTTCTAATTGGAGTTCCTGCAGACGTCAAGAAACCTCTCTGGGACCAGATCATCCACAAACATAACATAATCAGATTCTTTTAAAGGCTCGTCCTTAATGTCTGGCCTTGGTTTCGTACAATATTCAAGTACATCCAAGCAATTATGATCAACTTCATCTTTGTCTGCCACACTCCCTTCATCTGGCAATGATGTCGAAGGATTCACGCTTGTGCATCTGTCAATGGTTACATTGTCTGCACTCAAAATCACTTTTTCATACCTAGTCAGCCGACTATGTGTCATGTATTGAGTTTTGGTTCTTGTCAAGAGAATTTTCACAGAATGTGGTACATTTACTCTCAATGGATATCCCATCACTATGCCTTCACTTTGTTCCAGACTCACACAAGTAGCAGCTACTGCTTTCAGACATCCAGGCAACGCTTTTGCTACCGGGTCTAAAACAGCTGAAAAATATGCAATAGGTCTTTTCATTATTCCATGTCTTTGCACCAAAACTGAAAGTGCACATCCATCTCTCTCGCTACAATACAGCTCAAATTCTTTTTCATAGTCAGGCATTCCCAGTGCTGGTGCTTCACACAGTCTGGTTTTTAGTTATTTGAAAGCTTTCATTTCTTCGTCATTCAATTCAAACGGATCTTTAACATCCTTTTTCGTCAATAGCTGTAAAGGTTTTGCAATTAGTGAAAATCCACTTATCCACTGTCGACAATACCCAACCATTCCTAGGAACATTCTCACCTCTCTTTGTGTCATTGGAGCTCTCATTCCTCGGATAATCTTTATTCTCTCTGTCGTTACCTTTCGCACTCCCTTTTCAATCTTGTGACCTAGGTATTGAACCTCTTGTTGACAAAACTGTAATTTAGACGGGGACACTTTATGTCCACCTTCAACTAAATGGTTCAGTAAAGCGATTGTGTCGGTAACACATGCTTCTTTAGTCTTTGATGCCAATAATAGGTCATCAATGTACTGAACCATCACAGATTTTTCAGGCATTTTTAAATCTTCCAACGATTTCTTTAAGATCTGATTAAAGATTGAGGGGCTTTCTGTATACCCTTGAGGAATTCGGCACCATGCCAAAATACGCTCTCCGAACCGGAACGCAAATAATGGCTGGGTATAACGGAATAGAGAAAAATGCATGGCACAAATCAATGACTGTGTACCATTCTGCATCATGTGGAATCTGATACAGTATTACAGCAGGGTTTGGTACAATTGGACAACAAGGAATAACAATTTTATTGACCTTTCGTAAATCTTGCACTATCCTATATGTCCCATTTGGCTTTTTCAGACCCATTATCGGTGAATTACATGGACTACTCATTATTTCTTTCAAGAGTCCCTGTTCAATCATTTTATCGATTACAGGTGTTATTCCTTCGATAATTTCTGGCGTCAATTTATATTGTGGAGTATTTGGGTAATTTGTTCCTTCTCCTACAGTTATTTTTACAGGGTCTACTCCTCTCATTAACCCAATGTCTTCGCCTGTAAAATCCCATACTTCAGATCTGACTGTCTCTTTTAACTCATTTGGGATTTTCTCTACATCAAACACAGGAAACATGTCATTCACTCCTGGTTCTAGTTCTGCCATTGTCATTTTATACAGTACATCTTCATCTGGTGTCTGGAATGCAATCCCATCCGGGGTACAATAAATGGTACAATTCATTTTGCAAAGTAGATCGCGTCCTAATAAGTTTACAGGACTGCAATCGCACACCACAAATCTGTGCATTTCTCTGAATGGTCCGACTTTCACCTCTACTAATTTGGTAAGAGGCGCCTTAATCTGCTGGTTCGAAACACCTACAACTTGGATATGTTCACCTGAGAGAGGAAGGTTTGGTATTTCCACTGATCTAACAGTAGAACGGGTAGCTCCAGTGTCCACAAGGAATGTCACATTTGCACCATTCACTTCTCCATCCACAAATGGACCTGTCTGATCTACCTCTAGAGTTGCGCCAAGTACGCACTCTTCCTCCTCTCCTAGGCACTGTCATAAACTTTCATCCGATTCATTCCCATCCTGTCGTAACCAATACTGCGATATCGCAGCTGCGCGCGGCAATTGTGTTACCTGCTCTCCTCCGTAGAATCCTGTCTCTGCACTGTATCTCTGAGGGTTTACACTCGTGGGAAGTGGTGGTTGTGGCACCTGACTCTGTTGAGTAACTACCTGCGGTTGCTGCAGCTGTTGGTAACTCACCTCACTCTGCACCTGTGGAATTAATGATTGATTTTCCGTATTAGCTTTTGGAGGAAATTTACACTCGTTTCTCCAATGCCCTAATTTTCCGCAATTGTGGCATGGCCACTTCTTATTTGCCTCTTCTATACTCATCTGACCTTTGCCTTTACCTATATTCGGTTTGGATTTAGTCTGTCCTGCTTCATTGACTTGATTATTCAACTGAGCTTCTTGTTTTTCTGCAACCTTCACTTGTGCCCACATCGCCTTCTCTTTTAATTTACGCTGTCTACATTCAATGTCATCACTACAATACTTAGCATACCTCAACACCTCGTCCACTGTGCTGTTTTGCCAACATATCATGTGCTGCTTAATCATTTCGCTCATTTCTGGTTTCAATCCATATACAAATCTATATACAAAATGACTCGTGTCCTTCTCATTCAGAGTCTCATAACTGCTATACTGTTTGAAAACCAAAAGTAGCCTCTCATAATAGGCATGTACAGACTCCTTACTCTCTTGGGTAGTTCTGTCAAACTTTACCCAATCAGTTTCTTTGGGTGGAATTTTGTTTTTCAAAAATGTAATAACCTGATCATACTTCCTCATTACTTCTGGTCCTGGCGCTCCTGTTTTTGCGTCTCTAGGATATTCTACTGTCGGCCAATCAATGGTAATCTTACATTCTGTCCATAAATCGGCTGGTACCACAATGTCAAACAATCCATCCAAATCTACCCACAACACCTTTGAAACTTTGACAAACCTTTCCACTTGTCTGTACCATTCTACAGGTTTTTCCCTCAATTTTGGAAAGTCATTCGTAAATGACAATATATCTTATCTGGACCATGGGACATGCACATAACTACCTCCTGGAGTTTCTCTCATTGGATACTCCCTTATAACTGATTCCTTGTCTGTCACCGCAAAAGCCAAAGACGCTTTGTCGGTTGTTCTCTCATTTCTTTTGCTCCACCTGCTCCTCCATCTGTCCACATCACCCCATTTTCTCAACAAAACGATCGGCTCTTTTATCTGGGTTAATCGTCCTGATGTGTTCAGATTTTCTAAATCTTCTCACAAAAATCTACCTTATACGGTTTCTGCAAACTCCTGACTTTTACAAATTCTACTCCTAGTTCATTTGCGGTCTCTTCCAATTTTTCATGTACATTTCTAGCTCACAAAGTAATGCTCTTACACAAGAACATTATTTCATCGTCCTCATATGTCTTCAATTTTTCTGTACCAATAGTCCCTAAAATCAACTCTTCCATATCTATCTTTAGCCTGATTACACCTAATGGTTGCGGTTCTGCTTCCTTTTTCTGCAAATTTCTCAGCCATTCATTTAATTCTTCTGGAGTTGGACCTACAGGTGTACTGTTTATTTCTATCCAATTTTTATTCCTCTCTGGCGTTTCAGATGCAGACTCAGTTCCCATAGGAATCCTTTTTATCTCACTCTCATTTACTGTCAGGTTAGTAGGCGGACTCGGTCTATACGAGCTGACAAAATCTCTTGCCACTCCAGTTTCTGTATTTATCCCTTCTCTCATTCTCTGCATATTTGAGTTCATTGGGATGGTTAAGGAATGCTTATCTATTCTCTGGTTCTCAAAAACTGGTATTACTGGTCCTATTGTCACTGGCACAGTCACAGCTTCCATGTTCATTGTTAACTCTCTTATTTTCTCAGTCAATTCTCTTGTGGTTTTTGCTAGTTCAGCTGCATTGCCACTGTCAGATTTTTTACTTCGTGGAGTTTCTAGCCGTTCATTTGACCTATTTATATCATATCTTCGTTCTGGACTTTTATTCCTCCCTGTTTCCATTGGCGGTGCATTGGGTGTCACCACCACAGAATTCTGTTGATATGGATGTGGATTTCTGTTTAAAATATCTTCCAGCAATTCATCCTCTGTCTCGCTACCTCCATACCCATACCTCTCTGTAGCTGTATGTTTCTTTTTCTCTGTACACTTTCTTCCTGTACCCTCTTCAACTGTTAGGGCTGGAAACAAACCCTCTGTCATGTTAGCATATCTCCAACGCTTCATCCTGTCCTCATGATTCACTCCCCATAATCTTCCAGGAACTAAACTATGATTCTTTGCACCTCTATCTTTCTCGTTCATACATCTCGTCTTCCCATTCACCTAACGCTTCAAACTGTGTTGGTCTAGGTCTTGGCTCAAGTTTTATCATTTTCTCTCTCAAATTTCGAAGTACAGCTATGCTAAATGAACCATTCTCCGGAAAAGCCAATATTCCATCATTCTGAGTAAATTTTGTCCAATTTTCTAACCAACTGCAAGTATGATAACCATATTTCAGCATTATATGAGAAGCTGGCGTTTTCGGCGGAGGAATTACCTGTCCCTCTCTAGTCACTACCTTTTTGTCTTTCTTGAAGCTCTTAATTTCTCTTTACAATACTCATAATAAGCCATATTTCACGATTCTTTTCCTTCGGCAAACTCACAACTCTGCTCTATTCTCTATGTGCTATTCGGACCTATCCCAGCGCGTCTCACACTAACGCACCAATCAGGGCGTTTTCCGTGTTCCCGAACACTGGCCAATCCCAGCGTGGTCTTTTGTCAAAGCCAGTTCTACTCCTGACCCCTCCTTTACAAAATTTATCGGCAGTTTGTTCTAGACTATATTTTATTAGTTAAGACATAAAACACATTTCCATTGTCTGTTTTCGCTAAACAAAAGAGATAGTTTACTCTAGCTTACAAGAATACAGTTTCGTTCGATAAGTGTAGCACTTCCCTCTACCTTACCCTTCTTTCAAGCAAGGGGTAAACCAGTTTCTCTGGGGATAAAACACATGTGGAGACTATACTGCTCCTGAGAATTAAGGCCAGAGTTTCACAAGAAAACCGATTGCTATTTCACTCACACACGTTTTATACAGAAAACGTCCCTATCATAACACAACCTGTGTTATCACCAATGATAAAAATCAGACAATGCACTATTCCATGTGACTTCTCTTGCCACACGTGTCCACTTCCTACTTCCCGGAAGCTTCAAAATTTCCGACTTACATATAACATAACACAATTCGACATGAAGTGTTAAACATAAAATAATCAATAATCACCAAACTAATCTATAGTAACCATAACTCTGCTACCAAGAAATCTGATCCAGCGCGACTATTATAAATTCTTCTCTTTTGGACATAACCTCCAGGTAAAAGATCACACACAACAACTATACCTTATGACGGTGGGGCCCATAACACCGCATAACCATACACTCTTTCAATTGTTTCCCTGGGTCACATCCACTACTACCAAAGAGAAGAATATGTTTTGCTGAAGGAACGGGATACCTTATTTAAATCGACAAGATATTTCCTTAAACATCATACATAATCAGTTCTAATCCTGTCGGTTCTAAGACATCAAGGTATTCCGCTCTTTGGTCGATGGACCAACTAGTAGAATAAGTTGATGGACCAACTAGTAGAATAAGTTGATGGTGATTAAGACCAGCTCAATCACGTTCAAAACCTATTAAAACATTACACTTATTATTGAGCTAAAGAACCACAGACTCGTAGTTTTAATTATAATAAAGTTTATCTACTTTCTTTAAATGCATGAATAAGATTCAATTTTATTAATCGTTTTAATACATTTCAATATCATTATAAGAAATAAGCTTTAGAAAGAATTTTATGCATACCCCATTTAGATGAAGAATAAAAGTTCACCAAAGCAGATAAATTGTAGATAACAGCATGGAATTCCCAAAACTGACTGTCTGTCCCGCTAAACAGGCCTCCTCGACGGACCTCCTATACAGGTTTCCCGCATCGATCTCGTTCCTTTCCCAGTCAAGTTTAAGTTTGTAAAAAGAATAATTCTATTAAGAAAAAATGGCCTACAGAAAATAGCAGCAGTCTCTGTAGCATCGACCTTCAGTGCTCAAAAAATTATGCATGAATAGCGCTCCTCCTACTTAAGAGTAGGTCCTCTTATACCCTACTACTAGTTTACTAAACATAAAGTTGCAATTTTTTGGGGGCGAGAATCACGCTAATTGGTCCATTGGAGGGGTGGCAAGCATCACCTCATTGCCCTCCTTGTTCAAACCGGTTCTGAAATTTTGATTTTGTCCTTTCACACGGCTTTTGGGTAATAGCAATCCGATTGACAGTTCATTAAATGTTGCTTCTTTCTTGTAACTTATTTTAAACAGTCCATTGTTAACATGGCTACTCGTCCCCTGTTCTCACGGATTCACGCTGAGTCTTTCTTGGCATACCCTTCATGTCAGGTCAGTCCGACCTTGACACTTCTCACTCTGGGCTCGACTCGTACCCACGTGACATGCTTCTGCGGCTTTCTTTCGCTTGGAAGCCATCTTTGCGTCTGCGCATTAAGCCCATTTGCCTCGCAGCCATTTTTACAGCACGGCCTAATAGGCCCGAACGAACGATCATGAAAACAAACACAATCATAATTAATATAAAGAAAATAAGCCCTTCGGTTTCCCACCCGTCATTCTAAGTACCCCAATTAGGTGTTACCTAGCATAAGCGACATGTAAAGCCATGTTTACTTACCACTCGCATTCTTTTGCCACAATACAATTTTCTACATAGCACAAATCATGCAATATCACTCTAATTAGTACGCAAACCATTATATTAATATTATTTCAACTTTACAATTGTAAATAGGTTAGCTTTGCACATATATTGCGGTTACCACTTAGGTAAAATGTTGTTTAGTCGATCAAACAATTAATAACATTAGTTTATTAGCATGAATATTAGGGGGTTCCAAAATCTTTTATTTACCTCGCTCCATCGGGTGTATTCCTTAAAGGAGGGATTGCGCAGACGCCATATGTCCACCAACCCCACCTCACCCATCCACTGCTGGTGGTATCTGACAGTGCCCTAGTCTTCCCGGCCCTCACTACCAACCTGCCCATGTGGGGATCATGCACAATGTTAAAGTCCCCCCCTACTATTATATCTTCGGGGGACATCAAGACTCCGCCCAGTGCGTTCCTAATGAAAGCCTCCTGTCAATTTGGGGCATATATTGAAGCAATTGCATAGGTGTGATTCCTCACCTCCACCCGTAGGGACAACAGCTTCCCCGGAATGTCAGCCTGGGTCGCAAGGATCTTCCCCTGAGAATGTCTCACCAGCAGGATGGGTCCCCCGCCTGTTTGCCGGCCATGGAAGAAAGGTTTTGGCTGTCAAACCACCGGGACTGAAGGCGTTTCCAGTCTGAGTAGGTTAAATGCGTTTCCTGTACTAGACAAATCTCGCACCTGACTCCCTGAGAAACGTAAGCAGTGCCAGACGCTTTACCGGAGCATTAAGGCCCCAAACATTGAGGCTCAGTATCTTAATGGATCTAGTGAGCATATGTACAAGGCTTGCCGGTGATTAGAAGGTGGAACACCAGCCTTCCCCAAATCAGAAAACCGGGGCAAACAGTAGGAGAGACATGTTGAAACAAAAAGGGCTGTTGAATGAGAAGAAAGGAGAGAGCCCACCGAGCTCAGGTCAAAAGCGTAATCCCAGGGTCTTGTTGCACAAGAAGCAATAGATACCCTGTGTTGCTTCCCTCCAAAGTCAGGCCAGGCAGTCCAAAAGGGGCCAAAGAAACTCCCCCGCCCCAGATAAACACACAGGGGCAGAGGGGGCGCAAGGTGCCAGGACAGTGGCTCACAAATGAGCCCCAGGGATAGGTAGAGGACATCCTCCCAGTGGGCAAAATGAAGGGAGAGAGAAAAACCCAAAGAGATTCAACAATAACATGCAAGTCAACAACATATAAAGATTCCTAAAGCGTGGAGAGTGTCCCCAATCAAGGAGGGTACGTCTGCCAAACGAATTGCCATCTCCGTGTCTCAGGAGAAGGGGGCCCCGCCAGACAAGACCAACTCAAACGGGGCCTCCCAGCTGCCACTCCAGCGGGGACACACCCCACCGAGCCAGCGGTGAATTATGAACCCGCTGTGTCCGATTGCTGGAGTAAGCGCAAGAGAACCTCCCTCTCCCTGAGGCTTTCAGCATCCGCGGGCTTCGGCAAAGGGTCTTTTCCATTCCAATGTCAGCATCTCGATCTGCTCACTGGGCTTCCACAAAGGGTCTTTTCCATTCCAACGTCAGCGTCTCGATCTGCTCCCCGGCTGCATCGCGAGTCCTTGCTGCGAGGAGTCATGCTCCGTGTCCGGGGCAAGACCCAGTACCGATTGCGCCTCCTCCAACGTGCGGACCATGTGGGTTTCCTGATTCCAAGTGAAGGTCTGCCTAAAGGGGTGTCCTCACATATAGCGGATGCCTTTCTCCCTCAGAAAGGCCGTGGCCGGCCGCAAAGCCTTCTGTCTCTGGAGGGTAAGGGGGGAGATCGTGGTATATCCCAACCTGCATGCCTTCAAAAGAAATGACTGATAGGTCTTGAGTCGCCACCATGATCCACTACTTCTGTTTGTAGGAGTGGAGACCAGTTAGAATGTCCTGCGATCTACCCGGGCCAGTGGACGGGTGTTCAGCTCTCTGTGTGCAGTTCAGAGGTATGTCTTTGTCTCCTAATGCTGGTGCCACATGCCAAAAGAGCCGCACCACCAAGTCCTGCGTCTGCCTGGAGAGGAACCCCTTTGATACGAATGTTGGAGCGTCTGGACCTGTTTTCCAATGCTCCCAGGCGGTAGCACAGCTCCTCATTCCTGTCCCTTAGCTCCAACAGCTCACGATCTTGGATCTCCTCCTCGCGACAGTCCCAGGCCCTTTCCAGAGAGTCCACCCTGTCCCCCAGCTCTAAAAGGTCAGACTTAATGGTTCTGATGTCTGTGGCGATGTCCTGATGCAGGCCTCAAAATCATCCCGCAATGTTTTGCTGAACAGCTGCTTCTGGAAGTTGCGGGTGATTGGTTCCTCCTAACTGACATCTACTGCAGCTGTGGCCGGTACTCCAGCAGAGGAGTCGGAGTGCACCTCACCTTTTTTGCATTTGCTTTATGTAGGAGTTCCTTTATAGAGGTATCCTTCTTTGAGCGGGCCAAAGCCATCTTCGAGAAACTCTGGTCGCCGGGATAGTCACCCCCGAAGCTCTCTGTCTGCATCCCACTGCACCACAGGTCACCTGCCTTAGAGGCCTGCAAGTCCTGTGCCACCAGGGGGGAAACCTTGCCCCCGTGCAGGTCTATGTTGTCTAAGCACATCCGCCGTCAGACTCGCTGTCGCACCCGGTCCAGAGCTCTCACAGTTCCTCGACCACACCGGTAGGGGGGAGAGGCACTGGTCCAGAGTTAGCTAGGCAGCTGACACGCACTCGGCTTCTAATCAAGGTGAGCAGCAGAGTATCACTGGGACTTCCAGCCCCCACCAGCTGGCAGCACAGGCCCCAACACCTCTGGCACTGCCGGCGGCTCACCAGCACTCTCTTCCTAGTGCCCCCAGGCCTGGGCTCCATACCCGGGCTCCGCCGGGAACACACCGACCAGTCATGTTCCCTTTATCACTTCGCTGCCACTGCCCAGCTGCCACCAGCAATATTGCCTCTGGGGCTCCTCGCTGCTCCGCAATGCAGGTTTCACCCTCATCGGGGCAATGGGCCATAGATGTCCTTCAACTCGGCCTCCGGGCCTCACGGTCCGGCGTGCACAGCCACTCAGGCCGCCGATGGGACCGCCCCACACGCTCTCCGGTGTTCGCCGCTCCGGGAATCCCGTCTACCAGCTGTGCTGCTCACCCACTGTGTGTCACCTCCACGGCCCCAGACTTGGAGTGCCGCCACTCCACCAGCCGAACTCCACTCTCTGGCAGCCCGCTGGCCACCACAGGCCGCGATGTTATGTGCATCATGCGGCCCCTAGTAGAGCCTTGGTCGTCGTTCTCACCAGAGGGCACCCCCGCGAGCTTGCCCTTGCCGGGGCAATCAGCGGGCAGCGATCGTATCGGGTAGCCCTCCATCAGTAGCATAAGGGCCTCGTCCGGCGGAGCTCCACAGTCTTGCTGCTACGCCGTCGCAATCTTGGCCACGCCCCCCACATTTTATTTTTTAAGGGTGATGTTGGTTTAATAGAAGACAACATTTAAGGCGAATGTGCTTTGGTGCATCAGATTTTCGATGGGATTTTATTGACTAATTTTGAGTTTCTTCACCTGGTCCACCATTGCCTTCAGTTATCTCCTGCTTTGTTTAGAATATCTTCATTTTAATCTAAATCTAATAAATTCTTCAGGTTAAAGAAGCCTGGTGTACTTTGTAAAAAGCAAACCATGTGTTTTTCCTGAACATCGGCTATTATCAGAGTGGCCCTGGTGCTATTGTTCAATATCCTTTTTTTTGGCCTACTTCAGACACTTTTATTATCTACATTTTCAAGCATGCCTTTTCTGGTACAAACACTGGCTAAGCAGTACAAACCAACCTTAGGGCCCTGGGGAGTGAGTGATGTTTGAAAGAGTTATATTTGCCTTGGAGAGGCACGGCACAATGGGGTTGTGACAATGTATTATGAGTCTGTCTGCAGCATTGTGTGTGTGTGTGTGTGTGTGTGTGTGTGTGTCCGTCCTAGAGTACAACTACTATGCTTATTTTCTCTTCTGTGCAGCCTAGTGCTGAAATACTATATGCTCCGCCCCAAACACACTATGTGATGGGAGAAATGCTTGCTAATAATCTCACAATAGGCAATCGCTCGAGGTAGTATTACAACCCACTGTTTTTGTGCTCCCACAGCCACCTCAGATTGGACTCCGCAGTATGCAAATCAGTCTGGGTCCTTCTCCAGTAGGAACAGTCCTGTCTGAACTACCAAGCAAGGTTCTCTCTGAGCCAGAACGCAAGCAGCTCAAGACCGGTTTTGGCCTATTTAGATTTCTGTCGGGTGCAGCTTGGTTCCGAGCGGCACAATGAGCATGGGTCCCATGTCTGGCCATACCTTTGGCCATTTAGGGCGTTACATCAGACACACAAAGGGATGGGAGAAATGCTTGTAAATAGTCTATCCACTGGCAGTCACTCAGGTAGCATTTCAACCCATCTTTTAGTTTTTGCCCAAGATGCCCCCTTGGATTAGACTTGGCCATTAGCAAATCGGCCATGGTTCTGCTCCATTAGGAATAGCCCAGACTGAACAGCCAAGCCAGATCCTCTGAACTGGAATACAAGCAACCGAAGACTGGTTTTGGCCTATTAGACCAAATATGCTCCGCCCTTGTCAAAACAAATATTTTCTTGAGTTTTATTGTACACTTCGTATTGTGAAGCTTCCTTTAGTATTCTCTGATGTGCATATGGTGGCTCAGGTCTGTCATTACTCCTCATCCAGTCGTAAAGATGCATGTAAAAATTGTCAAATAACTGGTGGCTAAAGCCTTTCTGGCACATGGTAATGGGGCTGTAACTTGCTCTCCATCATTCTGAGATTTTAGGAAAAATCTAAACAGAAGTATTCTCCACTTGAAATAGATTACAGCTTCCATCAAGGTTAACAAAAATAAAATGCAGTTACACTTGGGGACTAGGTCTAGCTGTCATTTTCTTCTAAACAACAGTGACCTCAGACGTCTTATTTTCTTATCTTGTCCAAATGACTTGATTTGTTCTTCACAGGTTATTTTTCTGTGTTTTGAAAAACTTTTCTTATGCCGCACCAGCACCTGCAACATATAGGCACAATGCTGGGTATGATATACGAAAAGGCGTTTCCATCTCAGTGTCCTCAACATTTATCAAGATGTAACTGATAGCGTGGATTGAGGCCAAAATTCAATAATATGGTTAAACCTTTTAATTACCATTACTTACAGGGTCAAGCCCCGTATCTGCGTTGGTTTCCTCTCGCCTCAGGTGTTGGATCTTTGCCACCATATTTTGATTCAAAGAGCTATTTCAGCTTCACAAGCAAATTTCAAATGCAGTTTCAAGTTGTCAATGAGGAGCGTTTGAATACGTTTTAAAAGCTTTATTCTAATTAAGAGATTAGTATCTATTTTATTTAAATTAGTCACTACGTTTTTAGTAAGTTTACAGAAATTTCGTAAAATGTTTTGGATAGAACAAATAGTCAAATAATGCATCAAGGTGTTCCATGAGGGAATTAACCCTATTCCAAAGAACAGGACCAGAATTTAAAAGTTAGTTGAACGCATAAAGAGTTCTAGTTAAAAGTAAAAGAGTGAGATCGAAAGAGCACCATGGTCAAGAGTAGGCGAAAAGTATGAAACTGGCTTCTGAGCATCACCATGTGTTTGTCAGCACTGACAGAGCGCAGCCCTCCCTCTCACTGCAAAATAATGTAAAGTCTTTACTGTAATCTGGCATTCCTAGTGCTGGGGCACAATAGCGTTTTTCTTTCATCTCTAGGAAGAATTTCAAGCACTCGTCCCAAGGAAGCGGATCAAACGCATCCTTGTGTGTCAGCCTCAGTAAACATTTTTCCACTAGGAAAAAGTTTGGTATCCACTGTCTACAGTAGCCAGCCATTCCCAAAACGTCCTGACTTCTTTCTGTGTTCGAAGTGAATTATGTGTCACTGATATTGAACTTCTTTCTGACCCGTCCTGAAGTTTACGCTGATACTTTGTCCATTTTCGGCCAGGTGACTCAACAAAGCAATGGAATCTTGTTTACAAGCGTCTCATGCCACAAGTAGATCATCTGTGTATTGCACAAGAACTGATCCGTAGGATATTTGTAATGACTCCAGATTATTTTTCAAGATCTGGTTAAAAATTAATAGACTCTCCGTATACTGTTTTGGGACTCAGCACCATGCCAAAACTCTCTGCTGGGAAAAAAAATTAAAAGACCAACAGCAATGGCACTGAGAAGAAAGCCTGACAAAGATTAATGGCAGTGAACAATTCTGCAGTAGGTCGAATTTGGAATAATATTGTGGTTGGATTTGGTACAATGGGACAACAATTTCATTGATCTTGAACAATCAGATGTTTTTCATTGGGTTTCTGCAACCCCATGATCAAAGAGTTACATGGACTCCCAATCAATTGCCTAAAATCCCCCTCTGTATCATGTCTTCTATTACAGGTGTTATTCCTGCAGTTGTTTCTGTAGTCAGATAGTACGGTGGTGTTATTGGATATAATGCATTTGCCTTCAAGGTAATTCAGACTAGTTCTACTCCTTTAATTAGTCCAATGTCTTTCCCTGTGAAGTCCCATACTTCTGGTTTCACAGTTTCCTTCAAGTCAGCATGTAATTCTTTAATTGTCATTAATAGAAACAATCCTGCAACTGTCTTTTGCGGAGCCATTTTAAACTCTACATCCTCATCATGCGCCTGAATACTACACCATCCGGTGTGCAATAGATTGTACAATTTATCTTTCATAACAAATCTCTCCCTAATACATTTACTGGGCTTGTGTCGCACACAACAAATTGGTGATTTTCTTCAAATGAGCCTATTTTGACTGGGACCTTCTCTGAAACTGGATTGGTAATCTGTACATTTGAAACTCCTATAACTTGGATCTTTTTTCCCAAGAGGGGTAGGTCTGGTAGCACCAGTATCTATGAAAAATGATGCTGGTGGCCATTCACCTCTTCTTCTACAAATGGACTACTCTGGTCTACCTCCAAGACTGCGCCAAGCACGCAATCTTCCTCCACCCTCAGGCACAGTCATTGAGAAGTATCGGAGCCTGAGCCATTATTATTGAAAATAGAAAATTGCTGAAAGGCATTCTGATTAGAGTTAGGGAATTACTGGAATGTATTTTGATTTGCGTTTAAAAAAGGATTTGTATTTGGTTCAAATTAAATCTTGGGTTTCCCGTATTCTGTGGAACCATTTGAGCTTGTGGGACCTGCATCATCAGGATTTATTTTTGCATTTGCACCTGCAATTGTTGTACTGGTACATTTTGCATCCGCACTTCCTTCTGCATTTTCACATTTCTGTTTGAATTATCTGAATTAAATCTACGCTCCCTCTTACAATGCCCAAACCTGTGACAGATGCGACAAGGAGTCATTTTCTTCAACGCTGCAACCTCCACTTCTGATTCTGGTTCAATTGGAACACTTCTGTCTTTACCTTGTGGACCACAAAAACCTAATGGATTTCTCTGAAAACCGTTCTGTGAAATAGCAACACCTTGCATACCGCCTTAATTTCCTGCAAAAGCAGGATTCTGAAAACCTTTCTGAGCAAATTTTGTCTGAGCCAACATAAATTTCTCTTTAATCTTTTTCTGTTTAATTTCTTGCTCATCACTGCAATATTTGGCATAACTCAGGATCTCGTCAAGTGATTTACTCTGCCAGCAGATTACACTTTGGGTTATATGCGAACTGTTCTCAATTCTAATACAAACTGAGATACAAAAATCCCCAAGTCTTTCTCATCAGGGTATTCTCTTCTACTGTGCTGCTGGAACACCTGCAACAACCGCTCATAGTGCTCATGAACTGATTCTTTTGCTTCTTGTTTCGTTCAGTTAATTTTCAACCAATCCAGATCTTTTGGAGGCGTTCTGTCTTTCAAATAAGTAATCACTGCTTCATATTTCTCCATATTCGGAGAGCGTGCATTAGTATGTGCCGTTCTCGCTGGTTCTTTACACGGCCATTGTGCAGCAGTCTTACACTTAGCCCACAAATAACGTGGTACTACAATATCAAAGAATGTATTCAAATCAATCCACAGCACTTATGAAATTTTCACAAAAAAGATCAAGTTGTGTGTATCACTGCACAGGTTTGTCTCTCAATTTTGAGAAATTGTTCGTAAGAGCTGCAAGATCTCCTGTACTCCAAGGTAATTTCTTTCAGTGGATAAGCTGAAGCTCCTTCCTCATTCTGTTCGTTCTTTTCCCCTACTAGCTCAGGTTCTTTCTTTTTCTTTTCATGTTTTCTTGCCTATTTATTTCCTAAGTTTTCAGTTTTACTCCATTTACAAATACATTTTATTAATTCTGTAATGAGCAACCACATTCCTGAAGAACGCATTGTTTCAGCAGCTTCATCATCCAATTGAACCGTGTAACTTTTCTGCAAAGAAAAACTTTCAGAAAGGTCTACTTCCTATTTCCAAGCCAATTCGGTTGAGTTATGTGTAATTACTGCTCGTCTTGTAATTTCTTTACACAGGAAAATCAAATCTTTCTCTTGATATTGGTTCAAATGTTTTAATTCTAAACATCCCCAAATTATTTTTTCCAGTTCGTTTAATTTGGAAATATCTAATGGTCGCTCCTTTTCAGATTCTGGGTTAGCTTGTTGCACTGTCTTCTATATCTTTGCAATCCCTGCAGCTTCTTCAAACCATGGTGGGGAAAAATTTCATCTTCAAACGAATTTGTTTCCCCGGGGATTACTGATGTGAAAACAAGCCTTCCCCCATCTCTTAATTCCTTGACTGTCTGTGGTGGTCTACATACGTCAATCTTTAAATTCTGAGAAGACGGAATAAATCCTGTTGTAGGTAAATCTCCTACAGTTCCTTGAGCCTCTGAAGTCAAGTTAACGTTTACTGGGGCATTTGAGTCTGGTCTAGGCACTCGGTGTACAATTATTGGTTGCGACACTTGCTCTGGACATGCATAACCAGGTGTATTTATCATAGGTGGAGAAACAGTCTGTGGATGGGCAACTCAGGGAGGAGCAGTCTGTAGTACTTAAAGGGGCCTCTTAATTTGTACCACTACAGTTTCTACAGGGGCAGTGGCTATTGTACTGCTTGTTGTGAACGCACTCTAGGTACTATTAATTGGTGTTGCATCAGGCGGCGTCATGCAGCCAACATTTCTTCTAAAATATCATCCCCTGAATCACTCGCTATCTGTCTCATTTCCTTTTTCCTCCATCTTTTCCCTTGGTCTTTTTCTTCTTCCCTTTCTCTGGTATTTCTGTTGAAATGGCTGGGCACAATCTAGTGCCTTCAACTATAGCTTTCCTCCATCTCTGCTGTTCTTCATCCCTTCCAACATCTGCATAATTGTGCTTTGCCATCTTTGTTCTTTTCTGATACGTTTCACTTTCTTTCTCTCGGGCAACCTTTTCCCGCCTGTTCAAGGCTTCATATTGTGTAAATGTAGAGGGTGGTTTCATTTCGTACAATTTTTCTTTCAATCTCAATAATTCTAGTCTCAATGTACCATATTTTGGGAATTTTAATGTACCTTCCTTCTCAGTGATCTTGCATCATTGATGAATCCATAAACATGTATGTAATCCCAATCCAGTTGTCATATAATGTGTGGGCGTACCCTCAGGAGGTGCATCTTCACCCTCACATACCGGAATTGTCACCTCTCCCATCACAAAACATTTGAGTTCTTAAAAACATTCCATGATTCTGGCAAAATCTCAAAGTAAACCATTTCAATTCAATATTTTGATTCTAGTCCATAAACGTCTGATTTCCTTTAGTCTAATCCTGTCACAGTTTTTGTTTTATTGAAATCCTGTTAACAAATCCCAATGCGACATCCACACAAACACTGATCTGTCACAGTGCGGTACCCTGATGTCACCAACCAATCGCAGCGCGAAAGCAAACCAATCTCAGTGCAAAACACCGACGTATAATCTCACTCGTAGCAGCTCACCCTCCTTTCCATTTTGTTTGTACTAACACAAACCAACCACATTTTTCAAATGACAAGGGTGGCACTCAACAGTCGACCACTGCTTTGCTCTCTGGTCCATTGCGCGGAAGTCTATCGAGCAGAGGGGAAGTTTGTTCTGCTGCTTCGTGGACTTCCGCGCAGCATTTGACCTAGTGGACTGAGACGCTGTGGGAGACGCTGATTAGATGCAACATCCCGAGGGATCTACCAAGGTTAATACAAGCACTACACACCTATAATTGGGCGCATATCATTTTGGACATAGAGGGAAGCCTATCGCAGAAAATCCCAATTGGAAATGGGTTAAGACAGGGGTGCGTACAGGCCCCCCTACTTTTCTCCTTATTCATAGCAGACTTACCTTCAGTCTTAGGCACTGTAAGGAGGGCCAGCCCAAAGTTAAACGGAAATCATATTTCATGTCTATGAAATGCAGACGACCTCATAATAATAGACCAAACAGAGATCGGCCTACAAAGAAAGATGAATATGTTTAATGAATACTGCAGTCTTAAAAAACTTGTAGTAAATATGGATAAGACAAAGGTACTAAGCTTTGGAAGAAGAAAAATAAGGTTCAACTGGTTTTTGGGCTCCACAAAGTTGGAAAAGGTAGACTAATATAGGTACCTGGGGATGTGGTTTGAGAAAAATCTGAATTGGCACACCCATCTAGATGCATTAAAACTGAGGGCATCAGCTTCGGTTAGTGGTCTAAAAAAATGTTATGGAGTCGATGGTGAAAAGTCGGACAGACCGGTTTTAAAAGCTTATACAGCTATGGTACCACCACAATTCCTATACGGAGCCGAATTGCTATATCTGAGTGGTAAAAACGGATGGGATGCTGAAGAGGGAAAATGTCTGAAAAACTTACTATCATTGCCCAAGTCCTCAATAGTCCAGGCAGTGAGATTAGAAACAGGAATGACATCATGGGGTATAACGGCATGCATGGCGCTATTAAGATTCTGGCAGCGCCAGGGCGGGGGCGAAGAACATAAAATCTCGCAGTGGTGTAGAAACGAGATACTGAAGAGCGAGCTAACGTGGGCAAAAGGGATAAGAGAAACTATTACTAAAGCTTGTAGAATTATGAGGATCAAGCTGTGCCTCCTGACTTTACAAATTTAGATTGATAAGAGGGAACTAGGGCCCTGGGGAGAGAAATTTCTCAAGCCAGGACCAAGACTATTTCTTGGGAAAAAAATCTACGTTTTATGGCTAACTCGTGGCAAAATGAACAACATTTCCCTTATATTGATAGATTACCCTGTCGTCGGATAAGAAGAGAATTACTACGGCTAAGAATTGGTGTTAACCCTTGCTATGCTAACAACGGGGTAAAAAGAGCAATGATTGATAGCAAGGGGAAATGTGTTTGTATCTTTGGAACAACGTGTGATATTTTACATATTCTATTGGATTGTCAGAAGGTTTTGGATATACAAAGTTTTTATGCCCAATTTTTAAAAAGTATGGTATTAAAAACGGTACAGGGGGCGTGGCCTGAGGCGTCAAGATGGCGGTCGCACTCTAAGAGTGCTCCTGACCCCCCTCCGTCATCCGCCTCCATCCGTCCGTTACCTGCCTTCCTTCAGCTCTCTCCAAGACAGTGGCGACTCTGCAAACCCTGGTGGTGCTCCGACCCTACTCTCAAGCCGCTTGAGGCTCCCGGAAACACGCTACGGCCTCTTCCTCCCCAGGTCCGGCTCAACCAAGATGGCGGCACCCTACTGAGGCTCCGGACGGCCGAAGATCCTCCTGGGCTCCCGAGGCTGCCTCCCAGCGGTGAGTGCCTCTCCCGGTGCGGCCTGTGCTCCGGTCGCGCGCCCCGCGGGGGGGGCGGCGCTGCGGAGGTGCTCGCACGGGGACGCGGGTTCTGTGTCCTGGGCCGAGTGTGTCCTTGCTCCCTGCGGGCTCGGTCCCCGCTGGTCGCGTGGCGGGAGCCCCGCGGCGCCTGGGGAGGCCGCCGCAATCGGCTGCCATTGTCGGGCAGCGGTCCATCACGGATGCACATCGGCCCCTCCCCCCTCTGCACGGACCCACCAGCGCGGCCCTGGATGACCTGCTCCCCGACTTCTGCAGCGGTGCAGACCGAGGCGACCTCTGCACCACCTGTGAGGAGCTGCCTGCCTAGGCCTCGCTTCTTCCCACTCATCGCCTACACCTGACGGGGCGGGCTTATCCCGGCTGCCAGATCGGGCGGCGGAGTGTGGGGCCTGCCTGCGGCGAGGGGAGAAAAGAACGCTGCTGGGGACAAGAGTGTGGGGTGTCCCCCCCCTGACCGCCCGGTTGCCGGTGAGTGGGGCTCGGGGGTGGGGATCGGGCACCACACCGGGTGGCGAGGCGGAGGGGTGCCCTGATCCCCCTGCCCCCCCTTACCTTGTCGTTCCCCCTGAGCCCCTCCGCCCCCCCCGGGGGGGCTGGGCCTGCTTCCCCTGATCTTCGCTGGCCTTGATCCGACCCCGATGCGGCCGGGGACTTGTGTGGGGATCCCCTGACCCGGACGCCCAGGCCCTCCCGGACCGAACTCCTCACCCTGATACAGCCCAAGTGGGAGTGGCGGCTCGCCTGATGCTACGGGGTCGCTTGGGCTCGAGGCCGTACTAACTCCCGTGTCGGCCCCGGTGGCGACTCTGGGGTGCGGGGCCTGGGGCGGTGACCGGCCATCAGACCGGGTGGCAGCGCGAGAGTGTTCCTCGGCGCCTCCGCCCCCCCTCCCCCTTTTTTCTTCTTTCTGGCTGCGACTGATCTGCTCCCTTACCCCCGGTTGGAGGAAGCCTCCCGGGGTCGGGGGAACGGTGGTGGACGACTTGGCAACTCAGAGTGGCCCGTGACTGAGGCGGAGCCCATCGCAGCCCCTGTCTCCTCCTTACCCCCCCACTTGCATTGGACTGCTCCCCCAGGAGTGAACCCATCGAGGCCGGACCGGGGGGGCGCTGGGGGCCGGGTGTGGAGGCGGGTGGTTGGCCTAGACGGATCGCCCTCCACTGACGCGCTCCGCCCGGCTCTGGGGGTGGCCTGCGGTGCCGACTCAACCTGGCCTCTCGTGCGGACCTCTGGGGCGGAACGGGACGCCCGGACCGGAGTATCGACGGCCTGGGTGTCTAAATCTGCTCCCCCTCCCTCTGCAGGCCTTCACCCGCCCCCGGCTGGCGAGGAACGGAACTCTAATCCCGACGGCGATGGGCAGAAACCGTACCCTGCAGACTCCTGCCCCCCCAACCCAAACCAAAATGGATCAGTTCACCACGTCGGAACGGGACCTGGGAGGGGGGACACCTGGAGCAGCTGGTGCCAATGGTGGTGATCTCTCCACTATCCTTCAGGCGATCTCCGCATCTCAGACCTCCGTCGAAAACAAAATTGGCGAGGTGAGGGTAGATGTGGCTCTCATTCGCCAAGACTTACGCAATGCCACGGCGCGCATCACAGAGGCAGAGTCCTGCATCTCCACAACAGAGGATGCCATTGACCAGCTTAAGACCCAGGTGGCCCACCTCCAAACCCGAACCTCTGAGCTTCATCGAAGGGCTGAGGATGCCGAAAACAGGTCGCGGAGGAATAACTTACGCCTCGTGGGGTTTCCCGAGGGGATGGAGCAAGGCCACGCCGACACGTTCGTGGAGAATTGGGTGCGCTCCTGGATGCCAAAGGAGGCCCTGTCCCTCGGGTTCGCTGTCGAACGAGCCCACCGCTCCCTGGCCCCCAAACCTCCACCTGGCGCTCCAGCCCGACCCATAATCCTGAGGGTTCTTAACTTCCGGGACAGAGATGCCATCCTCGGGGCGGCCAGGACGCAGGGCCCTTTACAGTTCCAAAACAGCCGGATCATGGTCTTCCCCGATTACACCAGGGAGGTGCAGGCCCAACGCCGCACCTACGACGAGGTAAAACAGAAACTTCGTAGCATGGGCCTCCGATACGGTCTCCTCTTCCCGGCCCGGCTCAAGGTCATCTTCCAGGACAGGTCTCTCTTCTTCGACAACCCACAGGCGGCCTGGACCTGGCTCAAAGAGGAGCGGCCGCTCTTGCGCCAACCGGCCCCCTCCCCCACCAGGCGGGCCCCCCCCACAGTCGCGTCATGCCCTCCCCAAGCCCCAGAGGCGCCGGACTAGGTCCCGCAAGAAAACCGACCACCAGGGGGGGACATCCCGATCGCCGGATGGGACATCCCAACGCTCGCCCTCTCACGCTTCAAATCGAAGGTCCGCCTCTCCCAGCCCGACTACCTCCTTGAGTGACTTGAGCGGTATTTGTAAGAAAGTGGCTCTGTATATACTGGACCAAAGTAAGGTACAGTGTGCACAGAGTCCACAGTCCCCAGAGGTTTGGCAGAGGCTAAAGTTAGATATAGCCTTACTCTCTAAAGTGGTAGCTTGGTCGAGCAGTAAGGCAGTATCAGAGGACAGTGTAAAGCATTTGTTGTACACACTCAGTCAGCAAATGAAGCCACACACTCAAGAACTGAACTCTAGGCCAATGGTTTGTATATAAAAAATATAGGCTTGTTTTATTTTAGAACCAACAATAGGAATCAAAATATACTTTCTCAGAATAAAATGCCTTGTTTAAACACTTTTCAAATAGGCAATAGTCTTTTTGATGACAGTAGTCACAGTTGTTGCAAGAGGCAACACAATTTCAAACACAATGCAACATTGAGCTCAATGGAAAGTTTTGGTTAAATGCAATTAATTACTTTGTGGATTACTTTTCTAACCACAGGACTGGATCTTGGATTCAGTCCCGGGACATCTCCTGTAAACAGTTAAGTAAAAGCGTTTTGGTTATAGTAGTGATTTTTGAGGAATATTATGGTATTTCAAAAGTTGACACTTAGAAACTTTTCTGGGTAAAATGACCAATGATGGAAGGAAATACAGTTTGCAAGCAAAGTATGTTTACGTTACTTTTGTAATCCAGTGCTGGAGTCTCAGGTTCAGCACTGGGATATCTATCTAAAACAGGTAAGAAATTATGTTTGTATCGTTGGCACAATTTTTAAAGAATATTTGTAAGATTCAGAAATCGACACTTAGAAACTTTTTCAGCAAAAAGCAGGCAATGATATCCTATGGAAGGAATTTCAAAGTACGGGTAAAATTACTTTTCAGGGTCAGTACTGGTCTGAAAGATGCAGTGCTGAGGTCTCTCCTGATAGCAGGTGAGTAAATCGGAATTCGTTACTGTTGTGATTTTTAAGCAATATTTTGGTATTTCAAAAGTGGACACTTAGAAGAAATTTCACAGAAAACCAGTCAATGTTACCCTATGGAAGAAAAGTGGGTTATCGGCTTTTGGGTAAGTACTCGACTGGCAGAGTTAAGGATCTGGGCATAGACTCAGGGGTCCCCCAGGGTCAGGTAAGTACAGTTGTTACACCCTCCGCGGCACAGGGGCGGCCGGGTGCAGAGTGAGTAGGCCCAATGTTATCCTATGGACGCAGGGGGGCTTTGGTTGGTGGCTGCTGGCTAGCAGGCCACTCGGCTGTGGGAGCAAAGCTCCTGGTCACTTGCTCAGGGCAAGTGGGGAAGTCGAACAGGGTAGTTGGTGCACCCTCAGCGGCACTGGGGCGGCCGGGTGCAGTGGGCTTTGGGCCGTCGGGCGCCCAATGGTTTTCAATGGTAAAGCTGCGTGACGAACAAAGACTGCAAACTCGGGGACGGTGATTCTTCAGGTGCGACCACCACTTTGAGAGGTAAGTTGGGAAGCTGTGGGAAGGGTAGGCACCCCGGAGTTGGGCACAGGAGGCCGTGGGGCGTCGGTTGCAGGGGTGTCTTTAGGCATCGGAAATCTTACCCTCGGCTGGTCGCGGTTGGAGGGATCCCTGGTTCTGAGGCTGCAGGCGTCGTCAGGAGCTGTCGAGGAGGGCCCTTGGGGGCTGGATTCTGGGTCACAGTCGCCGGGGGACGTCCTCTTGGTATTTGCCCACTCAGGCACAGGCCGGGCTCGGCGGGTGCAGAGGGTGCAGGATTCGCGGTTCCCAGTTGGCACCAGGGGTTGGTTGCTTGCTTTGAGCAGTACCACTGCTCTTGGGAGTCCCAGGGTGTTGGAGTCACTAGGCAATCAGGTCCCCCGGGGTTTGTGAGGGTGCTGACCACTGGAGACGCCGGGGTTTAGCAGGAGCCGGTTCGAGGGTCGGTAGGGCTGGGGCCAAATCAGTTGGTGTCTTCCTCTTGTGAGCAGCTGCACGCAGGTCTTCTTGTTTCTTGTTCTTCTTTCTTGTTTTTGGAATCTGGAACTGAGGAAGGAAGGTTCAGGGAGCCCCTAAATACTGAATTTAGGGGTGGTTATAGGTAGGTAAGGGCAGGGACCAATGGGTCCCGTCCCCGGGGTGGGTACACCCCCTATTCTGCCACTCTCCAGTGGGAGGGGGGCAGGAGCCTGTCCCTGGTTGGCTGGGTCCCCCCATCCTCAAGATGGCAGGGACTCGAGTTTGTGCTTCACCTCGCCTCCCCCACCTTAGGGGTGGAGTTGGTAGAGGTGGGCACAACCCATTTCCTGCCTCTGGATTTCCCGCCGGTTCTCCCGCCAGAAGTGGGGGTAGAAGCAGTGGGGACCAGTCTGCTGGGAGCGGCAAATGGTCTGGGGAAGCTCAAAAGGCGGCAGGCCTTTGAAGCTTCCCCTGCCCATCCTGGGGGAGGAGGCTTTGGCACCTCGCCCCAGGATGCGCATTGTTTCAGGCCCCTGAGAGCAGAGGCTCTCGACCCAGGGGTGCCAGAAACATGTCTGGTGGTGGCAGCCTGGCAGCCACTCAGTCTGGACACTGGAGGTCGGGTTGGTTTCAGAGGGCATCTCTAAGATGCCCTCTGGAGTGTGTTTTACATTAAATCCCACACTGGCATCAGTGTGGGTTTAATGTGCTGAGAAGTTTGATACCAAACTTCTTAGTTTTCAGTGGGGCCATTATGGTGCTGTGGAGTTCGTAATGACAGACTCCCAGCACCATATACTCTTAATGGCAGCACTGCACTTACAATGCCCAAGAATGGACTTGGGCACTGTAGGGGCAAAGGGCTCATGCCTCTGTGCCCTCACCACTGGCATAGTGCACCCAGCTAGAGGGGTGGCTGACCTAGGCCAGGGCAGTGGCTTGTAGGCATGGCACACAGGGATGTGTGCCATGTCGACTCTTCGCTTTTGTTCTGCACCAAGACACGCAGCCTGCAAAAGGGGGGGGGGTGTGTGTGTGTGTGTGTGTGTGTGTGTGTGTACGTGTGTGTGTGTGTGTGTGTGTGTGTGTACGTGTGTGTACGTACAGGGTGGCACAACAAGTGCTGCAGCCCTTAGGGGCCTTCCCTGGTCACAGTGCCCTGGGTACCATTTACCAGGGGCTGACCTGTGGCCAGGGATGCCAATTGGGTGTAGGCATCAATGCAGTTTTAGGGAAGGAACACAGGCCCTGGGTACCTGGTTGGCAGGAGCCCAGGGCACACTCAGTCAAAGCACATCAGCAATTCAGCAAAAAGTGGGGGCATACCATGCAAGAAAGATGGCACTTTCTCACAGTATTCCAGAGCCCTCTGCCGCTCTACGACACGCCAAATCTGACTCTGACCTGTCCAGGAGCCCTGCGCTCCACCGATCCGACGAAGTCAAAGTCACTTGAGCGCCGCCGCATGACAGGATTTCTTTAACATATTTCCCGGCGGCCCTAAAACAGTCTGCCCTAGAGACTCCCACGAAAGGGGGCGACCCAGCCCTACTGCAGCCACCGGACATGGGAACTACTCCACACTTTACTCCCTCATTTATCTGTAATCCCAGATATAACTGTGTTCTTACTGACATTGCAGCGTCTGACGAACCTTATCCGACTCTATGGAGGGGGTCTATCTCCGCCATCCTCAGGTCCTTCTAACCGTTTTAGATTAGCGTTCAGCCCACTGTGGGGTTGTTGTTTTGAATTGAACTGAATTGTTTTGTTTGTTTTTGTGCCTTCTTTTTCAGGGCGACAGATGCTTCCTTTTCAGAAGTGTATGGTGGGGGGAGAGGGGGGGGGAGGGAAGACCGTTGTCTTCCGGCAATTTGTTGTTGCTTTTCGCCGCCCACGGGCAGCAAATTTTTGTTTCGATTGGTAGCTTTCCACGCAGATCTGCCTTAGACGATGACATGAGGCCCACCAGAGTGCATACCCTCTGCCCAATGGCCTCGACCACGGAGCAGTATTTCCCTTGGGACCCGGGTCTCCTAGCGCCCGCGCCCTCCTCACACATGATACCCAACCCTATGATGTCCACCTTACATAGGACCCTCCACACCCTCTCATGGAACGTTAATGGCCTATTAGATCGTATAAAACGCACTGCCGTGCTGCGCAGCGCCAAGCGACACGCACCAGACATCCTGTTCCTGCAGGAATCACACCTTCTGGGCTCACAATGTAGCTTCCTCGCCCGATACGGGTTTGACAGAGTCTGGCATTCTGGTTTTACACGGGGATTCCGGGGGTGGCCATACTACTTCGAAGAGGGCTCCCCTTCACCTTGACACGGGTTGAAACGGACACACAAGGCCGTTATGTGGCCCTGACGGGTATGATCGAGGGACACCCCTCAACCTCCTGTCTACATACATTCCTCCCGCCAACATGGCTTCTGCCCTCCGTCGCCTCACGCTTGCACTCTCCTCCTTTCCGCAGGGCCTGACGATTGTCGGGGGGACTTTAACGCTGTCCTGCAGCCATCACGCGACGCGTCAGGCACCCCATCGGCCTCCCGCCTCGCCTCTGCAAAATGCCTCGCGCATTGTCCTCCGGCCTGGGTCTCTGTGATGCCTGGAGGGTATGGAACCCCTGCAAAGAACAATACACCCACACTTCGGCAGCCCACCGCACCCACTCTCGTATAGACTTGTTCTTCTTGCCTGCCATAGACTGTCAATTGATGGCCGGGGCCACCATCTTACCCAGGGGCATTTCAGATCACTCCCCCGTGTCCCTCCGTCTTGGGCATTCTCCTGGCGGCGCCCGTGCGATGTGGCGGATGAATGCCTGGTTCCTACAGGATGCAGGTTTTGTTGAGTCCCTTGGGCAGGAACTGCAGAGCTACTTCTCAACAAATACGGGTTCGGTCTCCTCCCCAGGGACCCTGTGGGAGGCCGGTAAAGCTGTGGTGCGGGGGGGCTAGAGGCCTGGTCCAAGCGAAACGCAAGAAACAATCCGCCCGACTTGCACAGCTGGAGGCCCAGGCGGCGCAGCTGGAGGATGCCCAAGACACCACTGACAACGACGACTCCGCTCGTCAACTCACGTTGATCCGAGAGGAGATCTGCCGGCTCTCGCTGGAGTCCGCTAAAATGCTTTGGCGCTCCTCTGTGGCACGCGTATACGGATGGGGGATAAACACGGCAAACTTCTCCACAACCTGGTATCCTATCCCAGAGCCAATCGCATAATCCCCGAGATTCGGGACGGTAATGGGATCTGTGACGCCACTTCCCCAGCCATCGCACCCACGTTCGCAGACTACTATGCGGGCCTCTACACGACCCGACCCCTTCGGACCCCTCTGGCAACGGTGTTGGCTGAGACCGGAACTCGATTGCCCTGCCTTTCCCAAGCGGACTCCGCGGCCCTGGATACTCCCTTTACCCCGGAGGAGATACATGGGGCGATTTCCTTATTGCACGCCGGCAAAACACCCGGGCCCGACGGTTACCCCCAGGAGTACTATGCGGTCTACCAGGACACACTGGTCCCGCACCTGACGGAATTGTTTAAACACGTAGTAGACAGGGGGTCCTTCCCGCCTGAGACTGACATGGCCACTATCGTAGTCATCCCAAAGACCCAGCCACCCTCCCTTGCATGTGCGGACTACCGTCCCATCTCCCTTATCAACACGGAGGTCAAGATCTTCGCCACGGTGTTGGCCCAACGACTCCGACCCCATTTACATGAGCTGGTTCACCCAGATCAAAACGGCTTCATGCCTGCCCGCAGCACCCGGCATTGCATACGCCGTCTCCATCTCGCCCGCACACCGCCCACACCGCCACCGCCTCACCCCATATCTGGCATTACTATTCATAGACTTCGAAAAGCCTTCGATACGGTGGACTGGAGCTACCTTGAAGAGGTGTTGGAGAAGATGGGTTTTGGGCCCCCTTTCGACGGTTCCTCCGGGTCCTCTATTCGGCTCCCAAGGCAAGGGTTCTCATCAATGGCGTGCTGTCCGAAGCGTTCCCTATCCAGCGGGGCACCCGCCAGAGTTGCCCGCTCTCACCGCTTCTATTTGCATTAGCAATGGAACCCCTGGCCTCCCTCATCCGTCAAGATCCCCTCATCCAGGGTTGGGCCTGGGATCCGAATCAGGTCGATAAGATCGCCCTGTACGCCGATGATGTCCTCCTTTATTTGGCGGATCCGGAGAGCTCCGGCCCGCGATGCTTGGACGTCCTCTCGGCCTTTGAACGGGTTTCCGGCCTCAGACTCAACCCGACGAAATCCACACTGGTCCCCCTGCACCCGACACGGGCTTGCTTCGACTGGCAGACGACCATCCCCCTGCGCAGGCAGTCAGTTAAGTACTTGGGGATATGGGTAGCCCTTCTCCCCGACCTCGAATGGGCCCTGAACATCACACCCCTGGTCACCAGGGCCAAGGCAGACCTCAAGAAATGGCAATCTCTCCCCCTTAACCCCCTTGGCAGAAGTGCCCATTTTAAAATGATGGTCCTTCCCCGCTTTTTGTACATCTTACAAAACATCACCATTCCCCTTCTGGGCAGCTGGTTTCGAGAACTGGACGGAATACTCACCCGCTTTTTGTGGGGAGGAAGGAGATCACGACTGTCCCTAGCACATTGCCGCATACCCCCCTACGACGGCGGCATGGGGGTAACTAACCTTCACCTCTACTACCTGGCTCAAGACTAATCGTGATCCATGACTGGTTTGCGGGCGGCTGGTCCGACCCGGCGTATCGGGTAGAAACCAGGTCAATGGACTTCACTCAAATCCAGGCTTACATGTATGGAAGCCCCGTGCCACAGGCCCTTCCCCCTGTCACTAGAGCCGTGCTTATGGCCTGGCGGACTGCCTTGCGCCACGTAAAGTGGGATCGTAAACTCACCAGGCAGACGCCTCTATGGTGTGGGGCTTGGCTGGGAGAGGTCTCTGCTCTCCAGGACTTCCGTCGGTGGGACCACATCGGTATCTCGCTGCGGGGGGGATGTCTGGACCGGGGACCATATCAGATCATTCGCGGACCTACAACACCGCTACTCCCTTCACTCCTCCCAGTTTTACAAATATTTACAACTCAGACATGCCCTTCACACCCACATTACACCCCCCACCTCCCTCCCCGAATTCAGCCCCCTGGAGGCCCAGGTGATGATGGGGAACCTGGGCAGAGGGGGAGTATCGCGGATTTACCGCTCTCTGGTGAACAATGGCCCTGGACCTGCTTCGGACCCGCTGGGAGGGTTGGGTGGGTTCCCAAGACGACGCAGACTGGAGAGATGCCCTTATGGCCCCCAAGACTCTGACGACCTCCTCCAGATTGCGGCTAGTCCAATTCTATTATCACCACACGGCGTACCTCACCCCAGCCCGCCTGTAGAGCGCCCGCATGCGGCCCTCCCCATCATGTGCGCGATGCACCCATGCCCCGGCAGACTTCTACCACATGGTGTGGCAATGTCCCGCCCTTGCACCATTTTGGACGGGGGTGGAAGGAGAACTTACGCAGACCCTGGGTTGGGAGGTCCCCCATGACCCGCTGCGCCTGCTCTTGGGGGTGTTTGATGGCCTTGACGGATCCCGGTCTGACAAGCCCTTCCTGGGAACGGCATTAGCGGTGGCAAAGCGCGATATTGCAGCACTCTGGTCCCAAGCCAAGCCGCCTACTGTGCGGAAATGGAGACTGGAAGTGGACTGGTGTGGAGCCCAAGAGGAGCCCCTCTTTGAGGCCCGAGGATGCCCTGAGCTTTTTGGTAAAATATGGGGCAAATGGTTCAACTCACTGCCCGTTTGAGGGGTTAGATGGGCTGGGTACGTGACTGCTTGTAAACATGTGCTGTATTCACACCATCAATACCTTACAAACCTTTGCCGCCTCCATCGTCTATAAGGTATTTAATAATGTGACTGACATGCTACCAACGTATTGTTGTTTAAAAAATTCAATAAACTTGATTATCCCAAAAAAAAAACAGGGTACAAGCAGTAAATCTAACTGAAATGAGTAATTTAGATATAGCTTGCGCTATGGGGAAGTTCATCCTAAAAGTTAAAGAAACCCTTAAATGTGAATAGAACTGAAATTCTTGTTTTAAAAATATCATTTGACACAGAGTACGTTATACGGAATGATGGAAGGATCAATGAATTTTAAATGTATGAATTTTATGATAAATTTTATTCAAGAAACGTGATTTTAGGAGTTGTATTTATTGAGATTTTAAATGTTTAAGGACTATCAAGTCCAAATAAACTTTGTTTTGAACTGAAATGACAATAACAAAACATATATCAATTCTTGTTTGCTCTTCCAAATAAAAACAATAGTAATTCATCCACACAAAAGATTTCCAGTCGCATGTGGAATTTCGACTGGCATGAAATCACCCTAATCAATGCAGGTTCACCCTTTTTCTCAATTAGGTTTTGCTAACATCAATCAATATTAAACAACTACAACAGATTATTAGTATTTCTATCTCAATTGTGTAGTTGATGGTACCTCACACTCTACACCTCAGAACCTGCAAACAAGAAATACCATTTGACTATGGCTTACTCGTGTCTTCTACACTTGTCTCAATATCTATCAAGTGTCTTCTATACTTAATTTAAGATCTATCCCTGGATTTTAGGCCACACCGAATCTGAAACTCTTCAATCTCTTTACATGGAAACTATACAAATCTTCATTCATCAATCAATTCACTTTCAACTCAATAATACAATAGTAAACATAGTTACAATAGATGTCGCATAATCCTATTAACACTCACACCTCCAAAACAACAACTGCATTCGAAAATCGCCCCTTGTCAGCTCCTCAAACTCTTGCCATTGAATTTCAGGATTCAGGTATTTTATTCTAACTTGGGTAATTATTGAAAGCTCTTTGATCATTGTGCTGCCATATCTCTGCTAACAGAAAACTGGAATGCGCGGATTGGGGCCAAAATTAAATAATATGGTTCAACCGTTTAATTACCATCACTTACAGGGTCAAGCCCCATTCCTGCGCTAATTTCTTCTTGCCTCAGGTGACGGATCTTTGCCACTGTATTTTGACTCAAAGAGCTATTTCGGCATCACAAGCAAATATGATATACAATTACAAGTTCAGTCAATGATGAGAGTTTACATAAGTTTTAAAAGCTTTATTCTCATTAAGATATTAGAAAGTATCTTTTCTATTCAAATTAGTCAATAAATCTTAAGTAAGTTTACAGAAATCTCATAAAAAGGATTGGTTAGAACAAAGTCAAATGAGCATGTTCCATAAAGAAATAGCCCCTATTCCAAAGAACAGGACCAGAATTTTTAAGTTGGTAGAACTCACAAAGAGTTCAAATTCAAAGGAAAAGTGAGATCAAAAGAGAATAAAGCTCAAAGCCAAATTAAAGCAGCAGAACTTCCCATAAAAGTAGTTTGTGAAACTCAGCAGAGTCTCTGTAATCCGAGCAAATCATACATTTGCAGTAGCAATCTGTAAAAAAACATAAAAAATGAAGTAAGGATGAACAGAGGCAGCAGTAGCTACAACTGTCCGTCTAGGACAAGAAGGAAGGTAAGGAGTGGAGAAAAAGCCATTGAGAAATTTACCTGGACAATAAACAGCGACCCCCTGGACCGGGTGGGAACATACAAATATCTGGGTGTACTGCTAGATCAACATCTCAATTTCAAGCAACATCTAGAACTAGGGAAAGCCAAAGCAAAACAGCTGCTATTTGCATTTAAAATCTTGCAAAAAACTGAGCGACAGTTCAACAACCCATTTACTAACAGTTGAGGCAGCAAAATTCTTGCCATCAATTACGTATGGATCTGAACTTCTAAATACAAAGGACGCATCAGCCTTAAACACAGCGCAAACCAGCTTCTTTAAGAATCTATTCTTAATTCCGCGCTATATTCCACAAGCCTTGATCAGACTGGAATTCGGGTTAAAAATCAGATTCCCACAAGACACGGGGCCCTTGCCAAATACTATTGGAGGATGAGGCCAGTGGAGGAAGACTCTTTAGCACACTACTGCTAGCTGGAGGTTGAAAAGCAATCCAGATCGACTAATGGAGTCTGCTTTTCCTTAAAACAATCCATCGCAGCTCTAAAACTAGAGGACGCTTGGAATACAATATCGTCTTATCCTGAATTCAAACAAATAGTTAACAAAACCATCAAGTTACAATCTCAGGTAATAGACAAAGCCTCCTTGACTTCAAAAACCAATGCCTGGATGGTAATGCCAACATATAAAATGCTAAAACCCCAACCATACCTAACAGAACATTTCGCAAATCAAAAAAAGCGGAAACTGATTTTACTGAGACTGGGTGTTTATTCATCAAAAGATCTTACTCCAAAATGGAAACGGGTATGGCCCACAATGGATTGCCGCCTTTGTGGCCAAGGAGAAGAGTCACTACTCCACCTATTATGTATTTGTGCACAGCGTCCACAGTCCCCAGAGGTTTGGCAGAGGCTAAAGTTAGATATAGCCTTACTCTCTAAAGTGGTAGCTTGGTCGAGCAGTAAGGCAGTATCAGAGGACAGTGTAAAGCATTTGTTGTACACACTCAGTCAGCAAATGAAGCCACACACTCAAGAACTGAACTCTAGGCCAATGGTTTGTATATAAAAAATATAGGCTTGTTTTATTTTAGAACCAACAATAGGAATCAAAATATACTTTCTCAGAATGAAATGCCTTGTTTAAACACTTTTCAAATAGGCAATAGTCTTTTTGATGACAGTAGTCACAGTTGTTGCAAGAGGCAACACAATTTCAAACACAATGCAACATTGAGCTCAATGGAAAGTTTTGGTTAAATGCAATTAATTACTTTGTGGATTACTTTTCTAACCACAGGACTGGATCTTGGATTCAGTCCCGGGACATCTCCTGTAAACAGTTAAGTAAAAGCGTTTTGGTTATAGTAGTGATTTTTGAGGAATATTATGGTATTTCAAAAGTTGACACTTAGAAACTTTTCTGGGTAAAATGACCAATGATGGAAGGAAATACAGTTTGCAAGCAAAGTATGTTTACGTTACTTTTGTAATCCAGTGCTGGAGTCTCAGGTTCAGCACTGGGATATCTATCTAAAACAGGTAAGAAATTACGTTTGTATCGTTGGCACAATTTTTAAAGAATATTTGTAAGATTCAGAAATCGACACTTAGAAACTTTTTCAGCAAAAAGCAGGCAATGATATCCTATGGAAGGAATTTCAAAGTACGGGTAAAATTACTTTTCAGGGTCAGTACTGGTCTGAAAGATGCAGTGCTGAGGTCTCTCCTGATAGCAGGTGAGTAAATCGGAATTCGTTACTGTTGTGATTTTTAAGCAATATTTTGGTATTTCAAAAGTGGACACTTAGAAGAAATTTCACAGAAAACCAGTCAATGTTACCCTATGGAAGAAAAGTGGGTTATCGGCTTTTGGGTAAGTACTCGACTGGCAGAGTTAAGGTTCTGGGCAGAGACTCAGGGGTCCCCCAGGGTCAGGTAAGTACAGTTGTTACACCCTCCGCGGCACAGGGGCGGCCGGGTGCAGAGTGAGTAGGCCCAATGTTATCCTATGGACGCAGGGGGGCTTTGGTTGGTGGCTGCTGGCTAGCAGGCCACTCGGCTGTGGGAGCAAGGCTCCTGGTCACTTGCTCAGGGCAAGTGGGGAAGTCGAACAGGGTAGTTGGTGCACCCTCAGCGGCACTAGGGCGGCCGGGTGCAGTGGGCTTTTGGGCCGTCGGGCGCCCAATGGTTTTCAATGGTAAAGCTGCGTGACGAACAAAGACTGCAAACTCGGGGACGGTGATTCTTCAGGTGCGACCACCACTTTGAGAGGTAAGTTGGGAAGCTGTGGGAAGGGTAGGCACCCCGGAGTTGGGCACAGGAGGCCGTGGGGCGTCGGTTGCAGGGGTGTCTTTAGGCATCGGAAATCTTACCCTCGGCTGGTCGCGGTTGGAGGGATCCCTGGTTCTGAGGCTGCAGGCGTCGTCAGGAGCTGTCGAGGAGGGCCCTTGGGGGCTGGATTCTGGGTCACAGTCGCCGGGGGACGTCCTCTTGGTATTTGCCCACTCAGGCACAGGCCGGGCTCGGCGGGTGCAGAGGGTGCAGGATTCGCGGTTCCCAGTTGGCACCAGGGGTTGGTTGCTTGCTTTGAGCAGTACCACTGCTCTTGGGAGTCCCAGGGTGTTGGAGTCACTAGGCAATCAGGTCCCCCGGGGTTTGTGAGGGTGCTGACCACTGGAGACGCCGGGGTTTAGCAGGAGCCGGTTCGAGGGTCGGTAGGGCTGGGGCCAAATCAGTTGGTGTCTTCCTCTTGTGAGCAGCTGCACGCAGGTCTTCTTGTTTCTTGTTCTTCTTTCTTGTTTTTGGAATCTGGAACTGAGGAAGGAAGGTTCAGGGAGCCCCTAAATACTGAATTTAGGGGTGGTTATAGGTAGGTAAGGGCAGGGACCAATGGGTCCCGTCCCTGGGGTGGGTACACCCCCTATTCTGCCACTCTCCAGTGGGAGGGGGGCAGGAGCCTGTCCCTGGTTGGCTGGGTCCCCCCATCCTCAAGATGGCGGGGACTCGAGTTTGTGCTTCACCTCGCCTCCCCCACCTTAGGGGTGGAGTTGGTAGAGGTGGGCACAACCCATTTCCTGCCTCTGGTTTTCCCGCCGGTTCTCCCGCCAGAAGTAGGGGTAGAAGCAGTGGGGACCAGTTTGCTGGGAGCAGCAAATGGTCTGGGGAAGCTCAAAAGGCGGCAGGCCTTTGAAGCTTCCCCTGCCCATCCTGGGGGAGGAGGCTTTGGCACCTCGCCCCAGGATGCGCATTGTTTCAGGCCCCTGAGAGCAGAGGCTCTCGGCCCAGGCTGCCAGAAACATGTCTGGTGGTGGCAGCCTGGGCAGCCACTCAGTCTGGACACTGGAGGTCGGGTTGGTTTCAGGGGGCATCTCTAAGATGCCCTCTGGAGTGTGTTTTACATTAAATCCCACACTGTCATCAGTGTGGGTTTAATGTGCTGAGAAGTTTGATACCAAACTTCTTAGTTTTCAGTGGGGCCATTATGGTGCTGTGGAGTTCGTAATGACAGACTCCCAGCACCATATACTCTTAATGGCAGCACTGCACTTACAATGCCCAAGAATGGACTTGGGCACTGTAGGGGCAAAGGGCTCATGCCTCTGTGCCCTCACCACTGGCATAGTGCACCCAGCTAGAGGGGTGGCTGACCTAGGCCAGGGCAGTGGCTTGTAGGCATGGCACACAGGGATGTGTGCCATGTCGACTCTTCACTTTTGTTCTGCACCAAGACACGCAGCCTGCAAAGGCAGTGTGTGTGTGTGTGTGTGTAAAGGTACAGGGTCCCCAAGGGTGGCACAACAAGTGCTGCAGCCCTTAGGGGCCTTCCCTGGTCACAGTGCCCTGGGTACCCATGGTACCATTTACCAGGGGCTGACCTGTGGCCAGGGATGCCAATTGGGTGTAGGCATCAATGCAGTTTTAGGGAAGGAACACAGGCCCTGGGTACCTGGTTGGCAGGAGCCCAGGGCACACTCAGTCAAAGCACATCAGCAATTCAGCAAAAAGTGGGGGCATACCATGCAAGAAAGATGGCACTTTCTCACAGTATTCCAGAGCCCTCTGCCGCTCTACGACACGCCAAATCTGACTCTGACCTGTCCAGGAGCCCTGCGCTCCACCGATCCGACGAAGTCAAAGTCACTTGAGCGCCGCCGCATGACAGGATTTCTTTAACATATTTCCCGGCGGCCCTAAAACAGTCTGCCCTAGAGACTCCCACGAAAGGGGGCGACCCAGCCCTACTGCAGCCACCGGACATGGGAACTACTCCACACTTTACTCCCTCATTTATCTGTAATCCCAGATATAACTGTGTTCTTACTGACATTGCAGCGTCTGACGAACCTTATCCGACTCTATGGAGGGGGTCTATCTCCGCCATCCTCAGGTCCTTCTAACCGTTTTAGATTAGCGTTCAGCCCACTGTGGGGTTGTTGTTTTGAATTGAACTGAATTGTTTTGTTTGTTTTTGTGCCTTCTTTTTCAGGGCGACAGATGCTTCCTTTTCAGAAGTGTATGGTGGGGGGAGAGGGGGGGAGGGAAGACCGTTGTCTTCCGGCAATTTGTTGTTGCTTTTCGCCGCCCACGGGCAGCAAATTTTTGTTTCGATTGGTAGCTTTCCACGCAGATCTGCCTTAGACGATGACATGAGGCCCACCAGAGTGCATACCCTCTGCCCAATGGCCTCGACCACGGAGCAGTATTTCCCTTGGGACCCGGGTCTCCTAGCGCCCGCGCCCCTCCTCACACATGATACCCAACCCTATGATGTCCACCTTACATAGGACCCTCCACACCCTCTCATGGAACGTTAATGGCCTATTAGATCGTATAAAACGCACTGCCGTGCTGCGCAGCGCCAAGCGACACGCACCAGACATCCTGTTCCTGCAGGAATCACACCTTCTGGGCTCACAATGTAGCTTCCTCGCCCGATACGGGTTTGACAGAGTCTGGCATTCTGGTTTTACACGGGGATTCCGGGGGGTGGCCATACTACTTCGAAGAGGGCTCCCCTTCACCTTGACACGGGTTGAAACGGACACACAAGGCCGTTATGTGGCCCTGACGGGTATGATCGAGGGACACCCCCTCAACCTCCTGTCTACATACATTCCTCCCGCCAACATGGCTTCTGCCCTCCGTCGCCTCACGCTTGCACTCTCCTCCTTTCCGCAGGGCCTGACGATTGTCGGGGGGACTTTAACGCTGTCCTGCAGCCATCCCGCGACGCGTCAGGCACCCCATCGGCCTCCCGCCTCGCCTCTGCAAAACGCCTCGCGCATTGTCCTCCGGCCTGGGTCTCTGTGATGCCTGGAGGGTATGGAACCCCTGCAAAGAACAATACACCCACACTTCGGCAGCCCACCGCACCCACTCTCGTATAGACTTGTTCTTCTTGCCTGCCATAGACTGTCAATTGATGGCCGGGGCCACCATCTTACCCAGGGGCATTTCAGATCACTCCCCCGTGTCCCTCCGTCTTGGGCATTCTCCTGGCGGCGCCCGTGCGATGTGGCGGATGAATGCCTGGTTCCTACAGGATGCAGGTTTTGTTGAGTCCCTTGGGCAGGAACTGCAGAGCTACTTCTCAACAAATACGGGTTCGGTCTCCTCCCCAGGGACCCTGTGGGAGGCCGGTAAAGCTGTGGTGCGGGGGGGGGGCTAGAGGCCTGGTCCAAGCGAAACGCAAGAAACAATCCGCCCGACTTGCACAGCTGGAGGCCCAGGCGGCGCAGCTGGAGGATGCCCAAGACACCACTGACAACGACGACTCCGCTCGTCAACTCACGTTGATCCGAGAGGAGATCTGCCGGCTCTCGCTGGAGTCCGCTAAAATGCTTTGGCGCTCCTCTGTGGCACGCGTATACGGATGGGGGGATAAACACGGCAAACTTCTCCACAACCTGGTATCCTATCCCAGAGCCAATCGCATAATCCCCGAGATTCGGGACGGTAATGGGATCTGTGACGCCACTTCCCCAGCCATCGCACACACGTTCGCAGACTACTATGCGGGCCTCTACACGACCCGACCCCTTCGGACCCCTCTGGCAACGGTGTTGGCTGAGACCGGAACTCGATTGCCCTGCCTTTCCCAAGCGGACTCCGCGGCCCTGGATACTCCCTTTACCCCGGAGGAGATACTTGGGGCGATTTCCTTATTGCACGCCGGCAAAACACCCGGGCCCGACGGTTACCCCCAGGAGTACTATGCGGTCTACCGGGACACACTGGTCCCGCACCTGACGGAATTGTTTAAACACGTAGTAGACAGGGGGTCCTTCCCGCCTGAGACTGACATGGCCACTATCGTAGTCATCCCAAAGACCCAGCCACCCTCCCTTGCATGTGCGGACTACCGTCCCATCTCCCTTATCAACACGGAGGTCAAGATCTTCGCCACGGTGTTGGCCCAACGACTCCGACCCCATTTACATGAGCTGGTTCACCCAGATCAAAACGGCTTCATGCCTGCCCGCAGCACCCGGCATTGCATACGCCGTCTCCATCTCGCCCTCGCACACCGCCCTCGCACACCGCCACCGCCTCACCCCATATCTGGCATTACTATTCATAGACTTCGAAAAGCCTTCGATATGGTGGACTGGAGCTACCTTGAAGAGGTGTTGGAGAAGATGGGTTTTGGGCCCCCCTTTCGACGGTTCCTCCGGGTCCTCTATTCGGCTCCCAAGGCAAGGGTTCTCATCAATGGCGTGCTGTCCGAAGCGTTCCCTATCCAGCGCGGCACCCGCCAGAGTTGCCCGCTCTCACCGCTTCTATTTGCATTAGCAATGGAACCCCTGGCCTCCCTCATCCGTCAAGATCCCCTCATCCAGGGTTGGGCCTGGGATCCGAATCAGGTCGATAAGATCGCCCTGTACGCCGATGATGTCCTCCTTTATTTGGCGGATCCGGAGAGCTCCGGCCCGCGATGCTTGGACGTCCTCTCGGCCTTTGAACGGGTTTCCGGCCTCAGACTCAACCCGACGAAATCCACACTGGTCCCCCTGCACCCGACACGGGCTTGCTTCGACTGGCAGACGACCATCCCCCTGCGCAGGCAGTCAGTTAAGTACTTGGGGATATGGGTAGCCCTTCTCCCCGACCTCGAATGGGCCCTGAACATCACACCCCTGGTCACCAGGGCCAAGGCAGACCTCAAGAAATGGCAATCTCTCCCCTTAACCCCCTTGGCAGAAGTGCCCATTTTAAAATGATGGTCCTTCCCCGCTTTTTGTACATCTTACAAAACATCACCATTCCCCTTCTGGGCAGCTGGTTTCGAGAACTGGACGGAATACTCACCCGCTTTTTGTGGGGAGGAAGGAGATCACGACTGTCCCTAGCACATTGCCGCATACCCCCCTACGACGGCGGCATGGGGGTAACTAACCTTCACCTCTACTACCTGGCCACGAGACTAATCGTGATCCATGAATGGTTTGCGGGCGGCTGGTCCGACCCGGCGTATCGGGTAGAAACCAGGTCAATGGACTTCACTCAAATCCAGGCTTACATGTATGGAAGCCCCGTGCCACAGGCCCTTCCCCCTGTCACTAGAGCCGTGCTTATGGCCTGGCGGACTGCCTTGCGCCACGTAAAGTGGGATCGTAAACTCACCAGGCAGACGCCTCTATGGTGTGGGGCTTGGCTGGGAGAGGTCTCTGCTCTCCAGGACTTCCGTCGGTGGGACCACATCGGTATCTCGCTGCGGGGGGATGTCTGGACCGGGGACCATATCAGATCATTCGCGGACCTACAACACCGCTACTCCCTTCACTCCTCCCAGTTTTACAAATATTTACAACTCAGACATGCCCTTCACACCCACATTACACCCCCACCTCCCTCCCCGAATTCAGCTCCCTGGAGGCCCAGGTGATGATGGGGAACCTGGGCAGAGGGGGAGTATCGCGGATTTACCGCTCTCTGGTGAACAATGGCCCTGGACCTGCTTCGGACCCGCTGGGAGGGTTGGGTGGGTTCCCAAGACGACGCAGACTGGAGAGATGCCCTTATGGCCCCCAAGACTCTGACGACCTCCTCCAGATTGCGGCTAGTCCAATTCTATTATCACCACACGGCGTACCTCACCCCAGCCCGCCTGTACAGCGCCCGCATGCGGCCCTCCCCATCATGTGCGCGATGCACCCATGCCCCGGCAGACTTCTACCACATGGTGTGGCAATGTCCCGCCCTTGCACCATTTTGGACGGGGGTGGAAGGAGAACTTACGCAGACCCTGGGTTGGGAGGTCCCCCATGACCCGCTGCGCCTGCTCTTGGGGGTGTTTGATGGCCTTGACGGATCCCGGTCTGACAAGCCCTTCCTGGGAATGGCATTAGCGGTGGCAAAGCGCGATATTGCAGCACTCTGGTCCCAAGCCAAGCCGCCTACTGTGCGGAAATGGAGACTGGGAGTGGACTGGTGTGGAGCCCAAGAGGAGCCCCTCTTTGAGGCCCGAGGATGCCCTGAGCTTTTTGGTAAAATATGGGGCAAATGGTTCAACTCACTGCCCGTTTGAGGGGTTAGATGGGCTGGGTACGTGACTGCTTGTAAACATGTGCTGTATTCACACCATCAATACCTTACAAACCTTTGCCGCCTCCATCGTCTATAAGGTATTTAATAATGTGACTGACATGCTACCAACGTATTGTTGTTTAAAAAATTCAATAAACTTGATTATCCCAAAAAAAAAAACAGGGTACAAGCAGTAAATCTAACTGAAATGAGTAATTTAGATATAGCTTGCGCTATGGGGAAGTTCATCCTAAAAGTTAAAGAAACCCTTAAATGTGAATAGAACTGAAATTCTTGTTTTAAAAATATCATTTGACACAGAGTACGTTATACGGAATGATGGAAGGATCAATGAATTTTAAATGTATGAATTTTATGATAAATTTTATTCAAGAAACGTGATTTTAGGAGTTGTATTTATTGAGATTTTAAATGTTTAAGGACTATCAAGTCCAAATAAACTTTGTTTTGAACTGAAATGACAATAACAAAACATATATCAATTCTTGTTTGCTCTTCCAAATAAAAACAATAGTAATTCATCCACACAAAAGATTTCCAGTCGCATGTGAAATCTCGACTGGCATGAAATCACCCTAATCAATGCAGGTTCACCCTTTTTCTCAATTAGGTTTCGCTAACATCAATCAATATTAAACAACTACAACAGATTATTAGTATTTCTATCTCAATTGTGTAGTTGATGGTACCTCACACTCTACACCTCAAAACCTGCAAACAAGAAATACCATTTGACTATGGCTTACTCGTGTCTTCTACACTTGTCTCAATATCTATCAAGTGTCTTCTATACTTAATTTAAGATCTATCCCTGGATTTTAGGCTACGCCGAATCTGAAACTCTTCAATCTCTTTACATGGAAACTATACAAATCTTCATTCATCAATCCATTCACTTTCAACTCAATAATACAATAGTAAACATAGTTACAATAGATGTCGCATAATCCTATTAACACTCACACCTCCAAAACAACAACTGCATTCGAAAATCGCCCTTGTCAGCTCCTCAACTCTTGCCATTGAATTTCAGGATTCAGGTATTTTATTCTAACTTGGGTAATTATTGAAAGCTCTTTGATCATTGTGCTGCCATATCTCTGCTAACAGAAAACTGGAATGCGCGGATTGGGGCCAAAATTAAATAATATGGTTCAACCGTTTAATTACCATCGCTTACAGGGTCAAGCCCCATTCCTGCGCTAATTTCTTCTTGCCTCAGGTGACGGATCTTTGCCACTGTATTTTGACTCAAAGAGCTATTTCGGCATCACAAGCAAATATGATATACAATTACAAGTTCAGTCAATGATGAGAGTTTACATAAGTTTTAAAAGCTTTATTCTCATTAAGATATTAGAAAGTATCTTTTCTATTCAAATTAGTCAATAAATCTTAAGTAAGTTTACAGAAATCTCATAAAAAGGATTGGTTAGAACAAAGTCAAATGAGCATGTTCCATAAAGAAATAGCCCCTATTCCAAAGAACAGGACCAGAATTTTTAAGTTGGTAGAACTCACAAAGAGTTCAAATTCAAAGGAAAAGTGAGATCAAAAGAGAATAAAGCTCAAAGCCAAATTAAAGCAGCAGAACTTCCCATAAAAGTAGTTTGTGAAACTCAGCAGAGTCTCTGTAATCCGAGCAAATCATACATTTGCAGTAGCAATCTGTAAAAAAACATAAAAAATGAAGTAAGGATGAACAGAGGCAGCAGTAGCTACAACTGTCCGTCTAGGACAAGAAGGAAGGTAAGGAGTGGAGAAAAAGCCATTGAGAAATTTACCTGGACAATAAACAGCGACCCCCTGGACCGGGTGGGAACATACAAATATCTGGGTGTACTGCTAGATCAACATCTCAATTTCAAGCAACATCTAGAACTAGGGAAAGCCAAAGCAAAACAGCTGCTATTTGCATTTAAAATCTTGCAAAAAACTGAGCGACAGTTCAACAACCCATTTACTAACAGTTGAGGCAGCAAAATTCTTGCCATCAATTACGTATGGATCTGAACTTCTAAATACAAAGGACGCATCAGCCTTAAACACAGCGCAAACCAGCTTCTTTAAGAATCTATTCTTAATTCCGCGCTATATTCCACAAGCCTTGATCAGACTGGAATTCGGGTTAAAAATCAGATTCCCACAAGACACGGGGCCCTTGCCAAATACTATTGGAGGATGAGGCCAGTGGAGGAAGACTCTTTAGCACACTACTGCTAGCTGGAGGTTGAAAAGCAATCCAGATCGACTAATGGAGTCTGCTTTTCCTTAAAACAATCCATCGCAGCTCTAAAACTAGAGGACGCTTGGAATACAATATCGTCTTATCCTGAATTCAAACAAATAGTTAACAAAACCATCAAGTTACAATCTCAGGTAATAGACAAAGCCTCCTTGACTTCAAAAACCAATGCCTGGATGGTAATGCCAACATATAAAATGCTAAAACCCCAACCATACCTAACAGAACATTTCGCAAATCAAAAAAAGCGGAAACTGATTTTACTGAGACTGGGTGTTTATTCATCAAAAGATCTTACTCCAAAATGGAAACGGGTATGGCCCACAATGGATTGCCGCCTTTGTGGCCAAGGAGAAGAGTCACTACCACCTATTATGTATTTGTCTGGCATTACTACACATACGGTAAGCCCTCCTGCGGCCACTAATGAAAAAAGAACAAATAAGGACTTGCAGATCTGCCGTAATAAAATGCCTAGGAGGGTCGACAGTACAATTGGCATGCAAGGCAATAAAGTTTCTGAGTATAGCGGCAAAGGAACTAGAAAAGAGTGATCGACATCTCGAACCGGCTGGGGATGCAAGGTGATAAAGTGCAATTGATCATTTAGTAGTCCTTTACTTACAGCACCACGCACTTTACCTTGGAGAAATAATAGGAAATTACCAATGGTACTAGTCTTTACTTTAGAAAAGTGCAATTGAAAATGTTTTCAGTCCATTTGCTTACAGCACTATGCACTTGGAGAAATTACTGGACTTACCAACGGTACTAGTCTTACTAGGACCCAATGTATTCCTTAACTTGTTGTAATGTAAACTTTTAATGAGATTCATGTTAATTAATGTATTTAAAGTATTGATATAATTGCTTGTGTATTTTATGCATATTGGTGGATGTGCTGCCCTTTTATGATTCAAATCAAATCAAAGTAATTTTTCATGTCAGCCATTGAGAAGCATTGAAAAAGGCTTTGAAACGAACCAGGAACACACACTAATATAAAAGATGTGAACACATGTTGCAGACATTGTAGCAGGCTTCTTCCTCTCTGAACCAATCAGATGGCAGCCTCGTCTGTGAGCAGGTTCAGCTCGTCCTTTCTCATGAAAATACATGTGGCTTCCAAAGCTTTATGACAAGTTAGCTACAGACATTCTTACGTAGTTGAGTTCTGGAAACATAAGCCTCAGTTCCCATAGGCATTGAATGCAGGTTGACCTTCTAAATATTAAATGCTTCATTGCGTACGCAATGAACTATGTTAAAGAAGCGAAACATCAACATGCCAAATACTGTTTAGTAATGCATTTCATTAATCCCAACAAGAAATATTGTTTTAAATGTGCAACTGTTCTATCAAAGCATTGTGAAATATGGTGAGAACGGAAGTTAATCATTGCAAACAATATATTGCTCAGTAAAATAATACATTGATTAATAACCGGAACATACTTTAGTTATAACAAACATTTCCAAGCATGTCACATCAAGGTCAGACTTTTAAATTACATTTGTGCACAGTTCAGCAATATTAGGTTGTCGTGTAGTTCCTATAGTACCCATGCAGGACCTGCGCGTTTGGATAACATAAACTGTGGGCTTGGTGTTAGACTGACTCTGTGCACCCCCACCGCTTATGTTAGCCGGATTTGCATTAGCTAGCTCACAGTACCACTAGAATCTCCTCTTAACGGGGAGAGATTAGTTTTTGGCAACCTTAGATCATGACAACCTTGATCCCTCAGAATCGTGAAAACAATGTACTACTTTTCGCTCAGTCACTCGTGCTTACTTATTCGGTTTGTCTCAGAGAGTTACACAGAATAAACAGTCTGGGCGTTTCAATAAGTATTTATTGAACAGTTGTTACTCTAGTGTAAAATATATGTGCTGCAGCAACCAGCAGACAATAGCAGATATATATTATCAGCAGTACGATAAAAGTGAAAGGGTAGTACAGTTCTACCATATTGCAATAATAATGGTTACATACATGAATATATGAAATGCATTATAAAAGTGTGCGTACTCCTACGATGCCTAACTAGATGTACCTAAGTGTACCTAGCATGTGTGTAGGTCTAAAAGCCTAAGAGCCAAGAATCCTTCTAGGATTTAGTCGAACCCCATTACCTGAATAGAGAGAGTGTGGGACCCCGTCCTGGTCTCGGGTTGGACACCCCGCAAGGGCTGTGTTAGACCGCTGTCAGCTGGAGTGACTGCATGCAGGAGCCTCAGCATCTCTGGTCAGTGTGTCAGCATGGAAGTCTCGGTTCCCTCTATCTTACCGAGGCAAGATGTGGTGTATTTATACCCTAAAGTGTCTCGTCCCTCAGTATGGTTGGTATTGGTCTTTGTTAGACATGAGGAAGACGTCAGGGGTGAACTTTGGACATACATATTATGCGGGAGTTGTAGCTGGTGAATGCTCATGCATAATTTATGAGTACATTGTAGGCCTGTGTTCGGGGAAAACCCTGCAGTGTTCTAACCACAGACTAGATAACGTTCAACCCTCAGAGTTCGTTGTGTACTGTAGGGAACTAATGTAGGTGAAAGATCATGACCATAATAGGGCATATACGATTATGACCATATACGGCATATATGAACGTGTCTATATTAGGGCCTCTATATGAAACCTAACACCCACTCCACTTCCGAATTGGATGACAATGACCATACTTAAAATCTGGACCATTTAAAATGTTCTTAAAAACAGCTAAAAACATGGTTTTAAAAAGACATTTTAAAAATGTTACAAATCAGCTATTCTTTTGTTGCCACTTGAAAAAGTCAATTCTGTCTCACTTATAAAAGTTGCATTACTACAAGCAGAAGAAGGCCATTCTTTTCTCAAGTGAAAGTGTCAATTTAGGAAATATTCCAATTTTAGTTCGTTTATTTATAAAAACGAAGTGGAGAATTCTTTCCCAGGACGCGATGAGCCAATTCAAGATTAAGTGTCCTGTCTTGGAGATACAGTATTATCGGTGTTAGCTAATGCAGACGACAAATCCAACGCCTCACAGAGAACGTCAATCGCACATAGATGGAATTCAGCACTGCCAACAGTCGGTGCTGCGGCAGCTTGTGCGACAGTTGTTACCTGAGTGCCTGTGGAGGAGCCACCTAACTCGGCAGGAGCAAACGGCACCTGTGGATTCTCAAGGAATGCGTTCCTCAGAATTGGAAGGCGCTGGGGACAACGCAGAGCATGGGCCTTTAGGGGGTCAAGCATAGCATCCATGTCCGGAGGCGTATCTGATGGAAACGTTAGACAGAGATCCAACGCGCATTCTTCTCCGCAAAACAGGCATCGAAGAACAGGTAAGATGCAGTCCACCCAGACTGGTCTAAACGATAGGTACCAAGAGGCGTTCAGTTCTCTTAGGCAAGGCATACCCAGAAGCTGCACCATGCGTCCACGGTATTTCCGCTCCATGAGTATGTTCGCCATTTCCTCGGAAATTGTGCCGTCCATTGCGTAGCAGTAAGATTACAATCAGGACTCCTGCAATTAGGAACAGGATAAGCGGGAGACCTCCAAAGACGCTTCCCAATACGGAGTGTATAAAATTTGGGATTACTCTGAGGACTGTCTGAAAGGTGCTTAATAGTCCTGACCCTATGGTTTTAAATAGGTGTACAATACCGCTCGTATCAGACATGTTGAAGATACGACCCACCATTTCTGCGAAATGAAAAGGGCAGTTCGTACGTATAAGCGCCTGTATCTCAGTCGAGGTTCTTGCAACTTGAAGTTCAAAGGTTTCTCGAGCGGAGGTTAAGGGCACGGGTTGCTGTAAAAGCATGGCTTTCAGTCTGCTCAAAGTATCAAATTGTATAAAGGAAACATCCAACGAAGGCCATAACGGCGCCTCCCTGACTGTATTCAGTGGTGGAAACAATACTTGCATACAGCAAGTAACCCTGGAGTTAACAGTGACCAGATAGGCGACGCCCGGAAGCATCCCACAGCAACCTTGATCGTTTAGCATCAAGTAACTCCCATTCAAGAGCAGCTGGAAAACCAGCGTGATAATGGCCGCTGGGGTCCCTGACATGTGACATGATAGATTCGCTCCTGAACCACTACATGCTCTGTGCAGAGAAATATCCTGACACATGAGCGAACCGCTTACAGCGTTCTTGCAGTTTGTACCACTCGGATACACTTCTCGATCCCCATTCCGGCATCGATATCTATATGGTAACTCCCAAGTTTCCTTAATTACCCATTTTTTCATATCTGCCTGCCTTTGCTCAAGGCAATATTGAAACTGAAACGTAGTGACCGGCAGAGTGATTTGGCCATGAATTAGCCATTCAGTTGATGGTAATTCGGCTACAGTTAATGGTAACCTTTCCAGTTTCTCAATACGCAGCATTGTATATTTGGCTCCCCTTTGTGCCATTTCTGTCTATCCGTTAGATTGTATTCTGAAAACAGAGACGTGGTGTTTATAAAATGCCAGGGCACATAGCCTGCACGCAAAGATTGCAGCGTCCAGCTTAATATCATAATAGAACGTAATTGGTATTGCCCGTGTTGTAACAAGGCCAGATCTTGTTCTAATATGTTGATTGCCAAAGACACAATGTTGCCTAAGGAGTAAATCCGGGAGGTCAAAGTTGTTAACCCATTATCGACTACAGCTAATGCCTTCTCTAAGTTAATACGGTCTATTTCCCGTATTCTTTCTGCGGCCTTCTGTTGGGATATTTTCCAGTTTTCATTATAATAGGCATAAATGCCAGCATATATGAAACGTTTCTGACGTGTTTTCCTTGGGCCTGACAAGAAATCCCTAAGGTCTACATCAGGTGCGAGTAAGGTCAAGTGATGTTTTACTTCTGTGAGTGTTGAGCTCTCTAGCCAGTCTAGGCACAACTTCCTAACACCATAGGATGTCACTACCCCTGGGTGTTGTCTCTGTACATAGCGTGCATCTGGCCTACTGATACTAAACCCCTCTGTTATACCTAGGAATCTCTGTTGACATGTGTTTGTGTCAATGGGCCAAATCAGCCATTCTGTCCAATTGGGATCTGACCTGTTGTACTGGAGGATGTCATCTAATCCTACCCCATGTGTAGTTGAATTCTGCCCCCCACCCATCTGTGATGGTGCTGGAAACCCAGGTGTGTTCATTTCCTTGTTCTTGGCTAGTCCAAGACAGGATGTCTGTTGCACAGTTTCATTTAGAAATGTCATCTGCTGTGGAATGAGGCATGCTTTAAAAAGCGCTTCTGTTCCCTGGACCTGCCAGTCCCTCGAACCCCAGATTGATTTTAAATCCATAGTGTCTTTCCATAGGTCAAAACCCTGTGTAGACAACTGGGCCATAAAGGAAGCAGAGTAAATCTGTTTGGTGTTAGTCAACATAATTGTCTGTGCTGATGTTGTTGACACTTTGTAATAAAATGACTTCGGTCAGATGTATTAAACCCTGAAAAGTATGTGAATTTCTGTGCAAAAGTTTGCGAACTACCTTTGGAGGTGTTGGGCAGTGTTCCCACTGGTGGTATTCAAATACATTTCTCGGTGTTATGGATTTGTGCAAGAAATGATGACCATAATGTTGGTAACAGTACAATGTATCATAGTCTGAAGTACCTTCTAACATTTCATTGTTCGGAAATGCTGCAGTTTTTTCTAAATCAGACATCATATTATTTACAGTTTGTGTCCCAATCATCAGACAATGTACTGGAGGTAATGATATCACTTAAAGAAATTTTAAATACATGTTTAATCTTTAAAAGTTCAGTCAGACCGAATATATCGAAATCAATCTTGTCCCATACTACACCGTCCGGTATAAGAACTGCTGTGATGTTCACTGAAGACAAGTCTCTTGCTTCACGATGTGAAGACTGGTGTGGCTTTAAAATCAAATTGACTCTTTGGGCTTTAGAGCTCTGCTGGAGATATCGGCCATTAATAAGCATACTAAAAGTTATTGTTAAACCTAGCCAGAAAAGAAAAAATAGAATCCCAGTGATATACCATAGTTCTATCCAAGGTGACACCAGGTAAGTCTTTCTAAAAAAGTTCAAAAAGTCAATGAGTTTCTGTTTGTGTGATTTTTTTGGCTGGCGTTGTGTCTCGGCTCACTTGGATCCAGTGAAAACGTATCAAAGTTCATGAAATAGCCAGAAGCAGTTCGATCGATTGTTGGAATTGCGTTCGGGATTTGTTGAAATTGGATTTTGCTCTTGACGAGGCATGTTGACGTAGACGTCTGTAGTCGGACTGATTGCAACTTGGTTGTTAATTTGATTTTCTTCTTGAAGTTGAACTTCTTGTTGAAGTGGAACAAGTTCCATAGCATTGTTGCTTAGTCCTTCATTCTGTACAGGTGGCTCTTCAAACGTGATGAGTTTTTCTGTTTGAACTTCTTGGATTGTAGCGAGAGGAGGGCGTCTGCTACTGTGGAGACCACGAGGCCTACTGTTTAGTATCGGCCACATAGTGTGGTTTGATTAAGTCGATTGAGACAAATCTTTTCTCCTTTTTCCCGGCAAGAGGTGGCAGAAGTACAGTTCTTGTGCCTTGGATTGCTAGGACCAGTACAGCTGTTCTGTAGGATGGTCCGAATTCTTTCTTGTCTGCAATCTTCTCTCTGACCAGATCCCCAACTTTTGGGATCCAGACAGGTCTTGCCGTTACTGCCTTGACTTCCTCAGTGGCGGTCTGTTTTAAGTGGACGTTGCTTTGTTGTGTCCTGGATTCATTTAGATCCTGTAAAACAGCCAAACGATCATGGATATCAAATTGTTTTTCATCTGCCACTGTGCCTCCACAATCAAGATCAGGTACCCACACTTGTCCCAAATAGGACCTTGTAAGGAGTGACACCCCCTAGAGAGCTTCTTGGCTGGTTAATTGCTCTTTGGACCCCATAAAGGTGACTGACCCAACTACCGCCCTTGCCTAATACCCTAGCTGTTAAAGATTGCTTTAAGTCATGGTTTTTCCTCTCCACAACAGAATTTCCCTCAGGATGGAACGGAGAGGAGTACCGCAATGCTTCGCCCATTCCTTCCATGGCCTCTTTGTAAGCCCGAGAGCTAAACGCCGGGCCACGGTCAGAATGTAACGTGCCAACTGCGTATGTGCCGATAAAGACTCGCAAATCTTTTATAACAGTTCGAGCGTCAGCCGAGCGCTGAGGCCAGACCCATAGGAATCTAGTGCAGGAATCCACTGCAACCATGATATATTTCTTGGCCCCATCCGATTGTAGGGGTCCGCAGTGGTCCAAATACACACATGCGAGTGGTTTGTCTGATTTTAGTAATGGTGTCTGTGCTGGGCGTGTTACGGTGGAGCCTTTCATCTGCTGGCAGATGTCGCACTTTAAGACATAGTGTTTGGTCTGCTTTGTTATCCCTGGCCGCCAGTAGCGCTGTTTCAGTAAAGAAATAGTCGCTGTAATGCCTGTATGCGCAGAACCCAAACCCTCGTGTGCTGCTAGAATTAAGCCTTGCCTACGATCCATATTTGGTATTACTCTATCCCCCACACCAGGAATCTGAGCATATGGAATGTTTTGTGCATCTAACTTGTAGGAGTACTTGAGTGGAAATTTTTTAGGTACTTCTGTGCTGCCTTTGCGTGAAGCATAGACAGCTACCAAAATCTCGCCGTCTATTCTCGTTTTTGAACGAGTGATTGCAGCTACGGACGCTGTGCGTACAGTCCCCTTTGCGGCTTCATCAGCCAATGAATTCCCTTCAACGTGAACGCCATCACGCTGATGACTCAGTGTATGTATCACGTGAGCCCTTGGTAGTTCGTTTCTCAACTCCACTACCTGTTCCCAAAGCATTTTATGCTTAATTGTGCCACCTTTTGCGTCTTTAAACCCGTTTTGTTCCCAATGATGTAAATATTAATTGTACGACTGTACACAGTAAAAGGAATCACACACAATTAGTGTGGGGAATTTGTGTTCCGTATTTACGAGTGCCAGTATTAGTGCTTTTAATTCTGCCAATTGAGCCATGCAGTCTCCTAGAGATTGCGTTTTAGTGCAACTTGGATGGAACTTTCCATCGCGCATGCGACCTTTAACGATTGCACACACTGCGCTGTAAGCTTGCTTTCTCCCTATTGCCGGTTGAGCAGATCCGTCAGTGTAAATAATGTATTCATACTGATCTAGAGGCAAAATCTCATTTGGTAGAGGCTATTCTTGTTCGTATTGCAGAAATGCTTGTGTTTTTAAACTTGGATCAAATCTGTATTCAACATCCGTTGCAGTAAGAGAATTAGCCCATTGTATCCATCTGGGATGTAAGGCTTCGCATTTGGAATGCTAGCCTTTGTAACAGCCTCTAAGGTTGGTACTGGGGTCACGACTATTATGCGCTTTCCCTGAGCCAGAGCTCTTTCTCTTGCTACAGCGGTCTGCACTGCTGTCAGGATTTTTTCTGTTGAAGTGAAACGCATCTCTGCGTTTGTATACAGGTGTGATTTGTATGCGATTGGTACCGTTTCGCCTTCATTGAAAGTTAAATAAGTGTACCCGCATTGACCCGCTATTACTGGGATCACTAAGTTGCGTACATTTACGCGTGTCTGTAAATGTTTGAAGCTATCATGTCTTCCTGTAGTGAACGAAGGATGTTTGTATGTTCCTGTGTCCATTGTCTGACTGAAAAATCAGGTTTTATTAAGTCATAGAAAGGTTTTACTCTTTCTGCATAATCCAAAATGTATGTTCGACCAAAATTTAGGAATCCCAGAATTGATTGTAAATTCTTTAATGATTTTGGAGGTTGGAGCAGCGCACACTTTTCTAAAAAGTTAGCTGCTAGGCTTTTTCCTTCACTTGACTGCTCATACCCTAAAAACAGGACATTGAGATGGGCAATTTTTGATTTTTTAAAATTAAATTTATAGCCCTCAGAGGCAAATCTCATAATAATGGTGCTCACCCTGGTCAGGTGCCTTGGTAAGTCATCGTCCGTCAGATAAATATCATCCACATAGGACAATGCTTCTTCATCCAAATTTTGGAGTAACTCTGTTACCCTTGCTGAAAACAACCCCGGGCTATTCTTATACCCTTGGGGCAAACGACAAAATTGCAGTTGGGACCCTAGCGCTGAGAATGCGGTCAAATACCTGCTTTCAGGCGCTATATTTTGGCAGAAAAATCCATTTGAGATATCAAGTGTAGTTTTGTATTTTTTCCGCACAATGTTATTCATTAATGCGGCACTGTGTACATTTTGAACTGCAAATGTCTTTGTGCAAGTGTTTAAATGTCTGTAATCTAAAACTAAACGATATGTGTTGTCAGGTTTTGATACGGGGAACAAAGGATTGTTCATTGGTGAGGTGCAATTTTCTATCACCCCTTGGTATTCAAGTTGATCTAGGATCTCCCTGACTTGTTTTTGAGCTTCCTGCTTTATAGGGTATTGCCTTTGAGCATTTGGGGAAACTTTTAACGGGATCACGTGGTGGGTTGAATCCTCATCCCAACCAGCATGATTTTTGTACAATGCTGGAGCTAGGGCAACTGCCCACTCCTGCGCATATGCATGTTTTAAATGTATGGGAACGAGGTCGGAAAATGCTGGAAAAATTACCTTTTCTCCATTAAGGCACTCTATGACGAATGCTGGCGGCCAGTCTTGCTCTGCTAATAGGATGTCATATTCAGATGACAGATTTTTTCCAAAATAGACCTTTAACTTTCCTGAGCTTGTCCCCCTCCATCCGGAGTGTTATCTCATGTAACTTATGTGGGACACTTACTTGAGTATCAGGTGTTTCCACCGTGATATACTCACTCAACTCTGCTGTCACCAGAAATTCCTTCAGGTTCTGGGGAGCTATTGTTACTTCTGCCACGCTGTCTAGCATCGTCAGAGCCCATTCCCCGTTCAGAAGCTGTGTCCTCAGAATTCTGGGCATGTCTGATCTTAAGACCTGCTACCTTCTTCTTTTTGAACTGAGGTTTTTGTTTTTGTTTATCTTTTTTAGGTGCGTAGTCCGCAGCGCGTTGCGTGTCTCTGGACTTTGTACGCTCCTCTGACCGTCCTTCCCCCTCTGAGTTTTTTGATGAACCCTGAAAGGAACGAGAGGAACGTGTATCAGTATCCTGATACCTGTCAGGTTTTTTAATATTATCCCTATTCCTGAGGTTATATCTCCTTTCAGAGGGCTCCTGTTGAGGAGACCTACCTCTGGATTGAGATCTGCTGTCTTTAGACTTTTGTTGTTTTTTATTTTCCCACTTCTTTTTAGAAGAAGTAGGTGTCTGCTTTGTAGTGTCCTTTTCAGGACTGCCCACCAGTTGTGGTTTTAATGCTTTCCCACCCAGACTGTCTCTGCCTAGTTCTGCATATGCAGTTTCAGTTATTTTGGGTAGTTCGTGTGGTTGATCTACTGGACTGAACTCCCTTAGGCGTTGGCGGATCGCCACTGAAGCTGCTTCCCCCTTAATGTTAGCTATGTTAGCTAGTTATGGCTGATACCTGTTCGTAGTTACCTAGTAACTTCATTCCTAAATTAAGGGCAGGCTCTGCTCCATACTCATTTTGTATCTGTTTCAATACGTCAGGTACTACTGCTAATGACCGGATACCATGTGTTCTGGTATATATGGCAGCAAAGACTGTACCCCAAGAGGTGCAGTCCTCTACTTGTGGTGTGATCCCCATGGGCAAGCAGATTGTTAGTATTCTGTGTTTCTCACAAGTGGTAGTATTCAGGAATACTGCCTGTTAGAAATAGGGATCTCTGGTTGGCAATGGCTGGCGCCAATGTCCAAGAAGGGACCCTTCTTCCTAAGTCAGAGTAAGGGGGCTACACCCTTTGATAACCCCTGCTCAACCCTGTGGTAACGTAGCATGAGCAGACAGGCCTATCTCAGAGGCAGTGTGTGAAGCATTCGTGACCATACACAATAACGCAGTGAAGACACCACAAAGGGACACCACACAAGTAACTATAGAAAAAGGAGTAGCTTTATATCCGTTTAACACCAGGCTCGAAGACGATCAACAAGCCACAATGCACGTTAATATAAGTTCACTGAAAAGGCAATAAAGCACTCAAAAGCGGGTGAAGCGAACTTAGTTCGAGGCCGGGGTCTACGCGACCCGGTGATGCACAATGTACCTGAGGTTTAAAGGGGCACGGCACGCAGCTTCGGGAGGAAGCCGCGATGATGACGGGTGGACTCGCAGCGGCCGCAGCTCAGCTGCAGCGGTCCGCGGCGTGCTCTCCCGATGATCCTGGGACGGTGATTAAAGGCGGGCTCTCAGCGGCAACAGCACAGCCGCAGCGGCCCACAATAGCTATAATTCTCGTAGCACAGACAAATGCGGGCTCTCAGCGGCAACAGCTCCCCAGCTGCGGCGGCCCGCGATAGCGATGATTCTCGTAGCACAGACAAATGCGGGCTCTCAGCGGCAACAGCTCCTCAGCTGCAGCGGCCCACAATAGCGATAGCAATGATTCTCGTAGCACAGACAAATGCGGGCTCTCAGCGACAACAGCTCCTCAGCTGCGGCGGCCCGCGAAAAGCGATGATTCTCGTAGCACAGACAAATGCGGGCTCTCAGCGGCAACAGCTCCTCAGCTGCAGCGGCCCACAATAATGGTAGCGATGATTCTCAGCCCGCGTTCCCCGCAGTAGACCCAGAGGCTCTGGAATTCTCGACAGAGGCCTCACCTGCGAGTAGAACCCCTCTCAAATAGGAATTCAGAAGGCTGATGGGTGAAGTCTAATGTCCTTGAGACTTCAGCAGGAGGCAAGCTCAAATCAGGCCCTTGGGTAGTTGCTTCAGCAAGATGGATGAAAGTTTCAAAGTCCTTTTCCTCTCGTTACACGGACAGAGGTTCGTCTTGACATCCAGAAGTAAAACACCTGTAGGGGTTTCGGCGCAGATCTTTATACCCCACAGGTCTTTGTTCTCAAAAGTCACAAGTCACTGAACCCAGCCAGAACCAGTTCGGTGTGGTCCTGGAGCACTTTATTTACGAGGCTGCATACTGCCCTTGAGGAAGAGGGGGTCTGCCATCATACGCACAGTGGGGGCTGGAGCCATCATTCACCTTGCCAGGCCCAGCCCTGCTCAGATCAAAGGGTCACCCCTACCCATACTCCAGCTGCAGATCTCGCTATTCAACCCAGGTCGGGCTCAGCCTGCCCTGACCCTCCAGGACCAGACATCTAATACACAACAGCAGAGCACACTGGACGACTTGGGCAAGAAAATACCTACTTCCTAGAAGTGGTATTTTCGAACGCAGAATATAAAAATAATCCTCACTAAAAGATGTGTTTTAATATTCTGAGCTCAGGCATACTAAATTCGACTTTCCAAACATGTTCCTTGGGTCAGCTAGGATTATAGGATGTAATAATCAAAACTGCCCATTCTGGCCTAGGGGAACAGATAGCCTTGCAATAGTGAAAAACGAAATGGAGTGTAATTCACTACCAGGACATGCCACACAGACCAAGGCAGGTCCTGCCTTTCACATACAACGCACCCTGCCATAGGGATGACTTGCATGATGCCAAGGGAAGGTTGAGTGACTGGGAAGTGGGTTCACTTTACAGTCAAAGAATGGCAGTTCTGGACTGCGCACAGACTCTGCGATGGCAGGTCTGAGACACACTTTACGCGCTACTTATGTGGGTGGCGCAATCAGCGCTGCAGGCCCACCAGCAGCATTCGGTCTACCAGCCCTAGTTACGCACGGTGCACTATACTAGGGACTAACAGGTAAATCAAATGAGCCAATTATGGGAATACCAATTCATCCAGTCAATTTACAATAGGGAGCATTCGCGTTGTAGCACTGAATGGCAGTGGCACAGCGCCCAGAGCATCTAACACCAGCAAACACAGAGGAGACAAAAAGCGAAAGATGGAAGGGAGACCCACGCCAATGGTGCCAGGTCTAACACTGCCTCAAGCGGAGTTATTTTCTGAGCTATCCAGAATGGTATTTGTTCGCGTTTTGCAGGCATTTTGCCCATTACCGCGTGTAATGTTTGTGGAGTAATTTTATTTCCTGTACCCTGAGCTGGAGTACTATTTGCTGCACCTGGTGCAGGTTGGATTGTTAAAGTCCTCATGACAAATTGTCAGGTTTCTGTAAATTTTAATTAAATCTGTGTGTTGTATAAGTAAGTCTGGCTGTGGCATTGTGCCAATGTCAGGATGCGGTGTAAGCCGCTAGTATTGGCCATGTGGCTCCGCTCTCCTACAAGCGGGCCTAATCTTACTCTTCTCGTACGTGGGTAGGGCGCCATTAAACCAGTAATAATGTTCCTGGTAAGTGAGTGGAATCTCTGTCCTCAAATGGACAATATTCCCGTTGTGCATCTCCTTCTATATAGTAGTGAAATGTCTTTGTAATTGCATTTGCTGCTGGGAGTGTAACCCATGAATAGAATACCTGTGCTTTGTTTGATTCGTGTGCCTCAATCACGAAAACTACAATGCCACCCTTAGCTTGTAAACCATTTTCTAATAGTCTTATGGTGACTGTCCTTCTGAATTTTGGTGCAATCTGTATTGCATCCTCAGGATCTTCTTCCTCGTCTGACGGGGGCAGTGGCATTCGTGTTGGATCTAAGACCGCGGTAGTCATCGTGTATAGAATACAGACTAATGTTTCAAAGAAACTATGATAAGGTTTTAGGCACAATTTTAGGAACACTGTCCTTTCAAGCTTGAATAACCAACAGCCAATAAATAGTATTTTCGTACTACTCGGCTGCGGCGGATTTTGTGCCCACCCACTCCAGATGTGTCTGGGGTTTTGTGAGTAGGTTCTCTGAGAATAGCACGACTGAACTACTCAGATTCTACTGTTAAATAAGTACCCAACCAACGTTGGTGGCGCCATGTCGTGTAGTTCCTATAGTACCCATGCAGGACCTGGAGCCTGGCAATGGGCAGTTGGAAGGAGGTACCCCCTGACTGCCCCCCAGACCCCTAACAGCGCCAGAAGAAGAGCCCAGGACCGGTGCGCAGAAGCAGGGGCCTCTGCGCAGGGAGATGAGGCCCAGGAGGAGAGCCAGGCGAAAGTCTGGCGCAGGGAGCCAGTGAAGACCGCTCCCTGCAGAATGCCCCCTCTTGAAGACCCGGAGGGCGAAGGAGAGTGCTCCCAGTGGCTGGGCGCCGCCGCCAGGAGCAAGAAGACACGAAAATGGGGCCGATCGGACCCCCAGGGGCTGAGATATGGCCCCCGGAAGGTAGGCGACCTTTGACCCCTAATCGGACCGACGACGAAGCGCGTGGGGCTCCGCCGCCGGTCTCCAAGATGCCCCGGGTGGGTCAGGTCCCGGGGCTGCCCCCAAAGAGGAGTAAAGACGGGGAGCGCCGCCGCGCTCCCCGCGAAGGTGCCCAGCTGGGGGCCAGGAGCCTACCCCTGGCCCCACCGAAGACGGGGGCGGGGAGCGCCGTCGCTCCCCCCGCGAAGAGTGGTCAAGGGGGGCCCGGGACCCCATCCCCGGGCCCCGAAGTCAGCCGGGAGCGCGGTCGCGCTCCCCGTGAAGATTCCCCGTGGGGGGCCAGGAGCCCACCCTGGCCCCCACCGAGCAAAGCAGCCGGGAGCGCCGTCACGCTCCCCGTGATGAGGAGGGGCCCGGGACCCCATCTCCGGGCCCCGAAGTGACCGGATGGAGGAGAGCGCCGTCGCGCCCCCCCCGAAGATGCCCGGGGGCCCGGGACCCCATCCCCGGGCCCCGAAGACTGAGAGTAGACCGGGGGAGTGCCGCCGCACTCCCCCGCGGTCCAGCCAGACCGGAGGACGAGGACGCGTCTACCCGCACCAGAAGTTCCCAGCCGGCTCCCGCGGCAGCACACGTGGGTGCTGGCCGCATGGGGAGCCAGCGGGGGCAGCCGGGGGTGGGCTCCCCAGGCTGCCCTCCAACGATGAAGACGGATGGGGGTCCCGGGTGGGACCGGGACCCCAAAAGAAGAGGTGCAGGGGCCCGGGCGGGACCGGGCCCTGGAAAACAGCAGAGCGGCCGGGGGTGGGCTCCCGTGCCGCATACCTTACCTGGGGTCCGGGTGGGACCGGGCCCCCCAACGAGGCCTGAAGATGCGGCGAAGCCGCCAGCCACTCGGCGCGGCTCTCTCCGGCACAGCGGGAGAGCCGCTCATCTGTTATGCATAGGAAGGAGCCTGAAGCGCCCCATAATGCCTTGCAAGGCATGGGGAAAACCGATCGTTTTGGTGCTTGGTGGCCCCCAGAGGGGGGGGTCACCCTCATGTGTGAAAAGAGGTGCAGGGGGAGCTTCAGGAGCAGCGCAGCCTCCCCCAGCACAAAGAACAGTCTGCCCCTAAGTTTCATGGGGCATCTGAAAGAATAACCCCTCAAGGGCTCAGCCAGCATTTAACACTCTCTAGGCTGGAACTTTTGTTCTACAGCTGAGGGTGTTTTGAGAAGTGCTTCAAGGAGTGAAGGGCTGAATTGGGATGTCTGGAGAAGGGCATCCCCTGGAGGTGAAGAGGTGTAATTGCACCAGAATTGCATTTACTAACGGTTATTTCTTTTTTTAGAGGGACTGAAGGTCACATATGTAATGTGAAGTACCTGTGTAAGGTGATGTCATAAGCAAAGTGGGGTTATGTTGCCAGACATTCCTGCTAGGGTGTCTGGCTGTATATGCGTAATCCTGTGATTTCATCTGTGATGCCTTTAGGGGCTGTAATTGCAACGCATTCTAATGTCCAACAAATGTGATGAGTACTGTCATTCTAAGGTAATGCGTAAACATGTATTCTTGCTGCTGCGCTTAAGTGAGGAACAACCCCGACTGTTAGCCCTTAAGATGTAGGGGTGCATACTGTATGGTCAATATAAGATGCTCAGCCAGGGTTATGTGACACTAGGGCAGGTGAACCTATTTTTAATGCGTGTTGAGGTAATGGGGTGGGTCGCCACTGGGATGGTGCCAGTGCGCAGGGCCCTCGCTCCAGGTTATGCTCAACACACTGCATTAGGGGGCAAGATGATGTGCATACATGGGAGTGGTGGTACTAGACCCCACCACCCCTGCGGGAGGGGTGGAGATGTTATGCAATGTCACAAAGTAATTCCAACAGCTTATGTATATTTGTAAATTGGTGCATAGTATTGAGTAGTGTGTGTGTTTAATAAATGTACTCTTACTTTTATAAAGCAAAGTACAGACTGGACAATCAATTATGGAGTGTTATTTTTGCGCACCTGCAAATGGCGATTACTAGCCCACACCACCTCCCTTGAGTAAAGCCTCAGACTGCTCTGCAACGCTACCCTCAGAGTCAGGCGCTACAATTGGGTGTTTGGTTCCCAGTGAAGGACAAATGTAGTCATGTTGTTTGTGCAGGCCACACAGATACTGCCTCGTTTTCCAACAACCAATAAATCGTATGTTGAGTGGCGGTTATCTTAACAAGTGATGACGAGTTTAACTAGGCAAACACAAGGAGATGATGGACGGAGCACTGAAACTTTTCAGACACGCACCCCCCCAGTCACAGATCTGGGCTGAATCCATCATCCTTCTTTAGCTCACTTCGCCACCTCAGTTCAGACCCAGCTATATGCAAATCTGTCTTGACCCTGTGCCTCATGGGAACAGTCCAGCCCGAACTGCCAAGCCAGGTCTTCCCTGAACCGGAAACAAGCATCCTGTGACCGGTTTCGGGGTAACACCCCTCATCAGCCAGGCTAGCTTGAATCCAGTTGCAAAGTGAGCAAGGGACCCACGTCTGGGCATACCCTGCCAACTTAGGGCGATCAAAACAAACACAAGGAGATGGACGGAGCGCTGAAACTTTTCAGACACTCACCCCCAGTCACAGATCTGGGCTGAATCATTCTTTAGTTCACTTCGCCACTTCAGTTCAGACCCAGCTATATGCAAATCAGTCTTGACCCTCTGCCTCATGGGAACAGTCCAGCCCGAACTGCCAAGCCAGGTCTTCCCTGAACCGGAAACAAGCATCCTGGGACCGGTTTCAGGGTAACACCCCTCATCAGCCAGGCTAGCTTGATTCCAGTGGCAAAGTGAGCAAGGGTTTAACTAGCACATGTAGAGTCAGGTAACATATTTTCAACACCAACCCTCGAATTTTAGAAAAATAAAATCCTGCTAGGATCAAAACTAAACTCTTGAACATTTTCACAATCACATTCTGCAGTTAACTATGGCTAGTTTTCAAGAATTTGTCAGACATTTTTAGTTTGAAAAAAAAGTTTAATAATATACTATAAACGTGGTCCAGTCCCTGAGTAGTCTGGTATTGCCATGCGTTATTTTTATGTGCCATTGGCAAATGGGTGTTTTGAAAATGTGGGCGACATGCTGAAAAGAACTGCTGAACCACAAATTACACATGGTGACTAAAACCCACTGCCCCTATCCCCTTCGCCACTTAGCCTTACCATCTCCATATCCACTTACCCTTAGTCCCATACCTTTACACCACTCTTTTACTTCCTTACACTCTTATCCTCTTACCCTTAACTTGTTACCTTTATACCCGTTCCCATACACTTCCCCTTACCATAAATCCATACTCAACATTTAAACCATTATCCTTAACACCATGCCATTGGTCATGCTCTTAGCCCCTTTCCTTTTACTTCTTACCAACCTATATTAGTCAACGTGAAACAAATATATATACATTTGCTTGCTGTTTTTTTTCTGCCGTGTCCTTAGAACCAGTTGTCATCAGGGCCATAGCCAAGGTGGGAATGGGGCTGCAAAAACTACCAGGCTCAGATGGGATGGGTAAGGGCAAAGCTCCGGCGGACGGGTGCGAACATTATGTGGGATGTTTGGGGTGCGACACCCCACATTCTTGGCTGGTGGCTTGGTGGTTGGGTATGGGGGTCCTGAGTCGGGGCTGCTATGTCTGTGTCAGATTTTCCAGTTCTCATTTCACTAAGAGCTTTTAACTTGTTCATTTTGGGAGAAGAAACTTAAATATATATAGTGACTGTTTTACCCAAAAAGTAGTAAATCTGAAGCCATAGAAAGTACTCCTTGAATGGGAGCAGATGTACTACTTTTGGGAATTCACATTCAGTGGCAGTAGTAGGCCTGGAAGGCTGCACCGATCTTGGGTTTCCAGGTATACTACTGCCAATCAAACACCCAAAAGGTGATAGGTTGAATCTTTGCAAATGGTGTACCTAGCCACAATTGATCAGGGTAGCATTCCAACCCATTTATTTTTCGGCCAATGGGCCACTCTGGACAGAAGCCCACCTAATGCAAATCAGTACTAACTCTGTTCCTCATGGAAACAGCCCATCTCAAACCTTGGTAATCTCACACCTCCACTCTTCAGCCCACTGCTTTCTAAGTTGGGAAATTTTAGATTCACCCCCACCCCCGAATCTCACTGACCAAGCTATGACCCTGCTCTGTAACGAGGACAAAATGGGGCACAATGAAAGATGCAGTGCTAAATTTGTGCTCTGCAGTTTCAGGTAAACTTCAAGAGAGGATGTTTTCCCTTATTTATGCTTAGCAGCACTTTCCCACACAGCAGCAAACCATGAATGTGCCCAGTACAAAAGTGAGTGCAGCTATCCCAGAGCTGCTTTTAGGGTTTAATTTGGGTGCATCCCTCATCCTTATCAGCTCTGAAAGCAACTCTGTCGAAACCACAGATCCTATGACTAAGAGGGGATTCTTCCAAGAAGAAGTGCTGGAGAAGCTGTAGGAGGGTAACTGCCACTTTGCTTGATGCTGTGCTGGCCTACTGCTTGCTGCTTCTGTCTTAGGCATTGTAAGGACTGGACATTGCTTTCTGTATTCTGCTTCCAAGGTTCTCCAAGAGCTTGTGTGTGCTTGTCTCCTGTTAAGAAGTCTCAGGGCCATCAAAATCTTCACCTGCAGCCCCGTAACTCCTCTGCTTGGAGGTCTGACCTGCCAAGTGGTGTCAATTCCAGTTCCGGGCCCTTTGAGGTGGCTTTGCTACAAAGGGAGAAGAAAATCCACACATCAACTCTCAGCGCCTGTTTTTCCGATGCAGCACCGCCTTGCGGTTGAAGACAACGCATCGGCCGAAGAACCGACGCAGCACCTGTTGTGCAGCTGAAAGATCACCACAGCCTGAGCTCCGAGCACTGTCACCGACGTCCGTGGTCCCCACTCCGACCTCGACGCAGACCCTGCTAAAGAATCGACATCACCTGCTTCACGGCTGGGAAATCTACGCAACGCCCTCTCCACCGCCACATCGACCCAGTGCGTCTGGATTTTCCACACATCGTACTCCAAAACTCTCTCTTCATCGATGTAGCTCTGCAGTATGTACCAGAGACGGCGTGTCCGGAAATTGATACTTCACTTCCCCTCGCAGTAAGAAATCTACGAAACACTTCCCTTGCCATACAGAAGAAAATGACTCATCTATTTCCCTGGGACTAAGGAATCAACGCATCGCTTTTGGTTTCCGGCGCCTCATCTCCTCTGCACCTGTTTTTGATGCATCAAAGGTACTCTGTGCTAACACAAACTCATCCATAGATTTCTATGGACTGAACTTGCTTAACCTTTTATAAGTGATGGCTTATGTATGTTGGATTTTTGTCGTTTTGGTCTAGTTTTACTTAAATTAAAGATTGGGTATTCTTCTAAACTCATGTGGTGTTCATTTGTAGTGTTTTCACTGTTACTGTGTGTTTTATGTACAAATCCTTTACACATTGCCTCTGAGATAAACCTGACTGCTCGTGCCATGCTGCCAAGGAGGTGAGCAGGGGGTTATTTTAGATGTGTAATCCCCTTACCCTGACTAGGATAAGGATACCTAATTGGACAGGGTGCAAACCTCTACCAACTAGACTCCCATTTCAAACACTGGTCAGCATGGGTCATTTACCCTCTGAGAAGAGCAATAGTCCATTTATGCACTGTATAATAAATGGATAGCACCTCTGATGAGAAATGTTACCGCTGTCCAATGAAAGTAAGATATCCCTGCTGAAAGGTTTTGTTCTTCTCCAAGAAAGTATGGCAGAAGTGTTGTTGCCAGAACATGAAAAGTAAAACAGCACAACAGGTGTTGGTGCCATTAAAAGCATAGTAGCGCTACTACGAAATGTTGGTACTGTTGATGAAAGAATACCAGGCCTTTTGAGAAGTGCTGGTGCTAAAATGATACTGACATGATGGATTCCTGAACCAGATTTAAGCTAATTCCCCTATGAGCTATGTGATACTAAGAGGTCACACCCTAGTAGGACTTAACATGCCCTGTATGATGATGAGTTGCTAGAGCTAGGTTCTGTTAAGAGTAGTAGAAGGCCTCCAAGCTGGTTACAGTCATGTTGCAGAAAAGATGTGCTTCAATACCGCCCACCATACGTGTTTGATCAAGGGAGATTAGTTAGCTTCCGAGTGGGCTCCACCACACCCACATTGGAAGTGATGTGCAGGCAGAAAGTGAGAAAGCGCAGGAGAATGGACTAGCTGTCGAGGTAGTGCTAACTTAAAAAAGATGCTGTCCAGGTATTTCAATCAAGGATAGAGCTGCTTCATCATTAGCTGCAGCCAAAGTAGTTTGAGATGAGCCAATGACTTCAAACAAAGCCACAATCCACCAATGTGCTCTCAAAATTCTCCATGCCCAGTGGATCTTTCTGTCCCTCTGCCAAATGTTCCGCAGGAACTAATAAGGACTTGTGCTGTATTGTTTTACTATTTGTATAAAGAACACACACTTGTGTACATGCATCTGTGTCCTCTCTATCTCCTCTTTGTACCTATGCATACATGTCTGTTTGCGAATTGCATTCAAACTGCCTTTCATAACAGTAGTTTTCAAAGGTTTGTTTGGTACAATTTTTTTAAATGTGCCCCATTTTCCAGTCTTTCTTTGTAAGGTGGCTTGCCGAATCTGGGTAAAGTTGTGTTAAAATTCGGTCCAATTTTGACAATGCGCATTTAAAGGCTGCATTTGCCATTCATTTTCCCAACAATACTTGGAGACAGAATTGGAAGCAGCTTGGGTAAAACTGTACTTGAATTTCCCAGAAATATTCTGAAGAGGAATAGTCACCAGTGGTGAGGTTCTTTTCCAGAATACAGATAACAAATATTACGGTGGGAAGTTATTGTGGCCTAAATATTGAGAACCAAAGTATAATGAAGGTAAGTGCATATAAGAAATTATAGATTCATTGTTTTTAACTCCACATCGGTGCACTTTTAAATTATATATTTAGTCAGGCTGCGTTTATATGGAATGAAGTAAAGTAACTATATTTACATATTTGTATTTAAACCTACACCATACTCGGGTTGTTGAAATTTTTGTCATGATATTTTGGCACCTCAATGTTTACAAAAAGTAGTAAAACAAGAACACCAGTAAGTATCAAGATTTATTTCACAGTGACATATTAGCTCTAATTTCACGAGGTTGGATTAGTTACCTTCGTATCCTTTAGGGTTTTTTTTGCACATCTTCTTGGCAATACGCTGTTAAGCACTCGGTTCCAGGCAACATCTGACTGACCTTGGTGTTGGATTTGTTACGTCTAGACCGCTTTGGTGAGGGTAAAAAGTGTATAGTCCTTGTTAATGTTCATGTTTACCTGTGATCCAAGCACTCTGGCTTTAGATGCGTGCACAGTGACCAAAGCTCAGTACTCTACTCACCAGCTGGTTCAGATAGCTAGAGCCAGCAGCACCCTTTGCCCAGTTTAGATAGAAGTGTTTGTGTAGTATTGAGCAAACTATGGCTCAGAAAGAACAAGAGCTTTTCTACCATGGGGGTGGATGAGTATGAGTGGTACACTGCAGATGGAAACTAAAGTCTTTGAGAAGTGAGTCGTCTGGAAATCTTGTACTGCAGCTACCTGCTTCGGAGTATGGCCATCGTTGTCTAGCACAGCAATGACGGTAAAGGGACTGACTCTCAGAATCCCTCTAGGTTTGCCAACTTTTGCAACAAAGTCTCAGACCACCTTTGATCTTGAGTGTCTAGAATTATCTGCATTCTTTCAGGACCCAGGCAGAACTTTATTTGAACATCACAAGGGGCATTGCACATATATACCAGTGTATACAACCGGATTTCATGGTAGCTGGGCTGTGATGACTTCAGGGACACCCCAAAGTTGTATTCCCTTTGTGAGTGAGGGTGTCTACTGCTCCTGAACTTTGGCTATGGGATGACTGGTAGTGATGGCAGCAATTTCATAGGCTACCCTACCTAAACCTGTCCTTCCTGGTAGGCCATAGCAGGGAGGTTTACTAGCCTAATCATTGATCCAGGCTAGTTTCCCCTGTCTGTGTGTCAGCCTGAGGGCAATACACAGTTCATCTGGGACAAAGCTGAACTGGTCTGACATGACTCTCGGACTAAGAGTCCATGAAACCCGGACCACTGAAAAATGCACTCAACAGGATTGGAGGGTTTCTTACATTTTTGAACCGATAAGACTCTGGCTGATCTGTCTTCCCTCATTGATAACCAGAGAAAGAATGTACTGTCCAGCTCAGCCAGCGCTGGTATTAGATTGTCTGGCCTGCCTAGCACTGTGAGAAGGCATGAAAGCAGCAGTCAACTCTGTACTGGGTTACTACCCTCCTTCCAGCCTAAGAAGCCAGTATGAATTATTGTAGCTGTCACCTTTGAAGAGAAAGAAAGCGGTCCAGGGAACAATTTCAGTGATACATACAAGCCCTCAGACTCCACTTTTGGCTGCAGCTCGATGATGCAGCAGAGGTTTGAGACGCAAGTTCTGTTTGCAGTTTACAGTCCTTGGTTGGGGAGGTTAGCGGTCACAGGCCTGTTTTCTCTGCAGTCTTAGTTTACCAACCTCCTTCAAGTAGTGTGCTGGATCCTATGACTTGGTTCTGATCTGAAGTTGCACAGATTCTCTAATCACTAGGTAAACTTAAATGCTCCTGATGCACCACACAGATTTACCCAGGGAGAGTTGGTGGGCAGTCTTCCCTGGGGTTCAGACACAATCTTGTACTTATTATCATTAATCAGCTGTCACCAACCATCTTACCATGAGTACTTTGATCATCCATGATAAAAGGTGTACCAGTTACCCACTAGCCTACCGCTTTGGGCAACAGACAGAAATTTGTAGATCAGTTGGATCTTGTGACATTTCTGCTGCACAGAAAATCCTACCTGGTTGGTTAGAATAGTCAAGTGAGCAGGATATCACAGGGCTACTGTGTCAGGGCCAATTGACTCTACAATAAATTATGCTTAGGCCAGGGGCTCAAGAATCAAAGTGCCAGGTCCTTTGGGACAAGATACAAAATATAGCCTGTTAAAAAAAACACAGCTTGAGGAAATCAAGGTATTAGAAGTCAAACTTCACGCACTAGAGAGTGCATTAGTCTATAGCCAGAGCCTCTTAGCAGAGAGACAGCCTAATCAAGGCTGATAGTTTTTAATACTAAGATTCTCTAAAATAAACAGGAGTGGCATATTGAAGTGCAGACAAACACAACTCTTTTCACCGTTAACTTTCCATCCTCGAGCACAGCTGCACTACAATTGAAACACCTCTCCAAAACTCTCCTGCAACACCCACACTCTTCCTACATTGGCCAAGGTATACATCCACCCTATATCAACCATGCAAAACAGACGCAGCAGCCTCTTGCACATCCGCTCCCACGCTCTTCGAGTCTCTTTAGGGTATGAGGCACTGTACAAATGCTAGTATATGCCTGTTTTTTATGGTTACATTTATTTGACAAACATTCATTGAATTGTTTATTTAGGTCTTTTCATGAGTGCCACATATCTTCTAATGACCACTTGCAAGTGCTTCTCTACCAGCTCATTGTAAAGAGTGAAGTGGCTCTCTGGTGGATTAGTGGCAGTTTGTATGCTCATCCAATGTTTTTATGAGGTGACGAGCAGTGCTCAGCATAGAGTGAGTGATCAGGCCCTGATGACTTATGGGAAATGGCCAAGGAGGGGTGCGCAGGACAGATCCCGCCCCCTCCACCCATGCAATGACCGGGCTTGACGACTTTATCTTTGTGGGTACCAATTGGGTCATATTTATATAAAGCTAACCAAAACATTTCTTTTTGTTACTACAAGTCTTCATCTAGACAGCTTTAACACAACAAATTGAAATGAGCAAATCGTTCATATGCTAGACATCATCATCATTTTACATAGGCACAAGGAGACCGGGCTTGCTTGTTGCTTGCTTGCTCAACAACACTCCGATACTTGTCCACATTCCATCCATCCATGCAGGTGAAACCACTTGCTTAAACACACCAAAAGGAGTAGGAAGTGAAGATCGTGGTGTAGTGATCCAGTGGTGACACGTGCTGTGTGTCCTAATACTGCCCTCACTCACACAGATGTGTGACATGTTTCATCATAGGGCTGCTTTCAATACACCCCGGCGCAGCCAACGCCTGGGGTGGAGCAATAGGGTAGGGGAAGACAAACAACATAAAAGAGAGAAAACAATGCTTTCAAAGGTGACTGGGAACGCCAGAAGTGAAAGTGCAGTGTGATGCGAGTTTAAAGCTAGCTCGGAGGTATCTCTATACCTATACTTTATTCCTAGACCCTCCGGCCAGGATTAAAAACGTGAAGGATGGTGGTGATAGGGAGATATAATGTGCTCCTTGCACCCCTCCTTACTGCCAGGTAGTCGACATGTTTCGGCCGTGTGTATGTGCCGAGTACTCAGGGTCACGCCGGCCTTCTTCAGGACTCTACCGGTCCCAGTGTGTTATGTTAGTGCTCTGACCTCCGTTCGAGGGTCTTGGGTGTCAGAAACCCTAATCCTCACATAAAGGAACTTCCTCTAGAAAATTAGTGGATTTACTGCAAGGAAAAAGGGGGACAAGAGACAGGGGAATTAGACCAAATAATTCCCTCATAACTCTCAGTTGTGTGAGTATACATACATACGCGCACACTCACAGGCACGATTTATACACTTACCAGTACCACCACTGTACAGGGTATGTCACCCTAAGAACAGGAAATTCATTCCTCCTAGTCAGGTAAATCTTTCATAATTAACCAATCAGAACCGCTACCCTTTTGGTAGGTGTAGCCTTCAGCGCCACTAGCTTACTTAAAATCATGTAACCCATAACATACTGTTGAAGGGGGCTAGGTTTCTTATTACTCACCGAGTTTACCCCTATGTCAGGTTAAAAATGGCGGTCGGCGAGGAGAGACACCCTATAGTCACTCTCTGCGGGAGGCAGAATTTGTGCGGAGGGAAGACATCGTAGTCGTTATTGTTCTCAGAATCACAATTACATGATAAAGGTGTTCTCAATGTGTATCACAAACACCTCTTCTATCTGTTCAAATGTCGCCTTCTAGTTCCCCCAAACCCGTATCAAGTTTGTAAAGCACAACACCAGCGGTGGAAAAACCACTAAGGGAGCTCTCGTGTAGGGTGGAGCAATGAGAGCATCCCTGTTGCTTCTCCGCGTTGTGAGGCAAGTTGCACTCGCGCCGCATCCTTACACAACATCACATACGCACAATAGTGCCACTTATACATTCGCCCGATCCAACCTAAATGCCCCCGTTATTTACGTGCTCATTCGGGAAAGCGGCAAATTTTGCCCGATATTTATGCCCCCTCTGCGCACCCCTCTCTCTAGCTTCTAGTGGCATTACTTAAGTTGCGGCTGCGAGGTCCTTACAGCGAGGCCTCCTAACCCCCACTGTTAAATAGTAGCTTCTTAGGTGAGCCTGAGCAGAATTATACCAAAGTGCCCCCTTCTCTCTCTCCCCGTTCTCCTTACTACTCCAAGGGTGGTGCTCCTCCTAATCGGTGCTCGCCTCGTCGCTCCGTGTAGGTATGCGGGAGAGCAGCGATTCCCTGCTACTTATGTCAGCGAGGCGCTCCCAACGTCCCAGAGCAGTTCCGGTCACGTGGGTGGCGTGATGACGTCACTGACGGGCGTCTATGCTACCAGATGGTAACTCCGGGCCCGCCTCTGTAGTGCAGAGCGGACTGTTGCTATGGAAACCTAGTCACTGTGTTTGTTAGAGAACGCTCGCTTCGAACATTGGTTCTAGCTGCCACTTTTATTGTTTATTAAGGGACCAAGAGTCATGATGCCCCCATCATTTGCGCCAGGGTGTTTGCCTTTCATACTTAAAGTGATTCTTACTGTTCTCGCTGAAAAGCAAGAAAAAAGGAAACTAGTGGGTATCCGATGTTTTAGTGCGGGACCTCTTTCTGAATATTAATCCATGAATGCCAGCCCATATTACAACCCCGGGTCCATTACTAAGGTATCCCCTTCTACAACGGTGTATGGGGCATATACCTGTAGTGGCACTGGGGAGGTTCACCACGGTTCTGAAAGGTGGATGTTCAGCCTCGTTTATACAGATCGTCCCTATAGATGGAACCATTCTTTACCGTATGTGGTGCTACTGCATTCCCCACACCCCTTGCCAACTCATAGTGTGGATGTAGTGGTTTCTGGAGGGTGATAGGTAACCCTAGACTCCTGAGGTGATCGGTCAAACGAGTGATATCTATATATATATATATATATATATATATATATATATACCAACATCCCCCAGAGGGAGACGCTGAGGGTATTGGAGGATATCCTTTTTGAAGAAGAATGGAGATATCAAACACCACAAGCCTTCATTTTGAACTTGGCTGAGCTGGCCTTGACTAAGAGCTTTTTCGAGTACGAGGGGACCCTTTTACCTGCAGACCCACGGGACCTCGATGGGCAGCACTTTTGCCCCGAGCCTGGCGGGTCTGTATGTGGGTGCCTTTGAGAAGAGCGTAATCCATGACCCACGGTGCCCTTGGTCGGAGAATATCAGGCTGTGGCGGCGCTATATAGACGATGTCCTGGTGATTTGGAAGGGTGACGTAGAATCAGTCAGTCAATGCCTTGACTGGTTAAACCAGAGGAACCCCCTGCTTCACTTCACGTCCACTGTAACCAAGACAGGACTCCCCTTCCTGGATTTAATGATTGAACCAAAGGGAGGTAAACTCCACACCAGGGTTTATCACAAACCGACGGACAAAAACGCCCTGTAAGACTTCGACAGCTTCCACCCCAAATCCCTTAGGGAGAATCTGCTGGTGGGTCAATTCTTTCGATTGAGACGGAATTGTACGGAGAGAACAACTTTCAAAGAGGAAGCGACCCTCCTCTCCAGAAAACTCAGGCAGAGGGGATATCCGGAACGCACAATCACGAGAGCCCGGAAAAGAGCAACTAATACCAACAGGGACAACCTTTTGGAGAAAAGGGAAAGAGTAGTAACAGACAAACCAGTGTGTGTCACTACTTTTAATACAGCTTCCCACCAAATCAAACCGGTGATGCTGACACATTGGAGTATATTGAACTCAAATGGGATGAACGTAGAAAAACCACTTTTTTCCTTTAAAAGGAGTGCCAACCTAAAAGATCTGCTAGTGCACACGAGACCTGTCACACCACAGCAAAGGAGAACAGTAACACCGGGTCTATTACCCCCTGTACAACGACACTCACGTTGCGGATCTTGCAACGTGTGCCATCTGACCAACAACACTAAAACCATCGATATTGGACTTACTTATCCATGGGAACAGAGATCACAGACCAACTGTAATTCCGATTTTGTGATTTATCTTATCACCTGTCCCTGCCGCATGCAGTATGTGGGCATGACAACCCGTAAGGTGAAGACACGCATCATGGAACACTGCAGCACGATAAGGTGTTTGAGGTCCAATACAAAACTCACGGCCCACTACCTAGAAAGTCGCCACACTCCTGATGACCTGATTTGGACTATAATCGAGAAACCCACTTTGAACCCTTCCACTAGGGATAGGACAAGGGCCCTCCTCCTGAGGGAGCAAAAGTGGGTGTATCGTCTCAAGAGTCACCTGGGTGGCCTTAATGATGAGATACCGTGGGACTCCCTGAACAGATAGATATCACTCGTTTGACCGATCGCCTCAGGAGTCTAGGGTTACCTATCACCCTCCAGAAACAACTACATCCACACTATGAGTTGGCAAGGGGTGTGGGGAATGCAGTAGCACCACATACGGTAAAGAATGGTTCCATCTATAGGGACGATCTGTATAAACGAGGCATGAACATCCACCTTTCGGTACCGTGGTGAACCTCCCCAGTGCCACTACGGGTATATCCCCCATACACCGTTGTAGAAGGGGATACCTTAGTAATGGACCCGGGGTTGTAATATGGGCTGGCATTCATGGATTAATATTCAGGAAGAGGTCCCGCACTAAAACAGATACCCACTAGTTTCCTTTTTCTTGATTTTCAGCGAGAACAGTAAGAATCCCTTTAAGTATGAAAGGCAAACACCCTGGTGCAAATCATGGGGGCAGCATGTTTCTTCGTCCCTTAATAAACAATAAAAGTGGCAGCTAGAACCAATGTTCGAAGCGAGCGTTCTCTAAGAAACACAGCGACTAGGTTTCCTTAGCAACAGGCCGCTCTGCACTACAGAGGCGGGCCCGGAGTTACCATCTGGTTGCATAGACGCCTGTCAGTGACGTCATCACGCCACCCACGTGACCGGAACTGCTCCGGGACGTTGGGAGTGCCTCGCTGACATAAGTAGCAGGGAATCGCTGCTCTCCCGCATACCTACACGGCGGGACGAGGCGAGCACCGATTAGGAGGAGCACCACCCTTCGAGTAGTAAGGAGAAGGGGGAGAGAGAGAAGGGGGCACTTTGGTATAATTCTGCTCAGGCTCACCTAAGAAGCTACTATTTAACAGTGGGGGTTAGGAGGCCTCGTCGTAAGGACCTCGCAGCCGCAACTTAAGTAATGCCACTAGAAGCCAGAGAGAGGGGTGTGCAGAGGGGGCAGAAATATCGGGCTAGATATTGCCGCTTTCCCGAATGAGCACGTAAATAACGGGGACATTTAGGTTGGATCGGGCAAATGTATAAGTGGCACTATTGTGCGTATGTGATGTTGTGTAAGGACGCGGCGCCAGTGCAACTTGCCTCACAACGCGGAGAAGCAACAGGGAAGCTCTCATTGCTCCACCCTACACGGGAGCTCCCTTAGTGGTTTTTCTACTGCTGGTGTTGTGCTTTACAAACTTGATGCAGGTTTGGGGGAACTAGAAGGTGACATTTGAACAGATAGAAGAGGTGTTTGTGATACACATCGAGAACACCTTTATCATGTAATTGTGATTCTGAGAACAATAACGACTACAATGTCTTCCCTCCCCACAAATTTTGCCTCCCGCAGAGTGCGACTATAGGGGGTCTCTCCTCGCCGACTGCCATTTTTAACCTGACATAGGGGTAAACTCGGTGAGTAAGAACAAACCTAGCCCCCTTCAACAGTATGTTATGGGTTACATGATTTTAAGTATGCTAGTGGCGCTGAAGGCTACACCTACCAAAAGGGTAGCGGTTCTGGTTGGTTAATTATGAAAGATTTACCTGACTAGGAGGAATGAATTTCCTGTTCTTAGGGTGACATACCCTGTACAGTGGTGATACTGGTAAGTTTATAAATCGTGCCTGTGAGTGTGCGCGTATGTATGTATACTCACGCAACTGAGTTATGAGGGAATTATTTGGTCTAATTCCCCTATCTCTTATGTCTCTTGTCCCCCTTTTTCCTTGCAGTAAATCCACTAATTTTCTAGAGGAAGTTCCTTTATGTGAGGATTAGGGTTTCTGACACCCACGAACCTCGAACGGAGGTCAGAGCACTAACATAACACACTGGGACCGGTAGAGTCCTGAAGAAGGCCGGCGTGACCCTGAGTACTGGGCACATACACATGGCCAAAACATGTCGACTACCTGGGAGTAAGGAGGGGTGCAAGGAGCACATTATATCTCCCTATCACCACCATCCTTCACGTTTTTAATCCTGGCCGGAGGGTCTAGGAATAAAGTATAGGTATAGAGATACCTCCGAGCTAGTTTTAAACTCACATCACACTGCACTTTCACTTCCGGCGTTCCCAGTCACCTTTGAAAGCATTGTTTTCTCTCTTTTATGTTGTTTGCTTTCCCCTACCCTAGTGCTCCACCCCAGGCGTTGGCTGCACCGGGGTGTATTGTAAGCAGCCCTATGATGAAACATGTCACACATCTGTGTGAGTGAGGGCAGTATTAGGACACACAGCACGTGCCACCACTGGATCACTACACCACGATCTTCACTCCCTACTCGACAGGGGGTTCGGAGTAGGTGAGTTCCGTACCCTCGCCCCTTCCCGTTTGTGTATAATAGTTTTTGAGCAGCGGCCCAGCCGCAGGGGAATACGGAATCATTATTATTGTTAATAACTTTAGGTCCATGAGCACACTGTACTTATTTTTTCATATAACCTATAACTACGGAGAACTACCTGTACCCAGTATAGCACAGGAACAGGGACTATCCTTCGGAGAGGAAATGGTAGCAGAGATCCTAGCGGGTCCATCTCTATTGGGTGACACAGCATTGAACCAGGTTCTCACACAAGGAGAGGGCTGGGATACTCTCTTGGAACTTAAGAGGTCACATGTCAAGACCATACTCCACGGGGCTATCCTAACTGAATACTTGAGGGGGAACGTGGCACCACGGGGTCTCCTGGTCACGAACGAGCCCCTCATCTTCTTAGAGGATGCCGCATTCAGACGGGATTGGGCGCTCATCGCGTGGAAGTGCACCAGGGATTGGCTGGTCTTAATTATAAGTACAGCTAGAAGGCTAGCCGATACCCTGGTGATACAGATCTAAGCAAGCGAACAGGGACTGAAAACAGAAGTCGTGTTGACCATGTTCAACCATAAACTGGACGAGGTCAACACCGAGTTGGGGGAATACAGGGACTACTTGATGCAATCTAAAATATCCAAATTGCAAAAAGACCTACAAAAATTCTCAAAGGAGAAGGTCTATTCCTATACCAACGAGGAATATGTCCATCAAAAACTTATGGACAGGAAAAAGGGTACTCAGCCAGGTAGAAAACACCAGGACACCGCTAGTAGCAGCAGCGACAGCAGCGACTGTGATTTCCCACAACGTAGGAGAGGCAGAGGCTATCAGAGAGGACCTAGACCCTTCTTTCCCGCTCCTTTTCAGGGCTATCCAAACCAGGGTTATAACTGGCTGGGAATGGGATTTCCCCCACACCCGGGGTATCAGAACCCCCACTTCCAACCACCGCAGTTCCAGCAACCACAGGTTCCTTTTTTTAGGCAGGGGCAGGAACAGGGGTCGAGGCAAACTGAAGGGCCAACAAAGAGTGACCTGGGACGATCAGGACCAAGAACTGAACCGAGTGACCAGGAGCATGGCCCAGAGCATGCTACCAAGAACAAGCAGGGAACATCTCTAGTTGTCAACCTTTCCTCAACGATCATGACCAGCGCCCAGGAGAATCTTCTTAACAAAGGCCTGGGATTCGTCCCTACAAACCAGTTAGACCACTTTCTATTACGTCAGGAGCTGGCCACATTCTTCAGAAGTGTGAGACTGAAGGTGTTCTTGGAGGACGCTGAAGAAAGGAACACTACTGTAGGGGACATGTCCTTGCGCCCTAAGTCAACATTCACACCTCAGATAGCGACGTTACCACAGGAGGTGGGTACATTTGAACAAGTGGTCATATATGACCTGGAAAATCTACAGAGACCGAATGGACGTTCTTTTGCCAATATGAGCAATATAGAGAAACAATCACTGAAGGAACTAAAGGAGAACCCCTCCATTATCATAAAGCCGGCTGACAAAGGAGGAGCAATAGTTGTTTTGGATAAAACAACCTATAACAACGAATGCCAACACCTCCTTTCGGACGGGAGGAACTACCAAGTGCTAGGAATGGATCCCACAGCGGAGATAGCCAAGGACATCGCCACTCTGGTGGAGGAGGGATTGGCTAATGATTGGATTTCAAAACATGAGGCAGACTATCTTATCAAAAACCAACTGAAGACGCTGTATTTTTACATACTGCCTAAAATTCATAAACCTACCAGACCTCCACCAGGCAGACCCATCGTGTCGGGTATCGGATCGATTCTCGAACCATTATCACAGTTTTGTGATTTTTTTTTAATCTGAAACCTTTGGTTCAGAGACTACCAGCGTACCTACAGGATACCTTGGATATCCTCAACTGCATCAAGGAGATGGATTTCGATCCCAACAGCGAATACCTGATAGGCCTCGACATCAAGACTCTATATACCAACATCCCCCAGAGGGAGATGCTGAGAGTATTGGAGGATATCCTTTTTGAAGAAGAATGGAGATATCAAACACCACAAGCCTTCATTTTGAACTTGACTGAGCTGGCCTTGACTAAGAACTTTTTCGAGTACGAGGGGACCCTTTTACCTGCAGACCCACGGGACCTCGATAGGCAGCACTTTTGCCCCGAGCCTGGCGGGTCTGTATATGGGTGCCTTTGAGAAGAGTGTAATCCATGACCCACGGTGGCCTTGGTCGGAGAATATCAGACTGTGGCGGCGCTATATAGACGACGTCCTGGTGATTTGGAAGAGTGACATAGAATCAGTCAGTCAATTCCTTGACTGGTTAAACCAGAGGAACCCCCTGCTTCACTTCACGTCCACTGTAACCAAGCCAGGACTCCCCTTACTGGATTTAATGATTGAACCAAAGGGAGATGAACTCCACACCAGGGTTTTATCACAAACCGACGGACAAAAACGCCCTGTTAGCCTTCGACAGCTTCCACCCCAAATCCCTTAGGGAGAATCTGCCGGTGGGTCAATTCTTTCGATTGAGACGGAATTGTACGGAGAGAACAACTTTCAAAGAGGAAGCGACACTCCTCTCCAGAAAACTCAGGCAGAGGGGATATCCGGAACGCACAATCACGAGAGCCCGAAAAAGAGCAACTAATACCAACAGGGACAACCTTTTGGAGAAAAGGGAAAGAGTAGTAACAGACAAACCAGTGTGTGTCACTACTTTTAATAAGGATTCCCACCAAATCAAACAGCTGATACTGAGACATTGGAGTATATTGAACTCAAATGAGATGAACGTAGAAAAACCACTTTTTTCCTTCAAAAGGAGTGCCAACCTAAAAGATCTGCTAGTGCACATGAGACCTGTCACACCACAGCAAAGGAGAACAGTAACACCGGGTCTATTACGCCTGTACAAGGACACTCACTTTGCGTGTGCCATCTGACCAACAACACTAAAACCATCGATATTGGACTTACTTATCCATGGGAACAGAGATCACAGACCAACTGTAATTCCGATTTTGTGATTTATCTTATCACCTGTCCTTGCCGCATGCAGTATGTGGGCATGACAACTGTAAGGTGAAGACACGCATCATGGAACACCGCAGCACGATAAGGTGTTTGAGGTCCAATACAAAACTCACGGCCCACTACCTAGAAAGTCACCACACTCCTGACCACCTGATTTGGACTATAATCGAGAAACCCACTTTGAACCCTTCCACTGGGGATAGGACAAGGGCCCTCCTCCCGAGGGAGCAAAGTGGGTGTATCGTCTCAAGAGTTACCTGGGTGGCCTTAATGATGAGATACCGTGGCACTCCCTGAACAGATAGATATCACTCGTTTGACCGATCACCTCAGGAGTCTAGGGTTACCTATCACTCTCCAGAAACAACTACATCCACACTATGAGTTGGCAAGGGGTGTGGGGAATGCAGTAGCACCACATACGGTAAAGAATGGTTCCATCTATAGGGACGATCTGTATAAACGAGGCATGAACATCCACCTTTCGGTACCGTGGTGAACCTCCCCAGTGCCACTACGGGTATATGCCCCATACACCGTTGTAGAAGGGGATACCTTAGTAATGGACCCGGGGTTGTAATATGGGCTGGCATTCATGGATTAATATTCAGGAAGAGGTCCCGCACTAAAACATCGGATACACACAAGTTTCCTTTTTTCTTGCTTTTCAGCGAGAACAGTAAGAATCACTTTAAGTATGAAAGGCAAACACCCTGCCGCAAATGATGGGGGCAGCATGACTCTTGATCCCTTAATAAACAATAAAAGTGGCAGCTAGAACCAATGTTCGAAGCGAGCGTTCTCTAACAAACACAGCGACTAGGTTTCCATAGCAACAGGCCACTCTGCACTACAGAGGCGGGCACGGAGTTACCATCTGGTTGCATAGACACCCATCAGTGACGTCCTCACGCCACCCACGTGACCGGAACTGCTCCGGGACGTTGGGAGCGCCTCGCTGACGTAAGTAGCAGGGAATCGCTGCTCTCCCGCATACCACGGCGGGCGAGGCGAGCACCGATTAGGAGGAGCATCACCCTTGGAGTAGTAGAGAGAAGGGGGCACTTTGGTATAATTCTGCTCAGGCTCACCTAAGAAGCTACTATTTAACAGTGGGGGTTAGGAGGCCTCGCCGTAAGGACCTCGCAGCCGCAACTTAAGTAATGCCACTAGAAGCTAGAGAGAGGGGTGCGCAGAGGGGGCACAAATATCGGGCTAAATATTGCCGCATTCCCGAATTAGCACATAAATAACGGGGGCATTTAGGTTGGATCGGGCGAATGTATAAGTGGCACTATTGTGCGTATGTGATGTTGTGTAAGGACGCGGCGCGAGTGCAACTTGCCTCACAACGCGGCGAAGCAACAGGGAAGCTCTCATTGCTCCACCCTACACGAGAGCTCCCTTAGTGGTTTTTCCACCGCTGGTGTTGTGCTTTACAAACTTGATACGGGTTTGGGGGAACTAGAAGGTGACATTTGAACAGATAGAAGAGGTGTTTGTGATACACATCGAGAACACCTTTATGATGTAATTGTGATTCTGAGAACAATAACGACTACGATGTCTTCCCTCCCCACAAATTTTGCCTCCTGCAGAGTGTGACTATAGGGGGTCTCTCCTCGCCGACCGCCATTTTTAACCTGACATAGGGGTAAACTCGGTGAGTAAGAACAAACCTAGCCCCCTTCAACAGTATGTTACGGGTTACATGATTTTAAGTTCGCTAGTGGCGCTGAAGAAGGCTACACCTACCAAAAGGGTAGCGGTTCTGATTGTTTAATTATGAAAGATTTACCTGTCTAGGAGGAATACATTTCCTGTTCTTAGGGTGACATACCCTGTACATTGGTGGTACTGGTAAGTTTATAAATCGTGCCTGTGAGTGTGCGCATATGTATGTATACTCACACAACTGAGAGTTATGAGGGAATTATTTGGTCTAATTCCCCTGTCTCTTATGTCTCTTGTCCCCCTTTTTCCTTGCAGTAAATCCACTAATTTTCTAGAGGAAGTTCCTATATGTGAGGATTAGGGTTTTTGACACCCACGAACCTCGAACGGAGGTCAGAGCACTAACATAACACACTGGGACCGGTAGAGTCCTGAAGAAGGCCGGCGTGACCCTGAGTACTGGGCACATACACACGGCCGAAACATGTTGACTACCTGGCAGTAAGGAGGGGTGCAAGGAGCACATTATATCTCCCTATCACCACCATCCTTCACGTTTTTAATCCTGGCCGGAGGGTCTAGGAATAAAGTATAGGTATAGAGATACCTCCGAGCTAGTTTTAAACTCACATCACACTGCATTTTCACTTCCGGCGTTCCCAGTCACCTTTGAAAGCATTGTTTTCTCTCTTTTATGTTGTTTGTTTTCCCCTACCCTATTGCTCCACCCCAGGCGTTGGCTGCGCCAGGGTGTATTGTAAGCAGCCCTATGATGAAACATGTCACACATCTGTGTGAGTGAGGGCAGTATTAGGACACACAGCACGTGCCACCACTGGATCACTACACCACGATCTTCACTCCCTAGTTGACAGGGGGTTCGGAGTAGGTGAGTTCCGTACCCTCGCCCCTTCCCGTTTGTGTATAATAGTATTTGAGCGACGGCCCAGCCGCAGGGGAATACGGAATCATTATTATTGTTAATAACTTTAGTAGGTCCATCAGCACACTGTACTTATTTTTTCATATAACCTATAACTACGGAGAGCTACCTGTACCCAGTATGGCACAGGAACAGGGACTATCCTTCGGAGAGGAAATGGTAGCAGAGATCCTAGCGTGTCCATCTCTATTGGGTGACAGCATTGAACCAGGTTCTCACACAAGGAGAGGGCTGGGATACACTCTCGGAACTTAAGAGGTCACATGTCAAGACCATACACCACGGGGCTATCCTAACTGAATACTTGAGGGGGAACGCGGCACCACGGGGTCTCCTGGTCACGAACGAGCCCCTCATCTTCTTAGAGGATGCCGCATTCAGATGGGATTGGGCGCTCATCGCGTGGAAGTGCACCAGGGATTGGCTGGTCTTAATTATAAGTACAGCTAGAAGGCTAGCCGATACCCTGGTGATACAGATCTAAGCGAACAGGGACTGAAAACAGAAGTCGTGTTGACCATGTTCAACCATAAACTATACGAGGCAACACCGAGTTGGGGGAATACAGGGACTACTTGATGCAATCTAAAATATCCAAATTGCAAAAAGACCTAAAACAATTCTCAAATGAGAAGGTCTATCCCTATACCAACGAGGAATATGTCCATCAAAAACTTACGGACAGGAAAAAGGGTACTCAGCCAGGTAGAAAACACCAGGTCCGGTGGCTCAGTGGACTAATGCTTCCACTGCAGGGGCCTGTGTTCGACCTCATGGTCACAGGTTCAAACAAATCCCGGCGGGTCCACTCAGCCTTTCATCCATCTGAGGTCGATAAAATGAGCACCATTGAGTTGGGTAACAATAAACATCTGTTATTCAGCGCCAAGATACCTACGGGTGAACGTGCGCTTTACAAATACACATGTTATGTTATTTGGTCTAATTCCCCTGTCTCTTTCCTTGTTTTAAAAAAAAAAAAAGTTTTTTAACATGTCTTTATTGTCCATTATAACAAGCAGTATACATGTCACAGCAGTTATACATTGTATCACAACATGGATCTACTGGTACATGGTGACAAGACTAATGTCTACAGTTTCTGTTCGTTTTTGACTGTTCCTTTTTTTGTCCTGAGTGACATCAGTTTTCAAGTAAGATACATTGTTTAATGAACTTAAGAACTCATTTAAACCCCCCTCCCCTTAATTAACCGGTGTCGCTAAATTATATCCTATCCCCAACTCTATCTCAATTCGTTAGGTGCCTATTACCTCGATGTTCTGACTATGGCCAGCTGTTCCATTGTGGTGGTCTTCCTCCCCCGGGGCATTTGAGGCCTGAGACATCAACTCTCCCAGTTCTTCTATCTCCTGTATCATTGCCCCCCACGCCAGCAGCACCTTCGGAAGCTTAGCATCCCTTCTGGTCTTTCTCATATGGTGTTCTTCAACCATTGCCCCTTCTTTAAGATCTTTCTTCCATTTGTCCACCTGCGGGCCCTGGGGGGATAACCAGTGGATCGCTATTCTTCTCTTGGCTACCGTAAGACCCAATATCAGGAACCGTCTGGTAGTTTTAAGTTTGTGATTCTTGGGGATCAAACCAAGAAGGCATGTGTGTAGCTCTAGGGCTATTGCCCAACCCGTGATTCTGTTTAGTTGTTCCAGAATCTCTACCCAAAATCTTTGTATTACTTGGCAATGCCAAACCACATGAATAAAATCGGCTTGGGCATGCTGGCAACGGGGGCATTTGGGGTCTCTGGATGGATTAATGGCGTGCAGCCTCTTGGGCGAAAGATAGGACATATGTACAATATTTTATTGTATTTGTTTAAATCTATTACAGATTGAAACTTTTCGGACGTTTTCGTGGATCTTTCCCCAGTTTGTTGTCGAGATCACATGTGCACTGAGCTCTTGCCATTTTTCCTCAATTTTCAGGGGCTTAACCGTTTTATCTTCTCTAAGTGCCCTATATAAATGAGAAACAAGTTTCCGCCCACACGCCATTGCAAGTATAACGACCAATGTTCGTGTAGGTTCAGGGGCTTCCGGGAACATCGGCCAAAGGTGGCGAGCCATAGCTGCTATTTTAGCATATTGTAAAAATTGACCCGTCCCTAGTTCAAACGTGGTGACTGCGTCTTGGTAGGTAATAAATCTATTCTCTGGGTAAAGGTCAGCAAACATTAGACAGCCCCCCTCCTTCCACTTTTCAACAGACATATCCTGTTCTATTTGAGAGAGCTGGGGCATACTCCAGATATCTGCCTCCGGTGCATAGGGTACCCTTTTGATCAGTCGTCTGATTGTTCTATCCCATATGGTGCCCTGGAGTCTGATTAACAGGGGGTTTTCCTCTCCTCGTGTCTTAGTCGTCCAGAGCAATGTCCCCAGCCGTCCCTAGTATAAGAACCCTCCAACAGGGCACGCTCCCAGGACGAATCTGTGTCCAGCCACGCTATTGCATGCTGCAATTGGGATGCTGGATAGTAGAGCTCTAGGTCTGGGATTTCAAGACCCCTTTTGCCCCATTATCATTTCATCACCTCCAAGCTTACCCTGCACCTCTTTCCGTTCCATAACAGCTGGATGAGAAGTCCGTCCAAGTCTCGGATTACCCTGTGTGGTATCTCATAAAAAGATCCCTGCATTGTGTACAAACACCTGGGTAGCACCACCATTTTAATCAAGGCGATTTTCCCCATCAGGGACAGTTTTAGGGTGTTCCAGAATTTTATACTCCCTTGGAGGCCCATTATTACCCTGCCCATATTGTGGTCATAGAAGGTATCTATTTCTCTGGTCACTCGGATCCCAAGGTATCTCACTGGATTCAGTTCCCACGGGAGTTCTAGCTCCAAAGCTTGGGAATCAACCTCCGTCCGTCCTATTGGAAACAGTTGCGATTTCTGTTTATTAATACATAAACCAGAAGCTTCCCCAAACCTCCCCAATATATTGAGCAATATTGGTACCGATCGGGACGGGTGGCGCAAATAGACCAAGGCGTCGTCCGCATACAAAGACACTATATGTTCAGTTAGGCCTATACTGATGCCATGGCCCTGTAGTTCCATCCGGAGAGAACATGCCAGCGGCTCCATTGCGAGGGCAAACAACAGGGGGGACAGCGGGCACCCCTGTCGCATGCCCCTATGGAGTGATATCGCCTCTGATACAAACCGTCCCGTGCAGACTCTTGCCTTGGGTTGCATATAGAGTAGTCTGACCCAGGCTACAAACTCCGATCCCAGTCCCATTTTTAGTAGGACTTGCAGAGGTATTCCCAGCGGACCGAGTCGAACGCCTGTTCGATATCCAAAAGCGCTAATGCGCTCTCTTCCGCGCTATCCCCAAGAGTCTGCATTACATGTGCCAGACGACGAATATTTCTGAGTGTATTCCTACCGGGTATAAACCCCGATTATTCCTCGTGCACCGACTGGGGAAGATATGGGAGCAGCCTAATTGCCAGCACCTGACTGATGAGTTTAAGATCTGCATTTAACATAGAGATGGGTCTGTAGGAGCTTGGTAGCATCGGGTCTTTCCCGGGTTTCAGAATCATCACTATCAATGCTTCCCGCATTGAACCGGGTAATTCTCCCGACTCTTTCGCTTCTTCAATAACTTCCAACAATCTGGGAGCCACCAGCCCAGCATATTCCTTGTAGAATTCAGCTGTTAGGCCATCCATGCCTGGGGATTTAGCCGTTTTCGGATGGGATATTGCCGCTCTTATTTCCTCTTCCCTAATGGGGGCTCCCAGTAAGTCCTGGGCCTCAGAGTCCAGGCTAGGCAATTCTACTTTGTCTAGGAATTCTGATAAGAAGTGCGTGGCAGTGGGCTCCTGGGGTTCAGTGTAAATTTTAGTTAGATGGATGGTAAATGTCTCATTAATTTCATGTTGTGTATAGACCATTTGCTGTCGGTCAGTTTTGATTGCCAGGATCAGTCGTGGTTGTGTCTCCATACTAATTAGACGTGCCAGCAGTCGGCCGGCTTTATCGCCCTCTGCATACCATCTGCTTCTACTTCTACTTCTGTGGTATTTGTCTAGCGTGTCCCAAAGCTCCCCTACCTTTTCTTTGTGCTGTCCATTTAGTGGGTCCCTCCGCATCAGTAGGGAGTGCATTTTCCAGGACAGCCAATTGCCGTTCCTGGTTTTGCAAATCTTGTTCCAGGACTGTTTTAACCCCGGTTTCAGTGGACATACAAGCCCCCCGTATGACCACTTTCATGGCATCCCATTCCATACCATTAGTACTAGCGGTGTTCCAATTGACTTCGAAGTACCCTTGTAGCTCCCTACCAATTGCATCTTTATAAACTGGGTCAGTGAGTGCTTCGGTATTTATTCTCCACAGCGGGATTCTAGATCTCGGCCTACCCAAAGTGTACACTATAAGTAACGGGGAATGATCTGATAAGTATCGGGCCAGATAGTGTGCCTCCTCGATTCTGTTCGCTATTCCTGCCTGTACAAAAAAATAGTCCAGTCTGCTATAGGTGTTCGTTGCGGGTGTGTGACAGGAGTATACTTTTTGGCAGGGATTGCGATGCCGCCATATATCCACTAAGTTATAATTGCTTAACATCTGACTCATAGCCTCTCTAGTTCTAGGTTTAGCTGTGGACCTGAGGGGTTGCCTATCCAGGGTGCCATCCAGGGCACATTTGTAGTCCCCTGCCATAATCAGTTCTACGTCTGGAGCAAGATCCATTGGGCCCAGAACCGACCCCAGGAACGCTCCGTCATCACTGTTTGGGGCATATACATTTACCAGGCTGACCTTTCGCCCATCTAGTGTCCCCTCCACTATATTAACCGTCCTGATGGATCAGGGTTACACTTCCCCACTTTAAATGGGACTCCCGGCGCCACCCATATCATCGTGCCCCTGGCAAATTCGGAGTAGGTCGTCGCAAAAAACTGGCCCCTCCATCGCCGTTGGACATATTTAAGGCAGTCCCCCGCATAAGTGTGTTTCTTGAAAGAATGCTATGTCCACTTTATACCGCCTAAGGTCTTCTCTCCAGTTGTCCAGATTCAGGGGATATCAGGGTGTGATGGTGTTCTCCCTGTTATTAGAGGGGACCTCTGTGCAACCGGGCCCCCCCTCCGGCTGGACGTCTCAAAGTGCTGTGTTACTTTCAGGCCCGCAGGTATGTGCAGTCATTGGCAGGGGACTCCCTCTTCGCAGCTGACCCCACACTGTACACTCGGCACACACAGGAGGAATCACGCTTCATGCAGCCTCCACTCACGGAGCCACATATCCCCGGGCTCTCACTGCACACTCGTAGGCTGCTTGCTATTGTGGATCCAGTAGGGCATCTGGAATGCCTGCGGTGAAGCCCCTCGCTCTACAATGGTGATCAGAGCCGTACTCACGGTCCTCCGGGGTGGCTGCGCCAGTCGGGGCCCAGGATGTACCCCTCGCGGCTCAACGGTACTCCGCGTGAAGAATAGCTTCCGCCATTATGGGGTCAGGCAGGCTGCCACGCCGTGATCCCCGGCGTCGTGGTGTATCACTGCACTTTGGCCCGCCGGCTCCGCCACCACCAGCCAGGGCACAGGGTCGTCCCCCTACCGCGGCACCGGGCCCCACAATGCCATTAAATTCAGAGTCGCCGACGGTCCGGGTGGTCTCCGGCGTCAACTCCGTCCTTCTGCCGATACACCGCTTGTGGAGGCGGGCGATCAGGACCTCAACCAGAGGGGCTCCACAACATCACGATGCCCCCGGGTGGGGTTTCCGCACCGCCGAATGTCTTGCGGGTTTGACTTTATTCGGTGCTATTTTGAAACCAGGCAGGCTGCCGAGCCGAAATTTCTGCCAGGATACCGGCAGGATTATTCGTCTGGGGCAAGAGCTCCGCAGGAACGCAGCTAGCCGGCCATGATGTTAGGCCACGCCCCATTCCCCTGTCTCTTATGTCTCTTGTCCCCCTTTTTCCTTGCAGTAAATCCACTAATTTTCTAGAGGAAGTTACTTTATGTGAGTATTAGGGTTTCTGACACCCACGAACCTCGACCGGAGGTCAGAGCACTAACATAACACACTGGGACCAGTTGAGTCCTGAAGAAGGCCGGCGTGACCCTGAGTACTGGGCACATACACACAGCCGAAACATGTCGACTACCTGGCAGTAAGGAGGGGTGCAAGGAGCACATTATATCTCCCTATCACCACCATCCTTCACGTTTTTAATCCTGGCCGGAGGGTCTAGGAATAAAGTATAGGTATAGAGATACCTCCGAGCTAGTTTTAAACTCACATCACACTGCACTTTCACTTCCGGCGTTCCCAGTCACCTTTGAAAGCATTGTTTTCTCTCTTTTATGTTGTGTTTGTCTTCCCCTACCCTATTGCTCCACCCCAGGCGTTGGCTGCGCCGGGGTGTATTGTAAGCAGCCCTATGATGAAGCATGTCACACATCTGTATGAGTGAGGGCAGTATTAGGACACACAGCACGTGCCACCACTGGATCACTACACCACGATCTTCACTCCCTACTCCTTTTGGTGTGTTTAAGTATTTGACAGGGGGTTTGGAGTAGGTGAGTTCCATACCCTCGCCCCTTCCCGTTTGTGTATAATAAAAAGAAACCACTTGCTTCCCAGGAGGTGCTCTCTAACCTTTGCCCTGCCAAACACCTGTCATGGTCCTGTCCCACCGACCACCAAGTCTAGGGGTCTAACCTGTGCCATGTAACCAGGAGCTACTGCCCCATGCCCTGCACTGCTGCTCACACTGTTGGCTTTCACCCCAACATGGTGGTAGGCTTCCCATGGAATGTAAAGTGCCATCTGTCCACCTCAGTGGCATCCCAACATTATTGTGTTGAGGACAGACTCTACTTGGAATGTCAACTGATCTGGCCTGCTTTATGTCCACAAGGGCAGCAGGGCTACCAAGTCTTTCCCAATGCCATTCACCCACTGCAGCTCACCCCTAAGCAAGCTGAGCTCTTTCAAAGGCTGTACTTCAGACACCCTACCCGAAGAAAGGACAACACATTGAACAGGGTCGTAGCTGTCATGAGTGTAAATGAAGATGGCCTGGAAGGCAGACTTTGATTATTTGTCGCCTTTACAGGCCATCTTCATTTACATCCAGCGTTTCAACTGCATAAAACAAGCATTGCAATTGTAATCCAGACCTCTGTGGTGGCGGGGTCAAAGAGGCAGTTAAAATTAACAAAATAGTCTGAAGTATTTTGTTTTTTTCTCCTGTAGACAACGGCATATAAAATAATGTGCACATGTTTAAGTGAAAAATAAATGCAATTTAAAATAATGGTGAGAGAGGCACTCTTTTATGTAATGAAATCTCAGTTGGTTAATGCGATCACTCCAAATGTCTGTGAGACCATATAGTCACAGAATTAAATCCTAGTTGGCGCAGTTCGGTAGAGTGAATTGTGTATATACAGTGCTAAGAAGTCCCAACAGGGAACAGCAAGCACTGTGAATATAAAAGACATTATTTAAAATTATATTAAGCACAGTAGAAGCAGAGCTACTGGAATTATGTGGCAAGGAAGGACCAAATTATGTGGCAGGGTTGACTGAATTAAATAGCAAGAAAAGGTAAATTATGCTGCAAATGCGGCATTTCTTTTGCAATTTTTACACATTGTAACACTGCCTGAGCAAAGATTTTACCTGTTTAGCACAAGTTAAACACCCAAATACAGCAATATGCAAGTGAAAGATAACCAGTCAACCTTCGTGTCGGGCTTTCCACTGCACAAGGAGACATGTTGACATGTTTTTAGTAGCTTATGTTCCGTTTGAGCTACAAACAATTATTTTTTGTTAAAATCTGCAACGTATGCATCAGATGATGGATTTTGTGGCATATGCCGAAAACGCTGCAGAATCACATAATCATTAATCCAGTAGCCTGGATTATAAATTAGGCTGCAACAAAATTGAGTGTTTAAGCTAAAACAAGTGCTTTCAAAGAATACATTTTAGTAGTACTAGGTAAGCAGATTGAGTCTAGTGCAATTTCTCATTAGTAAAGCAGGCAGAGTGACTCTCATCCCAGAAGTGTGAGTGGCCCATTTCATCACAATTATGACTGTTTCACTTTTCGAAAGCGGCATGGTGGCTTATTTTCATTGCTAGTACTAGGCCCGGAAGGCGTCCGTGCTGTAAAGAGGCGAGCAACCCATGAAAGTTCCTATTTTTCTGAAAGGGACAGGGTCTATTTCAAGATTAGAGTGATGGTCAGGCATGGTGGATAAGTGGTGAAAGAGGCAGAGCAGACAGCCTGCTACTCACAGCTTGGGCATTATTAATACAGCAGCTTCATTGGGGCCTAACAGTGTGACAGGGGCTGACAACACCACAATTATGGGAAGTAGTTGTGCGTTGGTGAACTTCTGTCTCGTTTTTTTTTAATTTTTTTTAGAAGTTTCATGTTTAGTGTTGTTTATGAGCTAAAGAAAAGGTAGCCCAGAAAATGACCTCATAATTCCCACCTCCTCCAATCAGCCTTGCTCCACCCACTCGCCCAACTCTTGCCATAAAGTTTTGGAGGAGGCGGGGGCATCCAAACATTTTGCTTAGGGGGACTTGGAGCAAAAGCGTTTGAAGATCTTTGCTCTAAAATAACTGAATTATCTCCATATATGGGCTCCAGGAAGAGAGCATGAGAGCAGAGGATGATGCTTTACAATTAGAAATTTGGAATCTGGTGTGACAGAGTTCTGCCTCCTCTTTGCTTTCACTTCTTGTGTTCTGACAGGGAAACTGCTTGACGTTTGATTAAGTTTGTCAGCAAGTTACTTATAATTAAACAAAGTTGCTTCACTTCTACACCATGTTTACTTGAAGATTTGGAATCTCTGTTTTTTCTTATCGAATAAAGCATTTCCTTGTTTTTTAGGGTTTTAACAGACAACACAACTGTCACACATACCTATAGCTAACAATATACATAGTGATATGGTAATTGTGGATAGGATTTTCTTACTTTCATATTGGTATAATCAAATGTTTACTCAGTTCTTATTTTGTTTTGATTTAGTTTGTATCTATTGTTTATCTGCTGTTATGTTTAGGTACCTCATGTCTTTATTTGTATTTTTTTTAACCTATACGGTGATAAGTGTATTCCTATGGGTTTAATTTTCTAATATAACTCATATCTGGCACAATGTGTAAATATGATTATAAAAATTGTGTCCATAAGTGCTTTACTACTGAAATATTTGGGGAAAATCTAAATTAGAAAAACATAATGAACAAAATTGGATTTTTTTAATTTACAGCAAAAATGGAAAGCTTGAGTTTTTAAATATGTATCCATGCATGTACATATGGGACTTTATCTAGTACAATTTTATATTTCCTGATTATTTTCCATATACCTATCATGTTAAAATCTTTATGAATGTATACCTCTTATGTGTGGTTATGTATCTACATATTTATATATTTTCCTCCCACTGCTGAAAAAAGTTAAATAATCTCCCCAAACCGCCACTCTGACACATCCTATTCCTCTTCAAAATATCCCCTACCTCTACTCTGACACATCTCAAACCTTTTTTACTACTATGTACTCCCAAACAACCCTTTCAACCTCATGTCTATGCATCCTTTATACTATTCATCCAACTAACAGGCTATCTGACTCCTCCCAAACATTTTACTACTAGGAACTCACAAATAATAATTGTTAAACTCTTTCCTCCTCTGCCCATCCTTTATCCTGTGTGTCTAACTAACAGACTCTCATTTCTACCACTCCCACCACTCCTAGTAACAATTTATATTTTCTCTACTAATCCACCCTTGAGTACCAGAGTAATATGCTACCCGCAGAAAAGCGCTTCAACGCCATGTCAAGGGTTGTAAGCACTATATAAATACAATTAACCTATGTGAGCAGCTGGACTCTGCCCATCATGAGTAGCCAACCTGCTCCCTCTAAACCTGAAATATTTAGTAATGTTGGGTTCATTTAGGAAAGTGTGGTTTGCACCTAAAAAATAGTATGACTGTTGCATCACTATGCTTATAAAATAACTTAAAAAGAACGAGCTCACAGGGGTTGAGCTGACTGCATGTATATACTTTCTGTTGAATTTCACGCATTCTTTGGTTTCCATCAGGGAAAAAATCCCATGTCAAAGGCCACTCGGCAGGCTGGCTGTTGTTTGCCTTATTTTTAAAAGGCTATGAAATATCCCAAAGGCGGGGTGGATGACTGCTGCCACTACATCTCTTTCATACTGCAAGCTAGCGTTGAAAGTCCAATATGAATTTTTTCGTGTTTTCTAGATTCCTGCTATGCTTATAGGCAAAATGAGGATTATTGAAGCATCACTAATATTGGATTTCAGAAGTTTTTTTTAAAAGTTATCTTCCTTAAAAAAAAAAAAAATGGTAAATCGCCTACAAAGGTATCAGAAATGGTATCCAGCATTACCTGGTGGTGTGCCCTAAACCAGGACATCGACAGATTGGAAACAAAGACATGCAGTAAGAACCAGCATTGGCAAAGCCAATAGGACTCCCTAAGGGAGAGCTATTGGCATGGTCAATTTCTTTTAGCCGTGTAGTACAGCAATACGGCTGCTGTGCAGCATGGCTGAGAGTTAGAAAAAAAATAAGGGTGGACTTTAGCTCCAACCAGAAGTTTGCTGTGTTGTCCCTGCCTGAAGACAGTGCCAAAAAGGCCATGTTGAAACCCATCGGTGTGAGTTTTGGGGGCTTCTTTTCTGTGAGACGAGAGATGGCAAGAAACAAAGCGGGAAGGAGTTGGGGGTGTGGACCAGGCACGCAACAACTGAGGAAGAGTTGGTGCAAGCAATAATGTGGGAGGGGAGAGGGTCGAAGGAGTGCAACTTAAAGGAAAAACAAGTACCCCTGAAAGCGATGAGCAAGGGTAGCAGTTCTCAGGCCATTCTCCAGGGTAGGGACAAACACATGAAGAGGAACTGAAGCCGGCACTCTCTGACCAAACAGATGCAAGGAAATGAGTGACTATGTAGCCCATCAATGGTAAGCAATGGGCAATTTCTAAGCTCCCTGTAAGTAAACAAAATTTACTACAAGCGACAGCGCATGCATTGCGTCAGGAGTGACCTAAAGCATAGACTGTTGGGCGAGAAGACAGAGGAAAGGGGCGAACTGTCAAACAGGTGAAGCTGCCTGCCAAACATACAGAAGGACATAAAACAATCAACAGTGCCCCCAAAACACTTAGAAGCACCAAGCTGCATGCAGGAGAGTGTTTAAGGAAGGGGTGACGATGCGTCCTGCCTGAAGGGAATCAGCCTTTACCACCCAGGTAAGTATATGTACCTTTACCACACAGGTATTTCCTTTTAACCCGTTCCATGCCGAGAACATAATGGTTATATCCTTGGCTATGGCGCTGGTGTGCCGAAGTCGTAACCCTGGGGACAGATGGGGGCAATAGCCCCAGATCCAACCCCCGTGGGGGGCAGAAAGCACACTTGGTGCCAGGGATTATTTTTATTTCAATATGTAGGGGTGGGGGCTGCCCAAAATGGGCATGCTAATGCCCCTGCCCTCCAAAAGGAACATTCTTTCTGCCCCCCTGCAGGGCATTTGGAGCAATAGCTCCCAATCTGCCCCACCGGGGGGGGGCAGAAAGCCCACTAACACCAGGGAGTATTTTCTTTAGCCAGAGTAGGGGTGGGGGCTGCCCAGAATGAGGATGCCAATGCCCCCACTCTCCCAAAAAGTATCCAGTCTTTTCTGCCCCTTCTGTGGAGCACTTGGGGGCAGTAGCCCCCGGTCTGCCCCCGGGAAGGCAGAAAGCCCACTAGGCACCAGAGATATGTGTGTGTGTGAGAGAACTGGAGTTCAGCTGACGATCTGTCCGTATTGGTGTTTGTCTGGCTGTGTGTGCACCTGCATTTTGCTGACAGTGTATGTGCACTTGCGCTTAGCTGGCAGTGTGCGTGGATTAGCGCTTGGCTGGCAGTGTGCATGGACTGTCGCTTGGCTAGCAGTGTGGGTGGATGGCACATGTCTGGCATTGTGTGAGGACTGTCGCATGGCTGGCGGTGTGCTTGGATGGCAATTGGCTGGTGGTGTGGATGGGTGTTGCTTGGCTGGCTGTGTGGCTTGTGTGGATACTCTAGTTTTTTTTATTACACAGAATCCCCTGCAAACCTCAAATTTAGCTAACAATTCACACTTTCCTCATATTTCTGTGTGGAAAAGTTGTTGAGTCACTGCGCTGGCACAAATTTCTCACCACCCAGCGTTCCCCTTGGTCTCCAGATAAAACTGATACCTCACATTTTGTGAATGCAAAAAGCAGAGACCCTGAAAACGTATAAAATGAAAAACTGAGGGGGAACCAAAGTGGGTCCAAAAGGACAATTTTATTTCCATAAGTTTTTAGGCTGACTGTTTTGGGTACCCACACAAGTGAGGTATCATTTTTATTGGGAGACTGAGGGGAATGCTGGGTGGTGGGAAATTTGTGCCGAGTGGTGATCTCACAACCTTTCCATATAGAAATGTGAGGAAATGTGACTTTTTAGTTAAATTTGATGTTTGCAGGGGATTCTGGGTAAGAAAACGTTGAGGCATCCACACAAGCCACACATCCCTGGACTCCCCCGGGTGTCAGAAATGTCTGGGTTTGGTAGGTTTCCGTAGATGGTCGCCGGGCCCGCAACCAAAAATGCTGGCAGAAATTTTCCACCAACCAGCGTTCCCCCAGGTCTCCTAATAAAAAGGCTACCTCACTTGTGTGTGGGTGGGCGACAGGGAAGGGCCCAAAATATACAGTGGAGGCATCAAAATTATTGATCACAAATTGACCTGTTTTTGCAAAGGAGTCACCCACGTTTTTGGTACCGGGCTCAGTGGCCATCTAGGGAAGCCTAAAAAACCCAGACATTTCTGAAAAGTCGACATATGGGGGAGTACAGGGAGGTATGGCTTGCATTGATCCCCCAATGTTTTTTACCCCGAATCCCCTCCAATAATCAATTTTGGGTATAACATTTCTAATTTTCCTCACATTTCTGTGTGGGAAAGTTGTAGAATCACTGGGCATGCACAAATTTCCTACCACCCAGCGTTCCCCCAGGTCTCCCAATAAAACTGCTACCTGACTTGTGTGGGTGGGCGACAGGGAAGGGCCCAAAATATATAGTGGAGGCATCAAAATTATGGATCACAAAATGACGTCGTTTTGCAAAGGAGTCAACCTACCAAACCCAGGCATTTCTGAAAACTAGACACCCGGGATAGTCCAGGGAGTTGTAGCTTGCACAGATCGCCCAATGTTTTTTTTTTAACCCAGAATCCCCTGCAAACCTCAAATTTAGCTTAAAAAATCACATTTTCCTCACATTTCTGGGTGGGAAAGTTGTGGGATCACCGGGATGACACAAATTTCCTATCACTCAGTATTCCCCCAGGTCTCCCGATTACAATGGTACCTCACTTGTGTGAGTGGGCCAAGTACCCACGTCAGGGAAGGGCCCAAAACATATTGTGGAGACATCAGAATTATATATCACAAAACAACCTGGTTTTGCAAGGGGGGCACCTACGTTTTTTGGTCCCGGGCTAGGCAACCATCTAGGGAAACCTACCAAACCCAGACATTTCTGGAAACTAGACACCTCGGGGAGATCAGGGAGGTGTGGCTTGTGTGGATCCCCCAGACGTTTCTTACCAGAATCCCCTGCAAACCTCAAATTTAGCTTTAAAAAAATCATATTTTCCTCACATTTCTGTCTGGGATCACCGTACCAGCACAAATTTCCTACCACCCAGCATTCCCCTCAGTCTCCCAAGTAAAATAATACCTCACGTGTGTGGGTGGGCCAAGGGCCTGTAACTGGGAAAAGGCCAAAAACAAGGAGATTGTGGGGATAGCACAGCGAGCTCTAAGCTCTTTATATTGTTTTATATACGTTTGTATGTGATTCTGCATTGGACACCCACACTAGTGAGGTATTATTTTTATCAGGAGACCAAGGGGAACACTGGGTAGTAGGAAATTTGTGCTGGCGCAGTGATCCTAGACAGAAATGTAAGGAAATTGTTTTAGATAAATTTGAGGTTTGCAGAGGATTCTGGGTAGGAAAACATTGGGAGATCCACTCAAGCCACACCTCCCTGGACTAACCCAGGTGTCTAGTTTTCAGAAATGTCTGTTTGGTAGGTTTTCCCATATGGCCCCCGAGCCCTGTACCAAAAACGCAGGTGCCCCCCTTGTAAAACTCGGTAATTTTGTGATAGATAATTCTGATGTCTCCACAATATGTTTTGGGCCCTTGCTGTCGTGAGTACTTGGCCCACCCACACAAGTGAGGTACCATTTTTATCAGGAGACCTGGGGGATTGCTGGGTGATAGGAAATTCATGTCGGTCCCGTGATCCCACAACTGTTCCATACAGAAATGTGAGGAAAATATGATTTTTAGCTAAATTTGAGGTTTGCAGGGGATTCTGGATAAGAAAATGTTGGTGGATCACACAAGCCACACCTCCCTGAACTTCCCTGGTTGTCTAGTTTTCAGAAATGACTGGGTTTGGTAGGTTCCCCTAGATGGCCACCTAACCCGGGACCAATATCGCAGGTGCCCCCCTTGTAAAACCAGGTTTTTTTGTGGTAAATAATTTTGATGTCTCCACAATAAGTTTTGGGCCATTTCGTGTTGCAGACACTAGGCCTACCCACACAAGTGAGGTACCATTTTTATCGGCAGACTTGGGGGAATGCTGGGTGGGTGGAAGTTTGCAGCTCCCCACATATTCCAGAACTTTCCATCACAGAAATGTGAGGAAAATTATAATTTTTTTTATTGTTTTTTTTTTTACAAAGTTTGAGGTTTGCAAGGAATTCTGGATAACAGAACCTGGTGGGAGCCACACAAGTCACCCTGTCCTGTGTTACCCTGGGTGTCTAGTTTCCCAAAATGTACAGGTTTGCCAGTTTTCCCTAGGTGCCGGCTGAGCTGGGGCCAAAAATCCACAGCTAGGCACATTGCACACAAAAGGACACTTTTCCCTGGAAAAATGTGATGTGTCTACGTTTGTTTTGGCCCGTTTCCTGTTGCGGGCACTAGGCCTTCCCTCACAAGCGAAGTACCACTTTTATCGAGAGACTTAGAGGAATGCTGGGTGAGTGGAAGTTTGTGGCTCTCCACAGATTCCAGAACTTTCCATCACAGAAATGTGAGGAAAATTAGTTTTTTCTTGACAAATTTTGAGGTTTGCAAGGGATTCTGGGTACCAGAACCTGGTGAAAGCCACACAAGTCACCCCATCCTGGATTCTCCTGAGTCTAGTTTTCAGAAATGTGCAGGTTTGTTAGGTTTCCCTAGGTGCTGGCTGAGCTAGGGCCCAAAATCCACAGCTAGGCACATAGCAAAAAAAAAGTTTTCACTGGCAAAATATGATGTGTCCACGTTGCAGTTTGAGCTGTTTCCTGTCGCGGTACTAAGCCTACCCACACAAGTGAGGTACCATTTTTATCGGGAGACTTTGGGGAATGCGGGGTGGGTGGAAGTTTGTGGCTCTCCACAGATTCCAGAACTTTCCATCACAGAAATGTGAGGAAAATGTGTTTTTTCTTGACAAATTTTGAGGTTTGCAAGGGATTCTGTGCAAGAGAACCTGGAGAGAGCCGCACAACAAGTCACCCCATCCTGGATTCCCATGGGGGGGTCTAGTTTTCAAAACTTTACAGGTTTGCTAGGTTTCCCTAGATGCCGGCTGAGCTAGGGCGAAAAATCCACAGCTAGGCACATTGCAAAAAAAGGATCAGTTTTCAGTGGAAAAAATGTGACGTGTCCATGTTGCGTTTTGGGCCGTTTCCAGTCACGGACACTAGGCCTACCCACACAAGTGAGTTACCATTTTTATCGGCATACTTGGGGTAATGCTGGGTGAGTGGAAGTTTGTGGCTCGCTACAGATTCCAGAACTTTCCATCTCAGATATGTGAGGAAAATGTGTTTTGTTTTTACAGTTTGAGGTGTGCAAGGGATTCTGGGTAACAGAACCTGGTGAGAGCCATACAATTCACCCCATCCTGGATTCCCCTGGGTGTTTAGTTTTCAAAAATGTACAGGTTTGTTAGATTTCTGTAGGTGCCGACTGAGCTAGGACCCGAAATCCACAGCTAGGCACATTGCAAAAAAAGGGTCAGTTTTCAGTGGAAAAATGTGACGTATCCATGTTGCATTTTGGGCCGTTTCCTGCCACAGGCACTAAGCCTACCCACACAAGTGAGGTACAATTTTTATCGGCAGACCGCTGGGGAATGCTGGGTGGGTGGAAGTTTGTGGCAATTGTCAGCTAAGCACATTGCAAAAAAAAGGATCAGTTTTCACTAGGAAAATGTGTCCAAGTCGCGTGTTGGCCCGTTTCCTGGCACAGGCACTAAGCCTACCCACACAAGTGAGGTATCATTTCTATAGGCAAACCTGGGGGAATGCTGGGAGGGTGGAAGTTTGTAACTCCCCACAGATTTCAGAACTTTCCATCACAGATATGTGAGAAAAATGTTTATTTTTTTTCTTTTCACAAAGTTTGAGGTTTGCAAGGAATTCTGGGTAACAGAACCTAGTGAAAGCCTCACAAGTCACCCCATCCTGGATTTCCCTGGGTGTCTAGTTTTAAAAAATGTACAGGTTTGCTAGGTCTCCCTAGGTGCCGGCTGAGCTAGGGCCCAAAACCCACAGCTGAGCACCATGAAAAAAAAAGGGTAAGTTGTCACTGGAAAAATGTGATTTGTCTACGTTGCGTTTTGGCCCATTTCCTGTCGCGAGCACGAGGCCTCACCACACAAGTGTGGTGTCATTTTTATGGGGAGACTATGGGGGGGAATTCTGAGTGTGTGGAATTTTGTGGATCCCCACAGATTCCAGAACTTTCCATCACAGAAATGTGAGGAAAATTATTATTATATATATATTTTTTTACAATGTTTGAGCTTTGCAATGGATTCTGGGTAAGAGAACCTGGTGAGAGCCACACGTCACCCCATTCTGGATTTCCCTGGGTGTCTAGTTTTCAAGAATGTGCAGGTTTGCTAGGTTTTCGTTGGTGCCGGCTGAGCTAGGGCCTAAAATCCACAATTAGGCATATTTCAAAAAATGGTCAGTGTTGAGTGGAAAAATGTGATGTGTCCATGTTGCATTTTGGGCTGTTTCCTGTCATGGACACTAGGCCTACCCACACAAGCGAAGTACCATTTCTATTGGGAGACTTAGGGCAACACAGGATAGTAGAACAAGTGTTACTATTTGTCTTACTATGCATTTCTGCCTTCCAAATGTAAGACGGTGTGTAAAAAAGAAGTCCTTTTGAACAATGTCCTCTAATTCACATGCTAATATGGGTACCCACAATACAGAGATGCACAAATAACCACTGCTTCTAAACTCCAGATCTTGCTCCCATTTCAGAAATACGTAGGTTTCCTTGATACCTATTTTTCACTCTTTATATTTTACCAAATTAATTGCTTTATACCTAGTACACAATAAAAAACCATTGCAAGGTGCAACTCAATTATTGGCTCTGGGAACCGTGGGTTCTTGGTGAGTCTCATATATCCTCGGAACCAGAAGGGTCCCGCAGACGTATTGATATATTGCGTTCAAAAGCCTACCATAGTTAGAAGACGTTACAGGTGAAAACGTAGGCACAAATGGCTTTTTTTTTTCCCCAACTAAATTTCAATATTGTTTTTATTTAAACGCTTACTTTCTACAAGAAAACCTTCCAGGAGCTACACAAATGAACCCTTGCTGAATTCAGAATTTTGTCTACTTTTCAGAAAGGTATAGCTTTTCAGGATCCATTATTGGTTTGACACCCATTTCGACCTAATAACTGGAAGGAGGTTGAAAGCCCAAAAAATAGGTAAAATAGGCAATGTAAAATGCCAAAACTGTAGAAATTTTGATTTTCTTACCAAAGTCTGCCTGTTCCTGAAAGCTATGAAGATGGTGATATTAGCACCACAAACCCTTTGTTGATACTATTTGCAGCTGAAAATACTAGATGCTTTCTTCTTCAGCACTTTTTCCCCCATTTTTCTCCAAAATCCACAAATTTAGCTGTATTTTTCCTAATTTCTCAGTTCCCTCCAGGGGAATCCACAAACCCTGGGTACCTTTAGAATCCTCAAGATGTTGGAAGAAAGGGACACAAATTTGCCGTGGATACCTTATGTAGACAAAATATTATAGGAACCTAAGCACGAACTACACCAAATAAGGGGATGCCACGGGAGGCCTGGCATCGAAAGGGTTAAATAACCCACTTTTTATGTTACGTAAGCAAAACGTGGTTTTAGGAATAGATAGAGGTGCAGGAAGGTAAGGGTGACTTTCAGGTTCAGGGATGGGTAGAGGTAAAGGAAGGTGAGGAGGACTTGAGGGTTCATGGGTGAATAGAGATAAGGAAGGGAACAGTGACTTGAGGGCTAAGGAGCAGTACAGATGAAGGGAAGTAAGGGTGATTTTAGGATTCAGGGGTTGGTAGATGTAAAGGAAGGTAAGTTTGATTTTAGGGTTAGAGGGTGGGTATAGGTAGAGGGGAGGTATGGGTGAATTTAGGGTTCAGGGGTGGATAGAGGTAAAGGATGAATTAAGGGTTCACAGGTATGTAGAGATAAAGGTGATTTTAGGGGTGGGCACAAGCCAGGAACAGAACAGGATTTGCAATGATACAGCAGTACGACAACTGATTCATTGGCTTTTTAACTGAGCTACTGGCTTTAAAGGCAAGAGATGAGAGTGCGCAGTCATGTGTGGGCTCAAAGCTGCTGTCTGTGTATATTGAATCTAGAGAGGTGCACCCTAAGTTCTCTCAAAGCCATGTGGAGCAAACAGTAAAATGAAACCTACTGCCAACGCTGAGGATTGAAAACAAAATAAATGAGTGACGAGGAAGACAACCAATGGTAAGTAATGGATGGTCTTTAGATTTTGGTTTTTAGAGAAAAAATAGATCTAGCAGCGACAGCGCAGGGGAGACCTAAAAAGGGCAGGACCCAACCATTCTCAATCCATGAACTCCGTATCTGGAACGACATCCACATCACCATCAAGAACGGCTCTGGTCCTGCTTTTCTTCAGAAAGGAACTGAAAATCCACCTGTTCAAGTAAGACTGCCTCCACATACAATAGGAACCCATGCACCTACCTCACTGGGAGTCATCATAAGTCTCCTCTCAGTCTCATGCCAACTGTTCAGTGATTGCTGGTGCATTGTACTTTGCACTTATATCTAAACAGTGGCGCTTAATTATGACAGTCCACAACATGGTGGCACCACCTGTCTTTTTTAAGGTCCGTGTTTGACAATTCCATATAACTAAAAAATATAATACAATGAGTGTATCTACTCTACCCTTACAGCTTGAAGTGGCCTAGGATAGATAACTAGCTTGGCCAATGTCAATAGGTCTGGCTTTAAAGAAATGTTGTATGGTAATGTATGCATTACAAGTAAATAGCGTGGAATGAATATGCATTTTTATGGAAGCGAAGAACTGTAGAATAATATTGGTGTAGGTTAAAAGGTCAGGTGGCAGTTGCACTGTCAAGCCAGACCTAAACATCCATGAAGGTTAATGACTGCTCTCTTCCCATCTATGCTGCTGCCAGAGAAAAACACCATAAATTACTAGAAGCTTTAATTGCATTACAATGTCATCTGTGTGCCCCTGAAAGTTTAGGCTTAGTTAGCTGGATAAATAAAATGATCACAGCTGTGTGGAGGGTAAGCACTTTTTTTGTGGAAGCGCACACCGTCTGCCCAATCAAAACATGTGCACCTGGATCTCAACATGTGGGTGGAGCTACATACACTTTCTAGTGAAGTTCAAATAATTGTCTGGTGACAGCTGCGCTGTCAAGCCAGACCATATAAATAGTACTTGGATGAGTGTAATTGTTATTGGTGGTGTGAGCTGTAGGGGTGCCTGAAAAACTGCAGTGCTGAAGCTTAAACGGCTTTTCCTTAATGTTCTTTTTCTGGACGTTTGTGGGTCTGTTTTCACTTTCGTTTCCATTCAATGTGAGAATGAGTGTCTCCCTTACACACCCTCCTGCCTCCCTCACGGCGTACCTGACCTCTAGTGCCATCGCACAACCTTCAGGGCTGTGGCCTGCCACGCCTAACATACACCACTTGGTGCTATCATGGTGGGCTTATTTACAAGCCCATTGAGCTGCCGGTGTGTCACTTTCTTGACGAACCGGCGGCGCAGTGTGCCTACCCATATTTACAAGGCCATGTAAAGTCACCCTGCGTGACATTTCGTGGCCTTAGAAATATGGGCCCCTTTCACGCACTACTACGCGTGAAAGGGGTATTCCATGGGTGTTGCTGTGGGTGAACCTGACACATTCCCAGATTTACAAAGTGTCGTAACCTGGGCATGCGTTAGAATCCTACACCTCCACAGGGGAGGCATAGGAGTGCCACAATGAGGAGAAATACTTTTATTTCTCCTCGTTTTTTGCTCTGTCTCTGTTCTGCATTGTGCAGCACACCTATAAGGAGCAAAACGCCATTAATGATTGTTTTTGTGCAGGAAGGTGTCCCTTCCTACACAACAACAATCACCCCTACAACGCAGGCACCCTTGCTACATGGCGCAAGGGTGTCTGCATTGGCGCACGGCTGCTGTTGGTGCACTGGCGTAGGGGAGAAGGACAGGAATGCGCCGTATCTTGTAGATTTGGCACATTCTTGCTCTTTTACGCATGGCAGTGCAGCAGGAAGGCCAGCTGCGCTGCTGTGCGTCAAAATATAGTAAATGAGACCCATAGTGTTTTGTGGGCTTATAGCGAGCACCACTGCCATCCTCATGACCTGGTCAAATTCATATGACATTATGAATAAACTCCATTGTCACAGGCAGCTCACAGACCCCAAGAAAATAGACACATGCAAGGTATGCTGAATTATGCACGTATTTTAAATTTTTTTTATAGTGCAAACTTGACCCGAAGGTATCAGAGCACTTTACATGAGCACCAGTTGGGTTACAGATGGACACATAATACCAACAATAAAACATTGTGCACCAAGCCTGCGATAAGGAGGAAAGTGGCTCAGACCGTATGCTTACCTTTATAGTCATTCTACAATACCTCCAGTATGTCAACATATTACTTGTGGTGGAGGTTGGATAGAAGGTAAAAGAAAGAATGCTTCATATCAACCTCCCCTCTCATCCATTGCTCTTTTTTTCTGGTGCTCATGGTGGTCTCTGCCAGGACAGTGTGCCTCACTCACTCTTGATCTCCGCTCAGAGCTTCCTGCATGTCTAGGAGCTCCAAGGAGCTTACAGTCTGTCTCTTATTGGTGTAGGATTTTAAACTCCTCATACGCAGAGGCCTCTGGCTATGAACAGAGACCTATCTGCCAGTCTAATAGCTTCAAACAAAAACTGACTGCTGGACCCCTTCAGAAGTCATCATAGTATCACAGATTAGCTCTGTGGCAGGGTTCTCCATAGTCGGTCCTGGATTGCCGGATCCATGCCAGATTTGTTGCATTTCCCCATTTAGATAAATGTAGTTATCTTAAAAATCTGGCATAGATCTGGCCCACCAGGTCAGTCTTTGGAGAACCCTGCTCTATTATGTCTCATTGTAGCCTTCAGTCATGGTCGCCCTAGGTCAGGTGCTTCCTCTATGTTCACTTCTGCACTATTAATACCTCCCTTCACCACATCCAGCCCATCGTGGTTGACTCAATGTTCAGTAGCTCAAATATAGCAGCCGTTGGGAAGGAATTTCTCTCAACACTATGCTGTAAGAGGCATAAGGCTGTCTCTTGGGGTCATCTTTAAAGCTCAGCATTGCTTTCAGCACCTTGGAGCCATCACATCTCCCTCCTCAGGCAATTAATCATCATTTGTAAACTTTGTTTGGCTTGATTTACTAACCACAGGATACATAACATTTTACAAACATACATATCAGAGGAGAGTTAATTTCTAAATAAATACATAACAATATTTTAAGCCAGAATTGCATAATTTTCTACTTTACATGTTCACAATTCATAGGTCCCCCATAGATTTTCTAATCCGCGAGGTATGCCACAAGTATGCTGCGACACTTGCAGAAATTGGAGATTATTACAATTGTTGTAGGATAATCAGTGCTATTTTACAAAGTCTAAAATTATATTCTTTAAGAAGAGGTCTAAGATGCAACGTTCTGGGCACTTTATAAAAATCACAAAACAATGTAAAGCACAGCATGCCTGGAGGCGAGAGATTATTGCAGACAAATTTGGCTAGAACGTTTGACCAGTCATTAATGTGAGGAAAAGTGACAATGCGATAAACCATGCAGAGTCTGAAGTGAATTAGAATATGTCTGCTGGGTATACGAAATTTCGGCCGAATAAGGTTGAAGACCACTCTCAGGATCAAGTCGGTGAAGGCCTCAAAACTCACATCATTACTAATGGATGACCATCCCGCCTCCTCAGATACTGGAGGCACACAGGTTTGAGCTCTCACTCACATCTTTAAAGGACCCTGGGTCATCAAATAGATGTAGTCGGTCTATCCTATGACACTTTTAATATGGGGAAAAGTGACGGCCTGGCGGCGCCATGGGCTTGTAATTAAGCCCCAGAGGGTTTATGTTTTAAATCCATGATGTTTCGCCTTTAATGTTCTATTTAGGGGTGCCTCTGTATTGGTCAATTATATCAACTGCGGGCAGCTGATCTTATCTTCTACCACCTCTCCCCCATGTCTCTTTCAGGCTTTGAACCCTCCTGCTAAATGTGGGATCTGCAGTTTTTTGGTCATCCTCTGGTTTAGTATCTGTACATTTGGGCAATGTGCACTTCTTTCCTATTTATTTGGAACCCCTAGAGTGAGATCGCTTCCTTGGTGGTACCTTGAAAACCCCGACGTTCCCTTTGGTCCATCTCCCCAATGCGCAACAGGTACCTCCACTCCGATTCATCTCACCATCCTCAGTGTCATCATTGATTTCAGACTGAGTGCAGGTAGAGGCGGCTTTTACCTGAGCTTCCCTCAATCTTAAGAGTGCAGACCCTTCACACAAAGGTCTCCACACCGCCTCCCAAGCTCACCAGAATGCATTTGGGATGTGGAAGTCTCTCAGATTGGGCCTCCAAATCTCTCATATGAGCCCCTCACCCCTAGATTGTTATTTTGGCAGGTGAATTTTATGAACCGTTCTCAATTTCAGATTTTTGGGAAAAAGATGGACCATAATTACTTCTTGTGTTTCTTCCTTTGACGACAGACCCTGGACTCCAAAGAAAGAGGAGGTCATCTATTCACTGGTTCTGCAAGCACATTCATTTTTACAATTATATAGTCTGCATTGTGGAAACTGTGCCCTTATATTGTTTCAATTTAATATTCGGAATAAATTTATCTACAGAAGACATTGCACGGCTAAACCACATGGAAGCATTCCCCAAATGAAAAGAGATTTAAAATAACACTATTTTCAGTATCCATTTAAGGAGGACCTTGGTGTATTATATTGTTGCTCTTTAAATATGATTATACTATTGCACTTTTGCTGTTAGGAATATGTGTTCTTCTTCTGTTGTATGATAGTGGGCATAGATTCTGTCAACTTGGTCACAAACATGTTTTGAAAGTGATGGAGAACATCTTAACTGACTGAAGGATATAAAGTTTGACTGACTGGTCTTAAAACTAACTAGTTTAGAGATGGAAATTCTGGCTAAAGGAATGAGTTAAGGGGGAACTTTAATAACAGACTCTAAACATTTGGGGGTATATTTACAATGACACTGCAGATCTTTTACGCTATGGGAGCGTCACTGTTGTGACTCTCTGGAGGCGCAGTGTGCCGGCCCATATTTACAAGGCCACGTAAAGCCACCCTGCATGGCTTTTCATAGCCTTGTAAATATGGCCCCCCTGCGTGAAAGGGGCATTCCATTGGTGTTTCCACGCAACATATACAAAATTAGATATTTCAATTGTGGCACTGCCTTGTAAATGAATGGTGTTTCTTTTCTTTAACGTAAACCCGGTGTAGGGTGCCAGTGGGTACAGCCCTCTGATCAAGGGCATAAAATCCAAAGGAACACAATGTGCGTTGTCTAAAACTAGATCAACATCCCCACTTCACACCCCGTAAAATACATTTAAAATCTATGCTTCTTCGTACCATCTCAAATTATGCATGAAAGTACTTTATTTAATCATAGTTGCAATGTCACGTTCATTGTATTCAATTGTCACACCTAGAGACGTAAATAGTTTTTTCATTGGTTGAACTAATCCCAATGCATTTCGGGACAAGGCCCTTCATCAGGGGAAATGTGTCCTATAATACAACCAAAATGCATATAGTCAATGATCCAAACGAAACAATTTTTTTGAATCAATACACACAATATCAGATCTCATAACCCAAACGAACCAAAGTACAGTGAAGACGTCCACAAATTGTATGCAATACCTTAAAATGTAAAAATCAATCGTGAGGACCGCCTAATCATTCAGAAAAATCCAGTGAGAAAGAGTGAAATAGTTACCCAAATCACCGAAACCGTGTAAGTCCGGGTTCTTTTGAAACCATTGTCCTTAAAGATATTCATGTAATCTTCAAAAAACCTAATCCAAAACTTTCCAATCTTACACAGACAGAACGGCGTGCGATCATTCAGAGTGCCAACAAACCATCCATCATTTGTTGCAAGGCAGACAAAGGAGGAGCTTTAGTCATTCTAGATGTTGACTTTTACCTGAAGAGCATTGACGAACATGTACAAGACACCTCAGCATACCTGAAACTTAGCTCAAACCCGACTGGAGAATTTTTTAAAACATTGGTTACCATCCTAGACAATGCAGTAACGATGGGAACTACCACAGAAGCCGATAAGAAAAATCTTATCCAGGATTATCCATGTACTCCGTACATATATATGTTGCCAAAGATTCACAAAAACTTACTAAAACCACCATTTCGACCAATTGTTTCCACCCGTAATTCTATCCACAAACCCATAGGCAGATATTTGGATTGACATTTACAACCTGTTGTTCAAGGCATGTCAACCTATTTGAAAGATACTACAGATTTTCTTAACAAAATTAAATCTATAGAATTCGATGACAACACAGTTCCTATTTTGTGCACCATTGATGTACATTCGTTATACACTTCTATTCCTCACGACCAAGGCATACACGCTGTTGAATCTTTATTGTTGAACCACAAGATGAATGAAGACCTCAAAGTGTTCTTGTTAGAAATATTGCATTTCACACTCTTTCCACAGTTACTTCACATGGAATGGAGAATATTACCTACAACTATCTGGGACATCCATGGGAAATTGTGCAGCTCTTTGTTATGCGAATTTGTTCATGCATAGATTCGAAATCGATCACATTTTCCAAAAAAGCTAATGGTCTCAAAATGTGATCACTTTTTGGTGATATATCAATGATATATTTCTAATATGGAAAGGCCAGGAATCACAACTTGTCATTGCCATCCAAAATTTGAATGCAATCGACGAACGCATCCGCTTCACCAATACCATAAGCAGAAAACACATTACATTCTTAGATGTGGCAATCACGATACAAGGCAACAAACTGATAACGGACATGTTTACCAAATCCACAGACAGAAACAATCTATTGCATTATCAGAGCTGTCCTCAAAAAGCACTTAAACACCATTTACCATATTCTCAGCTACTAAGGATTAAATTAATTTCATCCAATGAAGAAAACTACAATATCAACTGCAATAAAATGGTTGAGAAATTCAAACAAAGAGGATATCCCACCAGTATCGTTGAAACTGCCATTGAAAGAGCCAGGACGAAAAACAGAAACCAGCTGTTAACGTTCAAAAATCTGCAAAAAAACTCTGAAAGAACGGTCTTCGTCTCTAAATTTTCCACTCGAAGTCATCAAATAAGGAAGATCGTTTTGAAACACTTGCTAATGTTACAAACTGAAGGTGATTTCAGGGGATTTTTAAACATCCTCCACTTTTCAGTTAACAAAGGACAAAAAATCTAAAAGAATCCCTCAATAAACCAGTGAAACCGACCTTAACTGTCCACAAAGTAACTACACCTTGTTTGAACTGTGGACACTGTAACAACATCATTAAGGGTAACACCATAATGCACCCCACTCAAGGCACTTCCATCAAACTTTACACTACAGCCACATATGATTCTAAAAATGTTATTTACATGTTGAAATGTCCATGTGGCTTGGTCTATGTGGGCAAAACTGAGCGTAAGATAAAGTTAAGACTTACAGAACACAAAAGTAACATCCGTAACCACTATGAGAAATCACCGGTTGCTGTACACATAACTAAACACAAACATAATGTCAGTCAATTGCGGTTTCTTATTTTAGAAACCGTGCCTATCCATGATGGAAGAGACAATAAAAAATGGTTGCTTCAGCGAGAATCATTTTGGATAAACAAACTTGACTCATGTAATCCGAAAGGTTTAAATGAATGACTAGATCTAAGTTATCTATAATGTGCAATTCATGATTACCGTCTTTTTTCATATTTTCTGCCTACAGTGATTGATATATTTTGCATATCACTGTTAAGTTTATATTGTTTTGTTTTACTCAGTTTGGTTTAACCCTAAGCACCAGTGAGCTGCGACATAGTAGCTTTCATTTTATCCACTCACACTGGATCACCGTTCTGCATATTTAGCCACTTTCACATGATTCGATTTTGATATTTTACACTGTTCGACAACTTATGCTGTCCGTTTTATTTTGTTCTTGCGTATTCATCACCATTTGCCTTCTTCAAGATGGCGGATATGGGCGTTTAAGTTTCGTTATGGTGTAGCTGGCTTACATTTAGTCCTTCCTCTGTTTCTTTTCTGAACCAGGACTTTTTTCTATTTTCACAGTATTGAAAATGGGCACTTTACTAACAGACTTCGCATGTTACTGCGTATAGACACGCTGGGAAAAACGCCGGTCTTTGAATGAGCGGTAGGCTACTGTCTGGAGTGACGAACTTTACGTTTCCTTTTTTCACTGTTGGTTTTGTTGTTCACACCTAATATTTACGTGTATTGCAGTTTTAGATTCACATTGGTTTTTTGCTTTTCGATTTCTGAATCGTTTGTTTTTCACTTTCTCCGTTACAGACTTACACGGTTTTGGTGATTGGGGGAACTATTTCACCCTTTCTCATGGGATTTTTCTGAATGATTAGGCGGTCCGGGAGACGTCCATTACAACGCAGGGATTACAACGTAATACCTTTACAATGCATCCATTGCAACGCAGACACCATTACATCGCATGCCATTACAACGCACATACCATTACAACGCATGGCATTACAACGCATGCTATTACAACGCATGCCATTACAACGCATTGGTAAGTATAGTATGGTAAGTATTTGTTAGGTTGTGGTAGTTTATTTTAATACTCCGGTATTAAAATTAATACTAGAGTACAAATTTAAAAAAAATATGTTTTCAATGTTTGTGATATGTATATATTAAAAGGGAGATTTAATTATTATTAAAAAGTTGTGGTAGTTTATTTTAATACTGGTATTAAAATTACTACTAGAGTATATGTAAAAAAATAAGATTTAAATGTTTGTGATAAGTTAGTATTATAAGGGATAATTTATATTTAAAATAGGTAAGTGGGTTTCATACACTGAGCTTTATTTTTAAAATTATTTTAATTTTAAAAATAATATTAAAAGGGATAATTTAAAATTAAAGGAAGTTGATTTTGCTACACTTGTATTATAAATAAGTGTTCATGTGAAAAAAATTAGTTTATTTAAAAAAGTATATTTACTTAGAAAAAAATAAGTTATTGTTGACACTCAGATTACTTATAAGTTATTTTAAAAAAAATAAGATGAAATTAAAATTAAAATAAATTAGGGAAATTATTCATACATGGGTTACTAATTAATATTCAGATTTACAATAAAAAGAGTAATTTAAAAGTAAAATAGGCATAGAAATATAGAGTTAAAAAAGATTTAATAATTTCAGAAAACAGTAATTATTGTGTAAAAATGTTTAAGATAATGTAAACAGAATATAATAATATAATAAAAATTTAAATGAAAAAAAGACAAGACAGGTAAATTATTATTTAAAGAATTAAAAAACATTTTAATAACATTTTATTAACATTTATATAAATATTATGCATTCACAATTAAATAAACAAAAATATTGAACACATTTTATTATTTATAATATTTTAAAAAATAACAATAGATTTTTTATGTACATTAACATTTTTTTAAAAGCTTTCCCACGCTTTTCCATTTAAGTCAATGGGAGAAAATGTCCTTTTTTCATTTTTACAGAAAGAGATGACGTTGCCGCGTTAACGTAACTTTTGTCATTACGAGGATCGTCGCACTACGGATCAGATGCAAGGGAGAGCTCCGTCAAGGTAAGCCAAATTTTAATTATTAAAATACATAAATTAGGGTTAATGTTTATTGTAAGGAGAGAGGAGGGAGGTAGATAGATGTAGTAAATGTGTTTTTGGTACTTTTATTGTGTGTTAACCAACTAATTCACTCCATAACAGGTTGCAGCAGTAGGCCCACATCGGGTCTTATTCATTCATTACACTTTTTGTTTAATAAAGTTTATCAAAATATATAGATTAAAAACTTTAATAAACAAAAGTGATTCGATGGGTATCTTTTTTGCTTTTTGCGATGGGTTTTTTCAAAACAAAAAGCTTTTGGCATCGTCGCGGTTAGATGTATTTTTAATATGTTTTTAAAAAAAAGATTTCCTATTTTGGAAAATAGAAGATCGGATATTTTTACATCCATTGCATATTGTTTTTTGGATTTTGGAAGTTTGAATTAAATTTTTTTCATATTGGTTTTTGGATTTTGAAAGTTTGAATTAAATTTTTTTGAGATGGGAATTCAGCGATGGATTTTTGGTGCATGGAATGGAGATGAAATTATTTTCGAAATAGAATGGATTGCTTCGTTGGATTTTTGTGAATTTTTTGCAAAAAAACCCCACTTTTTCAGGATTTGTTTTTGGGTGCGATTTTTTTTTTTTAGGTATTCACAGACATTTTTTTTTTACTATTGTGCAGATTTTTAAAGTTTAATTCGGGTCATGGAGTTTAAAAAGGAATGTGGATTATGTGCAATGGATTCAGCAAATACAAAGGACTCTTGGTGAAAATTTGGATACTACGTAAGTCCAAGAGTTGATAAAAGAAGACATCTTTAATTTTTTTTTTAGTTTTTGTTAAAAAATGCCAATTAAATTAAGGTTTATTTTTTAGGGCAAAACTGGCAAGTGAGGAGATAGTGTATGTTAGAAATGGAAGATGTGTGCAAGATTATCAAGGTAGTCTGAAGCCACCATCAACGTAAATTGTTGAATTGCACCCAATAGTCTCTTTTCTTGGAACCTTTGCTCCTTCCTCAAAATTTCCAAGAAATGATAGAAATTAGGATGAGGTTTGCCAATTGATTTATTGAAGGAGTTGTGCCATCCCTCTATGGCATTGTTTGTTTTTGTTCCTCCCTCTAAGCAGGTCGAGTAGCAGTTCCACCACTTCACATGGAAACGTGGTTTCCTCCTGCGACCCAACCTGCTTAGATGGCTAATCCATGTGTCTTCAAAGTAATTTAGAAGGGGTGCCAATTTGTCTTTGTTTGAGGTAAAGTATTCCGATTCTGTAATTGAAGTGTAGTAGTCGTCTACACTGTCAGGAGGAACAAAGCAAAGGGCTGTTAGTTTTTTTAATTCAAATTGTAGTTTTGTATCTGAATAAAATAATCCTCAACTAAGGATGTTTTTTTAATTTTTCGCCAATAAGCTTGAGAAAAGTGAAAAAAACATCCTCGAATTTGGGTATCCGTGTACAATTTGGTAATAGTATTAATCATAGGTAATTCAAAGTCAATTAGTACTTTTCTAGGACTTTTGTTTGCTGTTTTAGCTTTTGTCACTGACAATAATTCAGTGTATGTTGAGGATTGTTTATCAGGGAGTAAACTGTAAACTAAGGGAATAACTGTATTATTAATATATGCGTGAATAGTGTATATTTGGGTGAATGGATGCGGTGTGGATTTAAACGTCCCATCCAATATACAAATATCACTGTTCTCCAACCTAACAATATTATGGGGTGTGCTAAAGATTAGTATTCTTTTTTGAGGGTTTTTGTTGTCATGCAAAAGAAAGGGTTCATTAGTAACTGTTATAAATAGTTCAGGAGGAATGTTAATGTCAGAAAAGGTTTGGGGTGTTACTCTTTGTGGGTTACTTGCCTGTTTTTTACGTTGAACAATTCTTCTCAGATTGGGAATTGTGGGCATACTACTAGGAACATGTGGTGGAATGTGTTGGGCTACCTCCTCAAAACTGCACCACAGGGTTCATTGGAGGTGGATGCAATAGCTTTAATTTCATTAATTGTTTCTCTTCAATCTCAATTGCAGAGGCAGAGTGGTTATGTTCTATGGTTTTTAAAATAGAGTCACGAAGAGTAACCGCTCTGCCTGTGCAATGGGATGGGTAGAATTGCACACACCTCCAATGATACCTGGGCTCAGTTAGTCTCTCCTTACAATAAACATACCCACTATGCTTCAGGAGACGGTTGCCCCGGCTGGAGGTCACATATTTTGTGTCTTGATTTGATGTCATTTTCTGTTATGCATTGAAACAGAAAAAAAAGGGTTAGTTTATTTATAATTTATTGTGTTTACCTGTTTTGAAGAAAAAAGTTACAGCACAATTTATGAATGTTTTTATACTGTTTAAAGTTAATGCTGTATGAAGTTAGATTAAATACTTTAACCGTGTTGAATTTCGACTCTTACTGTTATGTTTTTAAAAAAAAGCTTTCTTTGGAGAGAAAAATGGTTGTTGTTTTATTGTTTAATATTTGTTGAATCTTACCTTTTTTAAAGATGTTACTTGATGCTTTTGGTTTGGAGGATGTTTTTGATTTTTTGTTGGGTCTGAAAGACAAAAAAATGAGTTTTATTGCTGTCATGTATTTTTAAAAAAACTTTCTTGGGAGAGAAATATGGTTAAGTTGTTTTATTGTTTATTCATTGCTGAATCTTACCTTTTTTGAAGCAGTTTCTTGATGCTTTGGGCTTTGAAGATGATTTTGATTTTTAGTTGGCTCTGAAAGATTGGAAAAAAACATTTGTTTTGGAGTTTATGATATTTGGAATTATTTCACCTGAAATAGAATAGAATAGAATAGTTTTTGGTTATGGTTGAACAGTTGTTAGTTTGGCTTTTTTACAATGGTCATTTTCTTTTCTGATATAATTTGTAATTGTGATGATTTTTCTACATTACTTATGAAAAGAATTAGATATTTATTTTCCTTCAAAATTTAGGTTTTCAGTTGAATAGATGTTTGATTGAGAAGAGCTTTCTGTTTGAATGAAAATGTAATTTTTTTTTACTGATTATTAACTTTATTGACATTTTTAATTCGTGTAAAAATTACCTTGGTATGTTTCTTGCTCGAGTTTTCAAAAAGAAAATATGTTTATTGATGTTAACTCTGGAAATTTAAATAGATGAAAATTGTTTAAAAAATAAAAATGTATTTAAATTCTATTTTGCAAACTGTATTCAATTTGAATAACATTGCTTGTGTAGTTTTGTTACTATAATATTGAGCTTTATTTACCTTTCTCTAATTTTCTGTTGTTTAGTTGTTTGCTTTTTTTTAAACTTTGTTTTGTGATTTTCAGCTGTTGTTTGCTGCTGATGTTATCTTTTGACACAAAAAATGTTTATTAAATTAACTATTTAAAAAAATGTTTTTTACCACAAACACCATTCAACAATTTTGCTGAGCCAAGCACCGGTCTGATTAGGAATAGTAATTTTTCAAACACCACTATCCTACACTTTCCCTGAGGCAAGCACATGTTGGAGTAGGAATAGTAATTTTTACATCAACACCATCCAGCACTTTCCTTGAGCCAAGCACACCTCTGTGTAGGAATAGTAATTCTGCCTCTAACACTATCCTACACTTTCCCTGAGGCAAGCACAGCTCGGAGTAGGAATAGTAATTTTGCCCCCAACACTATCCTACACTTTCCCTGAGGCAAGCACATGTCGGAGTAAGAATTGTAATTTTGCACCCAACACCATCTAGCACTTTCTCTGAGGCAAACACACCTCGGAGTAGGAATAGTAATTTTGCCTCCACCACTATCCTACACTTTGCCTGCGATAAGAACCTGTCTGAGTAGGAATAGTAATTTTGTCCTCACCACTATCCTACACTTCCCCTGAGGCAAGCACATGTCGAAGTAGGAATAGTAATTTTGCCCCCAACACTATCCTACACTTTCCCTGAGCAAGCACCTGTCGGAGTAGGAATAGTAATTTTGCCTCCACCACTATCCTACACCTCACCTGCGGTAAGCACCTGTCGGAGTAGGAATAGTAATTTTGCCCCCACCACTATCCTACATTTTCCCTGAGGCAAGCACATGTCGGAGTAGGAATAGTAATTTTGCCCCCACCACCATCCAGCACTTTCCCTTTGTCAAGCACACCTCTGTGTAGGAATAGTAAGTTTGCCCTCACTACTATCCTACACTTTCCCTGACGTTGGCACTTGGAGTAGGAATATAAATTTTTCCCACAACACTATCCAGCAACTTTCCCTGAGGCAAGCACACCTCGGAGTTGGAAAAGTTATTTTTTGCCCAACATCATCCAGCACTTTCCTCGAGGCAAGTATACTTCTTTATAGGTATAGTAATTTAGACTCCACCACTATCCTACACTTTCTGTGAGGCAAGCACCTGTCGAAGTTGGAATAGTAATTTTGCCTCCGACACTATCCAGCATTTTTCCTGAGGCAAATATAACTCGGAGTAGGTATAGTAATTTTTCATTAAAAATATCCTGCATTTTCCTGTGGTAAGCACCTGTCGAAGTAGGAATAGTATTTTTGCCCCCACCACCATCCAGCACTTTCCCTGAGGTAAGCACCTTTTGGAGTAGGAATAGTAAATTGGCCCCCACCACCATCCAGCATTTTTATTTTTGCATGCACATCTCGTACTAAGAATAGTAATTTGCCGTCTCTACCATTTTGTATTTTCCCACAGACAAGCATATGTTGGAGTTGTATTAGTAATTTTGCACACACATTATTCAGCATTTTACTTGAGGATAGTACATAATGGAGTAGGAGTAGTAATTTTGCAAGTAACACCATCCTGCACTTTACTGGACACAAGCATTTGTTTGAGTAGTAATATTATTTTTCACCTCGCAAATATTCTACTCTTTTTTAAGGTTAACAAATGTCTGTTTATGAATAGTTATTCGGTATACTCCACCATTCTGCATTTTCTTTCGTTTAAATAGTTTGTTATAAAATTAGTTTGCAGTATGGCTTTTACATTTGTACATTATTTTTTAAATGAACATTTGGGCGGTTTAATTTAAAAATATTACAAAATAATAAGTTTGGTTTACTTACATTGTTTTTATTTTCAATGACTGTCGTGAAGTGTGTTTTTAGCACGTTTTCTTATTTTTCAAAAAATGCTGTAAAATATTTTAAATGGTATATGTTGTTTAATATCATTTTATGTTTTACTTTGTAATTATAATATATTTATTATGGGTACACTTACTTGGAACTGTAGGTGGCACAGATTGAAGTCGAGTTTTTCCTTGCAGGCAAAACGTGTGTGGTGTGTCTGGAAGTCAGTTTCCCACTGTTTTCAAAATGGTGTACTGTTGCTTTTATACATTTTATTTTTTGGTGAACGATAATTTAACTGAAAATATGTTTTGTGCTTATTTTTTTGAAAATCTTTTTATTAACAACGCTCGTGAGACCATACAATACACAATAGTACCAATAAATCACAGTTGGAGATATTGCACAGATCAATGTTAGACATGTCACGTGAGAGCAACAAGGACCAGAATAACACCCCTGTCATTCAGCCCACTACATCAACCTCAGAATTCCTGTACTTCCGCCAGGGCGCCCAAACCTTCTTCCACTTTTTGGTACACCCCCTACTTTTGTAAACAGTTTCCTCCGCTCTTTGGCACCAGTCTAGATCTCGCTTCCAGTCGTCCAATTGCAGGGGGCATCCACGCCCCCCAGCACCTTGCGATATTGCGCTTTGCTACCCCTACCGCTATGACCAGCCATATAGCCATATACCTCGGCCAATCAGTGTCACCTTTGATCATTAATAGCAGCCACTTCGGGTCCATAGGGACCGTCTTTCCCACTACACTAGTCAGAGTGTCTGTGACCTTCAGCCAAAAGGGAATAATCTCTGGACAATCCCACAAGATGTGAAAGAAGGTACCTTCCCCTTGGCAACCCCGTACACACAGCGCTGTCTGGCTCCTCCCCCAGGCGTACAGGTGTGTGCGTGGATAATAGGTGCGATGGAGGATTTTAAACTGCACCAGACGGAACTGTGAGCGTATTGCGATTTCTCTGGGACCCTGCAGCGCATCCTGCCATTCATCATCGTCCAGGCTGCCAAGATCTCTAGTCCAGGCAGCTCTAAGATTTATCAGGGAGTCTGGCATATTATTTATTAATTTACGGTAGATGGTGGACGTGGGTTTCTCCTTAATGGGGTCCAGTAACAGCCTGTCCTCCAGTGGGGAGTATTCCGGTATGACCAGACCACTATGTATGTGCGATCGCAGGGCATGCAGGAGCCGGAGATGGTGGTACCTCTGTGACTGATGGAGGTCATACTCCTTTTGGAGATATTCAAATGTACGGGGAGAGTCCCCCTTCCATACGTCACCCAGTTACTCGATCCCTATCAGTTTCCACCCCCTAAAGCCCGTGAGTGTGGCCACCTCTCTCAACTGGTCACCCAGCCATAAGGGGGTTCTCCCAGTCAGCTTTCCTGTCCACCCTAGGAGTTTGTTCGCCTCCCTCCAACACTGTATCACCACCCTGGTACGTTCCGGCCACCCCGGGTGCGACCGCCTAGCATACAGGAGGGGCTCACAATTACCCCCTGGCATAACCATCCTGTCCACCCTATATGCCGGTTCACCGCCATCAGTATATACCCAGTCATTGACCACCTGCAGCTGCGATGCCCAATAGTACAGTTTCACGTCAGGGAGTGCTAGACCCCGTCATAGACCCCCTGTGTAGCTTATGCAGCGCTATCCTCGGAGAGCCCCCCTCCCATAACAAGGTACGCAGAGCCTGCGCCACACGTTTAAAGGCACTCAGTGGGACATGATACGGCACGTTCTGCAGGATATACAGTAATCTAGGCAACGTGAGCATTTTGAACAGTGCCTCCCTGCCCATTAGGGAGAGTGGGAGAGCACTCCAATGGCCCACATCTGCCCCCAGTCGACTCAACTGGGGCTCGAGATTCCGGTCAAAGAACCTTTTTTTATTACGAGTTATATATATGCCCAAGTAGGTAAAGCCCTCTAGCACCACCGGGGCCGTGCACCGACACGGGGTCCGAGGAGGGGGACCAGAGAGAGGAAAAATCACCGATTTGGACCAATTAATGTCGTAGCCGGAATAGCTTCCAAAGAGCTCGAAAATGTGAAGCACCCGGGCTATCGAGTGGTAGGGTCTCGTCAGATATAGAGCGATATCGTCCGCATAGAGGGAGATACGTTCCTCCCACCCTCCGGGCGCCACGATACCCCAGATCATAGGGTCCCTCCTGATCCAGTGGGCCAGCGGCTCCAGCACGAGGGCAAAGAGGAGGGGAGACAGAGGGCAGCCCTGTCTGGTGCCCCTGCGCAGGGGAAAGGCCCTAGAAATGGCCCCATTTACCCGAACCCGGGCCGAGGGTAGTGTGTACAGAAGCCGTACCCAGCTGCAGAACCTCGGGCCAAAGCCCAACCTCTGGAGAACCATAAACAAGTAGGGCCACTCAATGCTGTCGAAGGCCATTGAGGCGTCCAGCGCCATCAATGCCGTCTGCGTACTGCCCACATCTTCAGTCATATGTAGCACCCCGTACAGGCGCCTAAGGTTATGACGGGTACTTCTCCTGGGCATGAAGCCGGATTGGTCAATATGTATTAAGTCCGGAATGACAGACACCAGCCTGGTTACCAGGACCTTGGCTAACACCTTGGGCTCCACATTGATCAACGATATTGGGCGGTACGAGGTACACTGCTTGGGCGGCTTTCCCGCCTTGTGGATAACCACAATCATAGCTTCTCTCTGGTCCGGAGGGAGCCGTCCGATTTCGCGCGCCTCTGTCAGCATCCGGAGAAGAGGGGCCGTCACTACCGCTGCTTGTTTTTTATAAATTTCGAGCGGGAGCCCGTTGGGACCCGATGCTTTCCCGGACTGTAGGGAGTTTAGAGCACTACCAAGCTCTTCCTCAGTAAGGTCTGCTTCAAGGCGGTCACATGCCTCCGCCGACAGTGTGGGGAGGGCGAAGTCCCGGAGAAATTCGGCACAGTCTGTTTCGGTTCTAGTGCACACAGGGGAATAAACCCTCTCGTAGTGCGCTGCAAAGGCTTCCGCTATGTCTCCGCTAGCAGAACAGAGTGACCCAGACATGTCCCGCACCTCTGTTACCCACGTGCGATCCCTGTCGCGGCGTTCCAGCCACGCGAGTAGCTTTAGCGCCTTATCGCTCACGTCGTAGAGCCGATGTTGCGTGGCCAGTGCGTAAGCCCGCGCTTCACCCTCAGCCAGGGCCCTAAGGTCCTTCTGCTTCAACGACAGTCTGTGGCGCATGTCCGCGGACGTTGCCACTTCCCCGTCTCTCTCAAGCTGCTCAATCTCCCGCTCCAATAGTCTGATCTGGAGGGACTCCTCCTTTTTCTGGGCCCCAATCAGCGCCTGGGCCGACCCCCTCAGGGCAGTCTTGTAGGCCTCCCACAGTGTGACTTGGGACTCCACCAACCCCTGGTTTTCCTCGAAGTATAGTCGAGAACCCTCGTGGATCTTATCCCCTAGCCCTGGGTCCCGGAGGCGCCATGGGTCAATCCTGGGGAAGGCCACCCTGTTAACAACCGGGCCCCTGACAGTGACACTAACGGGCGAATGGTCCGAGATCCCCCTTGCCATGTGAATGGAATTCATGAAGTCCCCCATTTGGTCTGCGCGGGCCAGAAAGTGGTCTATCCTGGAGAAGGACCCATGTCTCGCCGAGAAGAACGTATACTGCCTTAGCATGGGGTTATGCGCCCGCCATAGATCACACAGACCCAATGCCATAACAAAGTCCCTGAGACTGTGCTCTCCTTGTCTACTCAACCGGGTACTGGACCGATCCAGTTCTGGGTCCATGACAGCGTTAGTATCCCCCCCCAACGAGAAGGGTACCAGGGGGAAGGTCCGCTAAAAAGGAGCTAAGCCTAGGAAGACACAGAGAGTGTAGGCCCGGAGGTATATAGCAGGAACAGAGCACCAATGTACGCCCTCCCATCTACTCCGCCACCGCTGCCAAGCAGCCTGCGTCGTCCGCCCATGTTCCAGTAATGACTAGGGGGAGAGCAGTGCAGACTAGGATTCCCACTCCTCGTGACCCCGCTGTAAACCCCGAGTGGACCACCAGTTTGTAGCCAAAGCGATCCAGCGCCCTACATGTACTCCCCCGGAGGTGCGACTCCTGGATCAAGACCACATCTGGGGAGTGTCGCTTGAGGTGCTGGAGAACCAGGGTGCACTTGATTTTATTGCCCAGCCCATTGACGTTCCAGGACCAAATCCGTATACTAACCGGGTCAGCCATCATACTAGAGAGAGATCAATGCTATCGATACGCCCCCCGCCCCCACTGTGACATCATGGTCAGTCACCCCAAGCTGATGGATATCATGGTCCCGAGCTAACAACCCGTCCCAAGTGCATAGAGAAAACAAAAAACCCACAACAACACCCACCTCCCCTCCCTGCAGCCCTGCTAGGTGAGTCCCCAACCTCCCACCCATGAAACATGCAGAGTGCCTGTCACCCCATTAATACTAGAAAAAACATGTACCAGGAGCTGTGTGTTAGCAGTCGGCAAGAGGCAGTATCAATCTGTTAACGGAAGCTTCATACCCACTCCATGTGTACAGAAAAAACTTAACCACCAGAACCCTCCACCCTTCACACGGCCCTCCCCACTCTGTACCAGGGAGATAAAAAAAAAAAAAACAGGGACCACGTATTATTTAGAGTCCGCAGTCCCGAACAGGCCCATAGAGCTGCCTTCTCCGGGGGCCACCCAACATAGTACCTTATTTCCAAGTAGAAGGACCTGCACGGGCGGCCTCAGGAGCCGCCAACATGGTCGACTAAGTTCGACTTGCCCCAGGGTCACTTATCTATCCGCTGCTCACGCCGCTGGCTGTCATGCGGTCGTTCTTCGTCTTGCTCAGCCTCCTCAACGTCTTGTCCCGGCTCTCGAAGCTGCCTCCTGGTTTTGCAACCCACTGTACGCCAGCCCTCGAGCCAATCGCTTGCTTCATCTGGCGTTTCAAAGAAGTTTGCCTTTCCTTCAGCCAGAATTTTGAGTCTGGCCGGGAACAGCATCATATATTTCACTCCCAGATCTCTGAGGGCCTTTTTCACTCCGTCAAAGGATCGTCGCTGGCGTTGGACTCGGAGCGTGAAATCGGGAAGGAAACGGATGGTCGCATTCTCAAGCTGGAGATCGCCGTGCGTGCGTGCTGCCTGGAGGATCGCATCCCTGTCCCTGAAGTTCAGGATACGGGCGATGATGGTACGGGGAGGTGCCCCGGGACGGGGCTTGCCCCCCAGAGCCCTGTGGGCCTGCTCCACAGAGAAGAAATTTGACAGGCGTTTGGGCTTCAGATGATTTAGCACCAGGTCCTCCACAAAGCAGTCCATTGATGGCCCCTCCAACCCCTCCGGGACCCCCACCACCCGGATGTTGTTGCGCCGGGCCCTCCCTTCTTGATCTTCCAGCCGGGTGTAAATGTCAACTTGGTTCTTGGTGAGGGTTGCAACTTGCTCCTCCAGCCGTTTGGTTTTGGACTGCAGGCTGCCAATTCCAGTCTCTGCCACAGAAACCTTTTTGGACATTTTCCGGAAGTCAGCGCGTAGGAGATTCACCTCCTCCGTCACCGAGTCTAGCTTAGGCTCCAGTGTCCCCCTGAAGTCTCTAATGGCCCTCATAATATCTTTCAAAGAAGGGTCTGGGCCACCATCCTCCGAGTCTTCATGTTGGTCTCCACCGGTAGCTCCCTCTGCTCGGCCCATACTGACAGTGTACTTGTCAATCTGGTTGGCCTGACCCGGGCCCGCTGTTTTATTCCGGCCCATGCTGGCGAAAAGGCACGGTCCCTGGATGTCGCCTGGAGGGATGGCCAGGAGGTTACTGCCTTGCAATGTCCAGCCGTACACCCAGTGGCCGGTGCACTCAAACCCCAGGCTGACCGGTCGAGCACCAAACCCTTCACACACCACAGGCCGTGGCGGCCCACTCCTGCACCGCACAGTCCCAGAGCAGTCTCACGGCAGGGTCAGCATCTCTCCGCCACCACAATGTCTCTCCGGGGCTTCCAGCTGGCCAGCTTGCCAGCGCGTCGTGTCCCACTGGGGCAGACGGACACTCTCCTAGGCTGTCTCCGGTCGGGGCGGCCCTTTTGGTTGCTTCCTGGGCTAGGCAGCCCCGAGCGTTGCCATGCACTTCCCCAGGGCCACCTCTCACTGCTCCCGCGTCCGGGGGGGGGCGCACTCAGGCCGTCGTCCCGCTACCACCCGGCTGCAGGCGAAGACTCCACCAGGAGGGACGCGGCATTGCCCACCCCGTCACCCTCGCCCAGCGGTCCCCCGTACCTACAGCGCCACAGCAGGGGACGGTGCAGCCACCTCGTCTGCGCTCCTCAGAGGACAGAGGTCCTCACACTCTCCGCATAAGCCTTGAGGGCAATCGGGGCTCAGGCCGTCACTACCTCGGCCCCCAATGTAGTCGCCGGCCCCCCCCCCTTGTCAGGCGCCACTTATCTCGCTCTGGGCCCACACGGTCCGCAGCTCCCAAGGTCCCCGCCGCCAGATCAAGCCGCCGCTTCACTGGGGTAGCACTGAGCGCATCGCCGTCGGCCGTTACCAGGCGCCATCTTGGATTCCACCAGTCGCGGATCGTCACTCGCCACTGCTCCGTTCGCGGCCCCGGAAACCTGCCGCAAAACACCGCAGCCCGTTGCCGCCGCTTTCCGATGCCGCCTGATCGCTGTAGGTGGTCTGATGGTCCTCGGATAATGCCGGATATGTGGGCTAGCACGCCAGCTGCTTGCGCAGCGCGATCAACAGGCAGCCATCTTCCGCGGCTGCAAGCCACGCCCCTGTGCTTATTTTTTTTGTCGTCTTTCCAATGCTGAGAAAATGTGTAATTATTTTTATTGTTTTGTAAATGTTCGTTATTTATTTTTTCATATGTAATGTCCGCCATTTTGGTGACCTGCGGGTCAAGGTGAATTCATAGAAAGTGTTATAGGACTTTCTTTTTGGTGTAGAGTAAAATGGTGGATTATTTGTTATGTTTTCGATTAGTGACTTTTATTGGCGTTTTATTTTGTCATAAAAATCTTTTTTTATTGGTAGATTTTTTGGTAAATTACATTGTGTTAATGTTCTTTATATTGAGTGTACTCCTTTATAATAAAAAAAATTGAAATTTTTTAATGATGTGTATTTTATTAAATTGTTCGTTTTTTAATTATATTGTGTTGTATTAAGTAGTGAATGTATTATCGCAGTGCACTCTATTCTCCGTGTTTTTCCTTTACTTTTAAGAATAGTTTATCAGTGTGCTACTCCATCGGTGGCGCTGTGTCTGTCAGCGCTGAAAAATTGCAGTGTTCAAAGTGGCAGGTTTGGGAAACCAATCCCTTGCTGATGGATGCACTTAGCATTGAAACTTTTCTGTTTCTCTTCCAGTTATATATATATATCTTCCAATTTTACAGAAAACACTTTAGTCTCGTTCCATGTGTTTAAATCTTGAATTTATTACATCTTTTTATGTTGTATACTTCCATTGCGCAGATTGTGTTAGTTAGATACAATATCTCTTCGTACCCAATGCATTTCGGGTCGAGAATGACCCTTCATCAGGGGTCTCTGAAAATGAAATAAAACAAGGCGCCAGTTCAGTCCTATCTGTTGCATTCAGTATGCTGTAAAAACAAAATCCTCCTATGCAATTCTCACTTTGAATCCCTCAAAAAAGTAGTACCTCGACATCACAGACTGTAACAGTTCTATCTGGTCATTGCGTTGCAAATCTCAACGTGCCACAAAGCTTAAAGCCATCATCCCGTCACGTGTGAAGCGTTAGTGTACCAAACTCAAACCATCATGCCGTTACGTGTACAACTTTTTGTGCGTGATTTTCATGCGGAAACGGAAAACGTGCTCTATTGCTTCAAGACCACACAGACTCTGAGTGTTACACTGTGTCTCTTAGAAAGATATGCTTGTGCACAAATGGTGATTGAAACCCTTTACTAAAAACACCCGTGAATGCGTGCAGTGTATTCATCTATAACGTGCAAATACATGCAAAAGCCATCGCCTCAAAGTTACATGAATGCTATAAGAGCCGCCTGCTCACCTGTTGTAAAATAGTGATCCGCGTTTCTGCGAGCCAAAGCCTCTGAGTTGTGTGAATCTCCAGTGAAAAGTGAACGTACATAAACGCGATGACGTGACGCATATAAGCAAGGTTACCGCCTATTTAAAGTGAAAGCTGCAGCTTGGGCTAATGTCGATAGCACACCGGTGTAAATAAAGTTACTAAATTCATATTCAAAGAAACTTAGCAAAACGTATGATTCAAAAGAAAAATTACCATACATTCAGAGGTTAACAACATACTTTGCTGTGAAAAAAACCAACACAATATATCAGAAAATTGAACAAATGAATACATATATCAAGGGTGTCACTAAATGAACACCTAGATAAATTGTGTTACCATCTGTTATAATTGCCCTAAAAAACCAATGTATATGCTAGCAGATCTGACCCATTATAGAAAACATGCTAATTCAATTCGATCCTTCATTCCTTGTGGCTGCATCGTGTTTAATTTTTTGATCCAATAGTACTCAGATCTCGACAATTGTCTCTGTGGATCCACATCATTACGATATGTAACTACCTCCAAGATTGTGAAACGTAGTTGAGTGATGTTATGTCCTGCTTGTTGCCAGTGCATTGCCACACTGGACTTTGCGTTTTTTGTTCTGATATTACTTTTATGTTCGGTAATCCGAATTTTCACTTTTTGTTCAGTCTTGCCTACGTATAGTTTACCGCATGGGCATTTCAACGCATAAACCACATTAGCCGTGTCACACGTGCTGGAATGTTGTAGCGTAATCATCGTTCCTTTAGTGGGATGTGCAAACTGATTCCCACTCATTACGTTACAGTGTATACAGTTTGCGCATTTTTGCATGCCTTTATATTTATTACTGTGAGTGCTTTTCTGTTTGCTTGATAACAGTTCTTTAATGTTTTTCGAACGCTGAAATGCAAAAATGGGTGTGCTGTTAAATAGTTGTTGTAAGTCTGGTTCTGTTTGAATTATAGCCCAATGTTTTTTAATAATTGCTTTGATTTGATTTGCTTTAGTGGAATGCTTCAAAATACAAACTATGGGTTTCTCTTTAATCACTTCTCTTTGCTTTAACAACTGTTGTCTATCAAGAGCTGTTACTTGCTTGATAGATTCCTCAAGAATGTTGTTAGGATAACCTTGTTGCTTGATTCTCATGGCATATTGATTGATCATGTTGGTTGCTTCAATTGGGTCTGATGTAATTCTCTTTAACTGAGACAACGGTAGATGATGTTTCAGTGACTCTTGGTGGAAACTTTTGTAATGTAAACAGTTATTTCGATCTGTTTGCTTGGTGTATACATTTGTTTTGATCACACCTTCATCAATTTGCACCATGACATCCAAAAATGCAATCTTTCTCTTTTCAATTTGATGTATGAATTTAATGTGTTCATGACACTGGTTTAACTCCATGATATTATCCTGTAGCTGTTTGAGTTCCCCTTTCCAAATGATAAAAATGTCATCAATGTATCTTTTATAAGTCACCAGATGTTCGCTCCATGCTGCCTTTAACAGAATATGATCGCTTTCGAATTTAGACATAAAAATATTTGCGTACGATGGGGCTCCTGCGAACCCCATCGAAGTCCCATTACATTGTGAGAAGAAGTTTTCTTTCCATTGGAAATAGCTGTGAAATAATGCAAAATGGAGTAACTCCAGTAAAAAAAAAACCTTGTTTGCTCCTACTGATTCATTTTGCAAAAGAGCCCATTCTATTGCCTCTATTCCTTCATTATGCGGGATGGAGGTGTATAAAGCAGTCACGTCCACAGTACACAACCACCATGATTCAATCCCTTCCTGTCCCAATGATGTTAACATGTTTAAGAATGCAGTTGTATCTTTAATATGTGTGCCCCATTGTTGTACGATTGGCTGCAGGAAACAATCCAAGTATTGACCAATGGGTTCAGATATGGATCCACAAGCGGATACTATTGGTCTGAATGGTGGGTTCATTAAATCTGCGCAATGGAAGCATACAACATAAAAAGATGTAATAAATTCAAGATTTAAACACATGGAATGAGACTAAAGTGTTTTCTGTAAAATTGGAAGATATATATAACTGGAAGAGAAACAGAAAAGTTTCAATGCTAAGTGCATCCATCAGCTAGGGATTGGTTTCCCAAACCTGGCACTTTGAACGTTGTATTAAGTAGTATCATAATGTATTTTGTGTGGAGATTATATGTAGATTTTAAAAATTAAATTAACTATTTAATGGATATTTTTTATTTTTAGAATATTTTTTTAAAATGCTTGAGTATTTTTATTAGTACACGTGTATTAATTTTAATACTGTGGTATTAATTTGTAATACATGTGTATTAATTTACTTCCACACCCAAAACCTCTATTTTTGCTGCATCCTGTGTCAGAGGTTAGTAAATTATGTTCTTTAAAAATAAAAAAAATATACACGAGTATTTATTTTACTACTAGAGTATTAATTTTAATACTCGGGTATTAATTTTACATACACGTGGATTAATACACTATCCCACCCAAAACCCTTATTTTCCCTGCATCCCGTCCCAGGGGTTTATTGTTATTTTTAAAAAAAATATGCGTTGTAATAGTATGCGTTGTACAAGTATGCATTGTAAATGTTTTTGTTGTAATCGATGTTTTAGTGCATTTAGATTATTATGCGTTGTAATGGTATGCGGTGTAAAAACATGCGATCTAATGGTATCTGCGTTGTAAAAGCATGCATTGTAATCATTTGCATTGTAACATATATTCGGCGGTCCTCACAATTGATTTTTTTACATTTTAAAGTATTGCATACAATTTGTGGACGTCTTCACTGTACTTCGGTTCGTTTGGGTTATGAGATCTGATATTGTGTGTATTGATTCAAAAAAGTTGTTCGGTTAGGATCATTGACTATATGCATTTTGGTTGTATTATAGGACACATTTCCCCTGATGAAGGACCTTGTCCTGAAATGCATTGGGATTAGTTCAACCAATGAAAAAATAATTTACTTCTCTAGGTGTGACTATTGAACACGATGAACGTGGCATTGCAACTATGATTAAATAAAGGACTTTCATGCATAATTTGAGTTGGTACGACGAAGCATACATTTTGAATTTATTTTATGGTGTGCGAAGTGGGGACGTTGATCTAGCTTTAGACAACGAACATTGTGTTTCCACGCAAAACCCATGAAATCTTACGCATATCCAGATTTTCAAGGTTTCATAAACCTGGGAATGCATCTGATTCTAATGCCTCCCCAGGGGAGGCGTTAAAGTGGCGCAACTACTACTTCACCTGTGGCAATGGTAGCAGATCAGATGAATTTAACCAAGTTTGGTATTCTTGCAAACATGTTCCTATGAATCTGCTCCTACATATAGGGCAGAAGCAACTTTGTGGAGAAAATGATCTGTGGGGCCAGATCATAAGAGATTTTTCTTCCATGGAATCCTAACAGAAGGGATGCCAACATAATCCCGGACCACAGGTGCTCTGACACTTCTACTACCTCTTGGCATTTTGGTCTCGGGACCAGCCACGCGAGGAATTGCGGATCCCACAACGGGACTTGACTGGGATGGAGAACAGTAGCAGTCAGTTTGTGGAATGCAACTTTCCCCACAAGAAAAGTCTTTATCATAATGCTCTCATACTTGTGAATTCAGTGTTATTTTCTCTAAAACAGTTTGCTCCACTCTATAACGCACCATTGACAGGCCAAGTGACACCTTCATGTCATCTGTGACACATTCAGGTAGTCATGCATGCCTTTCTTAGAAGCAGTGCTTTGCGTTTTGGGTACAAAGTATTAAAGTAATAAAAGTGGATGAGCCTCACAAGAGGTTAAGCATAAATGTTGAAGAAACAGTGTGAGGGGGCATAGCAAAAAAGGTAAACACCAAATGATCTGTTGGGTGTTAGAGATGTTTTCTCAGTTAAAAGGAGGCAAACCAATCATGATGCTGCCATCAATGCCGATCTAAGGAGCGTTTCAGGGAGAATGTAATAGCTGATGGCATCGAATGCAGCTGACAGATCTAATAAAAGCAGGCGCTGACTCCGCCGCCATCTGTGGCCATGTTCTGGTCATCGACAACATCCACTTAGACAGAGTCTGATGCATTGAGGTCAAAGACTGGCCTGGTCATCATCATGAATGTTTTGAGGGTCAAAGAAGGCTTTCAATTGACCAGCAATGTCGCTTTCATTCATTTTAGCATCCATGAGCAAATGACATATTTCACATGGATATGGGGTACTGCCCAGGTTTCTTAATTGATACACCAAATGTCTCTTTAAATTCAGTGGGCACTCCCCTAAGGAACTGATTCAAGATAGAAAACAGAAGTGGATGAATAACTTGGCAACAGATATTCAACCACTATGAATGGGAGAACAGTTAATTGTAGAAACTGGTTCAAAATGAGCTTTATTAGCCCTTGTCTAGAAATGGTCAGTAACTTCCAACACATTTACAGCAAAGGATTTCTCGTAGGGACGGCTCCTCTGTTGGAGCAGAGGAACGTTGCCCCATTTAAAATCCCCCCCAAACCCCATGAAAAATAAAACTGTAATTTATTACCATCTTATTTTTCATCCCCGTCTCGAGCCAAGCATCAGGACAGTAGGTGGAGTCGCTGCTGAGTGACAACAGCAGGGAGGAGGGTGGGCTGTCTATGCATTTATGTTTAAAGTGCGCATGTCTTTTTGGCCGGCCGTCTTGAGACGGCCAGCCACACATGCGCACTTTAAACATTTATAACTCAGCTGTCTTAAGACAGCTGGGTTAGAGTCAGTGCAGGCTTCCAGGGTGCTGTGGAGCAACGAGTGAAGCTGCTCCCTCCAATCTTGAGACTACTCTCACAGCATGAGAGCAGTGCCCTGAATGGTTAAGGGAGTTCCAGGCTTCAGCTTCCAGTTCCTGTGGAGGTCCGTAGCGGAGGACATCGTGATCGCCCGGTAAGTTTTTTGCGCACCTGCCCCCCTCTCCTCGTAGATGCCAGCCGTTACTGATTGCTGGCCAGTTGCAATATGTCCTTCATGTATGAATGTCGTTAAGCCTGGTTGTGAAAAAATGTGTGCGAGACTCAAATGTTTGGAAGAGGGAAGTGAGATTCTATCCAAGACCAGATAAAAATACCTTATAAAGGTGAAGAAAATGTATTTTAGTATTGCTAATTTTAATAGTAATTTGCCTAAGGGGCACTTCAAGATTGTTTATTTCAGTTCTTAAGGTAATTCTATAAAGTTCTAAGTCCATGCTTATGTAGTTTCTGCACCAGAAGCATTCCATGGCTTTGGTGCTAACGTTAGCTTGAAGCTTTCCCTAGGCATATGGCCCCTTTAGGACTGACTACACCAGGGATCTGAGGGCTGCATGTGTGGCTGCCCCACATCATGGCAGCTCCCTAGGCAATCCATTGCTAATCACTAAAATAGCCTGCTTTATCAAATGTGTATTTTAAAGCTCTTGCACTTTTTATACTTCAGTGAAGTCACTTTCTGTGATGTTGGTAGGGTCAAAGGTCATGTGACATAATTCCCTGTGTAGTGATCGGGGTGATAGGAACAGAAAAATAAAGCACTGATCACCCAAAGCTTGGCAGTTCTCAAACTCGGTCATTCGCAGCTTTTCAGAGGTGACGGTTTTCAGTCTGCATGTATCACAGACGTGTCTTGATGGTCCAAGGTGACACATTCTGTACGAGGTCCCAGGTAAGGATCCGGCCTTTCTAGCCAGTAGAAGCCAGAAATAGTTGTGCAAACTCAAGCTCTCGAGGAAGCAGCCGCAGGTAACCGGCCCTCTCACACAGGTGATTGTTTAAGCAAGTTATGACGGAGAATATTAGTTGTGAAAATTCTGCTTTAATGCAGTTTGGACAATTAGGAGTATGGTCTAGAACTAGCAGGATGGCTGGTCTATCGGGCACAATCAGGGTTTGACCACCAGAAGTTTAAATGCACGAACATACATGTTGGAATGGCATATATGGAGATATGAGCACTGTAAGATAGCAGTGCCTTCCCCCTTCTGCGTACTTTCTGCTCGCACAGTGACGTCAGTGTTGACGTGAAATGTGACGGTGTGTGGGGCCACTTGAGGGTGAGGAGATAATGAGAGAGCAGAAGGTGATCAGAAATTCATCCGTTATTTGTTGAGCGCTGAGCACCCAATATTCATAGTTCATCGAAAACATTAAGAAAGGCCCAGGGCAGGGAGAGACATAGAGAGACACGGGGCGACAGGAAGAAAGACAAGCAGCAAGAGAAAGAAACAATCATTCAGAGGCAGACAAAGTGAAAAGGTTAGGGAGGGATGGAGAGAGAAAGACCAGGATAGGCAGACAAAGGGGTGCACGAGATATGGGAAGAGAGAGAGAAATAAAGAAATCCAGGGGAAGAGAGTTAGCCAGACATAGGCATAGAAAGACAAGATGAGAGCTAATGCCAGAGAGAAGATTGAGAGAGAGGGACAAGGAGAGACAGCAGAAGAGACAAAGACAACAGAAGACAAGGAAGATAAAGAGAGGGTGATACGAGGGAGAAAGAATGGGAAAGAGACGGGAGAGAGAAAGCGATAGAGAGCTTGAGAAAGGATGCAGCAAAAAAAAAAAAAAGACGGTATGCATACAGGCTCAAATAGACACAAAAATAGAGGGAGAGCATGAGAGAGAGAAAAAGAGGCTAGGACACTGTAGGAAAGTAGGTTCTGCTTCTTATGGTTACCCTCACTTTTTGCTCAATGTGATACTGTTTTTGACTAGTCTGACTGGGATCCAGCTAATCAGGACCCCAGTCTATCTGCTTTTTCCCTAAACTGTGATGTTATGTACTTAGGTACACTTCAGATTGGATACTGGGGTACCCTTGTCAGTCCCTAGTATATGGTACCCATGTACCCAGGGCATAGGTACCCCAGAGGCCTCCCCTGGGCTAAAGCATGTATTATGCCACGCATAAGAGGCCATGCAAATGGAACTACAGGCCTGCCATTGCAGCCTGTGTAAGATGGTGCATGCACCACTTACTTAAGATATAGGTTTACTATATCTAAGGGTCACTACACTTGAAACCTATAAGTCACTCCTATAGCAGGCCTTGACAATCCTGAAGGCAGGGGGCTTTGTTCTAAGTGAGAGAGTACCACTGCATGAGCAGGACACCCCTGCAGCCTACGGAGTCAATTCTCCTGGGTTGTAAGTGCAGCTGCCATTTACGACATATAGAGTGGCATTATGCGACCGCGTGATGACCAATTCTAAAACGGCTGAAAGTAACCCTATCGTGTTTGGTGTCAAACATTGTTGAATCATATCCACACACCAGTAACCGGTGTGGGAGTTATGATTCCACCCCTCAGATGCGAGCTTCGTTGGGTCCCTGGTGTTCCCGGTACCAGCCTTCTAGTCCCGGGCAGCATAAAATGGTTGCTGCCGTCCAGAGACACATTTCTGCCCTCCTGCCGCTGAGCCAAGCTCGAGCAGGGAAAGGCAGAACAATAGGCATCCTGTCACAGGGAGGTGTGACCACCTCCCAGACAGGATTTAGTGTATTAGGGCTGGGTGGGTGCGCATGCCAGCGACCGAAAGTCTGCATGAGGGGCACATTTGATGTCCCTGTGCATAGTCCAGTTCAAACCAGTCCTGGGAGCCGTTGGCTCCTGCTCTGGCACAAAACTGGACAAAGGACATAGGAGTAACCTCCCCACTGTCCAGACCCTCCCCTGGGAGGGTCCCCTGAATCTGTCCAACCCTCTCATGTGGGTAGAAAAGGCCTTACCTGGCTGTAGGACCCTAGATTCAACGTGGACAAGATTCTGAACCAGAAACCACTGACCTTCGACCGTCTGGACACTCTGGACTTCGCTGGACTTCGTTTGGGCCCGACTTCGTCTCCCTCTCAGTCTGAAGCATCGTCTGTGCCCGTGCACCATACATGCCCCATGCAGGACCTGTGGAGCATCAAGGACAACCGAAGATATCTCCCTTGGAGTGAAGGAGTCACTCCCCTGCATTCGCAGGCACCACATCATGACTGACCGGTCTGCTGCTCCTGAGCTCCTACGGACTCCAAAGACTCCAGCAACACAAGAGGTGGGTTCCTAAGTCCCTCGAGGTCTGAGCTGCCCTCTTACCAAGTTTGAGGGCAGAATCCCTTGTGGGGGCTGCAATACCTGTACCCCTGTGCACTGCGTTAATTTGCAAGTGCATATGCTTATTGGTGTTTCCCGAGCAAGTGCATTGGGCTCCGAGTAGCCCCAACCTCTGGCACCATTTCCTACCAAGAACTCTGGCCTCCTCACACCGAGTGCTCCGTGGGCTGCTGTTCGGTGAAATCGCTTGAGGTCCTCTTGCGACTCCTGTGCCTCCGGCCTGTGAGTCCACTTGAGGGTTAACTTTGCTTTTCTTGGGCTCCCCTGTTTGCTCAGTCCTGCCCTGACTCCCCTTGCTTTGGTGAGTTTCCTGGACCTTGCTGGTCTGAACCGTAACCTTCTTTGACCTTCTGCGTGGGTTGCTGTTGCCAAGGCTTGTTGGTGCTCCCGCCGGACACCGACCCCTCAGCACTTGACATCCTTTGTGGAACAGCTCATATCCAGCTCCTGGTTGTCCTCGATGTCTCCTGGTCCCTGTGGCTGCAGAGTCAAAACCCCCTCAACGCACCTGAAGCACCCGACATTGGTGGGCATTCGTCTACCGAGCCCCTGGCCACTCCTGAGTGACCTAGACTCTGTCCCCTCTGCTTTCAGGTACTCTTCGACCAGAATCCACCTTTGGATTCCAACGGACACTTTTCTTCCTTCCAGCAGCGGCTCTTCTTCGAAGTCCTCCATTGGGTTCGACTGCCGTTTCCGACCCCACTTCAGACCTATGCACCCGGCTCCCCTGGGATAGGTAACTCTGGTACCACGGTATCCACGGGTGGGGTGGCTCTCCAACCTCCTATCTTCCACGGGGTTTCTTCAAAGTCCACTGGGAAGGGTCCTAAACTTTAAAACTCCAAGCGCGACTTCCCCATAGAATTGTACGGAGCACGCGGTTGTGTTTCCACACTGCACTCGTCCTCCATGGGGTCCCGACTTACTCACCTTGGTTGGTTCCTTGGGGTCCCAGCGATTCTACATCCTCTAGACACTGTCTTGACTCAAGTCGTGGTTCTTATACCCCTATTTTAGTATATGGTTTGGTCTCCCCCTGGAGCCCACTGTGTATTAGTGCTAGTTACTATTGTTTCTGTGATACAGTATTGTGTGCTTTGTGATTATCTCTGTGTAGGAGATACTGTGTCGTACTAGAGAGTGTTATATTAATAGATACGTATTTTTATAACTACTGTGTGGTTCTCCTTTCATTTAACCAATACTATAAGGTTGCATTCTGGTAAAACAAGCTGCTTAACATTCCTTCAAGACTAAGCCTGAAGGCTGCTCTCCACAGCTACCACTTGGATTGCTTTCTAAGGTTATCTTTGACCTGTTAATTCACCATAAGGGTTGTTTGGACTGGTGCAAGGTGCCCACTTTAATTAGTGGACAGCATATACCAGGCCAACTTCTCACAGACACCCTAAACTGAATCTACCTTTCCTCCTATCTATGCATGCAACCATGTAATAATCTTCAAGGCCAGATGTACATAGACTTCCGTTTGCAATTTGTTAATAACAAATTTTTGCAAATCGCTATTAGGAAATCGCAAACAGCTATGTAAACAGTGGGCCACTTGTATGAAAATAGCATTTTGTGATTACCAAGTAGCGATTTTTAAGAAATCGCTATTTGGTAATCGCAAAACGCGATGTAACAAAACAGACAGGAAATAACGAATCTCTAATTGCAATTTCTTAAAAATCGCAAACGCATTTGGGGAATCGCTATCTGTAATTGCGACTCCATTCCTTCCTATGGGCCTCAAGGCCCATAGGTGAGAATGGTCTTGCATTACCTAAACTGCGATTACCCAATTGGTAATCGCAAATTAGGTGATGCAAAGGTGAGGGTGCGTAAAGCCCCCCTGAAGCGCCACGAATAAAAGGTGCACATGTAAGGCCACACATGCCCTAGAGGCAAGTGTGCGCTACATGACACTTTGAAAAATGCCGCTTTGTGCATTTTTCAAAGTTTGCACATGGTTACCATCAACTTGAAGTTAATGGTAATAGCGTTTCCTAAATGCACAGTTCTCATTTAGGAAAGGCTTCTTACACGTGCATTAGGGATTCGCAGATTGCGATTCCCTATTTTGCATTGGCAATTCAGGTAATGGCTAAAAATTGTGATTACCTAAATTGCGAATGCCAAAGCCTTTCTTACTTTCTGAAAGGCCATTTTGCATTTGCAAACGGGCGTATTTAGCGATTTGCACCATTTGCGAATGCAAAATACTTTGATACATGTGGCCCAGTGTGTTTTACACTGTTTGAGATTCCCTATGGGTCGCATGGGACCTGCCTCATTAATATTCATGAGGCAGGTTGCAATTTGCGACCCATTGTTAATAGCTAGCACTCACAGGGATGGTGGCCTGCTGGGGTCAGCAGACCGCCATGTCTGTGATTGCTTTTTAAATAAAGCAGTTTTTTTATTTTGAAATGCAGCCAGTGTTCCTTAAAGGAAAACGGCATGCATTTAAAAATAAAAATAAAAAGTTTCAGTTTCATTTTTTAAGAGTAGGGAGTGGTCTGTGGGACTACAGCCTACTCTTAAAAAATGTTGGTGCCCACATTCACAAAGGGGAAGGGGTCCCTTGGGGGACCCCTTCCGGTTTGCGAATGGGTTACCACTTCCTTCACGGAGTCGGTAAAGTATGAATGTTTTGCGACGCATTCCATTCCCAAAACATTCATACATGCCCCTGCGACTCGTTATTAGGAAGGGATGGCCTTGGCACGCCCCTTCCAAATAGCGACTCGTAAACTCAATTTGCGATTCGGTAATAGCATTTAAAAATGATTTTTCTGCTCCCAAACGGCCCGATTAGAGCCGTTTGCGAGCAGAAAAAACCTTTGTACATCTGGCCCTTAGTCCCTCATACTTTCGTCTTTAAAATCTGTTGCTTTGAATAAATCAACCTTTTATCAGCTGAACGACCCACCCCCAATCATTGACAAGTTTCTTACATATGTATTATCTGATGTCGCTAAATTAAAATTGTTCAGAATGTGTTTTACATCGTATTGGTTTATATTGCCACATGATATACCCGGAGGTTTAATATTTTATTTGAATGATTGGAACAAAGCACATTTTCATATACCCTAGCTGTTGCCTCTCCCTGAAAACAGACCATTAAAATACTGGAATTCTTAATGGGTGCATTTCTGTGTGCCCTTTCCGACGCGATGGCTTGTAAGCTAATTTCACAGAAAATTAGCCTGTAAAATGCACCATTTGACCAATTTCTTTTTTCAAAAAGCATTTTTGGAATGAAGGGAAACCCACCTCCTGAACTCTCCTTGTGGAAGGTGAATTCCTCCACTTTACTCACTACGATCTGGTTTTGTACATGTAACCTGCAGGTGATGTGCAGGATGAAAGTGGAGGGTGCCAGAGGGAAAGTGGGTGTCGGCCTCCCAAGAACTTTTAGGCACCTGCACTTATTTATGTATTTTTAAAACAAATTAAAGACTGGATGAATTGTATGTAGAGCTCAGGATCGCGCTTCAGTGCTCCACACCTACCACTGTGTAAGCAACCATAAATTGTATCTAGGGCTCACACTCGCACTTTAGTACCTTGCACCTACCTCTGTGTAAGCGATCATGGTTCGTATCTAGGGGTCACTGTAGCGCTTTAGTGCTCTGCACCTACCACTGTGTAAGCGATCATGAAACATATCTGGGGCTCACACTCACGTTTGCAGTGCTCTGTACCTAGCACTGTTTAAGCAACCATGAATTGTATCTAGGGCTCCCACTCACGTCTCGGTGCTCCGCACCTACTACTGTGTAAGCAACCATGAATTGTATCTAGGGCTCACACTCACGTCTCGGTGCTCCGCACCTACTACTGTGTAAGCAACCATGAATTGTATCTAGGGCTCCCACTCACGTCTCGGTGCTCCGCACCTACTACTGTGTAAGCAACCATGACTTGTATCTAGGGCTCACACTCACGCTTTAGAGCTCTGCACCTACCTCTGTGTGAGCAATAATGAAACGTATCTAGGGCTCACATTCATGTTTCAGTGCTCCTCACCTACCATTGTGCAAGCGACCATGAGTTGTATCTAGGGCTCATACTCACCCTTCAGTGCTCCGCACCTACCACTGTGCAAGCTACCATAAATTGTATCTGGGGCTCACATTCACGCTTCAGTATTCTGTACCTACCTCTGTGAAAGCAGCCTTCAATCGTATCTAGAGCTCATAATTGTGTTTCAGTGCTGCACACCTACTGCTGAGTAAGTTCAGTGCTCCGTACCTACCTCTATGTAAGGGATTGTGTATTGTATCCAGGGCTCATACGCTTAAGTGCTCCTCACCTATCTCTCTGCAAGCAACCATGGATGGTATCTAGGGCTCATGCTTCGGTGTTCCTCACCTTCCTATGTGTAAGTGACAATGAGTCCTATCTAGGGTTCACACTTTCGCTTTAGTGCTCTGCACCTACCCCTGTGCTCGCGATAATGAAACGTATCAGGGCTCACATTCATGTTTCAGTGCTCTGCACCCTCCACTGTGTAAGTAACCATGAATTGTATCTAGGGCTCACATTCACGCTTTAGTGCTCCGCACCTACCTCTGTGTTCGCGATAATGAAACAAATCTAGGGCTCACATTCATGTTTCAGTGCTCCGCACCCTCCACTATGTAAGCAGCCATGAATTGTATCTAGGGCCCACACTCACGCTTTAGTGCTCTGCACCTACCCCTGTGTAAGCAATCATGAAACATATTCAGGACTTACTCACGTTTTAGTGCTCCACACCTACCACTGTGTAAGCAACCATGAATTGTATCTAGGGCTCACACTCGCGCTTTAGGGCTCTGCACCTACCTCTGTGCAAGCGATAATGAAACAAATCTAGGGCTCACATTCATGGTTCAGTGCTCCACACCCTCCACTGTGTAAGCAACCATGAATTGTATGTAGGGCTCACTCTCGCGCTTTAGTGCTCTGCACCTACCTCTGTGTAAGCGTTAATGAAATGTATCTAGGGCTCACATTCACGTCTCAGTACTCTGCACCTACTACTGTGTCAGCAACCATGAATTGTATCTAGGGCTCACTCGCAAGCTTTAGTGCTCTGCACCTACCTCTGTGTAAGCGTTAATGAAACGTATCTAGGGCTCACACTCACGTCTCGGTGCTCCGCACCTACTACTGTGTCAGCAACCATGAATTGTATCTAGGGCTCACATTCATGTTTCAGTGCTCTGCACCTACCTCTGTGTTCGGTATAATGAAACGTATCTAGGGCTCACATTCATGTTTCAGTGCTCCGCACCCTCCGCTGTGTAAGCAACCATGAATTGTATCTAGGGCCCACACTCGCGCTTTAGTGCTCTGCACCTACCCCAGTGTAAGCAATCATGAAACATATCCAGGACTTACACTCACGTTTTAGTGCTCCACATCCACCACTATGTAAGCAACATGAATTGTATCTAGGGCTCACACTCAGGCTTTAGGGCTCTGCACCTACCTCAGTAATGAATTGTATCTAAGGCTCACACTTACGCTTTAGAGCTCTGCACCTACCTCTGTGTAAGCGATAATGAAACATATCTAGGGCTCACACTCACGTCTCAGTGCTCCGCACCTACTACTGTGACAGCAACCATGAATTGTATCTAGGGCTCACACTTACGCTTTAGAGCTCTGCACCGACCTCTGTGTAAGCAATAATGAAACGTATCTAGGGCTCACATTCATGTTTCAGTGCTCCACACCCTCCGCTGTGTAAGCAACCATGAATTGTATCTAGGGCCCACACTCACGCTTTAGTGCTCTGCACCTACTCCTCTGTAAGCGATAATGAAACGTATCTAGGGCTCACATTCATGTTTCAGTGCTCCGCATCCTCCACTGTGTAAGTAGCCATGAATTGTATCTAGGGCCCACACTCACGCTTTAGTGCTCTGCACCTACCCCTGTGTAAGCAATCATGAAACATATTCAGGACTTACTCACGTTTTAGTGCTCCACACCTACCACTGTGTAAGCAACCATGAATTGTATCTAGGGCTCACACTCACGCTTTAGGGCTCTGCACCTACCTCTGTGCAAGCGATAATGAAACAAATCTAGGGCTCACATTCATGGTTCAGTGCTCCACACCCTCCACTGTGTAAGCAACCATGAATTGTATGTAGGGCTCACTCTCGCGCTTTAGTGCTCTGCACCTACCTCTGTGTAAGCGTTAATGAAATGTATCTAGGGCTCACATTCACGTCTCAGTACTCTGCACCTACTACTGTGTCAGCAACCATGAATTGTATCTAGGGCTCACTCGCAAGCTTTAGTGCTCTGCACCTACCTCTGTGTAAGCGTTAATGAAACGTATCTAGGGCTCACACTCACATCTCGGTGCTCCGCACCTACTACTGTGTCAGCAACCATGAATTGTATCTAGGGCTCACATTCATGTTTCAGTGCTCTGCACCTACCTCTGTGTTCGGTATAATGAAACGTATCTAGGGCTCACATTCATGTTTCAGTGCTCCGCACCCTCCGCTGTGTAAGCAACCATGAATTGTATCTAGGGCCCACACTCGCGCTTTAGTGCTCTGCACCTACCCCAGTGTAAGCAATCATGAAACATATCCAGGACTTACACTCACGTTTTAGTGCTCCACATCCACCACTATGTAAGCAACATGAATTGTATCTAGGGCTCACACTCACGCTTTAGGGCTCTGCACCTACCTCAGTAATGAATTGTATCTAAGGCTCACACTTACGCTTTAGAGCTCTGCACCTACCTCTGTGTAAGCGATAATGAAACATATCTAGGGCTCACACTCACGTCTCAGTGCTCCGCACCTACTACTGTGACAGCAACCATGAATTGTATCTAGGGCTCACACTTACGCTTTAGAGCTCTGGACCGACCTCTGTGTAAGCAATAAGGAAACGTATCTAGGGCTCACATTCATGTTTCAGTGCTCCACACCCTCCACTGTGTAAGCAACCATGAATTGTATCTAGGGCCCACACTCACGCTTTAGTGCTCTGCACCTACCCCTGTGTAAGCAATCATGAAACATATCCAGGACTTACACTCACATTTTAGTGCTCCACACCTACCACTGTGTAAGCAACCATGAATTGTATCTAGGGCTCACACTCACGCTTTAGGGCTCTGCACCTACCTCTGTGTAAGCGATAATGAAACATATCTAGGGCTCACATTCATGTTTCAGTGCTCCGCAACCTCCACTGTGTAAGCAACCATGAATTGTATGTAGGGCACACTCGTGCTTTAGTGCTCTGCACCTACCTTTGTGTAAGCGATAATGAAACATATCTAGGGCTCACACTCACGTCTCAGTGCTTCGCAACTACTACTGTGTAAGTATCCATGAATTGTATCTACGGCTCACTCGCAAGCTTTAGTGCTCTGCACCTACCTCTGTGTAAGCGATAATGAAACGAATCTAGGGCTCAGTCATGTTTCAGTGCTCCGCATCCTCCACTGTGTAAGCAACTATGAATTGTATGTAGGGCTCACTCTAGCTCTTTAGTGCTCTGCACCTACCTTTATGTAAGCGATAATGAAACTTGTATAGGGCTCACACTCACATCTCAGTGCTTCTCACCTACTACTGTGTAAGTAACCATGAATTGTATCTAGGGCCCACAATCACGCTTTAGTGCTCTGTACCTACCCCTGTGTAAGGAATCATGAAACATATCCAGGACTTACACTCACGTTTTAGTGCTCCACACCTACCACTGTGTAAGCAACCATGAATTGTATCTAGGGCTCACATTCACAGTTTAGGGCTCTGCACCTACCTCTGTGTAAGCGTTAATGAATCGTATCTAGGGCTCACACTCATGTCTCGGTGCCCCCAACCTACTACTGTGTAAGCAAACATGAATTGCATCTAGGGCTCACACTCACGCTTTGGTGTTCCTCACCTTCTTATGTGTAAGCGACCATGAGTTGTATCTAGGGCTCATACTCACCCTTCAGTGCTTCGCACCTACCACTGTGCAAGCTACCATAAATTGTATCTGGACCTCACATTCACACTTCAGTATTCTGTACCTACCTCTGTGAAAGCAGCCTTCAATCGTATCTAGAGCTCATAATCGTGTTTCAGTGCTGCACACCTTCTGCTCAGTAAGTTCAGTGCTCCGTACCTACCTCTATGTAAGGGATCGTGAATTGTATCCAGGGCTCATACGCTTAAGTGCTCCTCATTTATCTCTCTGCAAGCAACCATGGATGGTATCTAGGGCTCATGCTTCGGTGTTCCTCACCTTCCTATGTGTAAGTGACCATGAGTCATATCAAGGTTCACACCTTCGCTTTAGTGCTCTGCACCTACCTCTGTGTTCGCGATAATGAAACGTATCTGGGCTCACATTCATGTTTCAGTGCTCTGCACCCTCCACTGTGTAAGTAACCATGAATTGTATCTAGGGCTCACATTCACTCTTTAGTGCTCCGCACCTACCTCTGTGTAAGGGATAATGAAACAAATCTAGGGCTCACATTCATGTTTCAGAGCTCCACACCCTCCACTGTGTAAGCAACCATGAATTGTATGTAGGGCTCACTCTCGCGCTTTAGTGCTCTGCACCTACCTCTGTGTAAGCGTTAATGAAATGTATCTAGGGCTCACATTCACGTCTCAGTACTCTGCACCTACTACTGTGTCAGCAACCATGAATTGTATCTAGGGCTCACTCGCAAGCTTTAGTGCTCTGCACCTACCTCTATGTAAGCGTTAATGAAACATATCTAGGGCTCACACTCACGTCTCGGTGCTCCGCACCTACTACTGTGTCAGCATTCATGAATTGTATCTAGGGCTCACATTCATGTTTCAGTACTCCGCACCCTCCGCTGTGTAAGCAACCATGAATTGTATATAGGGCCCACACTCATGCTTTAGTGCTCTGCACCTACCCCTGTGTAAGCAATCATGAAACATATCCAGGACTTACACTCACGTTTTAGTGCTCCACATCAACCACTATGTAAGCAACATGAATTGTATCTAGGGCTCACACTCACGCTTTAGGGCTCTGCACCTACCTCTGTGTTCGCGATAATGAAACGTATCTAGGGCTCACATTCATGTTTCAGTGCTCCGCAACCGCCACTGTGTAAGCAACCATGAATTATATCTAGGGCTCACACTTACGCTTTAGAGCTCTGCACCTACCTCTGTGTAAGCGATAATGAAACATATCTAGGGCTCACACTCATGTCTCAGTGCTTCGCACCTACTACTGGGTAAGTATCCATGAATTGTATCTAGGGCTCACTCGCAAGCTTTAGTGCTCTGCACCTACCTCTGTGTAAGCGATAATGAAACGAATCTAGGGCTTACAGTCATGTTTCAGTGCTCCGCACCCTCCACTGTGTAAGCAACCATGAATTGTATGTAGGGCTCACTCTCGCTCTGTAGTGCTCTGCACCTACCTCTGTGTAAGCGATAATGAAACGAATCTAGGGCTTACAGTCATGTTTCAGTGCTCCGCACCCTCCACTGTGTAAGCAACCATGAATTGTATGTAGGGCTCACACTCACGCTTTAGTGCTCTGCACCTACCTCTGTGTAAGCAATCATGAAACATATCCAGGACTTACACTCACGTTTTAGTGCTCCAAACCTACCACTGTGTAAGCAACCATGAATTGTATGTAGGGCTCACACTCACGCTTTAGTGCTCTGCACCTACCTCTGTGTAAGCGAGCATGAAACATATCTAGGGCTCACAGTCACGTTTCAGTGCTCTGCACCTACCACTGTGTCAGCAACCATGAATTGTATCTAGGGCTCACTCGCAAGCTTTAGTGCTCTGCACCTACCTCTGTGTAAGCGATAATGAAACGAATCTAGGGCTTACAGTCATGTTTCAGTGCTCCGCACCCTCCACTGTGTAAGCAACCATGAATTGTATGTAGGGCTCACTCTCGCTCTGTAGTGCTCTGCACCTACCTTTGTGTAAGCGATAATGAAACGTATATAGGGCTCACACTCACGTCTCAGTGCTTCTGACCTACTACTGTGTAAGTAACCATGAATTGTATCTAGGGCTCACTTGCAAGCTTTAGTGCTCTGCACCTACCTCTGTGTAAGCGTTAATGAAACGTATCTAGGGCTCACACTCACGTCTCGGTGCCCCGCACCTACTACTGTGTCAGCAACCATGAATTGTATCTAGGGCTCACTCGCAAGCTTTAGTGCTCTGCACCTACCTCTGTGTAAGCGATAATTAAACGAATCTAGGGCTCACATTCATGTTTCAGTGCTCCGCACCCTCCACTGTGTAAGCAACCATGAATTGTATGTAGGGCTCACACTCACGCTTTAGTGCTCTGCACCTACCTCTGTGTAAGCAATCATGAAACATATCCAGGACTTACACTCACGTTTTAGTGCTCCAAACCTACCACTGTGTAAGCAACCATGAATTGTATGTAGGGCTCACACTCACGCTTTAGTGCTCTGCACCTACCTCTGTGTAAGCGAGCACGAAACATATCTAGGGCTCACAGTCACGTTTCAGTGCTCTGCACCTACCACTGTGTAAGCAACCATAAATTGTATCTGGGCATCACAATCGTGGTTTAGTACTCTCTACCTACCTCTGAGAAAGCGACCGTGAATCATATCTAGAACTCACAATCACAATTCAGTGCTGCACACCTACTGCTGTATAAGTTCAGTGCTCCGCACCTACCTCTGTGTAAGGGATCGTGAATTGTATCCAGGGCTCATACGCTTAAGTGCTCCTTACCTATCTCTCTGTAAGCAACTATGAATTGCACCTAAGGCTCTCACTCACGCTTTGGTGTTTCTTACCTTCTTATGTGTAAGCGACCATGAATTGCATCTAGGGCTCACATTCACGCTTCAGTACTCTGTACCTACCTCTGTGAAAGCAGCCTTCAATCGTATCTAGAGCTCATAATCGTGTTTCAGTGCTGCACACCTACTGCTGAGTAAGTTCAGTGCTCCTTACCTACCTCTATGTAAGGGATCGTGAATTGTATCCAGGGCTCATACGCTTAAGTGCTCCTCACCTATCTCTCTGCATGCAACCATGGATGGTATCTAGGGCTCATGCTTCGGTGTTCCTCACCTTCCTATGTGTAAGTGACCATGAGTCATATCTAGGGTTCACACTTTCGCTTTAGTGCTCGGCACCTACCTCTGTGTAAGCGATCATGAATCGTAACCAGGGCTCACAGCCACTGTTTAGTACTCTGTTGCTGCTTGCTCGCTCAACATACATATGTTACATATGTGATCTCAGGGGACATATCACACATTTTCACTGTTTGCGCCCCATTATGGTGAATGCGCTGCCCCCAGGGCAGCGCATTTATGTGAAAACACGGAGAGGTTGCTCTGTGTTTTCACAGTGCAGGCGGCACCCGCCTGCACTTTCAAAGGGGTTTAGAGATCCCCTTGCGTCTGTGTACTTCATAGAAGTTAATTCTTGTATTAGGATAGAAGTTAGATGAGCCACAAAAAATGTACAGTTTGTTTAAGAGATGGCCATGGAGTCAATAGAAAAATGGGTTAGAAAATCCTAGATTAAATGGAACTTTCCTGATCGTGCACATTACCTTTTCATTTATACACTGCTTTGCACTTTCCATTATTCATTAAGTAAATGAGTGATGTTTCCAAGAGCTTCGAGTCTGAATCACAATGTGATGGAGATATGCCAAGATGAAATAAGATTGAATATTCAAAATAATAATTTATTCAAGGTGAGAACAGAAAGTTCTGTGCATGCCGTCACTATCGTGTCCATCCATCAGTTTTTTAAATTGCAGTTCAAAATTGTTCTAGGAAGAGTTTGCCAGCGTTGTTTCTGGTGGGGTTATGTCTCCAGTGCAAGGTCTGAATGCACACAAGCTTCCTCACCTGGAAGAAGCTATCTGTATGGGTGACCGGCTGTAGGCCTGAGCAGCTGCTTTTCTGAATGGGTGTTAGGCCACTGGATCGATGCTGTTGTGCAAGCCGTAGTACAGGGCGTGTGAAGCAAGTGAAACCATGGGAGCAGTTGAACTGAGGGGAAAGGGAAGTTTCTGGTAGCCTTAGATGAATTAATTGCCAAACTTTCCAAGTTATTGAGAAAATCAATGTTTCCAGATATTCGTGATTTTCTTTCAGGACCCTCGTTTGAAAAGTTCTACTTGCAGTCCAATTGAAATCATTGTATCACACGGTCAGGAGTTTGGCCCCTCAAGTTACAACAAACGCCCATGGAAATCCTCATGGCAATGTTTTTGGGTAAATAGATGTACTCACCAGTAACTAACTTTATGTGAATAACATATTCAGAATAGTCTAATTTATGCATGTTGCAAGTTAAATAATGTGTTTTACTGTCAGTATAATTTAATTAAGGATTACATAAGAGATGCAGCTGTAAGTATAATTTACTCAAGGATTGCATAAATGAGTGGGATATGATTAGGAAGAAGTGGAAGTGCCAAGAAGCATAACTGTGGAAAAATGTGGTTGTTACAAGGCAATGGTGGAGCGTTCGGCTCACATTGCGACTAGAGAGTGGAAGCTCGTCCACTCTGTCATTTTGTGGTTGGAACTGCCAGTTGACTGGGTAACTAATAAAGAGCTCTTACTTACTTCCACTTTGGAGCTCCTTCTTCATATTGCGACACCATAAGTGGTCCAGGAATTAAGGGGCTTATTTACAAGAGGCCGGAGCGTCATTTTTTTTTATGCTCCAGTGGTGCAGGCCTCTCTATCTTATGTATGAGGCGACGCAAAGCCACCCAGCGTGGCTTTGCATGGCCTCATAGATATGGAGTAGAGCACGAAGTGCAAAGCGCTGCCTTGCCTTACTCTGCATCAAGGAGGTGTTCCATGGGTATTGCAGTGGGTGTTCCTAAAAAACAACCATGGATTTTGACGCTGCCCCAGATTTCCAAAATCACATAAACCTGGATCAGCGCCAAAACCATACGCCTACCAGAGCAGGCGTAACGAGGAGAAATGTTTTCATTTCTCCTTGTTTTTTCGTCTTTTCATGTGTGCTGCATTCTGCAGCACACATAGAACGAGGAAAACATCTTGTGATTTTTGTGGCACAATAATGCCAACAACTCAGACACCATGGTTTAAGGGTGCCTGCATTGGGGAAAGGCAGCAAATACGGCACCAGCGCAGTGGGAAAGGACAGGAATGCACTGCATATCATAAATACGGCGCATTCCTACCCTTTCTTTTTGACGCAGGGCAGCGCTGCAAAGTTACTTGGCTGCGCCGCCCTGGCTGTGCTGCCCTTTGCCAAAAAAACTCATAAATGAGGCCCTAAAAGTCTAATTGCATTAATGCCCACAAAATAGTAGACTTTATGTGCTCCACAAAAGTTTTGAAATGCTTCTCCAGCAGTTTGGGGAAAACCCCAGCCCTGCCAAGTACCATGCATCAGGGGTTAGACTAACACATTTTGCATTTTAGTACTGGTGTCTGTATCACTGCACTAAAATGCATCAGTCACGCTTATTACAGCTCTTGGGGCTGACGTGTGCACTGAGGTTCCAACCACTGACTGCTCTCCGAGATAGATGGGCAGAGGACCTGAATACTCCTCTGGAAGACAAAGACTGGGAAACTATACTGACCGGGACCCCTAGGATCTCGAGGAATGCCCGTTTCCGATTAATTTATTTCTTTATACTACACAGGGCATACCTCACCCCTGGACGTATTAACAAATTCTTCACAGGGAGGACACGGCAGGCCCAAGATGCGGAGAAGAGAGGGCAGAACTCTTCCATATGCTCTGGACAGGTCCAGGGCTAAGGACGTACTGGAATGAAATCACAAACGCGATTGAGGCAATTATAGAGCGCCTGGTCACCAGTGCACTTGTGCACTGTCTCTTGGGCCTGTTCCCACCACCTCCAAAACATGGGTCACTAGCAGATTTCAAGACCTGGCCCTGAATCTGGCTAAAAGAGAAATAATGAGGCATTGGAAGGCCCCTGAGGGACCTCGAATTTTAATATGGAAAAAATAATTGGAAAAATGGGCGGGATGTGAGGGGAGGATCCTCCTTAGGAATGCCCGCCGGGGGAATGGATCTATAGAGAGTCAGGGCCTGGGAAGCATAGGTAGATAATACAAAAGACCCAGAACCCAATTCAGGGGAATCCACTCTAGCGGGACAGTTTCCTCAGAGGAGCCTGGTTCAGCAGAACTTAGGCGGGGAGGGACCCAAAGTCACTTTAGACACATCCTTGAATAACTAATACTTTGAACAATGAGATGGGAGATAGCAAAGATGGGAGTGGGGGGAAATGGGGTGGGGATTGAAAGTTAACAGGTTAGTTTACATGTTATGAATCAGTATAACAAATAGGAACCTGCATGGCTTGGATCCACAATGAGACTGATAAACAAGGAATACTTGAAATGTATTTTATACCTCATGACCGTTGCAAAAACTAATAAAATATGTTTAAAAAAAAATGTGTGCACTGAGGCGCTGTATTCATATAGACAATTGGACAATCAGACACTTTCAGGTTGCTCGGTGTTGCTGGCTGCGTGCACAGCCACAGTGTTATCATAACCAGGTCTGGGAGTGAGAGTATTTGCTGGACTACTAAATATTAACAGTTAAATCTGGCAACATTTGTTTGTTCAATGAATAAACAAATGAGACCGTGAACACAACATTAAAAAACAAGATTCCATTTCGTTTTCCGGCATGCCCTGATGCCCACTGATTGGTCCAGGCAGGCAGTCTGTATGTTGTTAGGTCTCGGCTAGACAGCGCATGCACTGTCTTGAAGAGACATGTTGTTTACAATCTGTGGGCTTCAGCCTACCTGTAGGCTTACCATTTGCTTGCTCCATCGTTGATCTCATATCCTTTGTCGCTGTTTAGCCCTCCCTCAGGGCATGGACCCAAGTATTTGCGTCCATCCACTGCTCCCGTTTTAGGAGCTACTTTTTTCTTTGTGTTTGAGCACTCCACACGAGTGCTTGTGTTTTCACTCGTTCCATCAGTCGTCAAATACAGTGACTCGTAAAACAAAGAACTTTCAGTGCGTAACTGCTTGCTTGACGTTTTAATTTCAACCCAGGGCACTCAGTAACAGAGCGAAATTGTACTGTATCAATATTCATTCAAAATTAACATTGAAATAAAAATAATAAAAGTAAAAATAAGAATTTGATCCTGTGTAAGCTTTTACTCCATAAAAAGCAGCTAAGATCTTTTTTGTGGCACTCATTTTAGTGAAAACAATCAATTTCTTCCTACTATGACCAACATGTATTTGCCCAGTTAAATGCAATTCACTTGAATGCTTTTTTGTGTACGAGTAGTTTATTTAAAAAGTGAAGGAAACAGTTGTGTTCAATAAACAATACTCCATGGGGTGTGCATATGCACTATTTGCCCGCAATGCTTCTCCAAGTCAGAGCCGCCTTTCCAGTCACTGACAATCACAGCGCCCAGGCCAACTTCTATACAAAGACTCTTGCATCAGCAATGACTGGGCAGGATAATGGCAGTCGCAGGAGCCATGTTTTTTTCCCAACCTCAGGCCAGGGCCTAGCAGCATTATTATAACTGCTGCTGCTGCAAAAGCAGTGGACCGGTGGAACTGATGCGTCTGAAAGTAGCAAGCAGAGCCTGAAGCCGTGAGCCATTCACAGCAATCAGAGGAATGCGCTGTCTCAAAGAGACATGTTGTTTACAACCTGTGGGCTCCATCTGTGAGTCTGGCTGGTGTGTGTTAGGGGACACCTGTGCAAAAATAAGTATGCATTTAACCGTTTCCATATATGTTCACACTTGTCTTCGTTAGACACACTTTACCATTTAATTAAATGTGTAAATACTTCGTTGTATTTGCAGTTGTATTATTTAAAATCTACAACCTGTGTAACTGTTTACTGTTCCACCAATATATGCAACCACCCACACATCCACCCAGCCGCCCGTCCATTCATTCATCCATCCATCCACACTATTTTAGCATCCTGCTTAGTTATTTATTTATGCATTTTTGTGGTGTCTACTTGTATCTTTACAGCTGCCTTAACACCTTTGTGCGAAACAGAAAATAGACAAAAGTAAAGGGGCAGACCAGAAAACAAGGATAGGTCACGGCTTCCGTGCTTAAATTGTGTGCTCTTGGGCTACATGGATAAAACACATTGGGGAAGAGGTGTGGTGCAGCGGCCAGGCCGGCTGACTCCGGAACACGGGGGCTCACGGTTCGACCCCCGCCGGCGGCGGCAGGTTAGCCCAGCACCTTGTGACTCTGGGCAATAGCTCGCTTAATCTTCCCGACGGCCCCCAGCGCCGAGACACCTCTCCGGAGGTAGCTGTGTGCTTTACAAATGCTGGTATTTCATTTTTCATTTCAATAACACTGGCAATTAAAATTGGCAAATGATGCTTGTTTTAACGTGGTGCCATGCACCCCTGTTCTGTAGGTGGTCGTGCTGTACGTGGTCCTGGCAGTGGGAGCAGGATATTTTCTCTGAATAACAAGATGTGATAATTGACCTTCCATCCGGCCAGCCCGCCCATCCTGGCGATGAGCACACACTTACAAGTGCCAGCATAGGCCAGACTGCCCTCAATTGCCATGAATTGATTCCTCCGAAGGGAGCAGGTGTGACTGTGACAACACACCCACAGTGGAACCAGAGCTATACTTATCTTATGTTGCGTGAAAGATGATATGAAATGGACCAACCACGGGGGCGCAACACAGGCCTGTCGTGTAGTTCCTAAATTACCTATACAGGATCTGCGCGTTTGGATAACATAAACTGTGGGATTGGTGGCAGACTGATTCTGTGCACCCCCACCGGATACGTTAGCCTGTCTGTTTCAGCTAGCTCACAGTGCCACTAGAGTCTCCTCTTATCGGGGAGAGAATAGTTCTTGGCAACCTCAGAACATGTCAACCCTGATCCCTCAGGATCGTGGAAACAATATACTACTTTTCGCTCAGTCACTCGTGCTCACTTAGTTTGTCTCAGAGATACACAGAATAAACATACTGGGCGTTTTCAATAAGGATTTATTGAACAATTGTTATTCTAGTGTAGAATATATGAGCTGCAACAACCATTAGACAGTAGCAGAGATATATGATTAGCAATACTACAAACATAAAGGGATGGTACAGTTCTACCATCTTGCAGAAATCATGAATATATACACATACATAAAACACATGATAAAAAGTGCAACCTAAAAGTGCGTACTCCTACGATGTCTCCCTAACTAGATGTACCTAAATGTACCTAGCATCTGTGTAGGTGTTATGCCAAGAATCCCTCTAGGATCTAGTCCACCCCATTACCTGAGAGTTTAGAGAATGTGGGACCCCGTCCTGGTCTCGAGTTGGACACCCCGCGAGGGATGTTAGACCACAGCTAGCTGGAGCGTCTGCATGCAGGAACCTCAGAGTCTCTGGTCAGTGTGTCAGCCGGGAAGTCACGGTCTCCTCTGTCTTTCTAAGCAAGACATGATGTATATATACCCATAGGTCTCCCCAGGGGTCCTACCTTGCTGTTTTACTGTGAAGGATGACGTCGGGCCTGAACTTTATACAGAGATATTATACAGGAGATGGTAATCCTACTGTTAGTCCTGCTGTGCTTCCAAGAAGCCTCATGCATAATGTATGAGAGTCGAACCAGGGAAAAACCCGTGTTCTGAATGCAGTGTCATATCTAGGTAAAAAGTCAGTGCCTAAGAACCGCTATGTATGTAATGTAGGGAAGGATATAGGTGAAAGGTTGCAGTGTTACCTGCGCCTATATAGGGTACCTATATGGAATATAACACCCACTCCTTTTCCGACAGGATGACATATGTAACCTACTACTGTACTACCATCCTAACTAGATATTGGTACGAACAAAGTTTAAAAACATTTCTTTTGCTAAAATGTTTAAAACGTCTAAAAAAGTTGTAAAAAAACTTAAAAATATTAAAAGACTTGCAAGCCATAGCTCTAAAGTATCCGTAGCTATAGTCCAAATCACTATAAGCAATTGAAAGCCATGTATGCCCAATAATGAAAGGAATGTCAATTTTGTTTTTGAGTTCCAAATCGAGTTTGTTTAAAAAGGGCGATTTCTTCCAGCACACGACGAGCCAAATGAGTCAAATGTTTGTGTCCTGGCTGGTAGACGCAACATTTTTGTTGCTTGCTTCCGCAGTAGACGGCCCCTGTAGCACCTCGCAGAGAACGTCAATTGAGCACAGATGATATTCCACGCTGTCTACAGCCGTTGCTGGGGCAGCCTGTGTGCCGTCCAAAGCCTGGGTGTCAGTGGAGGAGCCGGTGTCCATACCAACAGGTGCAGTTACTACCTGCGGTGGCTCAAGGAATGCCGCCATCAACATTGGAATACACTGAGGACATTGCAGAACATGGGTCGTTATCGGGTCCAGTAACGCATTTACGTCCGGTTGCGCACATGATGGGAGTGTCAAACAAAGGTCTAACATGCATTCTTCTCCGCAAAACAGGCATCGGAGGACAGGTAAGATGCAGTCCATCCAGACTGGTCAAAATGACAAGAACCAAGATGCACTTAGTTTCCTTAGGCAAGGTGTGCCTAGATGTTGTACCATGCGGTCACGGTATTTACGCTCCAGGAGTGCTTTTTCCATCTCCTTGGTGACTGGGACGTCCATTGTGTAGCAAATATAAAACAATCAGGATACCTGCTGCTAGGAACAGGATGAGCGGAAGTCCTCCAAAGATGCTTCCAAATATGGAGTGTATGAAGTTTGGGATAACTCCAAGTACCGTCTGAAAGGTGCTCCGAAGTCCAGAACCTATGGTCTTCAATAGGTGGACAATGCCTGTCGTATCAGACATGTTAAAGATACGGTTTACCATTTCTGCGAAATGGAAAGGGCAGTTTGTATGTTTGAGCGCCTGTATCTCTGCAGATGACCTTGCGATTTGGAGATCAAAAGTCTCTCGAGCGGAGGTTAAGGGCACAGACTTCTGTAGAAGCATGGCTTTCATTCTGCTTAGAGTATCAAACCGTATTAAAGAAACATTCAGTGAAGGCCATAACAGCGCCTCCCTGACTGTATGTGTCGGTGGAAATAATACTTGCATACAACAAGTAACCCTGGAGCTCACGGTTACCAGATATGCGATGCCCGGGAGCATGCCACAGCAGCCTTGACTGTTCAGCATCAAGTAACTCCCATTTGAAAGTAGCCTGGATGCTGGAGTAATCACTGCAGCTGGGGCACCCCTCAAATGACAGGACAGGTTTGCCACAGAACCATTACAAGCCCCGTGCAGCATTATATCCTGGCATATGAGTGATCCACTTAAAGCGTTCTCACAGTTTGTACTGCTTAGAAACACTTCTAGATCCCCACTCCGGCATCAAAATCTGTATGGTAATTCCCAAGATTCCTTACCCATTTTTTCATATCTGCCTGCCTGCATTTGTTCAAGGCAATACTGAAACTGAAAGGTAGTGACCGGTAGAGTTATGTGGCCATGGATTAGCCGTTCCGTGGATGGTGATTCTGCCACTGTAAATGCTAACCTATCCAGTTTTTCAATACGCAGCATTGTATATTTAGCTCCCCATATTTCATTATAGACAGTATAATAGAAACGTTTCTGACGTGGCTTCCTGGGACCCATTAAAAAATCCCTAAGATCCACATCCTGTGATAGTAAGGATAAGTGTTGTTTCACCTGTGTGAGTGTTGAGGTTTTTAGCCAATCGAGGCACAACTTCCCAACAGTGTAGGATGTCACTACCCTTGGATGTTGTCTCTATAAATAACGTGGATCTGGCCTATGGATACTAAACCCTTCGGTCCTACCCATGAATCTAGTTTGACAACTATTGGTGTCTGTGGGCCAAATCAACCATTTCTTCCAATCGGGGTCAGATCTGTTGTATTGTATAATGTCATCTAATGTAATCCCTTTCTGTGATGTTTCATTACCCTCGGTGTGTAATTGAGTCGGCATCCGAGGTGTGTTCAAGTCTTTGTTCTTGGCTAGTCCAAGGCAAGACGTCTGTTGCACTGTCTCGTTTAAAAACATGATTTGTTGAGGGATGAGGCATGCTCTAACCAAAGCTTCTGTTCCCTGTACCTGCCATTCCCTAGTACCCCAGACTGATTTTAGGTCTATGGTGTCTTTCCTCAAGTCGAAACCTTGTTCGGACAACTGGGCAATAAAGGAAGTTGAGTAAATCTGTTTGGTGTTTGTCAACATATTTTTCTGTGCTGATGTTGGTGCAACCTTATAATAATATGAGGCTGGGTCAGACATATTGAACCCTGAAAATATGGAAATTTCTGTGTAAACGTTTTTGAACTACCTTTCGGTGGTGTTGGACAATGTTCCCACTGGTGGTATGTGAACACATTTCTAGGATTTGCAGATTTATGCAGAAAATGATGACCATAATGCTGATATCAATACATGCTTTCAAAATCAGATGTGCCTTCCAATGTTTCACTATTTGAAAACGCAGCAGATTTTTCCAAGTCAGACAACATGTTATTAACAGTTTCAAAATCCCAATCATCGGAAAATGTACTTGAGGTAATGATATCACTCAATGATATTTTAAATAAATGAGGAATTCTTAAAATTTCGGTTGGACCAAATATATCGAAATCAACCTTGTCCCAAACTATACCATCTGGTATAGGAACTGCTGTAATGTTCACTGATGACAAGTCTCTTTGTTATCGATGAGATGATAGGTGGGGTTTTAAAAGTAAGTTCACCTTTTGGGCTGCAGAGCTTTGTCGAAGGTATCTTCCATTAACAAGCATGCTAAAAACTATTACTAAGCCTACCCAGAAAAGAAAGAAAAGTATCCCGGTGATTACGCATAGTTCTACCCAAGGTGACACCAGGTAAGTCTTTTTAAGAAAGTGCATAAAGTCTTTTACTTGCTGCTTGCGTGATTTTTTGGCTGGCGTCGTTTCAGGTTCACCTGGATCCAAAGAAAACGTATTAAAGTTTATGAAGTAGCCAGAAGCAGTTCGATCAATTGTTGGAATTGCATCAGGATTTGTTGAAATCGTACTTTGCTCTTGTCGATGCACATTAACGTAGACATCTGTATTTGGTCTAACAGCTATTTGTCTGTCATTTTGAGTTTGATTTTGAAGTTGAATTTCTGGTTCAAGAGGAGTGAGTTCCATAGCATTGTTGCAAAGTCCATCATTCCGTACAGGGGACTCTTTGAACGTGATGAGTCTTTCAGTTTGAACTTCTTGAATTGTAGCGAGAGGAGGGTGTCTGCTACTTTGGAGTCCACGTGGCCTACTACTTAGTATTGGCCACATAGTGTGGTTTGATAAGGTCAATTGAGACAAATCTTTTCTCCTTTTTTCCGGCAAGAGGCGGTAGAAGTACAGTTCTTGTTCCTTCGACTGCTAGGACCTGTACAGGCTTTCTGTAGGATGGCCCAAATTCTTTCTTGTCCGCTATTTTCTCTCTGACCAGATCCTCAACTTTTGGGATCCAGACAGGTCTTTCCGTGACTGATTTGACTTCCCCAGTGGCGGTCTGCTTCAGATGGACATTACTTTGTTGTGTCCTGGATTCATTTAGATCCTGTAAAACAGCAAAACGGTCATGGATGTCAAAAGGTTTTTCATCCGCCACTGCGCCTTCACAATCAAGATCAGGTACCCACATTCTTGTCCCAAATAGGACCTCATAAGGAGTGACACCCCCTAGAGAACTTCTTGGCATGTTGTGCAAAGCTCGCTGGACTCCATACAAATGTTTTACCCAACTTTCACCCGTGCCTAATACTCTAGCTGTTAAAGATTGCTTTAAGTCCCGTTTTTTTCTCTCCACAACCGAATTTCCCTCAGGATGGTTCGGAGATGAGTACCGCAATGCTACACCCAATCCTCGCATGGCCTCCTTGTAAGCCCGAGAGCTAAACGCAGGGCCCTGGTCAGAATGTAATGTGCCAATTGCGTATGTCCCTATGAAGACTCGCAAATCTTTTATAACAGTTCGAGCGTCAGCCGAGCGCTGGGGCCACACCCATAGGAATCTCGAGCAGGACGCACGCAAACGGACAATCTGATGCCGTCTAATAATGGGATTTGCGCTTGGCGGGCTATGGTGGAACCTTTCATCTGCTGACAGATGTCACATTTCAAGACATAGTCTTTAGTCTGCTTTGTTAACCCAGGCCACCAATAGCGTTGTTTCAACAATGAAACCGTCGACGTCACTCTTGCATGTGCAGAACCTATCCCTTCGTGTGCTGCTAGAATCAAACCTAACCTACGATCCATGTTTGGAATTACTCTATCCCCCACTCCAGGAATCTGAGCAAATGGAATGTTATTGGCATCTAACTTGTAGGAGTACTTGAGTGGAAACTTTCTTGGTAATGCTTTGCTGTTTTTGCATGAAGCAATGACAGCTACCATAATCTCACCATCTATTCTAGTTTTAGAACGAGTGATTGCAGCTATGGAAGCCGTGCGTACAGCTCCCTTTGCGGCTTCATCAGCCAATGAATTCCCTTCAACGTGAACGCCATCACGCTGATGACTCCATGTATGTATCACGTGAGCCCTCGGTAGTTCGGTTTTTGAACTCCACTACCTGTTCCCATAGCATTTTATGCTTAATTGTGCCACCTTTTGCGTCTTTGAACCTGTTTTGAGCCCAGTATTGCAAGTATTCAGTGTAAGACTGCACACAGTAAAAGGAATCACACACAATTAGTGTGGGGAATTCTCGGTCCGTATTTACTAGTGCCAGTATTAGGGTTTTTAAGTCTGCCAGCTGTGCCGTGCAGTCTCCTAGAGATTGCATTTTCATGCAACTTGGATGGAACTTTCCATCCCGCATGCGACCTTTAACGATTGCACATGCTGCGCTATATTGTTGCTTACTTCCTATGGCCGGTTGAGCAGATCCGTTAGTGTAAATAATATATTCATACTGATCAAGAGGCATTATTTCGTTTGGTAGAGGATATTCTTGTTCGTATTGCAGGAATGCTTGTGTCTTTAAATTTGGGTCGTACCTGTAGTCTACGTCTGTTGCAGTGAGAGAGTTAGCCCATTGTATCGATCTCCGATATAATGCTTTAGCGTTGGGAACGCTTGCCTTTGTCGCAGCCTCTAAAGCTGGAACTGGAGTAACTACTATTATTCGTTTCCCCTGAGCCAGTGCTCTTTCTCTCACTACAGCAGTCTGTACTGCTGTCAGAATCTTTTCTGTAGATGCGAAGCGCATCTCAGCATTTGTGTACATATGTGATTTGTATGCAATTGGTACTGTCTCACCTTCATTATATGTTAGATAGCTGTACCCGGATTGACCCGCAACTATACGGATCACCAGGTTGCGTACGTTTACGCATGTCTGTAAGTGTTTGGGAGCTATCATATCAGCTTGTAAGGAACGAAGTGTATCTGTATGTTACTGAAAAGTCAGGTTTTATCAAATCGTAGAAAGGTTTTACTCTTTCTGCGTAATCTAAAATGTATGTTCGACCAAAATTTAGGAATCCCAGTATTGATTGTGAATTTTTCAATGATTTTAGAGGTTGAAGCAGCGCACATTTTTCTAAAAATTGGCTGCCAGGCTTTTTCCTTCACTTGAAAGTTCATATTCTAAAAACAGGACACTGAGGTGGGCATTTTTTGATTTTTTAAAGTTGAATTTGTAGCCCTCAGATGCAAATCCCAAAATTATGGTATTCACTCTGTTCAAGTGCTCCTCTAGGTCATCGTCCGTCAGATAAATATCATCCACATAGGACAATGCCTCTTCATCTAATTTTTGAAGTAACTCTGTTACCCTGTCGAGAACAACCCCGGGCTGTTTTTATACCCTTGGGGGAGTCGACAAAATTGCCGTTGTTACCCTAGCACTGAGAATGCTGTTAGAGGTCTGCTTTCAGGCGCTATATTTTGGCAGAAAAATCCATTTGAGATATCAAGTGTTGTTTTATATTTTTTCCGCACAATGTTATTCATTAATGCGGCACTGTGTGCATTTTGAACTGCAAATTTCTTAGTGCAATTGTTTAAATGTCTATAATCAAAAACTAGACGATATGAATTTTCAGGTTTCATGACAGGAAACAAAGGATTGTTCATTGGTGAGGTGCATGTTTCAATCACCCCTTTGTACTCAAGTTGATCTAAGATCTCCCTGACCTGTTTTTTAGCTTTTTGCTTTATTGGATACTGCCTCTGTGCAGTTGGAGTATTTTTTAAAGGAATTATGTGGTGGGTTGAATCCTTATCCCATCCAACATGGTTTTTGTATAATGCCGGAGCCTGGGCTACCGCCTACTTCTGCGCATAAGTGTGTTGCAAATGCCTGGGAATATGGTCTGAGAATGATGGGAGAATTATCGTTTCTCCTTTAGGGCAATCCATGACGAATGCTGGCGGCCAATCCTCTTCAGCTAATAAAATGTCATAGCCAAACGTCAGGTTCTCCCAAAAGAGACCTCTTACTGTTCTACACTTGTCCCCCTCCATCTGGAGCGTTATTTCATATACTTTATGAGGAACACTTACCCTAGTATCGGGTGTTTCTACCGTGATATAATCATTCAAGTCTGCTGTCACCAGAAATTCCATCAGGTTCTGGTGAGCTATTGTTATTTCTGCCGCACTGTCTAGCATCGTCAGAGCCCATTCCCCATTCAGTAGTTGAGTCCTCAGAATTCTGGGCATGTCTGATCTTTAGACCTGCAACCTTCTTCTTTTTGAACTGTGGCTTTTGCTTTAGTTTCTCTTCTTTTTTAGAAGTGTAATCTTGAGCGTGCTGCTTGTCTCTTGACTTTGTACGCTCTTCTTGTCTGTCTGACCGTCCTTCCCTCTCGGAGTGTTTTTCGATGAACCCTGAAAGAACGAGAGGAACGTGTATTAGTATCCTGATACCTGTCAGGTTTCCTAATATTATCCCTATTCCTGAGGTTATGCCTCTTTTCGGAGGGCTCCTGTGGCGGAGATCTACCTCGGGATTGAGATCTGTTTCCTTTGAAGTTTTGTTGTTTTTTACTGTCCCACTTCTTCTTTGTAGAAGTAGGTGTCTGCTTAGAAGTGTCCTTTTCAGGGCTGCCCATCAATTGTGGTTTTAAAGCTTTCCCACCCAAACTGTCTCTGCCTAATTCTGCATATGCAGTTTAAATTATTTTGGGTAGTTCATGTTGTTGATCTACAGGACTGAACTCCCTTAGGCGTTGGCGGATAGCCACTGAAGCTGCTTCCCCTTTAATGTTAGCTAGTATTATGGCTGATACCTGGGCATAGTTACCTAGTAACTTCATCCCTAAGTTCAGAGCAGGCTCTGCTCCGTACTCGTTCTGTATTTGTCTTAATACATCAGGTACTACTGCTAATGACGGGATACCATGAGTTTTGGTATAAATGGCAGCAAAGACTGTACCCAAAGTGGTATAATCCTCTACTTGTGGTGTTATCCCCAGGGGCAAGCAGATTGTTAACATTCTGTGTTTTTCATACAAGGTAGTATTCGGGAATACTGCCTCTAGCTGTGTTATTTTCTGAGCTACCCAGAATGGTATTTGTTCAAGTTTTGTGGGCATTTTACCCATTACCGCGTGTAATGTTTGTGGTGTAATTTTAGTTGCTGTACCCTGAATTTGAGTTTCATTATTTGCAACTATTGCTGGTTGGACTGTAAGTGTCCTCATGACGAATTGCGTCATGTTCCGATATATTTTAATTAATTCTTTGTGTTGTGTGAGTAAGTCTCCTGGTGGCATTGTTTCAATGTCAGGATGTGGTGTGTAGGCTGCTAATATCAGCCATGTTGGCCCTTCTCTCCCGAGCGGGCCGAGTCTTACTCTTCTTATGTGGGGTATAAGTGTTCCTGGTACGTGAGTGGAACCTCAATGTCCTCGAACGGACAATATTCCATTGGTGCATCTCCTTCTGTGTAAGAATGACATGTCTTTGTTCTTGCATTTGCTGCTGGGAATGTAACCCACCAATAAAATACCTCTGTTCGGTTTGATTCGTGTGCCTCTATCACGAAAACTACCATGCCACCCCTAGATGATAAACCATGCTCTAGCAGTCTCAGGGTGACTGTATTCCTAAAGTTTGGTGCAATTTGTATTGCGTCTCCATCTTCCTCGTCTGTGAGGGACAGTTCTTGTTGCAGTGGGTTTAAGACCTGGTTAGTCATTGTTTTTAGTACACTAAATAACCTTTCAAGGGAACCAAGATACGGTGTTATGCACAATTTTAGGAACACTGTGTCCTTCAAGCTTGATTAACCAACAGCCAATAAATAGGATGTTTTAGCCTACTCAGCTGTGGCGGAGTTTGTGCCCACCCACTCCAGACGTCTCTGGTGTTTTTTGAGTAGGGGCCTCTGAGAATAGCACGACTGAACTACTCAGATTCTACTGTTAAATAAGTACCTAACCAACGTTGGGCGCCATGTCGTGTAGTTCTTATATTACCTATACAGGAACTGCGCGTTTGGATAACATAAACTGTGGGATTGGTAGCAGACTGATTCTGTGCACCCCCACTGGATACGTTAGCCTGTCTGTATCAGCTAGCTCACAGTGCCACTAGAGTCTCCTCTTATCGGGGAGAGAATAGTTCTTGGCAACCTCAGAACATGACAACCCTGATCCCTCGGATCGTGGAAACAGTATACTACTTTTCGCTCAGTCACTCGTGCTCACTTAGTTTGTCTCAGAGATGCACAGAATAAACATACTGGGCATTTTCAATAAGGATTTATTGAACAGTTGTTATTCTAGTGTAGAATATATGAGCTGCAACAACCATTAGACAGTAGCAGAGATATATGATTAGCAATATTACAAACGTAAAGGGATGGTACAGTTCTACCATCTTGCAGAAATCATGAATATATAAATGTACATAAAACACATGATAAAAAGTGCAACTTAAAAGTGCGTACTCCTACGATGTCTCCCTAACTAGATGTACCTAAATGTACCTAGCATCTGTGTAGGTGTTATGCCAAGAATCCCTCTAGGATCTAGTCCACACCTGTTGGAAATGGCCCTTTTTGCAGGGTTATCCCTAAACTTTTTGCTTCTTCCTCCTTTGTTTTTCTTGACCTGTGGTTGTTGGCTATAGAACTCTGGGCATTTTACCACTGCTGGACCGGGATCCTGCACCATCGAGTCCGGAGGTGCCGGAGGGAACGAGCAACCCCCCCAGGTAACGCGTGGGCTGAAGTCCACCGCCGACGCATGTGTCGCTGCCTGGGGCGGGTTGCGGGGCCGCAGGGAGTTGTTACCATACCAAAGTACTGCTTTCCCTCATTCCTACTCAGAGGGCAGCCGGGGGCATTCCTACCCAAGGGGTTGACGACGGAGTCAGCCCTACCGTGTGATTCCGCATCTTTTGGGGGCATATTATTTGTTTTACAACCCTCGCTGCAGGAGCGAGCAGCCCCGCGGGAGAAAGTCCATTGAGGACGAGGAAACTGTGCAGAGGCTAACAGGGACAGGAGCGGCAGTATTGTGAGTGCTTTCCAAACAGAGGTAGTCTCTGCAAATATATTATTTTGCTAGTCTGAGACTGTTTTTGATCCCCTCATATTTTCCTCAAGGGACAAAGGAACTACACGTTTGTTTATGAAAAGAACACTATCAGAGAACATTGCAAAGAAGAGCTAATTGTGTATGTGGAATTTTTGTTGTTTTGGCCTTGCCTAATTTAGATAAAGATAACTTTATTTTTATAACAACCTGTGCGGTGTCCATTTGTGGTGTTTCACTGTGTTATTGTGGGTGTTGGTGCAAATACTTTACACATTGCCTTGGGGATAAGCCGGTCTGCTCCTGCCAAGCTACCAAGGGGGTGAGCAGGGGTTGTCTACAGTGTGTTTCCCCCTTACCCTGACTAGAAGCAAGGGTCCCTATTTGGTCAAAGGTACCTACCTCTGCCAACTAGAGACCCCCATTTCTAACATTGGTGGTCAGCGGTGAGGATTTGAACTTGTATTTGTACTTGACCCACAGTAATTGGTGTACATAACTAGATTAGTGCAGACCACTACGCAACCACATACTGTGTTTTATTTTTGGTTCTATTTTTGATCTGATCCTTGAGTCATCCACGCATCATGTCTCAAAATGGTAATGCAGCAAGTGAGAAGGCAGAATTGGAGTTTCACACTGAGGATTTGTATTCCTACAAAGTAGATCAACTCAAGCAATTTTGCAAAGATTTTGGATGTCCCATGAGGAGCAGCTCTAAGAAGGATGAGCTGCAGAAGGCCTTAAAGGCCTGGTGGGAGGCCAAAGGGGCTGAGGAGGCAGAGGATGCCAACGTGGATGACAATGCACCAAGGGATGGTTTCAGGTCACAGGATCTGCCTGTGTCAAGAGCAGCCTCCAGGGCTGGCAGCGTCCATTCCACGGGAAGTCTCTCCCGAGAGGAGCGGAAGGAGAACCAGAGGATCAGAGATCATGAGCTGGAAGTTTTGAAACTGAAGAACCAGACCAGGGCAGAGGAGAGCAAGAAGATTTATGCCTTGGGAGAATTGAAGTTTACCTTGGCACATGAATTAAGAATGAGGGAGCTTGATGTGGAGCTCGAGAGGCTTGAGGCCATGAGTGTCTTAGCTGAAAAGGAAATGTGTGTAGCTCAGGAAGTGAGCTTTGCTGAGTTGGAGGTGGAGTCCAGCTCAGATGGTGGCAGCAAGATTGTGTTATCTAGTGCTGAGGGAGAAGTACACACACCCAGAGATGTGGCGCCTGACTTGAGGGAGGGGGTTAACATACACCAGGGGGTTCAGGTTTATGAGGTAGCTCCTGTGGTGTGCAGTGTCCCTGAAGTAGATTGGGGAACTGACACAGGGGATCATATTCCTAGTGGTGGGAGGGACACTCTACTGACTCTAGATGAGAGGTGCAGGGAGAGGGGTTCCCCCATGGTAGAAGTCCTGGTGTGTGAAAGTGGAGACCGCCCAGAATAGTGTAGGTTGAGTGACAGAGGCAGTCAGACACTGTCTTGCCAATCTCAGGAGAGTGGTGTGGGGTACTTGTGTGAGGCACTGGAGGGTGAGGCAAAGGGTAACTTGGTTAACAACTGTGGGGGGCTGTGTGATTCATTTGTTGGAGAGCATATCTTTAGTCCCTGTTTTCCAGAGCTATGCCAACACCCAGTGGAGTGTGAGTTCTCTGATTCCAGGGAGCTTGCCCTGGAGGTAGACCTTTTGGTGGATTCCAGAGGGTCTGAAGAGGCATTTGGGAGTGATCCTAAAAGGAGTGGCTCAGGTATCTTCCAAACCTGTGTGGTGGGAGAGGTTCAGAGTAGCCCAGCTAGGTCCCGGTGTAGTGGGAGGAGTGTAGGGGCTCACGTCCTGTCTCAGTGGAGAAGGAGTGAGTGTGGGCTGTGTCCCAAGGTGCCCGAAACCCAGTCTCAGGGCCTGGAGGGTTCCCTAAGGGAACGCCAGGTCGGGGGCCTAGGCTGTACTAGTAGGCCATTTGAGGGGGATCTCCTAGTGTCAGGAGAACCTGGAGCGTCTGTAAACGGAGCTCCAGTGGTTCTGGTGTCTGGCGGTGCCGCTCCTAAGTGGATGGTGTAGAAGTCCAGATTGAGGGGTGAGAGGGGGATGTGTTCCCCAGTTGGAGAACCAGTGGGTCAGGGGCCAGCCAGAAGGGGCTGAGCCTCCTAGGAGTGACCATGGTGACACCACTTCTGTCCTGGGGGATCTTCGCGCACTGTCAGATGGACAGGGGTCGGGAGATCTGCGCCAGGCAGACTGTCACACAACACGTGAGTCATGTGTTACCCTCGGGGGGGGATACTGTGTGCATCCCATGAAGTCCTGGCGTGCCAGGCAAGTGCTCAGCTGCAGGGTTCAGCCCCAAGGTTGGGAGGCCAGGTTCAGGTTCTGCCTGACCTGGAGGGAAGGATGACTGTAAGCAGTGTCCTGACCGGTTTGTCTTCCAGGGGTACCACTCCAGGTGGGAGGGTGCAGCACTCTGGAAGGGGGTACAGAGGGAGGGATTCCTCGCCTCTGACCCCGGTGCAACCTGAGGGTTTATGCCCTAGGTTGGGAGACCAGTTGCTGGAGAGAGGTCCTGAACTGGTGGGAGAGTTGTGTTCTGAGGGTGCCTCTCCTGGGAGGAGAGTGCGGGACCCCAGAAATACGAGGTAGGGGGAGGAGAGCCTCGCCCGTGTCCTCTGGTCAGCCTGAGGGTGCAGACCATGGGCTGGTGGGCCAGTGTCAGGATGCCCTACCTGCCTTGGCAGGAGGGAAAGTGGAGAAAAGGTGCCAGGCACCTGGGGCTACTTCTCCCCACTTTCTGACGCTACAGCCATGGTGCTTCCACTTCTTAAAAAGGCCAATGCAGACCCTGCTGTACATTCCAATTATCGACCCATCTCATTACTGCCAGCCTTTTCGAAAATTCTGGAGAAACATATCCATTCTCAGCTCTCACTATTTGTTGAAGCCCAAGGTTTTCTCCACCCCTCCCACTCAGGTTTCAGAGCTGGCTTTTCAACTGAAACAACTTTATTGGGAGTCACGGAAAGATTGCGTTGTCATCTGGATGCCGGAGATACAGCTGCCCTTATTCTATTGGATTTAAGCGTAGCATTTGATACGGTGTCTCACACCGTCTTAGCAAATACGTTGAGAACTTTAGGTATTTGCGGCCCGGCACTCAATTGGCTTATTTCATTTCTGGCCAATCGCACTTTCCAAGTTTTCTCCTCAACAGCCAGCTCTGATATCCATTCATCTCCCTATGGAGTACCTCAGGGCTCTATTGTCAGTCCTTTGCTCTTCAACTTATATATGAGGCCTTTGGCTGCTGTAGCGGAAGATGCGGGGTTGTCCCTGTTCTCCTACGCGGACGACTCCCAAATCATCTTCTCCCTCTCAGAGGAAAAAACAGACGGGCTCTCCCTACTTCAATCAGGACTGAGTAAAATTGCATCATGGATGCAGTTGAATTTTCTCAAGCTTAATGGGGAAAAAACTGAGGTGCTAATACTTGGCAAAGACAAGGGTCTCTGGGGCCCACAACATTGGCCCTGTGAGATGGGGGTTCTACCTCAACCCTCTTATCAAGTTCGAAATCTGGGTGTCTTCATAGATGACTCCTTAACAATGCATCACCAGGCCGTCAAGGTAGCTGCCACTTGTTTTGCCATTCTTAAGTGGCTAAAGAAGATCATCTGGATGCTACCAGAGTCCACCCAAAGAACAGTAGTTCAGGCATTAATCACCTCAAGACTGGACTACGGTAATGTTCTTTATCTTGGTTCCAATAAGGAGGTGATCCATAGGCTGCAGATGGTTCAAAATTCTGTGGCAAGACTTCTCTGTCGGATTCCCAGGGCCGCTTCTGTCTCTGGCCATTTACGAGATTTGCATTGGCTCAGGGTGGAAAATCGAATCCGATTTAAAGCTCTAAGTTATATGTTTAAAATTAAAGCGGGGACTGCACCTCAATACCTACGTTCCTTAACCTACCCATACGTTCCTTCCCGATGCCTACGTTCATCCACCCAGGGGAGGTTTTCTGTGCCAAGATTCAGGCTGTCCCGGATGGGTGGTCGATCTTTTTCTTATCTCGGGCCCTCACTCTGGAATGCCCTTCCCATAGCCATTCGGAATGAAACAGTTTACGCCCAATTCCGCAAATCAGTGAAGACCTGGCTTTTTAACAAGTAATTTTTGCTGTTAATTTTTTACTATCTGGTCTCCATTTGCCTGGCGCCGGGAAACCCTTTTTGGGTAGCTGATGCGCCTTACAAATTAAATAAATAAAATAAATAAATACAGAGGTTAGAGAGGCCTGACAGGCATGAGGCCTGGCTCTCATCACTGAGAGCTGTCAGTGGCCCCTGTGGCTGGCTGTCCTGGTGGACAGAGTTGCCCCTGGGAGGGGGGCAGGAGTCACACCCTGGGGGTGGACTGGGCCACACCGCTGTGTTGGCCAGGTGGGTACTGTCTACCAGTGCGGACACATCTGTGAGCAAAGTAAGCTTAGGCACTGCACAGATGGGGTCCCCAGGTGAGGAGAAGGGTCCCCCATGGTTTAGCTTAGTGGGCCCTGAGAGTATGGATAGAGGGATCCAACTGGGTTCAGGAAAGCGTAGAACAGGAATAGACCCCTGCTGTTCGGGCCAGGTTCCGTGTTCTATCGCCCCAAGCAGGGAATCCCATCGAGGTATCGATTGGTCTACCCTGGCTTTAGGCTGGAAGGGGGTTGTGTTGAAAATGGCCCTTTTTGCAGGGTTATCCCTAAACCTTTTGCTTCTTCCTCCTTTGTTTTTCCTGACCTGTGGTTGTTGGCTATAGAACTCTGGGCATTTTACCACTGCTGATCAGTGCTAAAGTGCATATGCTCTCTGTGTAAATTGTTATGGTGATTGGTTATCCATGATTGGCATATTTGTCTTACCAGTAGGTCCCTAGTAAAGTGCACTGAGTGTGCCAGGGCTGGTAATTCAAATGCTACTAGTGGGCTTGCAGCACTGATTGTGCCACCCACATAAGTAGCCCTGAAAAGAGGTCTCAGGCCTGCCACTGCAGTGCCTGTGAACAGTTTGTTAACTGCCATGTTGACCTGGCCAGTGTACCCACTTGCCAGGCTTTACCCTTCCCTTTTCTTACACATAGGACACCCCTATGGTAGGCCCAAGGTACCCCCTTGGGCAGGGTGCAGTGTATGTGAAAGGTAGGACATGTACTAGTGTGTGTAACATGTCCTGATAGTGAAATACTGCCAATTTCGTTTTTCACTATTGAAAGGCTATCTTGCCCATAGGACAGAATGGGGAATGCTGTGTAACATGTTTACCTGCATATCTTCCCATAGCAGTGAGATAGAAAATTGGAGTCTGGCATCCCTGAACTCAGAATTTAATAACACATCTTTTAGGGAGGATGGTTTTTAACCCCTTGACCGCGATCGGAATTCCGCTCGTGTGCTGGACATTCCGATCGCGGGTGTGGTCGTGACGAGCTCAGCTCGTCATGCGCACAGCGCGACCGCGCAGCATGACGAGCTGAGCTCGTTACGAGCATCGAAGGGGTTACATTCTGTGTTTGAAAATAGCACTTTTAGAAAGTGGCCATTTTCTTGTTCAACCTTTCTGTGTGCCTCTGCCTGTTTGCGGATTGACTGTCTGGTTTGAGAGTGACAGGGGCTGGGGTGGCTCCAGGAGTCTGGGTGAGTCAGCACTAGGCTGAATAGACCTAGCTGCATTTGGAGTGGTGGGAGGAGTAGCACCTGGGCCTGAATAGGGCTGTGCCTGCCTTCCACAATTCTGGCTCCACCTCCTGCGGTATGTCTGAAGACCCTGGCCCACATTCACAAAGGAAGAAGTTGTGCACTGGCAGAGTGCACCCAGAATTGGTTTGAACTGGGTCCAGGACCCCTAACACATAGAGAACAAAGACGTTTGGGGTATAAATGTAAGAGCTGAAACCCCTGTAAATTAGATCATACTGGAATCAAGAAGAAACCTTTGCCAAGGAGAAGAGCTCCAGAAACTGAGAAGGACTGCCTTTGCTGTGTGTTCTGGGGCGGACTTGCAGTGGCTATTCTGCCAAGGAAAGGGGAAGGACTTTGCTGTGTGCTGTGTCCTCTACTTGAAAAGGAATCTCCAAGGGCCTGAGGAGAGCTGGCCTCCTGTTGTGGAAACTCAGGGTCATCAAAGTTTCCAAGACTACTTCGTGATCAAGAGGAATGTCTGCCAAAGAAGATCAGCTGAAGAGACTGAGGAGAGGAACTGCCCTTGCTGTGTGTCTGGGGCTGGCCTGCAGTTTGCTGTTTCTACTAAGGAGAAGATAAGGGACTTTGCTGTGTGCTGTGTCACCCTGCTTGCAACAAAGGACTTTGCTGTGTGCTGTGTCCTGAAGTGAAACGTCTCCAAGGGCCTGAGAAGAGCTGGCCTCCTGTTATAGAAACTCAGGGATATAAAAGTTTCCAAAGAACGTCTTGTCACTGCTGTGTGCGTGTGCTTGCACCCAGCTTGTGTCCTGCGAGAAGCCGTGTTGCTGAGAGGACTTTCTTCGTGATCGCCTCTGCTCGTGGCCGTGAGGAACCCGAGAAGTGCTGCGTGGCCGCTTTCACCGCCGCCGGCCCGTGATCTGCGAGAGCGCTGTGTGCCTGCTCTTACCGCCGCCGGCCCGTGATCTACCAGAGCGCTGCATGCCTGTTTTCACCGCTGCCGGGACGGGATCCCCGAGAGCGCTGTGTATTTTCACCGCCGCCGGCCCAAGTCCGCTGACATCAGGGGAGAAGCCGCGCTGAGATCTACGCCAGTGCGGGGTGTTGCCTAGCAACGAGGGGCTCGTCACAAGAAGGTGCCGCGCTGAAAGCAGGAAGAGCGAGGCGTCGCCTAAGCAACGAGGGGTTCATTACCAAGGAAAGTCGGCGCTCATCACGTCCCGCCCCACCGGCCCACGAGAGCGGAAGAGCAAGCGGAGCTCTCCCCTTGGACCGGGATCCTGCACCATCGAGTCCGGAGGTGCCGGAGGGAACGAGCAACCCCCCAGGTAACGCGTGGGCTGAAGTCCACCGCCGCCGCGTGTGTCGCTGCCTGGGGCGGGTTGCGGGGGCCGCAGGGAGTTGTTACCATACCGAAGTACTGCTTTCCCTCATTCCTACTCAGAGGGCAGCCGGGGGCATTCCTACCCAAGGGGTTGACGACGGAGTCAGCCCTACAGTGTGATTCCGCATCTTTTGAGGGCACATTATTTGTTTTACAACCCTCGCTGCAGGAGCGAGCAGCCCCGCGGGAGAAAGTCCGTTGAGGACGAGGAAGGTGTGCAGCGGTTAACAGGGACAGGAGCGGCAGTATTGTGAGTGCTTTCCAAAGAGAGGTAGTCTCTGCAAGTATATTATTTTGCTAGTCTGAGACTGTTTTTGATCCCCTCATATTTTCCTCAAGGGACAAAGGAACTACATGTTTGTTTATGAAAAGAACACTATCAGAGAACATTGCAAAGAAGAGCTAATTGTGTATGTGTAATTTTTGTTGTTTTGGTCTTGCCTAATTTAGATAAAGATAACTTTATATTTATAACAACCTGTGTGGTGTCCATTTGTGGTGTTTCACTGTGTTATTGTGGGTGTTGGTGCAAATACTTTACACATTGCCTTGGGGATAAGCCTGTCTGCTCGTGCCAATCAACCAAGGGGGTGAGCAGGGGTTATCTACAGTGTGGAGAGGTGTGGTGCAGCGGCCAGGGCAGCTGACTTCGGAGCACAGGGTTCAGGGTTCGATCCCCGGCTCCGGCGGCAGCTCAGCTCAGCACCATGTGACTCTGGGCAATAGCTCACTTAATTTCCACGACGGCCCCCAGCGCCTTGAGACCCGTAAGGGTGAGTAGCTGCGCTATATAAAAACGGACTTACATTTTTTTTTTCCCCCCTTACCCTGACTAGAAGCAAGGGTCCCTATTTGGTCAAAGGTACCTACCTCTGCCAACTAGAGACCCCCATTTCTAACAACCCCATTACCTGAGAGTTTAGAGAATGTGGGACCCCGTCCTGGTCTCGAGTTGGACACCCTGCGAGGGATGTTAGACCACTGCTAGCTGGAGCGTCTGCATGCAGGAACCTCAGCGTCTCTGGTCAGTGTGTCAGCCGGGAAGTCACGGTCTCCCCTGTCTTTCTAAGCAAGACATGATGTATATATACCTATAGGTCTCCCCAGGGGTCCTACCATGCTGTGTTACTGTGTCGGCCTAAAGGCTGACGTCGGGCCTGAACTATATACAGAGATATTATACAGGAGATGGTAATCCTACTGTTAGTCCTGCTGTGCTTCCAAGAAGCCTCATGCATAATGTATGAGAATCGAACCAGGGAAAAACCCACGTTCTGAATGCAGTGTCATATCTAGGTAAAAGGTCAGTGCTTAAGAACCGTTATTTATGTAATGTAGGGAAGGATCTAGGTGAAAGGTTGCAGTGTTACCTGCGCCTATATAGGGTACCTATATGGAATATAACAGGCCCCCGCAGCCACGGTAGTGCGGGGTGACCCCCAAGCTCCAGCGGGCCCCCTCAGCACAATACTTAGGCCGGAGAGCTCCTTATTGAGTCCGGAGGGGGGCCCTCCATGAACCTTGCAGAGGGGCCCCCCTCAAGTTTCATTACGCTAGTGACCAACCAATTTCATATTCAAAAGGGCGTGTGTGGAAAGGGGCAGTAGAAATATTTGTGAATTAGTAAAGCATTGCCGCTAACTTACCAAAGCCCGTTTAAAAGAACGGTGTGATGATTTTTCTTCACTTTTAAACGACTAAAGGACTAGAGGACCGTGTCGCTGTTTTTATTTATTTATTTATTTTTACTTAGCACTGATTTAAACCCTAACGTGTCTGAGCGCTTTACAGCGAACAATATCACCTGGCGTTGGCCCTGCGGCATACAGTTATCTGTGGAAGGGCAAACTTACGTTAAAAAGAAAAAAGGGTACGTGGATATTGTGGAGTAAACTATTTAAAGAAAAGGAGTCAAAAAAAAGAGGAAATAGAAAGAGCAAGAGTACATAAGGAGCATGGAAGCATAGATCTAAACTATTCATTCAGACAGAAAGGAAGAGAGGATACTATGCTATATTACAGGTTACTGCGGCATGGCACGCTGTGTGGCAGGATAAACATTATTTCGTAAAATCCCCCTATGAGTACATTTATTTGTGCCCCACTGTTAAATCATTATTCATCAAATTCTTGTTATGATCCCATTGATCAAGGAACATTGTAATCACAGGAGCAACTGGACCTTTCAACCAAACACCTTTGGCCCGTGTTGCTGTTCATGCGGGATCATATGCACTTTGCATAATGCAAATACTGTTTGTGGGATTGGGCTGCTTTCGAAATATCATCCTTTCTTACAGGAAAATTCTTCAAAAAAGGCGTCTGTGATCAAAAAGCACATTAATAATGTTAATGTGCCCAATTGCCCCTTTAAATTATTACAGTGATCATAGAAATACCATCATGCAAGAGATAAACCTGCAAATGAAGCAGCCCCGAATTCCAGCCGTTCTGTAATTACTTCAACTGCTAACAATAACAGACACTGGAATAAAACATAACATCTTTATCAGCAAGTCAGTATGATCTCAGGTGAGAGTAGAAAGTGACACTTAGGGGCTCATTACGATGGCGGGCGGTAGCACATCCGCGGTGCTGGCGGTGGCGGAAAATGCCCTTTTCCGCACTCCATCGCAGGTCCTTGCGTCCGCCATATTACGATGGGCAAAGACAGCCCATTTCCCGTCCGCTGCAGTGTTCCAGGAACCGCCAGATATCCCCCTCCGCAGCGGTGGCGGACAGAGCCAAAAGGGAGGGACCGCCGTGCGGGATGCGGTTACGACCGCCGATTGTATTACGATGCCACAAACAGCCCACCACACCGCTGCGGAGTATCCGGCCAATCGAAGATGGCGGTGGCAATACTGCGGATAGCTCCATGTGTTCCTGGCCGCTGGGGAAACGGCGGTCTTTGGCCTTTCCGCAGCAAATCCGACCGCCGCGGACGGATTTTCAGCTTTTCCGCCGCTGAATCCTGGAATCCGACCGCCGCGGTAGGGAGTTTCTGGCGGTGCATCCTAATCTGGCCGGCGGTTTTGCCGTGGTACCTGCGGGCGGCAATTTCCCACTAGCACGGCGGTCGGAGTGCTTTTCCGACCGCCATTGTAATGAGCCCCTTAGTAGGGAGCTCTTTTGATCTTTTCACTTGAGATCCTTTGGCTGAAAGTTTTAAAATAGATCTGGACTTTTTTCAAGGAGGAGACGGTCAGCTGATCCTCAGAGGCCTTCAAAATAGTCACAAATCTTCTACACTTTGGTTCATACTATTGGCAAGCATTAGTCACTAAATAAACAGCAGTGTTCGGCTGTCAATGCCATGTAACTAAAAGAGAACACATGCTCTTCTTTGCGAGTCTTGCATTTCCTGGTTGGCCAAGGATGTGAGTAGTGTGTGCATCATCCGACACATTCAGTTTAGAAGCGGGGGACTCCAGTTTACTCAAATGGACTGCCGTGTGGATCACAAAAATACTTTGCAGTGTGTTTGGCCAGGTAGAAGAGCCACTGAAGTTTTTTCCGGGGAGAGGTTATGTGCTCAAAGTTTCTTATGAGTCGATGTACGACATGACTAGGGTCTAGAGTTGTCTGGAAGTTTTCAGAAGGAAGGGATTGAGTTTGCTCAATAATGTAAGCTGCAAACATGTTGTTTTCTTTTTCAAGGTATGGTCCTTAAAAGACAGAGGGGAAAGTGCAAAAACCACGGGATTTAACAGAGGATGAAAGTCGGGCTAAGAAGGTCAGTATGAAGGAGGTCATAATGTGTACCTACTTCTAGATCAGGGGCTCAGTAGTTTATTTCTTTATGAAATTCTGTTTTTTGACCAGATACTTAACTAGAACGTGCTTACTCCTACAGGTCTTTTCTCCAAACTTCTTGTATACAAATATTGTTTGCTTAATTGTATTTTCCGCCGCTTAAATATGGAGCACTGAGATGCATTGTGGCCAGTTTCCTCCACTATGAGCAGAAGGAAGATATGCTTTGAAACTTCTGTTTTATGTGTTGGTTATCCATTCACAGATGTGAAAGTGTTAGGATCGCTTGTGATTATCCAACTTGGACTCCTGCCTACAGTTTGCAAATTGACTAAGTTGTTCTTTTACGTGTAGAGCCCCAGATTATTTTTAATAAATTGGGCAAAACATTTACATATACTACAGGATTTTCTAAATATCGTGACGTATAAGCCATAGGTGTTTACTTGCACTTCTGAGGAGAAATGCATGATATAGTCAAATGCTTAAAGCTATGGCATGCACACACAAGCACAAACCGACCACTAAGGAAACCCAGAGGAAAACATTACTACATTAGTAGAAAAGGATGTAAATGAATATTTTTATGATGTGTATTGTGATTGGTGACCTGAGTGGGCCAATGCTTTTTCACCTGCAGTATAAAAAATCTAAGGACTTGGACGAACTATGCCACAGAAGAAACTGAATCCTTCTAAGAAACCTGCGTCATTCATTGCTTTTAATTTAAAGGTGTTACATTTGAAATAATTTGCAAATTCATTCACTTAGGGGCAGGATGCTTAAGGGAAATTAATGCGTATGTGTCTCAGTCAGTCAGTCAAAACCATAAAGCACACCATAAAATGTATAAAAGCAGTCAAAATTAAAAACGATTTTTCCAAGAGTGTGGTTCATTATTAAAATTTTACAATATTTATATGATTTTCAGTTCCGTTGTTGACCTCGTTCACTTGTATCGTATCTGCTTTTTGGAGGAGGTTACCAATCAATGAGAAGAGCTTTACCCCACGGCAGATTAGAATGTTTGATGAGCCCCCCATCCAGCAAATTACGGCCTGCCTGCAGGTACGGATGTTTAATTCGTTTAGGATCAATTTTAAGAGCTTCCTTCTTGCGTCTTTAACTATAGGGCAGACGCGAGGGCGTTCCCTGGGGACTGGCGCTTCGGCGGAGGCAGGAGCCGTCCGTGTGGAGAGGTGAAGCTTTCCCCCACGCCTGGAGTGATAGGGCGGCTCGGCGGCAGATTTGAGCCGCGGGGTGTGCCGCGGTGGGGCCTGTCATCGGCCCTGAAGCCCACCCCTCACCCCTCGCCTGACCTGCATTATCATCCTCCCCGCGGGGGCTTGCTGCATTGGTGGTCCGGCGGATTGGGCGACCGCCCGTGTGAGCGCATCGGCAGTCGGTCGGACCGTGCACGTACCGCGGGAGGGCCCTACAAGTGGTAACACCGGCTCCGGCTTGGAGGCTGCCATCGGGGGTGCTAGGGAAGGACTCCGATTGGACGACGGGGGCTAGCCCAGAAGTGGCCTTCGAGTTTGCTGCGTGGCGACTTGGGGGGGAGAGAGAGGTGTGGTGCCCCCCTGACTGTCGGGACAGCGCATTGGTGTTTGGTGCCTCGGCGGTGGCTGGAGACAGTGTAGGGGGGCAGTGGAACCCTTTCACACGCCGGGAGTAGCGGCGAGGGATCGGTGGCATAATCGAGCAGCGTGGGGAGGAGATCAGGGACCTGTTGCCAGACCTGCCCTCGGTTGTTCTTCTCCTCTCCCCCCCCGGATACATCTCTTCCCCCCCTGGGGACCAATTGCATCGGCGGTCAGTCGGGCCGCGCAGCCCCTGGGTGTGCCTCCGGTGGCGCGGGTGGCGGCCCCTGTGGCCTCCGCGCATTAACGGTCAATCGGACCGCACACACTCACCTTCCTGGGGGCACCATCATCGGCGGTCGATCGGGCCGTGGGGGGGCCCTAGGGGTATTGCCTCTAGCAAGTCTGTGCGGCCTCGGACGCGGATCCCTGAGAAGGTTTGCTGGCCCTGAGTCGGGGGGTGCCTTCCCTTCGGAGTCGGCTCGGGCCCCGGACTGCCTGGCCCGTGCCTGCACTGCGGGAGCCGCGGCATCAACGCCGGGAGGAGCTTCGCTCGCACCTGAGGGGCAACTGCTGAGGGCAGACATGACGAGAGACAAGGGCAGCGGGGGCTCGACTAAACATGGACCCATCGATAAGTTTACTGGCCCGGGAGCGGTGGCTGGGGCCACGGGGGGTCAACAGGAGACCATCCCAGACAATGCGGCGTTGATGGCGGCGATTACTCAATCGAAGGACATGCTGGACGCCAAAATCGGGGCGGTGGGCTCAGACGTCATGCTACTGCGCCAGGACCTGCGAAACGCAGTAGCCCGCATTACGGAGGCAGAGACCCGCGTCTCAGGAGTAGAGGACGATGTTGCGATTCTAAAGCAAAAGGTAGCGAATATGGAGAAAACTCAGAAGGGTCTGGCGCTTCGGGCTGAAGATGCAGAGGGACGGGCCCGGAGGAACAACCTGAGATTTGTGGGATTTCCGGAGGGATGCGAAAATGGCAACATGGAACATTTCCTTACCCAGTGGCTTGAGAGCTGTCTCCCTCCGGAGGCCATGTCCCGGTGCTTCGTCGTGGAGCGGGCCCATAGAGCGTTGATCCAGAAACCCCCGGTTGGAGCCCGTCCGCGGCCGGTGATAGCTAAACTTTTAAATTATCTGGATCGGGACGCTATACTGAAACAGGCCCGGGCCAAAGAACCCCTGTTATATGAAAATGCGCGTATCCTAATATTTCCGGACTACACACGACTGGTCCAGCAACAACGTCAATCATTCATGGCCGCGAAGGCCTGACTGCGAGACCTCAAGCTGCTGTACGCCCTCCTGTTCCCAGCTCGTCTGCGGGTAGTATACCGCTCCCGCACCCACTTCTTTGATACCCCGGAGGAGATCTTTAGATGGACAGATGAAACGGTTCGAGTGCGAGTACACACGCCGCCAGGGCGGAAGTCAGATTCCTCCTCGAGTGAAGTTGCACTGAAGGGACTCCGACGACAGCAGCGAAGGGGCGATAGACGATCCAGATCCCGGTGACGCTCCAAGTCGTGCGGGGCCTCCTCCCGCGGGGGCTCTGCTGCCGGTCAGCAGACATTGGACCTTTGAATTATGTTCTCCAGGTGGTGCCGCTGAGCTCTGCAAGCTCTGAAAGCTGTTTGGGCGCATGCTCTAGACTAAATAAGTTGGGGGAGTCTTAACATGGGCTGTATCCCTACCCGTTGGATGCTGGTTGGGGATGGGACCTGAGGCCATGGGCTGTTCGATGGGGATCCATTGGATGGGGTGGCCCTCGTCTCCCTGTTGGGGACTGGGGGCCCACCCTGCCGCAACAGATACTTCAACGTTATTGAGGTATGGGGTGGGGGGTTTGTTGAGGGGGGTTGTTTTAGGGTACGAGTTGCACATCCACAAGGGGTCCGCTACACTACACACACGCGCTTCCATGACCCACCGTACGTGCTATGGCACGGTATGCTCCCTAATGGCTGGACGCCTTGAAGGTGGACGGGAGTCCCCGGGAACACTCCGCATTATCAGCTGGAACGTACGCGGGGTGCTAGACAAAATTAAACGTGGCGCTGTTTTGCGTCAGGCAAAGAGGGCCAACGCTGATATCCTTTTGCTGCAGGAAACCCACCTAATGGGTACGAAGGCCCTATGTCTGCAGCGCTATGGGTACCAGCAGGTTTTCCATGCCGGCTTTGTGAGGGGCTCGAGAGGGGTAGCAATCCTAGTGCACCGAAGAATTCCATATGTACACTCCAAACAGTGGGTTGATCCGCAGGGGCGCTACCTGTTCAAATGCGGTATGGTCGGAGAGGCTCCCTTGATACTGGGCTGTGTATACGCCACCCCCCCTTACAGTGGTCAATGGTGGAGAAGATATATACCCTATGGGCCGATATGCCCGATGAGTTCTCCGTGGTGGGCGGGGACTGGAATGATGTTATGGATGTAGCCATGGACCGGCACAGGATTGGGGGAAGCCCGGGCCAGACCACAAAACTACACGATATGGCGGTAGGCCTTGATTGGGTGGACACATGGCGGCGCGTCCATGGAGACAGGCGGGAATACACATATCTCTCCGCAGTCCATAACTCCTTTTCCAGACTTGATTACATTTACGTTCCCCGAGTAATGGCTGGCAGGGTGGCGTCGGCCGAGATCCTTCCTCGCGGGCTCTCAGACCACTCCCCGGTGTCCGTGGACCTTCGGTTGGGCAGAGGGCGGCAGCCATTCCGTTGGCGACTATCAGTGTGGCATTTACAAAAAGAGGACTACGGGAAATGCATGAGTGAGGCCATCGCTAACTATTTCATCGTCAATGAGGGGTCTGTCTCTAGTGCGGGGACGCTGTGGGAAGCCTTGAAGCCCACCCTGCGGGGGGGGATATAGCCTGGTGCGTAGTGGCCCGTAGGCAGCGCAGGACGGAACTGGTGTGGGCCGAGGCAGCAGTGGAGACGCTTGAGCGTCAGAGCCGGGAGACAGGTGAGGGGCAGGTGGTGAGGCGGCTACTCCTGGCGCAACAGTCCTATACTGCCCTCCTGATGGATGAGGCTCGACAGGTTTGGCTAGCATCGCGTAGCAGGATATGTCAGTGGGGGGACAAGTCGGGCAAGATGCTGCACCGGCTCTGTCAGGGCACCTTCCACGCCCAGGCCCTCCCTGGTATATTAGACGAGGCGGGAGCTCCGATTACAGACCCAGTGGCCCTGGCGGAGAGCTTTGCTGCATACTATGCGGAGCTATATGCCCCCCGGGAGTCCCTACCGGAATATATGGTGGATAAGTTCGTAGCGGACTTACCGCCCAAAGCGGTGTCGGATGAGGTGCGTGACCGGCTGGAACTCCCCCTAACGGACGAGGAACTAAGTACGGCCTTGGGTGAACTTAGCTCTGGGAAGGCTCCTGGACCCAATGGGTTCCCAAGCGAATTTTTTAGACGATACAATTTGCAGTTGGCCCCTCACTACAGGGCGGCCTTAGAGGAGGCCAGGGAACAGGGTCGGCTTCCCCAGATTGGAGACACGCGGAAGTGGTGGTGTTTCATAAGCCGGGTCGGCCCCCGGAGCAGCATGCCTCCTATCGTCCCATCTCCCTGTTGAACGTGGAGGCCAAAGTCCTGGCCAAAGCATTGGCCAATCGGCTCCTGCCACATATCTCAGCACTTGTACACCCGGACCAGGCCGGATTCATGCCCCAGAGGGCAACCAGGCATAATATACGGCGGGCACATGTGGCGATGGCGGCTATCCGACAGACCGGAGAACAGGCGGCGTTTCTTCTAGCGGACATAGACAGGGCATTCGACTCTTTGAGTTGGGTCTATCTGTTCGCGCTGCTGCCCCGGCTTAATCTTGGCCCCCAGTTCTTGTCCTACCTGACGCTCCTATATACAAACCTGACAGCAGCAGTTTGGATTGCAGGGGCAGTCTCTTCCAGCTTCTCCATCAGACGGGGCACCAGGCAGGGATGCCCCCTCTCGCCGTATTTATTCGCCCTGGCTATGGAGCCATTGGCGGCGTGGGTGCGCATGGATGCACAGCTCAGAGGCTTTGAGTGGGCTCCGGGGCTGTCCGACAGGATTGCTTTATACGCGGACGATGTCCTCTTCTTCCTTATGGCTCTGGATAGAACGGGGCCACGCCTCCTGCGGATTATGCAGACCTTCGGGGAGTCATCAGGGTTGTATATGAACCCCCGCAAATCCACGCTGTGGGCTCTGGGGGATCGGACGAAGGTTGGCAATTGGGCGTCCACGCTTCAAGTGTCAGTGGGGGGCCTCCAATATCTGGGGGTGTTCATTTCGGAGGTGCCAGCCATCTCTTGGGCGCAAAATATAGAGCCGGTGTGGGAGCGAGTCCGTGCAGACATTAGGACTTGGTCGCGCATGCCTCTGACGTTGTACGGCAGATCAGCAATCTTTAAGATGGTGGCGCTTCCTCGGCTGCTATACCAGCTCCAGAATCACCCGTACCCGCCCAAATGGTTTCGGCTAGTGAATTCTGCGCTTGGGCAGTTCCTGTGGGAGGGGGGGGTGCTGTGCGTGTAGCGCTGCGCACATGCTTTCTTTCCACCTACTGCGATGGCCTGGCGACCTCGGATATTCTCTCATACTACCAGGCCTCGCACCTATTGGTCCTTAATGAGTGGTGGTATGGCAATAGGGAGGACCCGGCATATGCGCTGGAGCGTTATCTTATGGGGTCCCACACACTACACACTATTCTTTACTCGGCGCCGCTACGGGGCGCGCTGCCACTGGCCACACGGGTGGTGTTCCAAATATGGCGGCAAGCACTGCGTCGCATGGGGTGGTGGAATACTCTTACCCGAGAAACCCCCCTGTGGCATAATGGGCGACTGCCTGACATCGCGGCCCTACAGGGCTTCCGGGGATGGGACGCCATAGGCGTCTCGACCCTGGGGGAAGTTATGAGGGGCACGACACTCAAGTCCTTTCAAGATCTACAAGAGGAGTTTGGCATGCCCCGGTCCCAGTTCTACCGATATCTCCAACTCCGTCATGCACTGTCCCCTAGCCTAAGGGGTCTGGAATCTCTCCCGGAGTTTAGCCCCTTGGAGGCAAAAGTCTTCATGGGGGACCTAGAGACAAAAAAGATATCCCGGATTTATCAATCCCTGGTTACCCATTGCTCCCCTATGCTACAGAGGCTCCGGGGGGTATGGGAAGAAGATGTGGGCACATTGGAAGAGGAGGACTGGAGGGAGGCTCTGGCCGCCCCGCGGGGTGCGGCCATAGCGATGCGTCTCCGCCTCATTCAATTTAAGTACTTACACAGGGTCTACTTCACCCGGGTTCGACTGTGGCGGGCGGGACTGATTGCCTCCCCGGAGTGTCTTCGGTGTGGCCGGGAGGAGGGCACGTTTCTACATACCATCTGGCACTGCATGTCTCTGGACCGGTTTTGGAGGGGGGTCTTGGCCTGTTTGTCGGAGGTGTTGGGGTGGGGGCTCCCACGCATGCCACAATTTGCCCTGCTACATGTCATGGAGGGGGTAGGGGGCAATATATATAAAAGACATCTTATGCACCTTGGCCTCACGTTGGCAAAACGAGATATAGCTAAGGCGTGGAAGGACCCACGGGCCCCGTCTGTGGCAGCTTGGAAAAATGGTCTGGACTTTTGCATGGGGTTGGAACAGCCAATCTTTGTTGCTAGGGGGTGCCCACGTAAGCATTATAAAATATGGAGGCGCTGGGCGGAATACAGGGGCCTGTGGCTCGAGCCTCCGGTTGTGGCAGCGGACCTTCCGGGGAGTAAATGATGGTGACGCATGGGTTTGCTGTGGTGCGGGGTGAGGGGGTGGCTTGGGGGTGTGTGTACATAAGTTATTATTCTTCTATTTATAAAGATCGATTGTGGACTGGACTCCGTGGGCATTGTGCGACTCTGTGGGGGCGGGTGTGGGAGGGGGGGAGTTGGAGGGTGGGGGTCCTCTTTGGAAAACTTAGTTTTATATGCATAGCCATGTGTTGTTCTTTGTTCACTATTTCAAAGAAAAAGTCGATTGCTTCCGGCTGATGTAAGGTTTGTTATTGCAGTTGTCTCTGGAGTGCAGAGCCCTGCAACATATGTGCAATTTGACAATAAAATACGTTTAAAAAAAAAAAAAAAATCAGTGATTGGGCTTTTGCTTTTATTTCTCTTTTCTGATCCGTGAAAGACATACATCAGCCCAGCTTGATGCCCAGGTATTTGTATGAGCTGGTTTCCACTATTTGTTCGCCCTTTGCGTACCATTTATATTTACCAGGCCTGGAGCCAGCTAGACGGACCACCTTTGTTTTCTTCTTATTTAATTCCAGCCCTTGCCGGTCAAAGTAATCTATCAGGCTATTATTAACTCTTTTCAACCCAATTGGAGTTTGGCTCATGACCACTATTACATCCGCATATTGCAAGAACTGTATTGGCTCGTTTGCCAAATTGGGTGGGTGGCCATTTACTTTAGACAGGTGGATGTTTAGATCGGCGAGATACAGATTAAATAGGCTCGGTGCCAAGACGCAGCCCTGTTTCAGGCCGTTGTTTGTGTTTATCTTAGATGATACTCTACTGCCATCTCCGAGCTTCACCCTAGCCCAGGTTTCACTATGTAGGGCTACTATGGTGTCAATTTGTTTTTGTGGTAATCCCCATGCTTTCAATTTTACCCAGAGGCGATCTCGTGGCACTCTGTCAAAGGCTGATTTTAGATCGATGTAACAAGCAAATAATCCGGATTTTTTATTTATTGCTCTTTCTGTTAGGATTGTCAACGCTGCCAGGTTCGTAAGTGTGCCCATTCCATGCCTAAAACCTGTTTGATATTTCGGCATTATACTCTTTTCCTCCATCCATGCCTGAAGTTGTTGTAAGATGCATGATGCGAAAAGTTTTGCCTCAACATCGATCAGGGCGATGAGCCTGTAGTTTCCAGGCTCGGTACGACTTCTGTTTTTATAGATTGGATGAAATAGATTTCCTCTCCAGGAGTTTGGGGTCTTGTTTTCGTGATATAGATGGTTAAAAAGCGGCGTAAGGTAATTTGCCCAGAATTCTGGTTCTTGCTTAAAAAGTGCGTTTGGGAGACCGTTTGGCCCTGCTGCTCCTTTAGTTTTCAATTTTTTTATTACTTCTTTTAGTTGTTTAATATTAATTTGGGTGTTTGCGTCATAGGTATTGAATTTCAGTAGGTCTCCAACCGATTGTGCGTTTTTCTGTTTGAGGTGGCTGATGGGAATTCCAATTTGCTTTTCCTCTTCCGTTACTTCCAAGCAAATTTCCACCCAGGTGTTTTTATCATTATGTGTGTTATTGTACAATTTGTGGATATATTGTGTCCATGCTGCCTCGCTTATTCCCGCGTTTTGGTGCATTCCTATTCCTTTTGTTTATTATTCCCCAGAATTCACTGCTATTTGGCAATTTGCTGGCCCAGAGTAATTTCTCCCTGAGGTTTTCAATATGCACATTGTTTGCCTCCCTACACTTATCCTTGTATTCCTTCCTCATTTGTGTGATCTTGCTGTTATCCATAGCTCTTCCCGTTCTTGCTGCCATGGCCTTGGTTCTCACCTCCTTTGCAATTTTCATTTCAGGTCGCGCAGCTGTGTATTGTACCATGGTTCATTCCTTGCACCTTGGGTCGTTTGGCGTGCTGGAATTGCTGGAAATTTATTTAACAAGATCATTCCTAGATTCTCCCAATCTTGTTCTAGTGAGTGGGCACTCAGAAGCCCGGTGTTGTTTACATGTTTTTGCACGGTGTCCATGATTTGTTTAATGTTTGTTCCGCGCCACTTTAATCTCCTTTGATTGTGTATTTCTGGCATTTTGGTTAAAGCTGTCTTATGTCTTTTCTGTAACAGATTAACATATAATGCCAAATCTTGTGGGAGGTGGTCGCTTTCCGGACGGGTATTGATATGAAAGGAGTCGACTAAGTGTAAAAGTTCCTTACTGACAATAGTATAATCTGTGGTCGATTGTTTATTACCACACAAAAATGTGATTCCTGCTGGTTGAACCCCCTTTGTATTTCCGTTCAGAATGGTTAAGCCCAGAGTTTCCAGTTCTCGTTTAAGGTTGTTGGCTTCGGGCTCATTTTGGCGCTTTCTCTTGTTCGGATTGCCCCTAATTAAATTGCTTTTGAAATCACCTGAGATTATCATTTTATAGTTTTGATGAGTGGTTTGCAGTGCTTTTATCAAGTTTATCAGACAAAACAATCTATCCTTTTTCTGCTTTTTATCGGGATGGATATATATATTTAAAATCAATAACTGCCAGGGCTTTAAGTGTGTGGGTCTTTTGCTCTCCAATTTCAAAACTTGCAACCAGTTTTCTCCCATATCCAGCTCTTCTGATTTCCAATCCAGTTTTATTGTAACGTATATAGACAGCCCCCCTCTCGGATGCCCACAGTTTGACGTTTTTTCTGCCAAGACGTGATGTTCTTTGTAGCCCATAATAGATTTTGATGTTAAATTCCATGTTTCTTGTAATAAGATTATTTCAAATCTTTGCAAGAAGGATAAGGTCTCCTGGTCTTGACCCATTTCTCTGAAACCATGGGTATTCCATGAACAGATTCTTATTTCATCTTCCTTTTGTAAGATTGCTTGTGCCTCTATGAACTGTTCCCTTTGAGAACTTTTGCTTTCATCAGGGTCGTTGTTGGCTCAAGAATTGGGGAACCCATAACCAATCTTGATTTTCTTCTGTCTGTTGCTTTGGTCGTGGGGGGCTTGGGCTGGGTTTGTTTCAACTTTTTACCTGGTTTGGTTGTACTTTGGGAGTGGTACTTCTGGCCCCCCTTAAGAACGATATTGATCTTGTGTTATTTCTTGCTGTTTGTTGAACCTCTGTTTTATGTAATAATGGGTAAGGATATTTAGGGCGTTTTGGGTATGTTAATAATATGCCCCATGCTTCAAAAACCGCTCCTGTTGAGTATATCAGGGCCGCTATTTCCTTTGAAGACCAGGTTGTATGGGTTGCCTCTGTTTCTGTTCTTTTTTCCGTTTGCAGAAATTCTACTGCCAGGAGATCTGCTGATGTGATATTCCTTAATTTTGGGATCTCTTTGAACAGCCTCATTAAGTTTCCCCTATTTAGGGTATCCAGTCTGCCCTTTGTTGGATATTCTGGCGCGAATATTAGTTTTTGGGAAGGCTCTACTGGGTCGCTTTGTCGGTTATGGTTTTGATTTGTACTCATTTTTTCCGTTAAGGATTCACAGTCCGTATTACCATTTTGGCCTACGCTGTCATCAAAAGCCCTTTCCAGTGAGAAAGTATTTGATTTTTCCTCGCTAATTATTTCACTTTCTGTTTTTACTGTTTCTTGGCTTGTTCCTGTCCGTACAACTTCTTGCATAGTATGCCTTTCAATTGGTAGTTTACAGACCCGACCCTGTTTTTCAAGGATTATTTTTATTTGGTTTCTGTTTCTTTTGTTCGTTTCTATTTGGTTCCCGGCATTTTTGCTATTGGTGTTGATACCCTGATTTCCTGGTTTATTGTCTGATCGTCTTGTGTTCTTATATGCAAGTTTGTGGCTACTTGCTCTATGTTTTTTGTTTCGAGAATTGGAAATAAGACTTGTGAATCCATTAAATTTCTATTTTCCCCCACTTGTCTTCTGGTTACGGTTTTGAGTTCGAACCTCGTTTTCACGGTTTCGGTACTTGCCTTGGCGTGTTTTGTTGGTTTTATTCCCTCACTTGGGTGACTCGGTGTTTTGCTGTTTTCTTGTTCGGATGACATAGATTTACTTTGAGGGGATGTATTGGAGCTGACCGTTTGGTCTTGCAAATTTGACCCTGGGCTGCCCGAGTCCGCTTTTGATATGTTCTTACTGTGGGTGTTGGTGTTATGATTTGACTGTTGAGTGAATATTGGGTAGATTTGTCTTTTTTCCTGGGCTGCTTGTTTGCTAGCATTGTGCCTAGCTTTCCGAGCTCGTTTGCGTTGTCTTTTTGTTTGTACAATTGGTAAACTGTGTGGTGACATTGGTTTGTGGACGTGTTGCTTATTTCCTGTTTCATTTGTTTCCACGACTTCCTTATTTTTTATGCTACCATCATGCAAGGGGTGGCATGTCTTCATTGCTGGTCCTGCTATGCCTTGTTTGTCGTCCTTTTGTTCTGTTATGGTGATGCGGTCCGTATTTTCAGATGGTTGGACGACACGTAAGATTTCTGTCAGTATTTCAGGGAGAGATGCCAGTTTGTCTATTATCTGACCACATCCACAATTTAGATTTAACAAATGCCTATTGCCATGAACATCTTTTTTGTTTCCTTTTGTAATCTGAACTGTAATTGTGTCTAGTTTCGTATTTATTCCTGCGATATGTACCGCAATTAGGTTCTCTTGTATTTACATCATGCAATTTGGATGTCACATAGTGTAATTCACTGACAAGTACAGCATAATTGGCAAGAACATTAAACATTTTTGTGCAATGTTCTTTAGCTAAGGGACATATTGTACAATTAATATTTTGTTCCTGCATTACTATTGATTTTTTTGTGTAGAGTGCAGAGGGGGATACATGGAAAGTAGTTAAATTAACTCTGATTACCTTCCAGCGTATCCAGAAAGGGCTAGATGGCATTTAAGCACATTTACATATTTGTGTTAGAGAGTGTGTTGCAGAAACAATGTGTACAGCAAAAAGTTTGTGGATTTTGTGATGTCTATCCTAAATTGGAACTGTATGTCATGATGTTAGCTACAGCCTTTTATAAGATTGTAAAACCTATTAAAACCATTACTCATATAATATAAGTCAAATTGAGGAGATACTTAGAGGCAATGCTGATGATAAATTTAGGAATGATGAATTATATTTGTGTTGGAGTCATTACCTTTAGTCTGTCTTCTTACTGAAAATGATTAGGTTATAACAGAATAATTTAGTGGAATTGTATTTTTTCAGTTACATCTTTACTGTATTTTGAAAAATCTTCCACCACAGGTGTCATACATGCCCCCTGTCAAGAGTATCTGGGAGTTGGGAGATGTAAGCAGACCTACTGAATACATTCCACTTGGAGATATTTCTTCATTTGCCAGATGGTCGGATCCAAGTGAACAACCAGACTCTACTCCCTAATCCCCAAAATTCTTAGTTTATACAGTTTCACTACATAAAACTCAGTGTAAATTTCCCTCGATTGTATAAAAGCCCAGAGAGCTTCTATCTCTCAGTCCTTCAATCTGTTATGAAACGTTTAATTTAGCAGGGAGGAGCACCCAAGACTGTACATAGTATTTGATAAAGTACTTTTATTTGGGTTTCATTTCAACCTAATTTTTGCATTTTCATATGGCTGTTCAAGAAAACGTAGATATTTCATACCTAGCAAGCAGTAGTTACTGCTTCTTCTTTATTACAGTTGGATTCCAGTCACTTTTTCACCGTTAGAATGTTTTAAAATGAACATTGACTAGTACCTCCTCATTCAGACAACTCCTGATGTCCTCTTTGTTATGAAGTATTTTACACATATGGCGGATCTTCATCTGAGTTACACTTAAGTGTCTTTGACATGCAATTTGTGATAAAAATCCATTAGGCCATCTCACCATAAGGCTGCCAGAAAGCCCAAGATTCTCAACAGGTGCATTTTTGTGCGCTCATCTAGTTAGCCAGTCTTGGATGATAAGGCTATGTGCATCCTAATCAAAGTTATTCTATTTTTTATTCACAGCTTTACATTTTGGGGTCATCAAGAACTGTGTGACTGGATTCCACGCTACATGATTTCTCCTCTAGGGTAGTCACCTTCTTATTCAGGCTACTAAGGAAACTCTTAATTACTACAAAACTGGGTCATTCTAACATGTAGGTTGACCCTGCACTCCCAGGTCTAGTATTCTCAGTCTGTAGAAACCGTTGGAGCCAGGTGTTTTCATTCTTTCCCTCCTTCTGCTTTGACCCACCTGTATCTTTTCCATGAGTGTTTGCAGCTTTCTTCAGAGGATCCCCTTTACCTCTCTGCCATCCTGTTCCAGCCCAATGGCCTGAACCTAAAGCGGCTTTCTGCCAATCAGGCAGAAACCCAGATGTCCTCCTTTCTTAGCCTAGGCTTGGCAAATTTTTTACCTTATGGTGACCTCAATCTGCACCATTCTGCCACTCCTTTGACACTCACCATGCCACTTAGACCCACCTCGTGGCCTCCAAACCGAGATCGGAACATCATTGCAATCTGACAACCAGGTCACACACATCATCTGCCAGAGGCGTCAGTGTATGCCACAGCAGCCACAGGGGTGGCAGATAAGATGCGTGTTGAAGCTCCTGAGGTCCCAAGAGTGAGGTATTCCATGCTTCTACTATTCACTTTTGAGACAAGGTATTCCACCCCTACAGTCTAGGTTCCGCTTGCTCAACGTAAACACATTGGGAGAGGTTGGGGAGGGAGAACATTTTGCTCTTCTTTTAAACCGTGAGTAAACTGTGTTTTGCATAGAAGCTGCATATTCCAATTCAGTTCCAATGCCAAAGAGATGTAGGTCATTGTTCCCAAACAGTGATGACTGCGGCACCCAGTAAATGCTTCTTTCTATCATTTCTTTTGATCTTCATGAGCAGAGGGTTGAGTGTTCACTGTAATTTCCACGGCACCTGTTTAAGACCCTGCGTAATTGTCTTTTCAAAATAAGTATATATTACAAAAGTTAGTTCAGTTTTATTGATTTTTCAGACCATGATTTAAGCATTTAGGGCCTCATTTACAAGAAAGTGCCGCAGCGCAGCACCACAAGCCCTTTGGCTGCGCCACGATGTGGCACTTTCAAAGCACAGGGTTGCAACATATTTACAATAATATGCTGCATTCCTAGGCTATACCCTGCGCTGGCGCACAATGGGCTGCCATGTGCCGACGCAGGCACCCTTGCACCATGGTGCAAGGATGCCTGCGGCACGGGGATGATTATTTATGTGCAGGAAGGTTTCCCTTCCTGCACATAAACAATCTGAAGTGGTGTTTTCAACTTCTATGTGTGCTGCATTAGCAATCATAGGGGCAGATTTACAAGAAAGTGACTCAGACCGTGCCGCAAGCCATTTGGCTGCGCCGCACTGAGTCACTTTCAAAGCACAGGGATGCGACATATTTTCAACAATATGTTCCATCTCTGTGCTTTCCCCTGCGCTGGCGCACAAACTGCTGCCATGCGACGGCGCAGGCACCCTTGCTTGGTGCAAGGATGCCTGCATCGTGGGGAGATTGTTTTTGTTCAGGAAGGGTTCCCTTCCTGCACAATAACAATCTGAAATGCTGTTTTTCAACTTCTATGTGTGCTGCATTAGCACACATAGGAGTTGAAAAACGGCATTGTTTCAATGATTGTTTATGTGCAGGAAGGGAACCCTTCCTGAACAAAAACAATCATTAGAGGTGATTTCCTCTTTCTATGTGTGCTGCAGAATGCAGTACGCATAGAAAGAGGGGAATAAAACGAGGAGAAACGAATACATTTCTCCTCGTTGTGCCTCCCTACGCCTCCCCCTGGGGAGGCTACCATTCACACGCATTTCCAGATTTACGATTCCTCATAAATCTGGAAATGTGTCTGGTTCCATCTTTGTTGAGTGGGAACACCCACAGCAACACCCATGGAACGCCCCTTTCACGCAAAGTGCTGCGTGTAAAGGGGCCATATTTACAAGGGCAGGAAAAGTCACGCAGGGTGGAGCAGTAAAATGCGCCACCTGTACGTCACAAAAAGTGACGCACCGGTGGCGCAAGGGGCTTGTAAATCTGCCCCATAGAACTTGCAAAACATCATTTTTTAAATGATTGTTTATGTACAGGAAGGGACACCATCCACTCGCCCTCCGTGTTACCTCCCCATTGCTCTCTGTTCCATCCTGCTCTCCCCGCCAGCAATAAAAAAAATCTCCATGATGCAGCCAGCACATGTTGTCACAGCACTTTTTATTTTATTTTAATTTCAGCCATGCTGCTCAACAGTAATGCTGCTACATGGCTAAAAAAAAGAATTAGACAATGCCAATACCTCTTAGGTGAGACCTATTGCCTTTGCTAATGCTTGTTTTAAAGTAACTATTTTTTCATGAGTCATAAAAATTCAATGTCCTCCCTACGGAAAGCTATTAAAATTGTACTTAGCCATTTATATGTCTCACCTCAATCTAGTTTCTGGCAGCAGAATTTCCGCCCTGTTAGAGTTATTCACCTTTACCATGTTTGGCAGTTTTTCACAATCATATTGCACTATTAATAAATGTGAAAAATGGGTAATAAGACAATTGGGATTTTTTTCTGCATACTTTTACGAATTTTTCAATGACCACCTACATGCCTATCCTTTGTCCTAACCCCAGGTTTTTCCTTGTAGCAAGTTGCATTAGTGGGCAGAAATAACTGCAGATTCTGATGCTGTGAATTACACCCTAGTAATTGTCTTTTGTTAGAAAAATGAAATGTAATGCACATATCTTTATTACAGGTCATCAATATCATGAATACATTCAACAATCCATCTTAAACACTATTTTCCGCACAAGCGTTAACACTGTTAAATGTAACATATCAAAGTTTTTTGGGAAGTCTTTGCAGCAAAGAGGGTAGGGTTTCCATGCTCTTCTTTTTTGTTATGTTCAATCTGTCTTAGTATTTTGCTCTCCTTTTGCAAACTCATTCTCACATCGTACGTAGGTCTTCTCCTGAGCCGGGTACAGCTGCGCGTTGCCATGGATTTGAGGGCAGAAGGTCATCCTGTCAGAAAATATGACATTTCAAAAAAATTCGTTTTTTTTTTTAAAAGGTTGCGGTACTAAAGGTAACATTACAAACATGAAAAGATGTTTATTACTTTTTGTTATTTGAAAGTGCTTACCTGCTATACGGTAAAAATGACAATTGTCTTGTCTTCATTTATGATTAAAATGTGTTCACTCATGACCCCACCCCCATTTGTTTCACTGTTGGAAATTAAAAACATTTCCTCAGGGAATTACTCAGTGAGAGGTGGAGGTAAGTATTAATGACAAACATAAGATGCCTTTGGGAAATCTAGTTAAGAAACCAATCATGACACAGCTAGGGTTGGCACCTTTTCTCCGAGATAAATACTGCTCATTTTCACGGTTTGGAGTCATGGTAGGGTCAAGAGCATGTTACTTCTTCTTCTGTCTGCTATGATCCTTATTTAGGAGTAGTTTATATTGCTTTTAAATATTTGCCAATTGATTTGTTCTTCTAGCTGGTGTTTTAAGTTCATATTCCAAAGGGGGTAAGTTGGTAAAATGCTGGCAAGTTGGCAACCCTAAACCCTGCTGCCATACATTTAATGTTATATTAAACTCACTCATGCATAACATGGTAGTACAGAAGCTATGAAGTGAACTAACACTATGAGGTGAACTACTGGCCTTAAGAGAAGCATGTAAGGAACTCCCTGCACACTTTTTTTAAAAATTTCTTGGCAGTTGAAAATAAATAGCATTCACCTCCATATACTGTGACATAAAAGTTAAATAGGTTTTGTGTTTGTTTAAAATGGTATATTTGACACTTTGGTATGACAGCTGTAAACATGCGCAAAAGTCTGGTTCATCAGCACAAAGTTCAAATTTGAGATGTAATCTTGACCAAAATATTTTCCCCTTACTGCTAGCAAAAAAGGTACCATGCTTAGCAGCACATGTTGAATTGCAGCAACATGCTGTAAACCAATGTGTGAAAGAAATGCAAGTTAGCTGTGAATGTGCACTAAAGTTTTACAGGACTGCATAATGTTTACATTTCAAATATGAGCTTGTTTAACTATGAATATAATATTCATAAAAGCAATTCTTTTGTGCACGTGCTACAGAACCTCAAATTTTGGCATTACCTATTTTTCCATCATTTGTTAGTAAAATTCTACAAATTTCAAACTCAAAACACCCGTAAGATGGCTGCCGGATTTAAGTTCTCCAGCAGACTTTTTGAAGGAAAGCTTGTCGGTTTTAACTTTCCCTCATCGCTGAGTCGTGCTGCAGAAGCGACAGATGGCTTGAGAAGCAGATTGAGTCATTTCAGACTGCTGCATGATCTACCACCATTCTTTTATCATTGCTTTGCTGCTCCTCAAACCGGGCCGCTGTTTTCTGCTCACCAGCGCTCTAGCATGCACAAAGCCTACATCTTTCAAACAGTACAAAGTAACCAGGACAACAAAGGATAATTACTAATTTGAAAGGGATTTTGCCTATAACCTGACAGTTCATCAGCTTTCACCTGCCAATGACTACACAAGACTTTACTCGAACTATATAATTTCTCCTCATCTGCAGTAAGACGGCCGCCATTTTATGCTAACCCCTAGATTACTTAGGTAGGTTGCATTTCCACTGTAATGAGAGAGGAGGAGGAGCTGTTCCCTATTGACAGGAGCTTCTTAGTTTATTAACAATGCATGGAATAAGTGTGACATATAGTTACTTCATTTAAATTTTCATCTCATGGAACTCTGTGTTGCCAGCCATTATGTTTCTTCATACGAATCTGCTGTCTCACTAACATAATGCCTGGTATCAATTCTTCATGCAAGACGCAGGATTTCGAGAGCTGGCACAAATTTCTGTATCACAGTTTTTTCGCCTGATCATGCAATATATATTACTGGAGACAGTCAGATCTTGGAGAGTCTAATGGCTTTGGTGTAAGTCAGAGTTGGGTTACGTCTTGGATCTGCTAAACTGATCATCTTCTGCAGACACTTATGAGAAGCAAAGGGTACACCATATAAGGTGCACTTTTATGACCTTTTGAGCAGTATTAATCCTACAGATAGGTTCCAAGTGGATTGGGCTTGACTTTCACCCCTGCAACAGCTATCAGATTAGTCCAATACCATTTATAATGGACTCTTCAGACCCTTCTAATCTGAAACTATTTCGCTCACCTATCACAATGAGCAGTTTTTGCAAAGAACTAACTGGAAATCTCAACAAAAGGCACAAAAAGGACCCGATTTCGCTGACCAAATCTCCTTTATCCCTAACCCTGGGGAAATTATTAGATAAAATCAAAATTTAAAAACTTTTGTTGTGGGATGTTATTCTTCAGAGAATTGAAGAAAAATGATAAAATCTCGACTTCAGGCTTTCTGAGATGAAACAATGTAGAAATGATGTTCAGGGATGTGTCGAGCAAGATCGAGTCGATGTCTAAAGAAATCTCTCTTCTCAAGTAACAAACAGAAGATTTGGGAACTCACAATCGACACAATAACTTGCATATTTACGGTATTCCTGAGGGTGCAGAGGGTTCAAAAATACTCTCATTACTCAAAGTGCATATTCCTAAAATTGTTGGTTCAAAGATTGTATTGACCTTAACCTACAAAGAGCGCATCGCATGGGCTCTAAACCCTTGGCAGCATCCTCTTCAGCTTGACTTCGAGGGATTATAGTCCTCTTTCTACAATATTCTGTTCTTCGGAAGGTTATTTCAAGATCTAAACAATGAAAACAAATGCTGTGGCTGGGTCATAAAGTCTTTTTTACGCAGGATGTAGCCAGAGTGACGTCTAATAGATGAAAGAATTTCTTTCACTTCTGCCCGCTTTAAGATCCATGAATGTCCGTTATGGCCTTGTACACTCATGTCTGTTTAATGTTACTTCCAAGGATAAAACTATGTGCTTTGCATTTCCAGATGAACTTAAACAATTCTTTCACCTTCACAAGGTAGAAGAAATGGACCTTGGGAAATATATGTTATAAGATAAAACAGTAAAGACCAAGGTCTTTAATGTTTTATCTTATAACATATATTTGTTAGTATTATCGGTTATTTTGAGGATTCCCCATGACATTCCGTACTCTTGTTTTTGTTTTTTAACAGGATTCTTTATGTTATCTGTCAGATCCCTGCCCTTAGTGTCTCCTCATGTTCATTGTGTCCTCCTACTCCCGACCTCATGTGGAATATGTCCTGCTATGACCCTATTTCCCTTAGTAATTTGTCTGGCATTGTCCCTTTTATTGTCCTTCAGTATTATTTATATCTTCTCGTATATTTCTCATGAGATCTTCTTGCTGGATGTCTGTCTCCTCTACGTTTCACCACCTCATCTTTACATTATGATTTTCTACTCTTTTTCTACAGATTATGGTTAAAACCTTCTTGGCTTCTTAACATCTCTTCTTTTATCACATTAGGTTTACTTATCTTACTTCTATCTATTTTCTTCTTCCTTCTTTTTTCCTTCTTCTTTTTCTTTAACCCTTAGTGACTGTTTTTCCCTTTTCACATCTTTTCTATGCTTTACTATGTTATTGCTTCAATGGTCTTACCTGGGTTATGATGCATTTTACCTGTTGAATTTTGATGAATAACCTTTGTTTTGTATCCTGAAATATAAAGGATTTAAGCAATCCTATCTAGAAGCAGGGAGTTCCGACACATTTCTCCAGGTTAAAATGTCAAATTTCCCTTTTGCAAGAAACTCACCTTATGGACAAAGACCTTACTTCTTTTTTAAAAAAAACTGGTCTGTACTTGCTATTTCCTCACCTATGAAAAATAACAAAAATGGGGTTATTGTATTGTTCCATAAGTTTCTTCCTCTGATTATTGAGAAAGAAGAGAAGGATGAAAATGACAGATGTCTTCTTATACACCTCACCGTAAATAACACACCAATTTAAATTTGTAACATACCAAATGCAAATTTCATAGTTGGGGTGATTGTAATCAACTTATGAATTCCTTGATAAACTGAAGCTCTACAGTAAAATATGTACCCAATAAAATGCAAACAGTATTCAGAAATTCTATTCTGTCCAGAGGATTAATACTTATTTTATGTTAATACTCATCCTGATATTTCTTTTAATTTTTGTGTGGGAGGCTCATTCAGGCCAAACTGAATTTTAACAAGAAGTCAGTTGAAGGTGCATCTGGCATGTTATTAAAAATGAATGAAAAATATTATGTTGGGCATAATAGAGCTGTAAAATGTTAGCCAATTACTTGAAAGTGAAGAAACAAAAATTGATTCTATAACTGACAAAGCGGGTAGTTGGCATTTTAAAGACCCAGAAGTTTTGCAATGTTTTCTGGAATACTATCAGACCTTATGTATTCCAGAGCATTCTCCATCCGAAAAGGCTTCATACAATTTTTTTTTATTCCCTTCCAAAGCATCCGGACCGATCTATGGACCTTACCTCCTTAGATAACTACATCTCTGTCTCTGAGATAAAGGCAGCTCTTGCCAAACTCTGTAAAGATAAGGTTCCTGGCCCAGATGGCTTCTCAATCGAGTTTTACACACAATTTTCTCACCTCTTAGTACCACAATTATTATCTCTATTTCATCATTTTCTCTCTAGTCATGAGGCTTGTGGTTCCTTTCTTGCAAGCTATGCCTTGCCTAATTACTAAGAAAAATAAACATCTATCTATTTGCGATAAATATAGGTCCATATCTCTTATCAGTTCTGATTGCAAAATATTTACAAACGTTTTAGCCTTGCGTATAAATGACTTTATATTGGACTTGATCGGTATAGAACAGTCAGGTTTTATGATGGGTAGATATATGACAGATAACTCTAGGGCATTTTTGGATATTAAACATCTTCCATCAAAAAAAGTATCCCGTCGCAGCCATAAAGTAGATGCAGAAAAGACCTTCGTTTGTGTTAATTTGAATGTTACGATGCAAGCTTTAAAATGAAACAGCTTTGGCCCTAGGATCCTAAAATATATCAACCTGCTAAACTCTTTACTAAAAACCTCTATGCATGTTAATGGTTTTCAATCTTATTATTTCAGTTTGCACAGGGGCGTACAACAGGGATGCCCTCTGTCACTGTTATCCTTTATTTTGTCCTTGAACGTGTTTTAGAAACCCTGTGTTAGCCATCATCCTTTCATGGTTTTAAACATAATGGCACAGAAGCTAAATACACTGCATAAGCAGATGATGTTTTACTTTATTTCTCGGACCCCTATACCTCTATTCCGGAGTTATTTTTTTAACTTGTTAAGTAAATACTCAAATATATCCAGATACAGATTAAATATTGATAATACTGAAGTTATTACCCTAGACAAATAGTGCTTAAAGGAAACATTTACAGACTCTGGATATACAAGGAACTCAAAGTATAAAATGTTTAGGAATTAAATATTCCACTTCTATTAAAGAAACAATTTGTATTAACCTGGCTGACGTCAACCTTAAAATTCTCACCATGTCATAGAAATGGTCCCCTTTGTATCTATCATCATAAAACTCTCAACAGTCTTGTTTGTACATTTTTATGGGACAATAAAATAGCTCGTACCATTACTCTTTCTTTTGACTTATTGCATGTTTTCCTAAGTAGCTCTACACAGATGTGGCTTGGAAACCGTACAGTTGCACATCTGCCAATTTACTAATTGCTTTTGCTCTACAAATCATCACATCTTGTTGGACCACTGTGGTTACTTTTACCAGATGGTGGAATCTGCTATGCCATCATCACAGTCTTGATAGATGAAGCGCAACATCTACCCCGCAATTAATTTAGAAAGACTTGTTGTGGCTACTACCTCGACAACCTGTTCAATTATTTGATACAAATGTCGCATTCCAGCCTCCATGAATAATAATTTCTATATGTAGTATACTTATTTCTAACCCTTGAATATTATAGTTGGTATTTGCACTGTTTATAGTTTTTTTACTTTTCTACTTTTTTACTTTTCTCCAAGTAAGGCTTTTTGGGGTTCTTTCGTTTTGTCTCTTTCTTTCTTTCGTTTCTTTCTTTTTCTTTCCATCTCTAATACAGCCCAAAAAATTATAAAATGCTTGTATCAATTAAAAATTTCTTTGCATGTTTTATAAACACTTTCTACTATTCTACAATACTATATCATACATTGTTATTTGTTCGGTTTTTCATCATATTGTTCTATTAAGCTAATATTATTGACACATTTTTATACAATGTTATCGCTGTTACTTCCACTGACCTTATTTATTAAAGCATTTTCAAAAAAAAAAAAAAAGCGACTGCACTTTCTTTTCATAGATTGGCCATAATGCTTTCATAGTTGGAGGATTGGGACAGCATGCTAAGTTTGCCTGAAAAAACATATGTCCTCAATAGCACTTCATCCTGTTCTGAGCTTTTGACCTCGAGTACGCTACTGTGGAACATGAAACATAACTATCTGACCTTGTGAACAGCTTCCTGTCTTGACCCGCTGAAGATTTTAAACCCCCAGAAAAATTCTAAGTCTAGTGAGGTCAACGCTCACTGCTGAATCAGGTCTTAGTTCCAGCGAGGCAGACTCAGCTATTCATCCTTCCAAGGTCAATAAATTGAGTACCATTAAATTAAGTAACAGTAACAATTGTGAATTTCAGAGTTTAGAAACAATAGAATTGTAGTATGCAGCACTATGTAACAACCCCCTCTTCCCCTCTCTCATTCTTCTCTGCCCGTCTTATTTTCTGCTGTCCATATTTCGTTCTGCCCTCCCCTCTCTCATTTCCTCTGCCTTTCTCATTTCCTCTGCCTCTCTCACTTCCTTTTGCCTCTCTCATTTCCTTTTGCCCCTTTCTGTCTCTTCTTTCCCACTCTCAGTCCCTTCTGCACCTCTCTAATTTCCTTTTGCTGCTCTCCTTCTTTGTCCACTCTCATTGTCCTATGCCCTTCGCTCATTCTTCTCTTTCCCGCTGTTATTCTCGTCCATCCCTTTCATTCTCATTCTCTTTCATACTTCTCGTGCACTCCTTTGTCTCGCCCTCCACTGCCCCTCCATCTTCCTCTCTCTTTTTCGTCTATTAAGTCCCTCTCATTACATTTGCTGCTGCCTCATTTCCTCTATGCCTCTCTTATTTCCTCTGGTTCTCGCTCACTCTCGTTCTCCAGTGCCGCCTCTCATTCCCTCTGCTCTGTCTCTCATACCCTATTCTTTTACTGTGGTGTCCATCTCACATTTTGTTATGTCCCACCTGTATACTTCCCTCTCAAATTTCCTTCTTTCCCTCACTCATTCTCTTCTGTCAAGTGCAGAATTTGTATTTTTGAACTGGTTGCGATAAATGCAAAAAGAACAGATGTTGTTGGGCTGGCATTGGGAACAATTAGAAGGGAATATATTCACATAACGTGTTGCATATTAAGAACATTTCTTTTACAGGAGCTGACAGCACAGAAAATTCTCCCATAACAGAATACTGTTTGAATCCAACCTTGGGAATTATTTTGGCAGCTACAATCAAAATGTAACATTAGCATCTTTGTTTAGCGCCCTTCAGGGGAGCTGTTTTAGGAATAAGCTCAGCTGATAAATTCACGTTTGAGGCCATGCTGAAGAAGCCTAGAGTTTCCAGTACCATTTGATAAATCTTAATATTCAATTTATGTAACTTAGATTACTTCAGATTTACGTCCCCTACATCTACAAATATCTCCATCATCCATAATGTTGACATCGTAGAGGGGCCAAGGAAAGTCCTCCGTGGAAGTAGCTGATAGGGTCATCAACCAGACCTTTTGGTCTGCATTCCTTATCCCTTCCAGTCCCCAAATGCCTTTTTTTGGTTCTTCTGCCACATCATTAAACACAAGGACCACGCAGGACAGGATCCATGTTTAGCAAGTAAACAGAAGATACTTGTGGCGTCCATCTTCTGTTACACTAGGAGCGCTCCGAACCAGGTAGGGTCTTGAAGGGATCTTTTTTGAATTGCCCCTTAGATTTTCTATTCTGTGCCTGTACAGCAGCTTAGTTTAAGGCACTATGAAACTCAAGGGTACACCCATGCTTAAAAAAAAAATAACCAGTGTTCCCCAAGAAATTACGTTAACATAAGTATCTCTGGCCTTGGTGTGGTTCAAAGTATTTCAGTACATGCACAACATGGATCATTTAAATATCACCTTCATCCAGATTGTCATTACTTTTTATTTCTGTATTTAAGTGGAGCAATCTCGATAAAGTTGATATTTAAATGATCCATGTTGTGCATGTATTGAAATACTTGGATCTACATCGAGGCCAGAGATACTTATGTTAAAGAGATTCTTAAGAGGACATTGTTTTTGGATGACTGTATTCCTTGAGTTCCTTGGAATTCTGGGTGCCCAATTTCTTTGGTTGATCAAACAATAACCAAGTAGATAGCTAGGAAGTTCACACACCGCAATCAGTGCCAATGTGACAATGCTCTAAACACCAATTATAGGATAGTGGCGGCTTACTAAGGACAGGCCTTAAAAGTTGCGAGTCTTTGGTGAAACATTGCTGGGAGGGTTTCCATCTAGTATGCACTAAGCAGTGGGATCAGGTACAACAAATCATTGAGGCAGAAAGCTCCTCTTGCCAACTTTGTTCCACTACATAAGCCATTATTAACCGCCTCCACACCCCCACTAACACCCCCCTCTAATGCCTCACTCATGATTGTTTTGTATTTTCTTATAAGACGTCTGATGTGACGTCCTTGTCTCTTAGCTTTGACTGGTCGCGTTTGTGGACATCATCAAATTATATTAAATTGAAACCTTTAAACCAATAGGTACACCAGCAGGTTGCCTAACACCCGGCTCACTAGACGGCCCAGACGTTATGAGTCCATGTCCAACTCCCTCACAGGTGTGCGGCACTCCTGGCATATTGATAGATGACATTCTGCCTCTTGAGACACATATCTCCAAAGTTGCCAGTGTCTGCGTCTTCCAAATGAAGACTGAATTATATTCTTTCATAGTTTGACAAGCGTCTACATGCCTCCATTGTCAATACTCTGGTCCAGTCCCGACTGGACGATGGTAACGCTATCTACCTATTGGCCTCTGAAACAGCATTGCATCATCTACAGCTGACTTATCTCATCACACATACTCTGAAATGGCAGCAGATTATGACTTTGGAAAACTACTGGGCCCCTGTAAACAAGATATGCTTGGCAATAACAAGGAAAATCACAATTGAAAAAACTGAGCCTTGGTGAGGCAATATACAATGCAGAAATGGGCAGAAAAACCTAGTGCATGTAGAATACCAGAATTAGTTACATACAAGACTTATAGTGTCATCAAATTTATTAAATAAAAATATTTTTTTCTTTTCTTTTCTTTAAAACACATTAATTTTCAATAAATTACATACATATAGATATAAACAAATTATTAGGAGCAATCTAGGAATGATGCCATAAATCTGTATTCACTGAAACTCCGAGACAATAATAGTAACACTTGATGTGTATTTGTGGATATCTGATTTATATATGTAATGTTTTTCACAGCATTGTATGTAATTTATTGAAATTTCTGCATTGTATATTGCCTCGCCAAGGCTTCCTTTTTTCAATTATGGCAGCAGATTATGCCAGTTTCTAGACAGCTTTATTGGTTCCCTATTAGACATCGAGTGATGTTCAAGTCTGTAGTCATAGAGCCTTGTACCAGTGTCTTCTGAAGTTCAGTGCCCCTAAGTTTAGCTGGCACAAGCCTGTTAGGACATTACGGTCTTGCCTACTTCGTTTGTGTGCTGTAAAAAAAACTGGAATTATAACAATGAGTTTGCTTCTCATTTTACCTTAGAAGTGAAAAGGTATCTATGAGTCTGTCAGGGAAGTCCTGCTTTACACCCTCCTAGAGCTTAGGGTTAATATTGTTTCTTTCTAAGGGCAACTCCATTTTGCTGTTAAGACTTCTAAAAACCTCTGCAGGTTTGACCACGGCAGAGCAGTGAATGCAGCTCAGTGCCTCTACAAGAGCTGCAGTGTGTTCTACAGCCAAGATTGATCTAGCTAGCCACCATACTTCAACCCTATGCACCAACTCGTTTCATGAGCTTGATACCTTATGCATCTTATGTATTCATGCAGCAAGAGAGCCTGTGCTTCTGGCACTTATTTTGTTATTTAGCCCACTGGTTCTGTAATGCTGGACCACTGGACCTGAAAATGCTGGAAAATCATCTGGCCTTCTGCAGGACACCTACAAGTTTGTTTCCATTAGCTGTTAGTCGAATTGACCCTGCAATATCCTTTGTGATGTTGCTGTAGGGCTTTGTAACAAGTCTTTAACACTATTAAATATTTAGGCATTCATATGTCAATAGATAAGACATAATAAAAAAAATAAAAATAAAAATGCCTAAGTCGTTGTGTGAGATTGCATAGATGCTGAATGTATGCTCCCATTTAAACGTAAACAAAGGGTGTAGACAATTATTTTTGACAAAAATAATAAGTGACAAGCCCTTCCCATCTTGGGTTCCAAAAAATATAACATGTAATTAGGCTGCATATTATGATAAAAGTTGGGAGAAGAACCATATGTACCGCAGGCCTCAAGTATTTGGGAACAATACTGTTAGACCTGGCGCCATTGGCGTGGGTCTCCCCTGCATTTTTAGGTCGATCATTCAAGACCTCTTGTATATACTTTAGCATATACTTATATGTGTATGTACTTTGTGGGCTCTGGAGACCATCCCTAGGACTTGTCTGCTTCCGCTTAGGGACTTTTTTTCTGTTCGACTGCCTCTATTTAACTGTCTTGATAGAAAACGACCAGTAGAGGTCAGTAAAATGCCAGAATTGCTTTCTGCTGAGGGGCTTTCTTTTTTAATTTTTCTGGCAACTGCCTCTATTTAACTTTCTTGATAGAAAAAGACCAGCAGAGGTCAGTAAAATACCAGAATCACTTTAGCATTCTCTAGATTCCAGTCCATAGAAATTGTCTTCCACGAGCACGCATAGACAATATTATTTTTTTCAAATATTGTATTTTCAGTGATATGACCAATGATTTTATATTAAAAACAGAGCTTTGGACTATACCATTTCTCGCTAAAAGGCAATATTTCTCTCCATGTGTTCCCATACCTGGCGTGTCACGCAGTTTGGTGCTTACTTTCCCTCCATGTTAAAGAATAGTAGATGTTTCAGTACCCAGGCTAATGCGCTGTATAGCTAAATACATATAAGGTCCAAAAGGTGAGACCGATTGAATTGCAAATGCTTATTGCCTTTGCCTCCTGTGTTTTTGCTGTATGTTGGACTCTGTTTTGCTGGTCTAGATGCTTTGGGCACTTTGCCACTGCTGTTCAGTGCGCAAGTGCTCCCTTTGTAAATTATTGTGATGGATTGGTGTTTCCATGATTGGCTATTTGATTTACTAGTCAGTCCCTAGTACAGTGCACCGTGTGTGTCCAGGGCCTGTAAATCAAATGCTGCTAGTGGGCTTGCAGCACTGATTGTGCCACCCACATAAGCAGCCTGTAGATGTAACTCTGGCCTGCCATTGCAGAGCCTGTGTGCAGTCTGGTACTGCCATGTCGACTTGGCAAGTGCACCCACTTGCCAGACCCTACCCTTCCCTTTTCTTACATGTCAGTCACCCCTAAGATAGGCCCAAGGTACCCCTGTGGGCAGGGTGCAGTGTATGTGAAAGGTAGGACATGCCCTGGTGTGTGTGGCATGTCCTGATAGTGAATTACTGCCAATTTCGTTTTTCACTATTGCAAGGCTACCTGTTCCCATAGGATAGAATGGGGAGTTTGTTTATAACATCTTATAAACCTAACTGCCCCTGGGAACAAGGTGGGAAAATAAAGTTTATTATGTCTGAACTCAGAATGTTAAAATGCATCTTTTAGTGAGGGTGATTTTTACATTCTGTGTGTTTGAAAATACCACTTTTAGAAAGTAGGTATTTTCTTGCTTAGCCATCCAGTGTGCTTCTGCTAGGTTTGTGTACTGCATGTCTGGCTTTTGGGTGACAGGGGCTGGGGAGCAGCAGTGGCTCCAGAGAGCCTGATGAGTTAGGACTGGGCTGAATAGACCTGGGATGCATTTAGAGTAGGGGGAGGAGATTTCCTTTCACCTGAATGGGCCTGGTCTGCCAAGGACAATGCAGTCTCCACCTCCTGCCAGGAAGCTGCACCAGAGAGAACAGAACTGGTTTTGACTGAGCACAGGGCTTCTCTGCCACCAGAGAACAGAGGATTTTGGGATATAAATATTGGGGCCCAGACCCCAGAACTTTAGATCATTTCTAGGAATCAAGAGGAACCTTTGCCAAGGAGAAGAGCCGGAGAAGCTGAGGAGGAATACTGCCCCTGTGCTGTTTGCTGTCTGGGGTTGGCCTGTGGTGGCTACTTGCTGCCAAGGAAAGGAGAAAAGGACTTTGCTGTTTGCTGTGTCCCCTGCTTGAGGAAGATCTCCAAGGGCTTGAAACTGAGCTTGCCTCCTGTTCTGAAGTCTCAGGAACACAAAGACTTCACCACCAGCTCCCCTGAACTGCCTTGCTGGGAGTTCTGACCTGCAAAGAGGTGCCTGCTGTTGTTTTGGACCTCTAGAGACTGTTTTAGGCTAGGAGCTGGAAAATCAACGCAACACCGAGAAATGTGACGCATCCGTACCTTTCCGACGCATTGCCGAAGAAACCATCGCAGCGCCTGCCGCGGTGCCTACCGCGGCTCGAGAAATCGCTGCACGCCACATCGAGTGCAACGATTTCCGAAGTCCGAGATCACCGCACCGAGTCCGACGCAAGCCCTGCTGTGTGGCTGCAAGAATCCACGCATCGTCCTGGATCGTCGCAGCGCGGCGCCAAGTCTGTCGCATCGTTGGGGACGCAGTAAGAAACCAACGCATCACCTCCCCATGCAGTAAGAAACAGACGCATCACCTCCTCTCTGGTAAGGAACCGACGCATCACCACCCCCAGAGCAAGGAACCAATGCATCACCTTCCCTGCGGCCCGTTTTGTTTGTTTGCGTGACGCATCCAAGGTACTTTGTGTGAAAAGTGTTGCATCTGCAATTTGCTTTGAACTGAACTATTTCTACCATCTGAAAGTCATATTTTTATTACTGTATTGTGGATTTTTGGCGTTTGGTCTTGTTTTGGTTTAGATAAAGATTACTTATTTTTCTAAACTGGTGTGGTGTCCATTTGTAGTGTTTTTACTGTATGTGTTCACAAATGCTTTACACACTGCCTCTTAGATAAGCCTGTCTGCTCGTGCCAAGCTACCAAGGGGGTGAGCCGGGGTTACTTTAGAAGTGTATCCCCCTTACGCTGACTAGAAGCAAGGGTCCCTATTTGGACAAAGGTACCTACCCCTGCCAACTAAAGACCCCCATTTCTAACAAATACAAATTACAAGTCACCATATCACAGATATGAACATCCAGTGGAGCAGCTCATGCATAAATAAGACAACAATTTAAGTAAAGTAAATGACGCTGCAGCAGTCTGTATGTGTGGGTTTAAAGTGATTGCTTACCTTTGCTGTGTTTCTCCTGCTTTGACTCTTATTGTCTTCACTATGAGTCCTTTTTTGGGTGCCCCAGATGTCCATGGGATGATTGTTTGCATGGTGTCCCAGATATTCGCCCAGACATCTGTGCCCTCCCATTTAAACTTAATCATCATAAGTTCTCCAATGTCTGTGTCCAGGGTGATCAGAAACGAGTAGGTTTTATTCCCATGGATTCCATCAACGCTGCAAAAAAAGCACAAGGAGCAACAATGTGATCATTCAAGCATGGCACCTGCAGAACTGACAACAGTTCATCGAATACCACACTAGAAAATTGCTTTAAAATCCTACTGATTTTTTTTCTGAAAGGCTATACTAGAAAGATGGATGCAAATGTTGACCTTGAATTGTTCTTTTTTCCATGATCTACTTCCAAAAACACTGAACTTTAAGCAGACAAGAAAGCCCACAATGTGTGTTTTTCACCCAATTCAGGCTTAAAAATGATTCTAGAGTTCATGCTAATCATAGGTTTTGCTATAGATGCCACAGATTGCTGAGTTGTGATGTATTACTGTTCACGTTTCACTGCTCATTGTGCAAACACAGTCAACAATGCAATGTGGTCAATTTTTTGCCGCATGACAGATGGTAGCTGCACTCAATTGTGACAACTCTGGTACTAATGAGTGGAAGACCGCTGAGTGAGGATTTAACCTGTGAATCCTTGTGTCCATCTATGTACACCGAAATGGAGGCCTGTCAGTGCAAGGAAGAGCCGACCCCCATCTTTGCGTTTAGATTCGCAAAGCACAATTATTGCACAGCTGTCCCATAAAGAAAAAGAGGTTGCAATGGTCAAAAAAGTAGCACTTTGTAAACAGGCCGTAGGGGCCGCATGCAGCAGTCTAGGGGACTGCTCTCTGCTCGCCCTGATGCCCACAGCCTTTCGCACAGTGGCAGCTGTCCCTCACAGGCAGCTTGCACTGTGCAAATTGTTAGCGACGGACAAGGGTAGCTGGTAAACGTCTAGTGCTTGATACTGCTTAAGTGGTCGCAACAGATATATTCATTTTCTTGAAGGTTTTCATTCTCGCAAGGCAGGTTTTGTGATGGTGAAAAAGTTCTTAACTATCACGGCCAGGGGCGGCACCTCTGCTAAGGCGGCGGAGCATTGCCCCACTGCTCTGTGAGCAGTTTGAAAAGGAAAAATAGAATGATAATAACACAGTTATTATCATTTTATCTTTCTGTCCTGGCTCAGCTCGGGCAGGGCTGGGATGCCACAGGAGTAGAGATGGGCACTCTCTTAAGTGTGCATTGCGAATTTGCCGGCCGTCTTGGGTCGGCCAAACAATCATGCGCACTTTGCATTTTCTCCACCAGCTGTATTGCACAGCCTGGGTGGAGAACATGCAGAGGCTCCAAGTCCATGTCTGTGCGCCGAACCACGGCACTTAGACCAATCACGACGCTGCTGTCATGGTGATAGCAGTGTTGTGATTGGCTATGGGGAGGCTAGGAGCTTCCTGCTTCGAGAACCAAGAGGCGGTGGCCGGCCTGAAGGTAACTGAAGTTTTTTTTCACCACCCCACTCCCCTGCCCCACCACCTCCGTTAAGCAGCAGCCGCTACTGATCCCTTTTCCAGTCCAGCATTTATTTGCACTTTTTTATGCAACATTTTCAATGACTTGGCCTGGACTCTGGGGGTTGGAGCGCCTTATGACAAGAAGACAGTCCAAGCAATCAGAGTGCAACCTAAAGAGAGAGGGACCAATAGTATGTATGGCAGATGAGGGACAAAAATATGTTCCTGAATTTGAGAAGTTATGTTTTTGATTATTGACTCAAGAGTCTTGGGATCGTTTTCTAGTCTCCCACTTAACCACACTGCTTGATCCTGGGCAACTAACTGTCTCCCTCTGCCTGATTTGCCTTCTGTATAAAGACTGGGAACAATCAGAAACTGGCTGACCTCAAATATGAGCCCTACCTAAGAAAAGTGGACATTTAAGGGCACATGCATCAAGCTTTTTACCGGTCGCAAACGGGCCAATTCGCAGAATTGGCCCGCTTTCCAACCGGTAAAAAGCCATTTCCGATGCATCAACCCAAAATGCATTCGCAAAATAGGTAATCGCAATTTTTGCGATTACCTATTTTGCGAATGCATTTAGGGAATCGCAATTTGCGATTCCCTAAATGCAATGCAAGAAGCATTTTCAAAATTCGACTGTGCATTAAGGAATCGCAAAATACCATCAACTTCAAGTTGATGGTAATTTACAAATCCTTAGAAAAATGCACAAAATTGCATTTTTCTAAGTGCCATGTGGCGCATACACATGCCCTCAGGGCATGTGTGTGCGCCACATGTGCACACTTACCTTTTTTGGGGGTGCATCAGGGGGGCCTTAGGCCCCCTAGCACCCTTGCAATTGCATTTTCAATTTGCGATTACCTATTTGGTAATCGCAAATTGCGAATGCTTTCCTATTCATTCCTATGGTCCTCTAGGCCCATGGGAATGAATGGGAAAGCATACCCTAATAGGGAATCGCAATTTGCGATTCGCTATTAGGGAATGTGTAGGAATCGCTATTATTTTTGCGAAACCTACATGCATAAGGAATTGCGACTCCTAAATAGAGCTTCCTTAAAAGTCGCTATTAAGGAATCGCAATTCCTTTTCTTGATGCATGTGCCCCTTAGACTAGTAAACATTTTGCGAAACTAAAGGGTACATGAGACAACTTTGGTTATGGTGAAAGCCATATTAGCCAAGTATTAATGTGTTATACCTTCCAGTATCACCCGAGTGTCCTGCTGTAGCGTCAGCCCAGTTCCATGTTACGAGGGGTAGCACTACAAATGAAATTCTACAATTATTTGACCAAAGCGGCTGAGGCCTGATCAGTAGATCTCACACAACAGCAGAGGTTAAAATCTTAAAAGCTAATATTGTGTGGGAGCATCTTGGGCAGACGGATTTTCCACCTTGAGTTTCACAGAGCCCACCCACCACTGAGAAGGCATATTACTGTCTCAGATGTGGGCTCTTTGTTTTTGAGCAGACTCACAAAAATGTATGCAGTCTTTTCTTATATCCAGGCCAAATAAACCACCCCTTTGCCTGCAAAAGCTTGATTGATTGATTTCTTGATTTTTACACCATCTTGTGGTTTCTTGGCAGTAGTCCTCAAGAAACAAATGCTGAAACCTCTTACTACAGAAATGGCGAAACACAAAACCGTCTCCAACTATTAGAACAGGAAAGTATTCCAGAACTTCCTGAAGTCATGTTATTGGGGATTTGCCTAAGAAACAAGAGTCGATTGTTCCGGAGTTTGATATTAAAATATGCAACTCCCTCTACGGATGGTTTGTTGATCTCAAAGCCTACCTCGTTTGTTAGAAGGAACTTTGACTCTTGGACAGGGGTGTGCGGAGTTATTCATTTGCGAGTGATGTCTTGCATCTGTCCTTATTAGTCTGCTACCTAGAGTTCATGGAGTTTTTTGTTTCTACCTCTGTATAGTTTTTTTTCTACAAACTGGCAATATTCTCATGTGAGAATTAGTTGGGCTAAAAATTAACATTACATTTTTCTCGTGAGTTCATTTTAAAACTCTTCTGCTTCTGACTTTTTTTTTTTAAACAACATAAAAAGTGTGAAAGTGCAGATTGTAAAGTGATAACCCACGCCACATGTAGGAAAATTCACGAACAGTGAATAGTTTTAATGGTGATATATGTGTGAATAATAAAAGCTCTACAGAAAAAAAAACTTCACAACTATTCCCTTCTACTTAAGGCCACATACTTTCACCCACCTTTCTTCACCTTACCTCCTGCTTTCCTCTCCTCCTTTCCATTCTTATGTACAAAATTGTGTTGTGAATACAGCAACTTGTTATATTGACCTTACAAATCAATGCAAATATTAACCATAAAAAAGAAAGGAGATCTCACTAGGTTGTTAATGATTAAATTACAAGCAAGTGTCTGCTTTAACATTCTAGCAGATTTTCCTCCAATACTCTATTCTCAGCTTTCAATATCTGTGAGGAGAATAGTAAATATGTAATGTGCTGTTGCTGGGTAGCCGAAGTTGAATAATTCAGTGATGGAATTTGATTCTGGGGAAAAATGAAGAGTACATGATTTACACCCATCCATCACAAATGCTGCTACTTGTCCAATTGTTGGTGGCGGGTCTCTCGACCGCAGGGATTTAGAGCCGGAAGTGCAGTGTGTGACAGACTTCCACCCACAAGCAGATAATATTGTGCACTCAAGAGACGCGATGCTAGTGTGTGTGCGGAAAGTGGTAAAAATAACTGCTCTCGGGTGGAGATTCATCACACGCTGCATGACTGATCGTAAATGTCTTTGCATCAGATAAGAATCCTATATTATAGCTCTCCAAACATGCTGCACTTGGAATTTTAGAGGAAAGGTTTAGAGGCAGAGCAAAAAAATTTACAACAGTCTTGAATAGTAAGGCGCACGACCAGCAGCAAAGTCTGATGCGGTGCCAGAGATTGGCCAACCCAAAATATATCTTTCTGTTAATTGATACGTGAATTTATGGATAATGTTGCAACACCCTGTGACTGTGAAGCGATTTATATCCCATACATCTGTATACAGATATTTTCCACCAAAGTAAATCGTTTTTTTATGCCCTGGGTCTGCTTTGTGAATATGTTAGTGGTTTGAACACACTTACTCATCCAATAGTAACATATCTTCCCGTGTTCCATTATTTGCAAGTAATGCATTGCACATGTGATGTACACTACTAATTGCTTATTTAAAAATATAAAAATGTCTAAGCAGCTATGCTTATAGTCTGCTCTCTGCCATACAATGTTTAACACAGCAAACTGTGAACCAACAATTCTGGTAAATCTGTTTCCCCGCATTCAGTGTTCCCGAATATTTATTTTATTATGTAATTCACTACATGCTTTATGCCACAAATCCGTATATTGGAAAACCAGAATGAAAAAATACGTAAAATAGATTACAAATCATACTAGAGCGAAAGATAATCATAAATGAGGTGGAAAAATGCTAGGTAAGAAAAGAAAAAGGTAAATTTCAGTGAAATACGAAAGAGTGAAAAAAGAATGTAACAGTGAGTTCCAAATTTGGTACCAAGGAGCAAAATAAATCTAAACAAAAGGGACGCTAAAATCCCAGATTTCAGAGACAGACTGAAGAGAACGAAAGTAGCCAAAGAGAGTAGAGTCCATCAAAATGTGACGGCCTTTATTTTGGTTTTTGAGTAGGTCTTATCCTGCTTTCAACAGCGCACTCTACAATTAATTAATGAGATGGCACAACGCAGGAAGTGAAAGCATAAAAAGTACAGTACGAAGGAATGTACAATCAGAACCAAGGGAAAAATCAACGTGTAAAACAAGGAAAGGAAAAATTAATATTTAAAGCAAATACCATGGAACCTCTGTGCAACATATGCTCAAAAGCAGTTGTTCAACAGTCCAGCTTTCTCATTTCCCCCTCAAAGGGTGGACAGAAAGTCTAACTAATATAGCAGATGGAAAACGCATCAGGAACATCCAATGGCTTAATATGTAATATAATTAGTGCCGGTTACCAAAGTTTTCTTCAGAAGCCCTTAGGCACTATCAAAGGTCAGGGCGCAGAATACCAAAGCTGCATAGTCTTGATTCTGCCATAGCTTTTTAAACCACCACCAGACACTCCCTCTCTCTTTATCTCGCTTTTGCAGGTTCTTTTTCATCTTTGCTTGCTCCCTTTGAGACTGGTTTTACGCCTTTGTCTTCCTCTTTCTTTTCCTTTTGTTTGAATCTTTTTATTGACATTTTGCATTACACAATCACATAATTACTAGATCAGCACAAGCATTAATTACTTTAGCCAGCTATTGACGGTGACATTAGTGTATCAGTAAATGTACAGTGTTATATACATTTGAAAAACCAAAAGTATACAATGGATAGTATACATCTACAACAATCATAGCTAGGTGCGTTCTTGCGTTATGTGCATCACGGTTGGTCACTGCGTGGCATGTCATAAGTTTGAACAATGGGAGGAGGGTTCAACCAAAGGAGGACAAATTAATATAAGGAAGGGTGGGGGAAACTGCCTGTGACCTGTTGCTGTAAGGAGCTGCTACAAGGACGTATCTGCTCTGCTGAGGTGCTGGATACCAAAGTATTGACTGGCTGACCTGGTATTGTGGTTCACCAATCCACATGTATCACCACATGACCATGTTGTAACGTGCGACCCGACTAGTCTCCCTCCCTCTCCCCTGTACCCCAGGCTGTGTGTCAAAACCCAGTAGGTCTGCCACAATAGCCCCCCAACTATCAGCCAGTGGAAATTTGTGAAGACCCAGGAGGTCCTCTCTTCGTAAGGCCACACCTTCCGCCTTGTCCCAATTAAGTAAAGAGTGGCGCCATGCCTTTACATGTGGGTCCTCTGGCGACTTCCAACGTTTGGTGATCAGGCGCTTTGCAGTGATCAAGCCTAGATCCAGAAAGCGGGAAGTGACCCTGTTATTCCTGCCCCTTTTGAAGAGGTGTAAGATGTATATGTCACAATGAAATGTAATGTCCCGTTCTGTGCATCGGACCAAGGTGGTCGCAACTCCAGCCCAGTACTCCCCCAGGGAGGGGCACTGCCACAGCATGTGCAGCAAGTCAGCGTTGGGTAAACGACACTTGGGACAGATTGAATTTGTGCGATGAAAGAGTTTATTAATCTGGGCCGGTGTAAGGTATGCCCGGTGTAAGAGAAAGAGCTGAGTCTGGCCAAAGCGCTGGTTACGGGGAATGTGTGTTGGACCCTCCAGTACAGTGGACCATTCTTTGTCTGAAAAGGCCCGCCCTCGATCGTCCTCCCAATGTTGTCTCAAGGGAGCCAATGAGATCGCTGTATGCTGACAGAGAGACGATGCAAACTTCCTCTTCCTTTTCCCTTTGAGTGTTTTTCTCTCTCTTGCACTGCGTGAAAGTCTGACAAGGAAACATAAGTGTCGGTCACCAAAAATAAGTGCCAGTTGTCCCCACCTGCAACCACCGGTTCAAATTAAGCACTGCCAATAGATTAAATCCAATATTACACAATCTCTAATACATTGAGTCAGAAGTAATTAAATATGTTACAGTCCACCCCTCGGTAGGCAGCTATCAGTAACAAAGCAAAGACAGTAGAACTTCAAGAGACCATAAAGCTGGTCACATATTGAAAAATCAGCAGCAGAAGAAAGAAAACCACTTTATCACCAACAATTTCATTACTTGCACATGATATAACTAATGGGGGAGGAACTGTTGGGTGTGGGGGTTAAGGAAGTATAAAGTGCTGCCTAACCAATGACACCTTAAGCCTTGCAACCACATGAGGCTAGGAGGTGCCTGCCTAAACAAGCTTAGCCGTTCCAGCCAAACACCGCTCTGGGAGTTCCTGCTGGCCCTTTAGTGTTGATATGATATACCGGTTTACTCACTAGGGGTGGATTTTCATCACTTGGCCTTCCTGCCAGTGAAATGCTGACAGACCAAACTGCTCCCAAGCATCCTCTGTTCTTGGATGGGAGCGGCTTCATACCTCTACTGTGGAAATCAAGTTACTGTTACAGTAGGGGAAGGAGCCTGGCAGACCTAGTCAGGGTCCGCCCTGGCTTCTGGCAAATGTGTGCATCCTCTGTCAAAATCATTCTTGTGTACATTTACCAAATATTGAAGTTTAATAATAAGGTAGACTTTCTTCGAAAATGTTATTAGGGCGCATAGTTGGTTTTTTGAGTCCTTCCCAAACTATTTTATGGAAAATAAGACACTACTCCTCACCAGCCATTTACAATGAGGGGAAGGCAGTAGTATAAGCAGATACCATTCATCACCATTCATGTCCTTAAAAGTGACAGGTCCCCCTCCGCAGGACCCCCCGCCCCTCGCTATGTCCTTAAAAGTGACAGGTGTGTCCCCAAAAGTGACATGTCTGTGTGTCCTTAAAAGAGCCAGCTGCGTGTCCTTAAAAGTGACAGGCCTCAAGCCCATGGAAAAACAAGGGTGTGGCACAGGGTTTGTGTCAGAGTGTGAGCGCCGAGCACATGTTGAAGCCCATGCTCTGTTAGCAGGTTGTTTAGGGGTGTGTAAAAAAAAAAGTGTGTTCCTGTAAGTGAGAAATGTCTGGGTCTGTTTAAAAACGAGGGCTGTGTTGCTGTGGTAGTTGTTGTCTGAGCAGGCATCCCCAAATCCCCCAACCCCGGGCAGCATGATTGTCTAACACATGGGTTTACGGTGCAGAGGTTTTTTTAAAAGGGTCTTTCTTTAGAATCAGATGCTGCAATTTGAAATGCGTCCCAGCCGCAGCTGGGGGCAGAAAACTACCCATTGGGCTTATAAGTCACGACGTAAAAACACAAGAACAAAAGTCACAAGTCGCAACGTGAAAACACAAGAACAAAAGGCCAGTTACCCCGACAGAGCGCCGTTGAGAACAGGAAAAACTAATCAGCCAGGCCCAAGCTTCCCACGAGCCTTAAATTGTATAGTACAGGAGTTGTTTATAAAACAGCAGTCCATCCTTCCCAGGAGCAGGAGTCCCAAACATAGGTGATTAGGCGAACAGGCCTGTTGGATTAATTAACAAATGTCAAATGCTGAAGTGCGTGTCTAACAAAAACAATGCAGTGGTCAGAAACGTGCTCAATAATGACCCTCACATGGTCATGCAGCATGTCCCTAAAACTTCCGACGGAGTTCTTCCCAAAACAGGCCGCAGGATTAATTAACAGACACGCAGTTTAATTAACAGCTGTCAAGGGGGTAAAATGGCACATAACAAAACAAGGCAATGGCCGGAAAACATTCTAAACAATCTCCGCCATAAAGGATGGTGCCCTTCCAATTAGCATGCCAGGACCCTAAAACTTCAGCCGGAGCACATCCCACAACAGGCCCTAGGTTTAATTAACAGATGTCAATGGATAAAGAGGCATCTAACAAAACAATGCACGGGTCAGAAAGCTGTCCTAATAATGACCCTCAATACATGGTTCTAAACCATCCCCTACATAAAGGGGTCCTCCTTCCAATTAGCATGCCCGGACATGTATAAAAAGCATACATTAGAGCGCCGCCACAATCAGCCATTCAAAAACCCATTAGGAACGACATGCGTGGATTGTCTTTGCTGCACAGGCCCACCAACCCCGAAGATTAAAGGTCACAATGGATCAGAGCAGCTTCTCACAGATTGATGCTGCCTGCTACACATTAATGGAGGTAAGTAAATAAGGGGATTGCGCAATGTTGTCAGCTTATGGGCTATTTAATGTATGGGGGATTGCATTTAAGTGAACAGAGTTGCATTTTAAAAGGGTTTTAGATGTAATTGTTAAGGTTTAACATTGTCTAGAAGCATTTTTTACATAGTTACCTACGGCTTTAGAGTCCCCAGAGACCGCAAAATTAACCCCCCAAACAATTTAACAATAAATAAAAACTGTTTCAGTACTCACCCGTGGGCTATATTCGTGTCGACAGGGGCTGGCGCTGGCTGAGGCTTCTGGGGGCTGGTGGTCACAGCCTTATACTAGCGGTCCAAGACGGTCCCGAAGGATCTGAGGGGTCAGGATGCAGTGTTCAATGGCTTGTTGTGGCAAGGGTCGGTGTGCCTCCGGGGCGCGTTGGGGGCATTGTGAGGGGATCGCGGGCCCAGTAATTAATAATAAAAAAATAAAATGTCCCCGAGCCCGCTTGCCAAGGGCGCTGCTCGGGGTTGTGAGGCCTGTGTGGGGGCTCATGTGGCGGCGGTGTGCGAGGGATCGCGGTCCCTGTAAATAATAAAAAATAAAATGTCCCCGAGCCCGCTTGCCATGGGCACTGCTCCGGCGATCTTGTGCGGGTGGGGGTCTCCGATGGCGCCTGTGTGCGCGGGGCGCGAGGCCTCGTTTTTTGTTAAAATTGAAGCCCCCAGAGCCCGCTGTGATCCGTGAGGTGCTCCGGGTGGCTTGTGCAGCTGGGGTGGGGGCTCAGGTGGCGCCTGTGTGCGCGGGGCGCGAGGCCCCGTTTTTTGTTAAAATTGAAGCCCCCGGAGCCCGCTGTGCTCCATGCGGAGCTCCAGGGTGCTTGTGCGGCTGGGGTGGGGGCTCAGGTGGCGCCTGTGTGTATGGGGCGTGAGGCCCCAGTAACATTTTAATAATCCCCCGAGCCCGCTTACCAAGGGCGCTGCTCGGGGGGCGTGAGGCCGTTGTGTGGGGCTCAAGACCCCGTTTTAAAAAAATTGAAGCCCCCGGGGCCCGCTGTGCTCCATGTGGAGCTCCGGGGTGCTTGTGCGGCTGGGGTGGGGGGCTCAGGTGGTGCCTGTGCATGGGGACTTTTGTTAAAAGTGAAGCCCCCGGACCCGCTGTGCTCCATGCGGTGCTCTGGGTGGCTTGTGGTACAGTGGAGGGTTCTCCTGTGTCCTTGGGGCAGTATGGGGCCCGAAGCATAAAAAATAAGGCCCAAAGCCCGCTTACCACAGGCGATGCTCTGGGGCTGGGAGGCGGATGGCGGTTGTTCCTGTGAGCCCTTGTGGATCCTGATGGCGCCTGAGGCAATGGCGCAGGGAGCTTCCTCATCGTGGCTGCGGTGGTAGGACCCGCCCCTGCAGTGATGTCACCGGGGACTCCCCTGACATCACTGAAGGGGCTGGTCCTTCTACCTCTGCCACGGCAGGGGAAGCTCCCGGCTGGGGATTCCTCCACGGTGGATGTCTCAGCGGCTATGGTGATGGCAGCAAGGGCCGTCAATAAATAAATAAATAAAAAAAAGAAGAAAAAAAAAAGAAAATGTATTTACAGCCGAAGGGAACGTATAACAGCGTCCCTGTGGCTTTTAATTTTTTTATTCTTTTTTCCAATGGTGCCATTTTATATAGCGCAAATTCAACCTGAAGGTCTTGGAGCGCTTTGTACAGGCACAATGGTTATGTTACACACGGGTACATTTATTTCAGGTCAGTGTGTTGGTACATTAAGTGTTTTACCCAGAATCCCAGGATATGTAGAAGGGTTTTTCTCATGCTTTTGCTCCCCACCAGTCACCCTTTTAAAATGCCTGCTTTTGCGCCCCAACAGTCGCCATTTTTTAAATGAATGCTTCTGCTCTCACCAGGCCGTCCATTTAAATGTCGCCCAGAGTGTATATAACGTAAGTGCGGCGCAAAGCATTGTGTATTAGCACTATATCCGTTTGTTACTGGACGTTTATAAGTTAAAAGCCTAATCTAAAGCCCTGATTATTAAAGGGTTCCCAAGAGCAGCTTGCACAATCCCTTATATAGATATGTGTATATGTTGTGTTTGTACATGCAATGGGGCTTGTGGGTAGGAATCAGGGCTGAGTTCTTATTAAAAGTAGATGTAAATGCACATGTGTTGTTTTGCAATTTTCAATTTATGATTTGTATTTTCTAAGATGTATGTAACAAACTGTAAGGCCATGTTTATGAGGTGTAGTTTTAAAGCAGACGTTTTTTTATTTAACCCAGACGCAGGACATGCCGGAATTAATCCTAACAGACTCTGAAATGCTCACCCTACAGACAGGTATATGTATTTTGAGGTGTATAGTTCTGAGTAGTTTTGTACACATGTATCTTAGAAGCTCTACTTTTCTAATGGTGTTCTCATGTATGTGTGATTTTATAGATATGGATCCCGAACTACAAAGGATTCTTGATGGTCTACAATGCCACAAGGGGGCTCAAGACGCATCGCGGAGTGTACAGGATAACACTGTTCTTACAGGTAAATCAAAAAGGCGTTGATTCTTTAAACGGTCTAAGCCTTGGGAGTGTCTAGTCCCAAAAGCCACAGTTGTGAACTATAGGAACGCTCCTCAGAGGGGCCTGCTAAGGCCTGTTGTATACTGCAAATCTGATTATTTTTTTCTTTACAGGGCCCACGGTGCCACACCCGGAAGTCGTGATTGTGCAAGAGCCGGCGCAGCTACCAAAAGAAAGGCCTGTGAAAAGGAAATCTTCAACATCTAACGACGGGCCTGTGACAAAGAAACGATCTGGGGAAAGACATCTAAAAGGTGTGTTTTTACAAAAAGGGTGTGAAAAACGAACTCTCTGGGTTGTATTCTCTCAAACAAAGGGGTCCACAGTCATGTAGTACCAGATGTACTACTGGGGGTAGTGTAAACATCTTATACAGGTTCCTTATTGTTTCTAATATATATTTTTTATGTTACATTCTAGGAGCCGTTCAAAAGAACCTCGGAGAAGATGCGCAAAAGGCTAAGCGAGCTACGAAACCGCTAAGGGACATCACAAAGACCGTTCTGAACACCGGGCCTGCGGCAAAAGGAGTGAGTAGGCGTGTACGCCAGAATAAGATCTACACATACTACACCCCCATACAACAGAGAACCGACGTATCCGAGGCGTATCTAAACCCTCTCCAGGCCTCAAAAGGGAATCTCATCTCAAACAAACCCACACTTAAGAAGAAGCAACTGAACTCAGAACCCCAAACAGGTCCTTTAAACCTCAAGAAGAAGTCGTTGGTCCTGGAGTCCCAAGCAGCCCATTTAGACCTCAGCAAGAAACAGAGGGTCCCTGAGCCCCTAACTACTCCTTTAGATCTCGCATTAAAAAATGTTGCTAAGCAGGGGAATGAACCATCTACCCCAGCGCTCTCTAAGGGCTCACCGGCTGTGACGCCGGTTGTGGAAGCTCTGTTACAACCTCAAACCCCTAAAGTCAACAGGCTTTCAAGAAAATATCTTAAGAATAAGCAAGGGGTACAGGCGTTACAAGTAGAAACATTGGAAGGGACCTTAATCAAACCCGCTACACCGCAGGACCCTTCCCATCCTCTGAAGACCTCTATAGTTTAAAATAAACTAGCGATGTCGGTAGAGGAATGCCCCATAGAACAGCCCTCAAAACCTTCTATAGTCGTTCATGACGGGTTTAGGGGCAACGTGTCTGAAAAAGGGCAACCCTTAGGAGGCTCGTATACCAACAGCAAAGGCTGTCTCAATATGCTGGCAAGTATGGTAGACAAACTTGATAGACCCTCAGAAGCAGCGCCCGAGGGGCCTTCTAGCACATACAAGGGGGTTTTGCAGATGCCTGTTACACATTCACCCACCCACGGCCCTGACAATGACCTAGCCGATAGGACCCTCGATTATTTCGACAGTCATTTACGCTCCCCGTACCTTATGTCCCCTATCACACTTCAGGGAGCGTACGACCCAACCAGCCCCGCGCCCGGTGTAAGCCCCGCAACACCCCCGGCAATATACACCAATGACAGTACGGGCTGGGACGACTGGTCAATTCATAGTACGGATGTGGCATTTAGCGAGGCCCCTTTCCCAAACGCCCCGGGGTGTTCGCACTGGGATCCTGTGTCTATGATCCCCCCAGGCCCTCAGTTACAGATTGGTGTTGGGGCTGAAGGACCGCGAGAGGCCCCTGGGGTGTTAAAGGTTGTTATACAACCAAACACAGTATTCATCCCTACCCCACCACAATATGACTCTGTAAACCCAAAACCGGTACTAGATGCTCATGTAAAGGATATACAAATGGCGGTCAGAAAGCTAAAACGCCAAGCGAACACCGCAACCTTAAAATTGGGGTTGGGGGGTAGCGGTGACAGGGCCATGGTGGAGGCACAGCAGAAGATACTGCAAAGGATTGACATGTGTAAAAGGGTGATCCTCAAAACGTGTCAGGAAGCGGGATCGGAAATATGGCGTATACAGGCGTGACTAGGACAGCGCCATCCCCTAAAGAAACCCTATGCCCCTGGTGTTAATAAAAGAGCACACACATCAAAATATAGCAGTAAGGTCCAAACAGTACTGACAAAGTCCCTGCGCTTCTTACGCTTACTCAGGCGTAAAAAGTACATAGAGCACCGCAAACAGCATCATACCATTTCACAAGCTACGTCTGAACCACATACAACAGTACCAGCCACCCAGCAAGACATAAGTTCAGGAGAGAACATCCCGAGTGGCGTGCAATTGAAGGGCGTGGGTGGTAGAGCGCCAACACTCCACCATGAGGAACACATAGAGGGGCCGAGGTGTGGGTCTGTAGCAGAGGCCTCCATGAGTACTTCGCACATAGGCACAGACCATACTGTTCAGATAGGCAGGGGACTGTTACCTAGAAAAGCCTGGTCCCGTAAAAAACAAAAGTGGGCTAATAGCGCTAAGCAACGACGGCTTTTAATAAGTAAACTAAAGAAAGCCAGAATATGCGTTACACGGGTGCTTAAAAGACACCCAGAGCCCTTACTAAACCAGAATCCCCAAAATGATACAGCAGCAAGCTCCCCCTCAAGTCAAATCCCTCAAGATGAGGATTCAGAGGTCGTATTTTTAGAGAGTGTTAGAAGCTACAGGCGTGATGTAGAGAGATTTAAGGCCACAGAGCACTACGAGGAGTTTAGGTTTGCTAACCTTCACCAGATAAGGTCCTCCGATCACGGTGTTTTAGCTATACATCAGGCGGTGCAAACGCTCATAGAAAGGTTGTTATGCGATGTGGGTCCTAATGATTTTTTCCAACTACGCTTCCAGGGGCAGGGTTTTGACAGTCCTTTGTTCACCAAACGGAGGTCCCGAGATGTGTTTGACGCCGTGGAATTTTTAGAAAACCTGTCGAGGCTTTTACAGAGCAAGGCTGAACTAGTCGCCTATGGCACTTTCCGGGTCATAGGCGAGTGGGGTGAGGGGGGTGTTTCCAGACCTTTAAAGAGCGTGCTATACAGCAAGATAATTGGTAAGAAACAACGTTGGCTGCTCGACTTTAACAACGACACGACCAACACCTGTCTGGCGGCCAGCATCGTAGGGTTGTTGATGGGGCGCAACACCACCGACGCGACCATCATGTCTAGAGCGGCTGAAGCCCATGAGGTTCTTGAAATACCTCCAGACTGCATGGTCGGCTTTGGCGACATAGGTCTTTTTGAGAACTATTTCTCTGTGACGGCGAAAGTTCTTTATCACAACGGCTCTTGGAAGTATTTTACAACAGGGGCCCGTGTGAGAAACAAGACCGTATATGTCCTTCACGACGAAAATCACTTTTACGGTATCTTGAACCTTAAAAGTTTTCTGGGAGTCAAGTACGTGTGCACACATTGCGACCACATATACAGCAGTAAGGAACGTCATCAGTGTGAAATGCATTGTAAGATGTGCCGGAGGGATGGTTGCGTCGTAGACGTCGCCCTGAAGGTGAGGTGTTGCACCTGTAAGATGTTTTGTCGCTCTCAAGACTGTTTGAGCATCCATAAGAAAGCTGTTAAATGCAGCCCTAAAATGGATTGCTTTGAGTGTGGTCGGTATGTGGCAGATGATCACAAATGCAAAGGCATGAAATGCCCACGGTGCCAGACGCCTTTTGAGGCGGGTACCAACCACCGTTGTTACATGGTTAAAGGCAGACCCCAGACCAAAACCGAAGCCTACATAGTGTGTGATATAGAGTGCACACAAGAGACGGGAGTATATCAACCTAACTATATTTACGCACACCATCTAACTTCTGACGACAGCTGGGAGTTTGAAGGCAGAACGTGCGTTGGTGATTTCCTTAACACTTTCATTCAAACCAAATTCAAAGGGTATACCATGTTGGCCCATAACTCAAAAGCATACGACTCATTCTTTATTTTACAAGATATGATTCGTGAAAAGGTACAAGTAGAATTCATCATTCAGGGTTCCAAGCTGATGTTGTTAACAGCCGGTCAGTTACAAATAAGGTTTATAGACACCCTGAATTTCCTACCTATGAAATTGAGCAAGCTGCCAAAAGCCTTTGGATTTCCCGGGTGTAAAGGTTATTTTCCACACTTTTTTAACACCTAGGCGAACCAGAATTATGTGGGACCCATGCCACCTCCTGCCAGTTACGGGGTTGAATATATGATGCCATCCGAGAAAGAGAGCTTTCTACAATGGTACTCTGAAAACCGTGAAAAGGAGTTTCATTTTCAAACAGAGTTGAAAGCTTATTGTCAGGCTGATGTAATGATCCTGCGACAAGCGTGCAACCTCTTCAGAGATGTTGTGGTGGAGGTGACTAAGAAAGTCAGGATCTTGAAACCCAAGACGCCTCGAATGACAAAGAAAGTCAGGATCTTGAAACCCAAGACGCCTCAAATGACAGAGACGGTCGAATACATAGACCCTTTTCAAAACATCACATTGGCCTCCATGTGTATGTCCATCTACAAACACATGTTTTTAAGACCAAAAAGTATCGCTCTAGTGCCGCCAGACCTCTATAACGGCAAGCAGAAACGATATTCAACCCCCTCGATTCGGTGGCTCATGTACGTCTCTGAGAAGGAAGACATACATATTCAGCACGCCTTACAGGGTGGCGAATACCGTGTGGGTCCCTATTACCTGGATGGGTACGCTGTAATTAAGGGAGTGCCGACGGCCTTTGAATACAACGGCTGCTTTTACCACGGCTGTCCTCAGTGTTACAAACCCCACGAGTTTAACAGACTGCTGGGTGCCAAATTTGAACACTTACACAGACGTACTCTGTTGAAGGCCCAGTATGTTGAAAAATGTGGCTTTGCTATGAGGGTTCTTTGGGAGCATGAGTGGTTAGAGATGCTAACAACCGACACCGCGCTCTGCTCTTTCCTTCAGAGTCATGATTTACCAGAACCCCTGGAACCCCGCGATGCCTTATTCGGAGGTCGTACAAATGCCATACAACTGTACAGGGCCGTGGGTGAGGGTGAGAAAATACACTACTATGATTTCACCAGTCTGTACCCATTTGTGAACAAAATGAAGGTATACCCCTTAGGGCACCCGACCATTATATATAGAGATTTTAAGCCCATATCCGAATATTTTGGGCTAGTCAAATGTGAAATCTATCCTCCAAGGCAGCTTTACTTTCCTGTGTTACCATACAGAGTCGATGGTAAACTGATGTTCCCCCTCTGTCGAACATGTGCTGTGTTTAAAGAGGTTGGCGGTTGTAGACACACTGAAGAACAAAGGATGCTCACAGGGACCTGGTGCAGCATCGAGGTAGAAGCTGCCTTAGAGAAAGGTTACAGGCTCGGGAGGATACACGAGGTGTGGCATTTTAAGAGGACAACAACACGGCTCTTTGCCCCATACATTAATCTGTTTCTCAGAGACAAGCAGGAGGCCTCAGGGTATCCCGAATGGTGTACTAGTCAGGATGCAAAGCAGAAATACATCGATGACTACTACACTCACGAGGGTATCCATTTACGCCCCCATTTGATAGAGGTCAACACGGCCCGTCGACAGTTAGCCAAACTCTGCCTCAACTCCTTATGGGGAAAATTCGCACAGCATACAAACCTGTCAAATACGACCTTAATAACAGATCCTGACAAGCTGTTTAAGTACCTATTTGCCCCATGTTACGATGTGTCCAGCTGTGGGTTTATCGATGACGAGACCGCAGCAGTGTGTTGGAAATACACAAAAGCATACCCCACAACGTCTAACAACATCAACATCTTCATAGCGTGCTTCACGACCGCCCACGCTCGTCTAGAGCTTTACAGGGTTATGGATAAACTCCAGGACCGCTGCTTGTATCATGATACCGACTCTGTGATTTTTCTGAGTAAACCAGGGGATGAAGACCCTCCTCTTGGGGATTATCTGGGTAATCTGACCAGCAAACTCGATAAGGATGAATATATAATAGAATACACTTCATCCGGACCTAAGACATACTCCTACCGTACAAACAAGAACAAAGGGGCACATTACGATAACCGGCGGAAAAAAATCCGCCATCCACTATAGCCTGAAAAAACCGCCCGCCTGCACCATGGGAATACCGACCTAGCAATTATGATGTCGTGAAGCAACCTCCGCCCGCGGCGGTAAAAACACAAAAAAGTCCGCCCGTCCATGTCAGAGCAGAAGATTATCCGTCCGCCACGGACGCAATCCCGCCCGACAACCCAAATCCGCCCGCTCTGACGACCGAGACACCGGCCGTGAAATTATGATCTCCACGACATGAGCGCGGAAAATCTACATATATTCCGCCCGCCACCGTGAACAACAGAGATGAACAACTGACACGGCGGAAGGCCTGGCGGCCACGTCCGTGCACGGAAATCATTGGCAGACCAAACAAATACACACAACATGGCCAACAAGTCCACACAGCAAACTACGCCACAATACCCAAACACAGAACACATCCCAAATACACATCCCCCCTGGCAAAACAAAAAAACTACTAATCCGAGGACACCAGGCACAGCACACCTGTAAACGACAGCTCATCATGACACACCCACATAGGTGAGTACAAAAGCAGCCCCTTCACAGACCACAATCCCTTGCACTACAAAGCGAAGACGACAGCAGAGAACCCAGAGAGCCACAAAGGAAAGCAGCATACCACACGCACGCACACATCACACCCATCACCAACACCACCACCACCATCACCACTGAAACACCGGCACCACTAACCCCCTGCACATCACACACCACACACCCACCAGCACCACAAATACCAAACCACACACCATGGCAACACAAAGAATGCCTAAGTACACTGCCACTGAGTTGACGGTCATGGTCGACGAGATCATCAAGGTGCACCCACAAATCTATGGGAACCAGGTCCAACAGACACCAGTAGCCACCAGAAACAGAATGTGGAGCAGGATCGTTGACCAGGTGAATGCAGTTGGGAACGTGCCACGCAACCGGGGTGAAATTACAAAGAGGTGGCACGACCTGAAAAGCGTGGTCAGGAAGAAGGAGGCCAAGAATCGTGAGCTGGCTGACAGGACTGGCGGCGGAAATCCCGCGCCATTCAAGACCTTCAAGGCGTGGGAGGAGAAGGTGCGAGGCATTCTACATCCGGAGAGTCTCACCAGAATACCAGGGGGAGTGGAGGCTGGTAAGTACAAACAAATGTATACCAGCACACCGCTATGTACTGTCATGCACTACCAGAATGCCATAGCTCTGAGGGCCAAACACCCCCATGTCCAGTACACAATCCACAAGACATCTCTCACACATGCAACAGACACTCCCACACACTCAGCCCAAAGGTACCAACAAACAAAACCATTGGGGCATGCAGTGCCGGATTTAGGGCGGTGCGACCGGTGCCGCCGCACCGGGTGCCAAGTCCAGGGGGTCGCCATTTGCTTGGAACTGAGTGCTGTTACTAATTTTCAATTTCACAGGGTCTTGGAAACAAAAGAAGACAAACAACGCTGCTCACGCGCTGGTGGAGCATTGACAGGGCTTCCTCTTCTTTCATTCTTCATGTCTCAACAAAAAAGCGCACTTTTATTGCTAAACAATGACTGCTAAAGTTCCAAAAGACAATTTAATTTTAGTTGCAAGCTGCTGTATATCCTGTTGCTGCACAAAGACAGGGCCCGCAGAGCAGGGGGAATAGTTGCATTCAATCTTGCAATGTTACCCGTTGTTCTTTCACTTTACATGCGATTTCTCGATGTGTTCAAACAGATCCCTTGTTGCGTTTTTATTACTTTTAGATCCTTTTTTAGTGTTCAAACCGGATCTTCTTTCATGTTACTAAGAGAGCCGCCCCATCTCCCGTCATTTCGGCCCCCTCCCTGATCTATAACCTACTTCTCTGGACTTGATAATGGAGGAAGGAGTGCTGTAGCGCCATTACATCATGCATCACAAACAACTTGCATCGTGACCACCCGTGCTCTGATACCCAGTAACTCAGACCACCCTCTGCTTGCACCTGAAGGATCCACCATCCCTCCCTGGCAGCCCGCCCCACCCACATCACTTGCATCCTTACGGCACTCCTGGCTGCAGAAGAGTTCCCTTCCTCCTATAAAATACAACGCGAACGGTATAGCTTCTTGGCGCTTTTAATCATAGCAGTAGTGATTGCCCAACCTATTGCTGAATTAGCTCTTCCTGGATTGAGGCCTTTTACCGGATCCTTTTGTGAGTTGTGTTTTACCATGTCTAATACCCTTAGTGGACCTGGACTGTGTCACGAAAGAGCATTAACCCTCTGAGTTATCTTGAGGGAATTTGACCAGTGCCCTATCACGCATGTAGCAAACATTTCGCTAAAAGCAGTTCTGTGTTTTGCACATGTGAAAAGTTTTCATGAACTTGCACTTTGAGCATTTCACTTTAATAAAAAGAGCTATTTAATTATTTTTACCAGGCTAAGTGTATAGAGACCATGGCAACCACATCAGGCCCTCTAGGCTACTCTTTTGGTTTTGCTGTATCATTTGGTCTGGCTTCCTCAATTTTCTGCTTATGGGGTTTTAAAATTCTACCCCTTGAGTGTGGAATTAGAGAGGTTTAACACCCTCATGGTCTGGGAACTTGGAGAGCATTGTGAGATAGCTAAGCTGCCAGCTGCTATTATTATTACCATTATTTATATAATAATTAATGGGTTTTTTAGCTGACACTGTAAAACTGCAACTCATAGATCTAAAAATAGGGTCACTTATTAACCAGCAGTCTTTGTTTTACTAACATTAGAAGGATGAAAGTTTGAGCTACTAGGTTATATTATGGATCGCGCCCACACTACAGCCTGTCATCCAAAGCCACTAGGGGCTGCAATGGCCACCACCTGCGGCCCAACCCAGGCCATCACGGAATTAACTGCACAAATTTTGTGTGGTGCATCCCAGCCATGAGTGAGCTCCTGTAAGTTGAGGAAGAACCCTTTTGTATGCAATGTGTTTGCTGGCTTTACTTAATTGGATCACAAAGGTGGTGCACTTAAAAATATCTTGCAGTGTTAAATCATCCGCTAAAGAGATCTTTGTGTGCCCAGTGATTTTCAGAGCATAATAATATTGGCATGATAAGTCTAGTGGCAAATGTACTTGGTGAAGAGGACTGTGTTTTGTCTAGTGACAGTTTTCACTCATCATAAAGTAGTATTGTCAGTTAAGGTGCCTCTCGCAAAGCACAACGTGTAACATGCCTATCACAGATTTGTATTTATTTGTAGATAGGTCAGTGGGTTTTGTCATAGAGAAACTTTTGGTTACTATCAGTTCATAAGTTACAATCCTTGGAATATAACACTGTGAGGTATGAACCACTGCATGCAAACTGCAAGGTGTGAGTTTAGAAAGTTATTTTTTTCCTCAATCTTTCCTCATTCTAAGGTACTAAATACTGTCCCTTAGGGTAGTGATACATTCCTATTAGTATACACAACCCCAACCACTTTGTTACGTTCTGAAACCTGAGTTTGTCTTTTTCCACACTCAGCATTCATAGCATACAAAGCCTACCAGTACGGACTACATGTGACTACAACAGCTCGTATCTCTTATTGTCTTATGCAACATTTCCTATACATTGATTTACACATGTATCAATCATTGTCTCAGCATAATACATGTGTGTGTTACGTAATGATGTGCTCTGACACCCCATTTGGGACGAGTAGCACCATAAAAGAAATTAAAGAATAAATGTAAGAAGGGACTATGGAGATATGATGGCACCCTTGGAGGTGGTAATGTGGGAATCCGTGCAGAAGTAGGTCATGGAGGGGTTAGGGGGGGGAGGGGGCGCCAACAAACATTTTCGCACCATGCGCCTCCAATACTAAAGCCGGCCCTGGGGGCATGTGTACAGTCAGCCAGCACCACAACTCCCACCAGGTCCCCTTGTACCCTAGATGCGCCGGAAGGAGCACTCCCCACACCCACACTCATGTGTCAGCCATAGCTGCACTAACCAACAAGTAACAGGTAAGTAGCCTTACCACAAAGTCCGTGTATCGGAGGGGGGACTGCAGAAGTACAACCCCCACCAGGCCCCTAGTCCTACAGCGCAGCAAGATGGAGCACTCCCCACACCCATGTGTCAGCCATTGCAGTGCACACCTTCACCCGACAGGTTGATATGTTTCCCTACATGGAGGGGTGTCTGTGGGTGGTAAGCCATCACCACAACTCACAACACGGCCCCCACTCCCACAGACCAGCAAGATGGAGCACCCCTCCCTCTCATAACCATGTGGTAGCTATTGCATTGCTCCCTCCAAACCAACAAGTAGGTAGACTACTGTACAGGGCGGGGTGTCTGTAGGCATGAGGACTGTACTACGACTAACATTTGGGACATGTCACGTAGCAGAGGAACAGGTAGCACTGCTCCCTGTCATAATCATGTGACTAATGTGCACAAGGACATGAATTACAGAGTCATAGCCCACATGAGCCATCTCAAATACAGTAACACGTAAGGAGTCATGTCTGCATGCACAAGTCTCACTGGAGTACTGACCCACATGGCGTGCACTGTGCCAGACATCACACACATCAGCAACACCATCGAAGTCTTGTCCATGTAGTCGTGTCTGCTTGTTCCGTTGACATTGTACAACATCACCCATGTAAGTCTATCTTGTCTCAATGTAACAGAGTGGAACCACAGTAATGTCACATAGACCACTGGACCCATGAACCACACAGCTACACAATGCACATTCAAAATCTCATCCATCTCATCTTTCAGCCCCAGTGGCATGAAAGGTATATCATCTAAACCGTTGTCCCATATACAGTAGTTCAGCAATGATTCCTGCCGATGACCACAAATGTGTCTGCAGTGTCTGAAGCGCACGTCACACTGTGATTTACAACATACCTAATATAGTCAACACCCCAAGAGCACTGCATTGCTGCACATGGCTGAGGGTAGCACGCACACCAAGGAATTGTCCCATCTGCAATACGTTGTGTGGCACACAACCATTACTCACTCACTACAATGCTTGCAGTGTAATGTCCCTAAATGACAACAGTGAGCAGATATGCTGGGTATGTCAGACATACACACACCTTTGTCTCTGTAGTGTCGTGTGGCCAAAACACATCTCCCCTTCTGCACCCATATGTCTCAGTATGTACCACCAAACCATATTTCACCTCAGAAGCGTTGATGGGGCTGTACCCCTTTTTCCATCTGCGTTTCTAAGCGTTTCATTTGAACCCCAAAACCATATTTCATATCAAAAGCGTTGATGGGGCTGTACCCCTTTTTCCATCTGCGTTTCTAAGCGTTTCATTTGAACCCCAAAACCATATTTCGTATCAAAAGCGTTGATGGAGCTGTACTCCTTTTCCCATCTGCGTTTCTAAGCGTTTCATTTGAACCCCAAAACCATATTTCATCTCAAAAGCATTCATGGGGCTGTACCCCGTTTCCACCAAAGCCACAAAATGTAGGGGTTCTGCAACACACACCGATTGGCATGCCAAATCCGTCCCATGCCATATGCACCCATCACACTATTCCATTGCCTTGATCACGCACACACATTGTAGAGCCATACACACGCATCTGGGAAATCAGTGCACAACTGTGCACAAACTGTGAATGTCAGACATCTAACGCACACCTTGCAAGGTGCAACACAATAACCTTTCGTCTCTGCCCCACAGGTGACGAACAGCATGATGCTGGAGAGGGAGACAGCAGCCATCACAGCCAGTCCACAAGCCCTCCACCCGGACTCACGGATGTGGAAGACCTGGACACCTCTTCGGACGAGGACTCCCGACCAGGCACATCTGGTGTGGCAGGGCGCAACCGCTCCCCAGGACCCATCCTACCCACCAACCCATCTCCCAGGGCTGGTGACCAGTCCCAGGCCCCTGCTGCCACGGTCATTGCGGCCACCATCACTGCCGCAACCACCACCACCACCACCACCAGGGCCTCCCTGACCACTCACCCTGCGCAAGGGGTGGTACCCACGTCGACATCGACCCTGGGAGCCAGAACGAGGCCCCGGGTGACCAATATGGCGAGTGGGCAGGTCGGTGGCAGCAGTTCAGGTGGGAGGAGCAGGGTCAGGCCAACGCCATCAGAGCCTGGGAGCCAAGCCCTGCCGCAAATCGCCAGAGTCCTTGGGGCCTATGAAGAGGCCCAGGGACAATGGGCCCGGTCAGCTGCCGATACGCGGGAAGTCCTTGGGGTGTTGAGGTCCATGGACGCCCATATGGGCCAATTCGTGACCCGTATGGGCCAACTTGTCGACCTCGTGGGCCAGCTAGTGGTGGTGGTGAGGGCCCAATCAAGGCCAACCACACCACCTCCGCCACCACCTGCTGGGGCGCAGGGTCGTGCAACATCCAGTTCCCCAGCGTCCACAGCGAGTGGGCAATCCTCAGCCACCACCAGCAGCCCACAAACACAACCCCCCCCTCAAACGTGGAAGGGGTCGTCCGAAGAGGAAACAGGTGTCCAGAGATGACTTCGCACGCTCCAAACGCCAGTGAGTCAGCCAGCCACGGTGGCCATCTACTGCATTCACTTGGACTACTATCCTACCCCACACTGCCATGTGAATGGCATGTGTCTGTTGGACTGTGGACCCAGAACAACATGGGTACACCTTGACCATCACGCGGACATGACCGTCAACTCATTGTTTCAGCATGCACCACTTTTGTGATCACCTTGCCCACAATCACATGTCACTGCTCAAAATAAATGCACCTGGATCACATTCTGTTTTATCTGCTCTGTGTTTAAGCAAGGATGTGCAACCGTCACCATGATCAGAAATGCATCTGGAGTGTGGTATGTCGATAGGCCAGGAGAGGCTGTAGGGACCTAGGGGTGAAAAACAGAACAAGAGTCCATTGAATGTGTGTGTCACACACTCATCACACAGTACTTGTCATCAAGTTTAAGCAATGCACACACATCTCACAGAGCAACAGGGCACAATGCTACAGCCACTGTCAGTGGCATACTACCCTGGACATGGACCATTGCCACACAGCACTCAGTGAACAATAGGCCGCCGTGACAATGCACACATACACCTACACAACTACAGCAACATCAGCCGTCGTACATGGTCACTCACCATCAAGTGAAGTAGCGGGCGATGAGCTGCTGACGCTCATTCACTGCTTCCTCCTCTCCACTGTCCTCGTCACTGGACACGGCTTGGTCTGCAGGCGGGGACCCTGGCTGATCACCGTCATCCACTATCAGGGGGATCTGCCTGCGAATCGCGAGATTGTGCAGCATGCAGCATGCCACAACTATCTGGCACACCTTCTGTGGGGAGTATGCCAGTGCACCCCCGGTGCGGTCCAGGCATCTGAATCTGGACTTCAGGAGTCCAAAAGTCCGCTCCACCACACGTCTGGTCCTCCCATGTGCCTCATTGTATCTGACATCAGCTGGTGTCCTAGGATTACGTAGTGGGCTCAGCAGCCAAGGCCCGTTAGGATATGCAGAGTCACCTGGGTGTGAGAAACACAGTGAACCGTTGCAATTCCAACAGGTTACAAGACAGCATGTCACACCCAGCAGGCGACACGAGTATGCATACTCACCAACAATCCATGCACGGTCCGGTTGAAGATTGGTCATCATTCGTGGGAGGATGCTGTGGCGCATGATGTGCGAGTCATTGGCGGATCCGGGAAACTTCGCACACACGTGTCTGATAATCATGTCCGCCAGGCACACCACTTGCACATTCAGGGAGTGGAAATGTTTCCGGTTCCTATAGATGTGCTCCATGGCCTGTGGTGCAACAAGGCCAACATGGGTGCAATCAATTGCACCAACTACGTGGGGGATGCGTCCAAGGGCATAGAAAGCACCCTTCACTGCCGCCAAATCACGAGCCCTGGGGAATCGGATGTACCGGTTCCTGTAGAGCATCATAGCTGACAGGACATCCCGTAGCACCATGCTGAACGTGGGCTGGGACATCCCACCTCCACTGCCCACCGTGTGTTGGAAAGATCCGGTTGCGAAAAAATGCAGTGCAGCCATCACCTTAGCCGTGGGGGTAAATGCTGTAGGATACGCCCTGCGAGGACGAAGGTGGGGTTCCAACATTGCACATAAGTGATGCAGGGTGGGTCGGTCCAGATGGAATTTCCGTATAACCTCCACATCCTCCATGTCTGCCAGCAATTGGTAGGGGCGATGTATGTTTGGTCTCCTCCTAGGACAGATGGAAGTGGACACATGTCAATGCAACACACCACATGGCATTTTCACATACACAAAACTAAATTTACTGACAAAGCAATAGAATCACAGAACAGCTGACAAGTAGGGACAGCACAGCTACAATACTCTTACACAGGTCCCCTTACCAATAGCAATGACCACTGACACAAACCATTGCTATGAGCATGCACATGGGGATTTAGGCCATAATAGCTTGAAAGGAATGATGATGAATTCAGACTGCATATGTGGGAAGCGGCAACACCACAGCAATATACCTAGCTGCTGTGCCTGACACAGCTTCCGAGGCTGGGTGAGTATGGCACACACCAACAACCCAATGTACACAGGCTGAGCGGGCCAAACAAGTGGGTCCTGTTGCACAACGGGATATGAGACAGTCAATGATGTCCCTAGTTCACCCAATGTACAGCACTGTACGTATCACACCTCCAACACACATTGACAGGTGTACACATTGACAACTCCATGACAACACAGCCGTGTGAATGCAAATACACATCACAAGTGACACGTAACGTTGCACGTGCCAAGTGGCAGATGTACATTGAGAAATATGGCATGTGTGTGCATATGCACATCCCATGCTCCCATGCTAATGTGTACATGATGATGTGCCAACAGACATGTGGAGGCTGAGCACTGCCCAACAATGCCTATGCACACAGCATGAAGTGGCCCTGTCTAGTGTGGAGATGCTCCCATACACAAATCATGGCCACACCTGCAAATGCATGGCGCATATTAAACTGTGGATTCCACATGGCACCAGCGGACTGTACCCGCCATGGACCAGGCCCTTGAGGCCAACTCTAATGGCCCTCGCGGTTGCATCCTACGTGTTCGACTATAGAGGTAAGCGTACCGGGACAGCTCGGAGCAGGCCTTTGTGTGCATTTGAAGTAGGCAGACATGGTACACCAATTGCAGCAGCTTGGACCCACTGAAACAGCCCCAGGGGGCTATATGAGTGTGGGAGGGAGACCGGCATTACCACAGCTTCCGGTGACTGCTGCCTGGCATCCCTCAACAACACATGCTGCTGCTGCCACCTGTCCACCTTCATGTCGACGACTCTGAAGATATGTCCAGGTCCACTCACCAGCGAGGAGCTGGAGATCCTGGATTCCGAGCTCCACGCACACTGCCCAAGGCTATTTCTTGCTAAAGTTGTGTGTGTAAGACAACTACAGTGTGTGTGGGAGTGCATGTGGGGGACACACATGTCGTTGATCCGCAGCACTATGAGTCAGAGCCTGTGGGGTTCCAACATGCACTGCTTACCATGCTTACTACAGGTGGCAGTGGTATGTAGGCTCTCTGGCGCTTTCCCATGCATGTCCCTCCCGAGTGGTGGTACATGGCATTTTCATGTCAGACATCCAGTGACGCAGCCACTTGGCAATGCAGGACTCAGGGCAGTTATTGCTTGTGTGAATGGCTGGCTGGGTCCCTGCTGGCCTTCTCAGTCTCAGCAGACCTGGGCTGCACATTGACCGCCCAATCCTAGAAGGAAACAACACTGACTGTACAGTGGGTTACATGTGTCTTTTGTTCACAACTCTCCGGAAATGCGCAAACTCAGCCCTGTCGATTGAACACTCCAGGCCTTGTGATAGGGATGTGTTTGAGAGATAGTGGCACTGAATGTGACCTCCATTGCGGGGTGAGCCATTCACAGGGCGAGTACGTTGAGGGCTGCGCAGTGTTGGACAAAGTGAGTCCACCCACAAAGATGTGTTGCCTTGTGATCTATGTGTTGGTCTACCTGACAATGGACAGTAGATGTGGGCAGACTACACATTGCTCAATGTGCTGGCATCCTGCATGTGAATGGGATGGACAGGTACTGTGTACACACTCCCACCAGCATGCATTCACGTGTGGTGTACACATGCTGTTATGCCATGTCCGATTACTTCTTGGCTCTGTTACACATCTCTGAGTATTTTGGATGGCTCAGCATCATGCCACTGTGATTGGTGGATGCGGGTGATGATGAGAAGTGTATGAGTGATATTTCAACCCTCTTGTGTACCATCCCTGCAGTTGGAAGTCTTCCAGCCCAAGGCCTTGTGATGAGCCATTGCATCCAAGTTGATGCCTCTGTGTATGTGTAACCAACAGTGCAGCCAATTCCACAAAGGGTGTGACGTCATCTGCCGGATGAGCGACTACGTGGCGGAGACGAATCGGGGGATGCCCCCTCGTATTGTCAGGTTAGCACGGCGCTGCATTTCACCACTAATGGTCTGCATCTTGACAGTCACACAGCCTGTGCCGGATGCACGTTTGTAGGGGCATCAGCAGCAAGCAAGTGTACAGTATTGTGGGATGGTGTCTTTTGCTGTGAGAGGCAGCATGTGTCCACAGCCTACCCATAATCTGGGTAATGTGATGTATGTTGTGTGATGCAGTGGGTTGTAAGTGTACTCTGTGCTGGGTGCATCTGACATGCATATGCGATTCCTGAGGGTCAAGATGTAATTTGAGCACTCTGCATTGTCAATGCATTCAGAGTCGTAGCCCTCAGGAACAACCTGTAGTAGGCTGGAGTGTCAATTCACATGTATGTTTGAGGCACTGTGACTACTCTGATTCCGTTCGGACATATGTGTGCGATGTCACACCTCATATTCCTGGTACTTACACATCCGGCACACTGTGCAACAGTAGCTGTGCTCGTGCGAACGACAGGTGGATGGCATGGGCTCATGACCATTGTGGACTGTCATGTTGCAGACTGTGTGAGTGGTGTCCCATTATGCTCCATGCAGTTATGTCCTTGGCCTAATTACGTAGTGGTCATCCTTGCCACCATCAGGACAGTGGGTGTGCACACAGCGATTTGTGGCTATGGTCGCAGGGTGACACAGGCCGGGTGTTGTGCTATGTGCACAACACATGTGCCACTTATTAGCGGCTTCATTTCCTGTATGCCAGCCATTACGTGTTGATTGTGGTGGCTGTATACATTTGCACAGGTATCGTGCAACATGTGGATTTGGGAATGTTCTGTGCTGCTTCCCTTGCACATGTCTGTTTGATTGATGCCAAATGAATGGGGCCACCTCGCTCTCTCTCATGTAGCATCTCCCGTGGGTGCTGAGGGACAGGGGACGGTCAACAGTTGTGAGGCATCGGATGAAACAGCTGCACAGGAGCTGAGTGAGACAGATGTGACCAGCGCCTCGGAGGGGCCAGACGTGTGCTGGATGAATCACAGGCCGAGACGGCAATTTCTGCATCATCTGAGGACAGAGGTGATGCATCCATGTTTGCTAGCACAGGGGACGTGGGCTCTGGCTCCTCTTCAGCCACGCGGAGGCCAATGCCCGCCCTCCCATCTACTTCCACTGGTGCAACACGTGTCGGCACAAGGATGAAGGATAGAGTGTCCTTCACACCAGGCACAGCCGCCCCTGCACATGTGACCCCTGCTGCCCTCAGTGCTGGGTCTGTTGAGCTTGTGCGGCATCTCTGCGTGGGGCAGACAGCTCTCCTCAATTACTTCATTGCCCATGACATCACCTTGCCGCAGGTGACATAGTTCATGGAGGGCCTACATGTACGCGTGGGTGTGCTACACCAGACTGTCCAATGGTTGTCCTCCCCAGTCAAGGTGGGCCTTCAACTGGGCCAATCTCAGGCTGACATTCCTGACCCTTTCTCCACACCCCTGGAAAGTGGCACATCTGACAACAGCAGGGCACGAGTCCTAAAAAATAGAAGTGGGGGGACGCTGACGTCATGACAGGAAGTGACATCACGAATGGTGGCTTGCACCGTCAGACTCATTGCCGCCCCTCGCTCACCCCTTATATGCGATTGCATCAGAGAAGCCAGCGCGTGCACCAGCAGCTCCGATCTCGCCCCAGAGAGGCCAAAGAGTGAATGTGTGGCTCCATTTGCTCCAGTTATCGTGCTCGCGGTAAAATAAGTGTGGGGATGCCATCCACCCGCGTGGTACCCTGACTCGAGCCCTGGACAACAGTGACAATGCATGACAGTCTCCGGAGTCCGGATACATCACATGCAACACACAGAAGCTGTAGCTGCCCTAGCGGGCCAGGCCGCTAACACCATCCCAGACGAAAGGTAGACCCACCGCGGCGCGCATAGTCATTACATCCGCTGCCATTGACAAGGGACCCATAGAGTGAGATATGGGCCTCAGGGTGATGGGCCTCCGAGCCATCCCCCGCCAACGAGTGTCATGCAACTCACACATTTCGCAAAGCCAAGAGGACACTTTGCCTGCACACCAGGGCTCGAGTCGGGGTACCACGCGGGTGGACGGCGTCCCCACACTCATTTTACCGTGAGCTCGATAACTGGAGCAAATGGAGCCACACATTCACTCTTTGGCCTCTCTGGGGCGAGATTGGAGCTGCTGGTGCACGCGTTGTCTTCTCTGATGCAATCGCATCTAAGGGGTGAGCGAGGGGCCGCAATGAGTCTGATGGTGCAAGCCACCTTTCGTGACGTCACTTCCTGTCGTGACGTCAGCGTCCCCCCACTTCTTATTTAGGACTTGTGCCCTGCTGCACACTGAGAATGTGTTGCCTGCGAGATGTGATCAGGAGAAGGGCGCCATGACCTCCCACCCACCAAGCTCCACTGCCATCCCGTGCCCTGGATAGCCTGTGCAGGTGGACAATGTAGGGGGTACACCTGGAGGACATGGGATGTAGGTGCCTTGGCAAGGGCCTGGCAGACGCACAGCAGTATCCAGCATGTCCCCAGAGGGAGGGCTAACGTCTACACCTGATGCAGCATTGATCGTGTGCCCGCCTGTTGTGCCCACACGAGTTCACATTCATCTCCAGACAGGTAGGCTTTCCAAATACCCAACACAGTGGAAATCTACCCCTCCGGGATCCTCCCCACACAGTCTGTTTCAACAATTCATGAGTGCACCTACCCGTGCCACCCACCCACCTGGGCCAAGCAGCCCTCCTGCTTCACATGCCACATGTGTGTCTTCCACAGTTGTGCTTCTCTCTCAGGGGCGGACCTTCAACTGTCCCGTAGCACACAGACAGCACCGAGTCGGACTGGCATCCTGTTTGAATGGTAGGCACCCTCACACAACTACCTGTGACACAGTGGTGGCTGTAATGGCTATTGTGACTGCCATGGCAGTGTTGCTGGCCATGGCAGGGTACACTCACACACAATGCATACGCAGCTTTTCGTATCACTACTCTGCACATCGGACTGGCCACTGTCCCTGGTGTTGAACAATATTGCCGCCTGTCTATGTAATCTGTGACTGGATGCTGTTGTTCCTGTAGTCGGTTGTGTCTGTGTAGTTGCTGATTGCAGTTGTTACTGTGTGTGCAGAGTTAAGTGAGGCACATGCCGTGTATGGTACCTCAACAATTGCAATGTCTGGTCTCACATTCCAATGTGTTTTACACGTGGCTGGGACTTCACTTCTTTCAGACTCTGCTACTTGTGTGTGTGATGAAGAAGTATTTATGTGACACGGATTGTCTGCATGTATTTGGTGGTATTTCTGGGAAAATGTATACGTGTCATGTTTGCGTGCAAGCAAAGCACAGGGTGTGAGTCTAGCCACAGGATGACAGGTAGCATGTGCAGAGTGTGCGGGTATGTGTGAGCTTACTTTCTGGGTGGCCAGCAGTGTAGGTGTATGTTAATCTTGTGATGAACATTGAGCCTGGGCACATGGCTTACTTTCAATGTGTGCATTTGGGAGGTGTAGGTGTGTGTGGTGTGAAGGGTGTGACTTTGGGGTAGTGTTGGTGTGTGTGTGTGCGCTCTGGCAATGTCGACTACACACATGTGTTACCCAGGGGCATGGTGGGTGTTTGTATCCGTGTTCAGGTCTGTGAATGTGAGCACATGTGTATTGTATGTTGCACAGTGTGCAGTGTGTGGGTGTGTCCTTGCAGTTCAGGATGACTCCTACTTAAATATGTTTTGGCCATTGTGGGTCTGCAGGGTGTGTGACTGTCAAGATTGTGCCTTGTTTAATTAAGCATGTATGTGAATTTCTGCAGTTCGTACTCACTGTGCAGACGTGCCCACCCACACTGATATCGTGTGTGTGTTTTGTCATGCATTGCTGTAGCATCCTTCTTGCGTGGCTCCTAATTTTGCTTGATGAGTGTGATGTCAGACTGTGAAGGTAATTGTACACATATGTAGGACTGTGCTTTGTAGTGACCAGGCCGTCAGTGTTATTGTGATGATCTGTTGGGCCACGTCAGAGTCTGACAAGCCAAGGCCCACAACCTCTGGTATTTCACTAGGTCCACTGTGGCGGCAACTCATATGCATTGACATCCAATGACACTAGACTACATGGTCATCTCACGACTCTGGTGTACTTCACACACTCTCATCCTCTCTCATTCGTACTTGTCTTCGATGAACGATTCTACAGAGACACATATCTGCTTCAAGGCATGTATTTGAACCTACTTCCTCTGTGATGCAGTATAGTGGACACGACTGGCAGCGAAATGCATGTGGAGGATATACTTAGCATGATTACACATACAATAGGGGGTACAGGTAGATGTGATTAGTTGTTGATTGTGGAATTAAGGCTTCAGAGTTACAACTGCATTGCCCTTGCTATGCTACAGTACATTTGCTCATTATTGAAGAGCTCTAGACTTTGACACAGACAGTATTCATTTTGCCTACCAGACAGCTTAATATCATAGGCACAGTACATCTCAGTTCCATGGTACAGGATTACTACAATAGTGACTCCGACACACCTGCATCAGAGGTGACATCAGAGCATGAGCCTACATGCATGCAGCAGCGTCTCACAAGTTGTTGCAATGTGGTGGCTAATGAACATGACACAATAGCTAGGACCATGTTGTAGGGGGTTGCATTTGTTGTCCATGCAAAAGTCCTGGCACGGAAGTACAGACAAAGGTGAGGTGACAGTTCTCACGTAATACAGCAGACAGATAAGTGTGCACTGACAGGTGCATGTGTTCAGGTGCGCAGAATACATATTATTGCATAGTTGTTCGTGCAGTATTGGCCATGTGGTTACTGTACACAAGTCCCATACCTCTGCCTCCCCCTGTTCATGCAGAGACACGGGATATGGTGAGGAACAGAGTGCATGTCCCGAAAATGTCAAATGTCATGGCAGTGGAGTTGATGGTAAGGTGTTTGTTGCAGATTGTATGGTGTAGTTGTTGTACAGCTAACTGCCCACTCCGTGCGAAAGCCAAGCATAGGTACGGTGTTGAACATCAATGTTCAATTGGGGGTATTGAGTCGGGGACCCATGAATTGACAAGTTGTCAGGTATGCGATACCTTCCAGCAGAGCATCCCTCGCATTGGTGGTAAACATGGATGACATCCAATGAAGCGGATGGTGGGTAGCAACGTGTTCATCGTAAGTTGTTCCTTGTAGAAGCATGATGGGACATGTTGGATGACATTCGATGAAACTGTGATCCAGCATACGTTGTGTGGAGGCACACTGGTCCCATTGCAGTGTGTGTCCGATTGCAGACACATACGCCATGCCCACATACACTGAACAGATCCTGTCGTGGGCGTCCAGGGGTGCAAACAAGTGTACCAAGTCCGCCTTTGGACATGCCGGGTTGGAGAGACATAAATCCACAGGCTAGTGGAACGGACACCTCCGACAGTAGAAAACGGGGATGACGCAGCTGAACATTGCAATGCGGTAAGTTACTCGGTAACTTACATTCAGCATAGCCAGGTTTGACAGCCCACTATCTGTAGCAAGCTGTCACTGTACAGCTGCATCTGTCCGGCGTAGTTGGGAGGCACTGGTGCAACAGCCATTTTGCTACAGGGTGATGTGATGGCGTGCTCCGGCTGCCTGAGCAGTCAGCAGGGTGCAACCTCCGACGATGCTGGGAATTCTGGAATGGATGTATGGCGGCAGGACTTGGGGTATAGCTTGGGCGGAGGACACAGGCCCTCATCCCACATGCTTCAATGAATGGTCAAGGCCAGTGGTGTCTGACTCTTTCCTGATTACTTGCATTTGACCCACAAGGGGGAGTGGTATAATTGTATTTTGTGGTATTATCTTTCTTTCATGTTAGGCGCTATCTGCCAGTGGAAGGTTTACTCTGCATGGCTATGTTTGGCTTCTTGTTGGTACAATGGCTCCATTCTCCTGCAAACTTTGTTGCAATGTGATTTCAGAGTAGGAATGGAAGGCCATTCTGTGCTATCTGCTCTCCCGTGTGTGGGCGGGACACTCCGTTGCCGCTGTACATTGAGGCTTCTGTGTGGGTGTAGTAATTGAGAACACCTGTTCTCAGGCAGCAGGCTTATTCTATCTTGTACATTGCATGGCTTGATATTGCGAGCAGGATGGAATAGGTATTTTTGGATGAGACTGGCGTGCCTTTTGCGGGCAATGTCCATATTCTGCGCTGTTATGTAGCAGCCGCCGTGTGCTTCTCCATGTTTTGCACACAAGGGTGTGTCCTATTTTGCCATCACATTACTCCCCTGTTCGGGACACTTGTGTGACATCCAGTTGACAACTGTGAGTTGTCGGTTGGGGACATGATTGATGCAGGAAGGCCACGTGACATGTGCCTTCAGGGTGGGGCTGGTGTGTGGGGTGTGTAGTTGTGACCCTGTGGTGTTTGTGTGCAGCCCATGCGTGGCGCTGTCGTTGGCCTCTGCGTTGTGCGCATGTGTACCTGCGTCATCGCTGCTGCGGTGCGTGACGGGGACGTCACTTCCTGGTCCCGGGTAGTGGGTGCCCAGGATGTTGCGAGTTGTTTTATTTTAACAGGTGGGACATGTGTGGGTACAGTGGTGGATGTGTCCTGTCCACACAGGGGTGCCTGGGGGGCCATGTACAGTTTTTCCGCCCTTGCATTGTGTGCAGTGTTTGCGTGCCCTTGTTGTGTGTCTGCCTACCTGCGTCGTCGTGGCGCGTTCACTCCTAGGTGGTGCATCAGGTACAGCATGGGGATGGCCTGGAGAGCAGGATTCATTTCGGGGTGGGCCGCCTTTTTGGTCTCCGAACTCAACAGTCGGGTTTCCGCCTTGGTATCTCGTGCGGTGTCTCTTTGCTGGTGAGGCTGTTTGGTTGTGGCATCGTAATTTTGACGCCGGGCGGTACGTCATTTCGTCGGATGGTGTGTCTCCATTGGCTCGCGCCGCAACGTAGACGGGCGCACTTTGATGGCAGGCGGCGTCGCAGGATTACGGGCGGTGTTTGGCTGAGTTTTCACATCCTAATTTGGCGGGCGTGTGGGCCGTTGCTGGCGGACGGTAACTAGCGGTTTTTGCCTCCGACAGCACGGCGGTACTGCTTCCGCCCGGCATTGTAATGTGCCCCAAAGTGTGTATGAAGGTCAAAGGCATAACATTAAATGTCAGCAACACCCTAAAAATCAATTTTGACAGTCTGAAGAATCTGGTGCACGAATACGCTGCCTCCGACAATTGTGAAAATGCTAAAACCATAGTTGTGAACCAGCCGTGCATAGTCAGATCCAAAAAGAAGTGGGAAATTACAATACAACCCTTACATAAAACATTACGCGTTGTTTTTGATAAAAGGGTCCTGACTGATGACTATAAAACACTGCCGTATGGTTATTAGCCTCATTAGAGAGGCAGCCCCCACACCATGGACACCAGATTACAGCATCCATTCTCCTGCGTGTTAGCAGGGCCCTCAAACTGCGGTAAGAGCTACTTTATAAAAAAGCTCTTAGAAAATGCTGTCGATGTTTTATCCCAAAACCCTAATAACATTGTGTGGCTTTATTCATGCTGGCAAGCTCTTTATACCGACCTGTCCCGTAGTTTTCCCCATATCAGATTTATAGAAGGCATACCAGATAATCTCAACGATGATGAGTTACTGCCACCGTCCCTTGTAAACATGATAATTGTCGATGACCTTATGCGTGAAGGTGGTGATCATCCAGAGTTAGAGAGAGTTTTTACTCAATATTCACATCACCGCAATCTAAGCATATGCTACATTGTGCAGAACTTGTTTTACAAGGGCAAGAACAGCAGGTCTATAGCTCTCAACGCTTCATACCTTGTTTTATTTAAAAACCCCCGTGACAAACAACAAATATCAGTCATAGCTAAACAGATGTACCCAGGAAACACACACTTCTTCATGGAGGCCTTTAACGACGCTACAGCAAAACCCCACGGCTACCTGTTGGTCGACTTAAAAAATGAAACTCTAGAAGACTATAGACTGAGGGCTGATATTTTTACCCCCGATCTACCAGTCGCTTACACCCCTAAGCCCAAGGCCCGTGCCTATAAAAAGTAGCGCTGATGACTTTTAGAGACATTTACAGGCCTGCCCTTATAATACAAGGTGTTGACCATGTCGGCCCGCCTACGCCGCAATTTAGCTCTCCTGAAAATGCTTGTTACAGCCAGTCCCCAGCACAGAAAGGCCATCCTGTGTGCTGCTTCTGACGACTTAGTGTCTGCCATTTCAGAAATTGCCCTAAATACCCTAAAAGGCAACGTCCCTATATCAAGGAGTCAGTTACAGGTTCTGAAGAAGAAGAGGGCTCTTATCAAGAAGCTCAGTAATAAAAGGGCCTCACTCATTACCAAGAAGAAACTGGTGAAACAGTCTGGAGGTTTTATAGGCTCTTTTCTGGGTATAGCTATACCCATAATTACAAGCCTCCTCTCAGGACAGTGATGGAGCATGCCACAAAGATGTATTTGGTTCCTAGACAGCAAATGGACCAGCTGGGCTCTTCAACGGACAACGCCTGGGATATACGCCGAAATGAGACTCTGCGCCTGGATGCTGAAATTAAAGACATTTTGAACCGGACCGATCTATACCCCTACGACAAGGCTAACCTTTACACCAGCACCCTTAAAAACTTTTTAAGTTACTACAACCAGTGGAATACCGAGAAAAATAAGTTGACTCTATACGCCCCGGACTCTGAACAGCCAGCTGCCCCTACGAATGCCCCTCAACCCCTGCAACCACCGCAGGACCTTGCATCACCCTCAGATACCTTTGTTGACGACCTCTTAAAAAATATAAGTCAAAGGCATAGAGGGGCCGCGCAAATGCTGATGAGTAAACTTGCAACTTCTAAAGACCTAACATCTTGGAATGAACGAGGCGAATTTCTCTACAAGGGACAGCCGGTTGCAGGGTCGCACATGTACGATCTAGTCAAATGTCTCACGCACCCCAAAATTCTACCGCCTCAAAATGCACTGCGCGGTTGGGATCAGTTTCTGCGAGCCGCTGCTGAACTCAACATCACTTCCACGCTCGTGGCTAATAACGATCATCGCCGTATGCTTGAAAGTTTAAAGACACCCCTCCCTCCATCACCTGCAGGCTCTGACGCTCCACGGCTATCCCCCTCTTGGAGTACCCCACTTGCCCCATCTGTACGGAGAAAAAGGCCTCTGACCAAAGCCCATACGTGGATTCATCCTTAATGTTTCTACAGACTTTTTGAATAAAATGTGCCTATTACGCGTATAGCAACGTCTGATTTTTCTTCTTCTTATGTTTCTTGAGCATTGGCTGTCAGTGTAATGCACCCCTACATATCTGTATGTAATAAACACTTTTTATAACTTTTCAACCTGTCTCTGTTGTCTTTTAAAATGTTTTACTTATGTTGTATGTGGTAGCATAGAAATACAGAGTCTGAATGCATGTTTTAAAAAAAAAATTGTCTTTATTTTTAGACGTTCATCATTAAACATACACATGTTACACGGACTTACAATTTTGACAAGCGACATATTCTGGTTTCACAGGTCTGACCGAGACCCTTGTGTTTTCTTTTATATATTTCACAACTATAGTGTCATTGTTAACAAGGTCACGCGAATATAGATTTAAGAAATTTCTAAACGACATACCCTCTGACATTTTACTGATAAAATAAATACAGTGCTCCCCACATGTGATGGCTATGGAATCCTGGACCCTCAGCTTGTTATACTCCACCCTCGCAGCGGCTTTTGTTCACAAACTTGAATATAGGCTGCGTATAGATACTGTGTTCGGGGAACTCAGCTGTACTGTCAAACAGTATAACCTTGTCACTGTCTATAAACAAGGCCGCCCAGTGTGTTCCGCTCTTGTCATGCGGATCGGTGTTAAAGACTAGGGTGAGGGGTCTTTCTAGCCCTATTTCAGTTGGTAACCCATCGCTAGGGAAAACGCCTAAAAAGTATTTCCTAGCGTATTTATGCCTGCTTAAGAACGACCGTATCTGCACAGTGTCCATTTCACAAAATGTTTTAAAGATAGTCAAACAAAATCTGTCTTGCGTGGTTGATCTGAATGATGCTGTCGAATACTGAGAATACGACCATGTTCACATTCGCCGGTAGCGGATTACTGAATCGTATTTCAGCTTTTAGATTTCCGTTTTTGACAAGGTTGTAGTGATCGCCGTCTTCCATGTCGGGTGTCAGGTCGAATGCGAACAGCGTGTATCCGGCCCCATAGCCTTCTCGTGACACGGCTACACCGCAGTCCCTTAGATGCTTCCCTGTTATTGAAACCAGCCCCTGATATTCCCTGATGTAGTTGGAGGTTATAAAACTGGGGGTGTAGGGTTTTGCAGGAATCACCGTGCCCTTGTGGACCAGCGCCGCGTAGTTGATGTTGTAGGGTCTAAAATTGAAGGGGTTTAAGGCATAGGTGCCGCTAAAAGCTGTATTGTCCACAAAACCAATGATGATGAGTTTGGGTAGTTGCCCCAGAAATAAATTCTGCTGCTGGGTTAATCGGGTACCTGCTGTGATGCTGAACACCTTCAGAGCTACTCTTTCCACAGCGTACTTGGCGTTTGATATTTGCAAAGCGCCGGCGTGCGCTAATCTGACGCTCGGGGACACTTTCACTCTCTTTACAAACAGGCTCGCGGACAGTATGTCCAGCTTGTACTGGTCCGCATCCCCGCTGATGAGACAGAATGAGTCCTTGTTGCGAGTGAGCTTGATCTTAAGATCAATACCATTGATTAGCAGTTTATCTTGGAAGAAGAGGTCTGAATGTATGCGTCCCAGGAGGTCAAAGTTGCGACTGCCTGCTGCAAACCTTGCTCTTTTTACAAAACCATGATTGGCACCGTCCAGAGCCGTGGTTTCAAACTGTCCGTATGTATCCTTGTAGAAGAGACCCGCTGAAAGCTGCGTGTCAAGGGCGTCGCTACTGTAATTTAGAATGCTCTCGAGGTAGGCTCTGTAGGCGTACATGTTATCGTTCTGTGTGATGAGCCGATCACCCAGGGTGATGTCCACCTGATTAAACATGGTCGCAAGCGGATAAGCGATCGTTGCCACTTTAGCGTCTGCTGCTATGTCGGACCCATCCGCTTTTACGATTTTACACATCAGATGCAGCAGCGTGTTGTTGAGATCCAAATACATATCTGTGGACCCTGACACAAAAAACTCTATAGGGGCCAGCGGTGTCAATGCGGCTAAAGGCGATACCTCCATGAAGAAGCTGTTTTCGATGCTTGTCTGCGTGGGTTTTAGAGTAAACAAGTCTAACTCGGATTTGGCGCACTCGCCAGATGCGCAATGTACGAAGGCCATGGTTTAGTTTACGCTGCTTTAAAAAATATTGACTTTAGAGCTGTTTCTCTTCTTCGCAGCTCTCTTCCGTCTTGGAGCTCTTCTTTTCTGAGGGTGTTTTGAAGAACTCCTCCTTTTTTTATAGGGGACCGGTGGACCCCTGCGTCTCGAAGCACGGCGCTTCCTTTTAACATTCGCGCGCGGCTTGTACACCAGCCCCGCTCCTTCTTGCTGCTGCTTGTTCATGCGCTCTGCAACCGCCGAAGTAACAGACCCAACAACATCATGGGCAATGTTCGTAGCAGCCGCCTTAACATGCGGTTTTGCAATTTCATAGCCTCTTCTCAAGAACGGCATAGCTCTTCTAAACAGACACCTGAAGAAGCCCCCTAAACCAGCCCCATACATAACCGGCGACCCTTGAAAGTACGGAGGACCTCCATAACCGGCTTGGTTTCTGTAATAGTCCCGGTACATAGCCGGATCCCCGTATGTTTTCACGACCACCATGATGCCTGCTTAATAACCGCTGTCGCGTCTCGGTCTTAAATGAAGCTTAACAATAACTTTCCCGTATTTAAAGGACACCGTCTCAGACTGATCATCGTAGATCATAATTTAAATAGTGTCAAAATGGTTTTTAGAAACTGCGACGTAGTCGGGTTTGTTAAATTGAATATTAACCATCGTATTATTTTCACCCTGTACATGGACCCATCTTAACAGCGGCGAGTAACTATCACCGATCCTCTGGGCCTCTACAATATCGCTATACACATAGAGCGTATAGAACCCACCGTTAATATCAGGGCACGTGTGATCCTGCTCCATCGGACTTTTCGCATGCAGCACTGTGCCTAAAACCCTTCTTAATTTACCGGAGCAGTTAAACGTCGTGGTGCGGCTTGGTGCTTTAAGAAACACCTTCCTTCTAACGTTATCTAGCGACAGATGAGTATTCGAATATGTTTCGATGCTGTCTATGGCTTTGTTGACGGCGTCGACAACACTTAAAACGGTAGGGTAGTAACCGTATGGAATGCTCTCGTGCATGCTCACTGGATCCTGCTCACGCTTTATGTAAAACTTGCCCTGTGTAAATGTAGGGCCATCTTCCGGAACCATTTTCCTTCCTGAACAACACTTCTCCCAGTTTCCTGTACTCCGGCGCATCCGCCGTTGTCATCCTGGACTACTGACCTGGCACGCCTAATTCTATATTCCCCCCTGTGCTACCTAGCACTTGGTTAATCTCGTCGCCACAGACTGCATCGACTTTTCTGAAGGTCAATAGTCCTCATTGGCTTATCCGCCGCCCGGCGATATCCGTCTTCCTTTCCTTACATTTGGCAGTAGTCCACCTACCGTGGTTCGCACTGCTCTTCATTGCCGTTTTGGATTCTTGAACGGTCACTTGAATCCACCTTGTTGGCACCGCCTTTCAGCCCTGAAGAGTCACGGGTTACTACCCTTTGTGACGAAACACGTGTCGGCTGGTTGCTTTTGTTTTGGCTGGTTGCTTATGCTCTGTTACTATATTAAACACCTATGACTATCATTCTGGTGTAGACCCTCTACATTTCTGCAGTATGAGACATTTCTCCTGATATTATATCCTCGTTACGTGTGCCCGGGACTGTACCTAACCACCTTCCTGTGTAAATGTATTCCAGGTTCTAGGGTATTGAATTTCTGTTAGGGCCACCTCCCAGTCCCCTTTCAGGTCCACCGGCTTAGCCAGTTTCACGGTATAATTAGAAATCTTGTTGTCGGGGAACATGCCCTTAGAAGCTTTGGATGGTAAGGTAATATAAAAGGTAGTTGTCTCCATCTTATCAGCGGCTTTTAGACGTTCCTTAGCTCACACACCCTTCAGGGAGCTGGCCAACACCCAACTGTTAAATTTCTCCGGCCAGCCCCTCCATTTGACATATGCCTGGCTGTTAACCCCTCTACCTTTCCTTTTCAGAACCTTTTCAACCCTATACACACGGTTCGGATCATCAGGTACCATTTGTAACTCTTCCTTGTAAAAGACCCCCCACACAGCTTCCCCATCGTAGTCCTTTAACCTGTAAATATACAGCCCTTCTTTAAGCTCCACATTTTCCACTATAAATATTTCGTCGCTAAAAGTCTGGCTGTAGCCCTTCGTAAAGACACCTTTCAATTTTGAAATCCTCACGTGATCACCTTTTTTAAAAATAGGTTTCTTCACCTTTGTAGCGAAATTATGCCCGTACACCGTTCTCCAAACAGATAAAGAATTACTAGGAGTCACCTCTACGGGGGATGTTTTGATGGTCCGGTGATAACTGGCATTATACACATCTAAAAAAGCCTGTAGAACATCCACGTATCTGTAGGTGTTGTTGGCCGTAAAATACCGCCACATCTTAGACTTTAAAGTTCTGTTAAACCGTTCTACAACCGCTGCTTTCACCTCCGTGTGTGTTACAAAATGTTGAACACCGGGGTTGTTTAATAATTTCTGAAATGTCTTGTTTAAGAATTCTTTACCGGCGTTTGTTTGTAGTTTTTGAGGAATACGGCCCTTCTCGGAGATGGCTTTAAAAGCGGCCGTGACGCTAGCCCCTCTTTTATCGCTTAGCGGTTCTGCGTAGGCATACTTGGACAACACGTCTATGACGGTTAACATATAACAAACGCCGTTGTTATGTTTTGCTATATCTTGAAGGCTGATTATGTCAGCTTGCCACTGATAATCTATTTGCGCATTAACGATTGTAGGACGTCTCTTAAAACGTCTTCTGGCCGGTTTATGGAGTGAATACGCCTCCTCTCCTGATAGCCATGTCTTGACCAGGTCTCTGCTTACAGGTTCATTTTCATCTGCAGCCCTTCTGTATAGAGCTTCGACACTTCCAAAGCTGCCAACCCCACTTGTATCATAATAAAGTTTTCTTAACCTAGCACCAGACATGATATCAGCCGTTACAACAAATGAAATGAAAGACGCTTGTTTTGTGTAAGGGCGTTTTATTAAAAAAAAATAAACAATACTACCAAGACCTAAGCAAAAGATACTTTACATTTTCACAGTAAGTGTCATAAGTACGTATTAACACATAGCCACCTTGCGGTGTAACATCCCACTCGTATGTTCTAAATACACACTATCCTGTAACGTTACATAAGACCTTAGTTAAATAGTCTTCGGGGGGCCAAAGCCCCTTGAAGACTATTTTTTTTATACATATTACACATACGTCTTTCTACGAGTCTTTCTATCAGCTTTCTATCAAGAGTCGTGCACATATCCTGCATATCAGGTAGTTTTACGCTCGGGCCATAGGCGTATCGGATATCATTGAGTGCCGCTGTCAAGATCCTCAACATATCTGGGTGTACATATTTCTTTTCAGGGTGCAGCCCGTACACCACCCTTAACAGTTTATACACCTTGTACGGGCTAACAAACCACAAATATAGCGTATTGTTCTTGTTCTGTATGATTCGCACAAACATTCGTGAGCCGCTTGCTGTGGATCGTTTATTTGGTGTCCGTGACAAAGGCTGTAATAGTCATGCTTAACACAGTTTAGTACCACAGTCGCGGCGAAACCCTTAACTTCTCGCCGGTCAAAGTAGGACAATCCTACATCATCTTCTTTTTCACACGAGCCGCTCTTAGAACTGCATACACACTTGTCGCAACCCTCACGGTTTTGGCATGTGGAGCTTTCAGCCTGTTTTGAACACCACAGACAATTGAAGATTACATTGCTCGCTTTTGCAGGTCGCCACTCTGCCGACGGTCTTTGTGAGGCTTCTCTCTAGGGTTCAAAAGAAGAAAGATTGACATGCCATTAGTTGTAGAAATAAAATACCTCATTTTTGTAACTGACGGCGCATAACATTTTTACGAACCTCTGCATTTTCACCGCCCTCTGCGGCGGCTCTGAAATCTTGAGAGTCGCTAATGTCCTGCGATGCCCCATCATCTTCGACGCTTGTACCCGGCTGTTGCAGCACAACCTCCTCAGCAGCCGTATCCTCCTGAAGGTCCATGTCTTCATAGACGGGTGTGTTAGGAGGTGCTACAGCCTCTTTACCATAGTGCATTATGAAGTAGGTGCATCCTGCTGTTGTTGCTCTCTAGGGGTCAAAAAGAAGAAAGATTGACATGCCATTAGTTGAAGAAATAAAATACCTCATGTTTTTGTAACTGCCGGCGCGTAACATTTTTTACTAACCTCAGCATTTTCACCGCCCTCTGCGGCGGCTCTGAAATCTTGAGAGTCGCTAATGTCCTGCGATGCCCCAACATCTTCGATGCTTGTACCCGGCTGTTGTTCAACGACCTTCTCAGGCCCCGTATCCTCCTGAAGATCCATGTCTTTATAGACGGGTGGGTTAGGAGGTGCTACAGCTTCTTCATCTTCCTCCATGTCCACGAAACTGAGGCCAGCAAACACGCTGCCACTACACGAGCCCTCACTCTCGCTGTTGGCGTCCTTAACCGGAGACAGCCTGCATACACACTCCTTGAGACTGAGTTTTTGCACCCCTCGACAAAGGCCATTACCAAAACCAGTAATGTCGAAGCCCATATCCTTAGGTGTTTCTTGTTGAGCATTCTCGTCCATTACCAGGGATGTTAAGCTGCGGTAATATCTATTGATAGTGGGTTGGGAGCCACCCAACATGGGTCTTTTCACAAGCGGGCTGTATCTCTTCATTTTGCTATGGGAACCTTCTTGTATTCAGGCGTCTGCTTGCTGTACAAGACTCTTAAGGATGCCTTATATGTATCCTAAACAGATCCTAAAAGGGGGTGTGCCCCTCTACACCACAACAACGACATAGAGGCGTCATAGGGCTGTGGTTCACTGTTGTCTCCAAAAGCAGCCCCGCCCTAGGACCGCCCCTTGGACCAGATGGTCATCTCTCGGCGCTCACACTCTGACACAAACCCTGTGCCACACCCTTGTTTTTCCATGGGCTTGAGGCCTGTCACTTTTAAGGACACGCAGCTGGCACTTTTAAGGACACACAGACATGTCACTTTTGGGGACACACCTGTCACTTTTAAGGACACAGCGAGGGGCGTGGGGACCTGCGGAGGGGGACCTGTCACTTTTAAGGACATGAATGGTGATGAATGGTATCTGCTTATACTACTGAAGGCCACTACAGCCTATACAATGAGACAGCACCTTGAATCTTGTCACTGTAGAGGCTTGCTCTTAAATCCAAGCATTTTAGTGTCACTGCACAGTGCAGACCAGATGTGGCAACTGACTTTTATGCCACTGGTGTAAGTTCTGTATAGTATCTTTTTGTCCTTGTGCAAATGCGAGCTCTGGTATTGGGGGTCAGCCAGTGTTCACCATGTTTAGGAGAAAAGCACACCCACTGGGAGACTGGTTAGCAGTTTAACCATGGCCAGAACTGCATATTTCAGCAGAATTCAATTCCTGAAAAACAAACCGATCTGGGGAGAAGGTAAATTTCTGTGCCAGTCCAAACCGTGCTATGTATACATTTTTATGTATATAAAACGACCTCAGTAATCTATCTATCTATGAAGCACTTATAGAGCGTACAGCTACCCGGAGGTATCCCAGCACTGTAATGGACACGTTCACATAAAAAAACAAATTTTTATTGATTTACTTGCTTGCAGAGGTGCTGCATGAGGCGCCATTAAAAAAATGCATGCTTCTACTAAAACATTCAATCATATCTGCCATGCATAGAACAAAAGTTGTAAAATGCGCAGTATGTTTTTAGGAACTTTGCTGTCTTATGCAATTATTGTTATTTGAAGCTCATGGAGTTAATATAAGTGATGACATATCACATCTGCTTTGCTGGACTTTCGGTAGGACACTACAAATATAACCATAAAGCTGTAACTTAGTAAGTCATCCTGTAGGCTAGGGTCAGTGAAATTTTGTTTAGCCTTGGTTTATTTCACTGCTACCTCCTGATTCCACCATCAGGGTGCGCTATAGCCATGCTTGTGTACCGCTCATTTAAAGGCACTAAAAGAGGACCTTCTCTTTAGTTTACTGCTCTGCTCTGCATAGGTAACTTTAAGAAATATTCATTTGGTTTGCTTTTGGAGCTCTAGTTTTAGGACTTCTTCTTACAGTGAGTCTTCCTAATGGAGTCCTATTCACTGTAGGCTACTGTTGAAAATAGTTTTGAATTGTAGCTGTCAGTGCCTACCTTTTAAAAGGTCTGTTGTGTTTAGCCGGGGTAAAGGCCTATGAATAGGTTGCATGCTGCACTTATTATATGTAGAGGCTCAAAAAGGGACTGAGTTACTGCCTCAGCCGGGCATCTCTACACCGGCAGCTGGGATACAGATTAAATTGCAATTGGCCTGCTAAGACCTTATAATAAAATTGAGAATGCCCAAAGTAACATTCTCTTCCTTATTGGCTAAATTGTAAAATCTGTAGTGTTTAAACTATTTTGATGTGTAGGAAAAGTGTGTCTAGACTATAACGGTTGATTGGTTTGAGCACAATTATTGATGTGTTACTGCCCAATAAATACTAGGTCTCAAACTCATATCACGAGTCAGGTCTACTCTACATCCATTTCTTTATACATTTACAAATGTGAGTATTTTTCCATAAGCCACCCTTAGTGAGAGTCATGCTTGGTCCTACCCTGCTTAGCCAGTTAATTGTTCTGCTGGCCTGCAGCAGTTAAAACGTCCTCTTAGAACATAGGCCCATCCCAGGAGATTAGGCATCTCTTGGCAAAGGAAGGGAGTGAGGGTGAAGTCTTGATAAGCTGATTAGCTGCACCCCTTTGACAACCATCTGCAGGATGTTCCCAAATGGGTCAAAGGTAGTGCAGGCTGAACTCTCAAAACAGAGGGGTTTCTTTGAAGCTTGAAGGGAAGATACCAGACCTGTCTGGGGCGAACAGCTTGGCTCAGAGAGGAAGGCCAGTCCCATTTGTCTTCCAAAGCTGGCATTTTAGTTCTTCTCTAAATGCTATGCAGAGGGGTTGGGTAGCCAGAGACAGCTCCTGGGAAGTGCCACTTAGGGGTGATTTGGCATCTCTGGACTGAGTAGGGACCCCGTCATCTAGCATTAACATACCATAACGTGCATGTTCACCCAGAAGGGTATTTTGGCGTTGAATAACAGATGTTTATTTTTACCCAGCTCAATGGTACTCATTTCATCAACCTTAGAAGGATGAAAGGCTGAATCGACCCACCGGGACTTGAACATGCGACCATGAGGTCAAACACAGGCCACTAAAGTGGATGCACTAGTTCACTAAGCCACAAGACCTGGCTCTTCCATTTTTGAACCTGTGCATAGAGAAGAGCAGTTGAGATGAAGAGGAGCAACAGAAAAAGGGAGACCGGCCAGTTTGCTGAGGAATCTCTTTCAGAGTGTGGGGGACCCACTCCGGGCTTATCCTTGGAATTGTGTTGGACTTTATGTCCGGAGCTAATGGCACTAGCTCCCTGCATTCATCTTGGGGCCAGTAGAAGTGGACTTGTTGACAAGTCCATGAATGAATGGGTCAGATTGGAGTTTTGTGGACTGGAACTGATTGTGGGTGCCCCAGAAGTTGGTACCACAGGCTACTGATGAACTAAACAGGCAGCCTGCAAGTGTCAGAAGACCTGGGTGCTTGGGGAGTGCAGGCAAGGTGAGTGGTCGAACTTGAGGACCGTATGATATGACTACCAGGAATGTCGCAGCTTAGGATGCTACCAAGGATGCAACCAAAGCCTGGACAGGACAGCAATTTACTTCCCCACAGCCAGGTACGACGCAAACAGTAGTGCCAAGAGATTTGCAAAGGGCATCAAGAAGTTGCCATCAAATGTTAGGGGTCAAAATTACCTTGCAAGAGCAAACCTGGAGTGTGCCACCAGAAGCAGAGAGAAGAAAAGCCCTCAAGAATGGCAAATGGATCAGCTGTGCAGGTGCACTGAGGTTCAGAGGAGCCCGGCAGGTGGGAAACACCAAAGTGCAATGACATCATCCCCCTGGAGCCTAGATGGCCCCTGGGTTCCTCGGGGGTCCAGAGATCTAGGAGAGCTGTCCCACTGTTATTTTCCTCATCCCTCCTTTAGAGGTGTGGAAGCATGTGTGGGTGATGCCCACTACCTATGGGGAAAACAGAGTCTGATAGCCAACACCAGGGGATCCCTGGGGCAATACCATGGTCTTTTATGTTGAGGTTCATCAGTGCTTCTTCTCCGCTCCCAGTGCCCATGTGTGGAGAGAGTGGAGGGAGAAGAGCAGCTGGCTCCCACACCATGCACAGAGGAGTGTGTCTGGGGTATTGAGTGGGCTTGACTGTGATCCTTGTGGCCATAACAAGAGTGTCCTTAGCTATCTCCTGTAAGGCCAATAGTCAAAAAAACAATCCCCTTGGGAACAGATATACTGCCACACTAACTTAATTCTTATATTCACCACAAAACTTAATATCAATCATCCAGAGTAAACCCAAAACAGAGGTGCAAAATTATATGAACTCTAAAATCAAGTCTGAAAAAACAAATTTAATTGCTCTATTTAATTTATTAAAAATATATATGTACATATACTAACAAATCACAATGTTAAAAACCATTTCATAAAAACATTTTCATATTCAATTATGACATACAGAACAACTAATAACAAATCCGAAAACGAATTTGAGAAACCAAATTAAAAAAACATATAACTACAGCGAGTGGGAAAACAGCAAGAAAAAATATTTTCATATCAAGAAGACATCACAATAATCAGACAGTAAATTGAGTATAAATGCACACAATTAGGACAACAAATTCTTGTTCAATAATCGCCATAGTGTTGCACTTTGTCATTAATCCGTGATGAATTCAACTATAAAGCATCGACGCGTTTCGGTGGGTCCAACGAAATATCACCCCACCTTCTTTAGGAAAGCCAATATCTCCCCACCTTGCTTAAAATTTTCTTGAACATAAAAATGTATACTGCCTGACTTAGAAAAGTTCAGGAATACGGATTGTGTTCCTCTTCGCACACAACTTCATATGAGGCTAAAAAACCTTCACATCCATGTTTTGAGCAACCAGGCTCCTTGTAGATGGTTCACTTCCTTATATCAGTAGTTCTAGATAGATAGAGTCCCAATCTGTATAATAATAATAAGGAAGTCCAGGCTAATGTCGTGTCTTAAACACATCAAAAGGAGGGAAGACTTCTTCTCTCTCCAAGTAGTATATTTGGTAACCCGTACCTGTCCAGCGGATTCCACAAAAAAACCCAAAGCGGGGTTCCAACACGGGGTAATAAGCCTCCTTATCTCCTGTAAGGTGCAGGGGCATCCACATGGTGTTGCTGAGGTGAGGATTGTTTAAATTATAAAAGAAAAGAATATCTTTACTGGCCCCACTGTTGTCTGCATCAAAGGCATAAGAAAAATAACTTCTGGGCAAAGGAGAGCCCCAAAGTGCCCTGAGGCACTAACCTACATATTTTCGGTGGTATCCCAGAAGAAGCATGGGCACCACAAAATGTTGTACTGCTTCTGAGGTGGTGCCAGGAGCAGCTCAAATCCCTCAAAAGTGCCCCCATGAGCAGGGAGAGAGTAGCACAGTAAAGTCTCTGGGATGTTACATCAGTGATCTCAGGAGAAATTTGGTCCTGTGCTTTCAGCAGAGCCAGGTTTTTCTTAGATAGCACCCTAAGCGGAAACAAATTTGGTGCTATTGCTGCTTCTAATAAGTAGGCACTGTGGTTTAACTGGTTATGGCCTGTAAACCATTAAAGTACATGAGACTTACAGCAAATAGTCTTGATTTTTCCATCTGAAAATGTATATAAATTACTAAATTTGAGTACAGTATTTAGTTTTCAATGTATTGAAGTACATTTCCTTTATTTAAAAATAACAACTGGACCATAGTGCCACAGGATATACTGGACTTGTAATACGGGAGACAGGACATCCATCACGTTTGTGACGGAGTAACCCTATCCGCCAAGATCGTAATCAGGCCCTAAGTTATCAGTTTCTGACCCACAGAACCTCCCCAAATTATTGGACTGCTCTGTCTCACTGCCCTGGGAGACAAGATCTGACAGAGGTAGTTAGGGGTCGATTTAAATTGCGGCAGATGGCCTGATTCTCTGCCAGGGCGGCAGAGTAATTTATTGCCTGCCGAATTTAGAAATGACCACCAAGCTGGCAGTCATTTCTCAAGCATTGCCAGGAACCGCATCACAGCGGTTCCTGTCTGTACTTTTCACAGTTTGATGCAGGGCTCTGTCAACATGATGGAGCCGTACACCAAACGTCTTTGTTTTTTATTTTCAAAAAGAAAATTCTGAAGTGAGATTTTGGCTTTGAAAATAAAAAAGCTAATGCCACCCGTCACTATGGGACTCATCTCCCATTGTGAGGGAAATGTGTTTTGATTTTTACTGTCCCTTACCGCCAGTGTTTGCCTGGCGGTGAAAGACAGTAAAAAATGGCTTTATGTCTGCTCATCCTAACTGGGCTTTCGGACATATAGCGAACAGCCAAACCGCCGAAGCCAAACCTATGGGCCGCCTGCATACAAATTCGGCGGGAGGACCACTGAGTTGATGGGGAGGGAGCTCTGTCACTGTTTTTTTTTTAATTTCCTCAAAATTCTTGTCAGCAGATTTGCTTTAGGTTCACCATCATTCAATGAGTTCATCATCAAATTATTTTGCTTGAAAACAAACCAATTATTCTGACGGGAGTTCTTGATTTAGCAACAGATCACCCTTATGGTGATCACGTTGTATGATCATTTCTTAAACAATATTTGTTTGCTCACTCACTTTACTGGAGAGGTAATTAAATCTCCTTTTTCTCAAATCAATCTTTCAATGAAAGACGTTCCACTTTTGAGTGTGGATATTCAGTTTGATTTTAGTATCTCTTGAATCGTCTTTCAACACAGAGTATGCTCTTCAGACTTCTCCTTTAATCTACGTTTACTGTTGTTTTCGCAGAGGCCGCCCCTGAAGAGGGCCTCACGGGCCGGCGCCATAATGACCACCCGGGACCCGGAAAAAATGGTTTGGGCCGCTGCGGCACACCCAAGAACAAAAGAGGGGGCTTGCCCCCACCCCCAAGAAAATCCACGGCAAAAGTGGCACGAAAAATACCTGGCCAATAGGGGGGCCGGGTGAGGTTCTGAACTCCCCCAATGTGGGGACGCTGCCGCCAACCAGGATGGACAGTGGGGGGGTTATAAGGGCACGCTCCCCCAGTACAGCTCACTTATTGGAGCTGGGGGGCGGTGCGCAGTACAATTTTGAGACCCACCCACCCACACCTTGCAACAGCATTGTCGCAGGGCTAGACGGCAGGGCGGCAGATAAGAAGGGGTACATTTTTTGGTTATGGAGGCCCACCGGCAGGGCGGTGTGTAGGAGGAAGGCCACTCACTTGGGGATGCCTTACGGCAGGGTGAGTAGGTCGGAAAGGGGGTAGCAAACTGAGATGGCGCTCACAGCCCAGACCCGCCGGATGGCAGGGCACAAAATGGACAAACAAGGTAGCGAGTTGGGGCCTAACTCCGGGGCGAGGCTACCCCCCCCCACACAATCGGCTTGAAAACCAACAGGAAACTTTATGACCCCAAACACCGGTAAGCAATGATTTATGACTACAAAAGGGACTAGGAAACGAACTGTCATATGATGATTTATGAACCTGTAAGATGAACAAAATGATTTATGGCAGTAATTTATGACAGTCCGTGATGATGATTTATGGCCTGGTCATAGCGGTATGACCACGGCACTGAACTGTAAGAGCTATTTCATATGTCATGCAAATAAAACTGAGGCCAACATCGACCACAATGTGGCAAGATACAACACTTGTTGGCAACTTCATTGGATGGTATGTATGGAATGATTTGCATGGCACAGTGCAAGGGTTAGTAGATCCAACAATTTGTCTGGATCTGTCTATTAATGTTACATTTCATAGTAGTTTAAATTAGGTGTTCTTCCAAACAAGGTCCAAATGGATTACACTTTCTCAATTTACTACACGCTATTTTGTCAGATAAAATAATAATCTGGACCTAAAGTAAACAAATTTTCAAGACAAGATCAAGAGATTCTTCTTGATGGGCCATATTTTAAATTTTCAGCGTATTGAGTTATTTCTTTGCAAAATCTGTAATTCTGCCTAATTTCATTAATAGTATTTATCATTCTCATTTCTTTGTTGCTGTTCTATGCTTCCTGTCTCTTTCACTGCTTTAAAGAATGCCGTTATTGGTTTATTTTTAGCTTTTACTTCCAGTGTTTCAAACAATGAATCAAGATTGGATTTCTCTTTTACGACTTGCATGGCTTGGCTATAGTAAAATTGTTCTTGAGTGTTGTATAACATATCAGGGCAAGTAGTTTGTAGGTATAATGGTGGTAGGATAATATTGCAGAGTGGCAGCAGCCACTCTGAAGTTATAGTTAGGATCACCAGATATAGGAATTCCTTGGAATTTTGCCCCTTAATAACTTTGTGCCCGATTGATGAATCTCCACAAAGCTTTCCAGACCTATTCTTCCTTCTACTTTGGTCAATGATGACATTTTGTGTGGGATATTGGTCAAAGGGGTGCAAAGAAAAAAGGGGTGTCCCAAAACGCTTTTGTCCCAAAGAATTTTACATATTCTTTTTGTATTGGACATAGCGGCCAAATAACCAGTCGGATTTGGTTGAAATTTGTCAAGATTAGAAATTATGGTATGCAAATGATCTTTTTTGAGTAAGAGGTAGCAGGGTAAGGTTTTTTAAGGTATAGGGGCATAAATCCTAGTGATATCTGTTGTTACAGTAGTTTTGCAAAACTACTGCAGTACATGCTGATGACAAGGAATTATATAATTGGCTAATGACTGCTTTTACAAAAGTAAAAGGCAGTCATGTTGTTTTTGGTGCAATTTTGTTGTGGTCTGGGTTAGAGCGTAAAATACAGGTAAGTAGTAGGTTTTATCAATTTTCCCTACCAATTATCACTTAATTAAAGTGGCAAAAGGAAGGGAAAAATAATTATAATATTTTTAATACTTATTAAAAAAATATTACGGATTTCAGAGGTACTGCCTGGGGAGTACCGCGGTACCAAATAAAAAAATATATATGTTTAAAAGACACTAATAGACTATATTTTTCTGATATAGTGTGCTGCAGTGCATTGTCTAATTTTAACATATTATTATTTTTTTAAAGCAGTGTGCAGGAATTGTGCTAAAATACAACGCAAGTTAAAAAAAGTAAAGAAAATGGTAAATTTGTTAAAACAAATAAAGTAACTTGCTACCTACTAGCATGCTACACCATAAACGTTTTAAAAATGTATAGTAAAATACAAATGATTTTACATACATATTAAGGGGCCGATTCCGATCTCGGCCGGTAGTGCTCCGAATCGGATTCGGATTTACCGGATCCGATTCGGAGCCCTGTTTCCCGACCGAATCGTACGCGGGTCCGGCCGAGCGAGTACGATGCAAGCTCCCGCGAAATCTCCGACCGACTCGTACGCTGCTTCAACACGCTCCGACCGACTCGCACGGACATGACTCGCACCGCGCTATGGAGACGTTTCCCGGCCGGGTAAGTACGATGCGCGCCGCGAGCAGTCCGACCGACTCGCGCCGTCCGGCTCGAAAAAGCTGTCGGAGCCGGACTTTGGGGGTCCGCGTCGGACCCCCTGTATGCGTAGGCACGCGAGTCGCACACAGGGGGACCCATGGGTCCCCCTACCTGTGCATGTACGCCGCGATGCGCATGGACGCGTACCCGCTGTAGGGGGTGCCCTTGTTCGCCTCGCACCCATTGAGTCAATGGGAGCCCGCGTACGCGTTGTACGACCGGCTCCCATTGACTTCAGTGGGAGTCCGACCGAATCGAGTCCGATAGCATGCGAATGCATCGTACTCGTCCGGTCGGACTGCTAGGGTCCGATTCGGTCGGAATTCTCTCCGGGTCCGGCTCGGTCGGAGAGATTTCCGGCCGGAATCGGAATCGGCCCCTAAGTCTTTAATAAAGTGTTAATAGATATAGTAAACAAAGAAAACCAACGACTTACCTATACATAAGGCTGTAACCCAAAATACAGCCAGAGTGTAGGAAAAATGATATACTACCTTCCCATCTGCATGTACCATGGTATACCACAAAAGTACAGTGATATACTGTGACAAAATGTATTACCAACACCAAGATTAATTATTGCATTACCCTTGTGTCACGCATGGTGTTGCATGGCCAGCACAATACTTAGGATTTACAAAACAACGCAAGGCCACCATGCATGGCCCTGTGTTGGTTGGTCAATCTGGATAAACACAAGGCAGTGCAGCTCGCTATGTTGCGTTACTTTTCACACCATATTCTACATTCCTAACTAATTTCAACTACATGTGTATGCCACTCGATTCCACACCACTCCACTCTTTGCCAGTCCATTCTACGCTATTCCACTGTATTGTATTTCATTTTTGGCCCCTCCACTGTTCACAACTCCGGTCTAGTCCACTCCACTGTATGCCACCCCAGTCTACACTACTCCATTATATGCTATTCCACCGTACGCCACTCCACTGTAGCACACACCACTGTACGCTATTCCACTGTATACCACTCCACTGGATGCTACTCCACTGTACGCTACTCCACTGTACGCCACTGCAGTGTATAATACTCTATTTTACGCCACTCCATTGTACGCTATTGCATTGGACGGCATTCAACCCTACGCCACTCCACTGTATGCTGTTCCACTCTATCCTACTCGACTGTACGCCAATTCAGTCCACTGTATGTTATGCCAATCTACCCCACTCCACTGCACACCACTGCATTCTACGCCAGTTCACTGTATTTCACTCCCCTATACGCTTCGTCACTGTATGCAACTCAGCTCTATGCTGCTGCAGTGTCCTACACTCTACTCCATTTTATGCAACTCCACTCTACAAGACTGTACTATACTGTATGCCACTCTATAACACTCTACTCCACTCTATGCCCATCCACTGTAAGCCACTGTAATACACTGTATGATACTCAACAAGATTCCACTCCACTCCTCTCCCTGACACGCCACTCCACTGTATGACACTCTCCTCCATTGTACTCTGTAACACTCCTCTCAGCCACACTCCACTGTATGACACTCTACTGCACCCTACTCCACTCTATGCCACTCCTCGCTACAACACTCTACTCCACTCTATGACAGTGTATGACATCCTGCTTTACTGTATGACACGCCATGCCAATGTTCAACACGCTGCTCCAATCTACAATACTCCACTCGACTATACAACACACTATGCCATTTCACTGTATAAGACTTTACTTCACTGTACGCTACCTCTCACCACTCTACTCGACTGTACCCTATTCCACCCTACAATACTCCACTATACCTCACTACATTCCGACATTCTCCTCCATTCTACTGTATGACACTCCAATTAATGACATCGTAATAAATGACGCTCAACCCTATGATTTAAAACACATTTTTATTAATAAAAACAATTGAAATTCAATGAAAAAAACAAAGATTAGGCATAAGTTATATATTATGAAAACCTTATTTACTCTTTCTACACAAGCCTAAACTACACAAACAGAAATTCTAAAGTTATAGGTATAATTTAAATTTATAATGTGAGCATCACCAGTTATAACTTACATTTATAATTTACACACCACCTTCAATTTACTATGCGTCCCGCACCCCTGTACACAGTCTTGTTACATCACTCTCAACACTACATTAACTATAACTCGCCACTCTACAATGCACTGTGTTCTTAGAAATTATGTCATTTGAGATGTAATGAGTGTTATTATGACTGCTATGACTTCACATGGTATAAGTTATATAATATGAACAGATAAAACAAGTGCATGGAGAAATGGCAAGTTATAGTTCATGTAGTGTGGCGAGTGATGCAACAAGACTGTGTACGGAGGTGTGCAACGTATAGTAAATTGAAGGTGTTGCGTAAATATTAAACTTAAGTTATAACTGGTGATGCACAAATTCTAAATTTCAGTTATAACTATAAGTTTAGGATTATGAATGTTTGTGTAGTTTACATTGGGTTTGTATAGAAAGAATAAATAAAGTTTTCATAACTATAACTCATTCCTATCCTTTGTTTTTTTCATTGAATATATATATAGATGGATATATATAATATATCTATCTATATATATGTATAGATAGATAGACATATCTATCTATTTTTGTATATATATCTGTGAAACTAAAGTTAATATCCTAGATTTGATGGTATACATTAGGGATGACAGGATTGAAACCAAACTATTTACAAAAGAAACGGCTGGCAACACAACACTGCATGCTTATAGTTTCTATCCTAAACATCTGAAAGCTAGTATCCCTTATGGGGAGATGCTATGATTAAGGAGAAACTACAACTGCAATTAAGATTTACAAACTTGTCAGGAAGAAACAATAGTCAGATTTAGAGAGGGGTGACATTCAAGAGATTTGTTAAAAAGAACAGTTGAGACAGTCAACCAGAAAGGCAGAGAATCCCTTTTGTTTTCAAATAAAACTATGGACTCAGATTAGACTGATCACAACATACAATAACCAAGATCAGGCCCTGAGGGTGATCATTCACAAGTATTGGCATTTAGTTAAGGGGGACCCATTTATTCCGAGACATTCTTCCGTTGCTTATAGGAGAGCATACTCTATGCGAGATGCTTTCGTAAAAAGAGGCCCTGAAGTGATACCACAAAACACATGGCTCCAACAACCCAAAGGGTTTCATAAGTGCAGCAAATGCAAAGCTTGTCAACTGGGAGTCAATACTAACACATATATGACTCCATTTCATGATACACCCTTTAAAATCTCAGGAGCATATCATTGTAAGACTGATTGTGCAGTATATGTGTTAACCTACGATGGAATTTTAGATTGGAAGCACAACTCTACAGATGCATAAAAAAACCCTGAAGCACATAAGGCCTATCAAGGAAAAAGCTCAATCTATATATCTATTCACTGACTTAACCAAATGTAAAGGAATGTTATAGTTAGGTGAGAATTTTGGTCACAACATAAGATTTTAAACAAACAAAAGCACTGAAATTCACCCATTATATTTATCTCAAGTAACTATAACTCGTGCCCCTGCCATGCACAGTTTTTTCCTCACCAAATTCAATGCAAATGTTGCAGTGATATTATTAATGATGTCATAGAAGATGTCATGAGTGATGTAATATGTGGGGTAATTAGCAGTGCATGTTGAGGGCACAAGTTATAGCTACTTATAGGAAGCTTGTACTTTATATAGTGGACCAAAATAAGGTACACTGCGTAAAGAGTCCAGGCAACCCTTTTTGGTTTACAGAGGCAAAAATGCTAACACTAGGTGCTCTCTTTTGTGGTAGTGTGGGAGAGCAGTTTAGGCTTATCAGAGGTTAGTGCTAAGCATCTGTTGTACTCACAGAGGCAATAAATGAGAACGAGACTCCCACTCAAGAATAAATCCGAGGCCAATTTAGAAAATAAGTTGCCTTTTTATAAAAATTCTGATACCAAGAACTTTGTTATCAAGTAAGTACTTTTTTAAATATCGATTTTTACAGGTAAGTTAAATGTTCACTTAAATGTGTCTTTACGCAACAATGCTTTCCTATGGGAAAAAAGGCATATATTGCATACAGGTTTTTACAGTTGTTTTTTGGGGGTATCCTTCGGGACTTAGAACCGTAGGAGGCCAAGGTCCAAAGTACCGCCAGCAGTTACTCGTTACCTGTCCTGGGGCATCCGGGTCCAGAGGTGCTGGTTTTGGGTGGTAACTTTGCATGCTACACGGGTGGAAAGAAGGGGGGCACCTAGAAACAGGCTGCAGAGGGGGACTTGGGAACACGTCCTGGAGCTGCCAAAGGGAATCTCTGGTCACAGGAGTATTGGGAACAAGGGGGCACAGCAGGTTCAATGGCACCTTGGCTGGGGCACTTGGGTGCAGAGTGGAGAGGTCAGCTGGGCTCTGTGCGTCCTAGGTTCATGCGGTTGTCGGTCTTTCCGGTTGAGGGTGCAGAAATTGGGACAGCTGGGCCACTCTGGAAGTGGGTCTTTGTGGTGCAGACAGCCCTCGATGGATGCCCAGTCTTGGTGCTGTTAGAGTCCATATTGGACTCTCATGGGCTTTGTTTGCTGCATGGGTTCCGGTATCCCGGTATTGGTGAAGTCTGGCTCCGGTCGGTCCTGGTGTCCTCTCACCCGGTTGGGGTGAGAGGACACCAGATCTGACTTTCAGGAGCACACATACCTCTTCTTGTGGGGCTGCTGCATTGGGCTGGTGAGGGAGCAGCAACACGGTAAACCGGACTCTAATAAATCTATCTCTGGAATCAGTGTGGATTTAATAATAGGAAATGTTTGATACCAAACATCTTTAGTTTCATTGAAGCCATCATGTAGCTGGGGAACTCCTAATTTCTAGTGCCCTGCACATGTACTTAAAATGGCTTCCCTGTTCACTTCCAATATAGAATCGACTTAGACATCAGAGGGACATATCTACTCATGTGGATATGTCCACACATGTAGTCTAGTGCACTTTGCCTTAGGGCTGTAAGGCCTGCTGTAGGGGTGGCATACCTATACTGCATGCAGTGTTTGCAGGCATGGCAGGAGGTGTGCCATGTTGTGTTTTCACTTTTCTCTCCACCATTTCACGCAGCCTGCAATGGCAGTTTGCATGAGTGTGCTGAGGGGTCACTTAGGGTGGCATAATACATGCTGCAACCATTAGGTGTCATGTGTCCCAACAAGGTTTAGTAGGGAACGTTGCCATTTCTACATGTACACAGATCTTTCCTAAGGTTGCGTTAACTTTTTCACATCAACTTTTGACAGACATTTGCATTCGTGACACTTGGGTTTGTTTTTTGGAAACACCAACCTTGCTTACTCGAATAAACTTTGCAGCACCACCATTGTACTTCCTTGGCATTGTGTACAAGGCCTACACGTACGTTGTGCAAATGTGTTTCTTATTTACATCAATATGGCGACACAGCTATCTGTAGAATACAAACAATGGCAGGCTGATCACAATCTCTTGCCAAGGCAAGAAGGCCGTTTTCTATATATAAACATCTGTTTCCGGGTATAGACAGAGGAGGCACTTTTGCTGACTTGGAGTGGTCTATACATGCTGAAGCTTTCGCCCAGCAGCTGACTGACATCTCTGTGAGGGGTGTCCGGTTCATGACCAAGACGGGGTCCTACATTCTTACCCACCAGGTAATATGGTGGGAACATGGCATAACATACACATACACCCTAGACACGTAGGCTAGGGTTTTGCATAGTAGGAGTGCACAGAATTGTTATATTATATTATATGCTTGGATATATATGTTTTTTCAGCACAATGGTGGAACTTTTTGTTCTGTTCAGTGTCCTGATGCTATTATAACTTTCATCTGCTTCTGTCTATTGATTATTGCAGCACATATTTTCTATACAAGAATCACTTTGGTTCAATAAGCATTGAAAACATCCCTTTGTGTATTTTTTGTATATTTCTCTGAGCAAACAAGAGCCCAAGTGTATGAGCAAAAGGTTTTAGGTCTGTCACCATGGTTACTGAGGGAACAGGGTTGTCATGTTCTGTGGTTGCCAGAACTGTTTGCTCCCTGTCTAGGTTAGGGGGCTTATGGTGGCACTGTGATCTAGCCCGTCTAAGGGATAACATACTCTGCAGGGGTGCATGGAATCAGCCTGGCACCATCCCAAAGTTTATGTCATCCACAAATGCGCAGTTCCTACTGATTAGTGGAAACTACACAACGTGGCGCCGTCAACGTTGGTTGGGTTCTTATTTTGTATGGATCAACTGAGTAGTTCAATCATGCCTTCTCAGAGATCCCTACACACCTTTTAACCGGAGAAGTCTGTGGTGGCAGGGAATATCCTCCTCAGCTGAGTAGGTATACCATATGTATTGGCTGTTGGTTGTTCAAGCTTGGAAGGATCTAATTCCCACTGTGTTAGCCTACTCTGTAATTCATTTTTGCATACATGGCACAAAACATCTCTTAGAACTGCAGATATGCAGTCACTCAAAAAACTACTACAAAATGGTCTCACACTAAAAGTGGGGATGTTACCAAAGTGGTAGAGGCACAAGAAGCATATAGAACAGAGGTATTTTATTCTTGGATTGTATTCCCAGCTGCAGATGATGCAACACAGGTATTTCACAAATATACTGAGGATGAAATACCAGCTGAATACACTCCATATGAGGCAATAGAAGTTCTTCACGACACAGGGACCCTAATTAGAACCCTATGCCCCAGGTACCTGGGGTAACATTTACTAGGGACTTAGAGGGTGCTTAAAGCATTGCCAATTGGAGGAACAATTGTAGAACAATTGTACAGTTTTAGGGGAAAAAAACTGGCCCTTGGGACCTGGATAGCAGGAACCCAGTGCACTTCTGTCAAAATTGCATCAAATACCAGGCAAAAAGTGAAGGTTACCATGTCAAAAAGGGGCACTTTCTTATACTACCTTAGCCCTAAAAGGGCTAAGGTAGTATACCCCAGCCCTCAGGGACCCCATCCCCCTGCCCCCCAGGAACCCTATCCCATGGGGACAATTGCTGAGCAGAAAAGGGGAGAGCAACCCTATCCCCCATGGCCCTTCCCTTTTAATATGGTAATTGGCCCCGAGGGATGGTGTCACTGGTGCTCATTTGGGCTTGAGGAGGGGGCATTTGGGCTTGATGACATCTCAGATGACATCATTGATGATATCACTGATGACATCATCCAAGCTACTTTTGTTCACATTACTCTATAAAGGAGTATGTCATTAGAGGTATGAAAGTAAGTACAAAATAGCTCAGAATAATATGAAGCATCATTAATACCATCACACATACAACCCCCTTATGTGTAGCAAGTTTCTGTTATGTGCAACTTTGAGCCTACATCATACATTTCATGGGTAACTGAGCTCATGTTGACAAGCAACCACACGTGGGTGGGTAACCCCTACTGCACACGGTGTTCAGTCTGTATACAACTGTTCAGAGAAACCCAACTTCCCCCAGACACTCAAGCCCTGTTACATAAGTAATGCTCGAATATGGACAGACTTTAGCCTGTATTGAAGCCTTCACAGTTAGCGAAAGTCTCATGAGAAATTAAGCGGACATGAGTAGAAAAGTGGGTGCTGTAAACAGTGTGTACCCAATGCAAAGAGTTTACCCAGTACCATACGGGTTGCAGACATCCAAACTTTAATAAGGAATATACCACAGATTATTAAACAGTATCTAATAAGAACAGTGTTGAAATGAGGAAGGCACTGTATTGTCTTGAAGCATACTGTTCCCTTTGAGCATACACGAAGACCTCAGCAACAGGCTTTTGTATTAGGATCCATGCTCGCATAGTATACTTCCACGCCACAGACCATTATGTACACAGATGTTATGCTGTCCACTGTCATGTAGTATACCGTCCCTTCTGAGTATGTACGAAGGTCTTGATAACTGGATATTCTAACAGGCACCAAGCCCACAATGTGTGATCCCACGTCATTGTCCCATAAGTCTACAGACGTTATGTTTTCAAATAATTTTAAATGATTCTTGAATCGAAACCATATGGGCCCTAGGATATCACTAGAATTGACTCTTGCCTTTCTCTAATACACAGAATGTATACACATATGAGTATCGCTTACATGTCCACTCCCTGGTGACTTTCCCATTTGACGTCACGTAATATTGGGACTGAGTACCCTTACTTCACAATATTGCTAGGTAGTAGGCAGGTCTCTCAGCGCATACTCCCCATTCCAAGATGGCGCCCATTCTCCGGGAGCTAAACCGGAACCGGTCCAGACACACACCACTGACCTGGATATACAAGTTGCCAGCGCCGTACTTAAGGCTACAGCCCCCGAGGCTCGGTGCTGATGCCGACTGCCATGACTGCCGAACCACGGGCATTACGCCCCAGACTCTTGAGGTAAGTGCCTAGCAAGGGACCTGATGCGATACCTAGTCTCCCACACCCCGACCCTGATACGTAATTTAGCATCTGAATGCTTTCAACATTTTCCCTCCCACAGAAGTACAATACGATGAGCGGACCTAACGAGACTATACCTTGTCCTGATCAGATATTACCACGGTAAGCGTGAACCTGCCAGCATGCTACCACGGCCCCCGTATTGATCACGAAGCTCATTTTTACTTAGACTGCATGCCTCACTTCCTCGCTGCGGCTCATTTGAGCCCCGCACCGACTATAGCCCCGGTCCCATTCCTTAAAAATCACGCACAAGGACCCCTTTTACCTGCCTACACGTAAGATTACAAGCCTCCATAGCCCACGGGACATGCAGGCTATGACTAGTTACGTAGCTGTAAGATACTGCCTGTGTCCACTCCCCCAATTTCACCATGACCTTTATTATTTAAACTAACTAATGTACTTACTTATATTCTTTCTCCCGTCCGTGCTCTTGGAACCTGAACATGTGACCCGAAAATCTACCACACTATGTAAATATATTCTACTCAATGCAAATGTTACTATTTTATCACATTCTCTTGCCTTAACATGTCCACCACATGATGATGTGACACGATGTACCTACACTATTCTTGTGTCCACTCCGTATTCTCTTAAATTATGTTTCTTATTATTATTTCTCTTTCTCGGTTGCTTTTGCTTCTTCTGTGTTCCCTATGCTGACCCGGTGTTTCTCTTTTTGTCAGGTTCTCACCTGTGTTTCTGCAGGAACGCCACGGATGATGATAAGGTCCGCAACCTCCCCTAGTCACCCGAGGTACCCGGTATAAACAGGGCATCAAAGGTAACCCGGGGAAGAAGGGAAACAAAACAAGGAAAGGAGGGGAAAACACAGCCTCGAAACTCTGGGCACCTCAGGAGCATCCGGATACGCCAAGAAGCTGTAGGTGTGCAGGAAAAGGGTTAATAAACAGTATTTAATAAAAACAATCTGTATTTCTCGGTGCGTTCCTTCCTACCTTCACTCTTTGCTGTGATAGAACTCGTGTCTTCGTTCAATTGGTGACCATATATACAGTGTCTTTAGGAAAACGGGACTGATGCCATATACTTAGGAGGGAAAGAAAGGGAAGTGATTGTGAGTTCTCTTCTACCTATACCACTGACCAAAGGGTGTACCTAAGACCACTCATGCCCCCACCTCTTCTATATGTGGAGTATGGATCCTTCTCCTCTTTTGTGAAATGAGGAGCAATGAAGGTAAAAAGAAATCCGCTCTCTTTAGGAAAATAATAACCCCTTCTTTTACTGTCTAGCAAGGAGGCCCTGTTCAGGCGGGGAGGACCTTCACATAACGCCCAGAGCACAGGACCATTGTATTTAGCAGCAAGTGAGAAAATAACAAAAGTCAGCGCGAGTGCGCTGTTACCGCCACCGAGCAACTCTAACTGCTTCTCTTCGTACGACCTCCGGAATACTGTAGAGCAATGCAGCGCAACATCAAAGAAACCAGGACTGCCGGGAGATGACCAACGAGGAAGGACGCCGCCGCGTACTGGAACACCCGTCGGAACAACAACCCGGAAGTGAACAGGTGAGGGAAAGCCGGAACTCGGGAAACACTAGAACGCGAAGCGCTGTGGAGAGAGGAAGGCCGGGTTTTAATGTGTCCGACCCTTCTCAGCGCACGCATACAGAGCATCGATCCTTCAGGTGAGTAGCTGCCGTCTGTCTGCCCTCGCGCAATCCTGACAGTACACTCCCCCTACGGACCCCCCTACCGGTTTGGGCTTCCCAGGATATCGTCTATGGTATGAACGCAACAATCGAGGGGCATGCACTTGGCTGGCCGGCTCCCAGGTCCGGTCCTCCACACCATATCCTTTCCGGTGAATCAAATACTGGAGCCTACGCCGCACCCTCCGCGAATCCACGATCGCCTCCACCTCATATTCCTGATCACCATCTACCTCAATCGGCTCAGGGTTCGCGGGGAGACGTGTACCGGGTTCTAGTGGTTTCAACAGGGAGACATGGAAAACCAGATGGATCTTCATTGAGGTAGGAAGATCCAGTTTCATAGCAACAGGGTTCACCACCTTACATATCTCGTAAGGGCCAATATACCTAGGCTTGAACTTGCAAGCCCCTCTCAATGTTAGGTTCTTGGATGACAGCCAGACCTTATCTCCTTGCTTATAGTCAGGCTCTGAGCGTCGGTGAGCGTCCGCCCCCTTCTTGTAACTAGCCTTTGCTTTATCCAAATTTACCCTTGTTGCCCTATGTACTTCTTGTAATTCCTTTATAAAATCGAGTGCTGCAGGGGCAAGACAAGTGGAGGAAAGAGAAGGCAACAGAGTACGAGGGTGGAAACCATAAGTGCAATAGAATGGAGAGTACGCAGTGGAGGAGTGATGACTGTTGTTATAGGAGAACTCCGCTAACCATACCATCTCATCCCAATCAGTGACAGTGTGTAAAACCTGGCAACGGATGTACTGCTCAAAACACTGATTCACTCTCTCTGTTTGGCCATCCGTCTGGGGGTGATGACTAGAGGATAGCCTTACGTCTATCTGTAATAAGTTACCCATACCTCTCCAGAACCTAGAGATAAACTGGGCACCCCTATCGGATATCAATACAGAGGGGAGACCATGTAAACGCACCACCTGTTGCACAAATACAGAAGCCAGTGTTCTAGAGGAAGGGAGACCCGCTAAAGGTATGAAATGGGCCATCTTGGTCAATTGGTCCACTACCACCAGAAGGGTTGTGTTCCCCTTCACGGTTCTGGGTAATTCCACAATGAAGTCTAGAGAGACTGTGTGCCAGGGACCAGGAGGAGTGGGTAAAGGCTGTAGTAGCCCTACAGGTTTCTGATGAGAGGCCTTTCCCTGGGCACACACGTGACAGGTCTGGATATAGCGTTTAGTGTCCCCTCCCATATCCGGCCACCAAAAGCGTCTCTGCAGTAGTTCGAACGTTTTCTTAAATCCTGGATGTCCTGCAAGGGGATGACAATGACACCACTCCAAAGCCTGCAGTCGCAAGACCTGAGTGGGAAGAACCAGTCCCCCCCGCACGTAGGACAGTCCCTCTTCCACAGTGACCTCTTGTGTACCTGTAATCTCCCCCAACTCTACGGACGCTTGTGCCTCCTTAACTGACCGTATAAAGTCTCCTTCAGAACACAAAACACCAATGATTCGCTCCCTATCTATGATTAAGGGGGGATCGCCTTCTCTGGGTTCCTCATCATAGCCTAATCGCGATAATACGTCTGCCTTTCCGTGTTTCTTCCCTGCTTGAAATTGTATAACGAAGTCAAACTCACTAAAGAATTGTGTCCAATGTAGTTGTCGCATGGACAATGCCCTTGCAGATTGAAGGAACTTCAGGTTGCGATGGTCTGTAAGGATTGTTATCTTATGGTTGGCCCCTAACAGGTACTGTCTCCATTCCTCGAGTACTCTTTTTATAGCTAATAGCTCCTTGTCCCCTATGGAGTAGTTCACCTCTGCTGGAGCTAATTTCCGAGAGTAATAAGCCACTGGATGCAGGGTTCCTGTACCGGGATTCGTCTGTGAAAGTACCCCCCCTACCGCCACTTGGGATGCGTCAGCCTCAACCACAAAGGGACGTGTCGGATCTGGATGAGCCAAGACTGGTGCCTGTGTAAATGCCTTTTTTAATGTATCAAAGGCTGTCTCTGCCTCAGAAGTCCACTGGAATTTTCTACCCTTCCTCAATAGTGTAGTTATCGGGAAGTGAGGTTAGAGAACCCATCAATAAAACGCCTGTAAAAATTGGCAAAGCCAAGAAAGCTCTGTGTCTCCTTCACCGTTCGCGGTGCCTGCCAACGGTGAATGGCCTCCACTTTCTGTGGGTTCCTGCTAAGTCCTGGTGGGGAGATTACAAATCCCAGGAAGCTAACTTGTTGTGTATGAAACTGACATTTTTCTAACTTGCAATACAGATGATTGTCTCGCAGCCTCTGCAATACCCCTGTCACATGAATCACGTGTTCCTGCGTTGAGGGGGAGTAGATCAGTAGGTCATCAATATAGGCTACAACACACACCCCCAGGAGGTCTTTGAGTGCCTCGTTGATAAAAAACTGAAATGCCGCAGGGGTGTTGCATAGCCCAAAAGGCATCACCAAGTACTCATAGAGCCCGTGCTTGGTACAAAAGGCGGTCTTCCACTCGTCCCCTTCTTTAATTCTTACCAAGTGGTATGCCCCTCGCAGGTCTAACTTGGTGAATACTTGGGCATCCTTTATCTGATCCAGGAGGGAGGAAATCAGGGGCAAGGGATACCTATTCTTGATAGTGATGGTGTTTAGTGCCCGATAGTCGATGCAACAGCGAAGACCCCCTTCTCTCTTCGGTATAAAAAAAAGAGAAGATGAAGCAGGTGATCTTGAGGGACGAATAAACCCTATTCTCAGCATCTCATCCAGATATTCACGTAGGTAAACGTTCTCCTTTTCCGTTAAGGCATATATTCTACTATAAGGAATGCGAGCCCCCGGCTGCAAGTCTATCCTACAGTCATAGACCCTATGGGGTGGGAGGCTGGAGGCCTGTTCCTTGTCAAATATGTCTTGAAAATCCTGGTACATAGAGGGCAAAGCCTCATCATTAGGAGTAAAACTCGACATGACCTTCTTATGGTCCACAGTGTCGGAAACATCGTGCTCCTTACAAAAGTCTCGGTTAAAGATCACCGTCTTCTCCCTCCAATCAATAATGGGGTTATGTTGAATTAACCAGGGTAACCCCACTATGACTTGGAATTGTGGGGACTGTATTAAATCAAATGAAAGAAGCTCTTGGTGTCTTTCCTCGATCACGAGCTTTAAGGCAATAGTAGTACGCTTAATGGGACCAGACTTCAGTGTGCTCCCGTCTATTGTTGTAACTTCTTCCCATGAGGACTGAGATACCCAAGGTATCTGTTGCTTCTGTGCCCATTGTGCATCCATAAAATTACCTGATGCACCTGAATCAACCATTACGTACACCTGTACTGTCTCCTGCCCCCATTGTAAGCGCGAGGAGAGGAAGAAGTGGCGAGGATGTGATACTGCTACTTCTCTAGATGAGACAATTAAACCTGAAACACCCGAAACCCCTGTCTCTTGTGATCTCGGGCTTACTAGTTTACCGAACGCCTTGTCTGTTTTGGCTTGACAGGACACTCTCTCAAGAAATGGCCCTGCCTTCCACAATACAGGCAGAGCTTCTTATCCCGTCGCCTTTGTCTTTCGTCCTCACTCAGGGGACCTCTGATGCTCCCAATTTGCATCGGCTCTGGGTCTTCGGCTCCCTTTTCTGGTTCAGGTTTCTTCTCCTTAAACACCAGACCCCTCCCCTCTGATTTTCCTCTCTCTCTCCTACGCTCACTGATTCTGTGATCTAATTTAACCACCAAGTCTACCAGAGCTGTACATGACTCCGGAGGGTCTACTACTTGGGCCAATGCGTCCTTCAAATCCTCTCGCAGCCCCTTATAAAACAAAGCGCAACGCTTTTCCTCTGGCCAGCCTGCCTCAGCTACGAGTCTGTAGAATGTAGATATGTAAGAAGTTAAGTCCTGGGAGCCCTGTCGTAACGTTAGAAGCTCTGTGTCTGCAGAATGTGTAAAGGTGTGTCTGTCAAACAGCTTTTTTAGTTCTCTCCTAAATGCTGTGTAGTCTTGTAATAATGGGTCGTTCCTCTCTATCATGGGTATGGTCCAGTTGGCGGCAGACCCCCCTAAATAGGAGATGACGAATGCCACTTTGGCTTGGTCTGAGGGAAAACAGGAGGCTTTACACATGAAATGGAGCTGACACTGACTGATAAAGGCTGCGAATTTGGTGGTATCACCGAAAAAACGCTCAGGGGGTGCTAAAGGGATGGATGGAGGAGTGGTAACATGGATTACCGGTACATTAGACCCTGAACTCTGGGATCCCCTGCCAACATCCGTTCTCATTTCTCTCTGTATCGTGTCTACTCTATTGGATAAGGACTGGGTCTCAGCCTGGAGGTTGCCCAACATGTGAGCCAAATCCGCAAGGGATACCTGACTAACATCCATGACGTCCGGGCAGAAAGAATTGCTATTCTTTTTGGTCTTCGCGTTCTGTCAGGTTCTCACCTGTGTTTCTGCAGGAACGCCACGGATGATAAGGTCCGCAACCTCCCCTAGTCACCCGAGGTACCCGGTATAAACAGGGCATCAAAGGTAACCCGGGGAAGAAGGGAAACAAAACAAGGAAAGGAGGGGAAAACACAGCCTCAAAACTCTGGGCATCTCAGGAGCATCCGGATACGCCAAGAAGCTGTAGGTGTGCAGGAAAAGGGTTAATAAGCAATATTTAATAAAAACAATCTGTATTTCTCGGTGCGTTCCTTCCTACCTTCACTCTTTGCTGTGATAGAACTCGTGTCTTCGTTCAATTGGTGACCATATATACAGTGTCTTAGGAAAACGGGACTGATGCCATATACTTAGGAGGGAAAGAAAGGGAAGTGATTGCGAGTTCTCTTCTACCTATACCACTGACCAAAGGGTGTACCTAAGACCACTCATGCCCCCACCTCTTCTATATGTGGAGTATGGATCCTTCTCCCCTTTTGTGAATGAGGAACAATGAAGGTAAAAAGAAATCCGCTCTCTTTAGGAAAATAATAACCCCTTCTTTTACTGTCTAAAAAGGAGGCCCTGTTCAGGCGGGGAGGACCTTCACACAACGCCCAGAGCACAGGACCATTGTATTTAGCAGCAAGTGAGAAAATAACAAAAATCAGCGCGAGTGCGCTGTTACCGCCACCGAGCAACTCTACTGCTTCTCTTCGTACGACCTCCGGAATACTGTAGAGCAATGCAGCGCAACATCAAAGAAACCAGGACCGCCGGGAGATGACCAACGAGGGAAGGACGCCGCCGCGTACTGGAACACCCGTCGGAACAACAACCCGGAAGTGAACAGGTGAGGGAAAACCGGAACTCGGGAAACACTAGAACGCGAAGAGCTGTGGAGAGAGGAAGGCCGGGTTTTAATGTGTCCGACCCTTCTCCGCGCACGCGTACAGAGCATCGATCCTTCAGGTGAGTAGCTGCCGTCTGTCTGCCCTCGCGCAATCCTGACACTTTTACTCTTCCCCTTCCGTCTCCATCTTCTTCCCATTCTTTCCCTCATACTCTGCCTTTTCTCTTACCCTTCCCTCCAATATGATATTTCACATCACCTTCTTCTACTTCTTCTACCCACCTTCTCCATTGACCGTGCTGAATTACTTATGGATCACATACATATTGATTGACGACTATATAATGTATATCATTATTATTTCAATACCATATCTCCTTACTACTGTATCACTTATGTGTATGTTGGTCTTTTTGCACGATGAACACTGCATGCCTTTGATTCTTGTATGTACAGCCCTGAGGAAACCCCAGGCCGGATGGCCATGTAAAGGGGGCGAAACACGTGTTGGCTGTCACTGTTCTCTTTCTACCTGACTCGGAGTCTCTGAAACGAGTCATTACATATAAATATCACAATCTTGTAAACCTTGTATTGGAATTTTATTCCGTGTTGAACGACGATTTCTCACTTGTCCTGACTTATCTTCTCACTGAGGAGGCCTGGGAATCAAGGTCATTGAGCCGAACTTGGAGGGAGTGAGGAAGATGGTGGAAATTTACCTTTGAGAAGTGCCCAGTGGGATGAGGTGATCTGTGGGCGTGTTTTACATCTGTGCATTTTGTATTAGGGACAGTGTCCCGAGGGATGAGAGGGGAGAACAGGGAGTTAGGAGAAGGGGTAAGGAGATCGATTAGGAAGAAGGGAGCCTCTTAGAACGAGCTCTGTAGCTTTGGCTACTTGACTTATACAACATGATTGTACTCTTAGGAAGTCTTCACGAGCTGACACCTTTAATTGATCTTGCCTGGGGAATGCTAAGCAGGGATGTCCCTTTAGGGATAGAGTAGGGATAGTCTAATGCTTTTTACTTTTCAGTCGCAGATGAAGTCTGACTTAGATGTTGGGGAAGTCTCTGCCTGTGTTCTGTTTTTGGAAATTTTCATTCTTTTCATGATCTATCGGATTAAGCTCACTCGTAGATATGGCTTTGTATTAGTTCCCATGTACTTTTACAACCTCGTCCTGAGTTGCTTGTATATTCAGTTGTTTCTGGCCTTGTAATAAACTCACTAACTTGAAATTCGGAGTCTGAAATCTTTGAGTCATAATCCTCAGAAAATGTTGGATTGCCACAGATGAGTTATTTCTCCCCTTTATTCTTCTCAGCAGGTAGCAAAAGATCCATTGACCTAGGGTTCCTAGTTAAATTCTGGTGGCGGAACCCGGCCTTATCAGTGTGCTAAAGGTAATACTCCCCAAACCCTCTATACTCTGCTGAAAACGTTATGGATAGATCAGCTTTGGTGGCTTGTCAAGCACATGTACATGTGTAAGTACCTGTTTCACACAGTTGTCTGTCCTATGTAGAAATTATCATGCTGAGACTATTCTCTTAAAATAATCAAGGGTGTTTGCAATACCTAGTATTTACTACATACAATCATTGCACTGTTACAAACATTTATTGCAAAACCAATAAACCTGTGTGCAAGTCATCAACTGTCACCTGCACACAGTGTTAGTCCTGTAAACAAACATTCATAACATGTTTAATACCTCTACACACCTATGATTAGGAACATAAACATTTTGTAAACACTTACACTTATTAGCAGCAAAGAGGTTGTACAAAATTAGGTAGAGAACTAGGATGATACTTACCTGCCACAATGCAAAGTATAAAACAAACTAACACACTCATTGGATGATGTAATCAGTGATGTCATTTGAGATTGCATCAGTGATGTCATAAATGATGTCATAGAACATGTCATGAGTGATATGTGAGATCATGAGCAGTGCATGACGGGTGTGCAACTTATAGTTAGCTCTGCTAATGGAATCAAAAAAATAGATTAAAATAATTACCCAAAACAACTTAACAACAAAACAAATTAAAATAACATTTGTAAATTGAAATATTTCTTCCTTCATTTCCATGTTTTCGGAAATGCCATTTCTGAAAGTAACATTTTGTTGCCCTACTCCCAAAAGTGATTTGTGAACTATGACGGCCCAGGTGTTTAAAACTCTTTAGATGTTGTAAACACTCAGATTTGCAAAATCAGAGTGTTTGCCACTGCTACAAATGTATTTTCAATGTACTACTCCCATTTTAGGAGTCTGTAAAGTTTTTGGAAGGGGCTTCTTGTGGGTGTCCCTTATAAATTGTAATCCAGTTCTTACATGTATCAGTGGTTTGTGACTGGAATTCCAGTCGCAAAACATTGAGAAATTACAGACTACCAAGGTGGGTCCAAATTCATTCGCAAAAATGAAGAAGTCTCCTTTGGACCAAGTCCCCATTGCTGACTGGGGTGCCTGCTTCAGGTGTAGGAGGCTGTGATATCAAGTCTCACTTTTAAGGAAATTTGGCTGCTTTTAAAAAAGTTTTAATTTTTAAAGCAGTCACAGAGATGGTGGCCTGATGAACCTTGCAGGCCATCATCCATATAATTGTAGCCAATTACAGTGAACTGCAAATTGCACCACAACTAATTAATATTAGGTAGGTTAGAGTGCGACTCATTATGATTTGATGTTTCGAAAATGTACCTATTAATTCCTAATTTGTGACCACTTTTTGCGACTAGCATCTTAATGCATCTGGTCCATATTCTCTTCCAACTGCACATCTTGAGCCAATGATTCTGTATTTCCAGATGAAAACCACTAATGTTGTAAGAAATTGTTCCTTAGAAGACTGAGATACAATCAAAAATATGATGTCTAAACACTCAATGGTCCTGATTATGAATGGGGCAGTGTTTTCTGACCTCCGCGCAAAGCCCTGTCTGCGAAGGGGTCGGAAATTCTACTTTGGTGAGATTTACCACACCAGGTAATTACAGGGGTCTTTACATACTTCAACCTTTGTTACATTTCGGCAGGTCAAGCAGGGGGAAACAACACACTATTTACTACCGCAGGTGGATTTTGGTGCAATAAGCACCAAAATCCCATGTTATTCCTCGGAAATTCAGAATAGCTGCTATTTATCGCACCTGATAAATTCAGAACGTGTTATTTCTGAAAAGTCATGTTCTTTCCTCTTGAGCGCTTATGGAGGTTATCAGTTGGAAAACGCTTATGGATGGTAAAAGTTGGAAAACGTACTTCTAAACGTATAAATGTGCTGGGAAACAAGTCAATAAGTATAATGGATGGAAAATCTTTCCTCACACCCTGTGGGGCCTTGTGTTCATGGACCGGCGCTTGCATATTCTATGAATTTCCATAAAAAGCCATCTTGCTTGTCGTTGAACCAATGTACCTGACTTAAGGTCTCCTTGACCCCACCGTCTAGCTGTTTATCAAAATGGCTGCTTATCAAAATGGCTCCTTATTTTTAGGTCAGCATTTGACTGCACACTCCAGGGCCATGTAAATGCCCAAATGAAGGCAGGATCTCATACTCACGGGACGATGGGAAGGTTTTCTGCATCCTCCCTGGTTCCCGTCAAGGACACTGTGAAGGTGGGCTCGATCTGCTTCTCGACAATTTGGTTGATGAAATGTATCTTGAACTGATAATGATAAACTGCAGAACAACAAAAGAGACATGATGATAAACGTCACAGAACACTGCAGCGGTGATCATAAAGAAACCCACATTTGCAGGTGCAGCATCCCTCTTTTACAGCTTGAAATCAGCCTGCGCCAGGCAATTTCATCTACTCCCTAGATCATTCTTCTGCATTTAACAGCAGGTTCATGTTTCATGTTTATGGGACCTGGCAATGTTTCCAAACTTTTCTGCACTTTACCATTTCCTTTACTTCAAGATGATGGCCCATTAATTGGAGTAATTGTAGAACTACTCCATGACAAATCTTAATGCATTTTACTGCCATTACTGACTGTGAAGCCAGTCAATAACACTTGTTAATGCCCTTACTGGGCGTATGGAAACAAGCAACAGTGGGAAGTGCATATGAAGGATAACAGACAGGCTTCAAGGTCAGCATGAATGTGCCTAATCGGTCATTATGCCATCTCCCGCCTTTCAAAATGGATGCCCAGGCGTGGGTCTCATGCTCTCTGTGACCTGGACTCATGCTATACCTATAACTAGGACCAGGTTGCTTGTGTTCTTGTCTGGAGAGGACCTTAACTAACAGCCCGGGCTTGACCCTTCTCACTGAAGCAGGGCAAGGCTCATTTGCATATGGCTGATCTCTTTCTAAAGTGACACAGAGGGCTAACATGGACTGGAATGCAGCCACACGATTGCCAGTGGCCAATATATTTTCAAGCATTGTTTCCATCACGCTCTGGTTTGTTGTAGAAATGTTGTTAGAACGTGTGTGGTTAAATTGGCATCACCCCCTTGCCATTCTGAAAGATCAGGGAGAGCGGGGGCTGGAGGCCTATGCCAGTAGATTTGGAGTGCCTTATGAAGAATGCGATTCACTGTCCTTCTTCCAACATTGCCATGAATGTGATAATATGTGTTATAAGAGCAGCTGCTGTAGAGAGACGGACAGAGAGAGAGAGGTGGGAGAAGGGGGGGGGAGAGTGTGAGAAAGAGAGTAAGCAATAGGGATAGGAAGAGATATAGGCAGAGAGACTGAGAAAGAGAATAGACAAGTTACAATTCAGTTCAATATACTTTATTCGGTTTTTGCAAACCATAAAAGCAAACAGATAAAACAGACAATTACAAAAATATCACATTCATAGATTGATTATCCATTGCCTTGCTTACGATTAAAATAACTAAACTATTAAGACAACTGATATTAAAATCAGTACATTTTAAATACAGTAAAATTCAATACAAGTAAATAAAAACATCCATTATAAAACGATGAGAATAGACAATAATACTAATGATCCTGATCTATGCATCATCAGATGGGTACGTACAAGATCAGAAGTGATCAGCTGCATTGCCTGACAGTATGTATATGTTAGACAGCAGACTGTGGCTGAGCGCCTTATATCTGGGATCGAATGAAGTACTTGCTAGCCTTAAGAAGATTGCATCTAAAGTGAGAAAACTCCAATGAAACAAAGAGGATGCACAAAGATGATGCACATAAAATTGACTGAGAGTGGAAAGAACAAAGAAGGACCAGACAATGCTACATCTTCTGAGCCCTGGTTTTTCCTCTGCCCTCCTATCTGATGAATCCCTGTCCAAAACCTGTTGTACCCCGCTGATATAGGGAGGGACTGATTAGGTTTAGTAGAGCTGAGGTTCTGCACCCTTGAGTGTTGTGATGTGGGAACCTGAGAAACAGTACATATAAATAAAACAAGGCTAGCATATACAGCAGTGCTTACAAAATGAATCCTTCCTGACATCAAGCTTTGATTTGTAGGGAGTAGGCCAGGTCAAAGAACATGATCACCACCTTTAGTCTGATGAAATGAAAAGAGAAGCAGGGAGGTGTTAAGGATTCATTACCAGTTTGTTTACTTTTTTAAATGTCGCCTGCAGTGGTAGTACTGGGATTCTTTGGAACACATACAACAAGTGGCGTAGGATAATCATGTTAGTTATTGCTATGCGGGCCATTACAGAAAATATAAGTTAACTCTAGGATTATGTGGGCCTTTTATTAGCTAAAATCTTGAAAAGTTGTCTTACAGTCATAAAATACAGGAATTTCAAGATATTTAAAGCTCCTTGGCAGCCATTGGAAACTTAGATACATCATTGGTCCATGATACTTGTGTTCCCAAGGAAAGTAGGGAGGATTTGTCCTGATTTATAGTGAAGTTTATTTTTATTCTTCATTAATTAATCTATTAGACATGAACTACTTAGAACTGTTTGTGAACATTTCCCAGAGCGAAGAACCTATCACAAAGCTTCAGTAAGCCACAAAATAGTTATCTGTTTGTCAGTGCATCCTATAGAAATATAGGGAACACTTTGGAGTCATGGGAGATCTAGAAGCACTACCAGACATTCTATTTCAACCTATCCTCTCATGATGTGAAAATGTACATTGTTTCTCATGAAAAAATTGAGATAATTAGAAGACAATTTGAATATAAAGTTAGCTTAATAACGGTAGTGTTGGATCCCTAGTCGCCCTGAAACATTATTGCTTGCCTCTTGTTCAGTGATGTGCTTGCGCAGTGTTGTATAGAGGAAATTAGCACATCTTTTATTCCCACACACTGAACTGCTTTTGCAAGAGGCAGAGCTGTTCTGGGACCCAAGAAAAGTCTGTACTGCAGAAGATAGTTTTAAAGAAGACTTCTTTAGATTTTGGTCTCATGAGGCTGCCAGTTACCACACAGTCCTTAATCTCTTCTTTGTCTCCAAGACTGTAGAAAATAATGTCAATCAATGGCTTTGGGGCCCGTGAGTGATACAAGTGAAAGAACTATTGGGTCCTGCTTGGCCTGCTACAGCTATTCATCTTCAATAAACATCAGGTTTTCATTAAAAGACTGCCATCTGGATGGAGTGTCAGATGCCACCGTGGACAAGTTTCAATCTTTCTGCTCACAGAACCTCCAGGACCTAGTCAGACCTGCTCTTGTTTTATATCAGGATCCTGAAGCTAACAGTGAAATAAACCCATCCCATCAAAAAGGTCAGGGATTAGATCAGATCGGTTAGGTTTTGCGTGCAGTATTTAAAGGCACAGTTTATTTTGTGGCTCATTTTGCACCTCCTACATTTCATAGACTATAAATCTGAAGTTTTAATCGGTCGGTTTCATGGGCCTGATAGTGACCAAGTATGGCATAATGTCAGCTCAGCTTCAGACACAATATGTATCGATAAGTCTGAGTTGACTTTCAAACCCTGCCTCTGATGTTCTACAACCTTCTCAATCTTCCTATAAGCTGATAGGATTTAGATGTGCCATCTTTAGTTCGAATAATCTAGTTGCTACTGATATTACACCAGAACAATCAGCCATGCTCAATTTTTATGAATACTAATGCAATCATGAAGAAGAAAGAGTGGCTGAAATAAAAAATGATCCATGATAGAATCCTCATTGAAAATTTTAAGTTGAGTTATGCAGTAATACAGTTTAGTGAATAGAAAAAATCCACATCGGCGACACAAATACTTCTGTGAGAAACACAAACTTCTTAAATGCTTTCTGATATTGCAAATTTTGAAAATGTCTTGCATGTTGTTGACATTTCCCATGTATTTTCTGTCTCCCGGATTTTCTAGGCAATAAACATGATGAAGAGCAGATCTTACTGGAGCTATGTGGCTGGGTAAGAAGTGGTGGTTATCAAAGGTTAGCAACATTGCTGCACCTTACTGAGGTGGAGCTCCATTGCAATGCATGCAGCGCTGAGCAGTGGACACCTGCATAGTCAGTCTTTTTAGGGTTGATGGACAGTGGAGCAGTGCTTAAGCTTTAAAACTGTAAAAAAGTAAGTGCAGGGGCCAAGGGTTTTACTTAAGAGTCCACCACCAGCACCGCTGAATGCTGGGGTTACACAATACTGATGCTGTCTAGTCTTGATTAATCATCATGCCTCTTTCTTCCACCATACTTCACTTCCTGTCTTAGTACCACACTCAAACAGGTTCTCTTTCATCCTTTCTTTCTACCTTTGTATGTTTTCCTATCTTTCTCTTTTCGACCAGTGTCTCTTATTCTGGTTTAAAATCTAATGATGAAAAATAAGTTTTAGATAGAAATGGGACTGATTGCTATAGCAAGTGCAAAAGAAAAAGTGTGGGAACTGTGATCTGGAACATAAATGTGGTGGGGGACAACAGTATGGATGGGTGGAGCTGGGTCAGAGGTGTGGCAATATGGAACCCAATATCTAGGCTTTGAGTACGAGGTTGGCCTTTCAAATAGCCATCTTTATTGTTCGCCTGACACAGACAAACATACAGCACATGTGCGACTCGAAGGTTCACATCCAACTGCGCTTAGCTAATCAGTCAAACCTATGCCTTACCACCTCCCCCCCCTATACTTCTCCATCTCTCCTCCTCTATCTCCACTTCCCCCTTACTCCAGGCCATTCCACGTATGTATTATTCTTGCCCTTCTTACCCTTGATCATGACCACCTATCCTACTTGTCCCACAATTCTTCTCCCACCTGCTCGGTCTGCAGGCTTCCGTAGTCAACATTCCGGAAAGCAGTCACAAGAGGGAAAGGGAAGAGCCACCATAAGAAGATCCTCTTGGAAATACCTAGGGCCTTTCTGAGAAAGCTCTTATGACCAACCTTAAATTAGTGTGTACCAGTGCAAATTGTTCAGCAGCATTCCAGAGTGAAATGAATGAGGAACACGTGAACTGGCATGCGGATGTGGTGGGCATACACCACATAAGGTGTCCACAATTGTTGAATTACTGTATCAAGCAACAACATAAGTTTGATAATTGCAGGTGTCCCCGCTGATCAGTCTGTGCATATTCTACCTGTATTTACAGTAAGGAATAATTTTCAAATTGTAAAGAAGTACCGGGGACTAGAGCATATTATGGGCCCTCAGTCATCTCTTTTTTCAGTAACAATTATTGTCACTGTGAGTGCACAATAAAAGCACCTGGGAAGGGAGCTAGCATTATTGTTTACACAGCACACCCCAGCTAAAGAAATGAAGGTAACAGACAGCCACGGGAGGGAAAGGTAGCATGTAACAGGGTAGGTTACATTCTCCTGCTAATGTTTTTTTCCAATTTGTTTCATCTCCCTTTCCCTGTTTATCAACATCAGAAGGATAAAAACTGAGTAGACCCATCAGAATTTGAGCTGGGGACCATGAAGTGAAACACAGATTCCTAGAGTGGATGCACAGATCCACAAGACCATCCTCCTTTCGGAAACATCCTTTACAACCCAGTTGTAACCACACAATGCCATTACCACGCAGCCTTAAAAACGCAAATCTTTACCTCGAATATATCTTTACCATGCATGCCTTTACCACTCATGGAAAGTATAGTTAAGGTAAGTATATGTGTGTGTACTGTGTGTGTGTGTATGTATATATATTACCTACTGGCGGTTGCCAGTAGGTATTTATATTTAGGACCTAGTGTGAAAGCCCACATAAGGGGTCAGGGTGGAGATACTCTGACCCCATGGTTGAGAAATGGAGGTGTTAGTGACAGAAGTTTTATGTCCAAAATTGATTCTTTTAATTGCGTGCGATATTCACGACAACGTCGCGACTGCCAGCGCGGCCCCCTCATGTACTATCGCGGGGACATCGCGACTATCAATGTTGTCGCGAATATTGGTGAAAATATTTAAAAAATATATCAATGAATCATTAGTATGCATTGTTATAGAGATATTGATAAATGTTTTTATAGAGTTATTTATATAGTGAGTTATGTACTGTGATGGTTAGATACAATTATATAGTTATAATTTTTTAATGTGGTGGTGACTATAGAATTCCTGCTGTGCTTTCCGCTTTCGCTACACACCCGCGGGGATCACGATTACCAACGTCATCGCGATCTCCGGCCTCACTGCGGAAAAGGAAAATAGGTTTTAGAGATGGTTGTTCTAGAAATACACTAGAAAAACATGAGTTTGAAGTGTACAGTGATAAATCTCTTGTGTGTAGAATACTGTAATGTATGTGCATATATGTGTTTTCACTTTATGGGAAAGGCGCGATTGTCGCAGTTAACGACGTCATTACGATGTCCCGAAGAACTGCGAAAACGGAAAATAGGTCTGAAAGATGGTTTTTAAAGACACTTAGTACAAAAATATGAGTATAAACATTCTTTGAAAGAAGTATGTATATAGGAATGTGTGTAGGGCAATATTCAGAATGTATTTTTTTACATATTATTTTTGGATGTGTTGGTGGACATTGAATGTCTGCTTTTGTTCTCCATTTCTGCGACGTATCCGCGGGGATCGCAACGTCGTTGTGAAGATCCCCAAAAGCTAAAGAAAAAAAACCTTTCCAAAAAACTTCACAATATTTCGGGTACTAGGATGGCTCTGACTAGAGCCGTTGCATTGGTTGTGTTTATTTGGCTGCTATCCATAAGACCGTATGTACAGTTTCAGGCTACTCAGAAACACCCTGTTGTCTTCATCTGTAAAGTGCACTCCATCGATTCTATAAATTCCATGCATGACAAAACGCAGATTGTTGTTATAGCTACAGCCCAAGCGATGGTCTCTGGGGAATGCAGAAATAGTTTTATTAACATGTTTCCTAGCTTTGTCAATCTGTGGACAAAATTGATTTGACCACTTCCATTTCTGTCTTTGGCATATATTAGAGTACACCAAGGCAGTGTGAGGGAAAAGCAACATCTGTCCTGCAAAGGTTTCTTTCACTAGGATTTCCAGCCCTACCCCAGTCAATGTGCCTAGGTCATTCCCACCACAGTGCACAATCATGAGGTGAGGAGCTTGGGAATCCACAATAGATTTAACCAAAGCTATGAAACTTTAACCCTCTCTGGCCAAACCAAGTAATCTGCACATTTGGAAAACCCAAGTCCCTGTCAATACCTCTCTTTTTTGCAGTCTGTTTAGCCCAGTAGATATAGCTGTGGCCCAAATCCATACTGTAAGCATTTTGAAGTGAAGGAGCAATAGTAGTCAGGAAAAGGCTGGAGTTGAATGAGGTAGTTTTACAAAGGAGAAGTTAAAATTTAGGTGTTTTTAAATATATTTATATATTTCATTGGATGCTGTCAGCATGAAAGTGAATAAAATTAGGTCGTGTGTTGGATGGCTCTGGCTCAGGAAAAAGTCTTATTATTGGCTGTTGTTTAAAAAGAAATGTAATACAGATATTGATATGCTTTTGAATCTGTGGATTAAACCACCCCTGCTGTATCTCGTTTGGAAGTAGCATGCTCCTTCTAGAATGTGCTGTGAACTTGTGACCTACTGGTTCCACTGGGTTGCTAGGTACACTGAGCTAAGACTGTAAGGGAGGGGAAGGGTGTTAAAGAGATAGAACATTTTTTTCAAAATTGAGGAGTGATGACAAAATGTAAGTAATGGCAAGTTTTAATTTTCAACTCAGGACTATGTAATAAACTGTAGTGTAGTATTTAAATTTCAGAAAATGAAGCTAGATATAGGTTTTTTTCGTGATTATTCCGCGATGATCGCGAAAACATTGGCAAACGCGCCGACAGGAACCTCGTTTTGAAAGAGAGGGAAAGGGTTAACAGATGCTAACCATTCACAACTGGAGATGCAGTAGTCTAAAATGAAAGACAAATATTTCATTTGCTCGTTTTCTCATGATGATAGAGTGGAAAGTTGAAGAGCTTGCCATCTTAGAGTTGCTTTTTATAAAAGTGGTGTACCATTCTTGTGCTTAGTTTTTACAAATCTTAACAGTGTCAAAACTATGCTGAAAGAGCTAAAACAACAATATAATCTAAAAACTGAGTTTAGTGGTATGTACATAACTTTGCAATTATTTTAAAAATGTACATTAGAAATGAAGATGTATATGGGAGGTTGATTAAAAGGAGTAAAACAGTGACAATAAAAAATATATCAGATGAACTGTATGTATTAGAGGGTATGTGTTTAAGAGGTTAGTGGTGAATGTTTTGGGAAGTAACAGAAAAATGAATTAGTGCCTCTTTATTACTTTGTGTATTTTATTGAAAAATAAGAGTATAGTCTTGTGGAAAGTTGCAATGAGGAACTAAGACCGTTTTAAATGTCTAAACATCATGTGTAGAATAGATACATCTGTTATTCGCTTTCTCTGAGTTGTAGTACTTTTAGTAACATTATGAAACAGGAATAGTGTAGTGAGAAATAAAAGATGAGAACATGTTGTCCGCATGTATATGAATTAGAAAGAAGTAATACTTGTTTTGAGTTTGCTTAAAGATGCAGAGAGGTATATATTTTGGGAAAGATGGCTTGAAGGTGTACATCTATTAAGAAATCACATACATGTTTACATTGTGATTTATGTTCAGTAAGGCTGATGAACATTTCATGTAAATGGTGAGGGTAGTGTTTTTCTTAAAACATGTATTGTTTAAAATTGAGGAGGATTAATAGTGGAGAATGCCTCGAGAATTCATGTTCTAGCTTCATTTTGAGTGTAACTTTTGTTTGCGAAATGCTGAGTATATGTTTTAGAAGCAGGAGAAGTATTTAAGAAATTATGTAGGTATGCCATTCGCAAAAGGTTTTGTGCTTAAAAAATCTCAAAATGTTGTTTTCCGTTTTAGAAACTTAGGGCCAGATGTACGACCAGTGTAAATTGCGACTCGCAATTTGCGCTCGATTGAAAGTTGCAAACTGCAAGTCGCAATTTACCATGTACAACAGTGTCAGAGACACTGATTGCGATTCTCAATGAGGTCGCAAAATGCGAGCCTCATGAATATTAATGAGGCACTCGCAATTTGCGACCCCTTTGGGAATGGCTGGGCCTCCCAGGGATGGTGGCCTGCTGGGATCAGCAGACCTCCATTTCTTGGACTGCTTTTCAATAAAGCAGTTTTAAAAAAAAAATGCAGCCCGTTTTCCTTAAAGGAAAACGGGATGCATTTAAAAAAAAAAAAATGAAACAATTTCGTTTCATTTTTTAAGGGCAGATAGTGGTCCCTTGGACCACTGCCTGCCCTTAAAAAATATTTCAGAGCCAGTCACAAAGAGGAAGGGGTCCCCTGGGGACCCCTTCCCATTTGCGACTGGCAATTTGCGAGTGGTTTGCGACCGCAATTGCGGTTGCACAACATTTGTACATGGCTTGTGACTCGCTATTAGGAAGGGAACGCCCCTTCCTAATAGCGAGTCGCAAAACACTATTTTGAGAGTCGCAAATTATTTGCGAGTCGCAAAATAGTGTTTGTACATGGCCCTATCAGAATTAGCATGCGCAAACGGGTCGCAAACCCGTTTGCGCATGCTAATTCTGCTGATGCATGTGCATGCTCAGTAACAAATCATCACTGAGGACATCTCAAATGACATCACTGATGACATCATCTGGTGACTGTGAGTGTTTCTAAAATGTTTGAGTGTTAAATATATATACACCAAGGTGTATTGATGAATCAGTGGGTGTATGAGTGCCTGCATAGAGGATTTAGTGGGTGCGTGACTGACTGTATAAGTGAGTAATTATACGTGTCTCAGTGAATGTATGGGTGAGTGACTAATTTGTGTGAATGTCTGTATCAGTCTGTCAGTTGGTGTGTAAGTGCATGGGTTGGGGATAGATACATTAGTGCCTTTATGGGTTATTGATTGGTTGTCAGAGTACCTGTATGGGTGCATGTGTGTCTGTGTGGGCGGGTGAGGGTGTGTGTGACTGCCTGCATGGATGAGTGAGTGGGTGAATCACTGGCTATATGGGTTCATGGGTGCGTCTGAGAGGGGCTGTTGGGTGAGTGAGTGTGCATATGGCTGTGTGGGTTATAATGGTATTTTTAAGTTAAGGGATTGGTAGGGTTATAGGATGGTGAGGGTATTTTAGGGGTAGGTAAGGGCATAGGGTAATAAGAGATTGTTCAGGGTTTAGGGGTGGGTAGGGGTATAGGGTGGTAAGGGTATTTTAGTGTTTAGGGGAAGATAAGGACATACGGTCATAAGGGATTTTTCAGGGTCTAGGGGTCGGTAAGGGTATAGGGTGGTAAGGGTATTCTTAGGGTTTAAGGGTGGTTAGAGGCATGGGGTGGTGAGAATATTTTTAGGGTTTAAGGGTGGGTAAGGGTATTGGGTTGTAAGGGTGTTTTTAGGGTTTAGGTGTGGGTAGAGGTAAAGGGTGTTAAGGATAATTATTAAAGGGAGGTTTGGTGGGCTCCCCCCAATAAAAATTCAAATTAAAATGTGGGGGGTTTGAGGGGTCTAACCCCCAAAAATGTATAATTATTGATTTATACACACACACACATATATATATACATATACATACATATATATGTCCCACAGCAAGCCGCACAATATATATATATTTGATTTACCCTATTTATACTGACCTGCGTGGAAAAGGCATGCATGGTAAAGGCATATGCGTGGTAAAGGCATGTGTGGTAAAGGATGCATGGTAAAGGCATACATGGTAAAAGCATGCATTGTAATGTTGTACAATTGCTCATTTCTGTGGATTACCTCTCCGATTTCACCCTGTCTTTCACTCTACCGTTCTCTTTTTATTGCTTTTTCTTAATTTCTCTTCTCCTCAATCTTTCTTCCTCCTTCTATTGTCCTCGGTCTTGTTCTGTTTCTATGTTTTTGTTTGCTTAACTTTTGTACATGTTTGCAGTGGCTCTGAAACAGATCTCAGAGGTAGTCTATATTCCAGCAATCTGCTGGTAAAGTCCATACGAAGTGGGATGAAACCAAGTGTGTGGAAAGTAACTGTACTGAACTATCCGGGCTCCTGTCTGTATTTATCTTTTTCAATGCACACTCACCTCAGGGGCATAATGGAAGCCCCCACAGCCCCCCAGTGAAGGGGCCCCCAGCGTTTCTTGTTTTGGAGGGGACCCTGCCACCCTCTAAGTCATGCTATTGCTTTCATTGCAGACTGCGTGCAATGGCAAGGAATAAGAAAGAGTTAAATGCTCGGGAAAGCAGAGTGGCTTTCCCGAGCTTTTAACTCTTTCTTATTCCAGGCCCCTGCAGCATAGAGGAGGCCCAGCCGTTCAGGGGGGTCCCATTGTGCCCAAGTCCAGTGAATGTCTGTGTGATCTGGGAGACACCAGGTTCTCTCACAATATCCTGCAGGGGCCCCCCATTATTTTGCATTGTGCCACAGGTTCACCTGTCTCCAAGAGCTTGGACTTTTTCTGCGGATTTCTGTATGCATAGTCAGCATCAATCAATCAGGGGCTTTTAAAGCGTGCTACTCACCCGTGAGGGTCTCAAGGCGCTGGGGGGGTGCAGCTCCGGGTCAGCCGAAAAGCCATGTCTTGAGGCTCTTTCTGAAGGTGTGCAGGGTAGGGGAGCCTCTGATATTGACTGGGAGCTCGTTTCAGGCCTTGGCCACAACGTAGGAGAAGGCTCTTCCGCCTGCTCTGGTTCTGCGGATGCGCTGGGTCTCTGCTAGGGCGAGGCCGGGGAGTGGAGGTTTCTTCTGGGTACGTTGAAAGAGACTCTTTCGTTGAGGTATTTGGGTCCGATGTTGTGAAGGGATTTGTAGGTGTGGGCGAGTAGCTTGAAGGTTACTCTCTTCTCAATGGGGAGCCAGTGGAGGTCTGGCAGGTGCTGGTCATTGTACTCATGTCGTGGGGTCCCGAGGACGAGTCTGGCTGCGGTGTTCTGGATGGTCTGTAGTTTGTGTAGCAGGGATTTGTTGATTCCAGCGTAGAGGGCGTTACCGTAGTCCAGTCTGATGGTTATGAGTGCATGGGTGATGGTCTTTCTGGCATCGGGGGGGATCCACTTGAAGGTCTTGCGGAGGATGCAGAGGAAGTTGAACCAGGTGGAGGCAACAGCATTGATCTGGCGAGTCATGGTGAGGGAGGAGTCTAGAATGATGCCGAGGTTCCAGGCGTGGTCCGTCGGGGTGGGTGGGTTGCGGAGGGCCACCAGGTGCTGTTCCAAGTGGTGGGGGAGGGTCCAAGGACGAGGACCTCTGTCTTCTCCGAGTTGAGCTTTAGGCAGCTGTTGCTCATCCAGGCTGCGACGTCTTTCATTCCTTCTTGGAAGCTGGGTCTGGTGTCTTCGGGGTTCTTCGTGAGGGAGAGGATGAGCTGGGTGTCGTCAGCATAGGATACTATACTGAGCCCATGCTATCTGACGATGGCGGCGAGGGGGGCCATGTAGATGTTGAAGAGCGTGGGGCTGAGTGATGATCCTTGGGGTACTCCGCATTTGATCTCTGTGGGTTCGGAGAGGATTGATGGGAGCCTGATCCCTTGGGTTCTGCCAGCGAGAAAGGAGCGGACCCAGTCGAGGGCGGTTCCCCATATGCCGGCGTCGTAGAGTCTGGCTGCAAGAGTGCGGTGGGAGACGGAGTCGAAGGCTGCGGAGAGGTCTACCAGGATGAGGGATGCGGTGTGGCCCGGGTCGAGTAGCACACGGATGTCATCGGTGGCGGCAAGGAGGGCGGTCTCTGTGCTTGGTTACTGCAGAATCCGGACTGGGAGGAGTCAAGGATGGCGTTCTCTTCGATGAAGGTGGTCAGCCGAGGTTGGTGAAAATGTCCAGGAGGGCGGTGGTGTTGGGGTCGCTGTGGTTGTCGAGGGGGAAGTTCAGGTCTCCGATGAGTATGTAGTCCGTGGAGGCGATGGCGTAGGGTGCGATGAGGTCGGCAATGGTGGTGGCGAAAGAAGCATGAGGCCCTGTTAGCAAGGGTGCTGCGAAGCGTGGTTCTGGGGCTGGTCTGGATCTGGAAGTGGAGGTGTTCGGTGTTGGAGATGGAGTCGCTCGTGATGGAGGTGGAGAGTCGGAGGGAACTCTTTTGTGCGATGGCGAGACCCCCTCCTGGGCGGTGGGGGCGGTCCTTCCTCTCGATCTTGTATCCGTCTGGAATGGTGGTGGTGATGTCGAGGGCGGAGGTGCCGTTTCTCTGCATCCTTCCACCTCTTTGTGCACATCCTTCCGTCTGTGATCAGCTTTCTAAGCATGGCTTCAACCTATTTTAATCTCTTCCTGTCTTTCTCCTTCTATGTCTGTCACTGTTCCATTTAGCCTGTGCCTTTACCAAATTTTTCTATGCCACTTTAGTCTTTTTCCCAATAAGACTCTGTTCAATCTGCCTCTATCTGCTTCTTAATGTTGTTTATGCCCCTATCTCTATTTGTTGCTATGTTTTTAGTTTCTTTTGTATCTCCGTATAAAACTTTGCCATGTGTTTTCATTCTTGCCTGTCTCTGTCCCTCCCTCGCTATCCTAATAATAGGGCAACCAGATTTTGAGAAGAAAAAACCAGGACAGGTCAGCCTTTAGTCTTACTACTTCTCTACCTGACCTGTCCCATTTTTTGCTTAGCCTTGTAAATGTGTGTATATATATATATATCCAACAAACAAGGTTTACCCTCCTTGAGGACGCCCACCCGGAAAATAAACTCTCTTGAAGTGAGGACTGCAGCGACTTCAACGTTCCGCTTAATCCTTAAAGACTGGCTTGATGCGTTTTGGATTTCACTCCTTGTTCACAAGCCGCACACAAGGAACAAACAGCAGCCATTGAGTAGAGCACCTGCAATATATTAAGTGAGTCCTGCCCCAGAGGGGGTGTGCTCCGCCTTAGTGGGCTTATGCTACTTTGCATTGTGGTATTTGTAGTCTCTACCCACCAATAAAGTCCCCCAGTGGGTGTTGTTGTATTCCTCTGATCCGTGTAATAAAAAATCCCCAGTGGGTTGATACAAGCAGGCAATGTGGAGTCAGCTGCCAATACTCGTCTCTCACTGTTGAGCTATTCCGTCCTTGAGTTTGCGCCAGGTCCTCCTGACGCCAAAGGTCCGCAATTACGCGGCGGTTCGTCCTCGCGACTGGGCACAGCCGCTAACATCCAACAAACAAGGTTTGCCCTCCTTGAGGACGCCCACCCGGAAAATAAACTCTCTTGAAGTGAGGACTGCAGCGACTTCAACGTTCCGCTTAATCCTTAAAGACTGGCTTGACACGTTTCGGATTTCACTCCTTGTTCACAAGCCGCACACAAGGAACAAACAGCAGCCATTGAGTAGAGCACCTGCAATTTATTAAGTGAGTCCTGCAGAGAGGAGAAAATGCGGGAGAGTGCTGCTGTGAACTGACAGTCAATGCCTATGAATAAGGGGCAGGAGCCCCGAAACGCGTTAGGCAAGATAAAGAACAATCTGGATTGCATATGCTGTTTTTTCAATAAAGCTTCGGATGAAGATTTCACTGTTGTAGGGCGTCTTTGCTTCAGGGCAACTTTTTGGATGGATATATATATATATATATATATATATATATACACACATTTATATAACTATACACACACACACATGCATTTTCATGGCTACATTTACATACCCTCCTCAGCAATGGAACGACCTCCACCCTGTGCCCCCTACCCCTTCCTCCCCACTCTGTCTCTCTGCTGGAAGCAGACAGCAACCTCCTCCTGTGCTGCTTGGCAGAAACCAATAAATTATTTAGACTTCAGAGGAGTCTGTAAAAGGGGAGCATACTTTTCAATTCAGCTTCGCAGGATGACCTGACCGTTATGCAGTTTTTTTTACGTAGCGCAAACTCGACCAGAAGGTATTGGAGCGCTTTACATGAGCACCAGTTGCATTATACAAAACTGGGACATGTATTTAAAATTAACAAAAGCATCGGGACACCGAGACAGTCTTCTGAAAACTGGGACTGTCCGTGAAAATCTGGGACGTCTGGTCACCCTACCTAATATGCCTATGAACCTATGTATCAGTGCTCTTATGTCATGTCGCTATGTAGTCTGCACATGGGAGTCTTGTCCTTACCCTTCCTTTTTCCAGGCCATCACAGTCAATTAGTTGTGCTTACAGAAAAAGGGCACCACTTACATGCTCTGTCACTTTGCTGCTCCATGATAACTGTGTGTTTGAATGCACACGGCACTGGCAAATAGCAGACCTGCCAAGTCACCAGGCGGGATGCAGCCGAAAGTCAAATAAAGGGCATGGCCTGAGCCTGTCTGGATGGCCGCCATAATAATGACTGACTGCCTTGTTTAGAGTGGATGAAAATGCCATCCTGCATCCTGGAACGCATTTTTATTTAAAAAAAGTATGGGAATGCATTACTCCATTTAAAAAAAGGATAGGACTGATGGTCCCAGTGGATGCTGCGTGCACTTCAACTACTTATTTAGCTGTATTTTCTTTTTTTAATCATTTCCACAAAGAGGATGGAAGTGTGAGTGACTGGTGCATTAAGGGATGGCACCACCACCCAAGTAAAATGAAGGTCTGGGCATTGTTGAATTTGGCGACTAATTTTCATGCCTGGTGTTAGCAAAGATCTATTTATTTTACTAAATTTATATATAAATGGTACACTTACTTAAGGGGCTTTCAACCACCTCTCTTCATCCATTGGTCTCTTGTATCATTCACATTTTGCTTTCGCCCACTACAGCATACAGCACGGGGCAATGGGTCAGTCTACTTAAGCCATGGTTGACTTCACTTTGAGTGACTGCATTTTTCTCCTTCAAAAGGAGCACATCCGCACACAACGCAGTTCCGTTCAGTGCCGGTGTTTTTACTTTAAAATTACTTGGTTGCCTTTGTGTTTACAGCCTGATGTGATAGCAGGATGTTTTTGATGTGAGCACAGGGTATATTCCAACTTTATCAGTTCCTGTCTCCTGCCAATGCTGAAATGCCTTTTGTACTGACCTATCTGACTGTTGCTATTTCACAACATACCAGATTGCATTCATTTGAAATTGTTCTGTATTAACTTGTCTTCCTTTTACTATGCATGCAGGAACGTGTCATTATATCTATGTATTCCAAATAGTACAAAATCGGAAAGCTTCAATATTATAGGACATGCATTCATAAGTGGATAATTCTGCAGAACAAGTTTATCCTGTATTCAGCTCACCAATCATTCTTTAATAAACTTTGCCCAGAATGAGGCATTTATCATGTTTAATTTGCATCACTGTTGCTACACTTTTATTGAAGCATAGGTGGAATGTAATTTGGGTTTTTAGTATTCAATATTTTATACTATGGCCCTTAGAATTAACCAAGAAACCTATGAGTACTTCAGTATCTGAAAATGGAATTACAGTTCTCTTCATGCAGCAATAAGATAGTTCATTTAGAATATAATCACTGATACATTTGAAGCTGGTGAAATAACTCAAGAGTGTTATTATGTATAGATTCATGAGCCAGGTAGACAGCTCGTTTCAGAGGAATCAGAGATACCTTTGCCTGCTGCTGGAAAAGTTCAGTGGGTTGATTTTGAGTAACCTATCCCAGTCTCTAATGCAGCCTTGGTCCTTCGAGTGCTGTGTATTCTATGAATGGTAAGCATTCTTTGTATCATAATGTATCTGTGAAACAAACAGTCCATATGAAAATCTGCATAATGCAATTACAATAGTGCACTAACTCTGAGATAAGTCCGAAAAAGTTGTGGCTAAGGAAGCCTTATGAAGGACAACAGGAATACAAACATCAGCTATCTTTTCAACCTTTCTCTTTCTTTGGTTCTTTCCTTGGTTCTTTCCTTCCTTCTTTCCTTCCTTCTTTCGTCCTTCTGTTCATTCCTTCTTTCTTTCATAATTACTTATAGGGGTTTTCAGGCAGACTTCTCTATTAGTTTGTGATTGCATCATTCACATTTTTCTTCCACCCACTCCAGCATGCGTCAAGGGGCAATGCATCAGCCCAATTCAGCTATTGCCTGACTATGAGTTATGGCATGCTGCCCTTTCACAAGCAACACATCCACACACAATGTAGTTCCATCCAGTGCTTGGGAGTTCTATGGTAATGTTTAGGTTCCCCTGTCCTATAAAATGACAGGGCTTTTTATGGTCTATGGACTAATAGCCATGCTAACAGTATTTTTACTATGCATTTGTTTTCTAATTGTGGCACGTATACTGCATTTCAGAGCACAAAAGTTTAAATAAATATTCTAAACTTCCTTCGTGGTTCCTGGTTATCTTATTGTGGACGAGTATGAGTGAGAGAGCGAAAGGGTGTGTCCTTTCACCGCAATCCCTGAGAGGGTTGAGAGGGATTTGTATTGGGGTGCCAATTCACTCGTTTCTCTGGTAAGGTTAGGCATGCAAGTGAGGCACTACAGCTAGTCGGACTCGGACTCATAGATACTGAGGTGGTACTGTGACTCAGTCCTTATATACTGAGGTTCTGTGATTCCAAGTATAGTTCTGTTTTAAGAGCAGAATCCCTGCAACATGGCACCACCAACGTTTGGTCTGGTACTTACTTGCAGGAACCCTGAGTGGTGCTTGTGCTTGTCCACAATACCCTCGATCCTTTTCTCAGAGATGTCCGTGGTGCTGGGGATTTTTCCTCAGCAGTTTTTAGGCAGCATCTAGTTTTGTTGGTTTTTCAAGCTTGAATATTAAAAGGTTTATAAAACCTAATTGTGCTATGCTTTGAATCTTTTTTCAGTTAGCCATGGCTCAACCCGAAGCTATTGCTGTTACCTGCCACCCAGCAGTAACTCAGCATTTACCGCAACAAGGAGTTCCTAATGCAGGGGCTGCTGTGATTTTTGTAATAGATGCGAACGCAGCATTCTGCTTAGAAGTCTTTTATTCTTGGGTCACTTTCCCAGATGTCGACGCTAATGATAATACTTTCCATGAATATCAGGTAGCACCAACTCCTGCTGAATACGGACCAAATGCTCTTACTGAGATTCTACTTACAGTCTGGGAGCACCCGGCTTGGTTTAATGGCACCCTTCCCCAAGGTGCTTGGCACTGTCTGAATGGGCCCCTTAAGTTTTCAAGGGGCCGGCTGCCCACACTAGCGGGTTATACCCCGTATCCGGATTTAGGTAATATTAATTCGGTACAGACTCAAGCTTTATACAATGTTCTTGTTGTCTTATATCAATGCATGACCCTATTTATGGCATGCACCTTGGTTGTTGGACCAGCTAGAGCTGACCTGCCGGGACAACTGCAGGTACCTACTGGTCACGTTATTAGTCCCGTAATTGTCTATTCGGTTATGGGCAAATGGCCCACAAATCGTGAAGAAATCCCATTCTGGATTGCCCAAAACAAAAGCTGTGTTTCCCCTTACGGGACCAAAAGACAAGCACAGAATTTTGACTATCTGCTTACCCAATGGTCTAGTTCCCCCTCTATCATACTGCAACACCTCGGGGACTATTTTCACCACAGTCTACACTCTTTGCAATGGCACTCCCTTGATGGCCGTTCTACCGAAAATCCTCAGATACACAATGAGCATGGGGTAGGTCCTGCCCTCTATTTGGGAATGAAACTTGTGGGAAATGTCCCCGTCGTTTCCAAATTGATTCTATCTAATGTTAAGGGTGTAGCAGCATCTTTGGCCATACGCCAGCGGCTTGCCGTGGTGGCAATTGCTGACAGCGAACACGAGTTGCCTGTCATTATTGCTATACGTCTCTCGGACATAACAGTTTGGGGACCAGACCTTCTGTACCACCACTTGCCAAGCCTAGCTCTGACAAGGATGCCAGACCTGCCTGTGAGTTTCCTGAAAACCCAAGGGACACATCTAAACAACAACAAAAAACTAGACAACGTGGAGGCTCTCCACCTCGTCAGACAGGCAATATGATTTTCGATCAGATTTCTGATCCCCGTTCTCCTCGTTCCTTTCAGGGCTCGTCTGACCAGCAGTACTACAGAGGAGGGCGATCTGATCGCAGACAAGGAGAATACATGCAACCGAAACGGGATACACAACGCTCGTCTGCTTTGAAGATAAAAAAGGAGGATAGACCTCCTCCATACAAACCCTCTTTTCAGAAAAAGAAGGTTGCAGCTTTAACAGCTAAATATGCCACAGACAGTGAGAACCCTGCTCCTGAACAGGAGTTGGGCGGTGACTCTCCACAACTGCGCTGCAGAAGTCACCATAGTATGCTGGAATCTCCACCAATTTCTGGTAATGAGGGGGAAACAGTACCTATTGCATATAAATCACATTTATATTCTTCTTCAGAACTATGTTTTGCTTCTACTAAAAAAATTCTCACTGCTGTCCACATGGCCATCCTGAAGAAATGGCCACTTGCTCAAGGTAAACTCATTCTTGTCATTTCTCCTGTGCCTGCCCAAGAGGCCGTCACAAAAGCCAGCATTCCTAATGCAAAAGCCCTCCACCCTCATTGGATACAATGGGCTACTTCCTTAACAACCGTGGATGTAGACATCGTCTTTGACCCTTCTTTGCAAATACAAACATTTTTGCAATATGACCATGTATATCCTTTGCCTTCTTCAATTCTGCCTCTTGATCAATATAAGTTCATCATTTACACAACTAGCTATAGGTTCTAGGCAGCAGTAATCTGCTGCATGCGTCATCATTCTAGGCACCACTTCTGATGGTGTCTTTAACCATCAGACTACACACACACAGTCTCTCGGAGACTGCACTGCTCAGTTGGCTGAATTACAGGCTTTACTTCTTGCACTTCAAAATACGGATCCTAGATTCTCCACGCTCATAGTGTGTGATTCATATTATTGTGTACAATCTTTTAACAATAATTTACACTTTTGGAAACAAAATGATTTCAGAGATTCTAAAGGTAGCACAATCAATCCCAAACTGCTTGGGTTAAAGTGGCAAATTTTAAGGATAAGTTGCCACAAGCTCATGTGATACATACTTTGAGTCACCAACGTGTGGGAGCACACGTCGTAGGGAATTCTCTGGCTGATGAAGCAGCCATATCTGCAGTAGCCACAGCTAAAATGGCAGAAGTAACCCACTCTAAGAGTGGTATCGACACTGATATCTTGGCTGCCGTAACTGCTTTCAATAACGGCACCCATTTACCAAAGGGCTTTCCTTCTAAGTATTCCTACCATTTAAATGACCAAAATGTTCCTTTTCTTACTTTTACTGGAGTTGGTGATCGCATGATTCCCAACACAGACTGCAGACACAATTTAATTGTGGCCGCACACAAAGGTGTGGCTTCCACTCATGCAGTAGTGGCTGCGCAATTTTGCCCCTACAGCAATGTTATTGGTGGCAAGGCTTATACCAACAAACCAGAAAATATGTTTTAACATGTGACATTTGTCAACAAATCAAAACTTCCACTGTGTTTTGTCCACCACAGACACATCTGTTTAATTCCAATCAGCCTTTTGGCTGCATATACTTGGTTCATTGAGGTCCACATTGATATAAGATACTGCGTTTAAATATATTTTGGTTGCAGTTAATTCTTGCTCTAGATTCCTCTGGGTTTGGCCACATCGCTCGGCTGACGCTCAAACTGTTATTAAAGACTTGCAAGTCTATACCAGGACATATGCCTGTTCTGCTTCTAAAGCGTACTGTGATCAAATGAAGTCTATTAGTGTGCAAGTGCAATTTTCTTCTCCGTATAGACCCAAGGGTAATTCTGTTTTGGAGAGAATGAACCGTGACTTAAAGCAGTCCTTAACGTCTAGAGTATTATGTACAAGGCGTGGTTAGTTGACCCATCACTATGGGAGTTCAACAAGCATTAAATAACCTCCCTAAAAGATCTCTGGGTGGGCGGACAACGCACAAAGTGCTTTTTAGCATCAAAATGTATGTTCCAGACCTTGAAGGTTCCGACGTTGTGGCGGCTGCCGCAACCTTTGACATAGATAACCATTGTGCTGTCTTACAGGACCTACAAATGTTCTGTGACACTCAATCTTGCAAACACTTGACTGAGTCACTCTCTTCCAGTGGTGCTACTCAAATTCCAGTTTCCGGTTGGCTTCCAAAAATTGGAGATCTGGTTCGGGAATAGGTAGCCATCAAAAAGGAATTCAGCCCAAGGCACCGTGCTCCTGTTGCAGCCCTTGGACTTCAAGATACACAAACTGTGATTTTGACTCTTCTTCCTGGATATAAAGATAATTGCTTTGTCTCCATTGAGCATGTCAAATTACACCAATGGCTGATATTTAATAGTATGCCGTGGAATAGCAGTTCTTTTTCGCAAGACTTTTCTTTGCAGCCTTTGAGCACCACGATGCTGATACTCCCAGGCTGAGGGAGGGAGAGGCTGAGTCCTCTGCTAACAACTTTCCAGACACAATTCCTGTTTCTACTATCACGTCTTCTACAACAGATTTAATTTATAATGACCCATCATTGGCAAGTCCATCTGAGTTGGCCTTTTCAAGTCCCAACCTCCTGTTTTCCAGCTGGGTATCTCCGGGTACTATATGGATCAAGATGGACTTTCTTCCGACAGTTCGTCTGTTTTGTACACTCCTCATGTGCAGATTTGTGTTTTTATTTCATGGTAGAAACACACTTATCTAGTCCCTCGTTAGATATATGTCTGGAACATAATTTCTATGGTTTTCTTGTTCATGTCTTTTCAAGTCCGTCGGCAGGGGTGCTTGGATTCTTGGAGTGCCGCAGTGAACCAGCTTGCTTTCTTGTTGTGTCATCCTGTATCTTTCTGGAGGGGGGGTGAGTGTGTCAACGCGCAGTTGGTGATCCATCGGTGGAGGTTGCATGCTGTGGTGTTGGTGTCTGGCGTCGTTGGAGGTGGAGTGATGGTGAGGGCGGAGGTGAGATGTTCTTCGGTGACTTTGTTCCAGCTTCTGCGGGGGAGGCGGTGCACATACTTGTGTGTGGTGGGTTTTCTAAATGAGAAGTGGATGCAGTGGTGGTCCGTCCAGAGCAGTTCCCTGGTGCGGCTGTAGGAGATGCTGTTTCCTCCTGCAAAGACAGGGTCGAGTGTGTGTCCTGCTTGGGGGCGTTGACAAGTTGCTTCAGTCCTATGTTGGTGAGGTTCTCTAGGAGGGCGGTGGTGTTGGGGTCATCGTGGTTGTACAGGTGGAAGTTTAGGTACTGTAAATTCTATGCTTTCTGAATTAGAATATTATACTCTTTTTGAATCAGAAGATCTATATTGTAAATTCCGCTAACTATGCTGATATATTCTGTTACCATCACTATGGACACCATTTCCCACATAGAACAGGTAGAAGCGTCCCCATTTTAATTATATCCAATGGAAACATTGTTCAACTACTGTTAGAAATGGGATCTCTAGTTGGCAAGGGCTTGCACCTTTGTCCAAGTAGGGACCCTTCTTCCTAGTCAGGGTAAGGGTTGTTACACTCGTGAAGTAACCCCTGCTCACCCCCGTGGTAGCTTGGCACGAGCAGTCAGGCTTAATTCAGAGGCAGTGTGTAAAGCATTTGCACATAACCAACAGTAATACAGTGTAAGCACTACAAACGGACACCACACCAGTTTAGAAAAATAACCAATATTTTATATACTCAAGACAAGACCAATTACGACAAAAATCCACAATACTATACTTTACGAATGAATACTTGATACGTTAACTTCTTCTTTGCAGGAATAGCACAAAAGCAAAGTTCGTACGAGTCGGTAGCTCCGTCCGAGTCTACCGTGATGCTGAAAACCACAGAGCCTAACAGTTCCAGCCGACCGCGTCGATACGGGCCAGCAGAGTCATGAACAGACTCGGTCACAGTACCTTTTCTCGTTGTGGCTGGTACGGAGTGTACGAGCCGGTCGGCGTTCGTCGCGGTTGCGGTGCAAGACGGAGCGATGCAAGGTGCGGTGTCCCTCGATGCGGTGCAGGCAGCGGCTCGATGAGCGTCGTGCAGACGGAGTCGGTGAGTCCAAGGCGTGCGGTGCAGGGTGAGACGATGCTCGATGCGGTGCTGACAGGTTGCGATGCAGGCGACCTAGCCGGAGTGCGGGAGCTGGCGTCGGACAGCGGTGCGAGTCGGAGCGGTGCGTCGCAGACGTGCGAGCGGTGCCCCAAATGTGGTGCGGTCTCGACTCTTGAGCCAGTTGCAGCGACCTCGTCGGTCGGGTCCGGTTGGTTCAGTGAAGCGATGCGATGCGAACTGCGGTGCCCACAGGTCACGGTGCAAGCAGCGGCTCGATGTTGGCGGCGTTGGACGTTGCCCACGGTGAGACCAGGGTTGCGATGCGAAGCGGGGCGATGCGGTCTGCGGTGCAAACAGGTCACCGGCCAGGGATGGATTCGGTTGACGGAGTCGGTTGCGGTTCCCTTCCTCTGTGGCAACTGAAACAGCGTTCCAGAAGCGGTACCCAGAGGCTTGTGAAGTCTTTGCAGTCCCTGAGGCTTCTTAACAGGAGGCCAGCTCGGTTTCTGGCCCTTGGAGATACTCAGCACAAGTTTGGAGAAAGTTCAGTCCAGTCCTTTCACTGCCCAAGACAGAAGCAGCAACTGCAGGCCAACCCAACAAAGCAACAACACAGCAAAGGGGCAGTACTCCTCCTGGCAGCTCTTCCAGCTCTTCGTCTTGGCAGGTTCCTTGATTCCAGCAAGATCTAAATTCATGGGGTCAGGGCCCCAATATTTATATCCCAAATTCCTTTGTTCTCTGAAGGCAGAGAGGCCTTTGCCTAGTCCAAACCAGTTCTGGAGCACTTTGTTGACAAGTCTCCGTCCCTTCTTTCAGTGAGTAGGCCAGGGACATCAGACGCACCACAGGAGGTGGAGCCAGCATTGTGGAGGGAAGGCACTGTCCTATTCAGGGCCCAGGTGCGACCCCTCCCACCCATCTACAGGTCGATCTGGCTATTCAGCCCTGCGCTGACTCACGCTGTCTCCTGGCATCCCCCAGCCCCTGTCACTCACATTCCAGACAAGGAATACACAATCTCGCAGAGGCAGGCTTGGATGGTTAGACAAGAAAATACCCACTTTCTAAAAGTGGTATTTTCAAACACAGAATGTTAAAACCAACCTTACTAAAAGCTGCATTTTATCCTTCTGAGTCCAGGCATACTAAACTCGAATTTCTACCATGTTCCCGGGGTCAGTTAGGATTATAAGCTGTAATAATCAAAACTGCCCGTTCTGGCCTAGGGGAACAGGTAGCCTTGCAATAGTGAAAAACGAACTAGGCTGTAATTCACTATCAGGACATGCCGCACACACCCGGGCATGTCCTACCTTTCGCGTACAACGCACCCTGCCCACAGGGGTACCTTGGGCCTACCTTAGGGGTGACTAACATGTAGCAAAGGGAAGGTTTAGGGACTTGCAAGTGTGTGCACTTGCCAAGTCGACATGGCAGCCCCAGGCTGCGCACAGGCTCTGCGATGGCAGGCCCGAGTTACACTTTACGGGCTGTTTGCGTGGGTGGCACAATCCAGTGCTGCAGCCCACCAACAGCATTTGGTCTATAGGCCCTGGCACTCGCAGTGCACTTTACAAGGGACTGACACATAAACCAAATAGGCCAATCATGGAAACACCAATCCATAACACATTTTATACAGGAGCACTTGCACTTTCCCACTGGACCGCAGTGAGGAAAGTGCGCAGAATCATCACACCAGCAAAAACAGAGTCAAAACCGGGAGGTCAGAAAGCAAAAAGTCAGGGGAAACACGCCAAAAGATGCCAAGTCTAACACATGTCCCCTCCAGCTGAAAGTAGGGAGAACTACCCAACCCCATTGGAGTTCTCTTCACTAAGGCGGAAGAACCTGGACAGACCATCTGCGTTGGCGTGTTCTGTACCAGGACGGTGTTCCACCGTAAAGTCCATTCCCTGTAGGGAGATGGACCACCTCAGCAGTTTTGGATTCTCGCCCCTCATTTGCATCAACCATCTGAGGGGCCTGTGGTCTGTCTGAACCCGGAAGTGAGTCCCAAACAGGTATGGTCTCAACTTCTTCAGCGCCCAGACCACAGCAAAAGCTTCCCTTTCTATGGCACTCCACCTCTGTTCCCTGGGAAGTAGTCTCCTGCTAAGGAAGACTACAGGCTGATCCAGGCCCTCTTCGTTCAGTTGTGAGAGCACCGCTCCCACACCATGCTCTGAAGCGTCAGTCTGCACGACGAATTCCTTGGAGAAGTCAGGTGCCTTGAGCACGGGCGCCGTGCACATGGCTGCCTTCAGGGCATCAAAAGCTTTCTGGCAGGACTCAGTCCAGATCACTTTCCTGGGCTGCCTCTTAGAGGTCAGCTCTGTTAAGGGGGCAACGATGGTGCCATAGCCCTTAACAAATCTCCTATAGTAACCGGTGAGACCTAAGAAGGCTCTCACCTCTGTCTGGGTCTTGGGGGCTCCCAAGCCAGAATGGTGTCAATCTTGGGTTGTAGGGGCGCCACCTGGCCGCTTCCTACCTGGTGTCCCAAGTACACCACAGAACCCTGCCCGATCTGGCACTTACTGGCCTTGATCGTGAGGCCTGCACCTTGCAGAGCCCTCAACACTTTCTCAAGGTGCTGTAAATGTTCTTCCCAGCTGGAACTGAACACAGCAATGTCATCCAGGTAGGCGGCACTGAAATCCTCCAGCCCAGCCAACACCTGATTGACCAACCTCTGAAGGGTGGCAGGGGCATTCTTCAACCCAAAGGGCATCACCCGGAATTGGTAATGACCTTCTGGGGTTGAGAATGCTGATCTCTCCTTGGCCCCATCGGTTAAGGCAATCTGCCAGTACCCAGACGTCAAATCAAACGTGCTGAGGAACCGGGCAGCTCCCAACCGATCAATGAGCTCATCAGCTCTGGGGATGGGGTGCGCGTCAGTCCTGGTGACGGCATTGAGCCCACGGTAGTCCACACAAAACCGGAGTTCTGGAGTGGCACCGGGCGCCGCAGCCTTTGGGACCAAGACCACTGGGCTGGCCCAAGGACTGTGGGAGGGCTCAATCACCCCTAACGCCAACATCTTAGAGACCTCCTCCTTGATGCTGGCTCTGACCCGGTCAGTCAACCTGTAAATCTTGTGCTTCACAGGATGGCTGTCACCGGTGTCCACGTCATGGGTACACCAGTGAGTAACACCGGGGTCAGAGAGAACAGCGGGGCGAACTGTCCCAACAACTGGCGACAGCCCCCTGCTGCTCCTGAGTCAGAGTAGGGGAGAGGATCACACCCTCTACTGACCCATCATGCTCCTTGGTAGACAGGAGGTCAGGGAGAGGCTCGCTCTCCTCTTCCACCCCATCATCTGTCGCCAAGAGCATACTCACTTCGGACCTCTCGAAGTGGGGCTTGAGGCGGTTCACGTGAAGGACCCTCAAAGGGTTCCTTGGAGCCTGCAAATCCACCAGGTAGGTGACGTCACTTTTGCGCTCCTTTACCTCATATGGCCCAGTCCACTTGTCCTGCAAGGCACAAGGTGCTACTGGGGCCATGACCCACACTTTTTGTCCAGGTTGAAATTCGACCAGAGTGGCGTTCTGGTCATACCATCTCTTCATTTCTTCCTGGCTTGCTTCTAGGTTCGCCTGAGCGAGTTTCCTGAAGCGGGCAGTTTGGTTTCTAAAGGCCAGCATGTAGCTAAATACATCCTGGGGAGTTTTCCTGGGAGCTGCCTCCCAGCCTTCCTTAACCAAACTCAGAGGTCCTCTGACAGGGTGGCCATACAGGAGCTCAAAGGGGCTGTACCCAAGAGACTTCTGAGGCACCTCCCTGTATGCAAAGAGTAGGCATGGCAAGAGGACGTCCCACTTACGCCTCATGGGTTCTGTTAGACCCTTGATCATGCCTTTCAAGGTCTGGTTGAATCTCTCCACCAGACCGTTTCCTTGTGGGTGGTAAGGAGTGGTGAACTTGTAGGTTACCCCACACTCCTTCCACAGGGATGTCATATACTTCGATATGAAATTGGTCCCCCTATCAGAAACCACCTCTCTGGGGAATCCCACACGGGAAAAGATCCCCATTAACGCCCGGCCCACCACTGGCGCCGTCGTTGTCCTGAGAGGGATTGCCTCCGGGTACCGGGTGGCATGGTCCACCAAGACCAGGATGTACCTGTTGCCCATGGCTGTCTTGGGATCCAGTGGCCCCACAATATCCATCCCTACCCTTTCAAAGGGTGTTCCAACAACCGGAAAAGGTTGGAGAGGAGCTTTGACCTTCCTCCCACTCTTACCACTTGCCTGGCAAGTTTGGCAAGACCTGCAGTGTGCATCTGACTGCCTTCGCATTTGGGGCCAAAAGAAGTGGGTGACAAGCCTGTCAAAGGTCTTGTCCTGCCCCAAATGTCCTGCCAAAGGCACGTCATGAGCCAGACCCAGTAGGAAGGTCCTGAAGCGCTGGGGTACCACCAGCACACGGGCTGACCCAGGCTCAGCAACCTTAGGCTCACTGTATAGGAGACCACTCTCCCAGTAGATCAGATGTGACCCGGACTGATTACCAGCTGCCTGGTCTGCAGCCTGCCGCCGCAGACCCTCCAGAGTAGGGCACTCGTTCTGCTCCCTGCAGAACTCCTCCCTGGTGGGACCCCCTTCTTGCTGCCAATGGGTCAGCTCAGAGATGTCTCCCAGTTCGGCTACTTGCTCCCCTGTAGGCACCGGGGCGTCCCCTCGAGGTCCGCCTCCTCCCGGTCCGTGGGAACTTCGGGGGCCGGTTTCCCGCGCCCCTGCCCTTTCTCTTGGCAGGGACTTGGGCCACTGTTTCAGGCTCCAAGTCCTCTTGATCACCCTTTCTGGCCGCCATTGACCGAGTAGACACGCATGTCCACTCTGGCAACCCAAGCATCTCCAAGTGGGACCTGAGCTCAACCTCCTTCCATGAGGACTGCTCCAGGTCGTTTCCTAGCAGACAATCTACAGGCATGGTAGGGCTCACAACCACCCTTAAGGGACCTGAGACCCCCCCATTCAAAGGGAACCTGCGCCACCATACATTGGCGCTCTGAGTTGTCGACAGCAACTACTTGGTGGAATGCTCCTGGGACTACTTGCTTCTCAGACACCAGGTGACACCGGACTGAGGTCACACTGGCTCCAGTATCTCTGAGAGCCTCTACCCTGTTCCCATTAATGGTCACCCAGGTGCTATATTTCTTTGTGTTAGGGGGCACCTGGTTTCCTGGGACCATCTCACTGTCCCCGAGTGAGACAAGGGTCATTTCTGCGGTATCCCCACCCTCCTGGGGGCACCCCTCCTCCCCAAGCGCTACACTAGCCAACACTTTGGACTGTCCACCGGTGGGTGGCTGTGTCCCCTTCGGGCACTTGGGGTCCCCCTTAAAGTGACCTACCTGGTCACATGCATAACACTTGCGGGGCCGGTCTCAACAGGCTTCCCTGTAGAGACCCCTTTCTTCTTATCACCGGGGGGCTGGGAACCTTTACCCTGGGTACTAGTTTGGGGCCCTTTAGAGAACTCCTGTGCTTTACCCTTGTCCCCCCCACCTTTCTGCTGGGGACCCTGCCCACCTTTGGCTGAGTCTCCCCAAACGCTTTCTTGTGGACCCTGGTACTCACCCAGCGGTCCGCTTCCATAGCAAGCTTCCTGGGGTCAGTTAGCTTACTATCAACTAGGTGCTGGCGCAGATCTGCAAAACATAGACTAGACAAGTGCTCCCATGCAATCAAGTTGTAGAGCCCCTGAAAATCTGTTACACTACTGCCCTTCACCCAACCATCCAGAGACCTGCAGAACACATCCACACATTCCAACCAAGTGTTGACATCAGACTTCTTACTGGACCTGAACTGATCCCTGTACTTTTCAGGAGTAAGACCATACTTCGTGAGAAGGGCATCCTTCATGTCAGCATAGGTGAGGTGATACCCCTTACCCAAAGCTATCAGAGCATCCCTTGCTTCTTCCGGGAAAAGTGGCCACAATCCTGCTCCCCAATTCTCCTCAGGGACCCCATTCATGTGTATGGCTGCCTCATAACCCTGGAACCACCTTTGTATGTCATCCCCCTTCTTGAACTCCTTGCCTACGTTCTTGGGAATGTGCACAATCCTGTCTGCCTTTCTGGACGAATTGCTGCCACCATCTGAGCCTGACTTACTCCTAAGTTCTAGCTCCTTCAGTTCTCTCTCATGCTCTAAGAGCATCTTCCTCTCCTCTATGGCCAATCTCTTCTCCTCCCGCTCACTCTCCAGCCTGAGCTTCTGCAGCTCGAACTGCCTTGCCTCCCGCCTGTCCTCCAGCTCCTCTGGGGACAGACTGCTGCTGCCCGACCTGGCGGGTTCCCCCTACCCAAAAGCACATCCACCCTGGAAATAGGCTCCTCCGCCTCCTCACTGAGATCACCAGGCTGCCCATTGGCATGTCTGGCTGCTACCCAGGCCCTCAGCGCCTTCTGTAGCTCCTCCTTCCTTGTGAGGCCTTTAATTTGGACTTTCAGGTTTTTACAAATCGCTCGTAACTCCTTTACGGCGTAGGATTCCAACCTGTCCTCCTCAAAGATAACTTCCAGAGATGCAACGGATGATGCAATTGATTCAGGCATGACAAAAGTCGTGAGTTGAAAACTGGCAAGATCAAAAATAGGTCAAAAGAAAAAGAACCAGTATGTGGTACGTAATGGTCTGCGATATGGTAGTAGTGCACACCAATCACTGTAAGTCAAGTGCAAACACAAGTCCTATCCTCACCGCTGACAACCAATGTTAGAAATGGGATCTCTAGTTGGCAAGGGCTTGCACCTTTGTCCAAGTAGGGACCCTTCTTCCTAGTCAGGGTAAGGGTTGTTACACTCGTGAAGTAACCCCTGCTCACCCTCGTGGTAGCTTGGCACGAGCAGTCAGGCTTAATTCAGAGGCAGTGTGTAAAGCATTTGCACATAACCAACAGTAATACAGTGTAAGCACTACAAACGGACACCACACCAGTTTAGAAAAATAACCAATATTTTATATACTCAAGACAAGACCAATTACGACAAAAATCCACAATACTATACTTTACGAATGAATACTTGATACGTTAACTTCTTCTTTGCAGGAATAGCACAAAAGCAAAGTTCGTACGAGTCGGTAGCTCCGTCCGAGTCTACCGTGATGCTGAAAACCACAGAGCCTAACAGTTCCAGCCGACCGCGTCGATACGGGCCAGCAGAGTCATGAACAGACTCGGTCACAGTACCTTTTCTCGTTGTGGCTGGTACGGAGTGTACGAGCCGGTCGGCGTTCGTCGCGGTTGCGGTGCAAGACGGAGCGATGCAAGGTGCGGTGTCCCTCGATGCGGTGCAGGCAGCGGCTCGATGAGCGTCGTGCAGACGGAGTCGGTGAGTCCAAGGCGTGCGGTGCAGGGTGAGACGATGCTCGATGCGGTGCTGACAGGTTGCGATGCAGGCGACCTAGCCGGAGTGCGGGAGCTGGCGTCGGACAGCGGTGCGAGTCGGAGCGGTGCGTCGCAGACGTGCGAGCGGTGCCCCAAATGCGGTGCGGTCTCGACTCTTGAGCCAGTTGCAGCGACCTCGTCGGTCGGGTCCGGTTGGTTCAGTGAAGCGATGCGATGCGAACTGCGGTGCCCACAGGTCACGGTGCAAGCAGCGGCTCGATGTTGGCGGCGTTGGACGTTGCCCACGGTGAGACCAGGGTTGCGATGCGAAGCGGGGCGATGCGGTCTGCGGTGCAAACAGGTCACCGGCCAGGGATGGATTCGGTTGACGGAGTCGGTTGCGGTTCCCTTCCTCTGTGGCAACTGAAACAGCGTTCCAGAAGTGGTACCCAGAGGCTTGTGAAGTCTTTGCAGTCCCTGAGACTTCTTAACAGGAGGCCAGCTCGGTTTCTGGCCCTTGGAGATACTCAGCACAAGTTTGGAGAAAGTTCAGTCCAGTCCTTTCACTGCCCAAGACAGAAGCAGCAACTGCAGGCCAACCCAACAAAGCAACAACACAGCAAAGGGGCAGTACTCCTCCTGGCAGCTCTTCCAGCTCTTCGTCTTGGCAGGTTCCTTGATTCCAGCGAGATCTAAATTCATGGGGTCAGGGCCCCAATATTTATATCCCAAATTCCTTTGTTCTCTGAAGGCAGAGAGGCCTTTGCCTAGTCCAAACCAGTTCTGGAGCACTTTGTTGACAAGTCTCCGTCCCTTCTTTCAGTGAGTAGGCCAGGGACATCAGACGCACCACAGGAGGTGGAGCCAGCATTGTGGAGGGAAGGCACTGTCCTATTCAGGGCCCAGGTGCGACCCCTCCCACCCTTCTACAGGTCGATCTGGCTATTCAGCCCTGCGCTGACTCACCCTGTCTCCTGGCATCCCCCAGCCCCTGTCACTCACATTCCAGACAAGGAATACACAATCTCGCAGAGGCAGGCTTGGATGGGTAGACAAGAAAATACCCACTTTCTAAAAGTGGTATTTTCAAACACAGAATGTTAAAACCAACCTTACTAAAAGCTGCATTTTATCCTTCTGAGTCCAGGCATACTAAACTCGAATTTCTACCATGTTCCCGGGGTCAGTTAGGATTATAAGCTGTAATAATCAAAACTGCCCGTTCTGGCCTAGGGGGAACAGGTAGCCTTGCAATAGTGAAAAACGAACTAGGCTGTAATTCACTATCAGGACATGCCGCACACACCCGGGCATGTCCTACCTTTCGCGTACAACGCACCCTGCCCACAGGGGTACCTTGGGCCTACCTTAGGGGTGACTAACATGTAGCAAAGGGAAGGTTTAGGGACTTGCAAGTGTGTGCACTTGCCAAGTCGACATGGCAGCCCCAGGCTGCGCACAGGCTCTGCGATGGCAGGCCCGAGTTACACTTTACGGGCTGTTTGCGTGGGTGGCACAATCCAGTGCTGCAGCCCACCAACAGCATTTGGTCTATAGGCCCTGGCACTCGCAGTGCACTTTACAAGGGACTGACACATAAACCAAATAGGCCAATCATGGAAACACCAATCCATAACACATTTTATACAGGAGCACTTGCACTTTCCCACTGGACCGCAGTGAGGAAAGTGCGCAGAATCATCACACCAGCAAAAACAGAGTCAAAACCGGGAGGTCAGAAAGCAAAAAGTCAGGGGAAACACGCCAAAAGATGCCAAGTCTAACAACTACCCCTCCAGAAAGTTCCAAAAAGCGAAAAGATAAATATACTTAATTCATGGGATATGACGCTTCAAACCCCCTGTCATATATTTTGAATTAACTCCAACACCACGAAAGAAATATATGCTTACGCAGAATAAGCTTATATATACTACTAGTTTTGTTAATCAGTTGGCCCTTAAAGGTTATGATTATTGGAAGGACACCATTGATTTGAAATTGATTTGGGAGTACGTAGTCCTAGCAGTTTCAGGGCATGGAAAACTTATTTCAAGCCTGCTTAATTGCCACACAAATGATTTTTCTGAATGAAACAATCCAACAGACTACTTGTCTGGGACTGTATACATTTTTAAAAAATCAATGTCTGACCAATCCCTCTGTTGCCCATTTTGATAATTACCAGAATTTTAAAAATTACACTGAAGAAAAATTAAAGAACATGGTGCAAATCAGTACATTTAATTCTTCGCTTTCGAGTCCCGACGGGTGGTTATTGTGGCCAGTAGACATAAATGGTTGTCATTCTCATTTTCTCAATTCCACATCTGGTAGACCTGATCCCTGATACTCTCAGTCAACACATTATGGTGTTGTTACCATATTTGGTAGGAAGGTTATGTCAACAATGGTTAGAACATTCTACACTGTATGCAGTGAAACAACATCTTTCTCTCCTGTCAGAAGACATGAATTTATCAGATTTTCTTTTGTGTCCGAAATCCCCATGTTCTAAAAGATTTATATGTGCTACTTAATGAAGTTTGGAAATTATCCCAAGTGGAAGCTGCTGCACGTTTGTGACAAATGAACCAATATAATTTGGACAAAGTGCTAGCTGTTGTCTATAATAGTATTAAGACTCTGTCATCTTGTATTTACAATTAAACACCATTGTGTTATTTGTTATTGATAGTGTGATGAATGATACGTTGTCTGCTATTGATATTGTGCAGAATTATATGTCAATGTTGTATCATGGGAAAAGTCAGCTTAGATCTATTATGCAGTTTAGCTGGACTCCTAAAAATGGGTGCGTTCCATGGCATAACTTGAATTGTACTTATTTGTTTTCACCTTTGAATCTAACAAATAAACAGCAATTGATAACCACGAAAGACACAACCTATACAATGCTGCATTTAGAAAAATTATAACAGCTCCCATTTACGATAGCTGAAACGCCTTTGGCGGTGTGGTTAATACACAAAGTTATTTCATTGCCTATATCGACTTCTCAATTCACAGCTTGCATGAAACATTTTCCTGTAGGTAGATAGGAACAGGTAGCAGTTACATACATGAAGTATGGTCACTCACCTTTGCTTATCATTGTGAGCGTGGTGACATGGAGGTTTTTATCACTGGTGAAGAATGCGACTCTACAGTCCGACATTCACGTTTGTAAACACGTTAAAATTCACGGCCCAAATTGGCTTGTTATTTAAAAGGAATCCCAGTCCTCACAGTATTCCTTTCATTACGGTACTCTCTAATGGTAGTTATCGCATGCTTAGTGATCAAGACTGTTGTGGAGTCCCCATTGGAGGATATAATTCTCGCTGATTATATGCACAAAAAAGCTATCTCCCTGACCTACCAAACACTGGTCAATAATGCGCCCGATCCCCTCTTACAGCTCCGCAGGAGCTGGGAAAACGACATTGAGGATCTGGAGGAGGATGACTGGCAAGAGGCACTGGCGTTACCGGGAAAGATGGCAATTTCCTCTAGGCTCAAGTTAATACAACTCAAGATTCTGCACAGAATATACCTCTTAGGCCCCACACTGGTTAAGATAGGTTGCAAGGCGGTTTCCAAATGCAGGAGGCAGTGTAACCAGGAAGGTACGTTCATCCACATAATTTGGGAATGTGTACACGTTAAAAGATATTGGGTAGAAGTGCTCCACTGCATGGAAGAGGTACTGGGGACAAATATGGAACTAGAGGCCAGAAGGTGCCTCCTAAATGTTTGGAAACCCACAGATCTGAACAGGAAAGAAAAAACCTGGGCAACGCTGGGAATGGTAGTAGCTAAGCGCAATATAGTAAAAGCATGGGGGGCCCCGGATGTACCTACAGAGGGTGCTTGGATGGAAGACATGTACTGGTGCATGTCAACAGAAAAGACAGCATATGAATCTTGTGATTGTCCTAAGAAATGGGAACATATATGGGACAAGTGGAATACATATAGAGGGAAGATTTGCGCGACTCCCCTTCCCAGCTCCTCCCCCTTTAGTTAGTGAGCAGTAGTTGAGGATAGGAGAGGTGAGGCAAGCAGAACAGGAAGCTAAGTGAAGCGCCAAATGCAGTGTCTATTGAATATGTGATCAATCACTGTGCTTTACAAATTGAATAACTCGTGATGTGATTTCTTTTGTCATCAATAAAAAGAATTATAAAAAAAAGACTGTTGTGGAATGCAGGCTGGAGTCACATATATTTTGTCCGTTTCCCAGTTAGTCACTTGTTGCAGCAATGTCTTGTTTTCTCCTTCGCGTGGGATTGTAGATAGCTCGCTATGGCCTTCCATTCTAACTGTAAAGACAGATTTCAACAAACTAAGCACACTCAAAGCATTATTGTTTCAGCAAGAAGTTGATCTTACATCTGCTTGCGAGATATTTGAAATGCAGGTGGCTATAACTTCTAGTGAAATACAGTCATTGTTAACTACTAACCTCCCCTTGCATTTTTGAGAACTAGTGCATCAAATCTTTAATTCCTCTAGTAGGGCCGGCCTTGCACACTTTTTTAAAATTGTATGCTCTGGCCTTTTAGTTCTTTTCAGACCATCTTTGGAGTAATCCCGGCTTTTATCCACTTCATTTTCTCTAGTATATTCGGAGGATTCCGGTTGCTGTTATTCCTCATTTGCAACATTCTCATTCTGTTCCTGCTTCTCCGCAATGGATGCTCCTTCTGCGGGCGCTCAGGAACTGGCACCGCACCAACATTACAGTGAGCGTATGAATAAAATCTTTGGAATGCTTCTACTACAAGAACTGGATCTTGATTGGTCTTTGATGTTTCGGCCTGCCTGGTTTACCTGCATGCAACCTGTGTTACATTGCATCTGGTGTCCCTCTGAATGGGCACTGGGTATATGCCTGGCTTCGTAGACATCCTCTGCCTTGGACTTTGTACTGCTGAGGGGTCCCTGAGCAACCCATTTTCAGGATGGTCCTTTGGGCTTGCGACTTCTACACATTTGCTGAGACCGGAGAGCATGTTTGTTCTTTTGAGCTTGTGACTTGGGCTGTGGACCAGTCATTAGGTGCGGAGTCGGATTCCTTCATGGACTCTTTGGCATACGAAATGGCGAGTAACATTATGGATTCCTCCGAATCACCTTGATTTGATCATTTTTCCCCAAACTGACATTTTTCTTCTATTTACAGTATATAGTGGTTCATGTTTTGGGAACAAGGCTTTGAGTGTGCTTACTTTCTACTTACTCTTATCATATCTAGTATCCTTGTATGTGCTAGTATCCTGACCAAAGGGAGGGTGTCGTGTGTTTCCTGCATGGCCCACTGTAGTTTTCCCTATGTTAGACTAACTGTACACATTGTAGGCCTCATTTTTCTTTGCACAAGTTACTTTATAAACACGTTTTGCTTTTGTTCCACATTGTACTTTCACACGAAACCTGCATATGCTTTCGCGGTTCTGTTCTTTTCCTGGGATTTAGGCTGAACATTACAGAGAAGGTCAAACAACAATGTCCCTTGTTATACCATCTGGCCAGGCTCTAGCACCTAGACATAACACAAGAATGCAGCTATTTTTTTATGTGCACACATGTCCTATCATATAGATGAGCATGTGCACCAAGAACAGACACATGGAACAAGAGTTCTGAACCAAGAGCACTGCGTATGCTGAGATGTGGAGTATCCATATAAGAATGCTAAGGTATGGGGTCTGCCAGTAATCCAAGAGATCTTTGATATAAAATCATTTAGCTGCAGTAGTGAGGTAGGGGAGGTTTTGGTACTCCTGTCCTATAAAATGACAAGGCTTTTTACGGTCTATGGACTAATAGCCATGCTAACAGAATTTTCCTATACATTTGTTTTTTAAGTGTGGCACGTATACTGCATTTCAGAGCACAATAGTTTAAATAAATATTCTAAACTTCCTTTGTGTCTCCTGGTTTTCTTATTGTGGACAAGTACTAGTGAGAGAGCGAAAGGGTGTGACCTATTACCGCGATCCCTGAAAGGATCAAGAGTGCTTTGTTCTGGGGTACCAATTCACTTGTTTCTCTGGTAAGGTTAGGAGGGCAAGTATGGCACTATAGTTAGTCAGACTCGGACTCATAGATACTGAGATGGTACGGTGACTCAGTCCCTTTATACTGAGTTTCTGTGATTCCACACATAGTTCTGTTCTAAGAGCATAATCCCTGAAACAAAACTAAAACTGTCTCAATCTGCTTACAACAACTTTAAATAGTTTGTCTTTGTATTTGCTATATTTGAATAACTTTGAATTGTGTTGATCAATGCAATTAAATGAAGATTACCGCTTTATGACTAATTGATTTTAGTGTGTAACTTTGTTACTCTGTTAATAAACCTTCATGGTTTACAAATCTGCAATTCTCTGCCATCTTTGTGGGGACTAAGGTGCTTCATTGTCATTGATGTATTCTTGATTTGGTGATATTAGACCTCAGCCAGGGACCAAAGGTCAATCCGCTTGAGTGCAGCTTGTACTTGAGTATGCACCAACAATCTGCATGGTGCTAATCCCATCCTCATTGCAACACACCAACATCAGAGCATGTGTGTACCCTAAAGCAAGAGGTATAGGCACTTGATGCTCTGTAAAATAGAACTATGCATACCTTTTCTTTCTTGAGCATAATCTTGTGTGAAGTAGTATTTTTAGGCTACCCATAGCTCAAATCATTTCCTATTTTTTTACATCTGCACCAACCACACAGCTTTCTCTCACTGGAGTTGGTCCATGCAGAAATGCCTTGATAACTGTAAAACCAGATGTGCGCCATGTAAGCTGCGTTAGTAATGTTTACTGCATGACCTACAAAACTGTACAGTGGACACTGAGGGGAAGATACCGGAGATCATTTATACCCCCAAAGAGATAGTGAAAAAGTGGCTCACATAATGAAAAGCATTGTGTAAAACTCAATCTTGAGATGCCACCTGCAGCATATTGATATTATACGCACCAGTACCTTCATGGTTCTGGGGCGGATCCTGAACAGGAACTATGTGATATGCAGGGAGGTGTTAGGGTGTGGTTTTGGGAAGCATTATGTAATGCGCACTGTGTGACTGAATGCTTGAGAATAAAGTAATACCTAACCGCAGGTCCCGTGTGGCATAATCTATTTGCATGCCCCACAGCTGGGGAAGGCTCTACAACTGGTGACGAGTAGGGATACATGCCTGAGAAACAAAACACGACCTCTACCCATGAGAGCTTGCAGCAAACTACTCGTGCATGCCACGTGTGCCCAGAATCGATGCAACGAAGTCTGCAACCTGCACATTTGGAGTAAAAGCCCTGCTCCAGCCCATACGCGGCTGCAGAAGAAATCGAAGGCTCTACAGAAGAGTATACTCAGAGGCACGCTGGAGAGGTGGTCAACGGGTACTCTGCACTCCACCCTGAATACAGAGCAAGTAGTTAGACGAAGCAAGAAATAACAATATGGTTAAGAAGGTACAAGAAATAGAGAACTTACTCACCATCACGGGTGATTGAAGCAAACTTCAACTCTACTCAACCACAAGGCTGGAGTTTGCAGAAGTTGATGGAGCCACCCTGCACCTCAATTGCCTGAATGGCACATGCCAACACAATGGTGGCAGAAGGGAGGCGAAATACAATACAGCTGTGTTCCTGAAGCCATCACTGCCTTTTGAAACTTCTAAGAAGCAGAACATTGGTACCAGGTGGGCTATGTGGATTGAAACATTTGATTAATTCTTAGATGCGCTAGCGGAACAATATAACAAGAGGATCATCAGATATTTGAAAAACCTGTCAGGTGATGGAGTAAAAGATGTGCTGAAGAAAGTTTTACAGACTGATGCAACATCGTACCAAAAAGTAAAAGAAGCGCACAAAACCAAGTTCAATCCAATGCCGAATGTTGATTATGAAAGGTACATCTTCAACCAAGCACGACAACAGTTGGTGAAATATAGAATGAGTTTGTTGAAAAACTTGATGCACTCATTAAACATTGCAGGTTCTGTGACTTCTCCATTGAAGAAGCCACGCGCCTCTGAGTCATCGATGGCTGCCCTTCAGATTCTTTTAAAAGGCACAGGTTGAGTGAAACACACAGTCTAAAGAAACTGCTGATGGCTGTAAGAGAGGAAAAATTAACAGACCGACAAGCTGCTGACAGGGAAGCAGGAACAGCACATAATGAATCAGAATAGAGTGAAAAGCAAGCACAAACAAGATACACGTAAGTCGATGTTTTCAATGAAATCAAAGCTATGCTTCTGATGTGGGTTTTTGTTTCCCCATAAAGGTAAATGTCCAGCCCTAGGAAAGTCTGTAAAGGTTGTGGAAGAGAGAACCAATTCATAACAGTGTGCTGAGCCAAGGAAAAATCGAGTGATTCATGATGGTAGGTGCAGCCGGCACAGGTAACAGCGGTGGGGCGGTGTGGGTGGGGGGGAGAAGTGGACAGACAACGGGATAGGGAAAGTAAAATAAAAAAACATCGCCGACTCGGCGATGTGGCGAGCGCAAGGTGAGTGGTTTTATTTTTTTTTATTTTACTTTTCCTATCCCATTGTCTGTCCACTTCCCCCCACACCCACCCTGCCCCACCGCTGTTACCTGTGTTGGCCGCGCCTGCACAACGTAAAGAAAAGATGGACACAAGAAAGTTACAGAAGCACTCTAGCCCTGCCCACAAAAACTAAAAAGCAACATTAGCTACGACAAGTAGAAACCAAGCAAAATCTATTGTAGTCAAGTTTGTAGTACAAAGGTACTTCAACGTCACTATCGAGTACTAGCAAAGACAATGGGTGCGCACTGATGATGTCTACCAAAGGACAATGTGCACATGTGGGGTTAGATGCATGTAAAGAAGATCACAGTTCAAGGAAAACTTACCAAACAAAGAAACAAACTTCACTTGGACACTGTCCCAAAATCACATTGAAAGTGAACGGTCACAGATAACCTTCATCATAGAGAGTGGTTCGTCTATTACTATCATGCCAGTGGAAAAGTTCACCAGCCTATTCCCTGTGCCCTGCCTCACTCCGTCAGGCATGATGGTATATAACTGGGCCACTTCTAAACCATCACAAAGCCAAGGGTTGTTCACAGCGATGATGGGACACACAAACATTTCAGTGCAGGCCACCATTCATATTCAACAAGGAACATTGTCTAGCATAAGCTTGTTCAGCTTTGCCACTGCTGCTTACATGGAATTGATATCCCTCGACTACGACCTCTGTGCTGCAGTCTGAGATCACAAGCGGATTCCTTTCGCTATTCTGTGGCCTGGGAAAAATCAAGACAATGAACTTGCAGCTTCATATCGAACAAGACATTCTCCCTGTTGCTCAGCAACGCCATAGAGTTGCTTTTAATCGACAAGCAGCTGTAGAGAAAGAGTTGGAAACACTTTTAAAACATGACATCACTGAACTCTCCACAGGCCCCACGCCATGGGTTTCACCCATAGTAGTTGTATCCAAAATGGACAGCAGCGGAGCGGTGCACATTTGTATTGATATGCGCCAAGCAAACAAAGCAATTGAGAGGGAGAGACACCATAGTCCACATAGAGCCAATGTTTTTTCCCATCTTGACGTGAATAAAGAGTACCATCAACTCGATCTGAAAGAGAACTGCAGGTATAATACTACCTTTTCAACTTATGTTGGTTTGTTTAGATATAGGAGGCTGAGTTTAGGAGTATCCTCTGCTGCTGAGATATTTCAGAGAGTAATTCGCTAAATAATCCAATTTGTTATACATGCTTTCAATTACAATGATGACATACTGGTTTTTGTGAAAACACAGAAAGAACACGACAAAGAACTTACCCAAGTGTGCCAGTTACTTGCTGATGCAGATGTTACTCTAAATGCAGCAAAGTGTGAGTTTCACAAAACCAAACTTAAGTTGTTTGGGCACATATTTTCCTGTGAGGGAAATGACTCCTGACCCCGATAAGGTGCAAGCACTATCATCCACTTGTCCCCCCCAGAATGTTGCCATGCTGCGATCCTTTTCTAGGCATGGCCAGCTATTGCTCAAGATACATTCGAAACTTTGCTACAGTGAGTGCCCCATTAAGAGACTTGACAAAGAAAAATGTAGTCGCCGGAATGTGACCAGAGTTTCAAAGAAATAATACATGTGATTGAGAATGGAACTTAAATGGCCTACTCCAACCCCAAGTTACAGACTGAGATAACAATTGATGCGAGCCTGGTGGGGTGATTCTTGCTTAACCGGCCACCAGTGGCGGCTCGCATAGGGCGTGCTGCGGGGCGGTGCAGGGTGGGGGGGCTAGTAAACTCGGACATACGACGGAACGGAGGAAAGTAATTATTACGTTCCTCCGTTCCGTCATATGTCTGAGTTTACTACCCCTCCACCCTGCCCCTCCCCCGCCTCACCGCCCCACAGCATGCCCTATGCGAGCCGCCACTGCCGGCCACCCGAATGCTCAGAGACAGATTGTGGCCTATGCCAGTCAAAGCCTGTCTAAAGCAGAACACGTCTACTCTCATCAGGAGGAGAGTCTGGCTGTAGTGTGGTCCTGAGAACATTTTCATGTATTGCTCTATGGAAAACGATTGACTGTCATCACCAGGCTTTGCTCACTATCTTTAGAATTCTGAAGATGCCCCCTCGTATCGAGAGGTGGGGGTTAAAACTGCAAGAGTATGACTATAAGATTGTACACAAACCTGGGAAAGACTAAAACCCAGCAGATTATTTGTCCCAGTTCGACATCCAGGACAGCCGAAGAATATCTCAATTTTATTGTGAGGTCCAGAACACCATCAGCACTGTCTATGGAACAATCATTGCTGCCACCAACACATACAAAGACATGACCATCATCAAAGAACTTATTACAATGCAATCATGGAGAAAAAGTACCCGGCCCCTTGCCGATGATGTTGAATTCCAAAAGTTCAAACATGTACAGGAAGAGTTAGCAGTTACCCAAGAAGGCATAATATTAAGAGGCTCTAGAATTGTCATACCTGAAAGCCTGAGGCAGTGCGTCATTGAGCTGCTCCATGAAAGACATCGTGGCATTGTAGCCACCAAACGAGCCTTAAGAGATCGAGTGTGGTTCCCTCGACTAGATGAGCGAGTCGAGAATGAGGAGTGCCACATTTGCAATTGTTTGGCCCCCAAGGTGACGCAGCACCTAGTGACATTGCTCGACCTTCCTGCCCATGCCTGGGAGAGAGTTGCAGTTTGACTTCTTTGGGATGTTGGGAAATGGACAACATCTCATGGTACTCAATCATTGACGAATATTCACGTTTTTCTTTGGTGGAAACCCTGTCTTCGACAAACCATGACAAAGTCATAGAAGGGCTTGATGACATTTTTGCAACCTGGGGTATCGCAGAGATGCTCAAAACGGATAATGGCCCACCCTCTAATAGCATAGAGTTCAAAGAATTTCTTGTCGGACTCAACGTCAAACACCAAAAGAGTATACCCCTCTGGCCCCAGGCCAATGGTGGAGTTATGGCAGGGTATTTTATAGGGAACTTGTAGAGCGTATGTACACCATAAGGTCTCTTGGCGCTAAGGTAGTAGAAGCAGCAACTCTCAGCCGACTTAGCCATATGCTTTTCTAAACAGCCAGGTTTTAAAGAGTTTCCTAAATCGCACATAATTAGTTGATGATCTAATATCAGGGGAAAAAGTGTTTCAGGTGTGCGGAGCCAATAAAGAAAATCTAACCCCTCCTACCTTCTTCCTTGTACTTCTTGGGACAGTGAGTAAATTCTGGCGTGCTGATCTAAGACGGTGATTTGGGATGTAGCTCTGAATTCTAGAGGCTGCAAAAGCCAGGCTATTGCCATGAAGAGCTTTAAAAATAATGCAGGCCGCTTCGAAGACGGTCCTCTGAGCTACTGGCAGCCAGTGTCGCTTTTTCATCAAAGGTTTTGTATAACAATAACTGGGCTGACCGAACACCAGTCATGCTGCCTGATTTTGAACCAATTATAACCTGTGATTTAAGCCAATAGGGAGTCCCAGATAAAGTGCATTGGCATAATCCGGGATATCACTAAGGCAATAAGAATTTGAATGACCGCTTCCACCGTGAAATATCTCCTAATTTTACTTATTCTCTGAAGTTGGAGAAAGCAAGTGGAAGGCACAACTCCAATCTGATGTTTCAGGGATAGATTCTCATCAGTGAAAATCCCAAGAATTTTTACAGCTTTCTTGGGCACAGTAGGAGATACCATCTCAGGGGGTGAGAGGGAGGGATTCCATTGATGCAGTTTGTTCTTAGTGACCACCATTTTGTTTTTTTCGGTGTTTACCTTCAACTGGTGACTATTCATCCAGTCCCGAATATAAAGCATGGTATTTTGAAAAAATCCCTTTGATCACATGGTATCGTCAATGGTGAAGATCAACTGCATATCATCAGCATAGTTGTATATTTTCATCTTTTGCTCCGGAAGGGAATGTATTAAAGGGTGAATATAAAGATTGAACAAATGAAGGAATAAAGAGGATCCCTAGAGTACTCCACAATTTAGTTGAACCGTAGCAGAGTGAAACGGGGTAAATTAGACTGATTGGACCTGATCTTTAAGAAAGGAGGCCAACCAATCCAGGGCAATGCCCTGCAATCCTGCAGTGCTGACACGGTCGATCAATGTAGCATGGTCGACCAAGTCAAAGGCCGCAGCGAGATCTAATAGGACCATAGCCTGTGTGGTGCCATGGTCTGCTTCTTTCCTCATGTCGTCCATTACAGTGAGAATGACTGTCTCTGTTGAATGCAGCAGAATAAAAGTCAGCCTGAGTTAAAGAAGCCAGACTCTTCCAAAAAGAGCAAAGATATTGAGCAACATGGGTCTGTAATAGTTTTGCTAATTAAGGGAGCAAAGAAATCGGAAGGCAGAGAGTGTCATGGGATTTCAGTCTTTAGGTTAAGTAATAAAGGTTCATGTACTGGATGGGATGCTGTCTTTTATTACTTTTATTTTCTCGATGAAGAAAGAGTTCAAGTAATTACATAGATTTTACGTGGGAACCACAGGTAAGGTTAGGCTGCCAGGATGAGAAAGTTCTCTGACCCTCTCAAAGATGACCTTGGTTTTATTTTCCGAATTCAAGATTTTATTTGAGAAGAAAGTAGATTTCGCCTGTAAGATTAGTTCTTACTCTGCTCTGCTGAAAACCATTTGGAAGCTTTGTGGCGATGGGTTAGTTTAGTTTTCTGGTCAGGAGCACAGATATCGCTGACTACCATATGCCGGTTCGATATTGCTTCCTCGTAAACCTCCAGGTTCTCATTGGAAATGGGTACGGAATGAGGCAGTGTATTGCACAATGAATTGAGGTCTGTATCAATCCAGTTTCTGGAAAGAGCACCCGGGTAGGTAGAAGGTTTTAGAAGAGATAAATCTGAAAGTGAATTTGATGAGGTGATAGTCCAAACAAATGCAAGGGGAAACAGTAAGGTTAGCTATGGTTAAATTGGAGCACCAGACCTGACTTAAGGTATAACCTTTATTGTGAGTCAGTTCAGAAACATGTTTGGCAAAGTTGAGACTTGTTAATATATCAGTCAGGTATAAAGAAGTTTGCCCACCAGCACCTCATTCGCCCAGTAGTTGAAATCACCAAGGAGAAGAATTTTCATGTGATGAAAATTTCACAGAAAGCGAATCAGACAACATTTGGGGAAAGTTCTGCATATGTCCCTGAGGTCCATACATAAGGAGAAATAGCAACGAGAATGTAGGGAAATCAAGTTTGATCACAATATTGTCCACCATGGAAATTGATATTGGGGTTAGTTTGTCAAATTGCCTCTACCCCTCCACCTTTTTTCCCCAGCGGTCGATTGGTATTAAGTAGATAGGAATTTTCAGGGAGAGCTGCCAAGATATCTGGCACAGAATCATTCATCAGCCAGGTCTCTGTCAAAAAAAGAATGTCAGGAGATTCAGAATTAAGCAAATGGAAAATCTCCAGTTGATGCTTTTCCAACGTTCGCGTGTTAAGGTAGGGAATTGTAAGCTGGTTGTTGTTCCATTTGACAAGTTCAGGCAAGGATCTGCCAATAGGCGCACGAATAGGCTTGATACCACTAGTTAGATTGGTGGTAAGAATATGGTTAGGCAACATAACCATAGGTAAATTCTGATTAATAATCCCTAAATTTTTTAATTTTAAAAGTGCAGATGGCTCGAGTGGATAGCTTCCCGAGAAGAGAGTTCTGATTCCCCAGACGGGTAGACCAGCTTACGGGCATAGTGACTAGCCCCTGTCCCCGGACATTCGCAGACGGGTTTGCCTTTGGCGCTCCAGAAGCGCGCCCGCTGTGCACGTCCTCTGCACGCTCAGACTGCGGCCAGCATTTGTGGGTTATGGAGCTCTAACAAACTCTGTCCTCCTGACTATGGATTTTGTCCCCCCCCTTCGAAATAGAGCGCGGTATAGCTCGTTATCCAGGAAGTGCACAGTTTTTTTAAACTTTATTTATTAATTTTTTGACAAGTGAAAAAAATACAGAACTAGTTTGCCATGATTGATACAGAATATTCAATTATGGTCCATTTCCATAAAATAAAAGTCACCATAATCTCCGCAGCAGTGTCTCTCCTGTGTTACCAAGGGCTTGGTCTACGGTACCTTTGCATGTGCCAGTGCCTACTGGTCAGTGGGGGCTGCGGCATTATCTATTACAGTAAGCTGCGATGGTGTGTCATGTCTTGTTTGCGAGCCTGTCATGACCTGTAAGTTAAGCAGGTAGGAGCGTAGCGGTTGCCAAATATCGAGTGGTCTGGAGGCTGGGGGCTGCAATTAAGCGTAGAGGTCGCTGTTCGTGTTGCAGTGTGTCATACTATACAAACAGGCTTTTAGTGTTGGTGGGTGTTTACTTCCCCAGTGCCCCGCAACTTCTCTTTTAGCAAGCATTAGAGCTATTGCAATGAAGCGCTGCGCCGATTTTGGGAGATCGTGCACATACCCCATAAGGGCCTGCAGTGGATTGGGCGAGAGATCCAATTCCGTCATGCTGGACAACTCTCCGAATATTTCCCTCCAATATCTGGCAATTCTCCCACATGTCCATGTCATATGTGCAAAGTCTGCCATTGGAGAGTGGCACTTGGGGCAAGTGTGGGGGTGTGTCGAGTCCATCCTGTGTACCTTAACAGGGGTGATGTATGCGCGCCATATGCTTTGGAGCCGGAGGCAGTGGCAGATCCAGAAAAACGAGAGGCCTTGCGAGATGCCCGCATCAATCACGCCGACACCCTAGAAACTCTGCGGGTTATTGACCATAGGGCCTTTACACAACGGAAGCACACTGAGGCAGACAAGGCGGGGACACTACTAGCCCGCATAGTACAGGACAGACCGGAACCACCAATCATTACACACATTAATGTACCAAACCAAGTACCAGTCCACACACAAATCGAGATAAATGAAGCCTTTTGTAGGTATCTTAGTGACCTTTACGCGGCCCCAACACACAATAATGACACGCAGATGGCGGACTTCTTCCAAGGCTTAACTATCCCCTCTCTACCGGCGGATACGCAGAGGGAAATCACAGGCCCTATAACCCAACAAGAAATTCGAGCTGGGATCAAAGGCCTTAATCATAACAAGGCGCCTGGCCTAGATGGCCTGCCCATAGAATTTTATGAAATTTATTCGGAAGCCCTGGTCCCCAAACTGGAGGAAGTATATAGGACAGCCCTGGAGGTTGGCCACTTGCCACAATCCACCATGCAGGCATTAGTCGTTTCACTTCTTAAGCCGGGACGCGATTGCACCGATATTTCCAATTATAGGCCTCTATCCTTATTAGCAACTGAATATAAAATCCTGAGCAAAACCTTGGCAAACCGCATACAGCCATACTTAACCACTCTCATACATAGGGACCAATGCGGGTTTTTACCGAACCGCAGTACGTCCCTCAACACTAGACGCTTGCATTATATCATGGCGGCTACCCCGGCCGAATATCCGGAGGCTGGCTGTCTAGCACTGGACTTACGCCAGGCCTTTGATTCTATAGCATGGGATTATATGTTCGCTGCTTTACAGAGATTTGGCCTCCCTAGCGATTATCTCAAATGGGTACGGCTGCTTTACACCTCTCCTACGGCTAGAGCACGCACCGGCCACCATATCTCAGATGAATATACAGTACACAGGGGCACACGGCAGAGATGTCCTTTGTCCCCCCTGCTGTTTGTGCTAGCGCTAGAGCCCTTAGCGATAGCCCTGAGACAGTCAGCAGAACAGCTGGGGATAATCATTGATGGAACTGCGCACTTAATTTCAATATATGCTGACGATATTCTGCTTTATTTACGTGATTTGACTGCTGACACTGCACCTCTCCCCACGATATTTTCCACATTTGAAAGTATTTCGGGCCTTGCCATTAATCCACGGAAATCAAATGCTTTTTATTTTCATGACGGAATCCACCCAGATATGACACAATTTGGTAATTATACCTTACCCGTAGCACCCGCTACATTCAAGTATTTAGGAATACAATTGTACAGGGCACAGGCGGATCAACTAGAAGGCAACCTGTTAAAGGCCATCACCGCTTTACGCTCAAGTGTGGCCTTCTGGATATCCCTGCCACTATCGGTGATGGGGCGGATTGCCATATCAAAGATGGTGGTGCTTCCCTGTTTATTATATTTTTTCGTGAATTTACCACTGGCGGTCCCGCACTCAATCTTCTGTGCCTTGGACACTATCCTCATAGAACTCATATGGGGTAAGGGCCGCCGAAGAGTGAGTCTTTGGAAATTACAACTAGAGTCCCATAGGGGAGGTCTGGGAGCCCCTGATTTCAGAGCCTATTACTATGCCTGTCAACTCCAGTGGCTGTCCTACTGGACAGCGGGTAGGAACCTACAAGAAATAGGTTATACAACCCGGGACATAGATCGGGGCAAACTACATTCCTTACTCTTACCAAAAGCTAAAATCCCCTTGGAAGGGCCTCCATTACTTAAGACTGCAATGCAATGTTGGAGAAAGGCGCTGCGTTATACTTCAGGAACAACTCCCTATGCGACTAATATCCCATTACTGGGCATCCCCATCCTTGGGGGTGTGCTAACAAAGGCCAGACTACATGCCTGGGCGGAGACCGGCGTGAAGGAAGTCGGGTGGTTCTTTGGTGACGGCAACCTTCTTGATCACAACACATTCATACAAACCACTGGAGCACCAGACCGCTTATATCTGACACACGCGGCTGTATCCCACTATATGAAGAAGACATGGGCGCCAGAACGTAGGGAACCTTCACAACATGGACTGGTCCATTTACTGTACTATATGGGGGAAGGGGGCCATCTAGTTAAATGGTTGTACACAGGTATTAGAGCGCAAGTATCCATCGCCCTTACTGACCTTAGAACAAAATGGGAGACGGATGCAAACACAGAACTCACCGACAAAGCCTGGGCGAGCATGTTGGAGCATCCCAAACGGGTATCCCGTAACGCTAAACTTAAATTTATCCAAACAATGCTATTACATAGATCTTACTTAACCCCAAAGAGAATACACCGTATGTTCCCAGAGGCCCAACACTGCTGCACCCGATGCAAGGGAGACGAAGCGGACTTTGTCCATATGTTATGGGCCTATCCACGTCTCCATGATTATTGGGACGGAATACGGCAGTCACTGCGAGAGGTTACGCACCTAACTGTACAGGAAAATATCCTGGAGTGCCTCTTGGGTCTCCGCAAACGCACTACAGCACAGAAGGTACAGTTGAGGTTCCTGGACCTTGCCCTTATATTGGCAGTAAGAACAATCACCATGAGATGGAAATCACCTAGAAGTCCATTATTGACTATATGGCAGGCAGATGTGATACAATGGGGCAGTGCCGAAGGTACGGTACTTAGACGAGAAGAGGTAAGGGGTATGCGGAAACACCCTATTTCTATGGATTGGGAGACCATGATGGAAGACTTTAAACAGCTGGACTTTATACCCACACATAACAACCCCACGCAATAGCAGACCTAAATATTCTAGGACCGTACACCAGAGATCATCATAGGCCCTAGTCACGACACCATCATACTTAACCAGTAATGAGCAACCAATGATATATAGATAACTATAATAGGCTACTAAACATATAAGTAATGGCAGACCAGGAGGGAGGGTAGAGGGAGGGGGATGTTATATAAGTTATAAATGTTATGTTATTAATGTTGAAGCATACTATGTGAAACTACTCTAGGAGAAATATTGCATTTCCAGAATACACAAAGCCACCTTATAGATGCAGTGGTGGATATATAACCAGGAACAACTGCAAGTGAATTACCTGTTCAGCATACCACTTTATATTGTGCATGATGGGGAGAACATCAAAAAGATAAAATGCCATTAGTATTACATGTATCACACTGCAATGATATCTTGGCAAGCAATAAAGTATGTTTAAAAAAAAAAAAAAAAAAAATGTATGCGCGCCATATAAACTTGAAGTGCAGCAATTTGTGTTCATGATTAAAGGGGACCTTGCTTGTCTGTTCGCAGCAGTAACACCATTGAAAGTCATTGAGCGGTTGACCCAAATCCTGTTCCCAAGCAGCACGTACCCCTGCATCCCTATTGGGTAACCGAGCAACGGCAGATTTATACATTTTGGACATCATGTGATCCCCACTGGTATCCTTAATGAGCAGCATTAGGGGTTGGAATTGAGGCGGTTCAGGGGGGTAACTGGGAATTTTGGCTCTACGTGCCCCCTGCAGTCTACGCAATACAAACTGGTCCATCAATGTGGCATTCCTCAGACGGGCGTTCTCAGTACGTAAAAAGATATGCCCGCTGGGGAACAGGACCACCAACGTTACCAAGTTATGTTTAGACAGGGTGCGTTTTACTACGGCCTCCTGTGTGATCGGCAGCCATAGGTTCCCAGCCAGTGGTATGGCAGAGGAATATAGAGAATGGTTCCCGGTTGCCCGGATAAGTCGTTTACAGGCCCAACTGGTTGTAGAGATTGTTTGAATGTCATGTGGGTCGCGGGGCAAGTCTGCCGGCAGTATTGCCGCTAAGGGTGTGGGTTGCACGAGATCCACCTCGGGCTTAAGGTAGGCGATCCGAGCTTCAGGGTGATACCAGTGCCTTGCGAAACTGCACTGGGCCACCAGGTAGTGTATGTGAAAGTTCGGAACCCTAAACCCACCACGTTCACACGGCAATATTAATGTGTCCCAACTAACCCGGGGCTGTTTACCGCCCCATACAAGCCTCAATAAGTGTGATCAGAATGTAGAGACAAATCCGCTTTGCAGCGGAATCAGAATATTTTGAAATAGGTATAAAAATTGGGGCAGCACGACCATCTTGATTATTGTTATTCGATCTGCCATGGTGAGAGGCAGTTTCAGCCAGCATTCAATTTTCCCGCCCAATTTCTCCATTGCCTGGCCATAGTTAAGCTGTAGTATTTGGTCCGGCTCTTTGACCGAATCCTCGCACCATGTCAGTGGGTACTCAGTAGTTTTGTCGCAGTGAGCTGCTGTCAGTGGGAAAATTTCTGATTTGCCCCAATTTATGTGTAGTCCGGACAGGGCCCCGTAATGAGTGATTTCTCAGAGTATAGGTCCCAATTATCATCGGGATGCCTTACGTATAGGATGATATAATCTGCATAGAGAGTAATGAGTAGCGGACCTGTTTTAAACTGCAGGCCTCTGTGTAGGAGCTTCTCTTGTAGGTGACGCACTATGGGGTCCAGTGCTATTACAAACAGCAATGGTGAGAGCGGGCAGCCCTGGCGCGTCCCCCGTGTGAGTGCAAAAGGAGATGTTAGGGTGCCATTCAGCCGGATGCGTGCCATCGGGTTTGTGTATAGTAGCCTAATGATGGAGATAAACCCCTGTGGTATTCTCAGTCTACTCAGTGTGGAGTACAAAATGGCCACTCAAGAGAGTCAAAGGCTTTTTCCGCATCTAACACGACCGCAGCGGCAGGGACAGTGGGTGCATGACAGTGGTACATTCAGGACCCGTAAGCACATATAGCCCTGGAAAAGCCAGGTTTTAAGATGTTTCTTAAAGGCTGTCAAGTCCGTTATGGCTCTAAGAGCAGCCGGAATTTGGTTCCACGCTTGAGCTCCCAAAAACCCAAATGTTCTGCCCCCCATGCGGGCCAGGCGTACTCTGGGGATGCAGGCGAATCCTAAAGAGGAGGACCGCAGGGATCTGGCCGGCGTGTACAGACTTACTCTCCTTTTGAGATAGCCCGTGCCCGTGGAGGGCTATGAAGAACATTACCAGGGCCTTAGACTTCATCCTCTCTTTCATCTGGAGCCAGTGTAAAACTTTGAAATGAGTGGCCAGGTGCGTCCTGGGTTTAAACCTACGGACCAATCTGGCTGCGGCGTTTTGGACAACTTGAAGGCACTGATGGAGATAACCAGGCAGGCCCAGGTACAAAATGTTGCCGTAGGGTAGCGAAAAGTGTATGCAGGTTCATGCCGGTGGATTTATGTGGGATGAACCCTGACTGGGCTGGGGATATGATCTGGTCGATGATGAGAGAATGTCTAGTGGCTAACATTGTAGCCAATATCTTGGTATCAAAATTTAGTAACGAGAGCGGTCTGTAGGAGCTGCATTGTTGTGGGTCTTTACCTGCCTTGGGGAGTAGTGTTATGACCGCCTCTCTAAGTGTGGGGGGAAGCTCTCCAGTCTCCACTGCCTCCTGATAAACTTCCAGGAGGTACAGGGTGAGCAATTGCTTGTAGATTTGGTAAAAACTGCCTGAGAATCCATCAAGGCCTGGCGCCTTTGAGCTATCCATCGCCTCTATTGCTTGAGTGACTTCTTCCTCCGTGAAGGGCTCTGCTAAAAAATCTTGGTGGGCTGAGTTAAGCCATACCAAGGCTATTTCATCCAGATGGCTTTTATTATCCATGGTGTCTGCTGCCACTCTGGACATGTACAATGCTGTGGAGTAGTCTAGGACCACTCTCTTTATGCCCATATTGTCTGATATGTGTGTGCCTTTGGGACTCTGAAGGACCGAGGTATATGTCTGACCCCTGGTTTGCTGCATCAGCCTTGCCAGTGTGCGACCTGGTCTTTCACCCTCCCTGTATCACCTGGTGACTGCGTATTTCCCCAGATAGTGCGTTTCGAGCTCTGCTGCTACGTGAAACTCAGACATTAGGGTAGCCCGGCGTTATAGGCCAGATGGGTGCTGTAGTGTTGTGTGATCTTGATCTAACGCTAACAACTGCACTTCCAGCTGTGTCATTGTGCAGCGTAGGTCTATGAGGATTCCGGCACTTTTTGAGATGCATATCCCCCTTATGTATGCTTTAAAGGCCTCCCACAACGTGGCTTTAGGTTTTACCATGATCACGTTGATTTCGAAATACTCTATAATTGCCGTGCGGAGCTCTGCATGAAACAGTGCATCCCGGAGGGCCATGTCTGGAAATTTACAGTGTCTTTCCACCCCCTCTGCCACTGGAGCGTGATCGGACAGCATGTGCGGTAGGTGCTTTATCGAGTGAAGCCATGGGAGCAAGGAGCCAATAGTCCAGTCGGGTCCACGTGTTGCGCAGGGCGGAGTAGTGGGTGTACGCTGCCTGTGTAGGATAATGATGTCGCCAAGCGTCGGACAGCCGGTATATGTCCCTAAGATCTGTCAGTGCACGCCTAGCCTTGGGTTTTGCATCAGGTGTTGTGGCTGTACTGTCCATTTGGGGATCAAGTGAAATGTTGAGATCGCCCCCTATGCATATCTGGTCCACTTCCATGTGATCTATTTGTGTCAGGAGCTCGAGGTAGAAATCCGGGTCGTCAATGTTTGGGGCATAGACATTTACCAGTAATATGGAATATCCTAATAGGCAACCCTTAACTAAATGGTATTGCCCTGCTGTATCTACATGCACCGCCAAAGTCCGAAACGGGACCCGCTTATGAACTAGTATCGAGACTCCCCTGGCGTTAGTGCTATAGCCCGCAAAGTACCTGTGAGGGCCCCAGCTTGCGGCAAAATTAGAAGGTGTGTTGGGGGTAAGTGCGTTTCTTGGGGCAAAGGGATGTCAACCTGTGCCGCTGTAGATAATGTACCACTTGTTTACTTTTTCATGTATTATTCAGCCCTCGGATATTCCAGGACATCATTGTGATGTTTGCAAAGGGATGGACCCTATCCTTCGTGGTCGCTGCTGCTTTAGAATGGACATGAAGGACCTGTGTAATGGCACTTGTACAGTTTGAACAGTAATAACATAGTTTGGGAAATCACCCGAACATACCCACTCACCACCACCCATCCCCATCTCTACCGCTTAGGGGAAAAACCCAGAACCCCAGGAGAATACTGAACATTTGACACGACTAAACGTAGTCTATACAATACAATATTTTATTCTAGATACTAATGTGCAAACGCACTGGGGTAGTGGCGACGCTACGCTGAGTCCCTGATTCCTGTTAATATGCAATAAACAGTGTTGTTGGCCATAGCCATGCAGTAGGTGACTATGCATATGTATTTGGACATTGAAACATGTGGCGGTAGAAAGTCATTGCATCGAAACATGAACCATTGGCTACATTTAACTGGCCTAGAACAGTTCCACGCTGGCCCCAGAGTCAGAGATAGGAGGTGACTTATCCGGGGAGGGCTACTGATGGGGCCCCCTGGATTTGGAGAAGGAATGAAAGAATTCCTGCACTGCAGTTGGTGAGTCAAAAATCCGTGGCCGCCCATCTTGTCCACTTTCAAGTGTGCTGGGTACAGCATCCCATACTTCAGTCACAGTTTGCGAATATTGGCTTTGACTCCCGCATATTTCCGGCAGGCATCCTGTACCATGGCAGTAAAGTCTGGGTATAACGATATCTGGGACCCCTGCCATTCTAATGAACCTTTCTCATGGGCCATCCGCAACGCAGTATCTCTATCTTTGAAATTTAAGAGGCAGGTAATGATCAGCCGTGGGGGGGGCACCCTGGATTGGGATGGGGCCTAAGTGTGCGATGCGCTCTTTCAACCACAAAAGTGGTAGGGAAGGATTCACGGCCAAAGAGATCAATCAGGAGCTTCTCTACGAATCCATCCAGGCGGCCTAAATTTGTGGATTCAGGGATTCCAGTTATGCGGACATTGTGGCATCTTCCCCTGGCCTCCAAGGCTACGTTCTTAATGGCTATGGATTTCAGGAGTTTCTCTATGCGCTCCAGTCTCTTAGAGGTCTGAGCAGAGCCATCTTCCAGATCTGAGATCCTTCCCTCTGCAGTGTCAAGCCTGCCCTCTAGATGCTCTAACGTTGCACCCATTGTGTATAAGCGCTTATCCAGCGGGCCAAAGCACATGTCCAGAGCCTTGAAGCCAGCCCGAAGTTCCACCATGAGGGCTTCTGTTCCCTGCGGGACGACCGCAGGAGCTGCAGGTACATTTCCTCCCTCTGCCATCCCAGGGCCCGGAGCTTCTACCCCTTGGCCTGCCTTATCAAAAACCAGGTTACACTGCTTGGGGTCTCCATAGACCATGTCCACACATGAAAGGGAAGGATTGAGCCCCTGCGCAATGTAAAAAGAAAGGATGTCTGCTGGTCCTGCGTGGCCTCGTGGAGGCCGCGGGGCTGTAGAGGATGCAGGGCCGACCCGCGGTGGATCACCCTTCTGTCTGCGGGCTTATGCTGTGTAGGCAGCACCTTCAGTGTCGTTGCTTAGCGGGTGTCCTGGAATGCGGATTCTGGGTGGGCCAGGAAGACCGCTCGTTCACGTGCAGGCGCTCCTCTAATGTCCTCTGTGTGGGACCATGCGTGGCTTCTACATGCGGCTGGCACTTGTGATGGTTCTACCCCCCCCCCAGAGGGACGTTCACATCTCCGCGTTACTATGCTGTGTATGGCGCGGGGTGGGGGAGTCCGGTGGGGGGACCTCGCCGGGACCCAATGTCTTGCGTGGCTTCTCCTCCGTGCCCACCACGTGCGTGGCTGTGGCAAATGGGCGGCGGTTTGGAGACGGCATCTCCTGCTTGTGTGGTACTGTTTGGGAGCGAGGAGTTGTAAGGAGGGGGGGGAGTGCTGAGCCCGTCGGCCGTCCCCCTGGCTCACCAGTGGACCCTGTCACCACAGGGCCTCCAGGGGGGGTTGCTGGTCGGCCTTCCCTTAATGAAGTGGAGGGCCCAATGCTGCACTCCCCACCATCCGCATGTCTTCCTGGGGTGCGACATCTGCTCCAGTTCCTGGGCGGCCGCAGCAGGCGCGCCCCTTCTCACTCGCTCCCAATGTGGCCGTCAACGCCAGAGCATGGAAGTATGGCC